>OY829540.1:10000-1432500 GCA_963691705.1 Viola odorata | reverse complement strand
AACCCAACTCCGCAACCTGCCCAAGACACGACTAAGACTAACACTCACCACAATAAGTTGCTCTCTTATAAAACCTTTGATACTGGACAAAAGGTTTTACTTTATAATTCTTGTCTTAGGCTCTTTTCCAAAAAGTTGAAGCATAGGAGGACTGACCCTTACCGTGTCACGAAGTTGTATGATCATGGTGTGGTCGGGATTCAGAGTATGGACACGGGCCTCATTTCCAAAGTGCGTGACCACAGATTGGAGCTATTCCACGAAGGTTTCCACCCCCTGGTGGCAGACCCACCAATCTTGCCCTAGACGCCTAACATCGTCCAGGCCTGGACGAAAAATATGGCCGGTCAAGGAGGAATTCCACGCGCCTCATTTAATTTTTTTCCTCGTATCTCTTTCTTTTAATAATTATTTCCATTATTCCTTTCTTTACTTAGTTTTTATTATTATTTCCTATTTTATTTGGTTTATTTAGGGGGAAAAGGCACCCTCGGGTCCCTATGGATATTATTTTCATTTTAGTCAAACCTACTTTTCGAATTTTGTTCAATTGGGTCCTAACCGTTAGCTCCGTTATCCACCCCAGGTCCCTTCCGTCTAAATCGACGGTAACAGACGCTTTTTCCCTTAACTATCATTATTTTATTGTTATTTCTGACACGTGTCAGTTTTATTATTTAATTAATTAAAAAATTCAGAAAAAAATATAATTAATTAAATTTTTTTTAAAAACAATGTAATTAATTTAAAAATTCAGAAAAATAATATAATTATTTTTTTCTTTTTTTCTTTTATTATCTAATTAATTTTTTAAAAATAAATTTTATTATCTAATTAATTTTTTAAAAATAAATTTTATTATCTAATTAATTTTAAAAATACAGAAAATAATATGATTATTTTAAAAATTCAGAAAATAATGTAATTAATTTAAAAATTCAGGAAAAAATATAATTAATTAAAAAAATCCAGAAAAAATATAATTAATTTATAAAAGGCAATGTAATTAATTTAAAATTTCAGGAAAAATAATAAAATTAATTAAAAAATTCAGAAAAATAATGTAATTAATTTATAAAATATCAGAAAAATAATATAATTAATTTAAAAAATTCAGAAAATTTATTAAAAAATTTAATTAATTTATAAACTCAGAAAATAAATATAATTAATTAAATAAACTCAGAAAAATAATGTAATTAATTTATAAAAAACAATGTAATTAATTTAAAAATTCAGAAAAATAATATAATTATTTTTTTCTTTTTTTCTTTTATTATCTCTTATTTCATTTATTTTCACTTCTCCTCCTTTTATTTTTTCTTCTTTCTTCCCTAGTCAAATGTAAATAATATAAATAGTGTAATTAATTTTATTTCATGTGCATACATAAATAAATGAGCCACCTTTACATGCCCACTCATCTCGCCTGCCACGCTCCACTGCCCAGATCGCCAACCAAACCCAACACCGTCGCCCTCTCATCATCATCTCTCCTACTCCTATGCTGCAAAAAGAAATCTTAATTTATGTTATTTTTTGAAATAATTAATAAAACTATTTTTGAGATATTTTTGAAAAGAGGAGGAAAAGTGAAAATAAGAGATAATAAAATTAAAAATTAAAAAAGTAATTATATTATTTTTCTAAAATTTTAAATTAATTACATTATTTTTTATAAATTAATTACATTATTTTTTATAAATTAATTACATTATTTTTTATAAATTAATTACATTATTTTTCTGAGTTTATT
Organism: Viola odorata; assembly: GCA_963691705.1. NCBI lineage: Eukaryota > Viridiplantae > Streptophyta > Magnoliopsida > Malpighiales > Violaceae > Viola > Viola odorata. The sequence continues at coordinate 1,430,744 of OY829540.1, read as the reverse complement.
TAATTAATTATATTTATTTTTTGAGTTTATAAATTAATTACATTTTTTAATAAAAATTTTAAATTATTTTCTGAATGTTTTAAATTAATTATATTATTTTTCTAATTTTTTATAAATTAATTACATTATTTTTCTGAATTTTTTAATTAATTATATTTTTTTCTAAAATTTTAAATTAATTACATTGCTTTTTATAAATTAATTATATATTTTTTCTAATTTTTCAATTAATTATATTTTTTTCTGAATTTTTAAATTAATTACATTATTTTCTGAATTTTTAAAATTAATTAGATAATAAAACTGATTTTTTAAAAATTAATTAGATAATAAAATAAAAAATATATATATATATAATTAAAGACTTGAAAGTTGCCAGGTTGTTCGTAGCATTGAAGACTTAAAGCAGTCTGTAGAAGAGAGGGCTACTGCTGTTAGAAAGTCTGAAGAGGGAGCAGCTGATCTCAAAAAGAAAGTTGAGGATCTTTCTAAGAGTTTGGAAGACCACGAGAAGGAATACCAAGTAAGGAGTGCTTGATTTTATTCCTCAGCCATTTGTTGCTCCTTTGATTTTTTTTCCTCTCTTAATTTCAACTGTTTGAAAACTAAGTCATGTTTTGAGAAAGCTGTACTTGTTATGGGTAGGGTGTTCTAGCTGGGAAGAATAGTGGAAATGAAGAGAAATGCCTTGAAAATCAACTACGCGACCCTAAGATTGCTGTTGGGAGTGCTGAAACAGAAATGAAGCTCAGCCACTGTGACAAGGAGCTGAAAGAGAAAAGACGTCAGGTAGTGTCAAAACGTGATGAAGCTGTTGCTGTTGAGAATGAACTTAATGCTAGAAGGAAAGATGTGGAAAGTGTTAAATTGGCTTTGGAATGTCTTCCATATATGGAGGGCCAGATGGAGGATTTCCAAAAGGTCAGCAACTCTTCCAGATAGTTTACAAGTTCCCTTAGGTTTAACTGGTTTTATAAATTGAACTTTCTATTCAGGATCGCGCATCAAAGTTGGAGATTGTTCAGAACGTGTGGTAGCAAGACTTATTGATGTAAAGGATAGCTCCACGATGACCGCCTTAGAGGTTAGAGGTCAGTAATGCATGTTTCTATGCTTGATGTCATAATAACTACTTATATCATTCGAGGAGAATCTTATATTGAGTTGATTTGCAGGTCACTGCTGGTGGGAAGTTATTCAATGTTGTTGTAGACAGTGAAAATACAGGAAAACAGCTTCTTCAAAATGGTGATCTTCGAAGGAGGGTAACAATTATACATTTAAACAAATTTCAACCTCATACTGTACCACCTAAAGTTCAGCATGCTGCTGCTGGATTGGTGAGTCATTGCTTCCATTAATTTTCATGTTCATTGTAAACTAGCTCTTGCTAACCTTTCTGTTGGTGTGTCTTCTTGCATTTCAGGTTGGAACGGAGAATGCAAAACTGGCTCTTTCCTTGGTTGGTTTCAATGACGAATTAAAGGTATGCTGTTCTCACTTCCTAGCCAGTTCATTTTCAAGCCTGTTCACTGCTTTCTTCACACCATTGGTGATTTCTTTACATTCCTGTGCATTGGTATTTTCATAAATCTAAGCCAGATCTAAAAAGCGTGCATCTGCTGCAGGGTCCACTCCATTTGTTCTTTTGCAAATATCTATTGCTTATTTCTTTACATTCCTATGCACTGGTATTTTCATAAATGTTAGCCAGATCTAAAAATCATTCATCTGCTGCAGGGTCCACTTTGTGTGTTCTTGCAAATATCTATTTTATTAGGATTCTATGTTGGAATGGACTATATATTTTTAGTCATCCTTTTTTTTGATTTGATTTACCTTTGATTTGGATTTTGGACCATTTCCGACCTCAAAAGAAAAAGACAGCTCTGTTTTATTCAAATCAGGATAAAAAGAAGGTAACAAAGACGACGAGCCGTTTTCGTATGTTGCTTTTGTAACACCATTACACGGTTTACACCACCTACCTGTTAAGCATCATTCGAAAAAAAAACATTTACATTTCTTGATTCTATGATTAACTTCTACTCCAATCATTACTTTTTCTTAAAAAGGCCTTTTCCAAGTAAAGATTGGTGAGGTTATTAAGATATAACACGAATTTCGATAAAAGAGTATTGTAATTTCTTTATAAATTGATCAATATTAAATCAAACTATAGATAAAAAAAAACTATAACTAGAGTTTTTATAGCATGATTTTTGATAATACAAATAAAGTATTATATTATATCGAGATTTTAAATAACATAAGTACTTTGACTAGGACCTATTGTATCAATTACAGAATTGAGATGTTCATCGAACCAGAGATGATAACATCAATTATTTTCATTAAGTTTGATCTTGTGAAACTAACTTATAACTAATTAACTGACGAGTTACAGTTTAATAAAGAAAAATTGAATTATTCTTTAAAGTAATTTTAGGAGTTCCTTTTCAAACAAATAAAGAAAGAAACAATATTAATGTTCAAAAACCCCTAAAATTTGGAAAAAAATAAAAATAGTATTGATAAATAACAATTATAAGACGCGCACGACGGTCGAGCCCGGCAGAAGCGCCCTAGCGCACGAGCGTCCAGCGCCCGAGCGCCTAGCACCCAGCCCGAGAGCGCCCCATACCGGACGTGCGCCCAGTAGTGCTTGAGCGCCTAGCCTACGAGCCTCATGCACACCATGCGCAATGGGCTGACGCCGACAACGATGAGACTAGCCCTATGGACGAAGGACCAGATTTGACGATAGCCGTCATAGGCCAGAAGAGAGAGTGGACTCTAACCTCAAAAGTATTAAGATGAAGATTCCGCCATTTGAAGAGAATGACAATTCGGATGGCTACTTGGCGTGGGAGAGAAAGGTTGACTCGATCTTTCTTTGCCACAATTATTCGGGAAAAAAGAAGGTGAGGCTAGCGGCTGTTGAGTTCAGCGGATATGTAGTGCATTGGTGGGATTCAATGAACCAATTAAGGAATAGGGTGAACGCCGACCCAATTCCAACTTGAGAGGAGATGAAAACCCTTATGAAGAAGCGGTTTATCCCTACTTATTTCCAACGTGACCTTCATCAAAGGTTACAAATATTGACACAAGGAAGTAAGAGTGTAGGACATCACTTCAATGAGATGGAGATAGCGCTATCTAGAGCGCAAGTTGTGGAGGATGTGGAGGCTACTATGGCAAGGTTTCTCAATGGGTTAATTAAGGAGATAGCTTATGCGTTGGAACTGACGCACTATGTCACCTTGGAAGATATGTTGCACATGGAAATAAAAATTGAGAAACAAAGGAGGTCTCGGAGTTCTTATGCTAGTTCGACTTTGAATAGCACGAGGACTACTCCATGGAAGAAAACGCCTTGGACAAATGAGGCTAAAGGCCCAAGCGCAACACCTAGGGTGTACCCTATAATTATGGCACCAAGGGTGTGAGCGGCTCAAGTGCACCTCTAAAGGAGAATTACAACAACAATAATCCTTCTTCGGTTACCACAAATAAAATTCAAACGAAGGATATTGTGTGTTTCAAGTGTGTCGGGAGGGGCTATAGGCAAGCCGAATGCCCTAATAAGCGTGTTTTGCTTATTAAGGAGAATAGTGACCTAGGCTCAGATGATGATCAAGAGCTTGATGAGCCCGATAGTGAGGAAGATAGAGAGAAGGAAGAGGGTTCAAATGATGATGAAGTGTTGGAAGTCGATCATGCCCATGCGCTAGTCATTAGGTGTAACCTAAGCGTCCAAGTGAAGCCCGAGGCATGTGAGGGAGAACAAAGAGAGAATTTATTCCATACACGTTGCATAGTTGCCAAGAAGATGTGCTCGATGATTATAGACACCGGAATTGTACCAATTGCGCTAACACACTATTGGTCCACAACCTAGGGGTACCTACCCTAAAGCATCTGAAGCCATACCTCTTGCAATGGATGACCGATGGAAGCGAGCTCAAGGTAACGAGACAATTCATGGTCAATTTCTCCATTCCCAAGTATGAAGATGAGATTCTTTGTGACATTGTGCCGATGCAATCAAGTCACATATTGCTGGGCCGACCTTGGCAATATGATAGAGAGGCCAATCACGAAGGAAAGAACAATCGCTACTCACTTGTGAAAGACGAAAGAAAATTTACACTTGTGCCTTTGACACCAATGCAAGTCCTTGAAGATCAATTGTGGCTAGAAAAGTCTTATGTCGAATTCAAAATTTTAAGGAAGTTAGAAAAAGACAAATGAGGGTTGAGTGTACAAAAGAAAGGAAAAGTGAGAAAAATAACTCCCATGAAAAGAGTGAGCATGTGAAGAGTGATTGTGAGAGAAAACACACGCGTGAAAAGAATGAGCATGCTAAAATTGGCGTTTCAAAAAAAGATACTAAAAGAAAGTGAGTGTATACGTCAAAGGGAGAGAAGTGAGGTAAGCACTTTGTATGCGCAAGAATAACTTGGGGGAAAGCCATCCTTTAATTTTGCTTCGCTTTAGACCTTTATATCTAAGTGCTTCTAACCCTAACCCTTTGAATACTTTGCATATGGATATTGCGTCTCTTTTGCAGGAATTTAAGGACGTGGTACCCGATGAGATACCACCCGGTTTGCCACCAATCCGTGGTATTGAACATCAAATAGATTCCGTGCCCAGTTCGACCATTCTAAATCGTCCGGCCTATAGAAGCAATCCCGAGGAAACAAAGGAGCTACAAAGGCAAGTGGACGAATTGCTAAGTCAAGGCTACATTAGGGAGAGTTTGTCTCCATGTGTGGTGCCCGTGATCTTAGTGCCCAAGAAGGACAATACTTGGCGCATGTGTGTTGATTATCGAGCGGTCAGTAAAATTACTGTAAAGTATCGCCATCCAATCCCTAGGTTAGATGACATGTTAGATGAACTTAGTGGTAGTGAAATATTTTCTAAGATTGATTTAATGAGTGGCTATCACCAAATTCGCATGAAAGAGGGAGATGAGTGAAAAATGGCTTTTAAAACTAATATGGCTTATATGAATGGATGGTCATGCTGTTTGGATTAACTAACACCCCTAGTACATTTATGAGGTTGATAAATCATGTTCTTAGGCATTTTATTGGAAAATTTATTGTGGTTTATTTTGATGCTATATTAATTTATAGCAAATCCATGAGTGAACATGTTTCGCACCTTAGGGAGGTTTTTCTTACACTACGTGATCAAAAACTTTATGTAAAGCTAACCAAGTGCTCTTTCGAGTTAGAGCAAGTTTCTTTTCTTGGTTTTATTGTTAGTGTAGAAGGCGTTAAAGTGGTTGAAGAGAATATCAAGGCGATCAAGGAGTGACCTACTCCTAAAAACGCAAGTGATGTGCGTTCGTGCTATGGCCTAGCGAGCTTTTATAGGCATTTTGTCAAGGAATTTAGCACTATTTCGGTTCCCTTGAATGAGTTGACGAAGAAGAACGTGATGTTCAAGTGGGAGAAGCCACAAGAAGAAGCGTTCCAAACGCTTAAAGAGAGGTTGTGTTTGGCGCCCATCTTAGCCCTTCCAGAATTCAACAAGGCGTTTGAAGTAGAGTGTGATGCGAGTGGTCTTGGCATAGGAACAATTCTAATGCAAGAGAAGAGGCTTATCGCTTATTTTAGTGAGAAGTTGAAGGATGCGCAATTGAGGTACCCTACCTACGATAAGGAGTTATATGCGTTTGTGAGGGCGTAGGAAGTGTGGCAGCGTTATTTGATGCATAGAGAGTTCATTGTCCACACCGATCATCTCAGCTTGAAGTACCTCAAAGGCCAAGGTAAGTTAAATAAGTGTCATGCTACTTTGATGGAATTCATAGAGTCATTTCCATATCACATCCAATACAAGCAAGGTAAGGAAAATATAGTGGCCGACGTATTATCTAGAAGGTACGTGCTTCTAACTTCTCTTAGAGCTAAATTTCTTAGTTTTTCACGTATAATTGGACTTTATCCTAATGATGCTGATTTTGGTGAGATATATAAAACATGCATGACTAGGAGTGAGTCTAAATTTTATAGGCACGATGGTTACTTGTTTAAGAGAAAGCGCTTATGCGTTCCTCATTATTCTTTGCTTGAGTTATTTGTTAATGAGTCGCATAGTGGAGGTTTAATGGGCCATTTTGGCGTGAATAAGACTTTAGAGGTTTTGAAAGAACACTTATATTGGCCGCACATGAAATGTGATGTTGTGTGCATTGTGGCGCGTTGTTTAGTGTGTCGAAAGGCTAAGTCTAAAGTGTCTAATCATGGTGAGTTCATGCCTTTGCCCGTTCCTTCTCACCCTTAGACCGATTTGTCCATGGATTTTTGTAGTAGGCTTACCTAAGTCTAGGTGAGGGAAAGATAGCATATTTGTAGTCGTTGATAGATTTTCTAAGATGGCACATTTTATACCTTGTGCTAATACTCATGACGCTACTTATATTGCTGACTTGTTCTTTAGAGAAGTGGTACATTTGCATGGAATACCTTTATCTATTGTTAGTGTTTTGTGGAAGAAAATTGGTACTAAATTGCTTTATTCGACATCTTGTCACCCACAAACCGACGACCAAACGGAAGTTGTGAATCGAACCTTAGCTTCTTTGTTGCACACATTGGTTAGAAAGCATGTGTGTACTTGGGTAGAATATATTCCTTTCATAGAGGTTGCTTATAACCGTTCTATTCATTCTACTACACATTATTCACCTTTTGAACTTGTGTATGGCTTTAATCCGTTGACACCTTTGGATTTGACCCATTTGCCTTTATGAAAGTGCTAGGTGCATTTGTGAAACCAAAAGGCATAACCCACCATTCATAAAGACCAAATTTAGTTTTAAAAGCGGTTTTCCATTGGTCACCATCATGCAACCTAATTTGATGATACCCACTAACTAAGTCAATTTTAGAGAAAATGGTAGCACTACTTAGTTCATCGAGCATATCATCAAGACGGGGAATGGGATGAGAATACTTTACCGTGATTTTGTTAATGGAACGACAATCCATGCACATGCTCCAACTCCTGTCCTTCTTAGGCACCAAAATAATGGGTACGACACATGGGGAAAGGCTTTCCCGAATAAAACCCTTAGCTAGGAGAGCATCAATTTGGTCTTGGAGCTCTTATGTCTCCTTAGGGTTGCAACGGTAAGTCGGCCTATTAGGAAGAGTGAAGCCGGGCAGGAAATCAATCCTATGCTCAATGTCACGCATCGATGGAAGGCCATTAGGGATCTCCTCTGGAAAAACATCTTGGAAACCTTGCAAATGAAAGGAAACATCACTAAGGAGAGAAGGGTTAATGTTAGAGGAAAATAAGCAATGTTCTTTAAATCAAATGAGAATGCAAGGCTTTCTCAAAATTAAGGCATGTCTCACATCCTTGCCTTTAGCATACAAACTCACTTTCTTATCCATTTTCACTCTTCTCATACACTCACTATCTTGCTTACGTTTTTCAAGCCGAGTGTTTCCACTTGGTGCATGCTCTCTTTTTTCATGCCCGCTCTTTTCCTCATGCACACAACTTACTTTCTTCACTCCACTCCACTCATGTTTCTTTTCAAGTGTAGAAGTGATCTCAAAGGTAGCACAAGTTTTTTTCAACTTAAGTTGGTCTTCATAGACTTGGTGAGGAGGTAGAGGTGGAATAAGAAACTTGCGGTCCATGTACTCCAACTTGTAGGTATTGCGAAAAACCATCATGAGTGGCCTTCCTATCAAATTGCCATAGTCTACCCAAGAGAATGTGACTAGAGTGCATAGGAGCTACATCACATAGTCTCTCATCAACATAATTTCCAATCATAAAAGGGATGAGGACTTGTATGTGTACCTTAACCGAGCTCCCGTCATTGAACCAATTGAGGACATACGGGTGAGGATGTTTGGAAGTGGTTAGGCCTAATAAATGAACAAGAAGAGTACTAGCCATATCCACACAACTACCATTATCCACAATGATAGAGATGACCATACCATTTGCAATGTCGCGTGTGTGGAATAGGTTTTCACGTTGCTCGAGTACCTTGTCATCTTCATTTGCCTTTATGCTCAAACTTCTTCTTACAACAAGGCATTGGGGTACCTCAACATAATCATAATCATCCACCCCGTCGTCTACACCATGACCATAAGCCGTGGGATCCTCTCGGCTTATACTCTCCTCTTTCTCATCCTCACTGAAAAAATCTCCACCCTTTTATTAGGGCATTCGGCCCTCATGTGACCTTTGTCATCGCACTTGAAGCATTCAATGTTTCGTGAAGGTGTTCTAGGGTTAGGTTTGGTGTTTGGTGGTGGTTTGGTTGTGATGGCCGGTTGTGGTTTAGGGTTCAGGTTGGTGTTTGGTTTGGAGGAAAAATGGGGGTTTATATAGTTTAAACATCATAGTAAAAATTTATGTTAATCTTATTTTGAGACATTATTAAAACTTTTATATTATACCAAAAATATTTTGTGTGAAATACTTTTTTGTACATAAATATAATATTATTTTCAAATCTAAATAAATTTCAAACGTGTCAAAATAACCTAGTATAATTAAATATGGTGAGGACAAATTAATTGGAATGAAATAGAAATGATAGTACTACTATAACCAAGCGAGAGCGAGAGAGAAAAAACATAAAAAAATGATTGTCTTCAGAACTTTAACCTTAAACGTCATTTAAAACAAGCAGAGGATTAACATTTAACGAGAAAAATGATTGTCTTAATCTTTACCTTTAATATTAACATTCAAAGATAGATTGAGTAAAGTGCAGGAACACCAACAAGCAATTATGTGCCAGGGTAACTTAAGAACTCAAAATAACTTTCTGCACTAAATAAATGGAGGGACACAAATACCCAATATTGCACAAGTTTAAATGGATGGCTAAATACCTTTTGCTCAACGTATGGAATGACATGCAAACAATCCAGAAGACACCAAAGACAATATGTCATTCACCACGAAAGCTGTAGCCAGATCAAGCATTATATGGTCGAGCCGAGCCAAAAAAAAAATGCAAGATTATGATGTCCAATCTTTCCAACAAGAAAAATCAAAGATGTACTGTGAGAGTCTACAACAACAACAACAACAGCTATATATAGAAAAACATAGATGAGTAATAACAACATTATAGCATTTACAGCAAAACTATGAGATCTTACAAAGCCGCCTCCTATGCTCAACAAATGCTTGGCGAAGTTCTTTATAGCCACTCTGATAGTGCTCCAGAGAAAAACAAAGCTGCTTTATTGCCTCCCTTTTCTCCTCTGCTACACCCGAAATCTCCAATTCCTTCCTACTCACCTCCTTCTCCAGCTCTGCTACTCTCAAACCTAATTCATGTGCTTGTTTATGTACACTTTCAGACCCAGCAATAAGCTCCGCATGTTCAGTTTTCAACTGTTGCAGAAGCCCTTCTAGTTGCCTGATCTCATTGTCCTTAGAACTCACTTCCGCGACGAGTGTATTCACCTTAGCACTCATCTCATCTTTCTCAGCCATAAGCACATCATTCTTGTACTTGAGTCTGTCAGCAGTTTTGTTCAAAACCTCTACATCACTACACCTCTCAATGAGTTCTACCTTCAATTGACTGATCTCTCCTTCCAGCCCAATCACCTGAACATCATGCAGACTTATACTTTCCATTTTCTCAGCTTCACACTGCCATAATCTATCCTCCAAGGATCGGCCTTGCGATTCCCATTCTCTAAGCCTTGCTTTCAACTTGTTTTGTTCCTCTGTCAGAGCAAATAAACCAGACTGTAATTTTGCTTCTTCAACTGAGAAAGTGTCCTGAGCATCATGCAAAGCAGCATTCAGTCTCCTGATTTCATGAGCGCGGTCAGACAGATCTTGTTCGTACACTTCAATACTCTCTTGCAAGCCCAATAAATGACTGCTTTGTGAGTCAACCTTGGCCTTAAACATAGTTATTTCTTCATGAGCCAAACTAAGCTGACCTTCAAAGTTCTTTGTACACTCAGCTATTTGTTTTTGCACCTCCAATGCTCTTCTTCTCTCCATTTCGAAATCAGCAGCCATCATTTCGATATCAACCTGTGCTGATTCAAGCTGAGCTTGCAAAGTCCCTACAAGTGCCTCAAGGCAATCACTCTTCCCTAGCTCACCCTTCAACCTAGAGACCTCATCTTCAGAAAGCTCGAGTTTTAGCTTTGAAACTCTTAGCTCTTCCTCTAACTGCACAAATCTACCAGAACATTCATCAATATGTCCACCTGCTTTCGCATCCAATCCAATACTTCCTTTCTCTTCAGCATGCATCTGGAGCATTCCTTCCATGCTTGGGAGATCAGACCCCAGATCAACAATCTTCTTGTGAAATCCACTGCGATCATTGTTCATTGGGACAGTGAAGTAGGCATTCCCAGAGGAATTGAAAGATTCTGAATCAGAATCTGACAAAGAAGATGAAGACGATTCAGACCCTTCCTTCAATGAGCCATCAGAACTAGCACCAGATGCAGACAGATGAATATGCTTGTTAAACCCCAGCTTTTGTTCAGGAGTAAGTACAGGAGAATTCAGGTCATCACCAGACTCAGTATCAGCAGCATTGTGCGTTTTGAACTCCTTTTGTACAGTCTTGGGTAATTCTTCATTAATTTTCAGCGTTTGTTTGAGGTCCTGCTCCATCTCTGTCATCAAAAAACTTCTTTAATTATCATAAGCTTCATTCTTAACTATGCCACATGGAATGCCAAGAAAATTAATCTAAGAATGAGACTAAAAGTTAAAATTGAGTGTCTGAAAAATTCCCATTTTTTCCATCCCAACAAAAAGTTCACTCAAACCAAGATAAAGCCTCCCATAGGAGGGACCAAACGAGAAAAACAAGCTTGCAATAATTAAAACCGAGCTCTTCGATAGAGGTAAAAAAACAGACAGTTGCATTAACATACACAGCCGGACATTTAGATCTTGGAACTAATTCAAAAGTAATATGAGGGAATCAAAGACTAAAAGATTAGACTTATCAAAACAGGTTATGGGGGTAGAAAACAACAGGAACATGTGCAATTGCAAGAAAATTTATACTTTGTATCACATCAATGTGACTTGTATGGTGCAGTAACATTCAAGAAAGTGAAATAGGAACAAAAAATTGGGTGAAAATTTCAATCCTATTACATAAATATGAAAACAAGGAAAACAAAAAAGATAATCAGCCGACACCAACAAATTCAAGAGCTCCACCAACTTAGTCAGAGGGGTTACTTAAAATGAATTTCATACCCACCTCTACAATATTCAACCCTTATAATACCAACTTTTAGATGAACCATTAAAAACCCATCTCCACCTTCAACAACAGCTTACCACTTTGAAAAATAATAAAAAACAAGCAAATCTGTGGACAATCTCGGTTCACACTAACAATTAAATCAGTTCAGATCTTAAAAATTACTGACAGATCCAACAACACGATCTTAAAAATGACAATTACGCATCAATTAGCTAAACATGCATGAAGGAAAGCAGAAAAAAAAGGAATCAAACAAGCCAAGTATACTGACCTCAGTGGATAGAACAAGAACCGAAACTAGCGAGTAGGAGGAACTGCAGTGAATCGATAAGAACGAGAAAGTTCTTTTGCTTTCTTTTTTTGAGAGAAAAAATGGAGACAAGGGGAAAAGTTCCAAAGAGGGGAACACATAAATCCCGAGGCCGCACTCTTTGCCGCCTTTCAGTTCTGAAATTGAGCGCCAGTTTACCACAATGCCCTCCGTTTCAAAAAAAATCGAATCGAAAGAAAACAAACGACTGGCCTACGGTTACTGTTTTCTGTGTTGTTAACTTGTCGTATTTTATTTAAAGACCGTTTCACATTTGTTATCCAATAATTACGTTTGGTGTAAATTATCCTGATCTCGATTTAAACAACAGCTACATATTCATAGTTCAAAATTAAAATTAAATTTTTAATTAAACTGATCTACAGGAATTATGGCTAATTTGTAATTAATTTATAACTTTTGAAAAGAATAAATGGGGTGGTGCGGGCTGGATTTTTTGTCATTTTCTTTGTTTGGATGCTCTTTTTCTGGTTTAGTAGCTTAAATTATTTGTTATTTACTGTTCAGGCACCCGTTTTGAAGAACTTTTTCGAACGTACGTTCGAAAAAAATACGAAATTTTTTAGGGTCAAATAGTGAATCATCTGAATCTCCTCAAAACGCGTGCATGAACAATGCTAAACGACAAGTAATTTGAGCCGGAGGGAGTAGTAATTAGTGGGGTAGTTTTCATTAATTAGGTTGTGGGTTGTTTGGTAAATTACTGGAACCCCAATAATTGCAACTCAAAGTTGGGTGGACCTTTGTGACAAAACCAAACAATGCCTTCTGGCGGGAGGTGAGAGTTCAAGTTCAAAACATAACCTATGAAGAAAATAGAGTTCAAGTGCATATACACTGTTTTCTGTGTTATGTTTTTTTTATAAAAAAAAGCAATTAAATTTAGAAAGGGAAGCACACATCACAAAATTTAATTCCCACCTCAGAAGACACAAAAAAAAATAAAGAGAATATAAATTACTCACAAATTAACTAATATCAACCTCGAAAGGCAAATTTTAAGAAACTGTTACCCCACTCTAAAGGAAATATCAATCGGGAGCGAAATCAACGAGAACTTACAAAGAACGGAATCAAACAAAGCCCATATTCATATCTAGCACCGAGTACAAGAAGGTGGAATCAATAAATATCATCCATGAATGGAGGAGAACAAGATATCTACGTGGGACTCGAGTACCATAAAAATCTTGTTGCTTGAACATTACCAAATTTCTCTCCAACCAAAGAGTCCAAATAATAACAGAAAGGATAGCTCTCCAAACCTTCCTCTGATCAGGATTGCAAATAGAAACTATTAGGCGATATATCAAACAAATCACAAAGGGAGGCATGTATGACTCAGGAGATCTCGCTCCAAACCCAAAATTGAGTCCACACTGACGTCACCGCCTGGCAGCTTAGAAATAAATGGTCCACATCCTCATCGTGATTATTGCATAAAGGACACGTAGAGTTTTGGACCAAAAATTATGTATATAATAATTATTTATTAATTAAATAAATAATCATTTAATAATAAAAATAAAAGTACATTACATAATTGAAAAATCAATTTATAAGTTTGTTTACTTTTTAATTTTCTATTATTAGTGTTATTTTTTAATATTATTATAAGTTACTATCATGTGATTTTTTAAGAAACTAATAATGTAACAAACTCGATTTTCTTTTCACTTTTACCATATAAGAAAAATATAATAATTGTTGCTTTTAAATTTGACTTTTTTTTATAGCTAATTTACCTAAAATAAATTAAATTTCAAATAAAATGATTTTTTTATTTTTATTTTTATTTTTTAAATTCGATTTCAAACGGTTGATTATATCATGATGTTATAAGTACACAAATTTCTTTTACCATATACAGTATCAGTAGTGTCATGTCTATCATTATGATTTAAGACACTATCTATCCCAAATTGAACCAACGGAAGATGGAATGGAATGGAAATAGCTCCCCTTTCCTTTTGACAGTGTAAGAACGCGTTTACTTCAGAGAATTTTTTGTTTGAAAATTTGCCGATTTTCTGAAATTAGAGAATTTTCTTTTCTAATAGAAAACTGAAAAACGTGTTTACTTCGCACTATTTTTCTGATGTAGAAAACTGAAAAACTAAAAAACCTATTTACTTAGCACTATTTTCCTGATGTGGAAAACTGAAAAACTGAAAAACATCTTTACTTAGCATTATTTTCCAAATTTTTAAAAACCAAAAAACATTTTTATTCCAACATTATTTTTTTAATGAAAACATAATGTTATTATTTTCTTCGGTTTGTAAAGATTAATAAACTAATAAATATGTTTCTTGGAAAAAAATTACATTTATTATAATTAAAAAAACTAAAATATATCAATCTACTAATATTCCATCTACTAATATTCCATTATATATAAATATACTAATTTACGTTGCTACATTAAAATAAAATACATATCACCACTTGGCTTATTGCTCATTGCATTAATTAATAAGTTTGTGTGAATTTATTAAAGGGAGTTATTAATCAATATTCAGATTAAATTAATAACCGTAGATTATTAATCTAAATTATTTTCATGCAAGTGGATTAATTTAATATGTTTTGTTTATAAAATGAGAAGACAACAACAGTTATATCCATGGAAATGTTCTGTTTATAAACTGTTCTGTTAATAAAATGAGAAGACAATAGCGTAATGAGAGTTCTATATTTCAAGCCAATTCCTACAATCTTTATTTCAAGCCAGGAATTCTTTTTTACGGTACAAAAGTGGTGGCTAATCATACACAACATACTAACATTCATTTCCTCCCCAACTGCATATATTTCATCCACCCTGAAGATAGAGAGAATATATGCATTTGGTCAACATTGTTGGAATCAAATGCTCTTAATGTTTGGTACCACCACAGATAATGCTTGATCCAACAGCTGCAATTTGAGGCTTCATAGGCCACTGCTTAGCAACAAGAGAAAGAAACCCATAAAACCATATCCTGGAGTTACTGGGGTGGTAGTATCTACGATGGAACTCCTGTATTTTGTTTAGAAAAGAAAAGAATTTTAGGTATATTAGCTATAGCCATGAGTAAACTACGAAATCTTTAAATCTACATATAACTACAAAAGTGAACCTACATGTGAAATGCATACATGAACTAACTCACAAGCAAGCAAGGCAATACAGTTTCACCATCACATATTTGACGTTTGAAAAACAAGCATACTAGTAATATTCAACTTCAAGAGTTAATGTTGATTATTTCACCTGTTCCCTTCACCCTATCAAAGGAGCAACATGAACCATTTCTAAATCAAACCCATGTGCTGTCGTATATCTTTGTACCAAAGAAGCCAATCTTGCCGGCCTGCTGCATCTGAACCTGTGTGGATATACTGGTCCGAGGATGGCATCCAGCATGCCCTCAAAAAGTTCATCAACCTTGATAATATCCCTCATCTCACCTGGGCCATCCTCCAGTTCCTCCACATCCAGAATTGGATGCAATATCAATCCTTCCAATAAACCTCAGCAAGCTCCTACCACTGCACACCAAAAAAGGCAGAGCTATAAAAAATCAAAACTTTAACCAAACATGAGCTCGGATCAATAAAAATACAGCAACCTAACTTTATTACTCCTATCATATATCTCAACTTGCAGGCACAAGATTAGAGATTCACATTCTAAATTCATATCACATGTTGGATAACTTATTCCATAGATCAATATCACATATCCAATTGTGATTGAGAAATTGGGAAACCAAATCTTAACAAAACAAAGTCAAGTCAGATTCATAGTGAAGTAAGCACATATCCAACCATGTATATAGATGTTTTGTTGCATGTATTCCTATCAAAACCTAGAGTAGGAACTGAGTCACAAGGTGCTGCATCACATCATAATTCTTCATCTATGCCAATATTCTACTCTCCTGATGACAGGACTAAACTAAAGTAATATTAATCCAACAGATTATTTTTTCAGTAAAGACAAAAAAAAACCCCAACTACATGAACTCTAGGGGAATGTTTCAACCAATCTGTAAATTTAGAAGTCAATTCCCTCAACAACCACCCCCCCACCCTGTCTCCCAGCCATTAAACATTTCTCAGGTTTCACTAGTTTATCATACAAATCCACATTTCTGTCGGTCATCAATTCTAGCATTTTATTCTCAGGTAAGAGCACAAACCATCCCTAATCCATCCCTAATCCAAAAGCAGATTACCACTTCACAGTCGCACAATGTTGATCCCAAACGCCAAAAACAGTCCTGTCTTTTAATCATTGTTTTAGTTTGGCACCGCTCAAACATTTCCAAGAGCAAAAGGCACGGGCTGACCTTTGTTAACATGAATTCCATTAACATCACCATTTAACAGTAATTATCATCAAATTCATCATTTCAAAATTATTAAATAAACGCCTTGGGATAATCTCTTAGACCCTAAATATCAAACCAATCCCCAGCTAAGACTACCCGTTAGAAGTCTATATACCACAGATCCGAGGACTGATGAAGCTTTATCAAATTATTACACAAGAGAAACAAACAAACGGTGGCAATGAATGTAAATAAGAGTAAGGAGAGAAGGTTGTATAGAGAGGAAGAAGAAGAAGAACAAGCGGACCTCACGCGGGGAAGTAAAACACATGTTGTAGAATGCACATGCATCAACAACAAATTAGTCATGCATAGATTATACAATGATCATTAAGGAAAAAGAAAAACCAACACAACGAAATGAGGTCAGCCGACTAAAAAACCAGAGAAAGTAGAGATATTACCTTGAAGTCGTCAATCAGTGCAAAATCTGGAAAGAATGGCCGGCGACGCGACACGACGAGAGAGGAGAGGAGGCGGCGTTGGATGACTGAGGGAGCGGCGGTGGCTGACGGAAGGAGAGGACGCGACGAGAGAGGAGAGGACGAAGGTGAGAAGAGGCGTTCTAGAGGAATGAGGATGGACGAAGCAAATGGTACAGGAAAATGGCTGAGGGGCAAAGTCGTAATAAAAAAAATTCATTTAAGTGGAAAACCGAGTTTTCCACTAGAAAACCGAGTTTTTCAATTGTTCTTTAAACGGTTGGAAAACTGGAGAATGGATTTTTTTCGTTCTCCAAATTTATTTATCGATTTTCCAACGGAGAATTTTCATTTTCAAACAGAAAACGAAAATTATGTCAAATAAACACGTTTTTTGAAAAATTCTTCAGTTTTTTAAAAACTAGAGATTCTCCCAGGTAAACACGGCATAATCTTGTTAGAAAAAATTTGTGAAATTATTACTCCAAGTAGAGGCTAACAATTACTTTGTCAGAGAGAGGTCCCTCCCCCGATCGATTAGTATTTTCATTTCCCAAGAGTTGTGCTTGATAAGTTGATGTTGTCCATAAGCTTGTACCACGTCACACCTATTAATACTTGCTACATTTAATATTTTACATCTCCACTGGATGATATCCCTAAAACTAGGAGTGTCAAAACGGAACCGGTTTCGTAGATCTGTTTCGGACTCGAGGTCTTGGGTCGAGTCTGGGATTAATTTTTGGTCCCGTTTTAGGTCAGGATCGGGACTGGTCCCGTCCCGAAAAATCACGGGTCTGCCGGGTCGGGATTGATACTGGACCCGACTAAATTAAAAAGAAAACCCTAAAATTTTAATTTTCAATTTTACACTCATCGCCTCTCAATCTCATCATCGTTTCCCAACTTTCCCTTCCACCACGCCGTACACATCGTCTCTCATGGCCGGATTGACGCTGGTTTCACTTCCACCGCGTTATTGTCGCCTCTCATCGCCGGATTGACACTGGTTTCCCTTCCACCACCACGCCGCCGCCTCTCATCGCCTCTCATCGTAGGATTGCCGCCGATTTCACTTCCACCAGGACCACCATGCCGTTGCTGCCTCTCATCGTCAATCCGAAGCTGTCACTAACCGTAAGTAAATAAAAACCTAGATTACTAATTTGTCATTATTTTATGTCTCTGGCTTTGTTGGGTTTATTATAGTCCTTGTGTGCTTAGAAGGGAAGAACCCATTTGAGATTTTAGGGAAAGCTTTGTTTCACTGAGTAAAATATACACAAGATGCCATATTTATGAACACGTGATACACCTAATATGAGATTTCTTCAAATGTTCTCCAGCGGGATGATTCTTTATGTTGGTGAGTATTTTGGCTAACATCATATATGTAGAGAGCTAGTTATTGTAAATTAGATTGAAACAACATGCCTAAGCTTCCAATTCAGTTCTGGAAATCATTTTCTGCAATAGCAATAAAGGTACTGATGGTGGGAAATGTCGGAAAATGTCAGAAAGAACCAATATTTTCACATCAATCTTCACATTCTTGGAAACTAATTGTGATCAGGTGTTAATTATATGCAAACATGAGGAATGATACTGTATTTTATGCCCTGTAAGTGCAAAAGTATCAGACTGGGTATCCATATGGTCAAGATGGTCTGAGTCTGTTGTTTCACATACCATCAGGTTGTTTCCACCACCTGCTCCTGCTATAATCTATCGGCATTAATTAAATAGTAACATTAATTATTAAAAGTTGTCATGAAAGAGCTATCAAAATTAATTCCCACCAGACATATATGCGTGGTTAGAGTATGAACCACACAATAAAAAGTAACACCCATACTTTTCTTAATGATCAAGTGGACTAGCCTGTCATGCTGCAATTTTGAAAAGTGTTGATTATGTTTGAATATACACAAATGCTTTGAAAAGATATCTAAGTAAGACGTTTACAAAATAAATTGTATAAATTATTATATTATCCATTCTGATTAATAATGACCTTTGTATTATATAAGTACTGCAACCATGTATATTTTTTCGTGATAATTCCTAGTTTTCCTGACACTGAAATTGAGCATCAGGTTTTCACGCCTTTCCTGCACCATTTGTCAACTCTCATTGCAGTGTAGTCGCTGACTTGGTTTTGTTTGCTGCCCATGATGCGTTACTAATATACAATTTTTTTTTCCGAATGTAGATGGAAACTAACAGTAACTTGGAAGCTAATGAGGCCAATATACTAATAGAGGAGGAAAGGGATGACATAGAAGATACCCGAATAGATGGTGTTCCACCTACAGATGAAGAAGAAAACAATGATTGTCCAAATGCAAGTACAACTACAACCACTGCAGCAAGCAATAAAAGGAAGAAAACTCGCACCTCAAAATGGTGGCAGTTTTTTGATTTTGTGCCGCCTACTGAAAGTGACAGTCGTAGCTGGTCGAAATGCAAGAAGTGTGGATCAAGGTACGAGTACAAGTCTACTAATGGAACTAACGGCATGAAAAAGCATCATCGAGTTTGTCAACAAATTGGTCAACACGAATCAGGTCAGTCTCAAATAGTAGGACCATATGCACAATTGAGTCATCTCGTTAGGCCTGATTTTGATAGTGCTGTTTTTAGAGAGTTGTTGGCACAATGTGTTATGAAGCATGATCTTCCCTTTCAATTTACTGAGTGGGAGGGTGTAAGAACCCTTTTTCATTATCTCCAGGGGCAAGATTTTAGTGTTTGTTCTAGAAATACATGTAGAACTGATGTGGTTAAAATGTATAAGAGGGAGAAGAGTAAAATTTTAGCCATGTTGCAACTAGCACCGGGTAAGATTAGCTTTACTTCTGACTGTTGGACCTCTATTACAACCGAAGGATATATTACTTTGACTGCCCATTTTATTGATAGAGAGTGGAAGATTCATAAGAGACTTTTAAACTTTAGTTATATATCACCTCCTCACAATGGTGTATGTTTATCTCAAAAACTCTTATCATGTTTGACTGCTTGGGGGGTAGACAAAAGAGTTATGGCAATGACTTTGGATAATGCTACTTCTAATGACTCATGTATTGATTTGTTAATTGAAAAGTTAAGGAATAGAGGAGTGGTGTTTGGTAATGAAGATTATGTTCACATTCGATGTTGTGCACATATAATTAATCTTTATGTTCAAGATGGTTTGAAAGAAAAAGTGGTTGATCCTGCTGTAAAGAAAGTTAGAGAAAGTGTCAAGTATGTGAAAGGATCTCAAGCTAGGAAGAAAAAAAATTTAGAATGTGTTGCTGATTGTTCAATTGATGGTAAAAGAAGTTTGAGTCAAGATGTTCCAACTAGGTGGAATTTAACCTATCTCATGCTTGAGAGTGCTTGATAACGCGCTTGTCGAGGGCACAATCAAACAAATAATTACAACTTATCACATGCAACAAAATAGATTGAAGACAGTGGCAAGATGATTGATCCACAGAGATTGGTGAAGACTTACACTAGACAAGGCCAAATTATAAAATAAAACAATAAAAGAAACAAAACAGAATTCAAGGGCTGGATGGAGAGAAACTGATTCAAGGTCTTGAATGGAAGCACAGAACAAAAACACAAAAAGTAACACTCGGGAGGGGGGGGTGGGGTTACTTGGCTAAAAGAGTCAGCCAAGAGAGATTGGGAGCTAACAATTTCTAACTAA
Source organism: Viola odorata (assembly GCA_963691705.1). Lineage (NCBI taxonomy): Eukaryota > Viridiplantae > Streptophyta > Magnoliopsida > Malpighiales > Violaceae > Viola > Viola odorata. The sequence continues at coordinate 1,410,637 of OY829540.1, read as the reverse complement.
GAAAGTTGTATTCGGGGTCTCGAATGTCACGTTCGGGGTCCCGAATGATAAAATATGACAAATTGGTGAATAAATTCAGAAATAATAAAACGGAGTAATAATCAAACACAATTAATCAGATAGAGAAGGGTCTTAGCAAAGGCATTCTTGGGTTGCATTCGGGGGCTCGATCGTCATCAGCACAAGGATATTCTATTCAAGACATCATAGAAATGACATAGGGACCAAATTCCTCGGATATCCCCTACTTTTCTCTTAAGAGAAACTACCCCCCGTTTTCACATATGAGGTAGTCTTGACAGTTTGTCATCCCTCCAGGCACGAATGCGGGAGGGCCATACTCAAACTGCCCATGAAGATAAGAAAAGACAGATCTAGAGCTAAAAGTCCCTCAGTTTGTCAGGCTCGTGACCTCGCTCTAATCAATTACCCTATCTATTCGAGACCACTTCAGCGCAGTCAAGACTAAACAGATGCCTACTTGTTCCATGCAATTTTCCTTCCGTATTCATCACAAAGATGGCAACATTCACACAAAATAATGATCAGTTGATCAAGCTTCAAATTATTTCATGCGAAGATGTAATTAAAATGACAAGTAATTGAATATGGCAGCAAGAATATATTAAGCACATTAAGGCCTCGAATCTGCCCTTGCAACCCTTGAATCACCCTTGCTAAGAACTAAAGATTTAGCTACTCATGCTTGAAGATGAACAATTAATAATTGAAGAAAGCATAATAAGTAAATAAATAGATGAAGGGAAGAAGACTTTGTTACTAAAAATCCGTTTGAAGCCCGGCGACAAGGTTGAAGATGAGCTAACAAGAACTAGAGAGAGAAACTAGAGAGACGTCTAAGAAAACTAAAACTAATGGTTTTCTAAAACTATCCTAAGTGATGAGAGATGTCCTAAACTACTCCTTGGATGCTCCTTATAAGCTAGAGCTCCAAGAACAAAATATCTTCAGTCCAAACTAGGGACAAAATGCATTTAAGGAAAGCCTATTAAAATGGATCTATGCTCCCTAAAGCAAAAAGCTGAAAAGGCTGAAAGCTGATTTTCTTAGTCTTTGACTAGCTTTTGCAGGTCTGGAATGGGCTCAAGGCCTGCAATGGTCAGAGGGGTAGGTATTTTGTGATCAGTGCAGACTGTCAGAACAGTGTCAGGGAGGTCACATGGGAGCTTTGCCAAGAGGACACGTGGAAATGACCCTCTTTACCCTTCGGGGCCCGAATGGAGAATCCGATTCGGGACCTTGAACGTTGTTTTGGACTCGGGACCTCGACTTTGGTCTTGAAGCTCGAATTCGCACAAAATGCACCAAAAATGCATGTTTTTGCATAAACTCCATTTTTAGGCCTAGATCTGAAATAGTAATAAAAACAAGGGTAAATTAGCAGAATCATGCCTTAAATTGATGAAATAATGGAGGGAAAATCATGCATAAATACACGCTATCAGTGCTCTTTACTACCGCCTGGATTTGACAACTTTAGCGTTGATTGATACAAATTTCACATTTTGTTGTCCATCAAGAATTGAATGGGATATTGTAGATAAGGTGTTTAAGTTCCTGGGTGTCTTTTATGATATGACTGTTCTTTTCTCGGGAACTAAATATCCAACTGCAAATCTGTACTTCCCGGCTGTATTTGATGCTTATATGACTTTGACAGAAGCAATGAGTAGTGATGATGAGTTTATAAGGACCATGGCAGCACCTATGTATGCAAAATTTAACAAGTATTGGGGGGATTTTAGCGAGATTTTAGCTTTTGCAGTCATTTTAGATCCCCGATACAAATTTACTTTTGTTGAGTGGTGCTTTAAAAAGGTTTATGGTGAGTATGTTGGGCCTTCTAAGGCTAACTCTCTAAAGAAAAAGTTGGTACTACTTTTCATGGAGTATGCTACACAACCTACAAGTTCATCTCAAGGTGCATCGACTTCCTTATCAATTGGTCATCCTTCCTCATCCACTTCAATGTCTCAAGCAATGGAAGTCCTTCCTAGACATACTACTACTAGATTAATGGTATGTTATATATAAATTTATTTCAAATGTATGCTTTAATTTGGTTTAGTTTTGTTTAAATGTGTTTGATAAATTTATTTCTTTTATAGAAATTTGATGCGATTGACATGGATGGTATGCCTCAAAAGTCGGAGCTTGACCAATAGTTGGATGATCAAAGGATTGATAGGAGAATTCCTTTGGATATTTTAGAGTTTTGGAAGTCTAGTCAGTTTCGATTTCCTAGAGTTGCTGCAATGGCTCGTGATATTCTTGCCATTCCGATTTCAACCGTAGCTTTTGAGAGTGCATTTAGCAATGGTGGTAGAGTACTTAATCAATATAGAAGTGCACTTTTACCGGAAATTTTTGAGACTCTAATTTGCATTAGGGATTGGTTGTATGGAGATGAAAGTAATCTTGTTTTAATATGTTTAAGTTAATTATTCGTTTGCGTATTACTCATTTATAATTATGTGTTTGTGCTATGTTTGTGCAGATGTGAAAAATAAGTTCGACAATCTTTGTTTAAATGTGATGGAATTAGAGGTCGAAGGTGGTGGAGACATTGGAGAGAATTGAGAGTAGCCGCTGATTTGATGTCTTTAATATTACTGTTTTGGATCTTTATTCCTGTGTTGATTGTTGTTTTGGATCTTTATTCCTGTGTTGATTTGGATGTCTTTGATATTGCTGTTTTGGATGTTTATTCCTGTGTTGATTTGGATGTTTTTTAATTGATATTGCTCTGTAGTGGCAGAAGGATTATATGTATTGAATTGATATTGCTCGGTAGTGGCAGAAGGATTATATGTATGTGTGTTATGTTATTGAATCTTGATGGTATGGTTAATTATATGATTATTACTTGGCAGTGGCAGTATTGATGCCATGGTATGGTTAATTATATGATTATTGTGGTTGATTATCATTTTTGCAGAAGGTTTTTTCCAGGTTTTAAAAAAAAAAAAAAAAAAAAAAAGGAAAAATTTTCCCGCGTCCATTTTTCCCGGGTCTGGTCCCGTAGACCCGGATTCTTATACGGGCCGGGACCGGGACCAGAAATTGGTCCCGTTTTTTTTTCGGGACCAGGTCTAGTCCCGACCGTATTTCTTCGGGACTGCCGGGACGGGGTCTGGACTGGTCCCGCAGTCCCGTTTTGACACCCCTACCTAAAACTAAGAGTACTCAGTACTAACCTCACTGTGTGCTTAATGAGTTGATGACTGGATGGTGTCCAAGCCTGTGGTATATGACACACCACTTTCCATCACTTTGTATAACCTTTTGATCTGTTTAAATAAAAAATTAATCTCATTTAATTATAATTAAAAAAATTATTTAAGTATGATTGAGTTTATAAAATCATGTTAATTCTATTTTTAGAGATATTATTAAAACTTTTATGTTATACTATAAATATTATATTTTAATATTTTTAAATAAATTCCATATGTGTAATGTCACGTGTTAAAACAACCTAATTTTGCTAAATGTATGATGAAACTTAAATAGCATGTTTAATAACCTTATCATGATATTATAGAATGATAAATTCCCATGGAATATTTTGAGAATTTCAAGTTTTTTTTAACAGCAAGAAAAGATTTCATATCGGGGTCAAAACTGTTTACAGAAAGACATAATAACATGCAAGAAAAAACAAAAAATAACTTTCTAACAATTAACCGATTGAAAGTTGCATCCATGCAAAGAGCCTTGTTATTTGTTAACAACATCCAACAAAACGAGGTTCATGCATTTTCTCTCTTCTAAATTGTATTATACTCCACCTATAAGAGAAGGCATTCGGGTGCTTCTTGACAATGACAACGACAACGACATAATAATAAGACATCATGATACTTTCGTGCCATTGTTCTCCAAATCATGATACTCATGGAGATCTAGTTCTTGTGCATTGCTTATAGTCAAGGACGGTTCCAGGAATTATTTTCAGGAGGCTGCCCCCGAATTTTTTTTTTAGAGTATTTTAAAGGGAAAACAAACAAGTTGAACCAAAAATTGAACAAATACTTAAGAATATTTGTATCCGTCACTAAATAACGAGCTGAACGAATTTTTTTTTAAAAGTATTTTAAAGGGAAAACAAGCGAATTGAACGAAAAATTGAACAAATACTTAAGAGTATTTGTATCCATCACTAAATAACGAGCTGAACGAATTTTTTTAGAGTATTTTAAAGGGGAAGCAAGCGAGCTGAACAAAAAATTGAACAAATGCTTAAGTTATAGTTCTCTTTCCCTAGTCTTATTCTGCATCGACGGAGCTCTTTTCTTTGACCGATCAGTGCTTCTGGAGAAGTCATCATCTTCCACATTTCCATTTGACACCTGATTTTCGTCTCTTCTTCTCTTTGTTGAATCGTTGCTGTCATTGCTATTGCTACTGTTTACATTTACCAGTAGAATTCTAATTTAAATAAAATAAGGCAATAACCAACTAACCGGTCTTATGAAATTAAAAATATTTAAAAAGTAATAAATAAATGGTCGATGTGGATGATTTAGAATTCTTCTTTTTCAAATAAGATATATTTTGAACTTGTGTGAAAAAGTTATCAAAATATTAATTTAATTTTTATTGGGCTAATTTGTAGTAAGGTAATTTTTATTATTATATTAAAAAATAATAATAATAATAATAATCAAAAAGCACTACTTCTAAGAATATTTAAATTTTCATTAAATTAATTAATTAGGTTAAATCGGAGTAAAAAGATTTGAGAGAATAGATCCTTTGCAAAAATACTTCCTCTGTCCTTTAATAACAGGCGTTTTAGAATAGTAGAAAATTGAAAACAATGATCTTTGATCTTTGATGTTATTTTATTCCACATTATTTCATTTTTTTTTCTAATTTCTACTCAAATTATCACACCTTCACAAATTGGGTTGATGCATAAAAAAATTTATCATTTGCACAAAATATATACCTCAAAAAAATAAAATGATAACAGTTATTAAAAGATTGAGGAAATATTGCTTATGATATTATTTATGGAGGCAGGAAGGAATGGTGAAAGTGTACAATTTATAACATCAGGAGTAGGTGGGTATAGAGTACCAGCAAGGTAAGAGCAAAATAAGTCTTTCCTTTTTCAGCAACCATTTCCAATGGGGTCACTGTGTTATTTTTGTTTACTTTTTCTTTTTTTACTATAGACAACAAACCTCTTTCATGGCATGGTGTTCTTTTTGTTTACCATGTTTCTCTTGACTATAGACAACAAGCCTCTCATACCGTAAATTTTTGGATCACGATCAAGATAATTGAAGATGGAAATATAATACTCCCTCCGTCTTTTAATATTGGACGCGAGGGAGTGAATCACTCCGATTAAGAAATGCTCTGCCTTTGTCAGTGTCCAATGCCACGTGTCACGTTCCCATTCGTTCGTTTTCTTTTTTTCTCACTTTCTCTCTCTCTCTCTCTTTTCTTTCTTTCTCCTTCTGTTTGGAAAAATACGAGGCTCTGTCGTTGTTTCACGTTCTCACCTCCGTCACATAAAGGAGCGTAAGGTCGAGACGAGAAGAACGCAGGTGGTGGCGTCCAAATCGGAGGCTGGACGCGCCGCAAAAAGCCGCCGGAGCTGCCGCAACTCCGGCCACTCGCCACCACGCGCCGGCGCGTCCGGCCTCCGATCAGGACGTCACCACTTGCGTTCTACTCGTCTCGTCATTTCCGGCACGAATATATGGTCACCTTCGTGATAATGTCGTCCAAACGTGTTTTATTGTCCGTTTAAAATCGGAGGAGGAAAGATAAAAGGGACTGAAAGTTCTGACACGTCTGCTGCCATGTCCGGTTGCAAATTTCAAATTTCGTCCTTCAACTTTTTCATTTTCCTTTTTCGCCCCGTATGACGCGGTGGTCAGCATGAAAACGACGTGTCGTTTGAGGGCAGAAATGAAAGAATAATAACAAAGGAGACTGAAATGGCAAACGCGTCAGTTAATTAAGAATCTCATTTTTTTGGCTAAAACGTCCAATATATGCGGACGGAGGGAGTAATTTTTATTATATTTATCTAATTTTTATTAACTTCAGAGTAATATTGAGCAGAAAAAATGTATTTAGATAATGAATTTATTAAGAAAATGTGAATTTTTGTTTGGAGAAAAAATCACAAAATTAGACATATGATAAAGATACTAATTTTATAGGGTGTTAATATCTTCACACCGAAAATAATTATTTCTACAACGCACCTAAATCTTATTATATTTTGTGACATAATTAATTTTTAATTCTTAAGTAGGGATAATATAGTAAATTACTAGATATAATAATATGAGAATAATATTTTGAAGTGTGAGAATAATAATATATTTATTTTAATACTAATAGTTTTACCAACTATCAGATGGTTGTTATTTAAGGAGGTAAACAAGAATATTTGTATGTAAACTATATTAAATAATAATTAGATAAATTCATTAATATAAATCATAATATATATTTATTTATTTTATAAATGAAGATAGAATTGGAAGTCAAATCCTTTCTGAACGACAGAAAAAAAAGGGAGAGAAAATCGAAATGATCATTATTCAAAATCTATAAATGGACTGCGGACACCCATCGAATTTTTTTAAAAGTATGCCATTTTTCAACAAAATCACATTTTTCTTTCTATTTTCTTTACTGTATGACGCAGCCCATCATTATATATTATGGAACTTGACGATTGACAAGAATCTGTAAGAAATCTTTCTTTCCCAACCCACCACGTCAAGTTGTCAACTCTAAGTGCCTGTTTGGCGTTCCGGTTCTAGTCCGAAAAGTGCTGTGGGAAAAGTGCTGTGGGAAAAGCACTTCTGGAAAAGCACTTCTGGAAATACTGTGCCTGTTTGGTAAACATTTCTTAAAAGTGCTGTGGGAAACGAGAAGTTATTTTTGGTGTTTGGTAAACACTGCTTTTAGAACTATGGTTTGAGTGTAAAATGACTATAAAGGGCATCAGTCTTTTTTAGTGTTATTTATTTACATGATTTAATTCTATCTTTTTTTCTAAACAAATAATTTAAATATGATTTTCTAAAAGCTGTAATTTTAACCTTTTAACTATAATTGACACAATTTGTTTCAAGCATTAAAATTAATATTTTTTAGTATGTATATAGATTATTTAAATCAATCTATTTCTTTAAACAAATAATTAACATTTTATTAAATAAAGTTAAATATTGAGCAACTATTTTAAAGTTTTACATATATAAATCAGAATTACCTATTCATCATTAAACTATTAGCTATTGAGTTACGAACTACATTCATAGGTAACATTTCACTATTACTTGCTTCAGTTTGCATACTTCCTTCACCCATATGCATCGTATCTTGTGAAAATCCCTCCGTATCTGGAAAAATATCATCTGGCACAAAATCAGGATTCTCATCCAATCTTCTAAAACCAGGATCATTTAGAGATTTTCTTCGAATAAAATTGTGCAAAACCATAGAAGCGACTACAATTTTAGCTTGCGTTGGAAATGGATACGAAGGCATGTCACGTAATATTTTCCATCTTGTCTTCCAAACTCCAAATGTTCGTTCTATACAACATCGTAATGAAGAATGTGCCCGATTAAAGGTTTCCTTCCGACCCCTTGGTGGTTGCCCTCGTTGAAAATCAGGTAAGTGATACCTTGTACTCTTGTAAGGTTTCAAATACCCATTAACCTCAGGATATCCAGCATCTACCAAATAATACTTACCTAATATCATAAATAAATTAACATTATTAATACCGTAATAATTATTACCTTAAATTCAATGGTCATTCCCTAATTCAAGTATTATGGTCCATATACAAGTGCAAGAAGCTATCCCAAATAACATAACAGAACAAATGGGAATAAAGCAAGTAAACCAATTTAGGCAATGAAAAAATATTATTAACCTGGAGGTGGTTTAGGGAATTTCAATTCTGGATTGTTGACTATATAATTGAAAATGCGGGTATCATGGGCTGTGCCTTCCCATCCGGCGCAAGCATAAATGAATTGCATGTCAAAACTACATGCTGTCATGATATTTTGAGTCGGGATACCTTTTCTGCCAATGTATCTAATTTGATCTTCTGGAGGGACACAAGCATATACATGTGTTCCGTCTATGTTTGGTACAAGCATTTAATTTTACCTTCATTTCCTTATTTATTATGACATCTGGTTGGTAGATACATTGAATTTGTAATGCAGTAGATGGCTAGAGAGGTTGACAATAACAATAATAATAATAAAACATGGCACGGGATTGTAAATTTGTAATGCAGTAACAAAGGGTGAAAAATAAATAGAAATAGTTTAAGTAATTGATATTAATTTATTTTTTTAGAATATTGAATTTGTAATAAATTTGTAATGCAGTAGATGGCTAGAGAGGTTGACAATAACAATAATAATAATAAAACATGGCACGGGATTGTAAATTTGTAATGCAGTAACAAAGGGTGAAAAATAAATAGAAATAGTTGAATTAATTGATATAATTTTTTTGTTGTTGAGAATATTGAATTTGTAATGAATTTGTAATGCAGTATATGGCTAGAGAGGTTGACAATAACAATAATCTATACTATATAAAAAGCACGAAGGGACTTATTTCTCTAAATTACTATTATACCCTTTAATTATTAAAAAACTTAAGGGTGTAATAGACTTTTAATTTTTATAAAATCACCTACAATATATCTATTATTCAACCACTTATTTAATTAATTAACCTACTTATTATTAAAATTGAATAAATCTATTACTAAATCACTTATTTAATTAATTAATCTACTTATTAAATCTATTAATTATTTAATTAATTAACCTACTTATTAAACCCTAAACTAGAAAGCATAGCCAACAAAATTACAAAATTGTCAATTTCACTGCATTAATCATCGGTTTAATTATACATTTTATCAATTAGTTTTTCTGTGAAAGAGTAATTGAAAAGTGTTACTGAAAATTAGTATTTTGTAATCTAATCATCAAATAGTTATGGTTATACATTTTTCTCCAATATTTATAAGTTTTTTTTTAACTTTTTACCATTTATTTTTATTTTTTAATCACGTGTAATGTTTATATTAAGACGTTTTAGTTAAAAATAAACTATTTTTTAATAAAAAGTAAATTATATTGCCTCAATAAACTATTTTTTAATAAAAAGTGATAATTCTTTTTAGTTAAAAATAAAAAATCTATAAAAAATATGTAAAATAAACAATAAATTATATTGCCTCAATAAACTATTTTTTAATAAAAAATAAAAAACTATGAAATCCTTTTTATGTCATATTATTCTTCAAAAAATATATATACACAAATATTAAATTATTTAAGTTTAATTTTGTAAAATTTGTAATGATAAGGAATTATTTTTCTTTAGCTAATTATGTGATTTTTTTCATACATAAACATGAAGAAAAATAGCATTTTCTTAATTCATAATTTTTAAATAAATATTAAACTTAATTTTTTTATTGAGTTTGAATTTTTAAAGAAAAATTCATTAGTGGTTGTTTTTAAATAATTACATAATTATTTACAATATTTAGAGAACTGAAATAAAAATAATATGAAATATCATTTTAAACATTTTAATTTCAATTTATAAAAGTAATTTACTTAATTGAGTTAAAATTGCTTTAATTCTAAGAGTTTAAAATTAATTATTTCAGAATTAATACATGATTTTTCTGTCTACGCCTATATTAGAACATCTATAACAATACTAATATATTGCTTACAATATAATTTAAGTACCATAGAAAATTTTTATGTTAATCCAATTTTTGGAGACATTATTAAAAAAATTATATTATACTAAAAATATATTTGTGTGAAATACATTTTTATATATAAATATTATATTTTAATATTTCTAAATAAATTCTGCACGTGCAAGTCACGTGCAAAAATAACCTAGTAATAATAAAACATGGCACGGGATTGTAAATTTGTAATGCAGTAACAAAGGGTGAAAAATAAATAGAATTAATTGAATTAATTGATATAATTTATTTTTTTGAGAATGGAGAATTTGTAATGCAGTAGTTGGCTGTTTGAAATATAAATAAACACATTCCCAGTGGCCGTTTGATGAGTTGCATACATATACAACATATTAAACAAATTAGAAAAAAACATCAATTATAGTAAAGATTAACTTGCTTGAACATCTCCATCCCTCTCAATATTAGTTTCCAACAAAGATAACGATTCAAGCAAATTCAGAAACTAAAAGTCCATTTGAAAGTCAACAAAGTTCTAACATAACAATCATACATAATAACTAATACAGGAACCTGAACTGAACTACATATTCTTATTCGGTCCCTTATGGATAAAATGATAAGTCAGCCAGTTCAACTTGTGTGCTGGTGATTGGAGCGCAGTATAGACCTCTCTCTTCTGTTTATCTTCAAGAAATTCAGTCGCAAACATAAACATGTCCCCGTTGATATCGAACCCTGATATGGTTATTAGGTCAGCCACAATCTCTTTCAGGGAAGGGACTTCAGGTTCAGTAACTCTTGAGGTACCCGATGAACTCCTAGAGGCCACCGCACCAACCAATGTATCGAGGTGTCTAGCTAGCATTGCTGCCCCCCCTGATTGCCTCTTCCCTCTCTTGAAATGAGTGCTTGACTTGTCACTACCCCCTACTTCAACATTTCTCTTCCTCCTATTACTTGCAGTGCTCGGTTGAGTACCTCCTATTCCAGTCTCAAACATTTCATCCAAACTCTCTTCAAATGGAATCCCCTCCGCTGAGGTGTAACCTTCAACATCAGCTTGCTCCTCTTGAGGTGTAACGTTCACATTACATCCGGGTGATATAGCAAACTCTCCGGTAGCTACGATGGTGGAAAACATCCGCTCTAATTTCTCTTCAAGTTGAGGTTCAATTCCACTAATTCTGAAATTTGCATAACTCGGGTTTACCTACACATAAAGAGATCCAAAATGATCCATCATGTAGCAATTATGTTATAAAAACAAAGAAAGTAGAGCAAACAAAATGCAAAAAACTTAAAACTAACCTTGATTTTTTCTCCCCACCACGCATCATCTGCACCAATAGTATTTTTGGATGTATCCCATCCTAAACCCGTCTCATTACGCATCAAATCTTTCCATAATTTATACTCTTTTTTTAAACTATCCCATTTGTTCTTAAGTTGTTTTTGCCCATAATCTAATGCAGTTTGTTTACGGAACTCATTGATAATATAGTCCCAACCTTGTTTGTTGAAATGAGTGTGTGGCCTAAACATTTTTTCAATAGCTCGGATGCAAATATCACAGAAAGTATGCACTGTACTCCTGTGCCAAACAGCCTTGGGTACTTTACTTCTAGTTCCTTGGGTACTCATCTACAACAAAGATAATACATTTATGATACCCACTTTTTTTTTTAGGCCACACAATACATGTGTCAGTGCTAAGGAAAAAATGCAAATTTCAATTTCTAACACTCTAGATTTCAGGAAAAGAAAAAGAAAAGAAGTTAACCACGGACATCAAGAAAATCAGCATACCAGAGGAGAAGAAGAGGCCTAAAAGGGTACTGGAAACTAATGTAGCAGAACAGAGATTCAATACATGTACCAAGGTATAGCCTCCTGCTATAATTAGTAAATGTCAATAGATTTCATTACATTGGTCCAAATTCAAAATTAATGCATATTACAACCGCATCAACAAGTGAACTAAACAACAAGACTAAAACACACTCCCCAGGCACCAACAGTGCCAACACACATCTGCACCATAAAAATTCCATGTCTAGCGCTTATAATCCAGGTAATAAAACAAACTACGAGTGATATTGCCTTGCAGATAAATTTGATAAACAAAGCCAATGAAGCAAAAAAAAAAATACTCCCAAGAACAAATCCTATATGAAAGTTAAGAACCCAAGGTCAAGTTTGCCAAGCAGTGCTTCAGCACTATGTGTATATTTGGTTGCCATATGTGGTTTCTATAGTATTAAATACCAATGAACAAGTATAGCAACAGTCCATCCAGCCAAAAAGGGAAAAGCAATTTACAAAATTAACTCCACCATTGTCTTAGAACAATCACTCCCCTCCAAACCACCGACATGTGAGAACTCACCAAATTGCAATTGGCAAAATTATCAAACAAGGCTTTGACCAGGAACAAGTCTAGCATCAAATATCAATATCAATTTTTAATGTGAAGCAGACAGAAAGGGAGAAAACAAACAGAATCAGCAAGTTCATACTAAATAAATAAACAGTTCACGTTTGACTGGTTCTACGAACGTGATAAGTGGCTAAAGAAAAGGTCAGACTCTACCTACTATCCGTATATTTGGTTTCCATATGTGGTCGGCAATTTTTGCACTGTATTTACACTCGATTCTGTTGATACCCGAATTTTGACGCCATTTTTATTTAATTTTAGCATTTCCGTTATTTAGTTAATTTACGGTCATTTTCAGTTGATTTAATGTCGCTAGCTTTTTTAGGTGTTTCGTTGCATTTTTGCATCATCGTCGGCATCGTCAGCTTTCGAAATCACATTTTTAATTTTTCGGCATGTATTTTCATTATTATTATCATTATTATTTTTAGCCTTAAAAATCACATTTTTAATTATCCGGCAGTCGTTTCTTAAATTATTCTTCGTTTTAGGTCATCACACGAATTTTAGGATTTTTTATATTTTCGCACATTTTTTTAGTATTTTTATTTTTTATTATTATTTTCGCTCGAGCTTTTATTGGACCCGAGTAAGTTCGCTCGGACAATAGCTCGACTTTAAAATGTTTTCCATCAACTAGTTGCTAGATTTTTTTCCGGTCGCAACGGTCTACAGCGTTTCGTGTAATTTTCGGTGTAACGCTTTATTTTTTTCGTTCCCGCGTTTCGCGCCTTTGAACACTAAAATAAACGCGTTAAACGAGAAGTTCTCATCGTTCGCTATAGACGGTTAAAACCGTCGTATTTTTCTCTACCCGCCAGTACCTTCGGCTCGAAAAGTCGGAACGTTTGCTCGCCGGATCCGGCTCGAGGCTATTTAAATCAGATGAAAGGCCATTTGATCATGGCCATTGATCTGGTCAACCAAGGAAAGTCAACCAGATCAATGGCCCTTGAATTAACATGCATAATGCATGTGAACAGTGCCAAGAGAATTCTCAGCCACGAGCCCGCCCGAGCCAACTGCTCTCATCACAGCCACGTCTTCGTCCGAGCCCCTAGCCGTAGCCCCTAGCTCCGCCATCATCACAGCCGGCCCTTCCTCCACGCGCAGCCCACGTCCGGCCACCACGCGGCTGCTTTTGGCTATAAATAGCCGTCGTTCCCAACGGCAAAAAGGTCTGAAATTTTGCCAAAAAAACAACACTCTCCCTCTCCATTTTCCTGACCAGTTCGCACGCACTCGGACCACATTCCTTGCGCTCACCCTTCTCCTCTCACGGCGAGCACTGTAAGCTCCGTTCTCTCTCTCTCTCACTCACGGCTTCTCTCTCTAAATTCCGTTCTCGCTTTAGATGATTACTTAACTGCTCAAATGTGTTCTAATTGCTTGAATGTTGAGTTAATTTCATTACGCTAGCATCAATTAAATCGTTTAAACGCCTGAAATATTTGTTTGCTAATTAAACCGATTAATGCACGTTCTTGTTCTTGTTGCAATTGCTACTGTCTTTGTGGCCGATTTCTTGCTGTGATCGTTTATGTGTACTGCTGGAAGAGAGAGGCCCCTTTCGGGCCAAGAACCAGGCGAGTTGGTCGCCTGGTTCATCACCTCCGTCGCCGGCAGTGGCGCCGGCGACGTGAGGAGGAAGATGAAGTGTTTCGGGCCAAGTGGCCCTTCGTGCAAATGAAAGAAAGGTGATGGGCTTGGCCCATCACCATTTAAATTAATTGTCTTGGGCCAGGAACTGTTCCTGGCCCATTTCTTCAAATTTTAAGTAGGGACCAACCCATTTGCATTTTTTTCGAGCCTTCGATTCGTCATTTTTTTTACGCAAAATGCTCACATGCTTCGTATGATTATTATTTGTGATATGCGCTTTTGATTTTATTTTATACATGAATTGTTTAAATCACTTTTTTCGTAAAATATTTCGTAGGCTTTTTATTTTATCAAGTTGTTTATTGAATTGTTTATATGTGAATTGCTCATTCTTTATCATAATATTTATTGTCATGCTATCTAACCTCAGTCATTCATATCTAACTGTTTAAATTCAGTCCTTTAAAATACCGCCTATATGGTCGGTCGCTTTCTAATTTTCGTAACTATTCAACTGCTTTAATTTTTCGCAAAACTGCTGGAAATCCTTCCGCAAATTATCAACTGTTTAATTTTCCGCACTTTAAATTCCAGCAATTTACTTTCAGCAATTTAAATTCAATACCGCCTACATGGTCGGTCGCAGTTATCAACTGCTTACTTTTCCGCACTTTAAGTTCCAGCAATTTACTTTCAGCAATTTAAATTCAATACCGCCTACATGGTCGGTCGCACTTATCAACTGCTTACTTTTCCGCACTTTAAATTCCAGCAATTTACTTTCAGCAATTTAAATTCAATACCGCCTACATGGTCGGTCGCACTTATCAACTGCTTAATTTTCCGCACTTTAAATTCCAGCAATTTACTTTCAGCAATTTAAATTCAATACCGCCTACATGGTCGGTCGCAATATCAACTGTTTATTTTCTGCAATATCAACTGCTTTAATTTTTCGCAAAACTGCTGGAAATCCTTCCGCAAATTATCAACTGTTTACTTTTCCGCACTTTACTTTTCCGCACTTTAAATTTCAGCAATTTACTTTCAGCAATTTAAATTCAATACCGCCTACATGGTCGGTCGCAATAATCAACTGTTTATTTTCCACAAATATCTAACTGTCCATTCTCTACATTATCTATCTGTTTTATTTTCTGCAAATCATTAAACGTTTTTTTCTTCCCTGTAAATCGCCAATAGCCTTTAATTTTTCTGCACTTATCAAAACAGCATTTCATTTTCGTATGCGTAAAATCCATCATTTTTCGCATGCAACCAACCCAACATTTAAATTCTCGTATGCGTAAAATCAATCATTTTTCGCATGCAATCAACCTAGCATTTAAATTCTCGTATGCGTAAAATCCATCATTTTTCGCATGCAATCAAAACAACATTTCATTTTCGTATGCGTAAAATCCATCATTTTTCGCATGCAATCAACCCAGCATTTAAATTCTCGCATGCGTAAAATCAATCATTTTTCGCATGCAATCAACCTAGCATTTAAATTCTCGTATGCGTAAAATCAATCATTTTTCGCATGCAATCAACACAGCATTTAAATTCTCGTGTGCTTAAAATCAATCATTTTTCGCACGCAATCAACTCAGTATTTCATTTTCGTATGCGTAAAATCCATCATTTTTCACATGCAATCAACTAGCATTTTAATTCTCACATGCGTAAAATCCATCATTTTTCGCATGCAATCAACTAGCATTTTAATTCTCACATGCGTAAAATCCATCATTTTTCGCATGCAATCAACTAGCATTTTAATTCTCACATGCGTAAAATCCATCATTTTTCGCATGCAATCAACTAGCACTTTAATTCTCACATGCGTAAAATCCATCATTTTTCGCATGCAATCAACTAGCATTTTAATTCTCACATGCGTAAAATCCATCATTTTTCGCATGCAATCAACTAGCATTTTAATTCTCACATGCGTAAAATCCATCATTTTTCGCATGCAATCAACTAGCATTTAAATTCTCACATACGAAAAATCCATCATTTTTCGTATGCAATCACCTAGCGATAAATTCTCGTATGCTTAAAATCAATCATTTTTCGCATACAACCAAACTCAGCATCTCATTTCGTATGCGTGAAATCCATCATTTCTCGTATACAATCAACTGTCATTTAAATTCTTGCACTCATAAATTGCTTATTTATTTCTCGAGCTATCGCTAACACTCTCATTTTGCAGGTTTTAGTTTCAAGCTTCGCTCGAAAGTACGCCTTTCGATTCCTTTTTATTTATTCGATGCTTTCTGCAAATATCCATCGTATGCATGATATATAGAACTGCTAGAACTAAAATCAACCCACATGCACAACGTGTTTAAAGACTTTCTTAAAATGCCGCGTTCATGTGATTTTACTTCTCGCTTATATTGACTGCATGTACATGGGGACTTTCGATCCCACAGCAAACTATCGTTTTAAATCCATCATTTAAAATGGTACTCTGTTAGCAATCCATGTTAAGATCACGTAGTAATTAATTTAATCATGCATGGCCCGATGATGAAAAAAGAGGGCGCTCATTCAGTCTTACGGAAATTTCAGTCCCATCACGTTACGATCAGGAATAATCAATTGGTCTTGATAAACGGTAACCCCGTCAGAAAGACGTCTTAATTATTCCTGAACGATTACGATCATAGATAAGGCCAAAGTGACGATTCCTCTGAGGGCCCACTTTTCAAAACGCATTTCATCAAAACACCTTTAAAACACCTCTCTCATCAACCGGTAACCGTTTTCGGATGTGACTCGGGTGCCTAACACCTTCCCGAGACCATAATACGACCCCGAACCTTTGTCTGGGGTCCAGACCCCTTTTTTGTGCCTTTAGTTTTTTACTTATTATATTTCCTATGCCATGACGATTAGGGTTCCCTAAGCCTAGCAACCAAATTAGGGTGGCGACTTCATTGCATGCTGCGAGGCGTCCATCTACGCTGAGCATTGTAAGGTCCCGAATTTCGTTGCACACTCGTGAATTAGCATTCCTCTGTTAATTTTCGTTGGGGCGCGACAGTTTGGCGACTCCGCTGGGGAAGGATGGGTCGGAGCCGGTTTTATTTTTTAGAGAGGTGTTTTTTTTGTTTATTTATTTGCTTTGATCAATTGCTGGTCTGTTTATTTATTTGCTTTATCAATTGTCATATGCATTTCATAGCGCCCTACACCCAGGGGACAATTACCAAAATAGGAGGGTAGTAGTGACGCCCTAGGACACATGTCCTAGGTAGTGTTCACCAAACCCAACTCGGATGAACCCCTAAAGCCAGTCGAAAGGTTATACGATTTCGCAAGGAATCGGGCGACTGGACGACACTTTAGGGACCTTTTCATGGTATCATCCGGGAACCATTCAAGCCAGCTAGAAACGTCGGAATCAGAGCCCCAGCACGTGCATCATAATTATAACTGTTTTTCGTGGCTCTATTTGTCTTGATGGCATTTTGATCTGATTTTTCCTGTTATACAAACTGCGGGTTTCTCACACCATTTACTTAGCACTTGAATTTTACTTTCGTCCCCAACAGGACCCATTTTGCTCATTCGCTATGACTGCGCCTACGCTACTTTCATTTGATATTTTCGGGGGACGAAGCTTCGATGATCAAGCTGCCCGAGGAGATCTGTTAAAACAAGGGTTCGCCCCTGACATCACCACTAAGATTAAGGTAGAAGTCGTGGACTTCGACTTAACTAGGATTCGGATGTTGAGAAACGAGCTGACTGAAGACGAGGAGACCCAGTTTGAGGGTAGTTATGGCAAGCTACTGACCCTAGTGGACGTGAAAACTGATTGGGATTGCATCCGGGCAGCCCTGAAGTTCTGGGACCCCTACTATCGTCGCTTCTCTTTTGACAAAGAAGTAGATCTGACTCCCACGCTAGAGGAGTACTCAGCTTTGATGTGCTTCACATCCCCCATTTCAGCCATATACCAGAACGTCCGACTCGACTCTGCAAGTGTAAAAATAAGGCTCGACAAGCTATTAGGAATCACTACTCGTGTTAGAGAGGGTGACTACTTCTGGTGCTGGTCGGATATCGAGGCACGGTTTGAGCTGTCCAATGGAGTGAAGCGCTTAAGGATCCTGGCCTTTGCCATTGTGGGATTCGTCATTTTCCCAAGGATGAGGAACGCCATCGACTTTTCAGCAGCCAACATCTTTTACGAGATGGAGGTTAATTCCATCAATCCTACCACAACCATTTTGGCCGAGACCTTTCGTTCCTTGGACTCCTGTCGGAGAAAGGGAAAAGGGAGACTTACCTGCTGCGCCCAGTTGCTGACAGTATGGCTAATCAGCCACTTCAAACAGATTCCTGATCAGTCCATTTTCTTCGAAAGCTACATAAGGTCGTGCCCTCTGCTCAGAGTTATCAACGCCATGACCACGGACAAATGGAAGATGGAAAACAAGGACGTCTGGATTGACCGATTCGTAAACCTCTCAGAAGAGGACTTCAGTTGGTATGCCAAGTGGCTGCGAACCTCCAATCCCATCGTCTGTTGTGGACCCCTACCATGGGTTCCTTTGATCGGAGTATGGGGATGTACTCACTATTGCCCAGCCCTAGTACTCAGGCAGTTTTGCATCACACAAATCATTCCGGTAACATTCGGCATGACGAAATCAGATCTACCCCACACTGGAGAAAATCAGAACATTCAGTTGTACGCCCAAGACTGGGCCCACCCCTTTTGTCTCAAAGGACGCATTGCCCCTGCGGCAACGATACCACAATACCCACAGTAGAGGATGAGGCGAGTCAACGGCAACGTCTTGCCTCACCCAGAAAATCAGAAACCGATGGAAGAGGAAGGGGAATCGCAAGTAAGTAGAGGAATAGATGCCATGGCATACGCCCAAGTGGTAGAACAGATGCGAGCGGCGCAAGAGAAACGAGATCTGATGATAGAAGAAAGAGATATCGCTGAAGCTCGTCAATGTGGCCTGGAAGTACAGATGAATGAACTGGACAGGCATCACAAGGATTTCGTCCGCGTACAAGCATTACAAAAGAAGGTGGCCCTCAGGGCCTTTAAGGAACGTTTGAGCAGCGAAACCCGCAAGAGAGAAGCGTCAAGCGCCATAATTGAAGACCGGGATTCAACGATAAGGGTCTTGACTACTCGCGCAGATTTGGGGGATAGGAAGAACCAGGCACTGCAAAGCCGAATCAATGCTTTAGAGGCTGAGTTAGAGATGCAGAAAGGGGAGATGGCTTCAATGGAATACCTTTGGCATGAGCAAGAGAATTCCGATCCCCAGGATTGACACCTTCATAGGAAGGCTCGAATATCGGCAAACCTTTTCTTTTTCATGTAACTAGGATCCCTGATTTCATCTATCTTAGCCAATTTTGATGAATTTAGGTTGTTGGCAAGTTTACCATATTTTTGTAAACACTTTTAATAAAGTCGTACTCTTTCGGATATTTATTAGATTACCTCATTTTTCACATATCGACTATCCGTCCGATACCACACAAAAGACCATAACAAAAAGAATGAGAAAATCCCTCCTGGATAACCACAATCATTTCACCCAAAAAAAAAAAAAGAGAAGAAAAAACCGAAAAATCAGACCAAACATCCGAAAAACAGCCAAGTAGCGTTCACTCATGGCTGTATCCTCTTAGCTTATCACAAAACACTCCAAGTTCATAGCATAGATCATCGTCTCTCCCCTCAGTTGGGTTCACCAGGCATCAGGCCTTGCATCGTCAAAAGCATAGTATAAAAGAGATCTTCTTAGCATGGTGGCATTGGTTGCCCCTGCGGAGTTGGGTTTCGCCGTTAGCATCTCAGATTTACTTCATAACGTTGGAATGTATAGAGGCTTCCTTCGTATCTTACCGACAACTGGGATTCCTCGCCTCTCCGACCGCCCTGGAAATATCAAATGAAAGTACTGCTGGAAAAGCGAATGAGCAAATGTGGAGACCTCGGGATTGCACATCACCTGTATATCCTCACTTATACTTACTCTTTTCTGCGTTTTTCCTTTTTTCAGGTTCACAATAGCTCCGCGGAAGCAAGCTACTCCGCACAGGCTCCCTTTAACTAGACTTCAAAAGCGAAAAATGACTGAACAGGCCAAGACCGACGAAGCACTAGCAGCTAGAATCGTTGAGTTAGAGGAGCAAGTTAGGATCACTACAGAAAGGGCCACCAGGGCTGAAAAGGAAAGAGATGAAGTTGTCGCCGAATTGCCACCGGGTTTCGATCCCCCTCAAGCAAGAGGACCTCCCTCTTCGCTCACCGTCGCAGGACCTTCTGTACCCCCGCTACTTTCTGTACCCCCGGGGCATTGGAGATGGGTTAGCCCATTCACCGTACCCACCGCCGCAAATCCACCAGTTAAGACGGGTGAAGAGATCTCCTCGTCACTTCAGCACCTTTCAACCAACCCTACCGTTGCAACAAGTACAACCAGACAATATTCCTACCCGTCTCCGGGCTGTTCTACCCGAGTCGCGATTTTTGGACCATCGAAAGCTAAGCTTCCGGGAGGCGATCTGACACATCCACAATCCTCTCTTGAATATTCACCGACCATAGGTCTTGGCACCATTAGTGCGAAAGGGGCCGGTATTGATCGATTGGGTCCCCCAGAGGAAAAACTAAGGGCTATTGAGAGATATGACCCTAGGGATCCCGCTGTTGAAAGCATAATGCTAGGAATCACGACACCTCGGGAGTTCAAGAGGCCACAATCTGAGGGGTGCCCGGGGATTGAACGTCCCAAAACTCGCCTCAAAATTCACCACCACGAAATATCCGAACGGTACAAGCTCGATGTAGAAATCACACCTGACCGTTCTGATTTGCAAAATCTAGAGAAGAGGGTTGAGGAATCAGTAAGAGCTTATGCTCAGAGATGGAAAGAACTAGCCGCAAGGATTTCTTCTCCTTTAGATGACAGACAACTCTTGTCAATTTTCGTGAATACCTTCAAAGCTCCCTACTCCGCTTATCTTACCCTCGGTCCTTCGAGTAGCTTCCCCGACATAGTCCAAATTGCTGAGAGAGTGGAGCAAGAGATTAATTCCAGAAAGATCATCATTCCTACGCCAGGGGCGATGCCTATCATAAGGAGAGACGTTGGCTTTGTCTCTCCCCAACCTAATCACAGACGACCTTGCCCGCCGCCTCCCCCTTATTTGTCACCACCACTATATCGACCCACCGTTTTTTCTTTTCCACCAACGCTCGTTGCTAACAGGGCTTCCCAAAACCCTGCACCATCTCTACGTTTCCCATCACCCCCAACACAAATACCGCAACTTACCCAACCTAGACCGTATAATCCACCAAATAAACCTAGAAACCAAGATAACCGTTGGGATCGAAGGCCACTGCCACCGCTTCCCGTTCCTTCGAAAGAGATTTACGAGCACCTTTTGGCAGCTAAACAAATTGCACCCACCCCAATCCAACCTTTGCAGCCTCCTTATCCAAATTGGTACGATCCTAATGCTAGATGCAAGTACCATGCTGAAGCTCTTGGTCACACCCTAAAAGACTGCCGCGCCTTTAAGAAAAAGGTATATCAATTGATCAGAGGTGGGTGGATCTCTTTCGAGGATTTAGCCGAAAGGCCCGCACAACCTAGGCCCTCCAATCCACCGAAGGTACCAAAAAGAGGACCAGTACCGCCACTCCCACTTCCCGCGGGAGAGATCTACAAACATCTCTTGGCAGCCGGTCAGGTTGTGCCAACCCCGGCCCGACCTCAGCAACCTCCATACCCGATTTGGTACGATCCCAACACTACATGCGAGTATCATGCTAGGACACCGGGCCATACGCTGGACAATTGTTTTACTTTCAAACGGAAGGTAAATCAACTAATCAAAAACGGATGGGTCTCCTTCAAGGGCTTGGCCAAAGGACCTGACATAACCACCAGCCCTCTCCTGAACTGCGCCACGGGTGGTGAAGGTATGAATGCTATTTCGATGGAAAAGGCGGGGAAGAAGACTTGTGAGGTAGAGGCAGTCGACACCGTCAATAACGGTCTTCCCACCTCTTGTTCCCGCAAATATATGTCTCAAGCTGGGCCAGTAACGAGTGAATTTGCTGATACTGGGGGCATGACAAGGAAGGCCGAATGTATCCCCACATCAGAGCCACATTCTCCCTCATAGTCAGAGTCGTCGACATGAATCCTACCGTGGTCAATATAGCTTCAGATTCCTGTATTGATGCTCCGGGAGAAGAAGAATCGTCGCCTGGTTCAGTCATTTTCGTAAAGAAGTCAGGGGAGTCTGTGTGCAACTGGACCATCGCCATGCTTCCGAATGTCTCTCCGAAAGTACTCCTTTTGAAAAAAATAAAAAAATAATAAATATATGTGTTTTTTACGTTTTCTTGCAAAGACATTTTGTAGGGACTCATGTTTCCTTTTGTTAAAAATCAATATGTATGCAATTTCCATTTTTATGCATCTCTTCTTTTCGCAGTTTAATTTCGGGATGAATGTTAGTTCGGATTGTCTTGATAAAACCTATGTCTTTACTGGCGAAGAAATCTTCATCAAGACCAAAGACAAGGCTGAAGTTTCTGGCAAATTGGCCCGTTTCCTGGAAAGTTCAGAAAAGGAAATAACCCCTCATCAGGAGAAATTGGACGAAGTAAACTTGGGGGCAAGCAACGAGAATCAGAAGTTGGTCAAGATCGGAACCACCTTGGACATGACTCAGAGAGAAAGGTTGATCTCTCTCCTCAAAGATACTCAGACGTATTCGCGTGGTCATACGCCGATATGCCAGGTCTCGATCCTGGGATAGTCGAGCATCGCATCCCCTTGAAGCCTGAGTTCCAACCTGTCAAGCAAAAACTTCGGAGGATGCATCCAGACATCCTTCTGAAAATCAAAGAAGAGGTTACCAAGCAGCTAGATGCGGGTTTCTTGAGAGTTGCCGAGTACCCCGCGTGGATCGCCAATATAGTGCCAGTGCCTAAAAAAGATGGGAAGGTCCGCATGTGCGTGGACTTTCGGGATCTAAACCGAGCCAGCCCCAAAGATGACTTCCCACTTCCCCACATCGACATCTTGGTAGATAGTGCCGCCAGAAATGACATGTTTTCCTTCATGGACGGATTTTCGGGATACAATCAAATCAAGATGGCACCCGAAGACAGTGAGAAGACAACCTTCATCACGCCCTAGGGAACCTTCTGCTACAAAGTAATGCCCTTCGGATTAAAGAACGCAGGAGCCACTTATCAACGTGCTGCCGTCACCCTTTTCCACGACATGATGCATAAGGAATTGGAGATATATGTCGACGACATGATAGCCAAGTCCCGTGGAACGCAAGATCATGTGGACATATTGAAGAAGGTATTCGAAAGGCTAAGGCAGTTTCAGCTACGGCTAAACCCAGCTAAGTGCACCTTTGGGGTGACCTCCGGAAAACTGTGAGGATTCATCGTCAGCAACAGGGGCATAGAGGTGGATCCTGATAAAATAAAAGCAATACAAGAGCTACCCGCTCCCAGCACCGAAACAGAAGTGCGAAGCTTTTTAGGACGTATCAACTACATCGCTCGCTTTATCAGCCAGTTAACCCTCACCTGCGAGCCGAGGTTCAAAATGCTAAGGAAACACGAAGAAGCAGAATGGGACGAAGACTGCCAGAAAGCCTTCGAGAAAATCAAGACATCTGCAAAGCCCACCAGTACTGGTTCCCCCGACGCCAGGACGACCCCTGCTCATGTACATGACGGTCACAGCCAGCGCCATGGGATGTGTTTTGGGACAGCACGACAAATCAGGAAGGCGTGAATAAGCCATCTACTACCTCAGCAAAAAATTCAACGAGTGCGAGATGCGTTACTCCATGTTGGAACGAACTTGTTGCGCCCTAGCATGGTGCGCTCGAAGGCTCCGACAGTACATGTTGTATTACACGACATGGCTAATCTCTCGCATGGACCCACTGAAGTACATCTTCGAAAAGCCGTACCTATCGAGTCGCATTTGTAGATGGCAAGTCTTGTTAGCTGAGCACGAGATCATCTATGTAACCCGGAAAGCAGTTAAAGCAAGCGCCCTCGCCGATCACTTGGCTGATCATGCCTCGGACGAATATGAGTCATTGAGTTTCGACTTCCCCGACGAGGACATCATAGTAATCGAAGATGAGATCGCAGCAGACCTCCGAGATGATGATTGGTGGACCATGTTCTTCGATGGTGCGGTGAACCTCTCGGGCAAAGGAGTGGGAGCCGTGGTCATAGCCCCAGACGGCCGTCAATTCCCCATAGCATGTAAGCTGAACTTCCCGTGCACTAATAACATCGCCGAGTACGAGGCATGCATCAGCGGTCTATGGCAGCGATCGACTTGAAAGTGAAGAAGCTCAAGATCTTCGGTGATTCAGCACTCGTCATCTACCAAGCCCAGGATCTCTGGCAGACACGGGATTCTAAGCTCATTCCTTATCAAAAGTTGCTCACTCAGCTCACGCGGGAATTCGAGGAAACCAAGTTCGACCGGGTCGACAGAGAAAAGAACCGCTTCGCAGACGCATTGGCCACATTGGCATCAATGTTCAAGTTAGAGTGCGGGATAATGCTTCAGCCATTGAGAGTGGAAGTAAAGGAAACTCCGGCTTGCTGTGTCATCTTAGAAGAAGAACCCGATGGGAAGCCATGGTTCTACGACTTGGTACAATTTATCAGAAATCGGGAGTACCCACCGGGGGCAAGCCGGGTTAGCAAGAAGACCCTTCAGCGCTTGGCACTAGACTTCTACCTCGATGGTGAGGTTCTATATAAGAGGAGAGCGGATGGAGCTTTGCTTCGTTGCGTCACCATGACCGAAGCGAAGAAAATCATAGCAGAAATCCACGAAGGAGTCTGTTCAACTCACGCAAGTGGGCACATGATGGCCAGACAGATCATGAGGCAAGGCTATTTTTGGCTCACCATCGAGCGCGATTGCATCGGCTATTTCTGGAAGTGCCACAAGTGTCAAGTCTACGCGGATCATCTCCATGTCCACCCAGCCCCACTCTTCAGCATGACATCGCCTTGGCCTTTTGCGATGTGGGGAATCGACATCATCGGTCAAATTCATCCAACAGCCTCTAATGGCCATCGCTTCATCCTCGTAGCAATCGACTACTTCACCAAGTGGGTAGAGGTTGCCTCTTACTCCAGCATCACCCAGAAAATGACCATGCGATTCATTGAGAGAAACATCATTTGTCATCACGGGGTTCCAGAAACCATCATCACGGACAATGGCACTAACCTCAATGGAAAATTGATCGACAGTCTTTGCCAACGTTGGAAGGTAAAGCACCGAAACTCGTCACCATATCGACCAAAGATGAATGGCGCAGTCGAAGCAGCAAACAAAAACCTGAAGAGGATCATCCAGAAGATGGTGGTCACTCACAAAGACTGGCACGACATGCTCCCCTTCGCATTGCATGCTTATCGGATAGCAACTCGCACATCCACAGGGGCAACTCCCTATTCATTAGTATACGGCATGGAAGCCGTAATCCCTCTTGAGGTAGAAATCCCTTCTCTCAGAATCCTGGCGGAGTCTGAAGTAGAAGAATCAGATTGGGCAAGAGTGAGGTACGAGCAGCTGAACCTCCTTCCCGAAAAGCGCTTGGCCGCTATCTGCCATGCACAACTGTATCAGCAGAGAATGGCCAACGCTTATAACAAGAAAGTACGACCTCGCCAGTTCAAGACTGGGGATTTAGTGCTGAAGAAGATTCTCCCTCATCAGGAGGCTAGTCAAGGAAAGTGGGCCCCAAGGTACGAAGGTCCGTACCTGGTCAAAAGTGCATTCTCAGGGGGTGCCCTAGTGTTAACCAACATGGATGGAGACGATCTCCTAAGACCGGTGAACGCCGATGCAGTCAAGACCTACTACGCCTGAAGCGTCGCGAACCGCCATCCGGCCAGACCAAGGACATAGAGTTTTATCATGACAATCTAGCACAAACATTTGTCCTGAAATTAATAAAACAAGTTTTTCAGGAGATGCGTATTGTTTTAAAATTTTGTTATCCTTTTTCTTTTTAAACTGGTGAGATGACAAAAGGAGGCATGGCATAGATGGCTCCCCAGGAGTAGCTTAGGGCACGGCGTTTAGACTAACGCCACTAATCAATTTTAAGTTTTGCAGGGATGTAAGCTCCCATGCCTCAGTTTGTCATCATGATAGAATCAGGGAGTTCCGCTCGTGGCAGCTCTTGAATTGCCGCAGCAAGCCACCTTCAAGAGCGAATCAGGAAAGATTTTAAGGCAAACCATCGCCCTCTAAAGCAAAGTTTTCTTTGTCCCGCAGTGCTACCAGCACAACCGGCACCGTAAACCACCGGTCTCGAAGGACTGAATGCTGGACCAAAGTCACAAAGCCCATCCAACGCCGACTGAGCTGTCGGAACGCTAGCAACATTGGCTCTCATCGCTGTCACCAATTCAGAGGAGCCCATCACCAAAACGCCAGTGTCGCCCAGCGCACCTTCGCAAGCGGAACTGCCAGAAAAGAAATGCGGTGAAAGCCTATCCCCCCTAGGATCACAATCAACATACATGATGCGGTCTTGTTCAAGAAGCTCCTCAACAGAATCAGCACGAGGAAGATCGATCCTCTAATTTGTGGGCCACCAGCGGCTGACTGACGATATCACCCGAGCAAAGATAAGAGCTGTGATCAAGCCTCTAGAGCAAAGCCATCATCAACAAACATCCAACACAAGTCACACCACAGTGACCTATGGATGGCCCCTCCAAAAGGGAGAGCTTAAAAACTTATCCATCGCATTACTTTCACCAAAAATGGTCTTGCATTTACTCCTCATTTGTCATCACCTTGTCTGTTTCAGGAACCGGGTTACCCCCATTCATTGTCGGCATAAGAACGGTAAGCATACGCCCATGCAGCCCCGCTGCACATTTTGGAGACAGAGGGTCTTCCCCTTTATCCCCAAGCAATCAAGAAGTCAATCAACATAGGTCCGGCAATGACCGGTAAGCAAAGTGAACCAGCTGCAGATCTCGTCCTCACTCCGACTTGGATCGTTGGTTCCCGCAAAGCAGCTGAAAAAGAAACCAATCAAAGCAAAGTGTCCCGGAGCTGGGACCACATCATAGGCACCCTCGAAAAGCCGAGTTAAAGGAAGGGAGAATCCCTGAACTTATCTCAGTTTTGAGTTAATTTTATACTCTGTTGTCCCCTCTGTATCTCGCAGGGACACGAATCATCTCATTGTCATCCTCATAAAGCTTGTGGAAGACGCTCTTGCAGCCCCGCTGCACATCTCAGGGGAGTCTATCTTTCTTTTCCCCTATTTAGTTTTATTTTCACTCCGGCTCGCTTTATTAGCTTTAATTCGAGTACGGTCGTCTGGCCCACTGGGGGGGCAACCTTAGATTCCCATTAGAATGTTGCAAATAAGTCATCCCCCCATCTCTAGCAATCAACCGTCTAGCAATCAA
The DNA here is from genome assembly GCA_963691705.1 of Viola odorata. Classification (NCBI taxonomy): domain Eukaryota; kingdom Viridiplantae; phylum Streptophyta; class Magnoliopsida; order Malpighiales; family Violaceae; genus Viola; species Viola odorata. The sequence goes on along the minus strand of OY829540.1, from coordinate 1,383,298 downwards.
ACATCCAGCAATCAAACATCCAGCAATCCAACGACTAGCAATCGAACCCAGCAGTCAAACCATCAATCAGTCAAAATCAAAAATCAATCCAAATCCCTTTTTAGCCCAGCTAAAATAAAAAAGCATACTACTCTCATAGGCATTTTCATGCATTGCATAGATCGAGAATTTTCAATCCCATTTCCAAAAAAAAAAAACATCCATCTAAGTTGCATGCCATGCATGATATGACCTGTTTGCCCTTATATCCGCGGTTTGCACCAACGTAAGCAGTCATAGACAAACCCCGGTAAGCATTTTTGAGCCAACGCGCCTTATCCTTCACGAGTGTAAGGGCCTGACTAGATACTAGTTGAGTTCGCATAATATCCAGGGTACATGCGCAATTAGACATGGGATAGCTATAAAATGACATGGGACTTTTACGATTTTCTCCACTTTTTTCGTTTCTTCCCTCTTTTCACCATAAATGTCATCACTCCCCCAAACCTTCGCTATCACTCATACCCCGGGAGCCAAAGAGCAGTTTCAGCTAAAATTGCCAGCCGGAAGTAAAAGCACGCCAAGTTCGAGTTCACGACAAAGGAGACGGAAAAGGTCACCAGGAGATCGCTAAGGACTATCACCGAAGAAGCAGCAACGACGAAGGCCGAGGCCTCAAGACAAAAGGGGAAGAGATCAAGATAAAGGCTGTGCTTGCTCTGCTCTGTTGCATTTCAAATCAAATCAAAAAGGGGAGGGATATATATATATAAAAAATAAAAAAAATAAAAAAAGGGAGAGGAAAAAGAAAAAGGAGAGAGGGGAAAAAGGGAAAAGAAAAGAAAAGAAAGAAAATGCTCAGAGATCTTTGAACAATCGAAGAGCCAAAGCAAGCACAGCCCGGGGACAACTCAATTCGAGAAATCTCGAAGAAAACCTCCCCAATGGACTCGAGAGAAAGAGGCCCGAGGCCAACTCGAGAAAGCTCAAAGCATCCTTCCCCAGGAAGTCAAGCAAAAGAGGCCCAAGGCCAACTCGAGAAATCTCAAAGCAAGCCTCCCTAGTAAGGACATGAGAAGAAAAGGGCCCCAGGCCAACTCAGGTAGTGAGTCGCAAAAAGAGCAGCGACGACACTCCCCAATGAAGACTCAAGAACAGGGCCCCTGGCCGAAAGAAAAGCACCCCCAGCAAGGATCCCAGAGCTCGTGCACTCTATCAAGAAGGCATCCTCAGCAAAACACGAAGAAGTTCGCATACCTCGCCCACATCAGGGCCACTTAGCAAGACATTGCCCACATCCGGGACAATCAGCGAAACATCACCTTCATCAAAAGCCTCCCCAGCAAAGCAAGCTCTCCCAAAACAAACTTCTTTCCGGACTTGTCATGTCCTTTCATTCTTTTCCGTAAAAGTCCCATCGATTATTAGAATGCCCATGCATGTGCATCTTCAGTCGAAGTCTATTCACTCGGATTGACATTGCGAACTGTAAATTATGTATCATGTTAGTTGCATCTTTATGAGCGTTAAACACTTAGCCTTGTTTCAGAGCGTGAGTGCAAACACTAATATCAGGTGAGGACTGCTTACGGCTGCAAATTGTGGGAAAGTCTTGTTCTTGGGGTCGTTACCTCCTGAGCAGGATGCAGGCGCATTCTAGGATCGTATCAACACCACTGGTGACAAGCATAGCCTAGTTTCCAGCATAGCATCTCCTCCTCCCAGAGTGACCTTAGTTTAGTTTCCGCATTCCGCGTCTTCTCCTACGGGAATTGGCGTTATTTGCATTCCAGCCTTAGCATCTTCTCCTCCCAGAGTGACAGCATAGCCTAGTTTCCAGCATAGCATCTCCTCCTCCCAGAGTGACCTTAGTTTAGTTTCCGCATTCCGCGTCTTCTCCTACGGGAATTGGCGTTATTTGCATTCCAGCCTTAGCATCTTCTCCTCCCAGAGTGACAGCATAGCCTAGTTTCCAGCATAGCATCTTCTCCTCCCAGAGTGACCTTAATTTAGTTTCCGCATCTCGCGTCTTCTCATACGGGAATTGACGTTATTTGCATTCCAGCCTTAGCATCTTCTCCTCCCAGAGTGACAGCATAGCCTAGTTTCCAGCATAGCATCTCCTCCTCCCAGAGTGACCTTAGTTTAGTTTCCGCATTCCGCGTCTTCTCCTACGGGAATTGATTTTATTTAGTCTTCAGCCTTAGCATCTTCTCCTCCCAGAGTGACAGCATAGCCTAGTTTCCAGCATAGCATCTCCTCCTCCCAGAGTGACCTTAGTTTAGTTTCCGTATTCCGCGTCTTCTCCTACGGGAATTGATTTTATTTAGTCTTCAGCCTTAGCATTCTCCTCCTCCCAGAGTGACAACATAGTTTAGTCTCCAGCATAGCGTTTCTTCTCCTTCCAGAGTGACATCGTAGGTTTAGTTTTCAGCATCAAGCATTTCTTTTTCTACCAGAGTGATAGCATAGCGAAGTTTTACCTTTTCAGCCTTGGTATTTCTTTCCCTCCCAGAGTGTCATCCTTCACATAATTCTACATTTCTGCATAATTATTCTCCTCCTCTTAGAGAGACGTCATTAGGACAAATTATTCACACTTCATGCGAATCGCGCATTATCCTCTTGAAACAACGTCAGTCACATGTCAAGCAATTACCCCCCCAGTGGAGCCGTCATTTATGTTTTCGTAAAAATACCTTCGATTTCCGATAGAGTAGTTGTCATTTACATTTTCTGCAAATTATGTTTCTCTCGATATCCGAATAGATCTAAATTTATATATATCTTTGCAGGATCAACAACCTATCTCTTCCCAGAGTGACGTCAACAACCTATCTCTTCCCAGAGTGACGTCAACAACCTACCTCCTCCCAGAGTGACGATGTCAAAGCATGCCTCCTCCCAGAGTGACATCAAGCGAGCACCTTGTATCCCCAGTGACAGCATCCATCAACTACCTCCTCCCAGAGCGACATCATCACTGTAAGTTTCAGGTAAGACCTGCCGTGTCGCCAAAATTCGGATATCTAGGGGCAACTGTCTTTACTGCTTATCAAATACTTCGATAAGACAGTAAAGAGGGGGCAACTGTTGATACCCGAATTTTGACGCCATTTTTATTTAATTTTAGCATTTCCGTTATTTAGTTAATTTACGGTCATTTTCAGTTGATTTAATGTCGCTAGCTTTTTTAGGTGTTTCGTTGCATTTTTGCATCATCGTCGGCATCGTCAGCTTTCGAAATCACATTTTTAATTTTTCGGCATGTATTTTCATTATTATTATCATTATTATTTTTAGCCTTAAAAATCACATTTTTAATTATCCGGCAGTCGTTTCTTAAATTATTCTTCGTTTTAGGTCATCACACGAATTTTAGGATTTTTTATATTTTCGCACATTTTTTTAGTATTTTTATTTTTTATTATTATTTTCGCTCGAGCTTTTATTGGACCCGAGTAAGTTCGCTCGGACAATAGCTCGACTTTAAAATGTTTTCCATCAACTAGTTGCTAGATTTTTTTCCGGTCGCAACGGTCTACAGCGTTTCGTGTAATTTTCGGTGTAACGCTTTATTTTTTTCATTCCCGCGTTTCGCGCCTTTGAACACTAAAATAAACGCGTTAAACGAGAAGTTCTCATCGTTCGCTATAGACGGTTAAAACCGTCGTATTTTTCTCTACGCGCCAGTACCTTCGGCTCGAAAAGTCGGAACGTTTGCTCGCCGGATCCGGCTCGAGGCTATTTAAATCAGATGAAAGGTCATTTGATCATGGCCATTGATCTGGTCAACCAAGGAAAGTCAACCAGATCAATGGCCCTTGAATTAACATGCATAATGCATGTGAACAGTGCCAAGAGAATTCTCAGCCACGAGCCCGCCCGAGCCAACTGCTCTCATCACAGCCACGTCTTCGTCCGAGCCCCTAGCCGTAGCCCCTAGCTCCGCCATCATCACAGCCGGCCCTTCCTCCACGCGCAGCCCTCGTCCGGCCACCACGCGGCTGCTTTCGGCTATAAATAGCCGTCGTTCCCAACGGCAAAAAGGTCTGAAATTTTGCCAAAAAAACAACACTCTCCCTCTCCATTTTCCTGACCAGTTCGCACGCACACGGACCACATTCCTTGCGCTCACCCTTCTCCTCTCACGGCGAGCACTGTAAGCTCCGTTCTCTCTCTCTCTCACTCACGGCTTCTCTCTCTAAATTCCGTTCTCGCTTTAGATGATTACTTAACTGCTCAAATGTGTTCTAATTGCTTGAATGTTGAGTTAATTTCATTACGCTAGCATCAATTAAATCGTTTAAACGCCTGAAATATTTGTTTGCTAATTAAACCGATTAATGCACGTTCTTGTTCTTGTTGCAATTGCTACTGTCTTTGTGGCCGATTTCTTGCTGTGATCGTTTATGTGTACTGCTGGAAGAGAGAGGCCCCTTTCGGGCCAAGAACCAGGCGAGTTGGTCGCCTGGTTCATCACCTCCGTCGCCGGCAGTGGCGCCGGCGACGTGAGGAGGAAGATGAAGTGTTTCGGGCCAAGTGGCCCTTCGTGCAAATGAAAGAAAGGTGATGGGCTTGGCCCATCACCATTTAAATTAATTGTCTTGGGCCAGGAACTGTTCCTGGCCCATTTCTTCAAATTTTAAGTAGGGACCAGCCCATTTGCATTTTTTTCGAGCCTTCGATTCGTCATTTTTTTTACGCAAAATGCTCACATGCTTCGTATGATTATTATTTGTGATATGCGCTTTTGATTTTATTTTATACATGAATTGTTTAAATCACTTTTTTCGTAAAATATTTCGTAGGCTTTTTATTTTATCAAGTTGTTTATTGAATTGTTTATATGTGAATTGCTCATTCTTTATCATAATATTTATTGTCATGCTATCTAACCTCAGTCATTCATATCTAACTGTTTAAATTCAGTCCTTTAAAATACCGCCTATATGGTCGGTCGCTTTCTAATTTTCGTAACTATTCAACTGCTTTAATTTTTCGCAAAACTGCTGGAAATCCTTCCGCAAATTATCAACTGTTTAATTTTCCGCACTTTAAATTCCAGCAATTTACTTTCAGCAATTTAAATTCAATACCGCCTACATGGTCGGTCGCACTTATCAACTGCTTACTTTTCCGCACTTTAAGTTCCAGCAATTTACTTTCAGCAATTTAAATTCAATACCGCCTACATGGTCGGTCGCACTTATCAACTGCTTACTTTTCCGCACTTTAAATTCCAGCAATTTACTTTCAGCAATTTAAATTCAATACCGCCTACATGGTCGGTCGCACTTATCAACTGCTTAATTTTCCGCACTTTAAATTCCAGCAATTTACTTTCAGCAATTTAAATTCAATACCGCCTACATGGTCGGTCGCAATATCAACTGTTTATTTTCTGCAATATCAACTGCTTTAATTTTTCACAAAACTGCTGGAAATCCTTCCGCAAATTATCAACTGTTTACTTTTCCGCACTTTACTTTTCCGCACTTTAAATTTCAGCAATTTAAATTCAATACCGCCTACATGGTCGGTCGCAATAATCAACTGTTTATTTTCCACAAATATCTAACTGTCCATTCTCTACATTATCTATCTGTTTTATTTTCTGCAAATCATTAAACTTTTTTTTCTTCCCTGTAAATCGCCAATAGCCTTTAATTTTTCTGCACTTATCAAAACAGCATTTCATTTTCGTTTGCGTAAAATCCATCATTTTTCGCATGCAACCAACCCAACATTTAAATTCTCGTATGCGTAAAATCAATCATTTTTCGCATGCAATCAACCTAGCATTTAAATTCTCGTATGCGTAAAATCCATCATTTTTCGCATGCAATCAAAACAACATTTCATTTTCGTATGCGTAAAATCCATCATTTTTCGCATGCAATCAACCCAGCATTTAAATTCTCGCATGCGTAAAATCAATCATTTTTCGCATGCAATCAACCTAGCATTTAAATTCTCGTATGCGTAAAATCAATCATTTTTCGCATGCAATCAACACAGCATTTAAATTCTCGTGTGCTTAAAATCAATCATTTTTCGCACGCAATCAACTCAGTATTTCATTTTCGTATGCGTAAAATCCATCATTTTTCACATGCAATCAACTAGCATTTTAATTCTCACATGCGTAAAATCCATCATTTTTCGCATGCAATCAACTAGCATTTTAATTCTCACATGCGTAAAATCCATCATTTTTCGCATGCAATCAACTAGCATTTTAATTCTCACATGCGTAAAATCCATCATTTTTCGCATGCAATCAACTAGCATTTTAATTCTCACATGCGTAAAATCCATCATTTTTCGCATGCAATCAACTAGCATTTTAATTCTCACATGCGTAAAATCCATCATTTTTCGCATGCAATCAACTAGCATTTTAATTCTCACATGCGTAAAATCCATCATTTTTCGCATGCAATCAACTAGCATTTTAATTCTCACATGCGTAAAATCCATCATTTTTCGCATGCAATCAACTAGCATTTAAATTCTCACATACGAAAAATCCATCATTTTTCATATGCAATCACCTAGCGATAAATTCTCGTATGCTTAAAATCAATCATTTTTCGCATACAACCAAACTCAGCATCTCATTTCGTATGCGTGAAATCCATCATTTCTCGTATACAATCAACTGTCATTTAAATTCTTGCACTCATAAATTGCTTATTTATTTCTCGAGTTATCGCTAACACTCTCATTTTGCAGGTTTTAGTTTCAAGCTTCGCTCGAAAGTACGCCTTTCGATTCCTTTTTATTTATTCGATGCTTTCTGCAAATATCCATCGTATGCATGATATATAGAACTGCTAGAACTAAAATCAACCCACATGCACAACGTGTTTAAAGACTTTCTTAAAATGCCGCGTTCATGTGATTTTACTTCTCGCTTATATTGACTGCATGTACATGGGGACTTTCGATCCCACAGCAAACTATCGTTTTAAATCCATCATTTAAAATGGTACTCTGTTAGCAATCCATGTTAGGATCACGTAGTAATTAATTTAATCATGCATGGCCCGATGATGAAAAAAGAGGGCGCTCATTCAGTCTTACGGAAATTTCAGTCCCATCACGTTACGATCAGGAATAATCAATTGGTCTTGATAAACGGTAACCCCGTCAGAAAGACGTCTTAATTATTCCTGAACGATTACGATCATAGATAAGGCCAAAGTGACGATTCCTCTGAGGGCCCACTTTTCAAAACGCATTTCATCAAAACACCTTTAAAACACCTCTCTCATCAACCGGTAACCATTTTCGGATGTGACTCGGGTGCCTAACACCTTCCCGAGACCATAATACGACCCCGAACCTTTGTCTGGGGTCCAGACCCCTTTTTTGTGCCTTTAGTTTTTTACTTATTATATTTCCTATGCCATGACGATTAGGGTTCCCTAAGCCTAGCAACCAAATTAGGGTGGCGACTTCATTGCATGTTGCGAGGCGTCCATCTACGCTGAGCATTGTAAGGTCCCGAATTTCGTTGCACACTCGTGAATTAGCATTCCTCTGTTAATTTTCGTTGGGGCGCGACAGATTCATACATATATCTGTATCATAGCCCTCTACAATGAACTTTTGATAAGAAAAACTTCATTATGGTTCGTGTGATTCAAAAAAATCGTCATCACGTGAACCTTTCAGCATGTCATCTCTCATAATTATTGAATAATCATGTAATTACTTTACCAGACATGATCATTGTTCGATATACATACAATATCCACTAAAATGTCAAGCAACAGTGGCCACAAACCAGCATTCATTCTCATACCAAAACTATACGATTCAGCACAAATGCAGCTCATACAAGTCAAAAACAGCATACGGTGCGATTGAACATGTGTTGTTCCTGTCTTCCTTCTCATATTTATTGTTTTCTCTATTTCGTTTCTAAGATTAACTTTCTCACACTTACGCTATAAATGTCTACAGAATGGAAAATACCCTAGTCAGTCCTTTCCATTTCTAAGTTACCTTAAACCATATTCAAATTTTGAACCTAGTCATTTTTAAGGAAGGATATAGGTTTCGAACTGTAAGAAGGAAGATCCATTGATTGTGCTAAAACTGGTATAAGTAGGAAGAGTGGAAACTTACCGTGGATAACGAGGAGGAGCAGAGCGAGGAGGAGCAGGGCGGCGGAGGATGAGCAGCAGATCGAGAAGGAGCGGAGCAGAGCAGAGCGAGGAGGAGCAGCAGATCGGCGGAGGATGAGCAGCGGTTTTAGGTTGGGTTTTGTTACTTGAAACCTAAAATCAAAACCGCGTGGTGGGAAGGAAGATTTGGCGGATGATTTTTGAAATTGATCAATGGGTTTTGTTTATATAGATGTAAGGATTAATCGGTGAAACTTGGAGAGAATTTGGGTAAGATTTGGGTAGAAAACGAAGGAAAAATCGATTTGAGAAGAGGGAGTGCGGGTCGCTGGGTTGTCGAGCTCGTTTGACAAGAATGAGGAGGATGGCTGTGTTTTTGGGCTTTTATACCTGGTATACTTGTAATTAAGAAGGAATACCCTCAATATTTTTGTCCAAAAAATTTGAGCCCAGCTTCCCGTCCTTTCCTCAAAACGCCCGTTTTGGCCCGCTGGAGCGCCTTGCTCCAGTCTGAGAAGCGTGCATTTCCCTTGGATTGAAACTGGGCTTCTCAAGAAGCCCAGCTTTAAAGGTGTTTACCAAACACCTTTAGTTGGCTTTTTGGTTTTGTAGAAGTGATTCTCAAGTAGAACCTTAGCCCCAAAGGGGCCCTAAGTGGAATAGAATCTGCAGCCAACCTCGGGAGTCTTCATTGATGTAAATTATCCGTTCAAGCTATTAAAGCAAGCTATTCTAAAAAAAGAAGAAGAAGAAGATTAAAGCAACCATATCGCCCTATATTAACCACATTACCACGTCTGTACAACAAACCAAAATAAAACATTAACAAGATTAAGGAGCGGCATAAAGGAAGTAGCAACAGATCAGAAAAATAGGCAACAAGTAATCAAACTATGGCTTTCTGAGGTTAGTTCGCTTCCTTTTACTTATTTTTTTCAAAATTAGTTAATGTTAATGCCTTTTCCTTTTCTTGTTCTTGCTGGAATTAAATTGATGTTGTGTGTTTTAGTGGGTATATCGCATCACTAGAGTGGAAGTGAAACCAGAGAAACTCTTCCGTCATCGGCCTTCCGATGACCATGGGAAACAGCTCCACATTTCACAAGTACAGTGTTCTTTCCTACTCTATACATATATACACTTGTTCCTTCTTCTTTTTGAGACAGCAATTGTTAATATGTTGAAAGTTTCCCCATCCTTTCCAGGCTACTCTTGGAATCAGGACTGTCATAGGTAGGAGTGTGGTTCAGTGCCACATTGGGGAAAACACCCCTGATCTCCTTTGCTCTTTACCTCCTTATACATCCGAATCTTCCCAACTCAACTTGGAATTCAAGGAGTGGGATGAGGTTGTGTTCTCTGTTCAGGGCCCTCTTAGTGTCCACCTCACTGGATACTATGTGCAACCTTCTGGAGATGAGATGTATCCTTCTTATCCGTGTTGGGTTTCTTTAATCGTTCTCTTATTTTTCTACACTTTGATTAACATCTCCCGTTCAAGTTTTTTTCCATTGTTGCTGCCTTAATATCTAGGTTAGAGAGCCTCCTGGAGAAGATTTTGCAAATACAGTAATTGAAAGTGGGGCTGCTAGTTCCTAAGAATGAAGAAAAAAATGCAAATGAATGGTGAGTTATAAAACTAATTGATTCCAGCTCACCTTTCCTTGAAGTAAAGGTGTTGACTTTGTATGTTAGAGTGGGTGTTTATAATGCATGTCAAATTTACCTAATTTGGCCCTTCCTTGTGTTATTCTTTTTTTCATTCAGTTAGTCCCTTTATTATTCTTCTTTACATCGAAATTCTTTGGATAAGTATTGTATTTTATTTTTCTGGCTAGTCTCTCATGTCCCATCTCTTTCTATGACTTTGCCAAATTTGTTTTTGCATCTTTTTTTAAGTTTTATGTGAAAGTTTAAACTGGACAATAACTGATGGTATGTATCTGGTTTGGTGACTACAAAGAAGACAAGGAGTACAATCGGAGAGAATACAGACCCACAATGTAGTAATGAAGCAGGAAATTTAGAGAAATGTACCTTTGCGTCTGCCAATTGAGGATTCTCAGAAGCAAGAAAAAAGTGACAGGTGATTCCCTCTCTATGTTCATTTGTTTATTTCCAGTGGCAAAAAGTCAATTCTATGGAACTAATTGATTTTAAACATTTTCCTTTCTCATAGAATATTCTGATATTTTCTCCTACAATTTTTGTTTCAAAAGTTTGTTACAAATTTCAAGGCTGAAAATGTTAAGAGGTCCAAAAAGAAGAGAAACATTTTGGAGAGGACAAAGGTCTTGAAGCTGAGACAAACCAAGAAAATTCGCAGACGGGAAATGACGAGTTAGTATTATTAATGATTTATTACTTTCACGCAAAGATAAATTGATCTTGATATATAACTATAGCTCTCCTCTTTTTCCTAACTTGATTTATTTATAATTAATTAGAGAGCATAATCAAGAAGAAGTGAATATCATTTTTATTATTTTTTCTCCCTTTTCTACTAAACTGATTTTTGTTTTTAAGAGAGAGGTTTGTTTCCTTAACTAAGATGGAGTTGACTTCTTATTTGTTTGTGTACTTTTTGAGATTTCATTTATAGAGAACAAAGAAAATGCAAATAAACAGTTAGCTTGTTCTTCAACTTTTGAGTTCCATTAGACTTTTAACCATGCAAGTTTTGTAAATGTTTTTAAAGTTTAGTATATCCCATGGTCATATGTTTGTAAATAAATTTTGACTTTGCTGTAAAATTAAAATGTGGCTGATAATTGCAAATTGAGGTTCTTTTTAGTCCTTTCCAGTGGACACATATTTCTTACAAAACTAATTTATTCTAACTCACTTTTTCTTCTGATAAAAAGTGTTTGTGTTAGACTTCGTATGTAAGTGACGGTGTTTATAATGCATGTCAAATTTATCTATTGTGGTTCTTCCTTTTATTTCTTTTTTCAATGAGATATTTTCCCTGGAAAAGGTGGAGGTTGTACCTGAATAAGTAGCTGCCACCAATGTTGCCACCAATGCTACCACCAAAGCATACATCCTAAAATGTATGCTCATTTAGTTCCAAATTGTATGCTCTATATTTTAGGATGTATGCTTTGGTGGTAGCATTGGTGGCAGCTACTTATTCAGGTACAACCTCCACCTTTTCCTTAGATTTATGCTTCTTCTTTCTCTTTTTCTTCTCAACAGATTCATCCTTGCATTTTCTAGAAAAAGGGGGCTTTAGTCGATAAGGGATTTAATTTTTGAGTGCATGGAAAGATGAGTAGAGCATACATCCTTAAAGATAGACAAACAAAGATAAAAAAAATATCATGACTAAATTGTCAGTTTTTGCTTCATCTTGTTTACGCTCTGATTAATTATAAAGAAACACAGTTAGGAAAAAGAGGAATCACAATACTAACTCATCACTTTCTGTCTTTGGATTTGTTGTCTCCAGCAACAGATTCTTCACATTTTCACCCTCAATTGTAACACCTTTTGCCTCTCCAGAAAGCGTTTTCCTCTTCTTTTTGGTATTTCTAACATTTCCAGTCCTGCAATTTTTAGCAAACTTTGACATAGGGCAAAATATCTCATTGGACCAAATATACTGAAAAAAGAAGACTAACTAACTGTAAGAATAAAAGGAAGAACCACAATAGGTAAATTTGACGTGCATTATAAACACTGTCACTTGCAAACAAAATCTAACACAACACTTTTTATCAGAAGAAAAAGCGAGTTAGAATAAATTAGTTTTGTAAGAAATATGTGTCCACTGGAAAGGACTAAAAAGAACCTCAATTTGCAATTATCAGCCACATTTTAATTTTGCAACAAAGTCAAAATTTATTTACAAACATATGACCATGGGATATACTGAACTTTAAAAACATTTACAAAACCTGCATGGTTGAAAGTCTAATGGAACTCAAAAGTTGAAGAACAAGCTAACTGTTCATTTGCATTTTCTTTGTTCTCTATAAATGAAATCTCAAAAAGTACACAAACAAATAAGAAGTCAACTCCATCTTAGTTAAGGAAACAAACCTTTCTCTTAAAAACAAAAATCAGTTTAGTAGAAAAGGCAGAACAAATAATAAAAATGATATTCACTTCTTCTAAATTATGCTCTCTAATTAATTATAAATAAATCAAGTTAGGAAAAGGAGGAGAGCCATAGTTATATACCAAGATCAATTTATCTTTGCGTGAGACTAATAAATCATTAATAATACTAACTCGTCATTTTCCGTCTATGAATTTCCTTGGTTTGTCTCAGCTTCAAGAACTTTATCCTCTCCAAAATGTTTCTTTCTCTTCTTTTTGGACCTCTTAACATTTTCAGCCTTGAAATCAGTAACAAACTTTTGAAACAAAAATTGTAGGAGAAAATAACAGAATACTCTATGAGAAAGGAAAATGTTTAAAATCAATTAGTTCCATAGAATTGACTTTTTGCCACTGGAAATGAACATAAGAGAGGCATCACCTGTCACTTTTTTCTTACTCCTGAGAATCCTCAATTGGCAAATGCAAAGGTACATTTCTCTAAATTTTCTGCTTCATTACCACATTGTGGGTCTGTATTCTCTCCGATTGTACTCCTTGTCTTCTTTCTAGTCACCAAACCAGATACATACCATCAGTTATTGTCCAGTTTAAACTTTCACATAAAACTTAAAAAAAGATGCAAAACTAAATTTGGCAAAGTCATAGAAAGAGATAGGACATGAGAGACTAGCTAGAAAAATAAAATACAATACTTAGTGGTGTTAGTCATACATAATGACGGGAAACGAAAAACAGCCTCTTCAAATTTAGCTCCATGTGCTAGAGTTGTGATAACCTCTCTTGGTGCGCCAACTCCTCAGCTCGATGTCTTAGCTCGGCGGGTCCTTGTGGCTGCGCAATAGGCATGGGCTCCACAAACGTTGTGTGGTTATCTCGAGTAGCGTCCTCAGTTCCAGCACCTCCTTGTATAGGAGTTGCAGTTATGACAACCTCACTTGGTTATCCTTGGTCTGATCCACGTCCTTGACCCGGCATCTTGGTCCGATTGGTCCTAGTTGTGCGTGTGCGATGGGCACAGGATCGCATCACATTGGGCCAATCGATGGCAATGGCACAACGATTGACACCGCGTGCGCATGCGATGAGGTTGGATCCGCATCACTTAAAGGCTCTATTCCTATGTTATGAAACACTAAACCATATGATATTGATGCTCTATGATAGCCATTAACCATTCGACAAAATAATTTGGAGTGTCAACTAATATACATCATTTACTTATAACAACTACTTGGGTTCTTTTACTACTAAATTTGAGATCAATTTGTGTGACAGTAGTTGAACTTAAATGGGGTCAATTCATAAGTATTTATTTATTATACACAATTATAAATAAACAGAATAGTTCTACTTTACGCAAAAAGAAGGGCGGTGAATTCATCAATGAGAGTTCGAAGTCCACTTATGTGAGTGTTTTGTTTCATTCCTAAAGCATAACTTGTTGTGATTGATATAATATGCAAGTTTTAAGACTTCCGTAATTATTTTCCAATTCTTTCGGTAAGAGACTATACGTGAAGCGGATAAGGTTTTGTCTGTGTCTCACGTGGATTTAGATGTCACTACTCGTGATGAAATATTGACTCAATCTTAGGGGAAAAGAGCAGGATATGTTCGTGGCCTTAGTCATGGTTATCGGCCATTGAAGAAGCAAGTTGCAAGTGGTTCTAAAGCAGCTTTGCAAGAAGAGCAACCCCCCCTATTTGGATTTTATCCCAATGCGACGCGGGATTGAGACTGGATGTGAGATGAAATCAGACTCATCTCACATAATACATATGAAGTCGCCACCCTATTTTGTTGATAGGTTTAGGGAACCTATTGTCATGATATAAAAAATAAAATGCTAACGCAAAAAAGGGCCTGAACCCGAGAACAGTAGTTCGGGGTCGATTTATGGACTCGGGAAGGTGTTAGGCACCCAAGTCACATCCTAAAAAAACGTTGCCGGATAAAAGAGGTGTTTAAATCATGCTTAAAAAAAAAGTCCTACTTTAGTGATCATGCCTAACAGATGTATTAAATCTAACATTTCTAAATATTCATGCATACTTGTGTAAAAAAACGTTAAAATAAATAAAAGGGAGAGAACTTGTACTTGTTGGGAAGTCACGTGTGGATTTACCCTACAAAATAAGATTATTAGTACGAGTAATAAATAATTGGAAAACAATTAAATATTTAACGAATTATTGCATATTAGACAATTTTAACGATTTAAAAGCAAGCGAAAATAATTATTTAAGCACTCAGAATCATGCAAAAATAATTAAATATACAGTGAGAGCATACGATAAATCGGCACGAAAAAATAATAATAATAAAAAAGTGATGGGCCGAAAATGGGCTTCACTAGCTGGGCCCAGGACAGCCCAGCACGCTTCCCTTATCCAGCTGGGCTCAAGTAGCCCAGTTTCTCTTTCTCTTCCGCTGGGCCTGAGCTGGCCCAGCATCTCTCTCTCTCACGCGGGCACCACGCTCGCGTTTTTCCTTTCCTGGGCCAGGCACATGCTTGGCCCAAAACCAAATTAAAAGAAAGAAAAGGCCACTGTTCACCTTCTTCTTCCTTGTGTCGCCGGCACCGTTGTCGGCGACCAAGGAAGAAACGACCTTGCTTACGACTTGAAAAATTCCTTGCACTCACAGTAAACCCCGTATGCAATTACAGAAAATAAATTCAACAAAAACAGCCCTCCATTTGATGAAAAATGAATTAAATCATTTAAATAAAAAGTTTAAAATTAGCTCGAATTTGCCACCGATTGAGTAAAATAAAATGTTGTAATTATTCTATATATCACATAGAATTTATTTAAGATCAAAATGGCTAATTATCATTTGAAGACACGAACAAACGAATTTTTGAAAGAAAGCGATTAAAAAAAGAGCGAAACAAGCTTCAAAAATTTCAACTGTGAGTAAAGGTTGAAGTAGGTAGATGTTCGTGCTAGTGAACCAGCGCTAAAGAGGGAGGGAATGTTCGTGAATTAGCGAGTTCAAATGGTCGAGCTTGCTTGCTATTTATAGCCGTTTTCGTGAGTGGATTTGGTGAGGTGGTTGCGCGTGGTCGGGGTTGTCTTGGAGGGCACGGGAGCGTGAGGATGAGCAGTGCTTCGATGGGACGTGGTGGTGATCTCTTTGGGACGACGAACGAGGCCGGAGCAAGCACGAGGCACTGGTTCGCCTCTGGTTCTTGCGCAGAAAAGGTGGTGAGCTGAAGAATAGGGGAAAGGACTATTAATTAGGGAGTCGTTGATCTTGGTTGACTTTAAAAGTCAACCAGATCAACGGTTAAGACCAAGTCAAGACTTTTCTGTTGATTTTCTAGTTCGAGCTAGTGGTACTAGCAATTTGTCAAAAAACTCGATCCAAATATACTAAACCGTAGAGTAAAATAAAATGAAATTATTAGTATACAGCAAGTGGCAAAAATTTCATCATATAATTCGATAAAAATTCATTTGTAAACAACAAAAGTTCGAATATGAAAAATGCTAAAATAAAATAAAAATTGAACGAAATGAAATGGCGCGAGTTAGAAAAATAATAAATAATAATTAAAAAATAAGTAGCTAAAAAGTGAACATTGTTCGACCATTGGTTTCGAGAATTTTACTCGAAATCGATGAGTTCGAACAGGAAAAGCGATAAAAATACGAAAAAACTATGAAATAAAATTTAAATGACACAAGGCGCAAAAAATAAACATCAGTTGGACGAAAATAAACTAACGTATGATTTTAAGAAAATTGATGCTTGAAAATGAGAAGATATTTAATGATGAAAAATTAAAAGTGAAAAATCGGGTAGCAACAGAACCGATACGAGTTCGAACGGGAAAAGCGATAAAAATGTAAAAAAGTTATGAAATAAAATTTAAATGACATTAAGCGTAAAAATAAACATCAGTTGGACGAAAATAAACTGACGTATGATTTTTAGCAAGTTGATGCTTGAAATGAGAAAATATTTGATGATGAAAAATAAAAAGTCAAAAATCGGGTTGCAACAGTTTCCCCCTCTTTACTGTCTTATCAAAAAACGAGGTGTAACCGAGATTTTTGATGAGCAGTAAAGATGGTTGCTCCCGTGTCAGTGAAGGATGCAGACTTACCTGGGAGTGGGTGATTGATAAGTTCGGATCAGGGCGATGGTAGTACTCGTAGTCCCTGTGTTGATGCTGGAAGTAGAATCAGTCTGGGCGAGGGTAGTACTTGCAACCTTACGCTGATGCAGGAAAGTAAATTGCGGAAATATAACTTGATATCCGAACGGGGACACCGCAATTGTCAACCTCTGTGCAGGAAATGAAACTTTGACATCTGAACTGGGACACCACAATTGTCAAACGTCGATGCAGGAAAGTAAAGGTATCCGGGCAAGGCTATCGCAGTCGCGGACACTGATGCAGAATGTAAAGGTATCCGGGCGAGGCTATCGCAGTCGAGGACGATGCAGAAATGGAAAGATATCTGGGCGAGGCTATCGCAGTCACGGACACTGATGCAGAAATGTAAAGGTATCCAGGCGAGGCTATCACAGTCGCAGACAATGCAGAAATGGAAAGATATCCGGGTGAGGTTATCGCAATCACAGACACTGATGCAGAAATGTAAAGGTATCCGGGCGAGGCTATCGCAGTCACGGACACTGATGCAGAAATGTAAAGGTATCCGGGCGAGGCTATCGCAGTCACTAACACTGATGCAGAAATGTAAAGGTATCCGGGACACTGAAGCAGAAATGTAAAGGTATCCGGCACACTGATGCAGAAATGTAAAGGTATCCGGGCGAGGCTATCACAGTCGCGGACACCGATGCTTGAGTGTCATATGATGGTGATGTAGCTTTGTTCGGGCGTTGTTGCCCCCTGAGACATTGATGTGGGAATTGAAATGGAAACTCCACTCGGACACTGCTGCTCATTGGGGTTGGTGCTGAGAACTGCCACACAAAACTTAGGAGATGGGGTTTTGAACCGCCACTCAAAACTTTGAAAGGGGAGTGATAACGTATCTCCATTCAGTTTCTGATTTGTTGGCGGAGATTCGCGACAATGTGAGATTCCACTAACGCGCACCTGTATTCTGCAAATAGGGAGGAAATAAACGCGGAGCAGCAATGGATGGAAAAAGAGCGAGCAATTGATAAATGACAAAACAACAAGATCAAATCATGTATGTTGCATATGAAAGTATTCCCACACTACCCTAAGGTTTGCCCCCAGCATCTTATAAAACAACTTCCCCATCAAGAGAAGGTTCAACAAATTTATGTAATTCTGAAGAACATGTCATCCAGTTTCTATCATATCAGCATGCTTGATACAAGCCTAGAAAAGCATCTGCATCTTGCCCAGGAGATAACGACCTCAAGGACAGGACTTTCCCACAACATGTACACGTAAGCAATCCTCACCGGATATTAGTATTTGCGCTCCCACTCAGAAATCAGGCTACGTGTTTACTCTCATAAAAATGCAACAAACATAGCACAAAGTTAGATTTACAATGTCAACCCGAGTGAATAAACTTCAAATGAAGATGCACATGCATGGGCATTCATATAATCGAGAAGACTTTGCAATAGAATAGAAATATGTAGTGGATAGACAGAGAGAAGTAGAGAAGAAAGAATTTGTTTAAGGAAGAGAGTGTTTTTTTTTTGCAGAAGAAAGGTTTTTTTTTTAATGAGCAATGCTCAACTGAGGTTGCTAACCAGAGGTAAGGTGCACCTCGAGTGCAGTTTGCGAGAGTTTGGTGAAACTCTGAAGCTTTTCTTTTAAAATGTCAGTCTTCTTCTCCACAAATTGTTGTTTGAATACAACCTGAGACCCCTTCTCCGAAATACCCAACTGGGTTTTTTGAATCTTCACAAGAAATGATCTCTTTTACTTTTGAAATCATTATCTGTTATTGACAAAGTACACCAGTTTTTTTTGAATCTTCGCAGGGACTGACCTCTTTTACTTTTGAGATCATCATTTGTCAAAGTGCACCAATTTTTGAATCTTCATTGGGAATGATCTCTCTTTTGTTTTGAGATCATCTTGTTACCCTTTTGACTTGCTTGTGTTCTTCGAACACCATTTTTTTTTTGGCGAACAAACCAAGCACAATTTTTGTCTGTTCCATCTTTATTCCTGTCTTTGGCAGCGGCCTATAAGTCTTGCTTTTGGCCTTCTTCTGGCGTTGACCATCACCAATCCTTAGAGATTTTGCAATTCCTTTTACACAAACCAAGTTCGATGTGCACCTTACCTCCGGTTAGCAACCTCAGTTAGGCACTGCTCATTATTTAGGGAATTCAAGTGGATGCAAGAAATTTTACAAGCGGCTTAGAAGAGAAATGAATTGAATAGAGAGCAAAAGCAAGTGTTTGAAGACAAAAGAATGAGAAGACCAAAGAAAGGTGGAAGCAAAGAGCAAAGTCCCCTGTCATCTTACAGCTACCCCATGTCTGATGGTGCATGTACCCAGGATATTATGCAAATCTAACTAGCACTTAGTTTGGCATTTGCACTCATGAAATAAATAAGGCGTGAAGGCCCAAAATGCTCACAGGGATATGTTTGTGACTGCTTTCGTCTAAACATGCTGCAGATATAAGAGCTAGCAGGCGAGATCATGCATGTCATATAACTTCAAATGGATGCGCAAGTTATCCATGATGCAGTAACATGTTGACCATGCTCAATTTATGGAAGGTTTAAAAAAAAGTAGAGGGTAGCGTGGATTTTCTTCAAAGAATTTTGTTTACAAATCATAAAGCCAAAACTTTTAACAGTTTTATAAACAAAACGCGAGGGCATGACCACTCACAAAAATTTATGAATAATTTAAAAAGTTGCCCCCAGTGTGGGAGTGGATGCGGAATGATCGTATGATAGCTAAAATTAAAAAGGCTGAGAAGAAAAGTGAACTTCTCTAGATATGTGCAGCAAGCAGCTGACGATCAGATAGGTTTATCAGCAAGGGATTGACCGTATGATTTTGATCCAGCATCATCCGTGCTAAAATTGGATGATAATATTCCTGCAGGCATTTTCAATAGTTCTGTCATAGTCGACCACAACATCTCGAGGGATGGTTGTTAAGTTCTTGAATGGTGTTTTATGAGCGGACGACAACTCCTTGTTAGAAATTAGTTGCGTAATCTCTTCATGAGGATCCACTCTTCGAAACAGTATGGTGGCTGAAGGATCATCTTGAAATTTTCTAAATTGCTCCTTGACTGGTTTCGACGAGGAGAAATATTCCATGCTGAGGATGGCCGATGACTGATAGTCTGTTCAAGAAGTATGGCTTGAACATCCGGCTCACCAATCATGAGGTTGGTCTTCACGGCATGATCATTACGTGTGTACACGAAGAGATCTTGCTTGTGGTGATGAAAGATTTGATTGCGGTCAGGTTTTGAATTTGCAATCAGGAGCCGGGTAGACCAAGAATGCCACTATATCTCAGAATAAGATCACTTATAATATGTTGATTGGCATCACTGTTGTGAAAATGGGAATATAGAGAGTTCGTCACACACAAACATTCTATCCCTTCAAAACTAGTATTGATTAGTGATGTTAGTTTACGCGCAGTTCAAACAGTTTTCTAGAATTTGCTGGTATCGTGTTTTCTTTCGTCGTTTTAAAGAATAGGACGAAGAGAGAATTTTGAAAGATGCAGTTTTTTTTTGAAAAAGATCTCATTTTATTGATTCAAGATAGACATCAAATGGTTTTATCATGAGAAACCCTATGTCTTCTAATCGAACCCAGTGACGTCTAGGCGAAGTACATCTTGACGGCATCGGTGTTCACTGGTTTTGGTAAGTCATCCCTATCCATGTTGGTGAGTATTAGAGCACCTCCTAAGAATGCATTCTTGACCACATACGAACCTTCATACCGTGGGGCCCATTTCCCTTGACCTTCCTCTTGATGAGGGAGAACCTTTCTTAGCACTAGATCCCCAGCTTTGAACTCGTGAGGGCGTACCTTATTGTAAGCGTTAGCCATTCTCTTCTGATACAATTGAGCATGACACATGGCAGCCAATCATTTTTCTAAGATCAGATTCAACTGCTCGTACCTGACCTTTGCCCAATCAGAATCTTCAACTCTAGACTCTTCCAAAACTCGGAGAGAAGGGATCTCCACCTCAAGAGGAATTGCCGCTTCCATACCATAGACTAGAGAGTAAGGAGTTGCTCCTGTAGAGGTACAAACCGCAATCCGATAAGCATGTAGAGCGAATGGAAGCATGTCATGCCAATCCTTGTGAGTGACGACCATCTTCTGGATGATCTTTTAAGATTTTTATTGGCTGCTTCTACGACGCCATTCATCTTCGGGCGATATGGTGAAGAATTTCGATGCTTTATCTTCCACCTCTGGCAGAGATCATTGATCAGCTTCCTATTTAGATTAGTGTCATTATCTGTGATGATCGTCTCAGGGTCCCCATAGCGACAGATGAGATTTTTCTCAATGAAACACATGGTGGTCTTGGCGGTTGTTGATACCCGAATTTTGACGCCATTTTTACTTAATTTTAGCATTTCTGTCATTTATTTAATTTACCGTCATTTTTACTTAAATTACAGTCGTCTGTAGTTAAGTTACTATCGCTAGCATTTTTAGGGTTTTCATCGCATTTTAGCATCATCGTTAGCTTCGTCAGCTTTCGAAATCGCGGTTTTAATTTTTCGTCAAGTATTTTTGTTATTATTATCATTATTATTTTTAGCCTTAAAAATCACATTTTTTACTATCCAGCAGTCGTTTGCTAGTTTTTTCTTCATTTTTGAGCATCTCGTGAATTTTAGGATTTTTTGTATTTTATCGCATTTTTTAGTATTTTTATTATTTTATTATTATTTTTATTCGAGCTTTTATTGGACCCGAGTAAGCCTGCTCGGACAATAGCTCCACTTTAAAATGTTTTCCATCAACTAGTTGCTAGATTTTTTTCCGGTCGCAACGGTCTACAGCGTTTCGTGTAATTTTCGGTGTAACGCTTTATTTTTTTCGTTCCCGCGTTTCGCGCCTTTGAACACTAAAATAAACGCGGTAAACGAGAAGTTCTCATCGTTCGCGGTAGACGGTTAAAACCGTTGTATTTTTTTCTACGCGCCAGTACCTTCGGCTCGAAAAGTCGGAACGTTTGCTCGCCGGATCCGGCTCGAGGCATGAGAATTGCCCATTCTTGAGCCTGAAATATTTGTTTGCTAATTAAACCGATTAATGCACGTCCTTGTTCTTGTTGCAATTACTACTGTCTTTGTGGCCGATTCCTTGCTGTGATCGTTTATGTGTACTGCTGGAAGAGAGAGGCCCCTTTCGGGCCAAGAACCAGGCGAGTTGGTCGCCTGGTTCATCACCTCCGTCGCCGGCAGTGGCGCCGGCGACGTGAGGAGGAAGATGAAGTGTTTCGGGCCAAGTGGCCCTTCGTGCAAATGAAAGAAAGGTGATGGGTTTGGCCCATCACCATTTAAATTAATTGTCTTGGGCCAGGAACTGTTCCTGGCCCATTTCTTCAAATTTTAAATAGGGCCCCGCCCGTTTATATTTTTTTCGAGTCTCCGATTCGTCATTTTTTTACGCAAAATGCTCGCATGTCTCATATATTTATTTTTCACGATACATGCTATTTCTCGTCTGTTTTATACATGAATCGATTAATTCACTTTTTTCGTAAAATATTTCGCATGCTTTTTATTTTATCAAAGTTGTTTATTGAATTGTTTATATGAGAATTGCCCATTCTTTATCGTGATATTTATTGTCGTGTTATCTAACCTCAGTCATTTATATCTAACCGTTTAATTTCAATTATTTATTATACCGCCTACATGGTCGGTCACATTTTAATTCTTGCAATTTATCAACTGCTTTAAATTCTCGCAAGCTGCTGGAAATCCTTCCGCAAAATATCAACTGTTTAAAGTCCGCACTTTAATTCTGCAATTTACTTTCAGCAATTTAAATTCAATACCGCCTACATGGTCGGTCGCACTTATCAACTGCTTACTTTTCCGCACTTTAAATTCCAGCAATTTACTTTCAGCAATTTAAATTCAATACCGCCTACATGGTCGGTCGCACTTATCAACTGCTTACTTTTCCGCACTTTAAATTCCAGCAATTTACTTTCAGCAATTTAAATTCAATACCGCCTACATGGTCGGTCGCACTTATCAACTGTTTACTTTTCCGCACTTTACTTTCCCGCACTTTAAATTTCAGCAATTTACTTTCAGCAATTTAAATTCAATACCGCCTACATGGTCGGTCGCAATATCAACTGTTTATTTTCTGCAAATATACAACTGTTTATTCCCTGCATTATCAACCTGTTTTATTTTCTGCAAATCATTAAACTTTTTTTCTTCCCTGTAAATCGCCAATATCATTTAATTTTTCTGCACTTATCAAAACAGCATCTCATTTTCGTATGCGTAAAATCCATCATTTTTCGCATGCAATCAACCCAGCATTTAAATTCTCGTATGCGTAAAATCAATCATTTTTCGCATGCAATCAACCTAGCATTTAAATTCTCGTATGCGTAAAATCAATCATTTTTCGCATGCAATCAAAACAACATTTCATTTTCGTATGCGTAAAATCCATCATTTTTCGCATGCAATCAACCCAGCATTTAAATTCTCGCATGCGTAAAATCAATCATTTTTCGCATGCAATCAACCTAGCATTTAAATTCTCGTATGCGTAAAATCAATCATTTTTCGCATGCAATCAACACAGCATTTAAATTCTCGTGTGCTTAAAATCAATCATTTTTCGCACGCAATCAACTCAGTATTTCATTTTCGTATGCGTAAAATCCATCATTTTTCGCATGCAATCAACCAGCATTTAAATTCTCGTGTGCTTAAAATCAATCATTTTTCGCACGCAATCAACTCAGTATTTCATTTTCGTATGCGTAAAATCCATCATTTTTCGCATGCAATCAACTAGCATTTTAATTCTCACATGCGTAAAATCCATCATTTCTCGCATGCAATCAACTAGCATTTAAATTCTCACATACGAAAAATCCATCATTTTTCGTATGCAATCACCTAGCGATAAATTCTCGTATGCTTAAAATCAATCATTTTTCGCATACAACCAAACTCAGCATCTCATTTCGTATGCGTGAAATCCATCATTTCTCGTATATAATCAACTGTCATTTAAATTCTTGCACTCATAAATTGCTTATTTATTTCTCGAGCTATCGCTAACACTCTCATTTTGCAGGTTTTAGTTTCAAGCTTCGCTCGAAAGTACGCCTTTCGATTCCTTTTTATTTATTCGATGCTTTCTGCAAATATCCATCGTATGCATGATATATAGAACTGCTAGAACTAAAATTAACCCACATGCACAACGTGTTTAAAGACTTTCTTAAAATGCCGCGTTCATGTGATTTTACTTCTCGCTTATATTGACTGCATGTACATGGGGACTTTCGATCCCACAGCAAACTATCGTTTTAAATCCATCATTTAAAATGGTACTCTGTTAGCAATCCATGTTAGGATCACGTAGTAACTAATCTAAGCATGCATGGCCCGATGATGAAAAAAGAGGCCGCTCATTCAGTCTTACGGAAAATTCAGTCCCATCACGATCATAATAAAGACTAAAGTGACGATTCCTCTGAGGGCCCCCTTTTAAAAAACGCATTTCTCAAACACCTTTTTAAACACCTCTCTCATCAACCGGTAACCATTTTCGGATGTGTCTCGGGTGCCTAACACCTTCCCGAGACCATAATACGACCCCGAACCTTTGTCTGGGGTCCAGACCCCTTTTTTGTGCCTTTAGTTTTTTACTTATTATATTTCCTATGCCATGACGATTAGGGTTCCCTAAGCCTAGCAACCAAATTAGGGTGGCGACTTCATTGCATGCTGCGAGGCGTCCATCTACGCTGAGCATTGTAAGGTCCCAAATTTCGTTGCACACTCGTGAATTACCATTCCTCTGTTAATTTTCGTGGGGCGCGACAGTTTGGCGACTTCACTGCGGAAAGTTTGGGTCGGAGCCGGTTTTATCTTTTTAGAGAGGTGTTTTGTTTGTTTATTTATTTGCTTTGATCAATTGCTGGTCTGTTTATTTATTTGCTTTACCAATTGTCATATGCATTTCATAGCGCCCTACACCCAGGGGACAATTACCAAAATAGGAGGGTAGTAGTGACGCCCTAGGACACATGTCCTAGGTAGTGTTCACCAAACCCAACTCGGATGAACCCCTAAAGCCAGTCGAAAGGTTATACGATTTCGCAAGGAATCGGGCGACTGGACGACACTTTAGGGACCTTTTCATGGTATCATCCGGGAACCATTCAAGCCAGTTAGAAATGTCGAAATCAGAGCCCCAGCACGTGCATCATGATTATACCTGTTTGTCGTGGATTTATTTGTCCTGTTGACATATTGACGTGATATTTCTGTTATACGAACTGCGGATTCCTTACACATGCAGGTTACTTTGCATTTATTTTTGTCCCACAGGACCCGTTTTGCTCATTCAATATGTCGGCACCTGCACTACTTTCACTTGATATTTTCGGGGAATGAAGTTTCAACGATCAAACTCCGCAGAGCCGAATCGCTGCTTTAGAGGCTGAGATAGAGATGCAGAAAGGGGGGGTGGCTTCGATGGAATACCTTTGGCAGGAGCATGAGAACTCTGACGTCTAGGGTTGGTACCTTCATGAGGAGACTCGAACATCAGCAAACCTTCATTTTTCTCATGTAACTAAGACCCTTGATTTCATGAATTTAGGTAGTTGGCAAGTTTACCATATTTTGTAAACACTTTTTAATAAAGTCGTACTCTTTCGGATGTTTATTAAATCGCCTCAACTTTTCCTTATCAATTATCTATCCAAAGCAACTCAAAAGACCATCGCAAAAACAGAAAGAGAAAATCCCTCTGGGGTAAACACAAACGTTTCACAAAAAAAAAAAAACCAAAAAATCAGACCAAACCTTCGAAAAAGCCGAGTATTGCTCACTCATGGCCATGTCCTCTTAGCTTATCACAAGAAACTCCAAGTTCATAACATAGATCGTCGTCCCTCCCCTCAGATGGGTTCATCAGGCATCAGGCCTTACGTCATTTGAAAGCACAGAGATCTTCTTAGCATGGGGGCATGGGTTGCCCCTGCTAATTTAGGTTTCACAGATAGCATCTCAGTCTGCTTCGTATCGTTGGAATGAATAGAGGCTTCCTTCGCATATCATCAACGACCAGGAGATCACGCCTCTCCGACCACCCTGAAAATATCAAATGAAAGTGTTGCCGGAAAGCGATTGAGCAAACATGGAGGCCTTGGGATTGCACATCACCTGTATATCCTCACTTGTACTTACTCTTTCCTGTGTTTTTCTCTTTTTCAGGTTCACAATAGCTCCTCGGAAGCACGCTACTCCGCACAGGCTCCCTGTGACCCGACTTCGAAAACGAAAAATGACTGAACAGGCTAATACCAACGAAGCACTAATGGCTAGGATTGCCGAATTAGAGGAGCAAGTTAGGATTACTACAGAAAGGGCCGCTAGGGCCGAAAAGGAAAAGGATGAAGCTACCACCGAATTCCCACCGGGTTTTGAGCCTCCTCGAACCGTAGGACCTCTCTCTTCATTTGCCATCGCAGGATCTTCAGTACCTCCGCCACTTTCTGGCCCCGAGGGCCAATGGGGATGGGTTAATCCCTTCACTGTACCTACCGTTGCAAATCCTATGATCAATACAAGTGAAGAAATTGCTACGTCACTTCAGCACTTTTCTACAGATCCCGCTGTGGACTCCGGCAAGAGCCAGGCCCACCTAGAGGCCTCGTATCTCCCTCCCCTTCCTCCGAGCACAGTTCCCGGACCTGTGGGAATTCAGCCTCCCGTTTTCAATCCAGCACAACCTCAGTTCTCGTCAGAACCTCTACTGCCCTTCGGCCCTAACCCCACTATGGCCGAGAAACCCAAAAATGACAGGTTGAATCTGCTTGAAGAAAGACTCCGAGCAATTGAAGGGACTGATCCCCTCGACCCTATTGGTCCCTCCGAGATGTGCATGGTCCCCGGGATCGTTATGCCACCGAAGTACAAAGTCCCCGACTTCGAAAAGTACACTGGGGTCGAGTGCCCAAAGACCCACCTTAGAGCATACTGCAATAAGATGGCAGAAATGATCCACAACGAGCCGTTGTTGATTCATCTGTTTCGGGAAAGCTTAACCAAACATGCCCTAACTTGGTATATGGGTCTAGACAGAGCCAGGATCAGGACATGGAGAGACTTGTCCGACGCCTTCTACAGACAATATAAATTCAACATGGAGGTAGCTCCCGACCGCGCCGACCTGCAAAATTTGGAAAAGAAAATCGGTGAGCCCGTAAAGACCTATGCTCAGAGATGGAGAGAGTTGGCTTCCAGAATCTCTCCTCCTTTAAGCGACAAGGAACTCTTGTCGACTTTCTTGCACACCTTTAAGGCTCCTTACTACACCTACCTGATCTCGAATCCTTCAAACAGCTTCTCCGACATGGTCCTAATTGCCGAAAGAGTTGAGCAGGGGATTAAATCCGGGCGAATCATGCCTTCGGCACTAGAGTCTGCACCCAAGAAAGCATCCATCGTAAAAGGAGATGTTGGATTTGTCGCTCCCCAAGCTAATCACGGGCAACTATTTCTACCACCTCCACCTTATCTATCACCACCGCCCTATCCTTCGCCATCGCTATATCAACCCACCTTCTTTCCTTTTGCCTCACCACTCGTTGCTAATATCGCACCTCAAAACCATACATGTTTCCCACCATCTCCAGCACAAACATCACAACCGATGCAGCCCAAGCCATATAACCCACCAAAAGACCCAAACAACCAAAACACGTCAAGCAATCGGTAGAACCGAGAGCCTTTGCCTCCTCTTCCTCTCCCCGCGGGAGAAATCTACAAACATCTCTTGGCAGCTGGACAGATCGTACCAGTTCCAGCTCAGCCTCAAACGCCTCCGTACTCGAAATGGTATGATCCCAACGCCAGATGCGAATATCACGCTGGAGCCCCGGGTCACGCTTTGGAAAATTGTTTCGCATTCAAAGTAAAAGTCCATAACTTGATCAAAAGGGGATGGGTATCTTTCGAAGGGTTAGCAAAAGGACCCAACACGTCCACCAACCCTCTCCCCAATCATTCCCAAGGAAAGGAAGGGGTGAACGCCATCTCAGCAGAAGGAATCAACGATTCTCGCCCTTCAATCAAGGAAGCGCCTAACGAAGAACTGTTCTTCGCATTAGCTAAAAATGCACACCTACCTTTCCCAGAGAATAATCAAGCCCAATGCCTATTCTGCCAAGGGGAAAGCAAGCACGAAATCCAGGATTGTAGACTTTTTCGGCAGAAAGTCAAGCAACTCACGACATTCGGAATCATTCAGACCGAAGGAAAAACCCGAGGAGCAATCAATGCCATCGAGGACCATTCTCCAGCACCGCATTCCTTCGAATATGTGGCCCAAACAGGGGATACTGCCGCTTTCCCCTTCGCAGCCGAAACCATCAATGGGAGTCTAATCGAGGTATCAGACCTCCGTATGAGCACTCTGGGAGAAAAAGAGTCGTCACCTAGTTCAGTCATTTTCGTAAAGAAGTCAGGGGAGTCTGTGCGCAACTGGACCATCACCATGCTTCCAGATGTCTCTCCGTAAATCACTCCTTTCGAAAATATCTACGTTTTTGCACGTCTTCTTACGAAGACACTTTTGTAGGGACTCATGTTCCCTTTTGTTAAAAATCAATATATATGCAATCTTCATTTTACGTATCTCTTCTTTTCGCATTTTAAATTTCAGGATGAATGTTAATACGGATTGTCTTGATAAAACCCATGTCTTTACCGGCGAAGAAATCATCACTACAACTGAAGACAAAGCCGAAATCCCCAACGAACTAGCCCGTTTACTAGAAAATTCAGAAAAGGAAATAACTCCTCATCGGGAGGAATTGGACGAAGTAAACTTGGGGGCAAGCCACGAGAATCAGAAGTTGGTCAAGATCGGAACTACCTTGGACGTGACTCAGAGAGAAAGGTTGATTTCTCTCCTCAAAGACTACTCTGACGTCTTCGCATGGTCATACGCCGATATGCCGGGTCTCGATCCTGGGATAGTTGAGCATCGCATCCCTTTGAAGCCTGAGTTCAAACCGGTCAAGCAAAAGCTTCGGAGAATGCATCCAGACATCCTTCTGAAAATCAAAGAAGAAGTTACCAAGCAGCTAGAGGCGGGCTTCCTAAGAGTTGCCGAATACCCGGAATGGATCGCCAACATAGTGCCAGTACCTAAGAAAGATGGGAAGGTCCGCATGTGCGTGGATTTTCGGGATCTTAACCGAGCCAGCCCTAAAGATGATTTCCCACTTCCCCACATCGACATATTGGTAGATAGTGCCGCCAGAAATGACATGTTCTCCTTCATGGATGGATTTTCGGGGTACAATCAGATCAAGATGGCACCCGAAGATAGTGAGAAGACGACATTCATCACACCCTGGGGAACCTTCTGCTACAAAGTGATGCCTTTCGGACTAAAGAATGCAGGAGCCACTTATCAACGTGCTGCCGTCACCCTTTTCCACGACATGATGCATAAGGAATTGGAGATATATGTCGACGACATGATAGCCAAATCCCGTGGAACGCAAGACCACGTGGACATCTTGAAGAAGGTATTCGAGAGGCTGAGGCAGTTTCAGCTAAGGCTAAACCCAGCCAAGTGCACCTTTGGGGTAACCTCCGGAAAATTGTTAGGATTCATCGTCAGCAACAGAGGCATAGAAGTGGATCCTGATAAGATAAAAGCAATACAAGAGCTACCCGCTCCCAGCACCGAAACGGAAGTACGAAGCTTCCTAGGGCGTATTAACTACATCGCTCGCTTTATCAGCCAGCTAACACTCACTTGTGAGCCGATGTTCAAAATGCTAAGGAAACACGGAGAAGCAGAATGGGATGAAGACTGCCAGCAAGCCTTTGAGAAAATCAAGACATATCTGCAAAACCCACCAGTACTGGTTCCCCCAACGCCAGGGCGACCCTTGCTCATGTACATGACAGTCACAGCTAGCGCCATGGGCTGCGTCCTGGGACAACATGACGAATCAGGAAGGCGGGAACAAGCCATCTACTATCTCAGCAAAAAATTCAACGAGTGCGAGATGCGCTACTCCATGTTGGAACGAACTTGTTGCGCCCTAGCATGGTGCGCCCGAAGGCTCCGGCAGTACATGTTGTATTACACGACTTGGCTAATTTCCCGCATGGATCCCCTGAAATACATCTTCGAAAAGCCGTATCTATCGAGTCGTATTTGTAGATGGCAAGTCCTATTAGCTGAGCACGAGATCATCTATGTAACCCGGAAAGCGGTTAAGGCAAGCGCCCTCGCCGATCACTTGGCTGATCATGCCTCAGACGAGTATGAGTCATTGAGCTTTGACTTCCCTGATGAGGACATCATAGTAATTGAAGAGGAGATCGCGGAAGATCTCCGAGAAGATGACTGGTGGACCATGTTCTTCGACGGAGCGGTGAATCTCTCGGGCAAGGGAGTAGGAGCCGTGGTCATATCCCCAGACGGTCGTCAATTCCCCATAGTGTGCAAGCTGAACTTCCCATGCACCAATAACATCGCCGAATACGAGGCATGCATCAACTGTCTGATGGCAGCAATCGACTTGAACGTGAAGAAGCTCAAAATCTTTGGCGACTCAGCACTCGTCATCTATCAAGCCCAGGATCTCTGGCAGACACGGGATTCTAAGCTCATCCCTTACCAAAAGTTACTCACCCAGCTCACACGGGAATTCGAGGAAACCAAGTTTGACCGAGTCGACAGAGAAAAGAATCGCTTCGCAGACGCATTGGCCACATTGGCATCAATGTTCAAGTTAGAATGCGGAGTGATGCTTCAGCCATTGAGAGTGGAGGTAAGGGAAACTCCGGCTTGCTGCGTCGTCTTAGAAGAAGAACCCGATGGGAAGCCATGGTTCTACGACTTGGTACAGTTCATCAAGAACCGGGAGTATCCACCGGGGGCAAGCCGGGTTAGCAAGAAAACCCTCCAGCGCTTAGCATTAGACTTCTACCTCGACGACGAAGTTCTGTATAAAAGGAGAGCTGATGGAGCATTGCTCCGCTGCGTCACCATGGCCGAAGCAAAGAGAATTATAGCAGAGATCCACGAAGGAGTTTGTTCCACTCATGCGAGTGGACACATGATGGCCAAGCAGATAATGAGGCAAGGTTATTTTTGGCTCACCATCGAATGAGATTGCATCAGCTATTTTCGGAAGTGCCACAAATGTCAAATCTATGCGGACCATCTCCACGTCCCTCCAGCCCCTCTCTTCAGCATGACGTCGCCTTGGCCTTTTTCGATGTGGGGAATCGACATCATCGGCCAAATCCATCCAACAGCCTCTAATGGCCATCGCTTCATCCTCGTAGCCATCGACTACTTCACCAAGTGGGTAGAAGCCGCCTCTTACTCCAGCATCACTCAGAGGACGACCATGCGATTCATTGAGAAGAATATCATTTGCCGTCATGGGGTCCCAGAAACCATCATCACGGACAACGGCACCAATCTCAGCGGAAAAATGATCGACGGTCTTTGCCAACGTTGGAAAGTGAAGCACCGAAACTCATCACCATACCGACCAAAGATGAATGGCGCGGTCGAAGCAGCAAACAAAAACCTGAGGAAGATCATCCAAAAGATGGTAATCACTCACAAGGATTGGCATGACATGCTTCCCTTCGCGCTGCATGCTTACCGAATAGCAACTCGCACATCCACAGGGGCAACTCCCTATTCGTTAGTTTACGGCATGGAAGCCGTAATTCCCCTCGAGGTAGAAATCCCTTCTCTCAGAATCCTGGCAGAGCCTGAAGTAGAAGAATCAGATTGGGCAAGAGTGAGGTACGAGCAACTAAACCTCCTTCCCGAAAAGCGCCTGGCTGCTATCTGCCATGCACAGTTGTACCAGCAACGGATGGCCAACGCTTATAACAAGAAAGTGCGGCCTCGCCAATTCAAGACTGGAGATTTAGTGTTGAAGAAGATTCTCCCTCATCAGGAGGCCAGTCAAGGAAAGTGGGCTCCAAAGTACGAGGGTCCGTATCTGGTCAAGAATGCATTCTCAGGAGGTGCCCTAGTGCTAACCAACATGGACGGAGACGATCTCCTAAGACCGGTAAACGCCGATGCAGTCAAGACATATTACGCCTGAAGCGTCACGAACCGCCGCCCGGTCAGACCAAAGACATAGGGTTTTATCATGACAATCTGGCACGAACATTTGTCCCGAAATTAATAAAATAAGTTTTTTCAAGAGATGCTTATTGTTTTAAAAGAATTTGTTGTCCTTTGATTTTTTCTTAAAACTTGTGAGATGACAAAAGGAGGCATGGTATGGATGGTTCCCCAGGAGTAGCTCGGGACGTAAGACGCGCCACTTAGACTAACGCCACTAATCAATCTTCAGTTTTGCAGGGACGTAAGGTCTCACGCCTTAGCTCGTCATCACGATAGAACCAGAGAGTTCCGCTCATAGGAGTGTTGATTGGCCGCAGCAGGCCACCTTCAAGAGCAAATTAGGAAAGATTTTAAGACAAACTATCTTGTCTAAAGCGAAATTCTTTTTCCTCGCAGTGATATCAGCACGACCAACATCGCAAACAACCTGTCTCAAAAGACTGAATGCTGGACCAAAGTCACAAAGCCCGTCCAACGCCGACTGAGCTGTCAAGACATTAGCAACATTGGCTCCCATCTCCGTTCACCTATTCGGAGGAGCTCACCACCAAACACCGTGGTCGCCCAGCGCACCCTTACAGGCAAGAACTCTTGGAAAAAGCACGACAAAAAGTCTTCCTCCTAGGACCACCGTCAACATACTTAATGCGGTCTTGTTCAAGAGGATTCCCAACATCCGCACCGTGATCAACACGAGGAAGATCAATCCTCTAATTTGTGGGCCGCCAGCCGCTGACTGACGATATCACCTGAACTAAGATAAGAGCTGTGATCAAACCCCTAGAGCAAAGCCATCATCAACAAACATCCAACACAAGTCGCACCACAGTGACCTATGGATGACCCGTCTAAAAGGGAGAGCTTAAAAACTTATCAATCACATTACTTTTGCCAAAAATTGTCTTGCATTTGCTCCTCATTTGTTCTCGCCATGTCTTTTTCAGGAGCTGGATAGCCCCATTCATTGCCTGCATAAGAACGGTAAGCGTACACCCATGCAGCCCCGCTGCACAATTCAGGGACAGAGGGTTTTCCCCTCTACCCTAGAGCAACCACGAAGCCAATCAGCGAAGGTCCAGCAATGACCAGTAAGCAAATGAACCAAATGCAGATCACGTCCCCACTCTGACTTGGATCGGCGGTTCCCACAAATCAGCTGGAAAAGAAACCAATCAAAGCAAAGCGTCCCTGAGCTGGGACGACGTCGTAGACACCCTCGAAAACTGGGCTAAAGGAAGGGAGAATCCCTGAACTTATCTCGTTTTTCTTCTTTTTCTGATTAATTTCCCTTTTACTCTGCTGTCCCCTCTTTATCTCACAGGGACTTGAAGTATCTTACTGTCATCCGCATGGAACTTGTGGAAGACGCCCTTGTAGTCCCGCTGCACATCTTAGGGGAGTCTATCTTTCTTTCCCCTTACTTAAATTTGTTTTCATTCCTGCTCGCTTTGTTAGCTTTAAGTCGAGTACGGTCGTCTGGCCCACTGGGGGCAACCTTAGGTCGTCGTTAGACCCTTGCAAATAAGTCATCCCCCACATCTTAGCAGTCAAACTATCTAGCAATCGAGTTATCCAGCAATCAAACCGTCAATCAGTCCAAATCAAAAACCAATCCAAGTCCCTTTTTAGCCCAGCTAAAACAAAAAGCATACTACTGTCATAAGCATTTTCATGCACGGCATAGGTCGGGAATGTCTGATCCCTCTTTTTGAAAAAAAAACACCCTCCAAAATTACCTGCCACGCATGATATGACTTGTTTGCTCTTATATCCGTGGTTTGCACCGACGTAAGCAGTCAAAAACAGATCCCGGTAAGCATTTGTGAGCCATCGCAGCATATCCTTCATGAGTGTTAGAGCCTGACTAGATACTAGTTGAGTTCGCATAATATCCAGGGTACATGCGCAATTAGACATGGGATAGCTATAAAGTGACATGGGACTTTTACGATTTTCTCCACTCTTTTCGTTTCTTCCCTCTTTACACCATAAATGTCATCACTCCCCCAAACCTTCGCTATCACTCATACCCCGGGAGCCAAAGAGCAGTTTCAGCTAAAATTGCCAGCCGGAAGTAAAAGCACGCCAAGTTCGAGTTCACGACAAAGGAGACGAAAAAGGTCACCAGGAGATCGCTAAGGACTATCACCGAAGAAGCAGCAACGACGAAGGCCGAGGCCTCAAGACAAAAGGGGAAGAGATCAAGATAAAGGTTGTGCTTGCTCTGCTCTGTTGCATTTCAAATCAAGTCAAAAAGGGGAGGGATATATATAAAAAAAAAAAAAAAAAAAAAAAAAAAAAAAAGAGGAAAAAGAAAAAGGGGAGAGGGGAAAAAGGGAAAAGAAAAGAAAAGAAAGAAAATGCTCAGAGATCTTTGAACAATCGAAGAGCCAAAGCAAGCACAGCCCGGGGACAACTCAATTCGAGAAATCTCGAAGAAAACCTCCCCAGTGGACTCGAGAGAAAGAGGCCCGAGGCCAACTCGAGAAAGCTCAAAGCATCCTTCCCCAGGAAGTCAAGCAAAAGAGGCCCAAGGCTAACTCGAGAAATCTCAAAGCAAGCCTCCCTAGTAAGGACACGAGAAGAAAAGGGCCCCAAGCCAACTCAGGTAGTGAGTCGCAAAAAAGAGCAGCGACAACACTCCCCAATGAAGACTCAAGAACAGGGCCCCTGGCCGAACGAAAAGCGCCCCCAGCCAGAATCTGAGAGCTCATGCACTCTATCCAGGAAGCATCCCCAGCAAAGCACGAAGAAGTTCGCACACCTCGCCCACATCAGGGCCAATTAGCAAGACATCGCCCACATCAGGGCCAATCAGCAAAACATCACCTTCCATCAAAAGCATTCCAGCAAAGCAATCTTCGCCAAAACAAGCTTCTTTCCGGACTTTTCATGTCCTTCTCATTCTTTTTCATAAAAGTCCCATCGATTAATAGAATGCCCATGCATGTGCATCTTCATTCGAAGTCTATTCACTCGGATTGACATTGCGAACTGTAGATTATGTATCATGTTAGTTGCATCTTTATGAGCGTAAAACACTTAGCCTTGCTTCAGAGCGGGAGTGCAAACACTAATATCAGGTGAGGACTACTTACGGCCGCAAATCATGGGAAAGTCTTGCCCTCGGGGTCGTTACCTCCTGAGCAGGATGCAGATGCATTCTAGGATCGTATCAGCGCCACTGGTGACAACACAGTTTAGTTTCCAGCATAGCATCTTCACCTCCTAGAGTGTCAGCATACGTTTTCCTTCCTCCCAGAGTGTCATCAGCATTTCCTTCCTCCTAGAGTGTCAGCATTAGCATCTCCTCCTCCTAGAGTGACCTTAGGTTAATTTCCGCATTTCACGTCTTCTCCTACGGGAATTGACGTTGTTTACCTTTCTGTACCGTATTTCCTCCTCCTAGAGTGTCAGCATGCGTTTTCCTTCCTCCCAGAGTGTCATCAGCATTTCCTTCCTCCTAGAGTGTCAGCATTAGCATCTCCTCCTCCTAGAGTGACCTTAGGTTAATTTCCGCATTTCACGTCTTCTCCTACGGGAATTGACGTTGTTTACCTTTCTGTACCGTATTTCCTCCTCCTAGAGTGTCAGCATGCGTTTTCCTTCCTCCCAGAGTGTCATCAGCATTTCTTTCCTCCCAGAGTGTCAGCATTAGCATCTCCTCCTCCTAGAGTGACCTTAGGTTAACTTCCGCATTTCACGTCTTCTCCTACGGGAATTGACGTTGTTTGCCTTTCTGTACCGTATGTCCTCCTCCCAGAGTGTTAGCATGCATTTTCCTCCTCCCAGAGTGTCATCCTTCACATAATTCTACATTTCTGCATAATTATTCTCCTCCTCTTAGAAAGACATCATTAGGACAA
This sequence comes from Viola odorata, assembly GCA_963691705.1. Lineage (NCBI taxonomy): Eukaryota > Viridiplantae > Streptophyta > Magnoliopsida > Malpighiales > Violaceae > Viola > Viola odorata. Next base: position 1,347,908 of record OY829540.1, on the reverse strand, counting down.
GTCATTCATACATCTGCGAATCACGCATTATCCTCCCTAGGCGACGTCTGTTGCATGTCAGCCCCCAGTGGAGCCGTCATTTATGTTTTCGTAAAAATACCTTCGATTTCCGATAGAGTAGTTGTCATTTACATTTTCTGCAAATTATGTTTCTCTCGATATCCGAATAGATCTAAATTTATATATATCTTTGCAGGATCAACAACCTATCTCTTCCCAGAGTGACGTCAACAACCTACCTCCTCCCAGAGTGACGATGTCAAAGCATGCCTCCTCCCAGAGTGACATCAAGCGAGCACCTTGTATCCCCAGTGACAGCATCCATCAACTACCTCCTCCCAGAGCGACATCATCACTGTAAGTTTAAGGTAAGACCTGCTGTGTCGCCAAAATTCGAATATCTAGGGGCAACTGTCTTTACTGCTTATCAAATACTTCGATAAGACAGTAAAGAGGGGGCAACTGTTGATACCCGAATTTTGACGCCATTTTTACTTAATTTTAGCATTTCTGTCATTTATTTAATTTACCGTCATTTTTACTTAAATTACAGTCGTCTGTAGTTAAGTTACTATCGCTATCATTTTTAGGGTTTTCATCGCATTTTAGCATCATCGTTAGCTTCGTCAGCTTTCGAAATCGCGGTTTTAATTTTTCGTCAAGTATTTTTGTTATTATTATCATTATTATTTTTAGCCTTAAAAATCACATTTTTTACTATCCAGCAGTCGTTTGCTAGTTTTTTCTTCATTTTTGAGCATCTCGTGAATTTTAGGATTTTTTGTATTTTATCGCATTTTTTAGTATTTTTATTATTTTATTATTATTTTTATTCGAGCTTTTATTGGACCCGAGTAAGCCTGCTCGGACAATAGCTCCACTTTAAAATGTTTTCCATCAACTAGTTGCTAGATTTTTTTCCGGTCGCAACGGTCTACAGCGTTTCGTGTAATTTTCGGTGTAACGCTTTATTTTTTTCGTTCCCGCGTTTCACGCCTTTGAACACTAAAATAAACGCGGTAAACGAGAAGTTCTCATCGTTCGCGGTAGACGGTTAAAACCGTTGTATTTTTTTCTACGCGCCAGTACCTTCGGCTCGAAAAGTCGGAACGTTTGCTCGCCGGATCCGGCTCGAGGCTATTTAAATCAGATGAAAGGCCACCTGATCATGGCCATTGATCTGGTCAACCAAGGAAAGTCAACCAGATCAATGGCCCTTGAATTAACATGCATAATGCATGTGAACAGTGCCAAGAGAATTCTCAGCCACGAGCCCGCCCGAGCCAACTGCTCTCATCACAGCCACATCTTCGTCCGAGCCCCTAGCCGTAGCCCCTAGCTCCGCCATCATCACAGCCGGCCCTTCCTCCACGCGCAGCCCGCGTCCGGCCACCACGCGGCTGCTTTCGGCTATAAATAGCCGTCGTTCCCAACGGCAAAAAGGTCCGAAATTTTGCCAAAAAACAACACTCTCCCTCTCCATTTTCCTGGCCAGTTCGCACGCACTCGGACCACATTCCTTACGCTCACCCTTCTCCTCTCACGGCAAGCACTGTAAGCTCCGTTCTCTCTCTCTCTCTCACTCACGGCTTCTCTCTCTAAATTCCGTTCTCGCTTTAGATGATTACTTAACTGCTCAAATGTGTTCTAATTGCTTGAATGTTGAGTTAATTTCATTACGCTAGCATCAATTAAATCGTTTAAACGCCTGAAATATTTGTTTGCTAATTAAACCGATTAATGCACGTCCTTGTTCTTGTTGCAATTACTACTGTCTTTGTGGCCGATTCCTTGCTGTGATCGTTTATGTGTACTGCTGGAAGAGAGAGGCCCCTTTCGGGCCAAGAACCAGGCGAGTTGGTCGCCTGGTTCATCACCTCCGTCGCCGGCAGTGGCGCCGGCGACGTGAGGAGGAAGATGAAGTGTTTCGGGCCAAGTGGCCCTTCGTGCAAATGAAAGAAAGGTGATGGGCTTGGCCCATCACCATTTAAATTAATTGTCTTGGGCCAGGAACTGTTCCTGGCCCATTTCTTCAAATTTTAAATAGGGCCCCGCCCGTTTATATTTTTTTCGAGTCTCCGATTCGTCATTTTTTTACGCAAAATGCTCGCATGTCTCATATATTTAGTTTTCACGATACATGCTATTTCTCGTCTGTTTTATACATGAATCGATTAATTCACTTTTTTCGTAAAATATTTCGCATGCTTTTTATTTTATCAAAGTTGTTTATTGAATTGTTTATATGAGAATTGCCCATTCTTTATCGTGATATTTATTGTCGTGTTATCTAACCTCAGTCATTTATATCTAACCGTTTAATTTCAATTATTTATTATACCGCCTACATGGTCGGTCACATTTTAATTCTTGCAATTTATCAACTGCTTTAAATTCTCGCAAGCTGCTGGAAATCCTTCCGCAAAATATCAACTGTTTAAAGTCCGCACTTTAATTCTGCAATTTACTTTCAGCAATTTAAATTCAATACCGCCTACATGGTCGGTCGCACTTATCAACTGCTTACTTTTCCGCACTTTAAATTCCAGCAATTTACTTTCAGCAATTTAAATTCAATACCGCCTACATGGTCGGTCGCACTTATCAACTGCTTACTTTTCCGCACTTTAAATTCCAGCAATTTACTTTCAGCAATTTAAATTCAATACCGCCTACATGGTCGGTCGCACTTATCAACTGTTTACTTTTCCGCACTTTACTTTCCCGCACTTTAAATTTCAGCAATTTACTTTCAGCAATTTAAATTCAATACCGCCTACATGGTCGGTCGCAATATCAACTGTTTATTTTCTGCAAATATTCAACTGTTTATTCCCTGCATTATCAACCTGTTTTATTTTCTGCAAATCATTAAACTTTTTTTCTTCCCTGTAAATCGCCAATATCATTTAATTTTTCTGCACTTATCAAAACAGCATCTCATTTTCGTATGCGTAAAATCCATCATTTTTCGCATGCAATCAACCCAGCATTTAAATTCTCGTATGCGTAAAATCAATCATTTTTCGCATGCAATCAACCTAGCATTTAAATTCTCGTATGCGTAAAATCAATCATTTTTCGCATGCAATCAAAACAACATTTCATTTTCGTATGCGTAAAATCCATCATTTTTCGCATGCAATCAACCCAGCATTTAAATTCTCGTATGCGTAAAATCAATCATTTTTCGCATGCAATCAACCTAGCATTTAAATTCTCGTATGCGTAAAATCAATCATTTTTCGCATGCAATCAAAACAACATTTCATTTTCGTATGCGTAAAATCCATCATTTTTCGCATGCAATCAACCCAGCATTTAAATTCTCGCATGCGTAAAATCAATCATTTTTCGCATGCAATCAACCTAGCATTTAAATTCTCGTATGCGTAAAATCAATCATTTTTCGCATGCAATCAACACAGCATTTAAATTCTCGTGTGCTTAAAATCAATCATTTTTCGCACGCAATCAACTCAGTATTTCATTTTCGTATGCGTAAAATCTATCATTTTTCGCATGCAATCAACCAGCATTTAAATTCTCGTGTGCTTAAAATCAATCATTTTTCGCACGCAATCAACTCAGTATTTCATTTTCGTATGCGTAAAATCCATCATTTTTCGCATGCAATCAACTAGCATTTTAATTCTCACATGCGTAAAATCCATCATTTCTCGCATGCAATCAACTAGCATTTAAATTCTCACATACGAAAAATCCATCATTTTTCGTATGCAATCACCTAGCGATAAATTCTCGTATGCTTAAAATCAATCATTTTTCGCATACAACCAAACTCAGCATCTCATTTCGTATGCGTGAAATCCATCATTTCTCGTATATAATCAACTGTCATTTAAATTCTTGCACTCATAAATTGCTTATTTATTTCTCGAGCTATCGCTAACACTCTCATTTTGCAGGTTTTAGTTTCAAGCTTCGCTCGAAAGTACGCCTTTCGATTCCTTTTTATTTATTCGATGCTTTCTGCAAATATCCATCGTATGCATGATATATAGAACTGCTAGAACTAAAATTAACCCACATGCACAACGTGTTTAAAGACTTTCTTAAAATGCCGCGTTCATGTGATTTTACTTCTCGCTTATATTGACTGCATGTACATGGGGACTTTCGATCCCACAGCAAACTATCGTTTTAAATCCATCATTTAAAATGGTACTCTGTTAGCAATCCATGTTAGGATCACGTAGTAACTAATCTAAGCATGCATGGCCCGATGATGAAAAAAGAGGGCGCTCATTCAGTCTTACGGAAAATTCAGTCCCATCACGATCATAATAAAGACTAAAGTGACGATTCCTCTGAGGGCCCCCTTTTAAAAAATGCATTTCTCAAACACCTTTTTAAACACCTCTCTCATCAACCGGTAACCGTTTTCGGATGTGTCTCGGGTGCCTAACACCTTCCCGAGACCATAATACGACCCCGAACCTTTGTCTGGGGTCCAGACCCCTTTTTTGTGCCTTTAGTTTTTTACTTATTATATTTCCTATGCCATGACGATTAGGGTTCCCTAAGCCTAGCAACCAAATTAGGGTGGCGACTTCATTGCATGCTGCGAGGCGTCCATCTACGCTGAGCATTGTAAGGTCCCGAATTTCGTTGCACACTCGTGAATTAGCATTCCTCTGTTAATTTTCGTGGGGCGCGACAGCGGTGATGTTCGAGTAGGAGGCAACTTCTACCCATTTGGTGAAATAGTCAATCGCAACAAGAATAAAGCGATGATCGTTAGAAGCTTTTGGATGGATTTGGCCAATGATGTCAATTCCCCATACTGCAAAAGGCCAAGGTGACGTCATGTTGAAAAGAGGAGCTGGAGGGACATTGAGATGGTCAGCATAAATTTGGCATTTGTGGCATCTCCTAAAGTATTCGATGCAATCTCGTTCGAGGGTGAGCCAAAAATAGCTCTGTCTCATGATTTGTCTTGCCATCATGTGACCACTAGCATGTGTGGAGCAAACTCCGTCATGGATTTCGGTTATGATCTTCCTAGCTTCAGAGGTAGTGACACGACGAAGTAAGGCTCCATCTGCTCTTCTTTTGTATAAAACCTCTCCATCAAAGTAGAAGTCCAAAGCCAGACACTGAAGAGATTTCTTGCTATTCTGGCTTGCCCCCAATGGGTATTCCCGATGTTTGATGAAGCGCACCAGATCATGGTACCATGGCTTCCCATCAGGCTCATCTTCTAAAGCACAACATGTTGGCATCTCCCTCACTTCTACCCTCAGTGGCTGAAGCATTATCCCGCATTCCAATTTGAACATTGAAGCCAGAGTGGCTAATGTGTCTGCGAAATAATTCTTTTCTCGATCGATCCGATCAAACTTGATTTCTTCCAACTCCTCTATGAGCTTGGTGAGCAGCCTTTGATAAGGTATCAGTTTTAGATCCATGGTCTACCACAAACCTTGGGCTTGATAGATGACGAGGGCTGAGTCTCCGAAGACTTTTAACTTCTTTACTTGCAAATCAATCGCAGTCATTAACCCGCTGACACATGCCTCGTACTCGGCGATATTGTTTTTACATGGGAAATCTAATTTGCATGCCATGGGAAATTGACGACCATCCGGGGCTGTGACAACAGCACCCACTCCATTTCCCGAGAGATTCACTGCGTCATCAAAGAACATGGTCCACCAATCATCTTCCTCGGTGTCATCTCTATATTCAGCGTCGACAATCACGATATCTTCATCAGGGAAATCGAACTCCAGAGGCTCATACTCATCGAGAGAGTGGTCAGCCAAGTGATCGGCGAGGGCGCTTGCTTTAACCACCTTTCGCGTCATATAGATGATCTCGTATTCAACCAGCAGGACTTGCCATCTGCAGATACGACTTAACTAGTAAGGCTTCTCGAAGATATACTTTAGGGGATCCATTCGGGAAATCAACCATGTCGTGTAGTACAACATGTATTGTCTGAGTCTTCGAGCGCTCCATGCCAGGGCGCAACAAGTTCGTTCCAGCGAGGAGTAGCGCATTTCACACTCGTTGAACTTCTTACTCAGGTAATAAATGGCCCTCTTCCGTCTCCCGGATTCATCGTGTTGTCCTAGAACACATCCCATGGCACTAGCTGTGACGGTCAAGTACACCAATAAAGGACGTCCCGTCGTAGGAGGGACTATAACGGGAGGACTCTGCAAATATGTTTTGATCCTTTCGAAAGCTCTTTGGCAATCCTCGTCCCATTCAGCATCTCTGTTCTTTCTCAGCATTTTGAACATTGGCTCACAAGTGAGCGTCAGCTGGCTGATGAAGCGAGCAATGTAGTTGATGCACCCTAAGAAACTCCGTACCTCCTTTTCAGTTTTAGGAGAAGGTAGCTCCTGAATCGCCCTTACTTTGTCAGGGTCTACCTCTATGCCTCTGCTGCTGACAATGAATCCTAACAATTATCTGGATGTTACTCCGAAAGTGCATTTGGCCGGATTCAGTCGCAACTGAAACTGCCTCAATCTTTTGAAGACCTTTCTCAAAACGTCCATATGATCTTGTGCTCCACGAGATTTGGCTATCATGTCATCGACATATATCTTGACCTCCTTATGCATCATATCATAGAAAAGTGTGACAGCGGCACGCTGGTATGTGGCACCTGCATTCTTTAGTCCAAAGGGCACTACCTTGTAGCAAAAAGTTCCCCAAGGCGTGATAAAAGTTATTTTCTCGCTGTCTTCCGAAGCCATCTTGATTTGATTGTAACCTGAGAACCCATCCATGAAAGAGAACATGTCATTATTGGCGGCATTGTCTACCAGGGTATCAATATGAGGGAGCGGAAAATCATCCTTAGGACTCGCTCTATTGAGATCGCGAAAATCCACACACATGCGGACTTTCCCATCTTTCTTGGGTACCGACACAATGCTGGCGGCCCATTCTGGGTATTCAGTAACTCTCAGGAAACCCGCGTCTAATTGCTTTGCGACTTCCCCTTTGATCTTTAGAAGGGTGTCAGGATGCATCCTCCGGAGCTTTTGCTTTACCGGCTTTAACTCGGGTTTTAATGGGATACGATGCTCAACTATACTAGGATCGAGGCCGGGCATGTCTTCGTACGACCATGCAAACACATCTGCGTATTCTGTGAGGAGGGTGACTAACTTTTCTCTCTGAATAGAGCTTAAGGTTGTCCCGATCTTAACCATCCTCCAATTTTCGGCACTTGCCCCCAGGTTGATTTCTTCCAACTCTTCCTAATGGGGGACTATTTCTTTCTCTGAATTTTCCACTAGATGAGCTAACCCGTGTGGGATCTCAACCTCGTCCTCAGTCTTAGTGGTGATATCATCACCCGTAAACATATAGGGTTTTTCAAGACAATCCGATTTAACATTCATCCTGAAAATAAAGAATGCGAAAAGTAAAAGACATTTGAAATGATAAAGAAACTGCATATATTAATATTTTGACAAAAAGGAACATGAGTTCCTACAAAAGAGAGTTTTTTTTTCAAAAATTGTTTTTTTCGAAAAAACAAGAAAACCATGCATGTCTATTACAGAGAAATATCGGGGACCACGGTAGCTGTCCAGTTGCACACTAGCCCTTCTGACTTCTTCACGAAACTAGGTGTGCTCTAAGATGACCCTTCTTCTTCAAAGGCACAAATATGGAGATCTCAAAATGCACTGTCCAGGGTAGGATCCTAGTTGATGGTTTCGGCCGTAAAAGGGAATGTGGTCCTGATGTGGAGGATATCCATTCGATCGCTCAACATTGGACGTCCAAATAACCTGGCCAACTGCTTCTCTTTCTTCTCCTTGGCGATCTTATCAAAATCATCCATGCTCGGTTGGTACCCCAAACCAAAGCGGTCCCCCGAGCTTCTGATGGCCCCTAATTCTTTCATCCCTCTCAGCTTGGCTCCGAGCTCCTTTCCTAATCAAACTCTCCATTTGGCCACGCCCTGGCAGTCATCACAGCAGTTTTGGTGACCTCAGGTTCAGGAACAAAGGATCCCTCCTTTATCCCGTCTGCGTTTATGATCTCGAAAGCTTGGAATGAACTTTCCAAGGTTTCGGTAGTCTCGATATAGGGTATGGATGGATGATTTGCCAGAATCAATGCTTCTTCCGCCTTTATCATGATGAGGACTCTATCCTTTACGTACTTGATGCACTGATGGAGAGAGGAAGGAACGGCTCCTGCTGAGTGAATCCATGGTCGCCCTAGAAGCATGCTGTAGGCGGGGCGGATTTCCATGACCTAGAACGTCAATGTGAAAGAGTGGGGCCCAATGACCATATCCAAGTCGAAAGTTCCGACGATTTCCCTGACAGTACCGTCGAAAGCTCTGGCCCTCATCCCGCTAGGTCTCAAGTAAGCCATATCAACCGGCAGTTGCTCAAGGGCATGCTTAGGCATGACATTCAGCGCGGACCCATTATCAATCAGGGCCTTTGCTATGACATGGCCTTTACATTCCACAGTGATGTACAAAGCCTTGTTATGACTTGTCCCGGTTGGGTCAACTTCTTCCTCCAAGAAGGTGATACTGCTCAGAGCTTGAATTCTTCCAATAAGGTGCTCCACCCCTTCAACAGTGATGTCCTTAGTCATGAAGGCTTGATTCAAAACCTTCAAGAGTGTTTGGCGATGAGGCTCAGGAGTGAGAATTAACTCCATGATGGAGATGCAAGCTGGGGTCTTCTTCAATTGTTCGATGATGCTGAATTCACTTTGTTTCATAATCTTCAGGAATTCTGCCGCATCATCCTCGGCCACAGGTTTGTTTGCCTCCTGCACTTTCTCAGCCGACTCTTCAGGAATCATCGGACTCTTCCCCCTGGCCAGTCTCTGCTTCTTGACTTCTTCTGAGATATAACATCTCCCAGTACAGGTCATACCCCTAACATTAGATGTTTCACCCATCAGAGGGCTTGTTGGCGCACCGACAGAGAGAGTAGTGATAACCTCATACCCATAGTTAAAGGGGACTGCATGCAGATCCTTGCTGGGAGTATTCTAGGCGAACTTGAAGATCAACTTGGGCGGTGTTGTAACTGGTACCCTTGCCTGGGCTACATATTCGAATGAATAAGGGGTGTGAGAACTATCCTCAATAGCGTCGACTTTCTCTATTCCTCGAGTCCTTTTCTCGACCTGGATAACCCCGAAGTCTGTCAATTGTCTCAACTTCTGCAAGAATAACCTACAATCCTGGATCCCATGCTCAATTGCCTCAGGGCAAAATAAACAACTGCTCAAACTATCCTCCGAGTGTCGCAAATACGCTGCTTCTACCAAAGCGTGGAAAAGCTTTTCTCTGGACATCCCCACTACCAAAGGGAAAGCGTCCATGACCCTCTCAGTTGAAATGACGTTAACCCCGCTAGTACCCGGAGCATGATTTGGCAGAGGATTAGTAGTGGTGTTAGGCCCTTTGGCCAACCCCTCGAAGGAGACCCACCCGCTTTTGATTAAGTGATTTACCTTTGATTTGAAGGCAAAAAAATTCTCCAATGTATGGCCTTGGGCTCCCGCATGGTACTCGCACATGGCGTTAGGGTCGTACCATTTCGGGTACGGAGGTTGTTGAGGTAGGGCTGGGATAGGCACAATCTATCCAGCTGCGAGGAGATGTTTGTAAATCTCCCTTGCAGGTAGAGTGAGAGGTGGCGGAAGCTTCCTGTTCCAACGGTTGTTTTGCGAAGCTGGGTTCCTGGGTTGGTTATTTGGTCTTGGTGGTGCAGGATGTGGTATTTGTAGTGGAGGAGGTGGAAATGGTGGAAATTGAGGTGCCACATTAGCAACGGGCAATGGTGGTGGAGGCAAAATGGTGGGCTGATACGGTAGCAGTGAAGGATGTGGGGGTGGAGAAACATAGGATGGCCTGTAGTTTGGTTAGTGAGATACGAAGCCAACTTATTTCTTCACAGGAGGTGCTCTTTTTGGTGTTATTTCTGACTCGACAGCAATCCGTCCCGACTTAATTCCTTGCTCGACCCTCTCTGCCACCTGGACAATGTCAGAAAAGTTGTTGGACGAGTTGGAGATGAGGTAGGTGTAGTACGGAACCTTGAAGGTGTTCACAAAAATGGATATAAGCTCTTTATCACTAAGAGGAGGAGAAATTCTGGTAGCGAGTTCCCTCCACCTTTGAGCGTACACCTTTACCGACTCGTCAACTTTCTTCTCGAGGTTCTACAAGTCAGAACAGTCTGGAGCTACCTCCATGTTAAACTTGTATTGTTTGAAGAAGGCATCTGACAAGTCTCTCCAAGTCTTGATCCTTGTCTTGTCAAGGCAGGTTAGGGCGTGCTTGGTCAAGCTTTTTCTGAACAAATGAATCAATAAGGGCTCATTTTGTATCACCTCTGCCATTTTGTTGCAGTAGACCTTGAGGTGGGTTTTGGGACACTCGATCCCAGTATACTTCTCAAATTCAGGAATTTTGAACTTCGGGGGCATGGTTATCCCCGGTACCATGCACATGTCCATAAGTCCTGTAGGATCGAAGGGATCGGTCCCTTCAATAGCCCTCAACCTCTTTTCCAACAAGCTTAGCCTGTCGAAACTTGGCGGCTCCACCTTCATGGTGCCCCTACTAGCATCGGGCGGACACTCAACAGATATCAATGGCTGTGTAAAAATGCCACCAAGGGGTTGAGTCCCCGACAATAGTGGAATCGTGGCTTGGGTGGAAGGTCCTAGAGGAGGGAGGAAAAATTGAGATTTTGGGCGAACGATGGAGTGGCTCTGAGGCGGGAGAAAAAACTGGGATTCCGGACGGACGATGGAGTGGCTTTGAGGCGGGAGAAAAAATTTCGATCCGTCGTGGCCTTCTTTCCTGCCAAGATCAAAAGCGTGCCCTATCAGCGTAGGACCGCGAGACATATCGCTCAATCCGATGGTACCAACCCAGAGGTCGGGACAGCCGTTGTGATGAATGGGGACTGCCATTTCCAACTAACCCCTTCCCCCGAGAGTGATGGACCGGCTATATCAGATGAAACGGTTGGCCAGGTAGCTTGAGTGGAAAAAGGATAGAAACAGGGTGGAAGGTCAACTGCCGCCTCATCTCGTTCCCTCTCGGCTTGTTCTGCCCTCTTTGTAACGGCCCGAATTTGTTCCTCTAGTTCCGCCACCTTTGCTTTCCATGCCTCCTCCGTTTCCGTCATCTTCCGAGTTTGTAGTCTAGTTGCGTGGATTTTGTGGGGAGCAATTCGCTTTTTGGGAGCTATATTTTTTTATCTGAAAAATAGACAAATAAAACATCTTATAAGTTTAAACAGTGGTTAATTATATAAGCAAACGTTATCCCGAGGTCTCCACGCTGCTTCGGCTATGCTTTCGCTTGATACTTTTAGGGTGAAGAGATGACGATGTCTCCGTACAATCAGGGTGCTTCTGGACGATCGAATTAATGATCTTGACAACGATGTGAAAGGAATTTTCATCTATTCCGAAAGAGAAACTCTTATTCCTTTTCCGGGGCATTAGGGAAGGAACGGAAGTGACTAGGAACTAGTGTTAAAAGGGGTGGTCTTTGGACCGTAAAGAGATAAACACTCATTTATCATACATGGGAGCATTCATACGATATCATACATATTAATCCAATTCAATTACAGTCATCCCTTCAGTGTTTCAAGCCGTTAGCAACTTGTTCAAGATTACAACAAAAAGGCCAAACAGTAGGTGCCTCAACAGAAAGGCATATTAGTCGGAAGCTGGTCTTCAGGGATGCGCAATTTAAGCTCTCTGAATGAATCAACCCAGGAATCAGAGATAGCCCTTTCGTTTTCCAATTGCTCCTGCAATATCTGGATCTCATGGCCAAATCCTACCTTCTCTTCCTCCGATCGTTGAAAGAGTTCCAGCTCGGCTTGTTTCAACAATGCAATTTCTACCTTCTGTTTTTCCAGCTCGGCTTCCAAGGATGCTATCCGAGCTTGTCTTTTCTGGTCTCTCTTGGTGATTTTGCTGGTGTGAGCTGTCAACAACCTGATTGTTGCATCCCTCTCCTTGATTGTGGTGTTCAAAGCCTCTTGCTTGCTGACCTCTGCTGTCAACCATTTTTTAAACTCATGGTCGGCCCACTGTTGGTTCCTTAGGCTCATTCGTGCACTATCCTGGTTATGTCATTCAGCTTCACGTAACTTGTATTCCAGCTCCATCTTTTCCATCCTCAAACCCTCCTTCTCGGATGCTATATGATCCCTCTGGCCTATCACCATTTGCAACTGTTCTGCTAACTGGGCGCAAGGGACCATATTTGCTCCTTCATTTGTGCAAGACTCACCCACTTCTTCCACAGGTCTCTGATTTTTTGGATGTGGCAAGATAGTTCCATTGGTCCTGTTTCTTCTCCACTTGAGGTATTCAGCTATCGGCGGGGTAGGAACAACGTGCCCTTCTAGGCAGAATGGATTGATCCAATCGTACGCGTAATCCTTAGGAGTTGGGTCGGCTCTTGTGTGCGGCATACTTGAGTCTGTAATGCCATGCATGGCAGGAATGATCTGCTTGATGCAGAATTGGCTCAGAACCAGCGCGGGGCAATAGGGAACACATCCTCTTGCTCCAATTAGAGGGACCTATAGTAGATACCCACAGCTAACAATGGGGTTGACTGATCGTAACCACTTGCCATGCCGACTGATATCTTCCTCGGAGAGGTTTAAGAATCGATCCATCCATACGTCTTTGTCCTCCATCTGCCATTTGTCATCGGCTGGCCCGGTGCCTATAGCTTCGATGACCTTTATTAATGGATTCATTCCCAGGAAGTTTGGAAGAAACAGGGACTGACATGTCGCTTGCTTGAAGTGGCTCATTAACCATATTGTCAATAACTGGACACAACAGGTAAGCTTTCCTTTCCCTTTCCTTCTGCAAGAATCCAAGGCATGGAAAGTTTCTGCCAAAATGGCAGTGGTGGGGTTGATTTTGTTCACCTCCATTTCATAATAGACATTGGCCGCCTCGAAGTCGATGTAATCTTTTGCTTTCGGGAACAGAATGAACCCTACCAAGACAAAGGCTAAAATCTTCAAACGTTTGTCTCCCTGAGCCGAATGGAATTTTTCCACAATGTCTGGCCAGCACCAAACGTCATTTCCGTCTTTATACCGCGTGGGAATCCCCAGCCACTTGTTGAGCTTTGCACAGACGAAGGGGGACTCATAACGGACATTTTGGTAAATGGTGGAAATCTGTGGAGTAAAGGATAGCAAAGTGGAATATTCCTCTAGAGTGGGCATCAGATCAATCCCTCCATCGAAGGAAAAACAACGGTAACATGGATCCCAGAATTTCAGTGCGGCCCGAATGCAACCCCAATCTACCTTTATATCTAGGAGTGTCGTCAATCTTCCATAGTCACAACGGAATTGCAGTTCCTCATCGACAGACAACTCGGCCCTCAATGCCCTGATTCTGACCATGTCGAAGTCCGTGATTTCTAGCCTGACCCTGGCTGTAACGTCGGGAACGAAACCAGGTTTCAACATGTCCCCCCAGAGCGACTGGTCTTCGTAGGTCCTACCCCCAAAAGTATCAAGAGCCAATAACGTGGGTGTTGCCATTGGGATAAACAAGGTGGATCCTGTGGATAGGACGAGTATATTAATATGTTAATAAATCGAAAGGACGTAATATATGCGCGCATTAGTATAAGAGAACAGAAGTATTATTAAAAAAGTGAAGACAGAGTAACAAGATTACAAGCATGGAAAAAATGTCGAAAAGTTATTCATGGAAAAAATTGCAGAAAGATCCGCACACGAGGAAAAAGTGGTTGTAAGTGTGAAAAATTTACGAAAAATTCGTAACTGTGGAAGAATTACGGAAAAATTGTAAATTGGAAAAAACTGCAAAACATAATTTTTTGTTGTGTTTTTGTTTTTTTTTTTTAGGGAAACTTTGCAAGCATGGGAAAACAGTTGTAAACATAGAAAAATTGTGAAATCTACCGTGAATGCGAAATCAAGTGGGGAAAATGTGGAAAACTTTAAGAGGTTATGTAAAAAAGTGGAACAAAGTTGCAATTTACACCTTTCACTATGATGCATATGCTGGGGTGACATCGATTATTTCTATTCTGGCTGGATGGCTCCCTGACGATACCATAGAAGTGGTCCCTTAGTAAATGGATATGAGAGTGTTTACCGAATCATGAAAGGATCCAGGGCGCTCAATCCATTTAGGGATTCGAGTCCGAGTTTGGGTTCGTGAAAGCTTACCAGGGCGTGGGCCCCAGGACTTCACTACTACCATCCTAATCCTATTTGGAAAATACCCGGCGATAGGGATTATGCTTGAAAATGCATATGCAATGACAATTATATCAAAGCGATTAACAACAAATCATGTAAACAGTTTATCATAAAAGGAACAATGATCATGTATATACAACAATCATACGATAAGGCAACATTTATCATATCAAGTAAATACATAAAAAATTAATAAAAAAATCATACGAGAATTAGCAAATTATTTAATAAACAATTGTCATGCATAGAAAGCATACAAATAATTCATTGAAGCAATAAAACAAACACCTCTAAAAAAAAATCCGGCTTTGACCCTATTGGTCCCCAGTGGAGTCGCCAAACTGTCGCGCCCCCCCCCCCCTCTTTTTGGATTTTATCCCAATGCGACGCAGGATTGGGACTGGATGTGAGACGAAATCGGACTCATCTCACATAATGCATATGAAGTCGCCACCCTATTTTGTTGATAGGTTTAGGGAACCTATTGTCATGGCATAAAAAATAAAATGCTAAGGCAAAAAGGGGTCTGAACCCGAGAACAGTGGTTAGGGGTCGATTTATGGACTCGGGAAGGTGTTAGGCACCCGAGTCACATCCTAATATACTAAACCGTAGAGTAAAATAAAACGAAATTATTAGTATACAGCAAGTGGCGAAAATTTCATCATATAATTCGATAAAAATTCATTTATAAACAACAAAAGTTCGAATATGAAAAATGCTAAAATAAAATAAAAATTGAACGAAATGAAATGGCGCGAGTTAGAAAAATAATAAATAATAATTAAAAAATAAGTAGCTAAAAAGTGAACATTGTTCGACCATTGGTTTCGAGAATTTTACTCGAAACCGATACGAGTTCGAACAGGAAAAGCGATAAAAATACGAAAAAATTATGAAATAAAATTTAAATGGCACAAGGCGCAAAAAATAAACATCAGTTGGACGAAAATAAACTGATGTATGATTTTAAGAAAATTGATGCTTGAAAATGAGAAGATATTTGATGATGAAAAATTAAAAGTCAAAAATCGGGTAGCAACAAAACCGATACGAGTTCGAACGGGAAAAGCGATAAAAATGCGAAAAAGTTATAAAATAAAATTTAAATGACATTAAGCGTAAAAATAAACATCAGTTGGACGAAAATAAACTGACGTATGATTTTTAGCAAATTGATGCTTGAAATGAGAAAATATTTGATAATGAAAAATAAAAAGTCAAAAATCGGGTAGCAACACTTAAAGACTCGGTTGGAAGCAAATGAATCAGAGCTAGCTGCCAATAGAACTGAGATGGCTGCAAATAGATCTGAGATGGCAGAAATGAGATGGATAATGGCAAATTTGACCCGGTCGTAATGTTTCCCAAGATTCTTATGAGACACAACTTACCTCAGAACATGATGAGGTAAGGCTATGTAGTAGTTTTGTATTGACTAATACTAACAGGATACGACATTGAATGTTAAATTATACGCGGTTTGTGTGTGAATAGTGTTACTTTAGTTACTAAATATGTAAGATTTAATTTGTGATAGTGCATGCAACTATATTCTAAGTGGTTTTATTATTTTGTTTCATAGATTCCTGACATTACTAATTGATTCCCTAGTTATAGATACCAATCTCCTAGCATGCCACAAGAATTCAACTTCACTGAGAAACCATAGTAGGTGTGTGTTAAACCTGAACTCAACTCAGTTTTTGGTTGAGTGGCCTAAAAGTTATTATCCACATTCTAATATTTTACATCTATTTGTATAATGTGTAGTTGAATAATAAGTGGTTGAATTGTTTTTCCAGGATTGAACTTTGTGGTAGTTTCGAGTTTGACAATGATGCATATATCTGCCCTTAAGAAGAATGGACTTCAGGTGCTGATTTGACTTAGATGTAATGCATGGATTGCTAATTAAGTTGTGTTTTTAACATTGCACTATTATTCCTTCACTGTGTACTATTACTATTAAATTGACAACTATTGTACCTTTGTTATATTTTTTATCAATGAAAAGAAACTCTTTATTATTGATATTAATTGTTTTAATATCTGAAATAAATTCAAACTTTTTGAATTTTAAGAGATTCTGGTTGAATTATTTATATTACAAACGTGAGGAAAGGTCTCTCTATCTTGACTATCTATCTTGACTATTTAGTCAGGAAGCTACGTCTATACCGACGAATGGGTCAGAATAGGTTCGTCTATACCGACGAATGGGTCAGAATAGGTTCGTCTATCTCGATGATTGCATTAGGATAGATTACTCTATCCTGATAAATTCGTCAGGATAGGTGTCTCTTTCCCGACAAATTCGTCAAGATAAGCTTGTTTATCACGACAATTATGTCAGAATAGGTTCCTCTATCCCGACGAATTCCTCAAAGTAAGTCCATTTATAGCGACAGATTTGGTCAGTATAGGTACCTCTAGTTCGACGATGTAGTGAAGATAGGTCTCTCTTGTTAGCCCAAGGGCAACTCACTCTTGTTTTGATGACTTAGACACACAAACTAATTAACAATTCTAATGCAATTTGAAGTTAAAATGTGTGTAGTTTGCGATTGATCAAATAAAAAGCAACAAATCAAGATATCTCAAGCTAGAAGATCAAGTGTACATTAGGACTTTTATCATTGTAAGTATGATTCAATTTAACACTTGATTAATGTTCAATATACCTCAAGAAATGTTTTGAAAAAGGTTTTGTGTGAAAACAAGTTTTAGAACTCGAGATATGGAATGATTAGTGCCTGGCGGTATACCGCCAGGAAGGAGTGGTGTCTGGCGGCATACCGCTACACTCGGCGAATTTAATTGTTTCCGAAGCGAATGTAGCGGCATACCGCCCCATGCTTTTCGTTTCTGGCGGCATGCCGCCAGAGCCCAGGAAGACGCGGCAACAGCTATTTTCTCCACTTCCAACGGCTATTTTTGAGCCCATAACCTCTTGTCCGAGTTTCCACACCTTCCTACCTATAAATACTCATCCCATATGAGTTTGAACACAACAAGAAACCATAAGAAATCTCTTACAAACTTCCAAACACAAAATCAGATTTACATACCCAAAGATTCAACATTTTCTTTTATGCAAGCTTCTGTTCAAGGATTTCAAATATTCTTGCATATAATTCTGGGTGTTTTTGGCTTTCTTCTTGAGGTAGCATTGTTCATTTATTGGTGTTGATTTGCAATCATATATTTTATCTATTTGTGTACACCAATTGATTGTTGCATATTTATACAAAATCATTGTTAAGGTTTGAAAAGTGTACCTAACACTTTTGGGTAAAGGGTAGTGTTCTCATCCCATTGAAAGAGAACTTAGGTTTGTGGTTGAGCCTTGTGAAAACCATTGGTTATAGTTGAGCCACTGAAAACTACTTGATAGGTTGTAGTTGAGCCTTGGAAAACTACTTGTAAGGTTGTTGGTGAGCCGGGTAAAACCAATTGTAAGGTTGTGAGCTGAACCGGTAAAAGCTCAAGTGAATAGCAAAGTGGTTTGCATTCGAAAATCCTAAGAGGAGG
The DNA here is from genome assembly GCA_963691705.1 of Viola odorata. Lineage (NCBI taxonomy): Eukaryota > Viridiplantae > Streptophyta > Magnoliopsida > Malpighiales > Violaceae > Viola > Viola odorata. Next base: position 1,330,104 of record OY829540.1, on the reverse strand, counting down.
ACTCTTAGGTAGTGGAGTACAATTCGGTTGTGAATTGGAACCATTATACATCTTGTGTTTGCTATTCTACTCTTCTCTTGTGTGCAGATTTTTGAAGAGCATATTCAGACCCCCCCCCCCCTTAGGCCTATTATTGATTTATCATCTCTAGCCCGACGAATTCGTCGAGATAGGTCTTTCTACGCCGACAGTTTCGTCGAGATAGGTCTCTTTATACCGACGGTTTTGTCAGAATAGAAGCTTCTATTCCGAAGGTTTCGTTAGGATAGGGGATTTAATCTTGACGATTTCGTCAGAATAGCTCCTCCTACACCGACGATTTCGTCGAGATAGGTACATATATTCTGACGATTTCATGAGGATAGGTCATTCAATCCCGACGATTTCGTGAGGTTAGTCCCTCTGACGCATGTCAGATCTTATAAATTCGCATTGTCAATACCCAAGATTTTTAGAAAATCCTCCGCTATGATCAAACGCGACAGTCTGATAGTCGACGAACCACTGTTCGTCGGAGAAACCTTTTCCGATGAATTTTGGCATCTATACTGAGGATTTTCGTGGTCAGAATAGGAGAGTGTTTTTGTAGTGATGTTGCATTCATCTAAATACATGAATTGTATAAGTTAACATTATTCATGGACTTTATTTAGCCATCACAAAAATTAAATCTCACATGTTATAGCTCCCATCAATTAATAAAAAATGGAATAAATTTTCATTATTTTTCCTACTATTTATATTAAGCTACATATTCACAAATAGTGTCTGAAAATAGACTACACAAACTTTTGTAAATGATTATGTATCGCAAAAAAGAAATGATGAGAAATAAATATTAAATATATACGGAGATTAAAAAAATATGAGATCAAATTATTAAACTGTAGAGAGATACCTTGAATTTTCTTGTCTTTTGGAGCCGACTAAATTGTAATACTATATAATTTGTTTAGTTTATTGTTTTGAGAAAGAAATTAGAAATAGGAAAATAGATCTCATTGTATGTTTTGCAAGTTTCTCCTAGAATATGACTCATCACTTGTATGTATGATCTTTATATATAATAGGACTTGATAATATGTATAATAAATTTTATTTATATTTGTTACATAAGTGTTAATTAAATAATAGTAATTGATACATTAAATATTTTAGTGGTATTCGTGTAATTAAGAGTTCATGCGTAGGTGTCTAGTGATAAAAAAATAGATTAATTCAAATAATTAAGTACATATTTTTATGATTTTCTCCTTTCTTTTTTATAAAATAAATAATAAAATTTGAGAGGACAAATATTAGAGTAGTGGCTTCACCAAAAGCTTCTAAACAAATTCCATGTATTAGCTTTACATATATTATAAATACTAGAGATCGAACCTACAAGTTATATCCAAAAAATGTATGCACTAACCAGATGAACTACAATTTCACGTAATATGTGTTATTACTTATAATTATTACTAGTGATTCAACGCCTTCATTTTTTTCGAGTTTTTATTTATGCATATTTTAGTTGAATATCTTATATAATGAACGTTTCGACTATTTTTTTTATATATAAATAGGAATAAAACCATAGAAGTGAATTCGAGACTTAACTTTATATAAAAAGAAAATATAAAAATAAGAAAGAAAAAAAAGGTAAAAGTGAGAAGTTTGGAGGAGAAGCCTGGAATGGAAGCTCAACCACAGAACCACTGGTTTTGATTGATTGTAACTAGCGGATGGAAATGGAAGGAAGAGCATATGGAGCAGTACTGGCGTCTGCCACGCACTTTGAGCAGGAGACAGAACAACGTGGCCTGCTGCCCAGTACTCTCATCTCAATTCCTTTTTCTGGGAAAACAAGATTTGCATATTTTATCTTTCACATTATCCATGAGAAATTGGGTATTCCACATTTTTTGTTGACCCGAGAAATAATGTCTGTCGTCTCCAAATATTTAAAGTGATTTTAATTGCCACCAATTCAAGATTTTGCAAATATACTCAACTTTTAACACAAGAACCCACAACTTTTTGTGCTGCCACCCATGTTATGTTACGCATTCCTACAACCCACAACCCACAAAATTTAGGCTAACATGTTGAAGAGTTTCCAACCGCCGATCATTATCTATGGTGTCAACCGAATCGCATGAGATTTAATGATATATGTGATCAAACGTTAGGAGTTGTAAAATTAATTTTGATATTGATAAGGATTAAATCGAAAACATCCAAATGGCTTTATTCGACTTGCGGACACTTGACTTGTTTAGAATGATGTCAATCTGATGAAATTCTGAGATAAAAATGAGGATGTTGTCGGCCTGCATTTTTTTTAATTACTTAAAAAATTGCAAAATACCCGACAAACACATTTTTTTATTTATATCATCCCATGGAACTAAAATTAAGGATATACAAACATTCCTGCTCGTCTGTAGAACGACAAATGTCCAATTCCAAGTAATGCCGGCGAAGACATTTTATTAGATAAATTTAGGTGTTATACACTATGTATGATTGATAAAATTATTATTTCTATAATGTAAAATCTAAATGGTTAAAATTAAACCCAAAAAATCACCGTTAAAGATTTTTTACCCCATAAGTTGACCGTTAATAATCTACTCCTAATGTTGCTACCCTAATGTTGTTATGGTGGAGCTTACCATATATAGATAAAACCCTCTAAGACTTTCCAACAATGATTGGATGAAAGAAAAAGAAAAACATTAATTTCCCTTGCATCCTTTATTAGTAATACTCTCTCCAACTATAAAAATGCAGACAAGTAAAAGCTATACATCCCAAGCTAGTTTGCAAGTCTATAAGGTAATGATTTGGAGTGATAGGAGAAATTGAGAAAGATAGGAAAATAAAAGAGGTGATCATGGGGGAGGAAGCATCAAACACCAGAGAAATACTATCCTTATCCAGCCCCCCGCCGCCGCTGCCATCACCGCCACACTTTGTGCTGGTCCATGGAATAGGTGGAGGGAGTTGGTGCTGGTACAAAATACGGTGCCTCATGGAGAATTCAGGCTACAAGGTCACCTGTATCGACCTTAAATCCGCCGGAATCGATCCTTCCGACGCCAACTCCGTCCTTACTTTCGACCAATATAATCAACCTCTCCTTGACTTCTTGTCTTCCTTGACTGAAAATGAGCAGGTGATCATTAATTTTAATTTTATGGTTTTTTTTTTCTCTTTTTATATATCCTTGATTAATTTAATCACCAGTCAACTTCTCATTGGTCAAAATCAATTATCACTTATTATTAATCTTCTTGTTTTTAATATTTAGTTGTAGTTTTCTATATTTAAAAGTAAAAAAGGATGTCTAAAACTTTTAAATTTTTTATTTTACCTCAATTACAATGACGCATTAATAAAAAAAATTACGATAATATAACGGTATTTTAAAATAAATATCAATTATTAATTAATTTTTAGATGTATTTAATAGTATAAATTTTATAATTGTAAAATCTATCAATATCCTCTAGCTATATGATACCACAATTTAAATCACGTCATTATAAATACGTTATTATAAGTTTTTTCTTTTTTACACTATCTATTAATATTACTAATTGCTTAGGTTAATTCTATAAAAGTTACATAATAAACTTATAAAACATAAGCTTATAAAAGTTATCTAACTTTATATCTTCTAAATTTCTCGTGATTTAATGTTTGAGTACCAATTACTTATGGTTTAATTATATCGTAGATCCCTTTACTTAACAAGAAATAACATATTAGATTTTTCTACATACGTTCCCGACACATTGAGTTCCTTTATATCAATCGAGGACATTTTAGGTCTCTCTTACTGATGTGTCATCATCTGATTGGTAAAACAGGAGGGAAATAAAAGGGTTGACTCATCAATTAGATAAAAACACATTAGCACTAAGAATTTCAAATGTCACCGAAGTAAGAGTAGAGGAGCTTAATGTGTCAAGAACGTAAACAGGGGAATTCAATGTGTCATTTTCGACTAAATAGAAGGACTTATGGTGTAATTTAACCAATTAATAGTAAACTTTAAATTTTAAATTTTTGTAAGTTGTTAATATGTTATAATCACTTTTTTTTTTGTTTCGGACCGATGAGTGAAGAAGTCGGAAGGGCAGAAAATTAGTTTGTTGATTACAAAGTTTGTAAATAAATATATGGATCAGGTGATATTGGTGGGGCACAGCGCAGGAGGGCTAAACGTGACTCAGGCAAGTCACAAGTTTGGGAAGAAAATCAGGCTCGCTGTCTATGTGGCCGCAACCATGCTCAAGTTCGGTCTCTCCACTGATCAAGATGTCCAAGATGTAATTTCCACTCCCTACTTATTTATTTATTTCATATATATAAAAATTCGATTAATTATTTATTTCATAACTTTATTTTATAACACTTGAAGCATAGTTCTTCTATTATAGAAAAGAATCATTCTCTCTTGTTAGTTCTTTAAAATTTCGTTTTCTTAAATAATTAGCATATAATTTATTGATTATCTTACGAGTGATAAAATTATCAGTAAAAATTCGAATCTCATTTCTATTATTTTAAAATACTATATATATAGATCGAAATTTTATTTGATTGATTGATAGATTTTTCTAGTGTTGGCGTCGTTGGGTGGTTGCCAACTGTATTGACATAGTGTTTCACTATTATTTTTTTTGTTTTTTTCGCTACTTGACTTTGTGATAGATATTGAGTAGTTTATTATTTACTGACTTGCCATTTCAATTTGTATTTATTAGAAATGAGAAAAAATGGTCAATATTACGTCAGCATCCAACCAACAATTATTAATTACACGAAATAATATATAGTGCCGACGGTGGGATAATATCATAATAATAAGACTTTCCATATTTGATTATGCAAGCTAGCTGGCCTTTTTCTTAAATTAATTAAATTATTAATTATCATTATAATGTTAAAGATCGAACTCATAATTTATATTATAAAAGTAGTATGTATTAACAAGTTAAACTATAACGTTGTAGGGATCCGGTTCCTCTAATTTTCTCTTGAATATGACCAGTCATGTTAGAGGAATCTGAACCGTTTAATAAAATTGGACTGGTGAGATTAAAAATTCAAGTCATTAATGAGTTGATCAGTCAATAAAAATCAACAAGTGGTCAACTCATTAATTATTTGAATTTTTAATCTCATCCGTCCAATTTTATTGAACGGTTTAAATTCTTTTAACATGACTGGTTATATTTAAGAGAAAATTAGAGGAGTTCAATCCACGTTTGTAGCTATCGGGCTTTAAAATCATATTGATTTATTTGCAAAATTAATTGGCAAATTAAAAAGTTTTTTCACCTATAGTTTACGTGTTATTAATAGCTGTTAATATTATTTAATAATTAAAATTAATGATATATGCATGAAATGAAATTACCAAAGCATACTTGATGATATTGATTCGAACAGCCAACAACTAGATCACTGCTTGTTCTTGATTGAACAAACACACGTAGTGAAGAGTCTACCTCTTTCTTTTTTCTTTCCTTCCCAAGAGAAAAAGGAGTAAAACGACAACACATTGAAAAGGTTGTTTGCTACTTTGCTCCCATTTTTTCTCATCTTTTTCACTTTTTAATGTACATTTTCCACTCCTTCAATCTATCTTGTATGATTGACAACTTTTATCAGAAATGATTAACTGTATTTTTTTATTAAAAAGAAATACTTTTTTCTTCTTATGCGTGGCAAACTGCAGGGAGTACCTGATTTATCCTCATTCGGTGACGTGTACGAGTTAGGATTTGGATTGGGAGCAGATAAACCTCCAACGAGTGCCATCATCAAGAAAGAATTCCAACGCAATATCATCTATCAAATGAGCCCTCAAGAGGTATTGTATATGCTCATACTTCCTATTTCTATCCCCGGACGGGGAAATGAATTGAATTGAAGTTGTGGTTTTGAAACTAAACCTTTTCTAACAATCTCAAACAAACTCATATCAGCTCATCCATAAATTGGGTTGCTTTATAGATGGAATTTCTTCTAACTACTCGGTTTTACGGTTCATGCTTGAAAATCTTATATATTCCAATACCCCCTTAGTTTTCATGCTTAAAACAAGATCACGTACTTAATATAATTAAATTAAGTACATGACTGTACATCAATATCATCACTTTACGAATTCAAGCAATAAGATTTTTGGCACATTCATGAATAAGAGTTTAAAAAATGACATTGATCAGGATTCGACCCTAGCTGCGATGCTTTTGAGGCCCGGGCCTCTGCTTGCTATACTTTCAGCACGGTTTAAGGAGGAGGAGGCCCATGAGGGTGCGATCGATGAGGTGGAGCGTGTCTACATCAAGACAAGCCGCGACAATGTTGTGAAACCTGATCAACAAGACTCGATGACTAGGAAGTGGCCTCCATCCAAGGTTTTTGTTTTGGACTCTGACCACAGCCCATTCTTCTCCTCCCCATTCCTGCTCTTCGGTTTGCTTGTTAAGGCAGTTAGCAGCCTGCCAACCACCTCTGCTGATTCAAGTTAATTAAAAATATATTCTTTTGAACACTTGTCTTAATTTAGTAGTACATGTATTCTTATGCTCTTCCGTTGGTCATCATTTCAATGCCTCGTCAGCATTAGTGACTGGGAAATTGTGGCACATGAGCAAGATTCGTGTGGAAAATCCATGAGGTTCCAAACTGAGATGAACAAGTGTTAATAGTATACATGTACTTTTGTAGTTCGGTGGTGGAAACTAGTATACTAGTAATATTTTTTGTATTTTCATATGATTTCCTTTTTTCAAAGTAAATTATTGTTTCAATTTTTTATAAAAATGAAATTTTGTAAATTTCTTTTAAAAAAATTATACCTTTTCTTGATTTTTTTATAAAAGAAATATACTAATAATTTTACCATAATTTTTAATTATTTAAATATCTGAATTGTAAGTTAACGTAGGGTGTCAATAAAAATAATATAAAAAATACCACGTATGTACCGTTAACGGTCCCGTTAAAATAGTATAGTTAACTAATTATAAAAGACAAGTTTTTTTTAATAAAAAAATTACAAGAGTTAAAATATTAGTTTAGTGTCATAATGTCACTTATTTTAGCAAGTAAAAATCACAAATTATTTCCATAAATTGATAAATATATAAAGAAAGTAAACACTTTTTTTTTTAGAATTTTCAGTTAAACTTATTTCTATAAATAAATAATCTATATAAGAAATTTACTCCATAGACAACACTCTAGGTCTCTGTTCAATTTCCTGGGAAGTCCCCGGAGGCGGAGCCAAAGCAAGTGCTTACGAAAGACTTCCAGAAGGATAAAATGACAAAACTGCAACAACTACAGCTGATAAACTGATCCAAATCTTTAAAAAAACTGCAACTTGTGTAAACCACGTCCCTCATTCGTATGCTTTATTAATCTCAATCTCGACTAAGGGAAAAACATCGACATTGAATCTTTTGCAAAACAGAACTCTCATCAAGGTTGAAGTTGTCTTTACACCAAACCTCAGGCTTTGCCCTTTAAAAACTCCAGAGGAAAAACAAAACATGGAGATGATCTGAACAGTAAACATTACAAAACTAGAACTATGAGCCACCTTACTCAAGCTATTCCATCTGCTCGCGGTGCTTTCTTTCTGCTTCTCTCTCAGCTTCCTCCTCTTCCTCAATTCGATCAGTATCATCAAATTCCTTACTCGCAGCCATTGCTTTTACAACAGGGTCTCTCAATTCGGATATTAGCCCACCACCAACTTTATACTCTTCATCATCCCCAACCAGAAACAATCGTTGGTCAGGTCCAGATGCCATGGGAATGTCTACAGCCAATAGCTTCATATCATACTGCACAACAAAATAACATGACAAGCAGTATTAAGCAGGGGGAAGACCCAGTCAACTCTCCCTCAATTACTCCCTACCATGTGATTTCCCTTTTTCCATTCTACATCTTAAGAGAAGGAAGGGAATGGAAAAATACAAGAGATGCATACATTGACAACCCTGGGACACTATATTAGGAGAAAACAGTGGATCGCACCCAACACTGACACAATTTTAGGCCCCATCATTAAGTGATGTCTTCAAAACCCAGAACCTCATTTAGGAATCTACATAAAAGCACCTTATTGTTTTTGGAATAACACAAAAGCATAGGCTCCACTATTTGATTTATTCATTTCAACTCCCAATCATCAAATAGATGAAACTAAAGTTATTTAAAGAATCAAATGTTATAAGGATAAGCAAAAATGACAGGCCTGAATAGTTAAGTTGCTTACTGGTGCTTTGGTCCAGAAATACAAGTATTAATTATTATAGGAATAAGGAAAATTCCTGTCCTAAAACTTTTTATGAATTCATGTTTAGGGGTTAAGCCTTTATTTGAGGAACTCCTATGCCTTTCAAAAACCTTTGAATGAAGTTTTTTTTGAAGATTATTAATAAAGTATATTTTTAGGCATTTGCTTATGTGTCAGAAAACTATAAAGGCTGCATGGTCTCAAAGATCAATTGCCATATTAAATCGTAGAAGAGGACGTAACTAAAAAGGTTTGGGAGGTATAGGACCTGATTAAGAAAAGTAGAAGAGTTAGGACTAAAAAACGAGATCTTAAAGAAGTCTCGGACAAAAAACTTACTTTCGGGGAGATCATTTTTATTTCTTTTATTCACATATTTAAACAGCAAGAACTCATTCCTCTGGTACATCGTATTCCATCAAAGCGACAAAACCATATAGAAGAAATTGCAAAGAAGTTTGTCATGACATGGAAAGCAGTATGCAATACACCAGATTAAAAGAGGCATCAGATGTGCAAATAGAGAGAATGCAGGAGGCACAAAAGCAAACCTGGCCTTTTTTCTTCTTGACAAAACAACTGACCAGGCCTTTTCTTTCAGACCCTTGTATTGGGAAGATGAGGAAACAGCGCTTGCTTCTAAGCGTCGGCTTGAATTTCTGCAACTGAAGCCCACCGCCTGACATCACATAGGCTCTCAATTCTGTCCCAACAAGAGGAGCACCCATAACCTCAAGAATCCCAGCATGGGTATTTAGCTTTCTCATGGCTGTTCTGTAAACTTTATCAGGATTGATTGTAAGTCTAGAGCGAATGTACAGTCCCTGCAGTAACATATATGCGCAAACATTAAATATAATAATCAGCAATAGGCAAACTCAATGTGTTCTACACGGACAACAATCCCAATAACAGTCAACAATCGGTCCACTTAAGCTGCAATTAAGTACTTGTTTGAGATGCATTGAGACTCCAATAGAAAGATTGGATGGATACAGCATGCACTGAGTAAGCATGTGATTGTTACGGCTTATGTGATCAAGACCGGCAGAAACAGTGTAATACAATGAAGTTGGAAGAATGAAAACCTGAACTAAAACAAGCAAAAAAAAATCAAATCTAGCAGATACTTTATGGGGTTAATGAAAGCTACAATGCTATGGAGCATGCACCAGATTCTCATCACAGGAAAAACAATAAGTTTGCTAGAAAAAACCATGCAGGTGCTGTTGGCCACCTAAATTTTGGGTCAATCATCATGAAGAAATGCTGGGAAACACCTTCTTAGATTTAACTTCCTTTAAACTAAATGCAGACATTCGCACACTACTTAAAATATCTACATTATCAGAATATAAACAATACTGCATATATGAAGCTCCAACGCACCAACTACAGTCCATTGTTTGAAGACAAGTTCAAATAATTTTCACAAGAGCTCTCCTCCTTGCTCAAATGCAAATAGTTGTAGAGATAATTAGAGACACAAACACTTGCAAGTTGCAACTCAATTCTCAGGTAAGGGACAATCATAAACATATTTAAATTACATGAATCTGCAGTAGAATCAATAATTCAATACTATAATAACTTTAGAAAGTAAAGTAGAGAAAAGAGAAACAATCATCCAGATTTATAAAACACGAACTTACTGCAAATGCAACCATGGCAGACGAAAGTGCCAGGAAGCCATACTTGGCCATGCCTTCAGAAAGTCCAACAAAAGTATTCGCAATCCCAAACATAACCCTCCATAACAAAGCACACACTACCACTCCTCCTGCTCCAAACAGAAACAGATAATTCCTCCTCCAAAACGCATCAATTTGCAACCCTATAGCCCCCCTGTACTTCGACAAAGAAGAAGAAACTGCAGTAACTGGTTTCTCAAGAACCTTCTTTGTCAAACCCCCATCAAATATTTTGCCCAAATCAGCACCACTACGCTTAAAGGTGGAAAAAAACTGCCTGCTCAATGAAAATGACGAATTGGGTTTTGTGGAGAACAGAAGCTGAGACAAACCCACATTCAGAGATGTGGACTTTGATGCAAAACACTGGGTAAGGTTAGATTGAGGGTGTAAAGGAGTGACCTTTGAGAATCCATTTGAATAGTACGGCCTGGTAAACGAGCTCCCAATCCTTGAAGTGATTTCAGAACTGGGTCTTGTGCTAGAAAGTAGATGATTGTTGTAGTGAAGTTTTACAAGACCTTTGATGATGGTTCTTGACGCGGGTTTTGACATTTTTTGGGGTTTCGTTTTAGATTCGAAGATCACACAAACTCGGTGCTAAAAGATGATTACTTTCTGTACAAAGTGAAAGGTTTTCCTTTTTTTGCAAGAAACAACATGGTTCTGAACGAAAATGGTGATGGTTATGTTGTTGGTTGAGCCATGGGTGATTTTGTAAGAAGGGGAGGTGGAGGAGAGTGGTCTCCTGGTTTGGGGTCTTCTGGCCGCACCGAAGCTGTGGATTTTGTCAATGTTGCTTCCAGCCAAGAGAGGTCAATCGTGCCAGACTTAGGTTAGGTCCGTCCTTCTCAATTGCTCAAAGGGAAATAAAATTAGCTATTTTTTCTTCTTTTTTCTTTTTCTCCACTAACTAAACAGTACTCCCTCCGGAGTTTATTACACGTGGTTTGACTTTGTGGCACGCATATTAAAAAGATCAGATGATTCAGTATTTGACCCAAAAAAATGAATCATCTGATTTTTTTAATATGCGTGTCACAAAGTCAAACGACATGTAATAAACTCTGGAGGGAGTAATAATTAGCAAGTAACTACTACATAAAAAAAATTGTGAGATTTTTGTTTATGATGATTTTATCTTTTGAAATTATGTTGGGACATTATTTATTTTTAATTAAAACAATTAAAAATAGAGATAACAATAGAGCGAGTTTGAAATAGGTTGATCTCTTCAAACCGTCATTCACCTCAATGAGGTCTTCACTCGTATTCATATTAAACGAGTTTATAGTGAGAATTTGTACCCGTGAATATATTCACGAATATTCACTTTCTTTCTTTTCTTATTAATTATAGTAAAACCCATACTTGTAAATGTAGCTAACTACTTATTTATTAAAAAAAATACATAAAAAATCTTTCATTGAAGTCTAAATAAGGAAATTGACCGAGAAAACACTAAATAAAGAAAACCTACAAAAATTATAAAATTAAAATTATCAGGTTAATATATATAATTATAGGAAATGTTTATTAAAAATTATAAATATGTATTTGCGGGTATATATGTGGGTTTGCGGAGTGGGTTTTACTTGCACCCGTATAAAGCGGGTACCTGCAAATATTCAGTCTTGGGGATCCAATTACCATCCCTAATCAAAGATAGGTCATTCGAGTTATTTTTTAATTATTAATAAAAAAAAACTTTTGTACTTCTCTCAAAAGAAAAAACATAACATAATTTGTATGCACAAATTTTATTTTGTTCTTGAAGCTTTCTAATTTTAATCTCATCTTCTTCTAAAGATGTAAGAATTTTTATTTTATTTCCATTTTTTATTAAAAGAAACTTAAATTAAAATTAAATTATTCCCCGACACATATAATAATATTAAAAAAAACAAAACCTATCAAATAAAAGTACTCCGTTGCAATGGCGAGCTTTCGCCTATCAAAAATCGAAAAACAAAAAAAAGAGGCGAGCTTTCATTCATAACTAAACTCACCCTAAAACCCTTGTCTGGTCAAAACCCTCATCCGTCTTCCCAAAATGATACGGGGCGGTAGAAGCTACGTCTTCTCGCCTCCATCCTTCTCCAACGACGCCAAACGACTTCTCGTTTGCTCCGCTAACTCCGTCTCCATCTTCAGTACCGCCACTGGTTTGCAGCTATCATCACTGGAGGGTCACACCGCGCTTGTCACCACCATTGTTGTGGTTCCAGCTTCCACTCCTGCAACTAAAGTACTGTGTTACTGCTGGACAGCTTCGCTTGATGGAACCATTCGATATTGGGATTTTTCTGCTCCGGAAACCATTAAAGTTATTGATATCAAGTTTCCAGTTTACTCCATGGTAATAATGTTCCTCGCCTTTTCTTTGAGTTCTCTTTTTCTGAATGGTGTTTAGAGTTGATCAGGCTAAATTGCTTTTGTATTTTTTTCTTTCAAGGTGATTCCTTTCCTGTCTGAACCGGCTCAACAACAAGCTGAGTCTAAGGGGAAATCATCCAAAGTGTTTGCGTATGTGTCTATCAAGGTTGAGGATTCGAATCAACCAAAGGCTTTACAAGGGAAAATAAGAAAGTGTAACTTGACTGACTCTTGTCTGGTTGGTGGAACAAATTTCGCTGAGGTCAATTTCTTTTGAAACTTAGACTATTGCTTCTTAAGTTTTCATAAGCAAATTATTTTTCCTATGGCTGAATCAAATATAATTAGTAGTAGCTTGTCAGGAAGTTAATTTTTTTTTATTGTTGTCTATATGTATGTGTAATTTTTATGTATACAAGTTGCATGAGCTTGCTTTCCATACTTTCTGACAGACTCAATGGCCCGAGTTTGTAACTCTTAGCCCCTCCCGAAAATATTTTAGCATTCGAGACAAAAGGAAGCTTCATATATGGAAAGTTCCAGCTGTTGATTCTAAGGGTGCGGCAATGAAGAGGATCACTCTGCATCATACAAAATCCTTGTCAGTTCTTGCATTCCACCCAACCCAAAGGATTGTTGCTGCTGGAGATGTGACAGGGAGAATCTTGATTTGGAGAGGGTTTGGAAACAGAGCATTTGCTGTAGGTGATGGACTAGTGAGTGAAAGGGCTAATGACAATGAAGACGAAAGACCAGGAGTGAGGGGTGATGATGATGCTGATTCCTGCACTGTGTGGCATTGGCACCCTGCTGGAGTAAGCGTCCTTCACTTCTCATCTGATGGAGCATATCTATTTTCAGGTAAAATTACATAAAGGGATAAAAGTCTGGTTTTTATGATGTTTGTCTGCCATTTGTGTAGCTTGGTTATTGTTGAAAGTTATAAAGTATGAAATTCTTTAGTGTGCTATCATTCTTTGGCATGTTCCTCTTCTGCGCAAGTGATAGTTTTGCAGTCTAAACCCTTTTCTATTTGCCCTTAGGTGGAAAGGAAGGAGTTCTTGTGGTTTGGCAGCTAGACACAGGGAAGAAGAAATTTTTACCTCGAATAGGGTCTCCACTTTTGTGGTTAAAAGACTCTCCAGATCCTACACTCTCTTCTGTGAGTTCGATGTTACCTTCAAACTGGAAATTGTATTTTGTTCTGTCTCTGCTGTTGTGGAACGAGTTATTTTTGCTAAACTAGTGGCTTTTAGATATCTTGTGCAGATAATCAAATTCATCTCCTGAAAATGCCTTCCATGGAAATTCTGAAGTCCATTTCTGGGATCAAGGTTAGTTTGATGTGGTATTTTACAAAACATTGTTCGTCTGTTTGTATCCAATTGTCTATTTGATCTTCTGATGTATTATATTCACTTGCCTGTCCGTATGTCTAACCAAACTCTTATGTGGAGAAAGAATTCACTGTAAACTTTTGTGCTGTGCCTTTCAGCTTCCTTGTTCTATTCCACAAATGAGCAAGGGCTTACATAGTGGGGTTGCCTTTGGTCATAATGCTGGATTGGTTGCCTTATGTACGGAGAACTATTGCATCCAACTATACAACCTATTTGATGACCGTGGAATTTCTGAGGTGAGGATGCACTTGAGGCTTGATGTTGGGTTTAATTTCATATTGTTGTAGGTTTTCCTAAGTACTTCTCCTCTTGTAGTAGGCTTTTCTTTATGCCAGTCACCATAAAGCAGAAAGAGTTTTTCTTTGTTTTCTTCATGCTCTTTATACAATGGGGAATGCATACTTCTTGTACTGGCTTTTTTGCTATAATTTCAATTAAGATGGTGGTTGAGCTTTTCAATATTCCATTTTCAGGTTCAAGTTTGTGAGAGAAACCACCAACCAGGTGATGAAATCACGGTAATGTAGTTTCTCCTTTGTAACTTCCTTTTGAAGCATTTAAAATCATCTGCACTCAATCTCCCCTTTCTATTCCCTTTTTCTATTAAATTTTATGCCACTACTAAAAAATTGTAATCTTATGTCATCCTTGAATATTCTTGTCACAGGTGGCTGTGACTTTGGCTGTCCTCTCCCTAGATGGCTCTATAATGAGCACTGCTGAAGTGAAGCTTGCTGAGGAGGGCCTGGGCAAGCTTGTTTGTCTTAAATTTTGGTCATCTGGATCAAAGGGAAAAGAGTTCAGCTTGTCTACTGTTATTTATGAGCCTCACAGGTATCACACTGGCTTGTCTTTTAGAAAAAAATGAGAAAAAATAATTGAACATTTAGGACCTATGATGCACAGTGAAGATACCCCAATTCATATTATCCAAGTTCTTTGGTTTTGTTGCTTGTTTGTTAATAATTTTTACAAGTACATTTAGGCATAGTTGGGTGTAAATGGGCATGATGACATACTTTATTTGGTCTGAACCTGATGACATACTGCCTTTGTTGCTTATACGTCTACTTATTAATGTGTTTACATGACAAAGAATGGAATGCATTGATCTGACTTTACTATATCAATTTATGACAAAAAAATGATAAGGATCACTCTACTTCTTCTGTAGGGATGCTGGCATTTCTGCTATCGCTTTCCATCCAACCAAGCGGATGGCTGTCAGCTCATCTTATGGTGGTGACTTTAAGGTAAATGTTGACCTGGTGGAATTCTGGTATTTAGTTTTCTGTTTCCAGTTAGATGTTCATTTTGTTGTTGATTCTGCAGGTTTGGGTTTGCCACAATGCAATCAATCTGACAGATAAAATGCCACCAGATTGTGGATGGACGTGTCATGCTGTTGGTTCATATAAGTATGATCTTGTGTTTATTGCATTTCCCTCGGCACATTTGTCAAAATAATTTATTTTGGTGAATATTCACACGTAGCTATAGAAATAGTCTAAAAGCTTTTGATGTCTCAATATAAATATTATGTTAATGAATCTTCATATAGAAATCTTTCATTGTCCCTATATAAATGTTATGTCAAATGAATCTTCACATGGAACGATGGAAATCTTTTAATGTCTCAATAGAAATATTATGTTTTAATCAATGAAATAAGGTTTGAAGTCACATTCTTCCTTTACTGTTCTCGGAATTGATTTTTCATCACCTAGAGTTTTACTTCATCTTCCCTCCTTGTTGTGCATTATCTTTTGTTCATCAATGAATGGAACTTTGTTCAGTTCAGTGCATACTTTTTTTTGTGTCAAGAGCTAAAGTTCTAAAATCAAATGCTTGCCAATTTTTCTGATTGGCTCAAACTTGAAAACCTCTTCTCACTTGAAGTATCTTTGTCCTTGCAGGAAAAGGCCAATGACAGCTGCTACCTTCTCTACTGATGGTTCTGTTCTTGCTGTTGCAGCTGAAACTGTTATCACATTGTGGGATGCAGAAAGGAATATTCTCTTAGCTGTTACTGGAGAGACTCTCATGGTGATTCATTCATAACCTGGTGTTTCTCATGCATCACATGAGCACATGTTTGCACATACATGCGTGTAAAATAGTCATACATTTCAGGAGTGATGAATAGTTGCTACTATTTTGTTCCTCAATTATGGAAATCCTGGCAACACTGTTCCTTGCTACTGTTCATGATTGCGCTCCATCGTCAACGAATCCAACCTTACACCCTCCTTTCTCCTATCATCTTCCACATCCCCCTTTTTCTTAATGAAAAGGGGGAAAAAGTGGCTTTTATTTCCATATTCATCTTGTCATCGGCTATTGTATCAATTTTCATGAAGAATTTGCTTGTTCTGTTCTGTAGCTAGACACATCTACTGAAATATTGGTTTTGATTTCTGTTCAAGTTTATTCAATTGAATGAGGTATTAGAGCGCTGAGACAAGCGCAACTGTTAAACAAGAAAATTTAATCAACTATTAGTTCTACAGGCCAGCAGATTAATAACCACTGATAATCGAGTTTGTAATAAAACTTCTTTCTGACGACTTTCTACCTGCTGCATTTTCTGACTCTCTTCTACTCTCTGCATATTCTTTCTGTTTCTTAATTGTATTTTTAAAATTTTACAGCCAATTGTGAACCTCTTGTTTGTTGGAAGGTCGGAGTATCTTGTTTCTGCATCTTGGGGTTCAAAACCACAACTTGCTGTTTGGAGTATGTCAAAGCTGTCTCTATCATGGTCTTACATGTTCCATGTGGAAGGTGAGAATTCTCTTATCACCATTAGACAGTTCTTCTGCTTGGTTAATCTTTCTTATGCATGTATTTTGCAGCGGTAGCCAGTGCAGCAGCTTTATCGCAATTTGCTGTTCTTGTGCTTCTTCCCAAGCCATCTAACTCCAATGAGATTACACAAATAGATGGGATAATCCTATTATTCAAGGCAGAAAATCCTTCTCCTGTTGCAACCTGGTCAGTGAGGAAGGTAAGATTTGTCCCTGTTCAGGCTTGTGGGTTTGGTTACCCCAATGTAACACTTCTCATATGTGGGCCTAATTCCCCTCCCCCCCCCCCCCCCCCCCCCCCCATGAAACATATTTGGTCCGTGGTACTTTAATGAGATGAGTGAATCTTTTGCAAGAATTGAGACTAATTTGGAATCATGGGTGTCCAGTGATTTGATCGATTTGATTTTTCTTCCCATAAACAATGAAATGAGTGATTGATGGAGTCATATGTGTACTGAGTAAAACCTTGTTATAAAAGATCACATTTTTCTTAGGAAAAAGAAAGCAGGGATTCAATCCAGTTTGAGATTCATGTAGCTAGGAATCTTGCTATGGATAAAAAGTTGCAGTTATTGGTTTATTTTTTAAGTTTTACCTATCTAGTGTTCTGATGTCTGTTCTTTTTCTGCAGGCAAAGGGAGGGGGGCTTGCTTTTCTTCAGGTAAATCAGTTATCTGCTGAAGAGAGTATGACGGATGAACAGCCTAACCAAACAATGCTGGCATATTTAAATGGTGATCATGAGTATGTCCTATTTGATCCATATGGGAACGAAGCAAATGAGCGTAACTTGATTCAGCACCAGGGTCTTTCTGATCTTGAAGAATCAGGTTTGGCTTTCTCATTTTGATAATAAACTACTTGTATTATTAAACATAAAAGATGGCTACGCTCATTTTTGGCTTTAAATAGCTCACTGCATAAAGATCATTTTTAGACAAATTATATGGTAAATTCAGGATCCTAACATAAGGTTGTTTTTTTTTCCCCAAAAAAAACTATATTTCCTTCAGGTAGATTTGGGTATGCATCTATCTACGGGGAGCTCCCAGAGTTTGGCCCAGAGAAGAAACAGACCTCATGGGTTCCATCTGCACCATCTGAAAGGCCATGGCAGACCATATTTAGTGGGTCATCTCATAACCTTCCACCCCTCACAAAGCTATGTTCTGCATTTTTGGAATCTTTGTTAGAAAGGAGGACTACTGTGGTCGAGTAGTGGTAATACATGGAAGATATCTAGTAGGTGAGTTATGTTCTATTTATCTACCGGGGGAACAATGCATCATACGGCATTGATGTGAACGTTTCTGATCTGAATAGCAGAGCCAGAAACCAATGCTTCACGCAGTGGATTAGCATTTCAAGAGAAGAAAGTTTATAGTCCGATGAAAAGCTCGGTATTCCCTCCGGAAGTTTTGGTAGGAATCTTGTCGTGAGTTTTGATAATCTTAGGGTACTGTTTCTTGCAATCATTTCCAGATAAATGTTAAGCAGAATAACTGAAATTTGTAACAGATGAAACCACTATTGTTCTGAAAAAATATTTTTTTCATCAAGCTGTACTTAATGCCATACTATGTAAGCAGTAAGTTCCATTTTCGTATTCAGGAAAACAAAATGAAAAGCGTGTATCATATTTTCATTTCCCTTTTAATATAGATCATCAAGTTGCTTCTACACACTTAGTAGTTACTCCCTCCGTCAACTTTTAATTGACGCGAGGAGAGTAAAATTCAAATGTGGGAATTAATTGACAATACGGAGAGAGTAGTAGTTAGTACCAGTTTGGCTACGCTTTTTATTCCTTGTCAATGTAGTGTGATGGGAGGAGGTGGTGACATGACATTAGAAAATCTCTCGTTTTTTTCATTTAACAATGTTTCCTGAACCCAAATTTGTTTAATCTCACGCTAATCCCACCTTGTGGAGAAAAAAAATCCGGATTAAAGCTAAAACTATGAACTATTTATTTTATTGAGTGTTAAATTGAGAATTATTCATCATTCTTTCTAACTGTTTTGGATGATGATACTACTAATTTTGGGTATTTTCTACTCCTTTTTACATATAGTAGATTGCAAGATCAAATTGGAAAGAAAAAAAAAACTAAAAACCCCTATTTAGAGCACAAAGATAGTGGAGGGCGAAAGATAGTCTCTTTCCAAAAGCCAGTAAGAGTTGCTTCTGAGGGCTAGGGTAGTGTTTGGGGTTGGAGTTGGGGTTGAGTTTGGGAAAAGTTCATTCCCCAACCCCAAAGCTGGGAAAGGTGTTTGGTAACACCTTTCCGAAAAGCTCTACCAAAATTGTTGAGGCACTGCCTCCTTATCCCACTGCACAAAAATGGGGCAGTGGGCAAACGCAGCTGCGCGTTTGCACCCTCTTTCCTCCTTTTTTTTTTATTTCATTTTTTTACTTTATATAATGCACAAAATAAATTAAAAACTATCACAATAAAATCTCCATCTCGAGATAAGTAATTCTAGACCCACTTTTCCTATTTTTATTATTTTTTTAAAAATGGGTTTTATACTCCAACTCTTTCACTTTTATAGTTTTACCAAACACCAAAAATAATTTCTCGTTTCCCACAGCACTTTTAAAAAATGTTTACCAAACAACACACTGCTTTGTGCAAAAGTGTGTTTTTTCACAGCACTTTTATTCACAATACTTTTCGGAACAGAACCTGAACGCCAAACAGACCCTAGGATAGTCAACGAGATTAAGTCAAAGTCAATGGGCCTAGGCCTGGACCGCGTGATGAAGACGCGTGAATGTGTTGTCTCCAAAGGATTTGTCTTGAAGAATCAGACTCCTATTAGACTTATTTTTCTATTTCATATTTTTAGGAGATAAAGACAAATTTAATTTAGATTTTTACCAGATCTCCTAGTGAGATGGAAACAGTTAGGATTTGTGGGTTTAATTAGAACTCTAGGATTGGCGGAAGGGGACTGACTCTTCTTCTCCGTTTTCTCTTCCCGCCATTGTTTTGGGAGCTTGCGACTTTTTTTATTTCTTTTTCAATTTTAATTCAGTTTATGAATTTCAATTCATCTGATTTAATTATGTCCGTCGTAGGCTAAAAAAATTATTCTTGGTAAAGACTCTAGGTCCATGATTCATCTGTTGTGAGATCAAAAACGAGCTTTAAAAATTCCATCTTCATATTTTTACTCTTTTTGATTTAATGTCAAAACCGTTCCTATTTTATTTAAGCTTGATCAACTTAGATATCAACATAAGTAGTTACAGTCTTTCTTAGAAGTGTTGGAGTCTACATCACTGATGGGAATCTGAAGGCGACTGGTTGACCTGCGGGTCAGGTAGAAAAAGAGTAAAATCTGGTTTATAAGAGTAGAGGGAACTCTCTCTCAGGCCTGGGAAAGGTCTCTCCCTGTATTTTTTTCAATCACTTAATTAAATCCTATAGAGTCTCTTAAGGTTTTTAAGGGGATTAGGGATTTTTAATAGAGTCTTTTTAAGAATCTTAAGTAGGAGGAGAGCAAGAAATCTAAGTGGACCTGATTTCTGTAGCCTTCCTATGAATCTTGGTTTTGAATATAATTGCATCAATGATCAATTTTCATGAATCATAGTCTAGAATGAGTCTTTACTGGGAATTATCCATCCATTAAGTTATCAACCATCTTTATTTACTGAATTTGTTTTCTTTTTCGTTTGTTATTCATTACAATAAAAACTCCACTATTGGTATTTACCATTGTTACAAAACATCAGTCATATTAGGAAAATTAGATTTGTCCTGAAATATCTTTGGAACGATCCTTTTGGCACTTTTAATTAATTGTTGCATGGTTAATTGCACTTCTTTATTTTTTGCGGTTTCGATAACTATCAAATTTTTGGCGCCGTCGTTGGGACTCTCATCGGTACTAATCTTAATTTTCTTATTTTATGACTAGGTCCTTTCGTTCGCAATTAATTTCGTACAATCCAGAGATCACAAGAACGAAAACCCAGTATAGATAGCGAGCCAAGAGACATAGGGACGAATCAGAAGAAACAAATCCGGAAACCAGTTTTACTTTACAGTCACCTGACTCTCCCCCAGGTCTAGGAGAGAGTACATCTACCGTAAGAGAAAACCAAGTTCCAAAAATGGAAATCCCTAGGAATGACCAGCCTCAAAATCCACAACCAGAGAGAACCCTTAGGCAACTGAACAACCAAGGACCCGTACAGGATACTTACTTTTGTATTCAATATCAACCCGTAAAACATGACTGGTCCTTAAAGCCAAACATGGTACATAACCTAAAAAAGTTCCATGCCCATGCCACTGAAAACCCATTCAAACATCTCCAGAGCCTACATTGGGAATGTGACACCCTTAAGCCACCCCAAGTCCACATAGACAGAACCAAACTTAGGACATTCTCGTGGTCCTAAGAGGACAAAGCTAAGAGTTGGTTCTTAAGCCTCCCGCACAACTCCATCACAACATGGCCCCAAATGTCCTTGATCTTCCTAAATAAGTATTGGTCTTCTAGCAAGGCCGGCGCAGCAAAGAAGAGCATAGTTGCTATTCAGCAGAGGGACAATGAAGATTTTGGAGAGCATTACCAGCTCTTTAAAGACTTGCAAGAGATCTGCCCAACACATGGTGTTACATAACAGAATCTCATACAATATTTCTACGATGGTATGAGATAAAGAGATAAGGAGAGATTGGATGGAGCTGCAGGAGGTGCATTACGAGATTTGACACCTACAAGAGCGATGGCGTTGATCCAGACCTTGGCAGAAAACTGCTCTCAAAATGGCCCAGGAGATAAGAGAAATCCGACTGGTAATGTATCTGCTATTGAACAAAAATTAAATGAGATTTCTAACCGTGTTGATAGTATTCATACAAGGCAACAACAAGGACAGCAGGTACAGCAAACAACATTTTGTGGAGTTTGCAGCCAAATAGGTCACCCAACTCATGATTGTCTTTTGGTAATTGGTACTATAGAGGAAGTAAGTGCAACAATGCAATACCACCAGCAACATAGAAAATATCCCCACCAAAATCACAACCCTTATTCAAACTTCTACAATCCAAGTTGGAGACAACATCCAAATTTTAACTGGCTTACCCCTCAACAACAACAACAACAATCACAACAGCAACCCCCTTTTAACCTTCAAATTTTCAAACTCAGATCTGATGTGTCATAGCCTCCAGCTCAACAACAAACCCCCCCAACCACCAACGCTCCTTTAGATGAAACATTTATACAGTTCATGAAGTCCATTCAAGCTGTCATTACCAATATGGAAAAAAGAATGGGAAAGATGGAAATAAACAACCAGGACGGTTACCATCTACCACGGTTGACAACCCAAAGTATAATATCAGTTCTATGACATTAAGGAGTGGGGCAGAAATTTCAGACAAACTCGACTCTTTCCCAAACGTGGGGAAGAAGCCAGAAGTAGTCTCATTGCCAGCTGAATTTGAACCAAAAGCAGAGGTGGTACCTAAAGAATCTGTTCAGACTAATCCAATTCCATGAACATTGGTAAGAAAGGAACAACAGGTAATCCCTCAATCCCCTTCAGCTAAGGATCTGTTTGGCGTTCCGGTTCTGTGGGAAAAAGTTATGTGGGAAAAGTTCCGGAGTATGCTGTTTGGTAAAAAAATTTAAAAGTGGTGAGATACCTGAGGTGTTTGGTAAAACAGTTTTTCAAAATTATAATTTGGATGTAAAATGACCATAAAGGACATAAAATCCATTTTTAAAAAATTATTAAAAATAGAAAAAGTGGATCTAAAATTACTTATCTTCGCATAGAGATTATATTGTGGTTGTTTTTAATTTATTTTATTTATTATATAAAATAAAAAAATTGCATTTGAAACTTGGGGAAAAGCTGGGTTGGTCCAACCCATAACCCCAAACACCACCTAAGTCTCTGATAAAGCAAAGAGAAGGTTATTTTAGATATCTTAAAGTAGCTGCCACGTACCCTACATGACCCACCAAGAACTAGAAAGTAGAAACAGAGACCACAAAGAAACAGAGACACAGTAACAGTACAAGGAATAGGATCGAAGATACTGTGCAGCAGCAACAATGGTGGGTGGCAGCGTCGGTGATGGGCAAGTGGTGAGCAACAAGCAAGTGATTTTGAAGGATTACGTGGACGGTGTCCTTAGTGAATCAGACATGATGGTCACTTCTTCCACCATCAAACTCCAAGTCCCAGGTTCCACTAATGGTGTTCTCGTCAAGAATCTCTTCTTGTCTTGTGATCCTTACATGAGGACTCGAATGCGAAACTTCAAGGATTCATATATCTCCCCTTTCATGCCTGGCCAGGTCAATTGAGACAAACCCCATTTCGCTTTTCCTTGTGTTCCTTTCGTTTTTCAATTGTTGTTTCTTTTCGCACCTAGTTTCTGACCAATTTTAGAGATTAAAGATGTTTGCTTTGCTGGTGTTTTATTTATGTTTCATATGTTCATGAGAAAACCATAGTACATTCTCATACTTTTTGCATTGTGGCTAAAAAAATCATAAAGATGAAGCTTTTTTAAGAGTACTGCTGAATTCTGTTCTAGGGAGCACCTGAGTTTTCCAAGATTGTGATTCGTATTCGAATGAACCTCGTAATCTTAAAAATTTTGTTTTTTTGCTAGAGTGTGTGTGCGCGCTAGTGTTGTTCTTGGCTAGGGTGAGAAGAGATAAGAGGGTGAACAGCAGTGAGTTTTGAATAATTGAGAAAATGTTTACATATGCAGCCTATAAGTGGACGTGGAGTATGCAAAGTCTTGGATTCAAGGCATCCAGACTTCAAAAAAGGTGACTTGGTTTGGGCAATGACTGGTTGGGAGGAGTATAGCCTTATTACAGCAACAGAAACTATTTTTAAAATCCATGACAAAGATGTGCCTCTTTCCTATTATCTTGGAATTCTTGGTAAGCTACTCTTATTATTATTCTCTGTTCTTCCAGCTGCTCAATGCTCATCATCATCTTACTGAGTTCTAATGTATGCTCTTGTACTGTAGGTATGCCTGGTCTAACAGCTTATGCTGGTTTCTACGAGATATGCTCTCCTAACAAAGGGGAATACGTCTTCGTTTCAGCAGCATCAGGAGCAGTTGGCCAGCTTGTTGGGCAGTTTGCCAAGTTGTCAGGCTGCTATGTAGTTGGAAGTGCAGGGAGCAAAGACAAGGTGAGTGCATCCTATATGAATGGTAAGGTTACCTTTGGCTTGCATTTCTGGTGTAGTGGCTTCCAAATCGGTATAGATGTATAACTCTGATTAGTGCAGCTGCTTCGTAAACAAATCTTGCAAGTAGATGTAGTTCCAGATACAGCTTTTTCTTGACCTCGATTGTGAATTTCATCGTGGTCTTTCTCAAACAAACTCATACATCTGCTTCTGTTTTTCTGATATAAGGTGGAATTGTTGAAGAATAAGTTTGGTTTTGATGATGCTTTCAACTATAAAGAAGAGCCAGACTTGGATGCAGCTTTGAAAAGGTCAGTAGCAAACTTCACATAACTCAAACCTACAATAGGATAATGGACTACCCTTGGTGAGAACTGCCATACAGTTGCTTGTGCCCGGAATCGATTAGTTGGTGAATTAGATTATCCTCTACAGTTGATGGTGATGGAATGTTGCATTGTTTCTGGCAGGTACTTTCCTGAAGGCATTGATATTTACTTTGAGAATGTAGGAGGAAAGATGGTTGATGCTGTGCTACTCAACATGAGGCTCCATGGCCGGATTTCCGTTTGCGGAATGATTTCACAGTACAACCTCAAGCAGCCTGAAGGTGTACATAACTTGATGTTAGTTGTGCTAAAACGCATCCGTATGGAAGGATTCCTCGTTCATGATTACTTTCAGCAATTCCCAAAATATCTGGAATTTGTTCTTCCTCTCATCAAAGGAGGGAATATTGTATATGTTGAAGACATTGCAGAGGGGCTCGAGAATGGTCCGACAGCTCTTATCGGGTTGTTCACAGGGCGAAATGTTGGAAAACAGGTAGTCGTGCTTTCTCGTGAATGACTTCATCAGCGAGTTTGAGTTAAGTTAGGATATTGTCTTGTATTTTTACTGGGATTGTGCTTGTGTTTCCACAATGCATGTCAGTTGTGCACAAACAATAAAATTCAGAACAAAGCTTGTGCTATGCAAGCACAGATTTGAAGTCATTTAGAAAGTGAATCAAAATTCAATAAAGCTAGTTAGTTTCACTATTTCTTCATGTAATCTTATTCATTGATCATAATGCTCAATGCCTTCAGCAATGTCAATACAGACAGTTATCATATATTTTAAAATTAGTGGTCTCTACAACAAGGTCATCATCTATCACAATAATATATCCTACAGAAATTGATGGATCCATAAACGAAGCAATTAGTCATGCAGATAATCAAATGCTGAAAAGCCGGCATACGCAAGGGATCCGTCGTGAGAATGGTGAAGAAGGAAATAGCAGTTACTACAGAAATAGCATGGGTTACACGGCGCCCATTTGTCATCCACTGTCACCTTTGTAGCCCTGAGAATCTGGCAGATTTGGCACTTCTGTACGCGGACTTTAAGTTGGAAAACAGTTATTGGATAAGATGTACGGTTTTGTACATCCACAGGATGAACTAGCCTCATGTCCCCAATAACAATTGAATGCTTGCAATCTCCCTGCGTCATTAAAGACAGTGCCCACATAAATAACCATCATGTGCCAAAATGAATTTCACAGGAGACAAAAACATACTAAACTAGCCTTCCGTTAATCAGAAGCACAACTGAACTTTTGAATGAAACGTAATTTACAAGCATTCAGAGGTTAGTTACAGTCTCGCGTAAAATTTTGTGGTCATAATCCGTACCTGATGACAGTACAGATATCCAGCACCAATACGGAATCTCAGGTCACAAAATCTTGTACTGTGCATGTCAACCTTTCTGAACTGAGGTAAGTTCAGGGTTGGTACCACGCCAGCAATTTCTCTCTGCTCTCCTTTCAAGTCACCACCTATAATAGCCTCCCATTTTCTAAGTGCATCTTCTTTCGAGTTTGTTAGCCAATCAAATATTGGTTCACTGTAATCTATAGCAGATGGATCCCTCATATCAATACAAAACACATCCTACAAAAATTACATCGCTTTTAAATGTATGCCACAGATTATCTTTGTAATGCAAAAACAAACCATAGGCAGGAATTCTCACCTCCACAAGGAAATATGCAGAGGGATCATGCTGTCCTGCCTTTTGCATCATGTGGTCTGAAATGCAATATATCTTATCTCTCACTTCAGTCAAGGTCTGTTGGCCTAGGACCAGAAACTCTTGGGTCTGCAGTCAATTTCACATAACATCAATAAAGCAAACTGACAAGGGAATTTCTACAAGAATAAGAAGGTAATGCAAAATGAACAAAAAAATCAGCACAGCTGAGGAAGCAAAACTGAAACAGTACCGACAGAACCAATTAGGAATCAAGGACCTAACCTAAAGAAAAGAAAAGAAAAATTCAGCATCTCTAACACATTCACCTCAATCTGCAAAACCAACAAAAGCAGTAAAATAGCACTCAGCTAACTGGCGTAAGATGAAAACTTCCCCACAAAACTGTAACTCAAAACCATCCTCCAGAAAGCTTTAGCCTATAGACAGACATACCCGTCCAACAGAAGTTCCTGTTCAACGACCAAATTTGGCATGCAGAAGGGGTTCCTCAGCTCCCAAACAACGAAATTTTCTATACATGTAAGAACTATCTTCAATACTACATGCATAAGAGATCTCAAAAAAGATTACAAACACAGAATTATGTCTCTGAGACATCAAGATTTCGAGAAAGAAACAATGAAAGACAAGTTAAACACTAACTTAGTCATAGAGCGAAATGTTTAACGCAATTGCATCATAAATGTCTCTTATAATGAAATATTAGCTCTTCCAGAATTATTAACAATAAGATGCATAAAGCGATTAACTCCAGCTGTGAGTAATCTTGATTTTAATGGGACAACAATCTTTCTTATGAAAACGATTACATAATTCCCACTGACCATAAATAAATGAAAGAAGACATGATGAGTCACTATTTTAGTGACGCAAAGCACATAAATTAATACCTTTACTGATTTTCGAATGTGATGGTAAACCTCAACACAAAGAACAACATCTTGATGCTGTACGGGAGCTTGTTGTTGAATGTCTGAGGACTTCAGTTTCTGCAATAAAAACATTCCTTTTTCTATTACTTCCAGAATTTTAGACCCTAATATAAAGCAAAGTATAAGCAGCCATACAGAACACTGTGCAGTGAGATTCAGATTAAACAATTTCAAAGAGAACAACCTGTTTGCAAGAATCTGTAGACCTTAGAGATTTCTCAGCTACATCTGAGGATTGAACAGTAGCTTCCTTGTTCCTGCAACAGGACCAATAGAATGGGCAAGAATAAACACAACAGAGTAGGAGACAAAGGAAAAGCATAACCAGGTGAATCAAACTTGAGTGCAAACAAATACTTGAATGAATGCAACTGAACAGTTGCTCTGTCCTGATCCTGCTTTTGTTTGATTTTGACCAGTTCCTCCACTTTGTCAAGGTAACTCTCCTGGACATGCAACAATAGTAGGTAAATGAGACAGAAAAATTCCAACATAGACAATGTAGGCAAGGCAAGTATACTCAATTAGTGAAAGGACGTATGCTAGGAACATTTCAAAAAAGTTAAGGTTAAAAGGCATACATCATCACCACGACAGGAATGATATCTGGTTTTGTTTTTGGGTTTAGCAGCACGAGACTCACTTGGACCAGAAACAGAACCAGCATGAGGATCATCCTGAAGTTGTGATTAGTACAAAATTAAGAGATCATTGTTTACTGACAGCAAGCAGCAAAACCAGCAACCGCATGTAACAAGACATTGGCGTACCTGAAAAGCATGGGTGAGGGCTAAATCCATCAATTCTTCATCCTGAAGGATTTTAAGATCATCAACCCTGCGGCATTAAGTATAACACTATTATATTAACACAAAAAAACAATTTTAAAAAAACTGAAGCAAAAAACTAAAAGCAAAAAAAATGAGAGAGAGAAAGAGAGAGTAGCACAACGGATTATGTTGGTCTTGTTCTTCGGGTTGGGAATGGAATGATAATTCAGACCTGGCATGCTGCAAAACCACACAACAACAACAACAAAATTATTAAAAAAAAATTAAAAACAGAAAACAGAAAAAGAAGACTCTGGAGAAGAGGAAACCTTGAGTTGATTGAGGAAATCGGGGACGGTGGTGAGAGGGCCGACGAAGTGGGGATGATAAAGGGGCCCACCGCGAGGTATTGGTTCTTCAGAGGAAATCGTATTCGGATTCGCGAAAAACTCATCTCCCTCTCCATCTCCATCTCCATCTCCGTTTCCATCGCCATATCCCTGTTCCGGCTCTCCTCTTACGCCTTCCATCATATCTGCTACCACACCACACTACACCACAACAATAATCTGCCGCCGTTGGAGCCGCCCTTTTCAAACTCCACTCCGCTTCTACTCCCGCTAGCTCAAATTTCTCTGTTTCTTCGTCTTCTTTTAGCCGAAGGAGAACCATTACTCAAGTCTGTTGCATCCATAAATACTACTCTAGGATTTATAATTCCAGTATTTCCTTTTCTTGTTTCTGCAAGTGTGTAATACGCTTGTTAGTCTATTGGGCCGCTGAATAATGGGCCCGGTAACTAGCGACGCGCGACTTGTAGCTTAGTCTCGAGGGACTCGTCGTTGGATTCCTTCTTTTCTCAACTGTCATATTATCATCATTTTTTACAAAGTTATTTATCAAAACATGGGATTATAAGAGAATGTGAAACTAGATTATAGAATCATGCAATAAACTAAAGGGACTTTCACCGCTATTTTACCTTCATTTAATTTTTCTTAGTGTTAGGCTTTAAAATCAGTTCAAATTCTAGTGGCTTTACTTAATTTAACTTTTGATAAAAGAAGATTTAGTAAAATGTCAAATTAATTTTTATATTTTGAAAATTAATAATTCCTTAGTGAACTAAAATTCCAAACTTGTTTTCATTTATGAAAAAGAATTTACAATTCTCTTTTTGTTTTCTTAGCTAATTTTCTTTTCCATTTTTTTATCAACTTTGCTTGCCATGCTAAATGTGAAAAAAAATTAAGGGTTAAAAATAATTTAGTCACGGAGGTTTTATTCTTTGAACAATTTAATCACCGAAAATTTCTTTTCAATAATTTGAACACTCAAGTATTTTTTATTAAATAATTTACTCATTATTTCCATACGACTCGCTATTTTTTACAAAACTGACCATTTCTTTCATATAACACATAGTGATACAATATGTGATCTAAAAAGAAAGAGAAAATCAGGAAGAAATAGTCGTCGGTTTCAAATAAAGACGAATATATGAAGAAGAAAAATAGTATATAAAACTTTAGACCCAAATTTAAGGCCATTTAGATATAATTTTCATGGTCAGAACGGTTTTTTTTACAATATTATCATGAATTTTCCCATAAAGTTTCGATCCACCGGTTACATTAAGACTTTATGCTCATTTGAATTTTGAAATAAAAGGAAAACAAAAAAAGAGAACCAAACCGGTTAAACTCTAAAATCGAGCCCAGATTACACAGTTCGCTACTTGAATCGGTCGAATTATATATTTTTTACCGGTTCAACCAAAAATAGGTTTCAAGTCAAAACTAAACCGATAAATCATTCTTAGTTTTACCAATTGAATCGACATGTCGGATTTAGCTCTGAAAATCATGGTTAAAACACACTTAAGTAATGACTTATTATTTCGTATTTAGTGAATAATCTTCCACCAAAGTTTTAATTTTAAAAATTATTAAATTATTAAAATCTACAAATGTTAAAGAAATGATAGGTAAAAGAAAAACTGAAAAACGAAAGACTAAAGAAATATAATAAGTGAGAAAATGGGGTGGCAAGTAGAATACGCTATGCTACAAAAGTCATGCAATAAGAATAATTTAATATACTAAGATAATAGTAATTGTTTTTGTTTAGAAATAATAAAACAAAGAGAGAATATTATTAGAGTAGTACTAAATACTTTTATAATTTTTTATATAAAAAGTATACGTGTCATTTTTACATTTATTAGTGGTTATTTATTTAAATAAAAATAATAATATAATTTAATTAGGAATCATATTTTGACACATCAATTGGTACAAAATAATTTATAAAATAGTTTGTATCCCAAACATTTTCCTATTATAATTGATGGAAATGTAAAAGGGGTGTGTAATTTATTGGGTAATTATTTATTACACAATTTTTGAAATGAAAAAAGATAAGAAAAAACTAGCTAACGGCCTAAAAAATTAACTAAGATAACTAATTAATAAATATTTTGCTTAAATACGACATCTAAATTAACGTAACAATTGTGGATGTCACGACTACAATAATGTTGCAAAATTTCAAACTTTTACTCTCATTTGCATTATTTCAACCTTTTTTGAAATGAATATATATTCTTATACATTTATAAATAAATATTAAGACAAATATAATACAATTCAATGAAAATAGATTATTCAAATTATAGTTCCAATTTTACATGCATAATTTAGATATTTAAAATAAAATTAAGATTATTTGTATAGAATAATACGAATATATTATGTAGGTATGCGAACCCAAAGTAAAAGAAACAAAATTTATCCGTATTGGTTGTGGTTATGTTTGTGGTTGTGTGGTGCGAGCCTTATTCACTTCACCCTTAATCTAAGTTTCAAGTTTGAGTTTAGAGAACTCATAAAAATATTAAAATCATATTGGAAAATGCATCTTTTTTTACCGAAACGAGAATAATTTCTCGTCGAGAGGGCAAAGAAGACACCCGGAAATGTCAAAAAAGGAAAAAAATTGTACATATATGGAAAGTTTGTGTAGGAGTAAAGGTATCAAATAACGGTCATAACGGTTATGTAACAGTATCGACCGTTATACTGCATAACATTTTGTCGCGACTTATACATCGAAATTAACGTAACGGTGACCTAAAATCATTTACGTATTGATCTTTATGTTATGTAATGACATATCTTTAACACTATGAGTTATATTATTAGTTATCATGTATAAATATACTTGTGGAATCATAATTTTTTATCAGCGGGCACAACATTTAGAATACTAATAGTAAACCAACGATAATATTAATCAATGTTTAAATTAACATGACAAAATGGAAGAACAAAATAGGCATATAAAAAGAGATAATAACTTCATTCAAAGTTCATATTTCATACTTTTTACAATTGCTCTTTACGGGTTTTTATTTTTATGATTTTTCCATTTTCTAATGTGTCGAACATTCTTTTTCTTTAAAAATAATTAAACAATCATTCAACAAGTCATCTCTTATATGATTACGCAGTTGATTCTTGACGATGCTTATAATTGAAAAAATTATTTTCACTCAAAACCAGCTTCAAAAGTAAATACACAAATAAAAAAATAATATGCTTCCTTAATTTCAAGAATAAGTACACAAATTGATTAATTTATTAACTTATTTAGTCCAATTATTAGTTGTTTAATTTAATGTTGGCCACTTTTAATTATATGGTTTAATTTTGAGCTTTTTGACTGGGCTAAATAATTTAAAGAATTTAAATTTTATAAAAACTCACTACTAGTATGTACTAATTTGTTTGGAGAATAGCACACATAAATATTTTACGTGGGATAAAACTAATTATTATTAGTACTTAATATTTTTTTATTTTTTCCCCGTGGATCCACTTCTATATATATATGTATATAGTAAGAAGTAAATTTCACCCCACCTATTAAAAAAAAATCTAGAATCGAACTCATTTCCTAGCTCTAAAGAGGACAGCACTAATCCTAGGCCACATAATTGACGACGTGGCGACGGTGCGGTTCTCCTTTTACCGCCGTGAAGATGTCAAAGAGTCCCGCGCACCTATCTTCTTGCTCTTGAGCTGCCTGTAAAGTTAAGAACTTGATAATACAGAGGAAGACGACAATGAAGATTTTTTGTGTGCCCATTTTAGAAGACAACTATGCTTACCTGTTACTCTTCTTTCTTTCCTTCTCTCCTTAAATTAGTAATTTTTCAGAGGCTTGCTACTGATTTATATAATCCCCGAATGTTTGGAATCGCAGGATCATCGATGAGACCACCAAAGAAGCGGCGGTTGTGGACCCCGCGGAGCCGGAGAAGCTGCTTCAGGCCGCCAAGGAACACGGCGTCCAGCTCAAATCCGTCCTCACCACTCACCACTTACCACCACTGGTACCTTCATGATGTATCCAAATTTGATAACTTTTCTGTTAAATGATGGGTAGATTAGCAATTGGAAGTTGCCCATATATGGGTTAGTTTTTGTATAAGTTTAAATCTGTGAAATTTCTTCTTTTGAATGTTAATTAATTTGATTATGATGATAACTTTAGAATTACAGGGTTTGCAGGAAATAATGGTTTGGTGTAATTGCAGGAAATGGCACGAGTGGTTGGTGTTATTTGCTTGTTCTGATTTTGTGTGTCTGTGATAGGGACCATGCTGCAGGAAATGAAAAGATGAAGCAGCTGGTTCCTGGGATTGAGGTGTATGGTGGATCACTTGACAAAGTAAAAGGTTGCACTCATAAAGTGGAGAATGGTGATAAACTCTCTCTTGGCGCTCATGTTAATATATTGGCTGTTCACACACCTTGGTATGGTTTTTTTTTTCTTCTTTTCCCTCCCTAACAAAAAGTTACAGTAATTCATCTGAGTACAAAAATAGTATGAAATGCATTCGAGGATTACTTCATTCTTGAATACACAACCTGATTAGGAATAATAGTCAAGTTGATTCATTGATGTCTTGTAGTTAGTGAACCTTACATCTGTTGTTACCATATCTATATTCGGCTTGACTAATTTATGGTGTTTTAGTGTCTAGTTTGTTGCGAAATTAATTTTTTTTTTTTTTTGTTTCTTAGGAGACCTTCAATAGTGACGTATGAAATCAAAATTTCAAACATTTTTTTTCATGACCGTGCATCACATCTGTTAGATGCAAATTTTCAAAAATCCTGCAACTATGGTAATGACTACTTTCTTGTCTTCCTTCTTTACTTGTTTCTTTGACTCTGTGGGAAAACTTTAGATTGATAGCTGAAGCAAACTTGCTCAAAAAACAGCCCTTGCAAATTGCATCCCTTCCTCCTGTGATAGCTAAATAACTTTTTGTTTTCAGATATTCCCCTAACTTTTTTTGTGGAGCTCTCTGTCTTCTGTCTTCAGCCATACCAAAGGTTACATAAGTTATTATATAACTGGAAATGAGGATGAGGATCCAGCTGTTTTCACTGGGGACACCTTGGTAAGTTTAGAAAGAGTCAAAGTATTTTTACTTGGAACAAGTTTTCTTCAAAATAATTCATAGCAATATCAAGCACTATTTTCTTTTAGATTGCCAACAAATGGTTATTGGCTTAATGGAAATGCATATAAAAATGGATGAAATTAGGATTGTCATGGTTAATTGGAACAAATAAGAGTCAAGATACTATATAACTGCATGTATTTTCCTAAGGTAATTGTAGCCCGCTTTGAATTGTCTGCCAAAAGCACTCCCCTGTTTTTCTACAGTTTTGTCCTGTTAATACAGCTTTTAACCTTTGTAATATGCAGTTTGTAGCTGGTTGTGGAAAGTTTTTCGAAGGTACAGCAGAGCAAATGTATCAATCAGTTTGTGTAACATTAGGTTCATTGCCAAAGCAAACTAAAGTTTACTGTGGCCATGAGGTGATGTGTTCATAACTCCATACTCTTCTCCAAAGAGAATCTTCGGGGTTTTTTTAATCTTTGGGAGTAAGAAACGAAGTGTTGTTGTTTTCTAGAACACTGCATTTTTAGTTATCTAGGCATTTCAATAAGATATTCTCAGGTTATACTTCATCTAACTAAGATTTGAACTCATTTTTCTCACTGTGATGGTTTTGTTTGTCCATTAAGTGTTAGAGTATTGTTGTTGGTTGAAATGAGATGGGTTTTTTTTATGAATTTTATTGTCAAAAGCACAGCATGTTGTAGAATCTGGAAAATGGGAGTTAAGTTGTCCAGTACTAGAGGATGTCCATTGTGCACAATAAATAACTTTATATTCATTGAGCACAAGTTTAATTTCTTTTTCGATAACCATGCCCCTTTCCTCTTTCCATCTTCCGTTTGTTCTGAGATCAATATACTGTTTGATTTATGATTTCCAGTACACAGTGAAGAACCTGCAGTTTGCGCTGACAGTTGAGCCAGAGAATGTGAAGATACAACATAAGCTGTTATGGGCACAGAAACAGCGGGAAACAGGGCTCCCCACCATCCCTTCAACCATTGAGGAAGAGATGGAGATAAATCCATTCATGCGCGTGGAACTTCCGGAGCTCCAGGTTTTCTTTTGTGTGATCATTTACATTCTGGTTCTGGAAATCACACAATTGATTCTTCTGTGGGAGGAGGAGTTGGAGCCTTCTTATATGAAGTTTTGCATTGTTTGCAGGAGAAGGTTGGTTGCAAGTCTCCTGTTGAAGCTATCCAGAAGATAAGACAATTGAAGGACAACTGGACGGGCTAAATGAGACATTTGCAGTATGGAAATGGAGTGTTACTGTATGGAATTTACATCATGGCAGTTTATGTAACTTGGGTTGGCAATCTCAAATTCTTGTTGTTCAGATACCGAGTGCGCTGGCATTACTGCTGTTTGTATGACATTACAAGTGAGGGGTTTATTTCCAGGAATTGAAATGGACATATTACTACATAAACGGAGTTCTGGGTAAGTTATTAGGGTTGAGGCTCTTCAAAAATGTCCTCTGAGTTTTGCTGGGGATTAAACAAGTGTGCCACACTATGGATCGTCTCTTGTTCTACCATAAACAATAGTATTTAAGAATTTGTTCACATTGTTTTATTGTGCTCAATTACGCTATGAGCATCTCGGGTGCTAGGTCAAAGAGCTGATAAAGTCATTCTCATATTCTCATTCCAGATCGGACAAAACTTAAAAAGTTTTATTTTTTTAGAGTTTATGATATTATCGTAATTTTGTCACGGGCTAACCAACGCCAACATCTGACTAACACTTAGCAAGTCCTTTGTTTAAGGAAAGTGACCAAGTGAGGAAAGAGGGAGTTAGGATGAGGTCCAATCCAAAGCGTTCAATTGGTCCGACCAAAAGTGAGTTATATGTTTTGGAGGGTTGTGGAAACAAGTTGCATCAGTGTGTCGGTGATCCTTCATTTCAAAGCATTATTAGTGCTGAGAATCATAGTATGGGAGAATGAATACAAACAGCAATCACATGCTGTTGTTGGTCTTTAAGAAGAACAAACTGTACAAAAAAAGATTGTACCTACATCATAATCTAAGATGATGATATGTGCCTCAAATAGTGTTAGAATACCATTATTCTTGACACTTTTAGACACGTGTCATCATCTTATATCATGATGTGCCTACATCATGATATACTCAAGTTTTACTCGTACAGTATACTATACGTGAATGGTTTGAATCTCTCATCATTTTCGGATCAATTTTATTGAATTGATGGGAGTATGAAAGGCTGAGAATAAAATGCACAACCACCCAACATATATGGGCTGCTCCATCCCATCCCATCCCATCCCAATCCCATCCCATGAATTGCCTGGCAACCCTTTACTTCACACCATGAATCATTGCAACGGCAATGACTAGAATCTAGAAATATTTATTCCTTCACCAGCCAAATTTCCTTTTCCTTTCTAATATATTCTAAAATAGTTTTGTTTTATTTTAGTTATACATTGATTTAAGTAGAAATCAAGGGACAACCTTAGCCAATGAAACCCGATTACGTTAGTCATACAGAATGGTTTACACTTCTAATTTTACGAAACTCGATTACATGGTTCGGTTTGTGAGGGGCAGGAGTGATTTTTCTTTTCTGTTTTTGGTAACAAAAAAATGGCTAACCCCCAACTGAAAGGAACAAACAAAATTAGTGTCAATAACTCACACCCTCATTATCATGGGCTAACCACACTCCCATGTCATCTGGAACATGCTCTAGAAAATGGACGTCCGGAATATAAAAGTACGCTAAATGGAACAAATAATTTGCTGCAAAGTTAGTTTCATGCATGAGAAATTGAAATATGAGTCACAATAAGCTATGTTTTGGATGGTGTTTCCCTTACTCATCGATTCAATTTGGTGAATTTTTAGGTTGTGATTAACTAAAATTTTCATTTCAGTCACTCGGAGGTTTCTATACGTGACATTTGTACTATAAGTATCGTCTATTTTTCTCTTTATAATTAATTAGCAACCTCTTATTTGAAATGGATAAAAATGATATAGGCAGAAGAAAATAAATAATTAATACATGGGTTGGCATCTTTGTCATCGGGTGGTGGATGCTTAACTTGGTTGCAGTAGGTAGCACTAGGAGTGGGAGGATTGATAGGTAGACAATTGAAAATTAAAAGTTTCTTCAATGTCAATCATTAAACATAAACATAGTGATGATGTCAAGCAAAGACTCTCTCTTCAAAAAACCAAACAGTACTTTACTACTTGCGGCTGTAGTAGCCAAAAGCCCAAAAGGAGCGTATGGATGTGTGAGTGTGATTGTGGGTGTGGTCTCCACAACGCCACTCAGCAGCACTGAGTCTCACTCTCACTCTCTAGTCTCTACCATACTTGTGAACCGAATAAGATTCGACGATAATGGGTCACTCGATCAATCGAGTTTAAATAGATTAGTCATTAAATGCTTTAGAACTGTTCAAATATTAAACCGCTCAAATTTAATTTTGATGGATTAATGGATCAAGCAAGTTCAAACGGATTTGACCAGTTGAGTTATTAAAAAAATATGTATGAATTTTGTATAAAATTATAAAACAACCTACCAGTATTTTAAAATTATAAACTATAATAAATATCTAAATAATTTATACGAATTAGACCAAGAAATTGATTCAAATATTAATTTACTAGATTACCTGTAAATAGATAACAAGCAAAGTAACTCAAAATGAAAAAAATCTCATCGCACTTCCACTCTATTATATATCAAGGAATAAAATTTAAAATATATTCAGTGAGTTGTTGTGTACAATTGAATTAGACGTACATATGCTCTTACATTCGTAATTGCGTTTAAAATTTTTATATAAAAAATAATTATCAAAACGATATTATTTTAAAATATAAAATCCTTATATTATTTAATTTAAAAATATAAAAAAAATCTTATACGAAATAGCTTGATATTGAATATCATATTTTATAGTAAAATATTACAGTTTTATAATGTTGCTTGTATTTTTGTAGCATAAAGTACCAAAATAAATGATTATTGTGCTTTAATTCTAGAAGATGAAGTGATTGATGTGAAATTTCAATATAAAGTGTCTATATGGTTAATATGAGACTTTACACATTTTGTAACTTATATCTCTTCAAATTTGATAGGTTATAACACATAAATTTTCATTGATGGTAAAATAATAATGTAAATAAATCATATTAATGGAGAAAAAACTCATCGATTTTTATGAATTAGAAAACATTTAATATTTGATATTGTTAAATAACATGAGAGCTTAATAGATAACATGTCAACTTAAAAGGATTTTATGAATCGTATGTGGCTTCTTTTTCGACATTTTTAAAATTTTTCACCGCATCTTTTTTATATTTATATTGATACATATTCAAATTCCACACAAAATAATAACAATAGTACTGATACAATGAATTAACATGTCCTACGTCCAAAGCACCTACAATTTTTAGGTGGTCATTATCTCCGTATAATTAAAAAATTTAAAATGAATACATTAAAAATATCAACAAGAGTAATATATGTGACTATTAGTATCTATATGAAAAAAAATTATAATAAAGAAATTGGAAGTGTTTATATGCTATTCCAACCGGTCTCCATTAAATGTTGTTTGGAGACTGGGCATATGAATTTAGACAATCATTGGTTGGTTATTTTTTTATTACCACGTTTCTCTTCTTTGGGAGCCCAAACCAACATTCGAATTTATTGGCTTAAAAAGGTAAAAATGTAAATAAAAAGGAACAATTGCTTTGAGGTTTGTAAAACGACATTCATTTTAAACCAAGAAGAAATGCCCAAAATAACATTTAATTCAGAACGGAGAGAGTATATTATTAGATATTTTTTATTAAAATTTTAATTATTGCAGTTGTAATTATTTGCAGGGTCAATTTTTTATGATATTAAATATGAAGATCTTACATTTATAAATGCGAGTTAGTTTTTTTTTTATAATTAAAACTAGACCGTACCTCTTATTCAACGAATATAGGATGAGTTTTGTGGGAATTAGGTAGATTATGGGGGTTGATATAACTAATTTCTCTCTGCTTTGTGTCATGCCTCGCGCGAGAGAGGTTCGTTAGTGTGCCGAGGGCGCACACATGTAGCTCGAAGACTTGGGTTGAGGGACTTGGTCTAGGCGACCAAATTATAAAGGGATCCAGAAGCTTCTAGAGGAGTCTAGCACATTGTGCAGATGTGTGTGGAACCTTCCGAAAGAATTCTAAATGTTGCATGACGTAAACCATGATGCAGGGATGACGCAATGCATAATGTAAACCATGATGCAAGGCAAGGAGTGATATAAGCAATGACATCATCCAAGGAGCTTTCTAGAATATGGTAGATATGGAGAGAATTATATATACTCAATCTCCACCATTGGTTGAGAGTAAGTGGAAAACGATCTTAACCATCCATTGAGAGGCTAAATGTGTATAAATAGACATAAGCATTCATTTATACATTTAGTCGAGTATTTGTATTCAAGTATTGGTGCAATTGTTAATACCAAACATTATTCTCCAACCTATCTTGCGTGCTTTCCTTTCATATTTCTTTTTTTACTAATATTATTTAAACTTTGTGATTTTGATGATTATGCTGACTTAGTAGACTAAAGGACGAACTAACTAAATGTTGTACGGGTTAATCGTTGCACAAAATAATCATTCCGTGACATTTGATTGGGGCTTTGGTTTTAAGCGTTTGTCACTACCTCACATTCTTTCATCTGTGGTTAGAGCATCTCTGTTTCTTGAAAGGCTCTCTTATCAATCAATTTCATGAAGATGAGATGACCAGTGGGAAGAAAGAGGCACTGTTTATGAACAGTGTAGGGTGAAAGAAACCAAGGCAAGCCAAGACGGTCAAATTATTTAAGACAGTCCAATAATTATCCATCATATCCATAAAAGAAAGCAAATTAGTGGTCAAAACTTTTCTCATCATCAGTTAGAAAAGAAAAAAGAAAAAGAAAAAGAACACTGCTTTCCTCCTTCTCTCACCGTTCTTGAAAATTGTAAACGATCGTAAAATCGTAGAAAATAACAATAAAATGTAACAGTCACAATTATTGCAGCTACAAATAATTTATAAATACTAAAAAATTCTATTATTCTTAAGATAATTAGTATTTTTTATTAAATAAATATATAAATTATTATTTTTTGTCAATAAATAATAAAGTATACATAATAAACTTTAATTAAAAATAATTTTTTTTAGATAAATTTTACACAGACAATCATCTCTAATAGAAAAAAGTTTATAAATCAAAATAACGAAAAATATACATACCAATACACA
Source organism: Viola odorata (assembly GCA_963691705.1). Classification (NCBI taxonomy): domain Eukaryota; kingdom Viridiplantae; phylum Streptophyta; class Magnoliopsida; order Malpighiales; family Violaceae; genus Viola; species Viola odorata. The sequence goes on along the minus strand of OY829540.1, from coordinate 1,290,768 downwards.
CAAACATTATTCATTCTTAGAATGAATGTTTAGGAGGATCATAATAAGAGTAATAATATTATTACTACTATCTTCGCCATCTTATTTTCCTTGTTTTTTGTGTCAATGATCTTTTATTTTTTTATTGTTCCCCATAGTAAGAGTGTGAATGTTGAAAATTTTCGAGTGTGGTACATATTGAGAATATGAAAATGAAGAAAGATTTAAAAAATTATCAAAACCTTGACTATGGGTTGAACGTTCCATAACCATATTTATGATATTGTTGTTCATGAAGATCATATTTACTATTATAAAATCTAAAAGTATAACTTGAGTTTAATTATAAAAGTGTGATTTTGTACGTCTAATAATGTATAAACGATTCATAACATAAAATAACGAAAAATGGTAACGAAGAATATCGTGCAAAAAATGATCAAAATGTTATATAACGAGAATATCAATAATAAACAATCAAAATTACGTTAACGTAACGATGATCGTCACCACCGAGGCACCAACACAGTCAGCTCAAGAATCTCCATTTTTTCCCTTCATACTATCACTGTTGTTATACACCATGTGCTTGTTGGTGAAACTGGAAAGTGAAAAAATATACTAATACTACTACTTGTACTAGTGTATTACTGTATTATTATATTGTTATACAATCAACTTGTGTGAAAATTGAAAAGTCCAGTCCTTTCACCTTTTTTTTTTTTTTTATAATATTTTTTTCTCTACTTTTTTCTTTTTATCTGGTACAGAACAGAACAGAACCCCCTGGCTGTGTGTGAAGAAATGCTCTCACTTCTTCTTTATTTTTCTTTCTCTTTCACTTTTATTTTTCCACACAAACACAGTCTTCTCTCTCTCTCTCTTTGCTTTTGCTAGATTTATTAAGATCTGGAGGTCGCTTTCTCATCTGACTCTCATGACGACAATGACCCCTCATTTCCCACTTCCAATAAAACTCTCCATTCCTTCTTCTCTTCTCAATTCTCCCCTTCCCTTTTTGCAATTAAGCAAGCAATCTTCCATTACTGTTCTGCTCTATTTCTTCAACAACCACAGTACTGTAGCTACTCTTAAGTTCCCTCTCACTCCTTCTCTCCTTCTGCTCATGCTCACCTCATGGCCAGAGAAAAGACTGAAGCTTTAACCCAATGTATATTTAGGGTTGTCCAGTACTGTATCTGTGGAAACAGCTGCTGTGCTATGGTTGCTTTGCTTCTTTATATATACATGCTCATGTGTCTACTTTTCCAATACAATATATACATACACTCCTCCTCCTCCCCCTCCCCCATGTGTGGTGTATCTATGTATGTATGCGTGTCCAATATGTCTTTTTTCTCCCAAGATACATGTTTCAAAAGAAAATCTTGGATTCCAAGGTAAATTAGTTAATCTCCTGACTTTTGTGTTGGTTCATCTTATGTATATATGCATTGTTTCTGTTATTGGTCTAAGCATAATTAGAATCTGGGTCTGCTGTGCTTCACTTTTAGGTTCAGATTTATCATGACATCATATATTATACTCTACTCTCCAGCTTGTTCATGACCAAAATGTTGTTGCTATTTTCTATTTTCTGTGTTATGTTATGGGTTGGGAGATGGGATTTGGGATTTGGGAGTTGGGAGTTGGGAGTTGGGACATGCTCTTTTTTTTCCTGATATGCCTTTTGTAGCTTGGTCTGGTTACTCTCAATGATATGCTTTGGGAGTTTTCAGTTCTTGCCTGCCTCATCAGTTCGTTTGTTAATTTGTTTCTTGTATAATTTCTCATGAGATTTTCTTTCTTTCTTTCTTTCTTTCTTTACCATAAGGTCTAATTAAGAGTTCTTCTTAGTCCTTGTTTTTCGTTCGAGTATGACTACATTTAGTTTAGAGCATATGATATGAGCTAGGAATCTAAATCTAGCATCGATTCGTTTAGGGTTGAGCAATTTTGTTAACTCTGTTGAAGATGCTGATTGTCTGATGTTTTCCCTTTGGTAGGTGATGTTGGATACTAATCTGGTTGTATATATTGATTATGCAAACTGGAATTGAGAAGGAAGTAAAGGGGTGGAGAGGTGTTGAACAGAAGAATTGGCATTGGTAAGTGATTGTGTGAATGGAAGAAAGAGGGATGGATGGAGAGAGCTTCCTTCAGCCCACTCATGGATGGGAGAGTCGGGGGTGAACTAGCTGCCGACTCATTCACTCAAGCATTAGTAGATAGTGTATGGTTTGCTTATAACCTACTTTTGGTTGTGTGAATGATGCGGGAGATAATTTTCCCATCCCCCCCTTTTCTATGCTTGGACTGAAGGGAGCTCCTTCTCTCCATTCCTCTCTTATCTTGAGTACTACTACTATATAATATATCATTCATTAATCAAACATCTAGTTAGCTGCTGTAGCTTAGTTGGTAAGTGCATGTCATCGTTGGATCATGTTGTTCCTATTTTGGGTAAGCTCTACATTATAATCAGTAGTAGGAATTAAATTTACATGGTCAAACTCAACTGAACTCATGTTATTATTGCATTTGTTCTGTTTTTTTTCTTGTAAGTAATGACTAATGAATGACCACTCCTTCACCTGTTACCACAGACTGGTAAGAAAGAAAGAAAGAAAGAAAGAAAGAAGTGTACATCTCTGACATGCACTTACTTCTTCAATTGATGCCATTGCCACTACTGCTTTCCTCCTCATCTTTTTATTCTGTATATGTTACCAAATTATTCATTATCTTATAAATTTCAGGTTCCAACTCGAAAATTGCCATTTAATTTCAGTGTAGGGAAATGCTGCCATTACTAATATACTATTCTATTCTATTTGGCCTAAGAAACATGGAGAGAAAAAAAACACCTTGAGCAGTTCACTAATTAGAACAACAGGTTTCTTTTAAGAATGGCTAGACATATAAACCCTTTTATAAACTTTTATGCAAAAAATATACGTGTTATTTTTAAATTCACTTGATAGTTATTTATTTAAATAAAAATAATAATATAATTAAAATAGAAAATGGTAAATTTTAATTATATTATCATCTTAAGTTTCTTTTTGATTCTTCAATTTGGACTAGTAACTTTTTGGGATCAGGGCTTGCATTGACATAAAATGATAAGCTTGCCTTTAACTAAGCTGAAGCAAACTCAGATAATTATGGTTTGGTTTCAGAGAAAAAGCTGAAAATGTCTTGTACGAATGGTTTGGTTACATTGATGGTTAGGGCTAACTAGTAAAGCTTTGTTTTGTTCTCTTTTCAATTTTTTATCAGAAAAGAAAAGAAGAATTATTTAAATAATTTGAAAGGGGATTAGTATTTAATTAATTTACTTTAACCTAATTAATTAATGTTTAGCTCCAATAATGGAATTGGCAGGAACATGCGACACATTGCCATATATGGATGAGCCTATCGCCTCAGATTTCTTCTTTCTGTTTTTGGAAATTGAAATTTGTTGTTTTGCAAATGTAGCTAGCTACTAGCATGGTCCCTTTCCTACTTTTGTTTCGATCAAATACACTACTTCTTACCCTAATTTCTATCATTTCCAATGTGTTTAATTTTCTAATACTCACTAATGTTTGTTTCTTTCTTGTGCAGCTACCTAGCTACCTCTACTACCTTTATTATAATAAACTTCCATTATTTGGAAATAATTAAATACTCTATCCGATCTCCAAAAAATAACATTTTACGGAAAGAAGTTTGGTCTTGGAATAATGACCTTACCCTTTAGTTGTTTTTCCGGTTAATATTTAATACTCATTATGATTTTTAATAATTATTTTTTTTAACTATAATCACATAACATTAATTAATTAAATAATTAATAATTTCAGTTACTAATTTTTTTATTAATTATCTCTTTTTATTTTATTAATTATTTTATTTTGAATTGACCAATTCAAAATTAATGTATTTTAAATTAACTTAGTAAATGCTTCTTTTTTCGATAAAATTATCCGTAAAAGCATTTGTTGGCAAATCACACCAAAAAAACGAGTAATTATAGAGTACATTTTGTATGCTATATCACTTTATTCACTTACGTTAAAATTGGTGGTTACAGATTATTAAGTTTTAAATTTTAAAATAACTATAAATCTATTAGATAAATTCTAAAAAAATTCATCCGTATATAATAATTTTATTAATTTAGATATACACTTATTTAATTAAATACCGACAAGTCCTTGATGTCGAGGTGTTGTGGTCTTGTGAATGGATCGCTGTTGTCAATACTCAATGACCATTCGGTTGCATGTGGGCTTCTTTGAAATTTAATCTGGGCCGCAGAGATAATACCTATGGGGTTCAATCCTGTTAGTATTAATTTGTTGCTTAAAATGAACTAACTTCAATTTATTGATTAAAGTGGCAATTATTATGATTGTTTTATAAAAATTTAAACTCATATGTTCTTAAATTCCACCTGGTATTTTACTTTTCGTTCAATTAAAATTAATTTCGTTCGATTTTTGTCAGTTTTTTAAAAGAGATGACTTTTTCTATATAGTTTTTCCATTTTTGAAACTCAAACTTAAATTTTTTGATTAAGAGTATATAAATTTTTGATTACTTGACCACAATTAATCGTGGTCCGATCATTATGTTTAGATAAATAGTTTACATGTTACATTATTCAATTACTCCCCCTGGTCCGAAATGTATGACTTTCTCGCATCTCAATATTCAGTAGAGAACGTATATCGAGGAGGTCGGATGAGGCACTATTTGACCCCAAAAAATTCTGTACTTTTTTTCGAACGTTAACGTACTTTCGAGAAAAAATTCGGGGCAAAATTGTCTCAAATAGTGACTGTTCCGACCGTCTTAAGATATGTTACGGAACAGTAAAAGTAAATGCTAAAACGTCATACATTTCGGACCGGAGGAAGTACATGTTATAACCTGGAATGGAAAAGAGAGAGAGTAGTCTCATGCCATTATGGTAGAGACATCGCACAAGAAGCACATTTTATAATCCAAGCAATACAAATTAATTGTGATAGCCAATAATAACACATCTTGATTTCCTTAGATAAATTAATATTTACTTTTTTACAGTGTAAAGTGAAAAATTAACATTAAAATGAAATATTAGTGTAGGATACCTCCTGCATTGCATTTAGCGGAAACAGATTGAGTTTAATAATTCATATTTTATCATGTATGCATATCCAGTGCTCTACTCATTATACTTGCATGCATGATAGAGTCTGTCTGCGGGTTAGTTCTCGAGACATTAGCTTGGTAGTTGTCTTGACTTCCATACTAGGAAGCTGAAGAGAAGTTATCATGCATAATAGAAACAGTTCAATTTGTCATGGTTCCATGACTGCAAGAATGCCTTTGCTGAAAGAACCGTGCCGAAGGGATGAAATGGACATCGAGACTCAAATTCACAAGATGGAAAAAGAGGCTTATAGTTCAGTTTTGAGGGCTTTTATTGCTCAATCTGATCTCCTTTCATGGGTATTGTTCCCCCAAGGCTTTATTGTCATTGTTTTAAGTCTATGGATTTCCTTTTTTCCCCAAGGCTTTAGTGTTATTGTTTTAAGTCTATTGGATTTCCTTGTTTCGTCTTTGACCATGATTCACTACCAATAACCTTATAATATGACAGAGTAAGGAGGGGCTTATGACCGAGCTACGGAAGGAACTTCATGTTACAGACTTAGAACACGGGCAACTTCTTGTGGAAGTTAAGTCAGATGAGTCGATTAAAAAGATAAAGTATGTGTTGTTTCTTCCTTTGTTGCCTTTTGCCTTTACTTTATTTTTGTGACATTAGTCACATTGCTAACCTTTCGTTCCTCCTTCCTTCCTTCCTTCCTTATGCACTTCAGGGAATGGCAGAAGGGTGCTCATGAATCACTTTCTACTACTCCTTATATAGCAACCACCCCTTCTGTTGTACCAGTAAGTAGAAAGCTTTCCCTGGCTGAAGAATGTTAACATATGTTGTCTTTTTAATGTGCATTTCATTTGGATGCTATACCCTATCGAAGGATAGCTTCTTGTCAATTCCTTCTTAGAGGGAATATGACGCTCAAAGTTGCTGCAAAAGCTAAGTTCAAATTTGTGGCACAATTAGACAAAAGTAAAAGAAATCGTGGATTTTTCAATTCATACATTGTCTAATGTTTAGTGTCTCAACATCATCTACTGCCATCGAACCATTATCCAATCTCTTGTACCTTTCAATGGTATTCCACACATGCATATGATTTGAAAATGTGGGCTCATCATGCCATTGCCAATTGCACTTTGGCTGCCAGACATACTGAAATTGTTGACCATTTCCTCAGTTTACAGCCACATCCATTTTCTATGTTTGTGCACTAGCATGAAAGTAAACGTGCTTGTAACGTGAAAAGCTTCTTATTAGAGCTGACTGATTAGCATGTCTAATGATTGTGCTTGCTCATGAGTTTGTTTTTTAGAATGTTCTATAATTAGTTATGATAATTTGAAGTTTATTTTCTTAAATACTGTTCTCTACATTGTGAAATTGCCTTTGGTCTTCAGGCACACTGGGGTGATCGATGAACTGTTTCTGGAAATTCTGCAAAGTATGTTAAAGTCGGTGATCGCAATATTCAAGGACCTCCTTGTAGTAGAGGAGGGTCAGTGCAACCTCACTTGAAACAAGGTTATCAAGTACCTGATTCTGGTAACTTCAAGAATTGTGTAAAATTTGTTGATCACAATATTCAAGAACCTCCTAACAGTAGAGAAGGACCAGTGCAATCTCAAATGAAGCAGGGTTCTCAAGCACCTGATTATGGTAACTTCACGGGTCATATAAAAATAGTTGGTCACCATACTCAAGGACCAGAAAGTATTAGAGCAGTACCACGACAATATAAATTGAAAAACAAAACTCAAGCACCTGATGCTGGTGACTTCAAGTATTGTTCTGAGGTGATTGAGATTCGGGTAACGGATGAGGTTATTCACCAGGTGAGGAAACATGAATTTATCAAGTTATTAGCTGCGTATGTTTCTCCTAAATTTTAATGCTGACTTATGTCCCCCTTGTGGATATTTGAAAAGGGAGTGTTGATGTGGACAGGCTATATTTTTAGTCATGCATAAATAATGATAGTCAGCGCAGCACCCGCATCTTGCAATCGATTTTGTTTCTGCAACTGTTTTTGACGTTGCAATGCTTATGTACAATATTGTGAGGTCACACTTATATGCCTGTCTGAAGGCCTGCATAAAGTATTACATATTTGTCTCACTGGTACGTCTGTTTTGTGTGTGTGAGCCTGTGGTTCACAAGGACAGTACACCTAGTTGGAGAACAATTGTCAGCAGTTAACATTTAGTTTTCTGAACGATACTTATGCATTTGATCTTACTTTCCAACTCCTTGTTTTCACAATTTCATTCTACTATCATTTACCACATTCGTATAGGTAAAGATGCCCAACCACACTTGTACAGGTCATTCATTGATGTTACATTGAGTGTTCTGGTGTTTTCAGGAGTGAGCCGGTTATGAGTCATTGATTTATGTTAGGGCAGCAGCTGGAATTTATTGTTTTCTTGTCACCACTTGATGTTTACTTCGTTTTTTATCCAACAAACTACTTATAAAAAAATTCATGGCACGTCTGGACTGTTTATAATGCCTGAAACTGTGTGTGAATTGAAGGTTGAGGCGATGACTGGTGCAAGCAACTTTTACCCTGTTCAAATCGGGAAGGCAAAGTTAATCCTGAGTGTAATTTTTTTCCTTCTTTTGAAGCAATGCAATATGGTGTTTACATAAGCTGTCTTTTTATCTCAAATGTAAGATTTGGGTATCAGTTTGTGATAATAAATAACTTTGAAAGTTTAAATTTGTGTAGGAGCATGAAATCGCTATTCTTGAGGCAATTGATAAACTTAGAGATGCGTCAGACGAGGGTGAGCAACTTTTCTCTATAATCCCCAATGCTTCCATTGCCTTCTTTTTCTATCTGGTGGGATTTTTTGTTCTCGTTCTGATATGACTTATCTTAACAGCCTATGTGGCTTAAACAAAACATTTTTCAATCATTTTCTTTTGTTCAAGTTCAGTCTGTTCTTACTTGAAATTCTGGTCAATACTGAAGCTGCATAAAGATGAGCATACTTTTGAATGAGTCCCAACTGCAAAGCGATGTCTCGGTTCAATGAGACTAAAAATATATTTTGTTTATTGATAATGTTGTCTGACATACAAGTTAGGTTGGCCTTGATATAAGATGTAGGTTATTTTGGACAGTTGCCAGAGTTATAAACAACTCTTATCTTAAACAATGCCGCAGCTACTTAAGAAGTCTAAACTCTGAAGCATTTATATTCATGATCTATTTTCCATATGATTCTGTTGATCTGCAGCAGTTCGTGGCAATGGGTGTAGAATGTTGGCAAATCATGAGTCTCTCAGGGAGGCTGGAAGACAGCATGGCTATTCGCGTGAAGGATTCCTTCAGACACACCCAGTCAGTATCGACAAGTAATCTGATAAGAGCACTCTTTGGTTGGGGTTGTTGGTGTTAAAGCTGATGAGTTGATGCAGATGCTAGTTCTGGTTAATCACCTTTTAATGTTGCAGGCTGTGAGAAACATGTAGACAGCAGGATGGTTAGTTGTCATAATTTGTAGTAAGTACTTGTTATTTCCGGAAGGACCTATGTTCTGCCCCGAACCTAGGAGGAAGCTAATTCATAACAGAAGTCTCAAACTTTGGAATTTAGGACCATTTCGGACTGACTTGTTTCCTTCAATTGTTATTTTGCCCATGTTTTTTTCCCATACAGAATGCAGACAGAATACTGGACAAACTCTGCTGTTTTCCTTTTCATTCTTCTCTTGTTTCAAGGTCCATATCGTTATTTCTGTAGTGAACAGGAAACTGCCGTTATCGTTTTCGAAATTCAGAAATGCAAGCTGACAAATAAACAGTAAATTTTTTTAATAAATTGCTTGATAAAACCAGCTGATGTCAGTGAGCTATAAAAAAAGAAAAATAAATCTAGCAGCAGCATTATTTTTAAAATGACTGGTCAAAAGTAGGCAAACTACAGTAATCTGTGGCTTACTTTATTTTCCTACCATTAATTTTTTTTTATTACTAGTATTTTTTTCCCAATTTGGAGGAAATGTGGAGTTAAATTTCGAAACTGAAAGTAGGGATGTTTCAACGGTTATTTCGGTAGAAAACTGAAATTTTGAAGTTCAATTTTGTTTATTTCGAAATTTTCTAAGTCCCTTCCGTAATTGACTAAATCATTATTCGTATTTTTTTTTCGAAATTATTTCAGAACGGAAGTTTGAAAAACTGAATTTTTTGAACTTCCGAACCTTTAAAACTCATTATGAAACAACATTCAAACCCAACAACTAAATGAGTTAACCCAATTCGGCCCACACCCTTACTAACCTCACCAAACCAAGAACAATACCTAACTTTTGATGGGTCTAAGCAACCCAAGCGGCTCAACCTCCCAAAAATCACACCCAGTAGCCAAATTAACCAACAAACCCTAAAACACTCAAACTCATCTTCTTCCTCTAAACATCCAACACTGCCGTCAGCCACCAGATTCCAATTACCACAAAATCTCGACCAAATTAGACTACCCGAACGCAAATCAAAACTAATTCAATCACAAAATTCCCTTATTTCACTCTAAAACCTTGAACCAAAAACAGATTAGGATATTAGTAAATCCTAACAATACCCACAATGATGGGATCAAAAGCTTGTACCATACAAGGAAAGAAAAACTTGCACTAGCATGACTGACCCCGACAAAAAAGTCACCACCATGAGTAGGACATACACGAACGAGGGAGCGCCGACAGGAGAGGAACTTTGCCGATGGAGAGGAGAGTCCGGAGGGGAGAGGAGTTAGGCAGAGGGTCTCGGCCGGAGGAGAGAGGTCAGAGGATAGAGGCCGAGGAGAGAAAGGAGAGAGGACGGTGGAGGATTGGATTTGGAGGAGGTGGAGGAGGCGGAGGTGGAGCAAGAGGGAGAGAGAGGAGAAGAAAGAAGTCTTGCCTCTGTCTAAAAAAGAAAAAAAGAAAAGAAGGACTGAAAAAATGTTTATATATTAGGTCACAAAATTTCGATTAGAATGGTTGACCAAAATTTTCATTATCACTTCCGTTCCGTTCTGATTAAAATTTTAGATAATTATCTTTCGAAACTGAACTTTAAAAGTTCGGTTAATTACTAACCGAACAAGGCTAAAGTCGGTTTTGGAAAATCGGAAGTTCAGTTTTGTAAAATCGTTGAACATCCCTAACTAAAAGTTGATGTGAATCCCAGCGTGCCTTTACCACCAACAGGACTGATGACTCGCGCGAGGAGCAAGGAGTTGCAAACGAAGATTTCACAGCTCATCTACAAAGAATTACAGTGCGAGACACTCATCGAAGAAGCTGTGCTGCGTGAGAGGAGCCCGTGCCTTGTGATGCTTCTTATGGCCAAGACTGATCTTGGCGTCATCACATCAGAAATAGAGGCGTGAGAAGATTGACGCAAAGTCTTGGCGTCATCATGCCAGAAACAGAGGTGAGAGCAGATTGACGCAGAGTCTTGGATTACGCCAACGCTTGGCGTCATTACGCCAGAAATAAAAGAGAGGAGCTTTTTGGACGAAGCTTGGCGTCATCACGCCAACAGATTTCCTAGATTTTTTACAGAACGAGATTTAGAGCGCTCCGACTTCAGAGATTGCACTAGAGATCGTTCCAGTTGTGCAATTAGTTATTTTTAATTAATTAAATTAGTTTCAGACATATTTATAATTTGTTTAATTAGGAGTAGAACTTGTAAGGAAAGTCTAAACTCTAGTAGGATTTAGGGTTCTCTTATTTAAAGAAGCCGTCCTCTTCAGTTGTATGCTACGTTATCTTTTCCAATAAAATTTGGAGAGAATTTTCTCCAATTGTTCATCGCGAACCTTGTCCCTCATTGAGTTCGAACACTCGATTAGGATAGCAAGTAAAACTTGAAAGTTCATCCCATTAATTCGTAGCTCTAGTTTGGCTAATATAGAATATTAGTAGGGTTAGAGATCGATTCAAGAACCTCACTTGATAGGTTTAGTTTGGCTAATACAGGATATTAGCAGGGTTAAACGGTCTTGTTGAGTTTACCTACTTTCGCATCGAAATCCAAGCCTAGAACTAGATCACAAAGTACGTGCTACGTATCCTACACAACTAGGATCGTATCAGTTGGTAGCGAAGCAAAGGCGTTCTATAGTTTGGTAATCTATCCTTTATGTTTCAGTTTTCTTTGTTAAGATTGGTTCTTCTTCTATATGTTCTATAACCAATCTTCTTGTGTGATTGTGTTAGTTATTTGTGTGTCGAGTTGATCTAGGGTTTCTAGATCTTGTTTGCGTCTTGTGTGTGCAAATCGTCGTTGCGATTTGTGAGTCTTTAATTCCATTCAAAAAGTGTAACAAAAATACAAAAAAGAGTCTTTAATTTAATTGTTATTTAGTTTCATTCCAAGAGTAAAACAAAAAAAACAAAAAATCGTAACAACAAAAGAAACAAAATACAAAATACTAGAAGAAATTCTGGAACTGTTGTAAAAATAATTACTCAATTTGGATAAAGGACACAAAATATATTGAATTTGCAAGTTGCAAACCCAAGATTGCACACACTTTGCATTCGCGAGCCTTGCGAATTATTAGAGTTGCTTCGAGTCGATTTGATCTTTTCTTGATTCCTATACATTGAACTCTACTCCAGTAGTGTACTTGCTTAATTGATTGATCTTTGCAATTACTCAAGTACCTTACATCAAAATTATTTTGAAGCTAGTTTTCCTTGCGAGTCTTATTGGGAGCTTTCTTGAAACTCTTGAGTCACCAATGTTTACGTGTGAACAACTGCAGGAAATTGTGAGTGATTTGGTGAGATTAATAGAGAGTTTAAACACGAGAGTAAACACGTAAGGGAGTGCTAGGTTTAGTGCAATTTTATGCCGTTTGTTCGTGTTGTGAATTTTCAGGAATGTTAGGAGGAGTAGAAGGAGTTGAGAATGCAGACCTTGTTACAATCCTCAAGAATCTTACTGCGAGGTTTGATGCCTTGCAAAATAGATTGAATGAGTCTTCCGGCAAGAAAGAAGAAGTACCCACTTGACGCTTTACCTAAAATCTCAATCCGAGAAACGCTGAGCATATGTATGATATGCCTCGGAAAGAAAGGAACACCGGGGTTTGTTTGGAGGATTGCCCGAAGGTTATGTTGGGGGAAGAGATGAGGAAACGAGGTTTGTGAACGGACCCATACTTGATGACGCGGCTCGTCGACGCGCACCCTTGCGCGAGCCCAGTGGGCAGGCTAACCGAGACGAGCACCAAGCATTCCATGAGCAGTGGCACGAGGAGCGCGAGGATGATGAGTTTGAGTATGATAGGCGTGACTGAGCTCATGAGCGGCAACCTAGGAATGAAGAGAGATTGGACTTCAATTTGGGGAGTATCAAGCTGAAATTTCCATCCTTCGAGGGCAAGGATGATCTGGACGCGTACTTAGCAATCAATTTTTCTGTGCCATAATTACTCGGAGGACAAGAAGATTAAGTTGGCTTCAGTCGAATTCAGTGGGTATGCTATTCATTGGTGGGACCAACTTAATAAAACAAAGGAAAGGGTTGACGCGGGTCCAATTCAGACTTGGGCGCAAATGACAGCCCTAATGCGGAAACGATTTGTGCCCACTTACTTCCACTATGACCTTCATCAACGGTTGCAGACCATGACACAAGGCAGTAGGAGTGTGGGGGAATATTTCAATAAGATGGAAATAACGCTAGCTAGAGTGCAAGTGATTGAGGATGAGGAGGCTACAATGGCAAGGTTTCTCCATGGCCTTAACCGAGAGATAGGGAATGTGTTGGAGCATACGCATTACACTACTTTGGAGGAGATGCTACACATGGCCATTAAAATAGAGAGGTAAAAGAAGGCAACAAGGTCTTCTTATACTACTTCGGGCTCAGTCAATACTAGGGCTGAACCATGGAAGAAGACACCGTGGACTAAGGACAGTAAGGGCGCAAGAGAGCCACCTAAGATACTACCGTACAATTATGGCACCAAGGGTGCGACAAGTGCTCAAGCACTCTCTAGAAACAACAACAATAATAATCCTTCCTCTACTCCCGCAAATAGAGTTCCAATTAAGGATATTGTGTGTTTCAAGTGCGCCGGGAGAGGTCATAGGCAAGTCGAATGTCCTAATAAGTGAGTCTTGCTTATACGGGATAATGGAGACCTAGAATCGGAGGATGATCAAGAGGTTGATTAATTCAGCTGTGTAGAGGAGGACGAGGAGGAGGATGATTCGGATGAGGAACTAACAAAGCCCGCATATGCTGAAGCGCTTGTAATCCTGCGCAACCTTAGCGCCCAAGCCAAGGTCGAGGCATATGAGGAGGAGCAACGAGAAAATCTGTTTCATACTCGTTGTTTGGTCAATAAGAAGATGTTCTCTGTGATTATTGACAATGAGAGTTGTACGAATTGTGCAAGCACGTTATTGGTGCACAAATTGGGGCTGCCAACCATGAAGCATCCGAAGCCTTATTCATTACAGTGGATGAACGATGGTAGCGAGTTAAGAGTGACAACCCAACTATTGGTTTCGTTCTCCATTGGGAAATACAAGGAAGAAATCATTTGTGATGATATTCCAATGCAGTCGAGTCATGTTTTACTTGGGCGACCATGGAAATTCGATAGGGAGGCCAATCACAAAAGAAGAACTAATTGGTATAAGTTGGTGAAAGATGGGAAGAAATTCACTCTTGCACTTTTGACACCGATGGAAGTTTTTGAGGATCAACAATGGTTGATCAAGTCCTATGCCGAGTATGAGATTACAAGAAAGATTGAGAGAGAAAAATGAGAACTGAGTGTACAAAAGAAAGAGAGAAAAAGTGAGAAAAATAGCTCATATGAAAAGAATGAGCATGGGCAGAGCAAAAGAGAGAAAAACAACTCCTATGAAAAGAGTGAGCATGGGAAGAGCGTAAGTGAGCAAAACAACCCCACATGAAAAAAGAGAGCATGCGAGAGAAAAACACGCATGAAAAGAATGAGCATGCTAGAGTAGTCTAAGGTGAGAAAAAGAAATTGAATATATTCACCAAAGGGAGAGAAGTAAGGCAAGCATTGATTTTACAAAAATCCAGTTTTGGTGCAAGCCACCCCCTAATTCTTCTTCGCTTTAAAGCGTTTTGCTTCAACTCTTATAACCCTAATCTGTCAAGTTCTTTGCATGTTGGTATTTCTGATCTTTTGTAGGAATTTTAGGATGTGATACCCGATGAGATGCCCTCGGGTTTGCCGCCTATTCGTGGAATCGAACACCAAATCGATTTCATGCTCGGATCAACTATCCCAAATCGGCCAGCATATAGGAGCAACCCCGAGGAGACCAAAGAATTGCAGAGGCAAGTAGACGAGTTGCTTAGCCGAGGCTACGTGAGTGAGAGCCTTTCATCGTGCGCCGTTCCCGTGATCTTAGTTCTAAATAAGGACGGAACTTGGCGTATGTGTGTTGACTGTCGCGTGATCAATAAAATCACTGTAAATTATCGACACCCTATACCCCATTTAGATGATATGTTAGATGAATTAAGTGGTAGCCAAATATTTTCTAAGATAGATTTAATGAGTGGTTATCATCAAATTCGCATGAAAGAGGGTGATGAGTGGAAAACGGCTTTCATAACTAAGTATAGACTTTATGAGTGGATGGTCATGCCGTTTGGGTTAACTAACACACCCAGTACTTTTATGAGATTAATGAATCATGTTCTTAGATATTTTATTGGTAGATTTGTTGTAGTTTACTTTGATGACATATTAATTTATAGCAAATCAATTAATGAGCATGTTTCGCATCTTAGGGAAGTTTTTCTTACATTGCGTGAGCAACAATTATATGTTAAGCTAACCAAGTGTTCTTTTGCTTTGGAGCAAGTTGATTTTCTTGGCTTTATTGTCAGTGTAGAAGGTGTGAAGGTTGACGAAGAGAAGATCAAGGCGATCAAGGCGATCAAGGAGTGGCCAACTCTAAAGAGCGCGAGTGACGTGCGCTCATTCCATGGCCTAACGAGCTTTTGCAGGCGCTTCGTCAAGGATTTTAGTTTTATTGCGGCATCATTGAACGAACTAACTAAGAAAAATATTTCTTTTAGGTGGGAGCAGCTGCAAGAGGAAGCGTTCCAAATGCTTAAGGATCGCTTGTGTTCGGCGCCCATCTTAGCCCTACCAGACTTCGACATTTGGTACAAAGAAGGTAAGGACAATGTAGTGGTCGATGCACTATCGCGAAGGTATGCGCTTCTATCATCTCTTAGTACTAAGCTACTTGGGTTTTCACACATTATTGAACTTTACCCTATTGATTCTGATTTCGGCGAGATATATAACACATGCATGACTAGGGCTGAATCTGAATTTTATAGACATGAGGGTTATTTATTTAAGCGCAAGCGCTTGTGTGTACCTATTTGTTCATTACGAGAATTATTTATGCAAGAGTCGCATAGTGGTGGTTTAATGGGACATTTTGGTGTGACTAAGACTATTGATGTGCTTAAGGATCACTTTTATTGGCCCCATATGAAGCGCGACGAAATCTGCGTTGTTGCTAGGTGTCTAGAGTGCCGAAAGGCCAAATCTAAGGTGGCCAATCATGGCGAGTACATGTCATTACCTGCACCTTCTCACCCCTGGACCGATCTGTCCATGGATTTTGTTGTTGGCTTGCCTAAGTCTAGGCAAGGGAAGGATAGCATTTTTGTCGTTGTGGATAGATTCTCTAAGATGACATTTTATTCCGTGTGCTACTACTCATGATGTGACTTATATTGCTGACTTGTTCTTTAAGGAAAATGGTACGCTTGCATGATATACCTTTGTCTATTGTTAGTGATAGGGATAACAAGTTCCTTCGTCATTTTTGGCGCATTTTATAAAAGAGACTTGGTACAAAGTTGCTCTATTCTACGTCTTATCATCCCCAAACCTACGGCCAAACAGAGGTGGTGAATCGAACCCTAGGTTTGTTGTTGTGCACATTGGTTCGTAAGCATGTGTCAACATGGGTAGAGTGTTTACTATTTATTGAGTTTGCTTACAATCGCTCTATCCATTCCACTACATATTATTCACCTTTTGAGCTTGTGTATGACTTTAATCCTATGACACCTTTGGATTTGACCCATTTACCTTTAAGTGATGTTTCTAGCTTAGATGATGCAAAAAAGGCAAATTTGGTGAAGAAATTACATGAGAAGGCCAAGCACAACATAGAACGAATGAATGAGAGGTTAGCGCTTAAGAGGAACGAAGGAAGGAAGACGATTTCCTTCAGCGTTGGTGATTAGGTATGGCTGCACTTAAGGCGGGAACGGTTTCCAGCCCAACGTCGTGGTAAAATATCTGCAAGAGGCGACGGTCCATTCCAGATTGTGGAGAAGATCAACAACAACGCCTACAAACTTGACTTGCCTAGTGAATATGATTCCGTGAGTGCCACTTTTAACATTTTTGACTTAACGTTGTTTGATGTAGGTAGTGATGCTGATGCGGATTCGAGGGCGAATCCTTTCCAAAGGGGAGGGAATGATGCGAATCCTAGCGTGCCTTTACCACCAACAGAACCGTTGACTCGAGCGAGAAGCAAGGAGTTGCAAACGAAGCTTTCACAACTCATCTTCAAAGGATTACAGTGCGAGACACTCATCGAAGAAGTTGTGATGTGCGAGAGGAGCCCATGCCTTGTGACACTTCTCATGGCTAAGACTGATCTTGGCGTCATCACGCCAACTCTTGGAGTGATCACTCCAGAAATAGAGGCGCGAGCAGATTGAAGCAAAGTCTTAGTGTTATCACGCCAGAAATAGAGGCGAGAGCAGATTGACGCAGAGTCTTGGCGTCATTACGCGAGAAACAGAAGAGAGGAGCTTTTTGGACGAAGCTTGGCGTCATCACTCCAACGGATTTCTTGGATTTTCGTCAGAACGAGATTTAGAGCGCTCCGACTTTAGAGATTGCACCAAAGATCGTTCCAGCTGTGAAATTAGTTATTTTTAATTAATTAAATTAGTTTCAAACTTATTTATAATTAGTTTAATTAATTAATTAGAAGTTTAATTAGGAGTAGAACTTGTAAGGAAAGTCTAAACTCTAGTTGGATTTAGGGTTCTCCTATTTAAAGGAGTCGTCCTCTTTAGTTGTATGCTACGTTATCTTTTCCAATAAAATTCAGAGAGAATTTTCTCCAATTGTTCATCGCGAACCTTATCCCTCGTTGAGTCCGAACACTCGATTAGGATAACAAGTAAAACCCGAATGTTCATCTCATTGATTCGTAGCTCTAGTTTGGCTAATACAGGATATTAGCAGGGTTAGAAATTGATTCAAGAACCTCACTTGATAAGTTTAGTTTGGCTAATACAGGATATTAGCAGGGTTAAATGGTCTTGTTGAGTTTATCTACTTCCGCATCGAAATCCAAGTCTAGAACTAGATTACAAAGTACGTGCTACGCATCCTACGCAACTAGGATCGTATCAAAAGTGTAGTTCTAACTTGCAAGCAATCACAGGAACGACCAAGCTTGTAGCGTAATACTACTTTCACTCCTATCAGAAAAAGAAAAAGAAAAAATCCAAAGGAAGTAAGCATGTTCTAAATTTTGTAATTGGAAGTAAGCCTTATTTCTGAAGATTTTTGCTTTTCTGCAAAATTACCCTACTGAATCTGCTGGGGAAGGTTCCTGGAGTGTTGTTTTGTGCAGGTACGACATTATAAATGCAGGCAGTTTTGAAATCAGTCATGAATAAGATTGGAGTCTTGTGCTGAAACAGTGAAACTTGAACAAAGAAGCTCTTCCATTCTCTTCTTTTTTCTGACGCATAATTAATAACACGGTAAAATAAAAAATGGGTAAAATAAACACACCTTTTTATCTTATTCGTAACAAAGATTTGAGGCCTCTTTCGTTCTAATTTACGCATCAGACACTGTATTCAATGTTGCTTGATGGTTTTGTTAAAATGGGTTACTGGAGTTGTTTCCTCTTCTAACTTGGATTCAGCATCCTTTTTCAACTGTAGCATTTACTTCTGCTATTAATGACTTATTTGTCTTGTTGCATCAAAGATCATGCTCCTCCTTCATAACCCTGTCAAAACCATAGCAACTCTCAGCTGCAAATTCGCACAAAATATCTCTGTTCTACTTTCACTTCTTCTTGTGAATGGCCAGTTTTAGTGCCTCCCCTGCTCAGCCCAAGCCCAAGAAGTTCACTCTTTTCCTTAACATCTCTTTTCTCTTCATCATCTTGTTCTATGTTGCAACCTCCTACTTTCTTGACCGATCCGACGAGAAAGAAACCATCATGAACAACTCTTCTGTAATTGTTCAAGCGACAAACAAAATAGATGGTTGCGCTGGTATTCATGATTTCACAGACTACAAATCAAAGTGTATGTATGTCAAGTCTCATATTGGTTGCAACTCAAAAGGTTACATCAGCTATCTTCAAATCTATTATTGCACTTGTGGCCAAGTTTCTTTGCTTGGTTACGTTCTGCTCTTGCTTTGGCTTCTTGTTTTGTTCTATCTGTTAGGAGATACTGCTGCTAATTACTTCTGTTCATCTTTGGAGAACTTGTCTAGTGTTTTGAAGCTTTCTCCTGCTATAGCTGGTGTCACCCTTCTTTCGCTCGGAAATGGCGCCCCTGATGTTTTCTCAAGCATTATTTCCTTTACAGGGTCTGGTGATGGTGATGTTGGCCTGAATAGTATTCTCGGCGGTGCGTTTTTCGTGTCCTGTGTTGTGGTTGGTGTCATAAGCACATTAATGAGCTCTAAAGAAGTCTCAATTGACAAGTATAGCTTCATTAGAGATGCCTCCTTCTTTCTCCTCTCCCTTTGTTCCCTCCTCTTGATCATTCTGACAGGAAAAATAACCTTGTTGGGATCAATTGCTTTCCTTTCAATCTATTTATTTTATGTCTGTGTGGTCTGTGCCATGCACTTCCATTTCTGCAAAGAAAACAAAGGAAGCACAGCCACACCAGCAAAATCGCCACCTTCGAAAAGTCAGGAGGATTTGGTGGAGATGGGCATACCACTACTTGGGTGTGTTGATGATGAAAAACCAATTTTGGAGGCAAAATCTACCATTGAAGACAGCTTCCAAAGTACAATCTTGTGCGATCTTGATTCACCGTTTTGTTTTTATCTGAGTAGGGTTTGGTCTGTTTTGGAGTTGCCTCTGTACTTGCCAAGAAGGCTGACCATCCCTGTGGTTGGTGAGGATCGATGGTCTAAGCCATTCGCGGTGGCGGCGGTGGCATTAGCACCAATTCTATTAGCAGCTGTGATTGATAAGAAACTAGGGTCAAGAAGTAGTCTAGTGATGTACATGGTTGCAGGGTTGATTGGGATGGTTCTTGGCAATCTTGCATATGTGACAACAAAGGAATCTAGCCCGCCAAAGACGTATTTGCTGCTTTGGCTGGTCGGTGGGTTTGTGATGGGTGTGGTGTGGACTTACATTATTGCAGAGGAGTTGGTGTCATTGCTGGTGTCACTAGGGTACATATTTGGGATCAACCCTTCAGTTCTAGGACTGACAGTCCTTGCTTGGGGAAATTCGATTGGAGATTTGATCGCGAATGGGGCGATGGCAGTGAATGGTGGGGCAGATGGGGCTCAGATTGCAATATCAGGATGCTATGCAGGGCCAATGTTCAACACACTGTTGGGTTTAGGGGTATCTTTTGTGATTTCATCATGGTCAAACTACCCTTCATCTTACGAAATTCCTGATGACCCTTCACTGTATGAGACATTAGGGTTTATGATTGGAGGGTTGATTTGGGCACTTGTGGTTTTGCCAAGGAAGAAGATGAGGCTGGACAAGCTTCTTGGAGTTGGTCTGTTGTCTATTTATTTCTGCTTTCTGGGTTTGAGGTTGGCCACAGCTCTTGGCTTTATCAAACTTCACTTTCATGGGCCCTCTCTTTTCAAAGCTTAAAAGAGAGAGAGGCAAATCTTGTTTCTGCACTGTGTGCTCTTATAACTTTCCGATGATTAAATACTTAGAAAAAACTCATTAAGCTATATTTGTGAAAAAAGAATAAAATTTATCGTACAGTTTGAATCATCCTATTTACGTTCTCATCCATAAAATTGAGGGGTGAGAAAAAAATGTAAATCGTAATTTCACTTTATTTTTTTATCTCTATTTTTTAATTTGAAATTATATCTGTAATGTAAATAGGATACATCCGCGTTCACTTTACTCATTGGAATTCTGCCTTAGGAATTGAATTTGTATAATAAAGTATGAAAATTGAATGAAGGGGCTCTGTTTTGGATTTGGAGAAGCCCAGATTCATCATTATTCATCACGTCATTTCCCACGATATTTTTTTTTTACTGGACCATATTAATTGACTTCCTGAAACAGTAACATTTAGCAAAACAAATACTAAAAAGTCAAGTAAAGTGTACAGTAACATCCCGTAAAAAAATGACGATTATTCCGATCCGGAGGGAGTATTATTTTCTTATCGGGTCGGCGTAGGAAAATTCAATTCCTGCACGTTTCTGCACTTGTGAATAAAAAACAATTACCAAAGAATCGGGACCATTGGACTGCCTTTTCCTCTCTTTTGTTAGTATGCCCAAATAGTCACGTGGCTAAAATTGATTTACCGGGGGTTTTGACTTTTTGTTGTGTTTTTTTATCCTAATAAAATTAAGATTAAGAGCATATTAGCAAATGCCAACAAGCATCAATGATCTATAAGTAAAGATATAATCTTAAAATAATAAAATATTATAAAAATCAACACATACTTAAATTTAAATTTAGATAGAAATCGTAACTCAATTAGTAATTATATGACTATTATAAATAAGTTATTGTTTCGATATAAGATGGTGTGATGATGAATAAAATATCTATATGCCCCACTGCTATTTGAAAATCAATAAAGATGCTAAATCCATGTATACCTATCAAAAAGAAGAACATGACAATGTCCCTTTCTGTTTTTCTCTACGATAAAAGGTATGTTTTCGTTTTCACTCTTTTTGTACATGGAAAATCATTACTTTACCAGCTACACTCAAACTTCCAAAATCCAACCAATTAGACAGTAACCTTACCTGATATGGCCACCAGGATCACATCACCCTATCTTGTGCCACCCTCTAACCAATAGCATACATGACATACCAACCATTTCTGTTCCTAGGCTCGAGCTTATGAATACATGTGGTTCTGATTGAGCCTAAATTGTAGTGGTTTTACTACTTATTTTCATGCATTTTCGAATGGTAATTCTATTAATTTCAGTTGAATTCCATGAGTATCGCGGGAAACAAATGTGGAGAGGAAATTAGTAAAAAAAGAGCAAAATCAAGTCAATTATGAACAAAAAGTGAGCAAAGACCATTCTTGGCCGGTCTCTTGGCCGGTCTCTTGGCCAAGACGAGCAACTCAGTTGGCATAATCCAATAACATCAGACAGACACCTCTCTTGGTCATCGCCTTAGCCAAGAAAGATCCTCCAGACAGACAACCTTGCGGAGCGATACTCGCAAAGATGTCGTTAGCTGATCTTATCCAAAGAAGAGTTGAAGCGATAATTCCTCCTCCTTTATCTCGGCCCTGTAGTCTTCTAGATAGAAAGGGAGAGCGTTTAGATACAATTCTGAATTTTTAAATTATGATTTAATTAGTTATTTTCTTAGAGATTTTACTGAAAAAGGAGACTATATTTACGGTATGCCTAGGTTTTTGGGAGATCATCTCTTTTCTCGGCAAGAACCGGGGACAATCCTCTCTGTGTTTTCATTTTCGAGTCCATTTACAAACCTTGCTCCTTCGGAAACAAAGGATTTCTCATCTTTCAATATATCTTTTATTAATTTTCAATTATGAGCATGAGTAGCTAAATAAACCGTTCTTAGTAGAGACGTTTCAAGCATGAGTATGAACTTGCATGAGACCTAATTGTTCTTTATTAATATTTAATTCTGCATTTAATTAATTTCATAATAATTTTAATGTGCTTTCTGATTGATTTTAGATCTGACCAATCTAGGGTTGAATAGATTATCGCAACAGTCATTCTTCTTGGCCATGAATTATTGACCAAGAGGATCGAAGTAGACACTTAGTGCTGACGGAACATCCGCGAACCCGCTAGGGTGAAAGGTTAATCAAATTTAGTCCCGACTGATGCCCGAGGATATTAGGTTTGGAGTTGTCTTCCCCTAATCGGTCATCAACCAATTTAGTAAACATTTTAACCAGTAAGGTGCTAGTTGGTTAGGCATCATTTCTAAGCGTACTTGAGAAGGAGTTGATACAGGAGGGAAGCATGGGTCATAAGCGTACCTTGATCCTATAGCAACTCTGTAGATTGAAGATAAATATACTTGCGTCAATGATTGCTGCTTATGTCTCATCGCTCTCCGCCTTTACTAGGAATCCCTCTCATATTTGATTGTTCCGTTCTAGACTGCCTCTTGACCAAGTATCTCTTGGCCCAGATTGTTTACTTGTTTTATTTATTTTCCAATTTTAGTGTTAAACACCCCAAATTTCACCTAAATATTACCAAACAAGAACCCCCAAATTTCACCTAAATATTACCACTGGTATTTACAAGCACACACGAAAATCAATCATACCAGAATTTCCTGTGAATCGAACCTCTTAATTATTATTTACAATTAATTTATTATTAATAGTGAGTTGTAATTTATATTTATTTTTAACCACCCATCAGATTCAGACAACAAAAATAGTGTAAAAATCAAAATGATTGTTGACAATACATAACACACCACAATACTATTCCACATTTCAAATGTTTCTGCAACAACAAACAAGAAATACCTATCATTTTGTCTCGTCTTTACTCTTTACTATACAGGCCTAACCAGTCCAAACCTCCCCCATAGCAAACAAATATCAGCATATCCATGCTGGTAATATGAGATCCACAATCTCCATTACTTCCTTCTTAAAACCATGCTAAGTAGGATGAAGGAATACGATTACGCAGACACAGGATTATGTAAATCACTCATTAACAATGGCAAGAGAAGCAAATAACTATATTACCTCCTTAAGAACGAGTACAGCTGCGGATTGGTCAATGTACAGGCGTGGTGATCAGAAATATATCAGTGGATATAATACATACATTTCCTACTCCCATCTTAAGCTGCCAGGATTATACATATGAGTCACTGAATTGGAAAAACCCAAGTGTTTGGATTAGCCTCAAAGACAGAGAGATCAAATATATAGCTACAAGTCCTCCTCCCAGAACAACATCAAGCCTCATCTTTCTCCTTAGCAAAATCACCAGTGCCCAGAGCAAGCCAACCAATAGAAACCCTAATGTCTCCATAAGATAAGGATCTGTAGAGATTGTAATGGATGAAGGGTATACATGCCAGGATGAGCTAACAAGAGACAAACCCAACCCGAAGAGGATGTTGAAAATGGGACCAGCATAGCACCCAGATATCGCTACCTGCACACCTTCCTGACCTCCATTCATAGCTAATGTCACATTGGTTATCAAATCCCCGATTGAGTTCCCCCAGGCAAGAATTGTTAGCCCCAGTATATTAGGGCTTATTCCAAATATATACCCTTGTGAAACTAGCAGGGCTACCAATTCCTCAGCTATGATGTAACTCCATGCCACACTCATTATGAACCCTCCTACGAGCCACAAAAACAAGCATTTTTCTGGTGGGCTTGACTTCTCGGTCGTCATATATGCAAGAACACCAAACGTTATCCCAAATGCTAGACCTATCCCATACACCAGCAGCCTATGGTTGATGGAGGCATTCTCCTCTTGAGCACTCCAAAGAGCTGATAAGAGAAGTGGTGACAGTATCACTGAAGCGACTGCAATTGGCTTAGACCATTTCTTATCAGAAATAGCAGGAATTGTCAGTCTCCTTGGTAAGTAAAGTGGTAGCTCAAGGATGTAAAAAAACATCATATATGGAGTTGATAATCTCATACAAAAACAATACTTTGTTTCTTCCTCAGCATCTTCTAAAGCACAACCCCCTATATAATTCACCTCCCCTTTATCCACAGTGCTTAAAATTGGTATATACAGATGGCCACAACTTGAACTATCATCCATTTCACTGATCATAGCACGATTGTTCCGTTGGATATGACTGATGTAAACGACGACGACATAAATACTATATGCCAACAATAAACCCAATGCACCCCAAAGATTAATTTTTCCATAAAGAAACATGAGAAGCAAGGCAGCAAGGACTAAAAAGAAACAGCACACGTCCCTAATAAAGGCAACCTTGTTGACTCTAATCTCCCTGCCCCTAACCACAATGCTTATGACTCCAACCACAACACAAGTTACAAATGAAGCACCACCTAGCACCGTGTTAAAGCCAACATCAGCCGTGTCGCTGCCCATAAAGGACACAAGGCTGGAAAAAACATCAGGAGCTCCATTGCCAAGGGAAAGCAGAGTAACCCCAGCAATTGTAGGGGACAATTTCCATAGCTTGGAAAGGCTTTCAAGGGAAGTACAGAAATATTCAGAGGCGGTATCACCCAACAAATAAAACAAGACAAGAAGCCAAAGAAACAGAAGAAAATGGCCTAGAATGGGAACTCCTCCAATATGGCAATAGAAAAGGTAAAGATAGTCAATATAGCCTTGAGAAACACATGGGTTGTTTGTTTTGAGTAGAAGGCACTTGGCTTCATAGCCATCTAGAGCTAGAAATCCATTGCAGTCTTCTTGACTACTGATTTTCAAGGACTTATAGCTGTTCAGAACAAGGTGTCCAGAAGAATTGAATTGAAGAATGAAGACAACGAAAGCCAGGGAAAGGAATGAGATGTTTAAGAAGATGGTATATCTCTTAATTCCAGATGCAGAGAAGAAGGTACCCATCAAAGAAACTGAAATCAAACCCTCTTTACACACAGGGATGTTTATTAACTAAACCATCATTGAGGAACTGGGTCAGTGGGATTAAGCTGAAAATTTTATAAAAGAAGACAACCTTTTTAGCTAAAATTGGACAGAAGCAAAGAGAATGGAGAGAGAAGCCAAGAAACCCTTTAAGCAGAATTCAATGAAAACCCTGCTTCCTGCAAAACAAAAGCAAAAATGTAGTGAATCAGAAGAGAGGCTATGGGGAAAAAGGCGGAAGCTTTACATCAAAAGAATTTTAACAGCATTTAATTTAATCTAAGAGGAGGAGCAGAAAGAAGAAAGAAAGTGACCTCTATAATGTGGGCAGTGAAGCTCCTGGTTTTCTGGGGGGTAAAGCAGAGGAAAAGGAGAGTGCAGAGAGCAGGAAGCAAGAAGTCAGGGAGTGGTTAGTTTTCTATGATAGGGCGTGGGAAGAAGGGACGGAAATGAGTTGAGAAATTGAGGAGAATAGCAGGCAAGGGGGAGGGGGGAGGGGGGGTATTTATTTAATCAGCAGGAGACACCTATGAGAGACGACGACGCGGCTAAGGAATCAGTCGCCCTCCGTTTGGTACACTTGTCTCATTGCTGCTGGCTCAGGCTCAGGCTCGGGATGCATGGAATGGATCCGATTCTGGGATCTTTACAAACTGGCCCATTAATTAACTATTACTATTAAGTATTATCCAAGTTTTAAAAGATGGAATCACCACCACCGCGTTTTGATTTTGATTTTTTTATTTTTTTATTAAGAAACATACTTTTAAGACATTGTTTTAATTTTTTTAAATATTTAGAAAGAAAGAAAAATGCGTTAGTTTAATTGGTCGGTGTATCAATTTTGGTATTATAATAAAATAATTGATAGTATAATTAATTTAAAAAGAAAAGAAGAAAAAGAAAAAGAAACAGAAACATTTACTAGTACAGTTTATTTCGTTAAGTTTTATCTAAGCATATTATTATTACTGGTTAAACGTGCAAACGAGCACATGTGTTGAGCACATCCAGGGACCTACCTACACCTACTGTGCCAAATTGCCTTTTTGTTTTTGTTATTTTTCTTTTTTTGACTCTCTTGAGTAAAAAATGACACGTCGTTTCTGCCTGCCGACGTCCTGCTCCTTACCCAGCAGTTTCTTTAAAAGTAAAATTTCAACCTGCCGGGGAAATTAATTTTTTGGTGCCACGTATACTATACACAAATGTATATAGTGTATATGTTTTTTATACATATTAAAGGGAATAAAATAGATGCTCCTGGATATTATTAATTTGGATAGAAGAAGAATGTTTTGGATGGTGTGGTGTAAATCCAAGGTCAGCAAATATCCGATTCCATTTGTGCATTCACATCAGGTAGGGGCATGGAAAGCGACAAGAGTTGGAGCAGCAAGTATCCCTCCGCCTCATAAATGCAAACACTTCTCTTTCCCTTCTTTGCCCCAGCTTAAGCTAACAGCACACAGGAAAAAGTCAAAACATTTCCCTTCCAAATTTGCAAGAATCAAATCATACACTTAAATCTTAATAGCAAAAGTATAAAAAGAATGACAATGGTTTCACCCAAATCCCTTTTCCTCAAGAGTGACATGCAATGTGACAAGGCAAATTAACAATGCTCATACCTAAGTGGCAGAATTCATTTATACAGATTAATGACAACTGTCAAGGCCAATGTTAAAGGACAATGGCTACCATAGTGTTTCAACGTTACACTCTGCATAACTGTCTTCTTTGCAATTCAGTTCGATTCATGTGTCCATGTGTTGTTACTCAAACCCCCATTTGAACAAACACAGTTCATCCAATCCAAATACCAGGCGGAAGTTAAAAAGTACAATATTATTGCATATCAAGAAGTTCCAATCCAAGGAGCACGCATGAGAGTATTCATCTTAATTTGTTTATTTGCCACAAGAAAACAGACCACATATTTTTTAAAAATAAACAACTAATGCTAATCGCCTACAAGCTTCATCACACAATGTGAATGCTAGTGGCAACATGAAAGCAATACTAAAAAGAATGGAGGCTAGGAGCATAAGCGATAACAAGCTAGCGCACCTCAATTAGCATCAGCTAGGAACAATCCATGAGATATCATGATTAGCTCTCTGCACAAGCCTCATCAAGCTATCTGATATTCCTATGTGGGGGGGTGAGTGTAATTCTGTTAAGGGTGATGCTGAGGTGGAAGTAGGATTAATGGGGTTGACCTAAATCTGGTTCTGCTCTGCCACGTGGTACTTGAAAAGTACCGGGGGAGGCCTCCGGTGTAGAGGCTCCGACGGTCAAGTTAGATGACGTGAAAAATAATAGTATATTTGTTTAGAGTGAATAGTGAGAGTAAGTATGGACAGAGTAACGGCAAGCGTGCGCGTGTACCTCCCCCCTTTTTCTTGGTGCAACCCCTTCATTTTATAGGGCTTGAATACAAAATATCTTCTCTTCTCAAATACCAATATGCCCCTCTGATATTTATAGGTATAAAATACTAAAATGCCCTCCTAGCATTATTATGTATTATCAAGCCCAACAAAAACCCAGCCTGAGTGTTTACCAAGGGCTCCATTTCGGATACTGATATATGAGGCTGACAACATGCTACCCATTTGGTGCTAATGATGGATGACACCCGCTTGCTTGATCCAATCACCTGTGTTCGCTATCACACATGTTTTCCATAATATGCATGCTCTCGGAAGCCTCATTCCTAGTAACTGCATGACTTATGAATGGAATCCGTTTGACTGAAAATCCGTTTGACCAACCTGTTTGATTGAAAATCCGTTTGCCTGAAAATCCGTTTGACTGAAATCCGTTTGGTGAACCGTTTGACTGAGAAATTTGTTTGCCTGAAATCCATTTGACTGAAAATCTGTTTGACTAACCCAGAAACAGCCCCAAAATTATCCAAAATCAACCACAAATTTGAACCAAACATTAGCCAGAAAGCTTGCTAAAAAAACAGCTACGAAATTAGGCCAAGACATCCATCAAAATCCAAACAGACGTAGAATTGACAGAAAAATAGCTACAATTAATCAGTAAAATCAGTCTGGCTGTGAGTACAGTTCTGAATACATAATTACCATTAGATGTCTTAATAACTTGGAGAATATTTCAATAAGTACGATAGCAATACTCCAACGAAAAATTAAAAACACAGAGAAACAATCTGCCCAAACTTGTGGCGTCACTTTGAGGCTCAATAACGCCTAGATAACCTCAAAATCTCACTTAGATTTCTGCATAAGAATTGTAGCCCTTTCAATTATCTTCAAATCAAGCTATCTTAAAGGAAATTCTGGACATATATGAAGAAGATATGATTTTTTTCCCGAAACTCAATACAACTGCCAAGAGAAAAGAAACAATCTGCCCAAACCTGTGCCGTAACTTTGAGGCTCAAGAACGCCTAGCTAGCCTCAAAATTTCACTTAGATTTCTGCACAAGAATTGTAGCACTTTCAATTTTCTTCAAATTGAGCTATCAATAAGAAAATTCTGAGTGTTATGGAAAAGATATAATTTTTTCCCCGAAACTCGATATAACTACGAAGAGAAAAGAAACAATCTGCCCAAACTTTTGACGTCACTTTGAGGCTAAAAAATGCCTAGATAACCTCAAACTATCACTTAAATTTCTGTATAATAATTGTAGCCTTTTCAATTATCTTCAAATCAAGATATCATAAAGAAAATTCTGGGCTCGTATGGAAAAGATATGATTTTTTTCCCGAAACTCGATATAACTGCGAAGAGAAAAGAAACAATCTGCCCAAACCTGTGGCGTAACTTTGAGGATTAAAAACGCCTAGCTAGCCTCAAAATATCACTTAGATTTCTGCACAAGAATTTTAGCCCTTTCAATTATCTTCAAATCAAGATATCATAAAGAAAATTCTAGGCGCGTATGGAAAAGATATAATTTTTTCCCCGAAACTCAATACAACTGCCAAGAGAAAACTAACACCAAATATTTCAGCCAAGAGAGTCAAGCACTTCAATACGTCCGTTTGAAGAAAACGTAGATGGATTTCATGTAATAATATGAACGTGTATCCTTAATACTTTCCTCCAGTCATCCGTTTGAAGAAACGGAGATGGCTTTGGGACCTTTCTTAACTCGTATCCTTAAGCCATTCCCCCGTGCATGATCGTATGTCAATGCACGACCGGATCTGGCAACAAGGGTATACCGTCAGCTGATAGAGCAGCTCTCTCCAGTCTTCCGTTTGAAGAAAATGGAGATGGATTTTCTCCAGTCGTTCGTTTGAGGAAACGGAGATGGGTTTGGGACTTTTCTTAACGTGCATCCTTAAGTCGTTCCCCCGTGCATGATCGTATGTCAATGCACGACAGGATCTGGGCCACAAAGGCATACCGTCAGCTGACATGACAGCTCTCTCTAGTCGTCCGTTCGAAGAAAATGGAGATAGGTTTCACGTAAGAATTTGAAATCCGTTTGACCATAAGTCCGTTTGAGCTGGCCTATTGGAATGGCCGATAGAGCTAGCCGAAAAATCCGTTTGATCGAAAAAAGCTGTGACCAAAAAAATTCGTTTGACCGAAAAATCCGTTTGAAGAATCGGAGATGGATGATAGGAATTTCCAATACCGATTGAACTGACCGAAAAATCCGTTTGAAGAAACGGAGATGGATGATAGGAATTTCCGATACCGATAGAGTTGGCCGATCTCAAGTAATAATCCAAACTCTCAACAAGAGCACCAAATAATATTCCTATGCGGGTGGGTGGGTGGGTGGGTGGGTGGGGGGTGAGTGTAATTCTGTTAAGAGTGATGCTGAGGTGGAAGTAGGATTGATGGGGTTGACCTAGATCTGGTTCTGCTCTGTCACGTGGTACCTGAAAAGCACCGGGGGAGGCCTCCAGTGTAGAGGCTTCGACGGTCAAGTTAGATGACGTGAAAAATAAGAGTATATTTGTTTAGAGTGAATAGTAGGAGTAACTATGGACAGAATAACGGCAAGCGTGCGCGTGTACCTCCCCCTTTTTCTTGCTGCAACCCCTTCCTTTTATATGGGTTGAATACAAAATATCTTCTCTTCTCAAATACCAATATGCCCCTCTGATATTTATAGGTGTAAAATACTAAAATGCCCTCCTAGCATTATTATGTAAAATATATGGGTTGAATACTAAAATACCTTCCTAATACGGACAACATTCATCCTCTGGTGCCTACTGCCACTCATCACGTACCTAAGATTCTCAAACTTTTGAATCTCCTCACCAGACAAACCCACTTCACCTCTTCTTGGAATACGCTTCCCTTGCTGCACATATTGTGCAATAGCATCACCTTCACCAGGTCTCAATGCCCCACCATAACTAACATGCCCTTCAACTCTTGGCAGCGGCATTGGCCCAACCACAAGCTCATAATCATCAAAACCATCAACCGCCTTTTTCTTCTATGCCTCAAATATCACTCCTTCAAATACCAGTGTCGCTTCATCAATTTTTACCTTATTCTCCTCATCATTAACATCAGAACTAGAAGTAGTTTTGTGATCGGGTTTTCCCGACCTCCTCTTCTTCCTGCTCTGCTTAGAACTCTTATAAGAAGTATGCCTCCTCTTCTTAGACTTCACACGACCATCAACATCATCGGTCTCTTTACTCCCAGCACTACTCTTCCTCTTCCTATTTCTTATTCCTTTTCTGCTACTCCTCTTACTACCCTTTCCCCTAATCTTTCTCGACCTTTTCCTATCCGATTCACTCTCGCTCTCATCTGATTCACTTTCAGACTCACTATTGGACTTCCTGCTTCTTCTTGCCCTAGAATTTTTAGAACTCAGACCCCTTTTCTTCTTTGCCCGCAGATCATCTGAATCAGACAATGTACTCTGAGATTTTTCAGACTCAGACTCGGAATTGCTTCTTTTATCTCTAATCGTTGTTCCCTCCTTCGATCCTTTCATCTCCTCATCGGACTCCGATCCTGAGCTCCATCCATAGTCGTCCAGGCACGATCCGCCGTGGCCACCCTTGCCTCATCTTCTCGGAAAAGAATCTAGGGTTTGTTTTGTTCTTCTGTTTCTTCTAGGGCTTGCACGGTCGCAAGATCTTGATCGACGGCCATCGTCGTTGTGTCTGTGATACGAAGGGCTACAGCGGTAGTAGTAGTAGTCGGAGGAGACGTCGGATTCGGTTGTGTAACGGCGAGATTGACGGTAGGATAGGATCCTGCGTCGGGGAATTTGACGGTTGAAGCTGGACTCCCCCTAGAGATTTGGTTGAGGAGTGATAGAGCTATGTTTGCGCGCTTTTATAGAAAAATAAAAATAAAAAATAGACTCGAGTCGAGGCAGTTCAAAAAATGACAAATTATTAAATATATATAATAAACAAACAGGTCCTCAAATTTCAAGCCCAACCCAAATGTGTTGGGCTTACAGTGCTTTGGAAATAGTCTTGTGTTACATTTTCAAGTTAACTGCGACCCATCACCCATATGAAATCGGACAGTCGGACTCGGACTTGGACTCCGACCTACCCACCGAACCTAACATTTGCTGCGTTGCTCCACTGGCACTGCATCGATAACAACAAGAGGGACAAACGAGTAACGACCCATCTACCTATAATCGATTCTTTCAAAGCTGTTTCTACATTTCCACCCAAAAGCTTAAATCTTTCTGGGTTTTGAAGAATTTGCGATTACGGGGAGCTCCTTTTTCGTGATTTTCTTTCCTGGGTGCTAAATGGATTGCAGTATTAGAATTGCAGGATCATCGCTTGGGATGCCTATTTGTTGTTCTTCAACAAAGCTACGCAAACAGAGCTGTAATGAGATTAGTTGTGGGTTGAGCTCTGGTGCAAGTGGACGCTTTCCAAAAGTCTATGCCAATACCCCCAATGGCTCTGCCTTTTCCTCTGCTTCCTATGGGGTCAGCAATTTTTTTTTGAAATTTTTTCTTTGAAAGTGAATTACAATTAGTGGGGTACTGTGTTGTTAGTTTGTTATTTAAATAGGTGTTGTGTTTTATTTTGGGTTAAAGTTACAAACTGCTACTTTTGATTTTGTTGTTGTAAGAGTTGGAACTTCCCTCTTTAAGCTTTGGTTCTAGTTTTTTTTACTTGACGTTCTTTTACCTTAGTAATACTTCTTTGGGTTCAAAAAGTGGGCGTTTTCATATTAGTTATGTGCTTGCGGACAGGAAATGCTGGTTAAAATGCTAGACTAATGAATTAGTTCAGTTAAAGTTGATAGGATTTGCTTTTGCCTCTCCATGAATGAGCTCTCTTGATGTTGATTATATATTGGATTGCCAAACTTGCATCTTCCTTGGTGGCTTGTTGCAATTATAACCATGACTTAGAGTTGCCATATCTTTATTTTTGTCATTTACATTGGCTCAATTCTTCCCATCCTTCTCGGAAATTGAAGTGGTTACCACTGAAAAATACCTTAATAGGAATTGTTTTGATGCTTCAGGTGGATTCAAGTTCGTCAGGAGATGTGCATAGACGAAGAAGCAGTCTGGAATCTCTGTTTTGCTATGATAAGCCTGTACCGGAGGAGAGAATTGATAAGCCAATTGGTATTTCTTTGTCTGAAAAGTCAATTGGAGATAATCCTCGATGTTCTAGTTGTCATGCCAAGGGTGCAGTTCTTTGCACCACTTGTGCTGGTTCAGGCTTGTATGTTGACTCGATAATGGAGAGCCAGGGTATCATGGTCAAAGTTCGGTGCCTAGGTAAATTATCCTTCTATTTGGATGTTCAATAAAAAAATATTCCTGGTTCTGCATTTAAACTACACTTTCACTCTTGAAATACTCTTGATTTCTGTATATCATGGTAAAATATTGCCCTTGTGAGATAGTTGTTCTCCTTTCGGTTGTAAGCTTGTTTATGAGATGAATTGGTATGTTTTGCTCAAACAAAATGGTAGCATCTAGTGATAGATGCTTGTCATTACTTTTCTGGTCTTCTGCTTTTATGATGAAGACATTTGTCTTTCTATGTTTTCTATTTCACTGTTTATGTGCTTGTGATTTTTCCAGTGATGAATGATTTTCCATTTTTCAGATCTAGCCACATTGAAAACTGTTGATTGTAGCTATACTTTCATCTTGGTTCTTATCTCTCCACTCATCAGCGCTTTTCCCGATTTTCACTTTAATGTTAATTGCTCGCGTATTGGCAGTTTATTTTCCAATTTTTATCACAAGTAAAATGCTCAGAAAAAAAATTCTCTGTTTATGCCACTCAGCGGTAGTATGGTTGAGGCCTTAAAAACTCTAAGGCAACAGTTTACTGATCATAGTACTTAAATTGCTGCTGCTATGTTTTTTGTTAACTTTATTGGTTTGCATTATTATGTTGTTTAACCTAAACTGATATACTTTATCTAGGATTATAGAGTATCTGTATTGAAAAGATTTGAATCTTTATTGCCTTGTCCTTCACCTTGATTGTTGCTCCATATGTAGAAAACCATCATGGTTACTTGACCTAGTGTCTTACATTTGCAAAAGCAATGTGCTAATATGGCATCTGTTGTTTTTGTAGGTTGCGGTGGAACAGGTAACACACTGTGCTCAGAATGTGGTGGTCGAGGTCATACTGGACGCATATAACTTTTGTGTTCTGATGTTCTCCCTTTGATTTCGCTGTAGCCTTTCTTGCATTGAAAGGTCGAGGTTACATTCGTTATAGTTATGCAGCCTTTCAACACCGTATTGTATGCTTCAATGTCTAGTTTTAACTTTTGCCGATAATGTAACGGAAACAAACATGCAGAACATGGTTCATTTTGTTAATGATATTCTTCCTCTCCGCCTCGTGTCTTGTTAACTTGAACGAACTTTTTTTTTCCAATTTTCCTTCATTTCACGCTTGTCAGAGTAAAAACAATAACCTTCCATTGACATTAGAATGTCATCCTTTTTGACCATACCAACAGTTATAGTTTTGGTGCTCTGATATGATTGAATTCACCAATATCAGAAGTGAATATACAAGGACATTACCATGTACCATGACAGGAAATTTGAAGACAATGTAATTGAATAGAAGAATTATGGCATTCACAACCAAAAATTGCAGTGATATGGAAAATCACATGCTTTTTAGAATCGCTTGATCTATCTCTGGTGTTTTTTCTGTACAAGTTTCAGGTAACAGCTTTGAAGTACCCTAACTACAAGTTGGATTAGGCTATATGTTGAACTATGTCTTTTGAATGATGGTCAAGCTCCATATCTCTGAAGTTCTTGAATGCGATCCGGGATGGTGGAGTCAAACCGAAGATTCCCTGGATTCTCAGCATAAGCAATGTAGTATGCTGATACACATGCCATCGGCCACGCCATAGCTACGCGACACTGGAAAAAACACAAAAGTTGGCATCAAACTTGTCAGTGCAAAGATTATGTTTTCTATCCTTACAGGAAGGAAAGCTAATGAGCAGGCTCTTACCATGAAATAGCCGATCAAGTAAGCACAGATTGCAACTTCTATTGCATAGCTTTTATGAACAACTAGTGTCCATATTCCTCCAATCAGTGCGGAAATTGCTCCTCCTGCCATACCACAGAGGAAACAGAATGACCCTGTCAGATCCTGATCGATCAGCGGCTGTAACCCAGCTGTCCTTAGCAACTCCCATGTGTCTGCAGATGCCTGCACAAAACCCTTCTTGTAAACCCCTACTTGCACAAAACCCCACCGATTCCCATAGTTCACGAGTGCTGAAGCTAGACCAGAATAACAACTAGCACAGGAGAACAAGAACTCATCCGTACCCCCTGCAATCCGAGTAATCAACCTTGCCGAGCTTCGAACCACTGTAATGATTGGCACAAGGGCTGACCCAATGCAGACACTCCCCATCAGGTATTTGACAGTGTCCTGAGTGGCAATTCGTGTTTCAAAATCTGCCCCAATTGCAAAATGTATGAACTTGATGCGTGAAATGGTAACCTGCAGTGTGTTCTTGATCACCTGCATACTCCATGCCAGGCTAAGCAGGATCACACATATGAACAAGATATCTAGTTCCTTTCCAGAAGCAGTAGCTCCACCAATTCCAGACACCAAGAAAGTTGAATAAAGAATGCTTATCGCAATGGTAATAGCAACCTGTTCTGCAGTTTTGGCTGGAGGGAAAGCTGAAGAAACTGACAGAATCTTGATGGCATAGTCAAGCCGCGGATAGACCCAACAAGCATAGAGGGAAAGAATGAAAGCTAGAACTACAGCAATTACACCAAGTCCTAAACTTGCAGCAGAACCAATCAATACAAGAAGAACACCAAGTGCACATGTAAGCAAGGGGCTAAACCAGAAGGCCATTTTGATGGCTCTTGCTGGGTTGCAGAGAGTGATCCATTGGCATGTAAAAGCCACAATTCCAGCAGATGCTGTTGCTGTCAGGAGAGGTGGATACCATTTCTTGGCATGGAATTTATTGCTGTAGGGAGGGAGGAGGCCGCGGATGGTGAGGAAGATCACCAAGATTGCAATTAGGATGAAGTGTGCCAAGAACAAGACTCGAAAGAGTCCCTGCGCAAATTGTCCCCCCACTTTTGTGTTGTCAATTTGGCCGGTTCTTGATTCTTGAACCTGAAACAAGAACAGAGCCAATTTAAGTAATTGGTACAGAGTTTAGAAAGTCAAAATCCCAATAGAAGCAAATCATTCTACCCTTGAAAGATGCATGGAATCACTCTGATCAATCTAGCAGCAAAATCAAGATTCGGGTACAAGAAGTGAAGAAAAGCAAGAAAGGAGACAAATTAAAGAGGAAGGAAAGATGAAGAATGAAGGTGATGGAGGAAGGAAATAGAAAGAGACAGAGACAGAGATGGAGTTAATTAATTAGAAAAGTTGAACCTTGATGGGAAGTTGTTGATGAGATGGAAAAGTCTCGGCTTGAACTTGAATGTGGAAGTTCTGCAGATTAGTAGTATCTGGTGTAGTCTTGCTTCTATCCATTGAAAATGCAATTCTGAAGAAAGTCTTGGTCTTTGGTTGATGTAATTGTTTATTATATATATACGGAGAGAGGGGGAGAGTGGTTATATACTTGCTGGTTTTTGCTTCAACTTTCATGGCAGGCACGATTTTACACCAGTCACGTGCTCCAAAAATTCCTATACATACATATGGGAACCCAGACTGACCCGTGATGAAACGGGTTTGAGTTGACTTTATAAATTTGTATGAAACGGGTTAGATATAGATTTCAAAGTTGGATCCATTAAAAACCGGTTAAATCAATCAATAAAACAAATTAATTTTCTTGGAAGGAACATACGTTCTGTAATGCGATTTAAGAATCTGAAGTGATGACTGATGACCAGGTCATCTCCTTCTCCAACACATTTCAAACTCTCTTCTTAATCACACATACTATTGGGTTGTGTGTTGTGTGAGTTTTGCATTATGAAGTGGGCATGCCATGCATAGTGACGTTAAAGGGAAGGTGCGGAGAAGGTAGGACTAGCTGCAGGGAGACAGATGAGCAACTTTTATGGTCACTTGTTCTCGACGACTCTTTCGACTTTCTTTTCCTTTTTCTTTTTTTCATAAGGTGAAATTCGAACTCGCGACGAGAAATAAAATACTTGTAGAATCTCTTATAAGTTATACGTTCCGTGTGCATTCTGCAGTGTATGCGTGATACTCTCGTGGAGAAGATGTTACACTTTTTAAGTACCCCTTTGGGGTTGTGGTTTGGGTTGGGAAAAGTGATTTTCCCAACCCAAAAGCTAGGAAAGGTGTTTGGTAAACACCTTTCCAAAAGTGCTTCCCAAAAGCACTTTCCTTTCCCTTTGTAAAATGCCTCTTAAAGCCACTGCACCATTTTGGTGCAGTGGGATAAGGAGGGTGCGTTTGCACCCTCTCTCTCCTCCTTTTTTATTTTTATTTTTTTACTTTATATAATGCACAAAATAAATTAAAAACTATCACAATAAAATCTCCATCTCGAGATAAGTAATTCTAGACCCACTTTTCCTATTTTTATTAATTTTTTTAAAATGAGTTTTATACTCCAACTCTTTCATTTTTATAGTTTTACCAAACACCAAAAACAATCTCTCGTTTCCCACAGCACTTTTAAAAAATGTTTACCAAACAACACACTGCTTTGCGCAAAAGTGATTTTCCCACAGTACTTTTACTCACAGCACTTTTCGGAGCAGAACCGGAACGCCAAACAGTTAAGTTGTTTGCCTTCCTTTTGTAAAATAAAGAACACAAGAGGGGAAATGAGACCCGTGCGCCCGTGTCCCACCATCTAAAAAAGAGACATGTTAGGTTTAACAACTGACTAACCACTTTTTATATATTATTATATTCAATTCAATTCATCTTATCCATTAGAAGATTATGCATATGCTAATTCATCTTATTTTGTTTTATATATAAACTTTTTTTTTATTAGTGTTATAAACTCACCGATTGCTAACGTCTAATACATTATGAAATAATCAAGCATTAAGCTTTAGATGGTAAAGCAATGCTTTGATGATAATGACTGCTGTACCTACCACATTATAAGCAAAGCATCCAAAAACGTTGCATCACAATACGGGACCGTTCGGGGTTGAGAGAGTTTAGGTGGGATAGATGGGTTAGGGACTTAGGAGAACAAGAAAAGTGCAAAACATTTTGTCTCCACTACAATAATTAATGCAATTGCAGTTTGGTTCATCAGCTTATTCTCTTAGTCTAAGCTATAACAAAGTTCACCTGTATAAACGAGTAAGATTCGAACTTGAGTAACAACCAATTTGATAAATAAATTAAAATTACAATGAAAACCGATATAAATATTTAAATTTCACCTCAATTTAGAAGAAAAATAATGGTAAAAGTTACAAATTACTACTCCAAATGGTAACTGAGAAAGACGTGATATGTTGAAGTTTGCGTCACAACCAGAAGCTAAATCTAAATCTAAATCTACCCCACTTGCTTTCTATCTTGGATAAAGGCAACACAACCAACCATTAATGAATACAGTAATTTAATTTCCCCACCATAACATCTGTGGTGCTGGCTATTAAAAAAGTCGAACAAATCAACAGCTGAAAATGTGACAATTGTCAAATGGAGGGCTTCCCTTCAAAGTAAGGTACACTATACTCCAACACCAACAAGATCTGCTCCACACACCAATCTTGTTATTCCTCCTCCTCCTCACCTGCTTTCCTCTAATGAAATCTTGAAGAAATGGGTATGAAGATTTTCTTGATCTCATTCATGGCAACCTCCATCCTTTTCTACCTCTTGTACATACCAACAAGACTCAGCACCACACCAATCATCCCAATCCTCAACCCTCCAGCAGTCAATATGATCAATCTAAACAACAACTTTATGCAGCAGGTGAAATTAGAGGAATCAAACCCATATCCAGTCAGTTTTGCATACTTGATTTCTTCATCAAAAGGGGATGCAAAGAGGCTGATGAGGGTGTTGAGAGCACTCTACCATCCAGGGAACTACTATCTCATTCATGTGGACTATGATGCACCAGAGGAAGAGCATAGAGCAGTGGCTGAATCTGTGGCAAGTGACCCTGTGTTAGGGCAGGTGGGCAATGTTTGGATCATTGCCAAATCTAATCTGGTCACTTACAGAGGTCCTACAATGCTCTCCACTACCCTACATGCAATGGCAATCCTTTTGAAGACCTGCAAATGGGACTGGTTCATCAATCTTAGTGCCTCTGATTATCCACTGCTCACCCAAGATGGTAGGGTGAGTTTCTTTCTTCTTTTTAATTACATTTTCCTACTTAATTAGTTAATATGTTGACATCTAGTTTTGTTTTTTTATTTTCCAGATCTAATTGATGCATTCTCTGGGTTACCGAAAGATGTCAACTTTATTCAACACACCAGTCACTTAGGCTGGAAACTGTGAGATAGATAGATAACACACTTTTAATTCTTTTTTGCAATGTGTGGCATGAAAAAAAAATATTTTTAATTAGTTTTTTGTCTTAATTTATTTTTGTTTAGGAATAAAAGAGCGAAGCCGATTATGATAGATCCTGGGCTGTACAGTCTCAACAAATCAGAGATCTGGTGGGTGATTAAACAAAGGAGTCTGCCAACGGCCTTTAAACTCTATACAGGTTCTTTTTAATTTATTATCTTTTTCTCCCTTTTCATGAAAAGGACACTGCATTAACAATCATATGGGCTCCATGAATTATTAATTTTTCTATTATTGTTGATATATATTTTATTTTATTTTTGTCAGTATAGACTAGAGGTCGGATAGAACTCGAACTCGAATTCGAACGGGGAAGGACACCCGGTAATTCCAAAAAAATAGAAACTAGTAGATGAGTAGTAGGAGTAAGTACATGTAATTAGGGGTGAGAATTCTAATTTCGGATCAGAATCCGTTGAGTTCGGATCGGATTTTTTCGAATTTTTTGTTAGAAAATCCAAAACTTATCCGACGAGTTCGGAATCGAATCGGTTCGATCAGATTTTCGAATTTTTTTAGAATTTTCCCGACAATAACATTCTTTTTTGTGTTGGGTCGCACGGTCCATTCTCTTTTCTTTCCTATTCTTTCTTTTTTTATTCTCTCATCTCATCTCTCTTTTCTATTTTTTACTCCTCATTTCTTTCCTGCGCCTCACTTTCCTATTTTTTCTTTCTATTTTTTTATTTCTTTCTTTCCTCATTCCTTCCTCACCGGTCACCACGACATCTCTCTCTCCTTTTCCCTCTTTTTTCTTTATTTTTCTCTTATTTTCTCTCTTTCTTCGGCCATCTCACTCTCCCCTTCTCTATTTCTATTTCTTTTCTTTTTCTTATTTCCGAGGACCGGACTGGGTTTTGGTTGTGATGCAGCCGGCTGAGATTTGGATTGATGATGAGGATGGGTTGATTGATGGTTGATTAAACTCGGATTGTGGGGTTGTGGCTGGCAGTGATTGGGTTTGGGATTGAGATTTGGTGCGGTAGAGATGGATGAGGCTGGATGTGGTTTTGAATCTTTGATGGTTGATGTGGATTGTCGAGGCGAGAGGAGAGGAGGCAGCGAATTAGGAACTTAGGGTTGACCGGTTGGGTTGGGTACACATAATAATTAGGGATATGGTCAGATTCCAATAATCCGACTGTCGGAATCCCAAAACGATGAGATTCCGACAGCTTGATCCGATTTCTGTCCGATATGTTTTCGGATCGGAGCGGATTGGTGAAATCGGATCGGATCGGCCCCTACATGTAATGTTACCTTAAAGTTTTAAGAATGTAATTTTTAAAATCTTTTTACTTGAAATTGGGCCCATTAGTTTTTGATAGTTTTCCAGATTTCGTAACTTGGGACCATCTTCTGCCCATGACACCAATTTTTCTAATTTCTTCATTATTTATCTACTGCCGACAAAAAGTACTTCCTTCCTATGGCTTGCCTGTATAGAGTAATTAAGTAATCATTAAAATCCCCAAAGTTAACTTAAATAGCAGTGCCGTGGTTTGGTGCAAAACCCCCAAAGTTGGCAAATATGAAGGTTAATTAGAGATAGATTAGAGATAAAGTAATGTTCTTTTTAAGGCAATCAGTAAAATAGTGAGAGGCAGAGCAGAGCCTCCTTGTTAGGTGGGTGGATCATAGATCTGAATAGTTTGGCAATCAAAATCTGATCACTTACGTTACTGCTCATCTGCCGCTTGTTGTCATTGATGGTTGAGTTAGACCCTTAACCTCATGCTTCATTTATTTTTGTCTAAGCTGAATATTACACGACTCATCTTCATTCATTGATGTTTAAAATTAGAACATGGACTATGATTGACAATGCTACCCTACCTAACCATATAGGCTTACGCCTAAACTTGTTTTGTTTCTGTGTTCAACAAATTAAGCTAAAGTTATCTTCTGCAGGCTCGGCTTGGACAATTTTATCAAGATCATTTTCTGAATATTGCATAATGGGTTGGGACAACTTGCCAAGAACACTGCTTCTCTATTACACTAACTTCGTATCCTCACCAGAAGGCTACTTCCAAACAGTTATCTGCAATTCTGACGAATACAAGAACACCACAGCTAACCATGACCTTCACTACATCACCTGGGACAACCCCCCTAAGCAGCACCCCAAAACCCTTGGACTTAAAGATTATAGAAGAATGATCCTCAGCAGCCGCCCATTCGCGAGAAAGTTCAAGAAGAACGATCCAGTTCTCGATAAGATCGATCGCGAGCTTCTAAAAAGACACAGCGGACAGTTTGCTCATGGAGGCTGGTGTTCGGACAGTAGTGGAGGAAAGAAGGGTGAAGTTTGCTCAGGTTTGCAGAATGGTAACTATGGGATCTTGAAGCCTGGACCAGGATCGAGAAGGTTGCAGAATTTGCTGACAAAAATTCTTTCAGACAAGAACTTCACTAGAAAGCAATGTAGATAATCGAAAGGTTTTTCCTGGTGGAAATGTTGACACCACAAGTAATAATGTAACTATAATTACATTGGTGTATTTTTGGAGAAATGAAGATTCAATATGATAAGCTGGTTTTTTATGCTAAGTTGTTAAGTACTCCTAATTTTCTTACTTTCTGTTTTGTTTACCTCTTGAACAATATGGTTAATTATAATTTGTTGTTTGCAAAGTGTTTAAACTGAAAATTGGAATGAGGCTTAAGTTCAGAAATTAGCATTCTACCCATAGACAGTAATGTGAGTAGGCGACTGGGGTTCTCAGCCTTTTAACTTTTAACTTTTAACTTTGTACGAAGTACCGTTTAGTTACAAAACCACTACCAATGTTTGGAAGAGTAATATGCAATTTTGTATGTCACTGCTTCTTAACATCGTCTTGCAAGAAAAATCAGCTAATTCAAATCAAGTTTCTACGTTTCCAGAAAACAGAATGTAGTCAATTCCATATATGTGGTATATTGGAAAACGAGAATTAGAGATCTGGAGTTGAATGAGGAATAGAATTTTGCACAAGCTACAAATGATAATTCTTATAAGGTATCTTGTTAATGATTTTTTATCAGCTCACTCTATTTGGAAATGTGCAAGCTGATTGATCAAATTTCCTTATTTCTCAAACCATATTTAAAAAAATTAGCCGTTTGTTTTTCCAATAATAGGATTAGAAGATGAACTAAAACATCCATCTCCTATTTATTAGAAGATTACAAAATCTTTTCAAGAATCATTGTTACATATTCTTAACATTTCTTGAGAGATTTTCCAGACAAGAAGATCTTGCTCAAGAATAATATCTAGGAGAAAGATGCCCAACTCCACAAGGTGTGCAGCTTGCAAATCTTTGAGGAGAAGATGCTCTCAAGAGTGTTGGTTCCATATTCCCTTCAAGTAACCCACAAAGATTTGCAAATGTCCACAATATTTTGTGCCAGCAGTATTACCAAAATGCTTCAGGTACTTGCAATCTTTCTCTAATCTTTCATAATTGGTTACTTATCCAACAACTTTATTTATGTTCGAGTATCTTAACCAAAATCTCGAATTTTACATGAAAAGTAGCACAAATCATGTTGCGAGGCTTGATAATACTCGAACACCCAGAACGAAAAACAAATGAGTGCACATAAAAAAAGAATTTATTAATATGTAAAATCTTGTTGGGTGCAGCAACTGGCAGGGCATGAAAGGGGTGATGCCGCAGAATGCATGTCAATTGAAGCGAGTTTAAGAGTGAAAGATCCTGTTTATGGATGTGTTGGCATAATTTCTCAGCTCTAACAACAAATAATTGATGTCCAATCTGAAATTGTTAAAACAAAAGGCCAAATAGCTTTCTATAATGCACAACAACAACAAGAGGTGCAGGTGCAGGTGCAGCAAGATGATCAACTTTTGTGGGCTCAATCCATCTCAAGTTACTTTCAACATTGATGATGATAACCCCAGATCCTCCTACTTTTAATGCTGTCTTGTAAACAAAAATGTCTAAAAAGTTCAATCAAATTGCTGCAAGCAATGGTCTCACTTTTGAACAAATCGAAAAAGATGTAGGAACTAGGTAGGATCCAATTTAAGTAGTATGATAACGGTCACAATGTTTGTACCATTTCCTAATTCTGCATTAATTTCGTCATTCTTTGGTCCACCGCTCTATAAATAAATAACGGTCAATTAAAACCCAAGCAAATTGCATAAAACTTAAAACCTCCTCAATTAGTTAATCTAAATAAAACAATACTTTTCAATTAGAATAAAAGAATTAAACAACACATGACATTCTCCCTAAACTACTTCACCAAGCTAAGTGCTAGCGCCGCCACCAAAACTCTAGAGTATTTGTTCCGACAGCGACGGTAGTCGCCGGATAAAATTGACCGGAACGGACGGCATGTCGTCACGGAACCTTGGGTGGCGCAGGTAATAGAACCCTGCCCCTAACAAAAACACCTTAAACGGCACCGCATAGAACACCAGCGAAGCAACTAAGCAGAACACAACAAATATCCCAGTAGCTCTTGGATCCCTCCAGTTGCACAAGGCTTCTAACCTCTCCCCTTGGGCTGCCAAGTCACCCAAAAGTGTCTGGGCCCGGCCCGCTAGGGCCCGCAGCCGATCGTACCGGACACGAACCACGTCGGCTGATCTTGTGGACGGGAAACCATCAAACTCCTCATCAAGCTCGTCCTGGCCCACAGCCTCCACGTAGGAAACCCTTGGGTCCATGATGGGCGGGACCCTCTTCCGATACCGGAATCGAAAGGCTATTATCAAGAAAGAGTACATAAAAACAGTTGGGAGCACTAAATGCGGACACAACACAACGGCCATAAGCAGCACGTGCATCAAAACAGTAGTTGGTGGGTGCGCCCAGGTTCGAATCCCATCGAGCCAACGTGCCAATGTGGCTAGATGCGTTAGGCACCCGACGACTCGGAACCAATTAGCCTTGCTCCTCCTCATACTCCACATATGGGTGTCACTATCCATCATGAACTGAACCACTTCTTGACCCAATGCCGGCTCCGACCTGGCTAGCCTCATTGTCACCAAACGCATCGCCGTATGCCGCAATATGTCTTGTTGCGCCGGGCCTAATGGTTTCACATAGTGCATCCTAGGCAGCACTGGTGTGGTGTATGCTTGGATGAGACTGAACCATGATGCACATGAAAATCTAACGGCTATCTCTATCTCTCCCATTCTCTTGGCCCCACTTGGAAGGAGTACTGTAAGAGAGTATGAATTTAGGTACACACGATTTGTATCAAGCGTCGATAATCGCACCCTTATCTTCCCAACTCGCACATCTTTTCCTGATTTCCCCGCTTCATCTTTCTTGTACCGTCCGTTGTCAAATACACCAATGGTAAGAACCGTACATGGATCGAACACATCCCACATGTATTGCTCGTTCCACCGTGGATTGAACCGGTCAAGGATCGTACGTGTGCGAACCCACTTGGGCCCATACTTTGCCACAACATATGCATCGGTGGTGCCACGTGTCCCGTCTTGGGTTTTCAAAGGGAGCAAATTGTTGGCCCCACGGATCCCCACTTCTAGTAACCCAATTGGAGCTTTGGCTAGCTGCTTAGCCGCAGGTCGAACATCACTAGTCACGTGAGCTGCCTCATCAAGCACGTGATACCCACCTTCCAAACAAACTCGCACGTGTATTCTGCCGGTGTACGGCCTGCTCTCGTCACCAGCTAAATTAAACCACCTTGATTTCAGCTCGGTCTGATCATCCAACCGCCGCTCGACGCTCGCCACGTGTATTTTTGTACACCCCACTGTCTGTGAGT
This sequence comes from Viola odorata, assembly GCA_963691705.1. NCBI lineage: Eukaryota > Viridiplantae > Streptophyta > Magnoliopsida > Malpighiales > Violaceae > Viola > Viola odorata. The sequence goes on along the minus strand of OY829540.1, from coordinate 1,245,963 downwards.
TTGTCGCGTCCTCGACTCTCACCACCAAAAACGGCTCAAACGGCTCAGCCGCCACAAACACCAAGTCCTCATTCCAAGTCGCGTTACCTGATCCAGCCGAAGTGCGAGCCGTTTTAAAAATTTGTGCCCCAAGTTGACCCTTGATATATAGCTCTGAACTCCGACTCTTGCCTTCCGATCCCGTACCAAGGCGCAAATCTTGGGTTTGGATAACCGTTAATCTCAAATACCAGAGCTTTGGAGACAAGTACACTTTGGCGCGGGTCTCCGGGATCAACCCGCCGGAATCCGACTGCCAGGCTTCTTGAAAAGCTTCGTCGGCCTGAGTGCCAAGCCAAACGGCAAGCATGACGTCATTTCCCGATGACTTCTCCGGCTCCAAACTGTACCACTGCGGAGCCAACGGACTGTCTGGTGGGACTCTCTTGGGCACCTCTTGCAAATCAAACGACACCGTTCCCATACAGCTCTCTACTTTCTCCACCTTCTCCTCGTTCTCTTTCTTCTTCTCTTCCTCTGCCCACACTGAAACCTCTAAAGAAGTTGAATTCAATCCTTCTTTATCAAACGCAAAAACTTGGTCCCAATCCTTGTCGTTTTGAGCATTCTTGGTTTTGATACTATGAGTACCAATCACAAGCTTTGCATACAATGGAGAAACACTGCTCTTAGCCTTAATGACACGGACGTACAGAAACGGCATTGGATCCACCAGCTCGTACGCCGCAGCACCGCGGCTGTGATTTTTGGACATAGAAGACTGCAATTTTAGCTCACTCACCGCAAGATCAGACTTACAGCTTTCTGCTACCTTTCCCCCTTCAACTTCCTGTTTGGATGCCTTTTCGCTCTGTGCTAATGCAGGGGCCTCCGCCGGAGCTGCCGGAGGTGGAGGTTGTTCTTCTGCTTTCTTTGCGTTTTTGTCTTGCTCGGTAGGTGGAGTTTTTTCTTTTGGCTTCTCTGCTTCTTCCTTCTTATTTTCTGGAGCAGCTTCTTTCTTCTCCTCCTCTTTTTTGTCCTCTGCTTTCTCTTCCTTCTTTCCCCCTTCCTCTGTCTTCACGTCCTCCGGTGGCTTCTCCTCCGCCGCCGCCTCTGGTTTTTTCTCATCCGCAGCAGGTGGATCTTCATCAATGTAGTACACTTTCAATCCGAGCTCTCCTTTAATCTGGGAGAACACGCTCCGTTTCTCCAACGGGAAGTAAACCAGAGTCTCGGATCCAGATTGAACAAAAGCGCTCCCCGGAATTTTAACTTTTCCGAGGAACGTGCTTCTTTTTCCGGCCTTCTTGTCGTTGTAGAGATTGATCTCTACGATCTCGGCAGCCATGGAGTCTTTATCGTGGACGAGAAATTCAAGCTTCTCTTCCCACTCTGGATTCAGATCTCTGGGCTTGGTGTTTGTTCGTCTCCGCTGGCCGTCAAAATCAACAACGGCGTAAGCGCTCGCCGTGCCTTGGCCGTCTTTTGGCATCAGATTCTTGGCATTAGATACTTCCACTATTAGTTTTCTAACGCCAGTTTCTGCTGCCATTTTTATTGTTAGCTTGATCTCAAAGGAAAAAGAAAAGAATTGAATGATTTTTAATGGGAAGAGCAAAAGAAAAGAAAGTGTTGTTATGATTTGTGAAAGAGTGAGGGAGAGTGATGAAACTTGAAAGTGGTGGTGGGTAGGAAATGGGAGGGGAGGTAGGAGATGGATGGGATTTTAAAAGAGGTGAGGGGGCAGCGGGGACACGTCAGTGAGTACACGTAGGACAAGAAAGGACACGTGGTTTTTTGGTTTGGTAGCGGGGGCAAAAATCCAGTGAACAGCGTGCTTCATGCTCTGGTGGTCTGCTTTTGTTTCACAGAGGAGAAAAAAGATTAACTTTTAGGTGTTGTGAAATTGGACTTGGTTTTTCTGTGACTAATTACTAATTTGCTTCCTCAAATATAAATTCCATGCTGAAATTTAGACTTTACACACAAAAAATGGTTTTAATTTTAATAATCCATGGAATCAAAATTTAGGCTGGATCATGTTTCATATGGTATTAGTATTTGACTTGCTCATGATGTAGTGGGTGTGATTTATTCTTTTGGCATTCTTTTGCGTTTTTTCATTACTAAAACTGAACCAGCTAGCTTTCCAAAATTTTCTTGCTGGGTATGATTGTGATTGACCATTGGTACATATAATGTGTTGAAGGAGTTTGAATTGTCTGCAAGCTGGTGATTCTCATGTTGTGTAAACAGCATTTTCATTTTTATAATGACTATTGACTACTACAGTACTCTCTGCAGAAATGTTGACACCGCTTAAGTGGCCACTTGCTGCTCTCTGCAAAAATGAACGTTGCTTTGTTTGCTGTGTGCTTGCTTGCTTCTTTATTTTTATTCAATTAGTTTTTTTTTTCTGTCAGGTCTGGTGGGCTAAAAATAATAAAGTGGGAAAAGCCTGAGGTTACTACTAGCAATCTAGCACGTTGTAGCAACAATCTCATGCCAAAATAATCAATCAGTACGCACGTACGTTTCTGACAATCCATTTGTGTATGTCACTGTCACGGTGTCACCCACCCTTGCAGTGGATGGCATGGTAGCACCCAGTAGAATGTAATGTGGATATCATATCACAGAAAAAAGAAACAAAGATACCTTCCCCGTGCTCCATCACTCCATTACAATATGCAATGTTAAACACTATTACAGTTTTAAGAGATCGTTAATTCAATTATTATGCAATGTGAAATTGTTAAACACAGTTACTTGTTTCATTTACGCTAAGAGTAGTATACTCAAATTTAAAGAAGACTTATTTGTTACTCCATCTGTCTTCCAAAACATGTCGTTTTGGAACAGAGGGAGCAGGTAAATGCCCTTCCTTTCTCTTTTTTTTTTAATTTTTTTATTTCAAATCGAACCTTGATTTTTTGTTTAATAACTAGTCAACCTATCCTTTAATAGTACAAAAAATATGAGACCAAAAAGGCAAAAAAATGTAGAATAAGACAAACAAAATGAGAATTATTATGAACAGTAAGAATCCGTAGGAAAATGACATCCTTTAGAAGACGGAGGGAGTATCTCATTTGAGCCTCTTTGAATATTTATTATTTATTTTTTTATAATTTTAATTTATATTTTTGATATTCGATACTTTGGGTCCAAATGGCCCAAGTTTTACCAACAATTAAGTCCGGCCCAAATATTATGTGACATTTGGAACAGACTGAAAGGGTTTGAGCCCAAACGCCGCAAACAGGGGCGCAAAGATCCAAATTAAAACGGAAAGCAACGGATTAAAAAAAAAAACCTCATACGTTTCCCAATCCACCATCTTCTTCATTCTCGCGCTGCATAAAAGATCAAACACACCTCCTTCCTTTTCCACTCTCTGCAACCTCCTAATGGTATAATCGTCGCCTGCTCATCCGGTCTGTACGTAGGTAGGACCCATATGTTGAGTTGGCGATATTTCCTACTGATTGACCCGATTTAATTTGGTTCGTACCGGATTGTTTTAAGATTCGCCTAAACCTGAAGAATATAGAAACGGGACATCGTATTGTTCAATAATCTGCCATTCTCACCGTCTTCAACCTCCTCCCCCCTTCAGTGAGCTTCTTTTAGGTTGCTTGCGAAGAAAACCAAACCGAGTGGGAGGTAAGACACATCTGACGCACAGAATTTGTTTGCGCCGTTTTAATCTTTGATTGTAGTCTATAGTAAATAAAATATACGCGATTCTTGACTTGATTGTGTGTTCCATTTACTTTGTAGCCATGGTGTTTTGTGATAATTGTCGGAAAGACGTCCGTCTAATCCAGGGCGATGCCCACTCGTAAGTTCTTGCTCATTTTTCTTTTCCAGCTCTGTTCCTCTTTATTAGTATCAAATTAAATTTATCAATGTTTTCGTGCATCTATTTGCTGGTCTTGAAGGTCATGTGGCTTGTGTGGGAAAGTTCTGAGGTTTGAGGTGTTTTCGACCGAAGCCACATTCGTGAAAGATGCCGGTGGTTTTGTACGCTTCTGTATTTTCCTTATTTGATGCTATTAATATGTAAAATCTAGTGTTCTTGTCTTCATTTGGGTTGCATTTGACTCTGGTGCTTACATTTGCTCTAGTCTAGGGCCTCTGGAATCATACTGAGAACGGTTGAAAATGAAAATGCTTCACGGCAAAGGTTATATGATAACGGTATATGTTTGGTTGTGATTCTTCTATTCGTCTCATTATTAACCATATGTGAGTATTGCTAACTTCGTCTCTTCGTCCAGCTCTTCATGATATGTTGGATGTGACCAAAGCCTTAGGCATGAGTGGTGATGCGCTAGCCCACCAAGCTATGAGATATTATCGAGTATTATTTCTTCCACCTATACATTGTTGTTACATCACTCTTCTGGTCAAGCCATCAAGTTTCTAATTGTCTACCACGTGAAGATTGCAGTGGACCGGAGTTTTACCAAGGGGCGTAGGACAGATCAAGTACAGGCTGCTTGCCTTTACATTGCGTGCCGGTAAGGGAGTCATACTTATTTTCTCTATCCAGAGGGTGCTAGAAATTGCTATTTTCGTTTAAAGTTGTTATGTTATGGCCTGTTTGTTTTCCTCTTTCTTTGCAGGGAAAATAGAAAGCCATATCTGCTAATTGATTTTTCAAATCAACTGAGGATAAACATGTAAGGACCTTTTTTCTTTCAATATCAAAAGCAGCATCTCGATTGGCCACATACATCGATAAATAATATAATATCTCTATCTAAACTGTTTTCAGTTATGTGCTGGGTGCCGTCTTTTTGCAGCTCTGCAAACTTTTAAATCTTACTGAGCATCCCATTTGTCAGAATCTTCTTGATCCTTCCATTTTCATTCATAAATTTACAGCTAGTAAGTACAAAACTATGGAATATCTGAATGTTGATTATTGTATACCTTTGTTGTCAAATTTTGATAGCTTTTGTATGTCTGTTGTTAATTTAATGATTGTTATGGGGTCTTTTCAAAAAGAAGGTGTGTGTACCAAGCATACAGACCTACTAGACTAGCTGTTCTTCTATTTTTAGTTTTTCTTAGGGTATGATTTTGATATTTTGATTTTCACACCCCATTAATAAGGACTTCACGCGATATACTTGCATGAATAGTACAAGATTTTAATGGCAGTGGCCAAATTCTTGTACTTTTTATCAACAAAAATAAGTGAAAACTTTGTGTTCTATAATTTATAGCTTACATGTTGAAAAAGGAAAAATAAAATCTCACTGTTTATATGAAGATTAATGGCTTATATATTTGATTGAAACTGTTTTAGGTTAATTGATGTAATATTTAATAATTTTTTATAGACTTAACTGGAGGGAGAAACAAGGAAATCTCTAATACTGCACTGACAATTATAGCAAGCATGAATCGTGATTGGATGCAGGTTTGACACTTCTTTTTGTTGGCATATGAAGGCATTTGCGATGCAGTTTCGTTACTATATATATTTCTGTGATTACGTAGTTCAGAATGTTTTCTCACTATTCTTATAATTTCTCAGACAGGAAGAAGACCCAGTGGGTTATGGGGTGCAGCGTTATATATATCTGCACTGGCTCATGGTCTCACTTGCTCCAAAACTGATATAGTAAGTTATTCTTGCAAGTTTTACTGACTCTTATTTCTGGGTGTTGTTCTGTTTATCTCATATTTCCATCTTTATAACTTAGAGTTGGTGTGTGGTTATGTGATGTATTCTTTACATGTTATAGTTAAAATTGGTGCATGTTTGTGAACAAACACTATCAAAGCGATTGGTCGAATTTGAGAATACCGAGTCTGGGAGCTTGACGGTATGTATTTTTCTTTTGAGTTATACTCATTTTGACCGAAGGAAGTACATGCTATGTGACACAAGCTAGCATATCTACCAGGATATAATTTTCAGTCCTAGTTGGCTGAAATTTTAATTAAATATGATATTACACTCCCCTAGTTCATCAAATTTCACTGCAATGTTAAATTTTATTTTAATTTGTTGAACTTGAAAATACAATTTCTGGGAGTCTGATGGTGTCTTCCTTAGCTTTTCAAGCTACATTTATTTTAACCATCGTGAGTACAATGCTACATGGTACATGCAACCACCGGCACATCCCCAAAGATATAATTTTCTGTCACAATGTGTTTTATAGAATAACTTGGGCTCCTTTAGTCATCAAATTTCATTACAATGTTATAATTTGATTTTGGTTCATGAATTCACCACTGAAAGGAGTCTTCTGCATGACAAAACTTGAGAAAGAAACAAGTTGCTGCAATATCACAAAATCAGCTTATTGATGAATGTTTGACAGCAGTTTTATTGTTCGCACAAATTGGTCGTTGAATATGGGTTCAGTATATTAAGCATGAGTTACAGAGCAATTGTTATTGTTGAGTCACTTGATTTAGGTTACTGAAGAATTACTCATAGTAGGATCCAAAGAAATGAATAAGCGAACACTCTTACATCTGACATACAATTCTTGTATAGTTCATTTGCTTTTGCCCTTTTTTCCATCAAATTTATGTGGCTTGAGTCTCTGTATCCTTCCATGCATTAGATTGAGGAATTGAATGCTAAGGCGGATGAGCTTAAAGAAAGTTTAACAGAGCAGTCAGATTCATCAAGCTCAAAAAAGTTACTTTGTCACCATAAGGATGATGTTAGACCTCCTCCTCCTTTTTCCTGTGGACTTTGTAAAGATTGTTATGCATTGGTGAGTTTCTTCTTCTGTGGACAATCTTATGTTCTTTTTTCCCCCAAAACTTTAAATATTATTCAAATTTATTGTCCGATGCAGGTCATTGGATTTGAGGGGGGATCAGATCCTCCTGCTTTCCAGCGTGCAGAGAGGATAAGAATGAATAGTTCATCTCTTGTTGAGGAAATTCATGACCAAACTTCGGTTAGTACACTTAGATTAAAGCCAGCAACTTAACCTTTGAATTTTCGCTTTTCCTCTCTTTTTCAGTTTTGCTTCATTTCAAAATTTTGAAGGCAGACAAAGTATGGATACTGCTTGAATGCCATATTTTACTTTTCCCATGGCATTCATTTAAGCTACAAAACTTGTTTTGGCCTGAAAACAGTAATTTTATAGCACATAAGAAAAAGTGTCATTTTACGCAGGTAGGATTTGTAATTTTTCTGCCACCAAGTGCTAATTTTTGGATGTCTTTTACTTTTTCTCTCCCCATTTAGTTCAAGAAAGAAGTAAAGAGTCAGCATTTTAGTGGTGATGAGACACTGAACTCCAAAGAGCCAGAAACTGTTGGTAGGTGATCCAAGTTCTTTTCGGAAAAAAAATGCTAATCACCCGTACTTTCCTTGTGAATTGGTTTAGAATCTATATTCTGTTTGCGCAACTACTTAGGTAGTTACTTGAAACTAAAATGTATCAGGTTGTGCTACCGGCCATTTACCCACTGTTGGTGCTTGTGATCAATTGAATGAAGGAGATGATATGAGTTCCGAAGCTCTTGATGAATCTGGTGGCTTTTCTGATATTGATGATGCTGAGGTGAATGACAAACTTTCTTCTATATCTTCATGTTTTGACTCCATTTCATGTTGATGCTTCAACTGCTAATGGAGCCTGGCCATGTGTATGAGAATCAAATCGCAGAAAAAATTCATAGAGGAATTGAGTTTTTTTGTGTGGATGAAATCTTCAGCTTCTTTAGTTACATGTTGATCATAACAGAGTCTTCAATCTTTCTGCTGGCCTAAGTGGAAATTTCACGTTTTCTAGTGCATTTTTAGCCTCCAAAGTCTTCAGACATTTGTAGCTTGTGGGAGCGGAAATTTTCCTTTGGCTAGTCTTTGGGGATTTTAAACTTCTTTTGGCCTGGCTGGTTAGTATCATTGATCAGTGCTCCTTGAGTGATGGAGCATGTTGCCAGCTGTCTCCAAGAGTGTTTTCTGATAAGCATCAATCCTAGCCTTAATTCCCAATTGAACACCTAAAACTGAAAAATCACAGTGTTTCCCCTTCAGTTGCAAGCTTTCCCTTATTCATTTAGGTTAATTTTCTAATCCAAATGAGAACTCTGTGATTCTGATGTGGATAGTGCCAAAGAGTTTATTTGACATTTATAGTGCCAAAGAGTTGGCTTTGCCCTTATTTTCTTTCTGTGGACATTTCTTGATTTAATGCAGAAATTGGAGAATTTGAAACTCTGACAGTTCAAACATTAATTAGTGTTTCTTTTTTCGGGGTGTATTTGCTTATTTGATATGGTCATGCTCTGCTTATTCCAATGGCTTGCCTTTTTGGTGTTCTGCTTACCCTCCCTGTGTTCCAAATGACTTTAATGTTTGCTGTCATACATTTCATTCGTATTTGTTGATTAATAGTATTGAATACTCAGAGTGTGAGATGTTTTAGGTTGATGGCTACCTTCACAATGAGGAGGAGAAGCATTTCAAAAAAATCATTTGGGAAGAAATGAATAGAGAGTATCTTGAGGTAATGTGAAAAAATTGAATTGAAAGTTTCACTTACATCTGTTGCCTGTATGTATATGTGTGTTTCACCTCATCCAAAATTGTTAAATGCTTGAGAATTCACTCTATATGCTGAATATGTTTTATTACTTAGACTGGAGTTTCCTCCCCTTATTTCAGACATGTCTTATACTTGAAGGTCAAATTAATAAGCCATAGGTTGTGGTTTTTACTATGACTGGATAGTATATACGGCAAGTGCAACCATACAAGCTCCGATCTGGGATCTTTGGTCTTAAAGGCATATTTTTTGGTTTAGATTTTCTGGATAGCGTGGGCCAGACATGGCTGAATATCCATTGTTCAATTCTTAATCTAGGCCCTGAGAGTTTCTCATGCTCAGCTTGTGGTTAGCTAGAAATCCGCAAGTCATTCAAATTTAGTTTGTGGCTCATGATTAATATATGTTTGAGTATCTAAGTGAAGTGCAACTTTGTTATACGCAACAACGATTTACAGGAACAGGCAGCTAAAGAAGCAGCTGCAGCAGCTGCTAGGGAAGCTTGGGAGGCCAATTTCAAGGATTGCCCAGAGGAGTTGCGAGCTGCAAAGGAGCTTGAAGCTGTTGTTGCTGCTGCTATGGCAAAGTCTAAGAAGGTATTATTTTACTAACTCCACAGTGTGCAAAGGATTTACCACTATTGTTTCAAGTACGAGAATTGCTACGTCCACTCCCACAGTGTACAAACTGATCTGCTTTTCTCCTAATTACCTACTGTCTTTATAGTAGAATACTTGTCCATCCTACTGTGGTTTGGGTTGCTTTATTCGTTGGATTTTATATGCACTCGACATCACTACTTCTGGCTCTGCTCTCATTAGAAGCGTGAAGCCCTGTAAAAATACTGTTACCCTGAGGTAGACTTGGGTAGACTTCAGAAAAGAGAGAGGATAGTTGGGTTTCTTTTATTTATTTTCTGCAGGCTTCCATTCCATATCTTTTTCATCTTACATCATTCATAATGCTGGGAAATGCTTCGCGAACTATGGAGTATAGGGATGTTAATATCTCGTGTTGAAACTTGAACTTGCAACTTGCTTTTGGAAGAGACGTGTTGCTACCATTCGTCTCACCCAGAGTCCAATGAGTACTTTGTGTATTGGTGGTAGGTATTCTAAAATGAATTTTCTGTGATTTTATCTGCAGGAAAAGCAACAAAAGCGAGCTGCTGAAGCAAGAAACTTAGCCCCTGCTCAGTCTGCTTCAGAAGCTGCCCACCGAATGCTAACTAAGAAGGTATTGTCATTGGCATATTACTTGAACGTATTCCATAAGCTCTAATAAAATATTAATAAACCATATTCTAAATGAAGCTATAGCACAGCTGGTTATTGCATGCCTCATTATGAGGAAGGTCATGGGTTCAATCCACGATGTGGTGAGAAATAAGATTTCTAGGCTGTAATATAATGAAAAAAAGGTTATAAGTTCAAAAAATAAAATAAAATAAACCATACTGAGCAGGCATATATAGTGAAATCATGTAATAGCTAGCCAAAGAGAATTTTGGTTATATCAACCAGGCACATCACTCTTACCAATAAACTTGTAGTCAGTGGATCTCCTTACAAAAGTAGGGATTGTTAAGCACACTGCTCTTTTATGTCCATCATGCACACTGTTGACCATGTTTCATCTTTTACTTGGTCTGATATTACAAAAGTGATTCCTCCGCAGAGGATCAGCTCAAAAATCAACTACGATGTGTTGGAGAAGCTCTTTGAGGAACCTGTAAGTTTACCTTTATACCTTCTTCTATTTATTTAATATTTGCTCTTCTTCACCTTGATTATGTAGCTGAAATTCCTCTTGCAAATAGCAGCGAAGCAGCATTAAAAAACAAAATAGAATATCCCTAAAAACTTGTACTGTATTAAAGTGGAGCCTATAACTACTGCATAGTGTAAAGTAAGATTTGGCAGCTCCTTGATCGAAATTCAAAATAGAGGTGGGGAAAAAAGCGTAGAGATGAAACCTTGTGAACCACTGAGGCTTACACAGGCCATCATTGCTTAACTGAATCTGTACATACATTTTATTATCCTTCTTTTAGATGCATTCCCTTCCTATAGGAACACATGAAATTTGTTGTTTGTTCTGTTTGTTGACATGCCTTTAATTATAACTAGGAATGCTTAAATTGTTTATTATTTGTCTTTCTTCCATGAAATGAAGCTTGCAAAAGCATTTTTTTAAAATTAATATTTGGTATTCTCCTGCATGTGTGAGACTTATAGCTTGTACAGGTGGCAGATAAGGACTCTAAGAAATCTCGGACGGAATCTCATTCCGATGATGGCAAGTCACCTCCTGGAAATGGCAAAGAGTCAGAGTTATTAGAGGGCATGGGGGGAGATGATGGTGGTGATGATTTGGAGAATGAAGCGGAGGAAGAGGAAGATGGCGAAGGAACATATAATAGGCATCTGGATGAAGCCTATCAGGAGTATGATGATGATTATGGGGATGGATGGCTATGACTTATTATATAAAGGGGTTATTCTTCAACCAAAAAGTGTCATTGGTTCCTGTAAGTCTAAAACTCATATATTGAAGAATTGAAGTTATATATGTTTTGTATATTTGTTAGATTTGCATTTATTTGTCCCAGTTTTTTTTGCAACGAAAGATTAGATTAAAGTGATCAAAAGAGGATATAATATAACAGGTACACATATACTGGCTGATTTGAAAGATGAGTCAGCACCTGGGTTGTGGTTGCACGTGTACTAGGAGGGCACAGGCATGTGTAATGGATATACTATCATATACGACTAGTAGTACTGTAGCAATTATTACATGTTGACAATTTAAAAATACCATTACCAGTTTAATTACCACTATATAGATACAGACGTACATACATCTCAGCCCCGTTTTGGGTAAAAAATATTTTTTGTTCAAACACATTGAATTTTATATCTTAAATTCAATATCGCTTTCCCTACAACAAATGTTCTTACTCCTTAAATTGTGTTGTGTGAATCTGGTCTGGTGACTTCTCTCCCTATATAGAGAACCCACATCTTCATAGATGGGCTTTCACACTTTCTCCCTCTAACTTCTCTCTCGTTCTTAAGAAATAATATTTGATTTTATATTCACACCCTAAAAAATAAACATTTGAAGAGATTACGAGTGGAAACTTCCAGGTCATGATAAAAGACCCTTGCAGACATGCACCTCGTTGATATTCAGGTCGCTAGTTTGACAAACTCTACTAAAAGACCATCACCACAAAAATATCGCCTAAAAACATCAAAGGAGATTATCACAATCAACAACCAAGAGTACATTGTCTTTACACTTATGATTAGCAATGAAATAACTTCTAAACACTCTCTAATTACTTTAATTTGGTCTCTGAAATATGAATCTGATTTGAGCATTGAAGTGTTTACATTAGGAGAAATTTTAGAGATTTTTAGCTGTTAAACAAAGTAAAAGAAATCAAGATCAAGACCAAACAGAAAAAGTCCCTCTTTAGTCACAACATATTCCTCACCCCGTATTTGCAATGTTATCATCACCAAGAAAAATCAAGATCAAGATTAAGCAAGAAGAGTCCCCCTTTAGTCAAAGTATAATTCACACCCCCTATCTCAAACATTATCACAAGAAACAAGAAAACAAATGTAATAATTAATCGAGCAGTAAAGTCAAATTTCCAAATAATTTTCTTGAGGGCGATAAGATAATTTTTATATAATTACATTAATTATTCGAAAAATTCTATAATAATATGTTTGAGTTGTGATATCGTTAAAAGATCCAATGATTAATTAATGATTTTATAATATGTAACGAACAGAGCAATTGCTCACATGTTTTGTATTTGGTAACTCTAGTAGTTACATTATCCTAAATAACTTTCATTATTGTCAACTCTATAATTTAACCACAATTTAATTTTGACGGGTTATTCACCGAGCTAGTGATGCTACTGACTAGATGACTAAAATATACTTACAAATTAATTAATTAAGATCTCTTTTTCTCTTTCCCTTCCAAACAAAATAAAATGTCACATTTTGTGTCTCCGTCGTTGAAAAATACTCATTTTAGTGTGAATTAAACGTCGTTTTAAGATTTACTGTAGTTTTTATTTATATTTTTAGATTGTATTGCTTTTTTTTGTTGGTTCAATTATTCCATACTTTAAAGCTAGAAAAAAATTCAAGTCGGTGTACTCTCTCTCCTGCGTGGTATTTATGTGGCGCCATATTTATTAACGGGCATTAACATGTGGTATGACTCAATGTCTTTTCCGAGCTCTTTGTGAGTAAACGGATACTTCGTGACTATTTAATATCTACAAAATAAAATGCAACGAATTTTTTATTTTTATTTCCAGAATTAAAAAATTAAAAAAAATCAGAAAATAAGATTAATTAAAAAAATTAGAAGTTTTAAAAAATAATTTCAAAGGTTTAAAATTTTAAGGCCCTGTTTACTTCAGGGAATTTTGCAGAAAATTCCCCAGTTTTTTGAAAACTGGATTTTTTTTTTCCGAAAACGTGTTTACCTCGCGTTGTTTTCATTTCGGAATGAAAATGAAAATTTTCGGAATGAAAACTCATGTGTAAGTTTTGAAAACACCCAAAACCTGTTTTCAAAATTTTACAAAGGAATGTCTCCATTTGCAAAATTAAATGAAACTTTCATAATACCAAGTCTACCCCTTACTCATCTCTACCTCCTCTTCTCAAAATGCTTTCTGTCACTCCCATCAAGCTCTCATCCTCAACCCTAAATTCCATTCCCTTCTTCGGCATCAAGCTCTCGTCCTCAACTCGGCATCAACCTCTCGTCCTCAACCCTAAATTCCATTCTCTTCTTCGGCATCAAGCTCTCGTCCTCAACCCTAAATTCCCAAAATCCATCTCATTTCACACAAGTGCCTCGTTCTCCTCCTCTCACTCTCGGCCTCCTCACCGCCGCTCACCAGCTCTCCCTCTCGACTTCCTCCATCATCACCGCCACAGCACCATCATCAACCCTCACCGTGACACCTGATCTACTCACCCTTCGCCGCCGCTCACCATCTCTTTCTCTCGGTCTCCTCCATCACCGCCTTCATTCTCTCCCTCTGACCGGCTTGAGCAAGAAGCTGCTTCAACATAAAGAGCTCGACACTCGCGTTCGAACAGGTGCGACAAACCCTAATCTACTCATCCAATCTATTCTCTTCATAATTTTCCTACATACGAAACCTGATTTAACTAAGAAGTTGAAACGCATACTGAAATCGCAGATGATTTAACTAAGAACACGTTTTTCGTTTTGGATTTCTTCTGGGTACTTTTGTTTATGAATGATTGTTGGGTTAATTGTTTGGTCGATTTTGGATTGATTTTGTGTTTGATTTTGGATTGATTTTATGGCTGATTTTTTCTTAATTTGGTGCTGGAATTTTGCTTCATTTGGTGCTGGAAGTCTGCTGGATTTTGTTAGATTTTAAAGCAATAAATTTTGTTTCCAAGAGGAGACACTAGGAAACCCAAAGTTAGATACAGAGAGAGCTGGCAACTATTTAACAGGGCTTATATTAAGGATGAAGTTTGTCAAGTGTAGAGTTAATGTGTTCTTGACTTCATTATCACGATGGAGGACTGTATCAGTTCATTAACATCCAAATTCCCACTCGATCTCAATGTAAATCCGACCTCAGTTTGGTTGACAGTACTAGCACTTGTGAACTCATTTTTGTAGTTTGCAGTTCTCATCCAATGAGTTGTGTTCCTTAGCATGTTAGATTTCATAAGGATGTTAATGATTTTTTAATGTTTAATGAGGTTTCATACTGTTTGATTCTCAAAATAGAGGATTTTGGATGTTTAATGATGTCTTAAGAAGAACAATTAGCACACTATTTCTTGCTTATCGGTTTTACAGTTTATGATAAAAAAGAATACTGGTTGGTTCTTAAAGTATTTGTGTTTGTCTTGTCAGATTATATGCGTGTAATATCCTTGGTCCTATGCCCTTCCTACGGTGGATTTCTGTTTGTATTCTTTGACATATTTTGTCATCTTGGTCAATTGAACTGCTCCGTGTCATACTTTTAGTTAGCATATCAATCAGGGACAAATTATTATTATTACTTTACCTTTTTCATCTGCACATTGCCCATCCCCCGCCTTTTTTTTCTCTCTCACCAACATATTTTGGCTGAGTCAGGACACATCCTAAAGGCTTAAAGTCTTGTGGTGTGATCCTTTTGACATGGGTTTATGGTTGGACTATTGGTAGTAAATCCTTTTTCAACCTTGTTAAGTGCTTTTATTCGATGTATGTAGTCCATGCTGGACTTAGTCTCCAGGTTCCTTATGTGTTCCAATGAATGCAACTCTTTTCATATGGATCACTTGTACTTTTTGGCAATGTTTTCATTTGTTCTTTTGTTTACCAGATAATTACGTTTATTTGTTGCCTTGATGATTCAACAATTTCTCAACAGTTTTAAGTCTTAATGTAGTGTTTACCAGTTTTAAGTCTTAATGTAGTATGTACTACCCAAATATTCCAGGTTTTTTAGCTCCTTATCATGGTGAACGATACCATCGAAGCGATTTCCAAGGACGGGGGAGAATAAGAACAAAATATGAATTATTTAACTACAGACATTCATCTTTGCGAAATGTTATTGAAAGGGCCTTTGGCATTCTCAAAGCTAGATTTCCTATATTAAAGTCTATTCCGAATTACCCACTTCGACGTCAAAAATTGATACCTATAGTTTGTTGCGCACTTCATAATTTTATTCGCAGCGAAGATAGAGCTGATCAATTATTCACTGAATTTGGCGAGGACGGTGTGCAAAACACTGATGACGACCGAGATGATGAGATGCAAGAAGGTATACAAGTGAATATGTGACAACAACAACAGATGAATGCTGTTAGGGAAAACATTGCAAATTAATTGTGGGCTCATCGTAATAATAGTTAGATTACGAGGGAGCAACGAGTCAAGTGGAGTACGTTTGCTATGTAATTTTTTCATCAATTACTATATTAGTATATTGCTTTTATTTTCATGTAGGAATATGAATTACAACATTTAAATGCAATATTAGAAGATTGATGTTATATTTAATAAGTTTTCCCTTTTTAAAATGACTATTAAAATTTTCAAATGATTTTTTCTTTTCATTACAAATATTTTCGGTTTTCCAGAAAAAATGAAAACGCGCAAAGTAAACACGTTTTCTAGTTTTCAGATCAGGAAATTCTTACATTCAGTGTGAAGTAAACGCGTTCTCCAGTTTTTCTGATCAGGAAACAAGCGCGAAGTAAACGCGTTTTTTAGTTTTCAGAATGAAAATAAACAGCAAATTGAAAATTGAAAATTCTCCCAGGTAAACGGGCCCTAACAATTTCAGAAAATAAGAAATTAATTAATTTATTTTGCAGAAATTTAAAAAAAAATCAGATTTCCAAAAAAATACTATTTTTTTAATTTATAAAAGTACAAACATTCTTATTTTAAACACTAAAAATAAAAATAAAATTATTAAAAAAATAAATATAATTCATGAAATAAAAAGACTTTAAAAATTAAAAAATATATATATCTAAAAAAATTCAGCAATGCTTGCAATTCAACTCTTTTATTTAATAAACGTTGTGCTGGTCAACCAACTTCAAATAAAGTTATTTATGCATTTATTTTATTTAATAAAGTTAATTTAGGTCAACTAACTTTAATCAAATTTGTTCTTTTTACCTTATGATTAAGATATTTTATTTAATGAAATTTATGTAGGCAACTTACATCTGGGGGGTCTTTTTATTCAAAGAAATTTAAAATATTTATAAAAATCTCAATAATTTTAGTAATACCTCTAATTTGCTTCTTATATTTAACAAGAGTTGTGCCGGTCAATAAATTTCTAGCAAAGACAACTAAAATATTAACGGGTCGGGTCTTTCTAATTGACTTTTTATTTATTTATTTTTATTTAATAAGGTTAATGCGGGTAACTTCAACAAAATCTTTTCTTTTTGCCTTCTAATTAAGATATTTTATTTAATAAAATTTATGTGGGTCAGCCAACTTCAAATAAATTCAAAAAATACTCTAATCGGGTTTTTTTTTTTTACCTTATGATTCACTTATTTTATTTAATCATGTTCATATTGTCAACCTATTTCAGTCGATCTTCTTTTTGACTTCTGATTTAGTTATTTTATGAACGAATATGCTAACCATATATTTTCTTTTTAACTTATAATTTAGTGCTTTTATTTAATAAAATTAATACAGATCATCTAACTTCATACGGTTAATATACATCATAAATTTATATATTGACAATTTAAAACTATTTTCTTTCAATTATAATCAGTTTAAAATATTAGTATATAACTACAAAATAAATTTATAAATTTAAATCAGATAATTTTCAAATTCTAAAAACAAAAAAAAAAGTAGCGATAGCTAGCTTCTCTGCGTCTGACGTCAAAAAAAGAAGAAAGAAGGAGGAAAAGTAGCTACTACTAACATCATTAATTAATAATTTTTTTGAAGAAAATAGCTGCTCCCCACAGCTGGTGTTTTCCCATTGGTCCTAATTTATTTAGCAATCAATTGCCTTAATTTGAAATAAAGATAACGGCGTCCTTCTAACGATTTTAATTAATGCATTTACTAGTAAATACACCATATCATTATTGGTAATTATATTCATTTATTTAAATAAAAAGTATAATCAAATAATAATATATTTTTTATTACTTTGGACACCTATATTTCAAGCAAAATTTATATCTTTTAATAATAAAACCATTCAATATGTTGTGACAAATTATGTGATATTATAATTTTATAGGCGTTAACAAATTATTTCATGATCATAAATCAACATTTATTCTTCGCTCTTTTCGAGTGTTCTTTTCTTCTTCCTTAAAAAAAGACTACATGTTGGCTGGCAAAAGAAGACAACGGAATGTTTTTGGTAAAATCGAGTTGGGTCTTACTCATTCCATTTAATAAATGAGACCATTTGAAAAACTCTGGTCACACTATTTGTAAGTTAATCGGGTCTGAAACTAATTTCGTTGAACCTATATAAAGACATGATTGTTTTTTATAAAACATGGTAACGGTTGTTAATTAATGAAAAATATGTATACGTTTAATTCTAAGTCTAATAAAGAAATCGGAACAAACGAAACGAATATACAGAGCGAAACCGAAAATGACCACCCCTAATTGCATGTACCATAAAATAAAAATAAAAACTAAATACATTTTGGAAGAAAAATAGAATTGTATTATGGGAGAAACAAAGTATCTTAATAAAAGTATTTTGGAAGTGGGGAAGTTAAATTGCCACATTGATATTGCAATTGGTAAGTTAAGCAAGCAATTAATTACGGATAAACTTTTTGCTACTTGTAGTATATAAGTATTAGCCTTATCATAATCGCAAACGATAATATTGTGTTGTAATGCATTTTGATATCACACGCAAAAAATAACTTCATTGTATGACTTCTTGAGAGAAGACGGCAAAATATAATCTTTTTTTATTATATATCGAGAGTTTTTTATGAGTCTTGTTCGGGTTGTTAGTGTATGCCTGTATGTGTGCGCTTCTAGTTCTACCTATATAAAGCTATCATCATCCCTGCATTCTCTCTGTCATCTTCTCTAGTTCTATCTATATATTGTACTGTTCTTGTTATAACTTCTCCTCTCAAGAAAAGAAGACAAGCTTCAATAAATTTGAAGATGGTGCACAAGATTTCTCTTCCACCACTGCTTGTGATCATGGTCTTTCTTCTGGGTTTCTCTCATGTCCTCTCTTCCCGATCGGTACTTGCAGTTCCAACAACTAGTAAGTTCTCTATATATACTAGTATTCATATATATTCTGTATATGGATTTCCCTGCTGCTGTATTTTTAATATTTCTGATCATAATTTGATTACCGAATTTTATTTTATTTATTAGGAAGCCTCAAAGCATATGGAGGGCATCCATCTCCGGTCCAAGATGATGATGAGGTGGAGGCAATACTGGTAGGTATTGAAGGAAGGATGGTGATGGAGAGCACAGTTGACTATCCTGGAACTGGAGCTAACAATCACCATGATCCTCAAACCCCTGGCCGCTCATAAATCATCATTTCATTTCATTTAATTAATTAGTTAATTAAACTCCATAATATATGAATCTATCTATGTATGATGTCTTTTCAAAAAAAAAAAAAAACTATGTATGATGTGAAATTGTAGTGTACTATATTGTTGATAGTTTGAGTGATGAAACATTAGCGGAATAAAAGAGATCTTAAGTCCCAAGTGAATAAAATAAAAGACGAGTTTTTTAGTAGATAAATAGTATTCGTGTTTATCTCCAATCTAAATGACCGTACGCTAGTTTACGTAGACTATAAGCAATTTAATCAAGATGGGATGGGCTGGGCTTCACTTATGTATCACAGTAAACTTAGCCCAAATACAAAGTGGGCTTTTTGTCAATCTTTAACTACACAACATATTAATTGAAATTAAATTGCAAGAGGTTTTTTGTCTGGGGGCATTAAATGATGGAGGCAAAGCGTCCATTAAATATATGTCGATGTTTAAAATTTATTCCCTTTCGTTTTCAATTAACTGTCATTTTCTTATTAAATGTTACTGTACATTTTATTTAATTTTTTAGTATTTATTTTACTGAATATTACTGTTTCAAAAAATTAATTAATTGAAAACAGAAGGAGTAAAACTTAAAGTTTCTGTTGTCAAGACTCCAAAAGTGGGTGGCTGCTCTTCCATGCCATCATCCCCCACCCTTACATTCAAGTCATCTTTTTCTTCTTTGGTGCTCTTCTCACTTCTCACACTTTAATTCATTTGCCACCCTACTTCTTTAATTACCCGACCCGACCCAAGTTAACCCAACCAAGTCACCCAACATCATAAAAACTACTAAAAATTATGTTCTCACAAAAATTTAAGCGACGACATAATTAGGTGAGGAATTAATAATTATAGACTCATAGCCCGTGAGCTTATAGATTTGGTATATGTTGTTGTTTTAAAATAAAATATAAAATATAAAAAAATAACTTTCAATTTACTTTTATTAAACGGAGGATTTTTATATTTTAATATATTTTTTGTTTTTTTTAAACATGAGTATGAGTAGCGAAATAAATCTTTTTTAGTAGAAGCGTTAAAGCATGAACATGAGTGTGTATGAGATTTAATTATTTTTTATTAATCTTTAAATATGCATTTAATTGATCTCCATAACAATTGTATTACGTTTTCTCTTTGATTTTAGATCCGGTAAGTCTAGAGTTAATTTGATCTTGCAAGTGTTATTCCTCTTAATTACTGCAACTTTGTTTGGGCCACTTACGGACCAAGATGATCGAAGTAGACAGCTAGCCATGAGAAGCCAGTGGGAAATGTTAATCTGATTTAGTCCCGATTGACAACCGAGGATCTTAGGTTTGGAGTTGTCTTTCCCTAGTAGTGAGTTGTATTTATTAATTATTTTTGATGGATTCGACACCCATCATTGATTTATCTTTAATTTCGATCATAAATTTAAGTTTCTCAAACAAGATTATTCTCCTGAGATAACACCGAAAAGATTTATAAAAAAAACGAAAAAAGTTATATCATACTCTCATCTTTTTCCCAACTCCTAAATTAGATATTAATTTTAACCGTTCGCTGAATTGACCCACAATTTATCACTCACGTTTCACCTCATCTTTTCTTCTATTAGTCATTTATAATTATTTATCTTTAACTTTCCAACCATCTCCACTAACACCGTCAAAAAAATTTGTCAGTCTAGTTTAGCTTCTATATGCGCGAAAAACAATATTAGTGGAGATCATTGAAAAATTGAGATACGAGATCTAAATAACTAACAAAAGAAAAAATGTAGTCAAAGTTAAGTGATGGAATATAAAATTTGAAGTCAATTTAATAAAAATTTAATTTCGGTCTGATTTATAAGTGAGTAAAAAAATATACGAAAGAAAGAAAGAAAGGTGTCACATTAAAAAACAAAGAACAGAAAGTACAAAACAAAGGGTTTTGGTGTTGCTTTTGAGAGGAAAAGATAGGCGGGGCGGGGCGGGCATTGAAGGCGGCGTAAAAAGCGAGCCACTTTGGGTTGGGTTGGGCCCTTTTTCTTTTCTTTTTCCTTTTTTTGTTCTGGGGTGGACCCATCCAGTTTCTTTTCCTTCTTTTATTTCTTTTATTTTTCTGCTTTGCTTTTTGGGCTTTTTGGTAGGAGGAGAGGATGGGGCCCAGATCTCTGTCGTCATCCATCCTTAGCCACTGCATCTATTCCTTACCTTTGAATTTGATGACTTGGATGCCAGCCGTCACCATTTCCTCTCTTCTTCCTTTCTCTCTCTTTGACTTGGAGTATATACAACGCACAACCCAGACTCTTTTCTTGTAGTGGCTGTTTGGGGTTTGGGGTTGGGTACCCAACCCAACATTTGCCAACCTAAAATGAAATTTTGGTGTTTGTTAAACACCATTCCCGAAATAAAAAAGTGAGTTTTTGGGTGGGGAAATGAGAAAAGTAGGGGGTGAGGGAATGGAGCAAAATGCTCCATTCCGGAAATGAAACTCCATTTGGCCTTCTCTCTCTCCTTTTTTTTTTCTTTTTCATTTCATTTTAATTTTTTTACGTTATATAACCAACAAAATAAATTAAAAACTACCCCAATAAAATCTCTATTTCAAGATAAGTAATTCTAGATCCATTTTTCCTATTTTTATTAATTTTTTGAAAATGGGTTTAAGTTGCCAATGTGATTCACGCTAGACACTTTTTCCTTGGCGTGATCACGCCAAGCCCTTAGCGTGATCACGCCAAGCCTTAGCGTGATCACGCCAAGGATTTTTCTCTCCTCCAACAAAATTGTAAAAAATCTAAAAAAAATGTAAAAATTCACGAAAAAATGTAATTAACCTAAAAATCAAGAAACATTGTAAAAAATTCCAAGAATTCACAAAAAAATTGATTTAATTATGGACAGAAGGGGCTTTTTGCCCGAAAACAATAGTCTAGGGGGGTGAATTTCAAAAAATGAAGTTCAGGGGAGGTTTTTGATTTTCAACGATAGTTCAGGGGTGGTAAAAACTATTTCCCCTCTATAAAATCGTGATTTCCTTCTTCTTCTTCACTTTTTTTAGAAATTTCTCTCTCCTCCAACCCGACCCTTTCACCTCCAAAATCGATTTTCTTCTTCGAATCTCCCCCAAATCTTCTCCGAATCCTCTCAAATTTTGACCACACCTTCCCTACATCCATTCCAACAAAACCCATCAATTTATTTCGACATCCATCCGTAAAATCACTCTCAATTTATTTCGGCACAATGTCTTATTTATGGTATATAGATCAATTTTATTAGATGTTAGATTATAAATAAATTGATTAAAAATATATATAAAGATAAAAAAATAAAAAAAATTCAAACACTTAAAATGAATTATGCCCTTTATGGTCATTTTACATCCAAATCATAGTTTTGGAAAACTGGACTACCAAACAGCACCCTCCATTTCCCAGATATCGTTTTCCCACTGAATTTTTACAATTTTACCAAACAGCACCCTCCATTTCCCAGACGTTGTTTTCCCACTGAACATTTCCTCACTGACCATTTCCCCACTAAACTGGACTGCCAAACAGAGCCGTAGACTTGCTGTTACTTATAAGAGGGTTTCTACTTTCTAGTGAGAGAAAGAAAAGATGGTGACTTTATATTTATAAAAAAGCTCCTGTAAAAGTCCCCAAAAAAAGGCTTTCTTTACAAGCTTTTCCCCTTTCCATCTCTCTCTCTCCAAGTGCTGCTAACATTCTCTTTGCTATTTCTATGGCTTTTGGGGTCACTCGTCTTCTTCCTCGTCCCTCTGTATTTGCAACACTCATTCTCACACTTCAAATATGAACACTGCCAATATTTCCGTGCCCAAAGATCCACCCTTCAAGCTTTTTGGCAGACAAATTCCGCTACCTGATTCCCAGATTCCGGCCAAGGTACTTTGACCTATATTCTTTGTTTGTACGAAAATCTCATTTTGGGTTCTTGGGTTTTTGTTGTAGATAGCATATATATTTGTAAGTAACAGAAAGGAATCGGCTTTGAACTTTGAAGGTAAAATTGTCAGCTGAATCCTGAGACTGATCTGGGTTTTGGACTTTTGTTTAGGGAAATACTGCGAGTCTGTCAGGCTGTGTCCTAGTTAAGCTGGTGTTGCTCTCTTCACCAAACAGATGTCATGTTCTGTTTCCCTTTGTTGCTGAAATGCAAAACAGTCCTTTATTTGTTTCTCTCTTAAAAGTGTCTTCTATTCCTCATTTGTTTATATTCTTCCCCTATTCTATTCTGTTTCTGTCTATTTATTTTCTCCAACACCCTTATCTCTATTTTCGTCTGGATTTTTTTTTCTTTTCCAACTCTGCAGTATCTTTCATTACGGATCCTATTTTCATAAGCAAGTTTCGGTTGGTAATACGAGTGAGGCATGCACTTTAATCTTCTTGTTAATTACTTGATTATGGGAACTAATTTCTGTCGCTGTCACAGGTTATTTGCTGCCTTGTTTAATAACCTTACTGATGATCTAGATCATGGAATGTATACTATCTCTAGGTTCTGTAAAAAAAACTGCTAATATGTAAGCCTAGTTTGTACTTATGGGATCATTGCTGTAAACAAAAGTTGTTTTAATTTATGAATACGAATGCTAATACATACATATACCAGTTCATCTGCATCAATGAAGATGTATGTGTTCTTTTTTCCCTAAACTATATTGTTTTTAAATTCCAGGACAGCTGCAGTGGACTAACCAACTTGAAAACTGAAGTTTCTTTTGGTGAAGACAACTCTAGGGAGAGCAATAAGTCTTTAGGACAAGGAAAAGAAGACAACTCAACTCATATTCAAGTGAATAAGGCACAAATTAGTTCTACGCCTGGGGAAGATGGTGCAGAGGCTACCTGTAGTGAGCAGGAGAAACTTCTTAAGAAACCAGATAAGGTCGTACCATGTCCACGGTGCAACAGTTTGGAAACAAAGTTCTGTTACTTCAATAACTACAATGTCAACCAACCAAGGCATTTCTGCAAGAATTGCCAAAGATACTGGACAGCTGGTGGAACAATGAGAAATGTTCCCATCGGTGCTGGTCGACGGAAGAATAAACACTTAGCCTCTCAGTACCGTCAGATACTAGTATCTTCAGATGGGGTGCCTATTACCAGGCTGGAAAACTCAGACTCAGCAAATCCCCAATTTATGTCCTCTGTTGAATCTGCGGCTACTTCAGGGCCTTCTACAGGAAATGGGGTGGTTCTAAAATTTGGTCCTGAAGCACCTCTTTGTGAGTCCATGGAGAATGTGCTTAATATTGGGGAACAGAATCGGTTTGTGGAGATGAGAGGCAATTGTCCAGGCAATGGAGAGGAACCATCCTCATGTATTTCCTCCCTTACATCTTCCAGTGTTCGAGCAAGTGAAATGGGTGAAAATGTAGCGCAAAAAGAGCAAGTTAGTTTGCCTGGACCTTCTAATGAACCGAATGTGACTAATTCTCTGCATTGTTACCCTGCTCCTTCATTAGTATTCCCGTGGAATCCAACTTGGAATCATGTGGCTTCCATGGCAGCAGCTCAGTACTCCTCCGGGCAGCCCTGCGCAGTAGTAAATGGGAACGCTCAAAATCAAGTTCAATGGTGCCCCAGACCAGTGATGGCAGTTCCCAGCTTTTGTCCACCAAATATTCCTGTACAGTTGGTACCTGCTCCATATTGGGGTTGTATGCCCATGTGGACCGGTGGAGCAGGAAACCTCTCATTCAGTGCTTCTAATGGTTGCCTTTCTCCATCGTCCTCTACTAGCACAAGTTGCTGCTCTGGAAATGGTTCGCCAACCCTTGGCAAGCATTGTAGAGATACAATGTTTATGGAGGAAGAGAAAGCAGAGAAGAACATGTTGGTAACCAAAACGTTGAGAATTGATGACCAAAGTGAAGGTTCAAGGGGCCCTTTGTTGGCTAAACTAGGTCTTAAACCTGACCTGAAGGATCTCAGGTCAAAAGGGACTGTTTTCAAAATCTACGAAAGCAAAGGAGAAGGTAAGGACCATGTATCAGACACGACTTATATACTGGAAGCAAATCCAGCAGCTCTCTCTCGCTCCCATACATTCCAGGAGAGCACCTGAAGGACACCGCAACAGTTTTGTGTGGTAACCCCAGTCGTGCCATCTTTCATCCACATTTGGCTTCCTTCATGATGCTTTTAGAGAGGTGCTTATTCAACGAATTTTGAAGAAACTAGTCCAAGTTGACACTGAAAGTGGTGTAGGATGCCATCGCGGATGGATGGTGGGAGACGAACCTTGGATGGTGAGGTGAGGGTATCAGAACCTGCTGGATCCTGTTTGTGTAAATTGGAAACAATGTTCAACTGAAAGGCTAACCACGTTTGTTTCCTTCTGAAATTCCTGTACTTGTTTCCTATAATTCAAATCACAAGTTCACAGCATCTTTTGTGAGGAATACTGTCCGTGTAGAGGCTGGATTTACCATTTATCAGTTGGCTGGCTCAATACATCGGTTACCTATCTTTCTCATATAGTATGAAAATTATTTGTATAGCAATCGTCAAGATTGACTCCCAGTCCTTGCAGTTGTGGAGATTTTGTAGTTTTGCGCATGAAACCAGGAAAAGGATGTGCTGTAAAGCAACCATCCGTCCGCGAAGTCCAAAGATGACATTCGTATGCAGGCCCAGCCCAGAATGTGCTTCTAGTTTTCTCGGGTCAATACAGGCCCAACATAGAAAGAGGCTTCTTCTGTTTTTTTATCACGTTTCCCAAACATATAGCAGAACAATTTTGTTGTCTCGCTGTTTTATTTACGTGGAATCTGTCTTGCCATCCCCAATCCCCAATCATGCGGTTCATTGTTGCAAAATGGCACCTCTGCCTTTCTTTTCCCTCTCCTTAAATCAGTAGAAGAAAAAAAAGAGAGCACTGACTTAATGCGAGCAATTCAATTCATTTTTTAAGTAAAAAATTATAAATTTGATTTTTATAAATAGAAAAAATATTCCTTAGCGCTATTTTAATGGCCCAATCATCATTTTTCAAGTTTTGTAGTTTTTTTTTAATATTTGAAACAATGGCATTTAGGTGAGTCACTAAATTAATTATTTGTCTCCTGAAAAACTACATAATAATGTTCACTGCCTTTGACGTGCAAGCCTGTTTCCCTCAAAATTCCAACGATCATTAATTAGACTTTTAGAGTATCCTGCTTGTGTTGACTATTGATGGAGCGCCAAATGGCTTTGATGAAACCCTTTGGCATAAATCAATCATCTATCCAGTACACAGCACCCACTTGGCGATGGCGTTTGTTAGAGAAATATATATACTACAAAATTATATGGTCAATGCCAATAGCTTTCTTCCAATTAGGGTTGACAATTGGCGCGAGTATAGACGGGTATGAGCATGCTAAAATGGTATAGGCGTGTATGGATAAATACTTAATTCATATCCAAAACTAAATATCCATTATAACCCATACCCAATATGCCCAATACCTAATTAGGTATGTAATGAATATCCAATTACACTTACTTATTTATTATTTCACTTAATAAAATTATCACCAAATTATTTTATAATTAAGTGAAAATTTACTACTTAGGTTCGTTTTTTACCATTTTGGTTCGTTTTTTACCGCTTCGGCTCATTTTTTACCATCTTCGCTCGTTTTTCACCATATTGGCTCATTCTTTACTACTTTGGCTCGTTTATTTACCGCTTTGGCTCATTTCTTGCCATATTTGTCTCGTTTTTTTTACCGTTTCTATTATTTTCAGCTCAACATAGTAGTTAGATTGAATATATTTGCCACCCCTAATCACAGTTGAATTTGACTATTTAGGTTCGATTTTTATCATGCATATTCGATTTCCAACATTTAAGCTCAAATTTGACAATTTAGGTTTGATTCTTACTATGTAGTCCATTTAATCCCGAAAATAGAGAGTTTTTTTTTTCTTTTCTAATTTTCTGAAAAATCTCCAGTTTCATTTTCTAATGAAAAAGTGAGATTGTTGTTTATTGTGAATGTTTTTTCTTCTTTTCTTTTTTATCGAAAAAACACAATTTATTTTTAATACAAAATTCATGTCTTTTCTCCCTTCATCATCTACCATCAACAACCAATTTTTCAGTTTCAAATTTCCAATTGAAGATTCAAGATCGATGGATCATCCCTCAATCCTACCATCATCGACCTGCAAATTTTAATCCCACCTAATCTCCATCAAATAAAATAAAAAATTGGATTTTTTACACCCATTAAAAAATATAAATTAACTACTTTATTCCTACACAAACAATTAGATAAATATTAATTTATCCAAATAATTAATTAAGTCAATATTAATTTAAATTAACAAAATAATTTACCCAATATGTGGCAGTGGTTTGACTGGAGGTTGTGGGGCAGTGGGTAGGCTGGGCGGTGGGTGGTGATTGTCAGATGAGGTTTCGGAAGTTATGGTGGAAGGCTAGACGGAGTGGTGGTAATGAAAAGTCGGAAGTTGTGGTGGTAGTGGAGAGGGTGGCGGAGGTTGTCGGTGGCAGATCTGACACGAGGGAGAAAAGGTAGCGCCGGTGTGGTCGGCGGTGGTGACGGATATGGTGGTGGTGGTGGAGGAGAGGGGAGGTGGAGGGTGTGGGTGGAAGAGGACGTGGTGGTGGGAGGACGAGCGAGGAGGTGTGGAGGAGAAGGAGGACGACGACGCTAGAGAAAGGGAGGAGAAGCATGAAAGTGAAAAAAAAATTAAAAATAGGTTATATCCGTTTGGATATTTTGCTGGTACCATACCCAATTATATCCGCAATTATAAATGTGGGTATTACCCATACTCAAACCATACTCAGTCAAAGCGGATATTACCGTTCAAACGGGTATATTTATGGGCGAGCATGCGGGTATGACTACCCATTGTCATCCCTACTTCCAATCAATAATTTTGTGGGCGGAGGATTATATCTCAAGTTCAAGTTCATTACATGTAAAAAAAGAAAGATTGATTTCATGCATGTCTAGAATCGACATTGAGTAAAGGCACAAACAATATTGTAAATTTGACAAATCTATAAAAACTAAAAAAACACGTTCCCTGTTAGTAGTTGGCATGTCAAGCATCTGGTTTTCTGTTCTTGTCAGTTGTCACCACATCTCCTCATCTATTTATATGTCACAAAAACTCCTTCAGCTCCCCACATCCCAATAATCATCAATCAAAATGTCATCATCATTTAATTATGTTCTCCTCCTTGCAATTGTGTTTTTTCTTCCTCTTGTAGCAGCTGATCTAAGAGTTGGTTTCTACCAATCAAGCTGCCCTCGAGCAGAAAATATAGTAAGCCAATTGGTTCAACAGCAATTCAAACTCGATCCAACCATCACCCCTGCCTTGCTACGCATGCATTTCCACGATTGCTTCGTAACTGTAAGCACAAATCAGTTACTTAATTAGATCATTTTGTTTCACTAACTGATCAGTATTAATTCTTGTTATGATGATCATGACAGGGCTGTGATGCATCCATCCTGATAGACACAACAAGCCAGAACCAAGCAGAGAAAGATGGAGGACCGAACCAAACTGTTCGTGGATTTGAGTTCATCGATAAGATCAAGCAAGATCTAGAGAATGCCTGCCCTTCCACAGTTTCTTGTGCAGATGTCATAACCCTTGCAACTAGAGATGCTGTAGCCCTATCAGGAGGCCCCAACTACACCATTACCACCGGAAGGCGCGACAGCCTAGTCTCCCGAATCGCCGATACCAGCATCCTGCCAGGCCCAACATCCACTGTATCTCAAGCTCTTCAGGTTTTCACCAGTAAAGGCCTTAACATTAAGGATATGGTGACACTCTTAGGTGCACATACTGTCGGAGTCGCGCATTGCAGCTTCTTCCAAGACAGGCTTCCTAATGATCCCTCAATGGATCCTAACTTAGCAGCAACCCTTAACAGGCTGTGCGCTTCAGGAAATGACCCAAAAACGTTCTTGGACCAAGGGACACCTATGGCTTTTGATAACGCTTACTTCAAGCAGCTGACTTTGAAGAGAGGGATCATGACGATTGATCAAGAACTTGCCACTGATAGGCTCAGCTCGGGGTTTGTTTCGGGTTTCGCAGGAAATGCCACAGGATTCAAGCAGGATTTTGCAAATGCAATGGTGAAGTTGGGGAGCGTTCAGGTTCTAGTAGGGAATGCGGGACAAATCAGGAAAAAATGCAGACTTGTCAATAAACCAACAAGCATTACATCACCTCCACCACCACCCAGAACTCCCGCGCCAAAATCAGCACCACCACCACCGAGGACTCCCACGCCAAAACCAGCACCACCGCCGCCGAGGACTCCCACGCCAAAACCAGCACCACCGCCACCGAGGACTCCCACATCAAAAGCAGCACCACCACCACCGAGGACTCCCGCACCAAAACCCAAAACTCCTGCCCCCAGTAAGCAACCACCAAAGAAGAAGCCAAGTCCTAAAAAACCAGCTCCACCAAAGAATAACCAAAAAAAGAAGAAACCAAGTGCCAAAAAATCAGCAGGATCAAAGAAGCACGTGAAAGGATAACCTCCGGTGCAGAAAAAGAAGCCAGCGCATAACTAATACTCATACTACTAGCATTCAATTAACATTCAACATTTCATCAAATCTTCTAATTACCTCATCAAATATATTTACTATTTAGAGAGTTTTGTGATGGAAAGGGTTTGCATTGCATCTTCTATCCAGAACTCCAAGTCCAATCTTTTTCTTTTACCAGCAAATTTTCATTGGTGAATTCAAATTCAAATTCAAATTTGCTTATATACTAGTAGTCATTGTATTGTATTGACGATCTTCGTATACATTGTATGCATGTTTATTGAATGCAATTGCTATACGACGATATGCACTAACCAATTGAACTATAATATCGTATAATTATGCTCTTCAAAAGAATACATTAATGGGATTGATTATGTTGATTGTATACATTATTTTACTGATAATTACCAAAAAAATATATTAAGAGTTTGCTATTAGCGGCACGTTGATGTTTAAGTGCTATTTAGTTACGGAGAATTTTCTGAAAATTTTCCAAAACTGGAATTATTTTCAAAATCTGTTTCACAGTCAAAATTTTCCATTTGGAAAACATTTTCCAAATTTTTAAATTCTTTTTTTATTACTTTAGTTCAATAACTTCATATTGTTAATCTAAAAAAAAAATATATATGTTATTTTAGACATGTCTACCCTCGTAATTTTGATAATTAATATATAGATTGATACAAATTGTAATAAAAATACTTCATAATTGATATTTAACTAACTGATACTCCTAATTAAAATCATACGAGTAAAATTCAATAGCCAACCGTGTTATAAGAAATTTCATGGCACGTGGCGCACCAATGGCTTAATTAATTATGATTTAACTAACTAATGTTCGGTCACTTTTCTCATTTTGATTTTGCAGATTAATAAATATGAATTCAATTTTAATTTTAAAAAATCAATTAAATGAGCTCATATTAAAGTTACACTTATATGTAACGAATATATTTAATAATTTTTCATTTTAAAAAAATAAAATTAATAGATACACATAGGACTCACTCACTCCTAATATTAAATAATTTGTAGTATTTTTGGAAATATTTCCATTTGGAAAACATTTTCCAAATTTTCGGAAATATTTCCATCTGGAAAACATTTTCCTAATTTTTTTTTATTACTTTAGTTCAATAAATTCATATTGTTAATCTAAAAATAATAATGTTATTTTAGACATGTCTACCCTCGTAATTTTGATGATTAATATGTAGATTGATACAAATTGTAATAAAAATACTTCATAATTGATATTGAACTAATTAATACTCCTAATTAAAACCATACGAGTAAAATTCAATAACCAACCGTCTTATAAGAAATTTTATGGCACGTGGCGCACCAATGGTTTAATTAATTATGATTTAACTAACTAATGTTCGGTCACTTTTCTCATTTTGATTTTGCAAATTAATAAATATGAATTTACTTTTAATTTTAAAAAATCAATCAAATGAGTTGACAATAAAATTGCATTAACAATAGTAGTAGTTTTTTTTTCATTGTTTTTTAATTACGGAGAATTTTTTGAAAATTCCATTCTGAATTTACTTACAGAGAATTTTCTGAAAATTTTCCAAAACTGGATATATTTCCAAAATCTGTTGCACAACAATATTTTTCTCCAAATGAAATTAATTCCAAAATTTTCCATTTGGAAAACCAATCCCATCCCGCCACGTCATAAGACCCATTTTTTAAATATTAGTTTGAAGGGAGTATTTTAGGCGGGAAAAAAATTCTAAATAAGTTTAAAACCCATTTATAAAATATTAAGAAAAATAAGAAAAGTGGATATATAATTACTAATCTTGAGATGAAGATTATGTTTTTATAACTTTTAATTTATTTTGTTCAAAATATTAAGTAAGAAGATTGAGTTTTTGTATGAAAGAAAAATAAAAAATGATGAGAGAGAGTAAAGTTGACCTGTAGACCCCACTTTGGAAATAAAGTGAAGAAAATTTTGGAAAACATCAAATATGGTGTTTCCAAAAGTTGGAGTATTTGTAGTGTTAATTTTGGAATTATTTCCAAAACTGAATAGTAATTGGAGAATTGGAAAATTTTCCAAAAATTAAACAACCCTTAAATGGCTTGTGCTTTTGAATTTAAACATGAATATGATTACCATACTGATATTTGATTTTTAATAAACTTAAAATGGGCTACTATTTAGTTTATTAATCTTAACAAAAAAATAACATTAGCATTATTTTTTAATTAAAATAAAATTGATTTAACAATAGTAGTAGTAATTAAAATAAAATTGATTCAACACGAGGAATCTCACTTGAAATGAATAAGATCCCGAACCAAAAATACTAAAATATGCAATAAAATGAAACAAAATAAATAGTACTCCCTCCGTTCTTAAAAGGATGACGCGTACTGTTCATGCACGCGTCTTAATGAGGTCGGATGACGCTCTATTTGACCCCAAAAAAAATCGTACTTTTTTTCTAACGTACTTTAATCCTTAACGTACGCCGGAGAAAAAATTCGGGGCAAAATTGTCTCAAATAGTGAGTCATCCGGCTTTCTTGAAATACGTGCAAATAGTAAAGTGTCATCCTTTTAAGAACGGAGGGAGTAATCAGTAAATAAAGAAAAAGTTCGATTTAAGGTCCGAATTTACTCGCTCAGAATCCTCAATAAATATGAATTCACTTTTAATTTTAAAAAATCAATTAAATGAGCTCATATTAAAATTACACTTATATGTAACGAGAAAATTATACTTATTTTCGTGGATGAGGAAGGATAACAAGAAAATATGCATTGTTTAACTATCGACATTCGTCATTGAGGAATGTGATTGAAAGGGCTTTTGGCATTCTGAAGGCTAGATTTCCAATCTTAAAGTCCATTCCAAATTATCCCCTTCGTCGTTAGAGGCAAATACCTCTAGCTTGTTGTACACTACACAACTTTATTCGAATGGAAGATAGAGCTGATCAACTATTCACAGAATATGGTACAGAAGGTCAGCAAAATTTAGACGAGAACGAAGCTAATGTGACGCAAGAAGGTATTCAAGTGGATATGTCCCAACAACAACTAATGAATGACGTTAAAGAAGATATTGCAAATCAATTATGGTCTCATTATAATAATTGTTAGAATATGAAGAAGTAACAATTTAAATTAAGTATGTTTTGAATGTTGATATTTGTGGTATTCACGTAATGAACAAATAATTCAAGACTATTTTATATGTATTTTATTTTCATAAACGGAATTATTATATTTATACTTGATCTTAGGTGAATACGATTTCGAGTTTGTAGTATTCACGTCATGGACAAATAATTCAAGACATGTATTTTATTTTCATAAACGGAATTATTATATTTATATTTGATCTTTAACGTGAATAGATTTAGCATATTTATAAATTATGAGGGTAGAAATGTCCAAAATAACATTGTTTCTTTTTTTATGTTAACAATATGGATCGTTTGAGCTAAAAAAAAAATTATTTTTGAATTTTTTTTTTGGAAAACTTAAAAAATGGCGTTTCGAGAATTTTCCAAATTTCTAGTGTTAATTCTGGAAAACTGAATAGTAATTGGAGAACTGAAAAATTTTCTGAAAATTTTCCATTTGGGAAAATGTTGCTGTGAAACAGATTTTGGAAATATTTCCAATTTTTAAAAAAATTTCCAAAAATTTTCCAAAAATTAAACAACCCTTAAATGGCTTGTGCTTTTGAATCTAAACATGAATATGTTTACTATACTTATATTTGATCTTTAATAAACTTAAAATGGGCTACTATTTAGTTTATTAATCTTAACAAAAAAATAATATTAGCATTGTTTTTTAATTAAAATAAAATTCATTTAATAATAGTAGCAGTTTTTTTTCTTCAAAAAAGTAAGAAATAGTTGTTAGGTGAATACGATTTTGAGTTTTCTAAGGTTGGAAAATGAAGGCTGGAAAACAGAAAATGTACTGTAGCTGTGAAACAGAATTTTGGAAAACAGAAATAATTCCGGAAATAACTCCAGATGGAAAATTTTAGAAAACAGAAATAACTCCAAACAGAATTAATTCCGTTATAAAACGCAGCCTTATTCTTTCTTTACAAATAAATAAATATCACTTCTATCATTAATCTTTCGTTCATTTCTTTGGAACCAAAGAATTCTAAACTTTGAAAACTTCTATCACAAAACAGTACTGCAATTACATGAATTATAAATTTGTTAGTTCATTTTATTTATATTATTATCAACTTCTATACTTTTTATTAAATGTAATGATAATAATAAGTTTATACTACTCTTTCGGGTGCAAATTAAATGACTTTCTTGCATCAATATTCAGTAGGTTTAATACTAAAAATACAAGTAAAATGAACAGTAAAAATAAATCTTAAAACGACGGTTATTTCCCCGGAGGGAGCAGCTCTTTTGATGTGGATTGGGCCAATGATCTATAAGCTCAAATCAGGCGTACTCATCAGTCCAGCCCATCATAAGTCCTTTAAACAATCTCCTCTTCTTCCTCCCTCTCTCACCACAGTAAATAAATAAGAAACACGCAAAAACACGCTACTCGTCAGCTCCTTCTCTTCTACTCCCTGCATCCACGCAGAACCACCGTGCGCATCCACCATTTACGGCTGCCAGATTACAAGCCAAACGGTCCACCGCCGCAGGGGGAGGAGGAAAGGAAAAAGCTTGTAGCATACGGGAATGCTAGGTTTTGGAAAGCTAGGACCTTGTAAGCCAGCTTAGGACTCTTTGATTATTGTTTATCGTGTCGAGTGATTCTTTTGTTCTGCTCGTTAAGCTCCATTCGTATGGAAGTAGCAGGTATGCCCTTTTTTCCTTTCCTTTCTTTTACATTACCAACTTACAAACGATGCAGCAATATCTGCTTTCTCTCTTTCCTTGTCTTTTGTTAGATCTGCAAGCAAGTATCTTACATTATTTCTTGGGTCTTTGCCTTTTTCTTTTGTGAAGTAAAAATTTCATTGACATTCTTAGATCTGAAAGGATTGAATCATGAAATGATGATGGGAGAATAGGGTAGCATTTCTTGTTAAGGGCGAAAATGGGATCCAGTGGGAGCAAGGCCGCCTATTGTGGGAGTAGTAGCAGTAGCAGTGAGAGTGGCAGTGGCAGTGCTCGCAAACGAAAATCTAAAGGGAGCAGAGTTTTCCAGTCTTCTTGTCTCGGATCTCGTCGTCATGATGACACTATTCCGCATGTCAGTCTTCTCTCTTTATGCGCAATTCATCCTTTCCATTTCTTCAATATCTTGGGCATGTCAATCAATTTTAGCTATGCTGCTATTGATAATACTTGCATGAATCCTCACAAGTTACAATGTTCTGGTTCCTACTTCAGGTATGCAATCGTGGCAACAAACAAAATGAGGGCAATGCTTCATCTACTAACCAGGCGGAAATGGAGTCCTCCCATAGGATAAAGAGTGAGTGTTACGAAAAGCTCAAATTCCAACCCTCTGATGCTATACCTTCTCCTGGCGAGCTTCATGAATGGAATGAAGCAAGCATTGCAAACACCACCTCCACAACTGGCAGCACCTCGGCTCCACCTGCCTCTACTCACTCCCTAACATCCCCAGCTCGCTTCCTTTCTCGCTTTTTTATTCCCGGGAATGCCAGCTTTAGACTAAGCAGAGCCACCAGTCTAGGATCATCAAGATCTTACCCAGTCCCTTCCACAAGCCTCAGAATGTTCAATGATGATGATGACATTGGTGGTGATCCAAGATCTTCTAGTGGTGTTGTCAACAGAAAGAGAACTCAACAAACTACCAATTCGTCAGCAACATCCTTGTTCAATAGATCTCCCGTGCAATGCCATGAAGGCAGTTCTGCTAGCTTGCACTTGCATAGCACATCGTCTGATTTCCTGGGTAATGACCTGCATGACAATCAGGCAACCCTTCCAATTCACAATTCAGCCCAAGACAGTACCACCAGAGTGGGTTTTCAGGGCAACTCATGTTCTCCTAGAATGTTTGATGATGCAGATAATATTGAGACTAGACTTCCTGATCGGAGAACTGGAGCACGAGAACCTGTTGACCGTAATGTCCTTTTTAGCCGAACCCTCAGTGTTGGGAGACTACGTGATAGAGTTCTTCGTCGATCCTCATTGTCTGACCTTACATTCTGTCCTTTGGAACAAGGGAGAGATTCTAGTCAGGTTAGTGGGAGACGTGCCTTGGATGGTGACATGAGGGTATCAGAACCTGAAGGTACTAATCTCACATCCCCATCGTCTTCTGCTTATTCTTCATCTGCCATGCCTGGCATCCAAGATCATGAGGTGGAGACTTCACGTTCAAGAGAAGCCAGATATCATGACTTGCTGGAACATAGGTCAATTTTCCTTGAACGGAGGAGAAGAATACGATCTCAGGTTTGTATGCTGACAGCTCAATTTTTCATAAGTTTCTACGTTATGACCAGTAAATTATGTAGTGTCTTCTGCTTATTGTCTAAACCATTTGAGAGTTTCATCTATGAAATGACTAGGGACTGCATGTTTCCTCGAGTATACATATTTAGTTATGTTTCTGCACTCTAGGTAGCTTTAAGTTGAGTCCCTTGCTCACTCATGGGAGAGAAAAATAAGAAAGCATGCATGGGAGAAAAAAATAAGAAAGCACTCCATTTGCACTCAAGCTGATTGACTTCACTTCCATTTGTGGTCACCCTTTTTAGTTTTACATTACAAAGTTAAGTTGATAAACAAATTTAATTGTCTAGGTGCGGGCACTTCAGCGGTTGGGGAGTCGATTTGAGAACCTGTCTGGACATGAACGATCTTGTATTTTATCTGGCCAACACAGAACAGGTCGTTGCACATGTCGTGCAAGTAATCGAGATCCCAATTTAAATGATGATTCCAGTGCCCGGGCCAGCATATCAAGAATTGTTATGTTAGCTGAAGCTCTGTTTGAGGTAATATCCTGCTCCTTCTTTGACGGCCTTCTTTCCTTTTTGGCAAAATTATATCTAGAAGTTGAATCTTTGTATATATTTTAATTAGGTTCTGGATGAAATTCATCAGCAATCAGTGGTATTGTCCTCTCGACCTTCTGTGTCTTCTCTTGGATCCGTTCCTGCCCCCATTGAAGTTGTGGAATCATTGCCTGTCAAGTCATACACCAAGTCCCAAAAGCATCAGACTGAGGAGACAGCTCAGTAAGTATTAGTGTTTTGTGAAGGATTTCTTATGGATTCTGGAAGTAGTTTACTTTTTGTCTGAAGGACAAATTATTTTGATGTTTCAATGTTTAAGAGCATTGGCAACTACAGTTAATCATCTGATCATTCATCATGGAAGCTAGTTGCAATTTGTTTCCTCCATAACAAGACATCAAATGTGGTCCTTGGTTACAAGGTTGTTCAGCGGACTCATACATGCTAGTGTAGGGATGCATCTCTGGTTGAAAGTACTTCCATAATTATGTGTTTACAATACATTTAGTTCCTTCAGGATTTTGTTGGTGGCTAAGGGTTTTATGTTTGTGGAGTTAAAAACGAATTTGAAGAGTGTGCGTGAAGGCCAATAGGCAACACTTTCCTTAGAAGTTTATGGTGGGCTTTTTAGCATCTTTCTTTCTACTTTATTTATTCATTTGTTTGTTTGAAAAACAGATGTTATATATGCCTAGTTGAGTATGAGGAAGGAGATAGCATGAGGATATTGCCTTGCCATCATGACTTTCACAGAACATGTATAGATAAGTGGCTCAAGGAGATTCACAGGTATGTCCATGGTGTCCTGTGCCATTCTTTTAAGAATCATTAATACATGCAATGGTGCATCAATGTTCGATGGAAATTCATTTATTCAGATTTATGCCTTTCTTTTTTGATTTTTTCATCACCTTGGTGCCCTGCTTGGGTTGTAGCTCATCTGTCTGAACTTGGCGCCATACTTTTTTGTTTCTGTATAACAAAGCTCCATAAGGGCTCTTTTCTTTGGAATGATAAAGCAAGAGTTGAATGCTCAGGCCCCCACTTTGCCCTTTCATCATAGTATCTCCAGTGGTAGTGCTCAGTTATAGGCTGCCCACTGGACTTGGAGATTACTTGATGCTGACTTGAAAGGTGCAGCTAGGATTCCTTTTCTTTTTATGTCTCTCCAAATGATAAAGTGATTGTAAAGAGAACGTCAAAGGATGATGTGTATAACGGACTCAATGGTGAAAGGACTTTAACCAATGAAAAGGACTTGGAGAGCTAGAAGAAGAGAACAAATAATGAAACTTTGTCAGTCCTGACCAAAAGAGACTACAATATCTTATTCTATATAGGAAATTATTTGCAAAGTTCTTATGTAATTTTAGGGATACAAAGTTGTAGCGTGTTGTATGTTGGTGAAACTAGCTGCGTCTCTCTCCCTCAACTGCAGGTTCTTCTGTTTTGTCTTACCACGTCCCAAAATTATTGTTATACTTGCAGTTGCTGATAGCTCGTTTGTTCATCTATTTGCTTTGGTTGCAGGGTATGTCCACTTTGTCGCGGGGATATTTGCAGAGCCGACTCATTGCCTAATGAGAACTAAGGCCGGTTGATTGCGATGAGGGAGAATGAGACTGGGGTTTCCTGTTCAGAATATTCACCTAGGTTATGTGGCATTTGCTTTTAAAGTTTAAAAGCCTTGGTTCAGAGCCCTCTTTCTACCACCACTATCATCCCATAACATGTGAAAAGATAAAGAGTTTGGTAGAAACGGACCTAACCACTTGCTTTCAGCAATTCTTCATGCCCACTTAACACATCTGTGGTTACCGGTGTTGGTGTTGCCCACTCGTTTCGTTTTGGTACGAAATGGCAGTCAGGAAAAATCAATGTTCTTTCTTCATTAATATCTGACCAAAAAAAAAAAAAAATTTGTATTCTGGTAAAAAATTCCTTATCCCTTCAAAATTATATTCTATGTTCTTCCATTTTCTATATTAGAGAGGTTATGCCAGTGCACATATTCTGCTGTTGGTTACATTACACAGATTGAGACAGCTCCAGTAGCTGTTACAACGAATTAAATTTGTGAATTTGAATTTTGTGTTACCTTTCATAAGAATGTGATAACAAATGATTGGAATGTCTCTTACCTTCATACTTTATAAAAGTATCAGTAATGGTTCTTCAGTGGTGTCAATAAATAAATTGAGTGGGTTCATATTTAGAAATATACGATAAATATATACAAGTAATAATTTTTTTTTGGAAAAAGGGTAAAATACCTACATTTGTATCATAGGTTAAGATAAGCTACTACATTTGTAATTGAGTCAAATAAGTCATTGCATTTGTATCACATGTCAGGATAAGCCACTACATTTGTAATTGAGTCAAATAAACCACTACATTTGTCAATTTGATCTACATTAGCCACTCATCCCTAAATATAGTTATACATTGTTTGGATATATCATAAGAATATGCTTACATGGTATTCTTTTTTAAATGACATGACATAAAAACCATGACCAACACTCATTTTTACAATTGAAAAATAAAAAGTTGGATCTCAAAAATAAATAAAATTGAGTGCACAAAAATAGTGGTTTATTATTTTGATCTTACTCGATGTTTTATCGCTAAAAAAATGAATATTATTTTGATCTCGCTCGATTTTTTATTTTTGAATATTTTGATTCAACGTTTTATTTTTCTATTGCAAAAATGAATGTTGAACATGATTTTTATGCCATGTCATTTAAAAAAAAATACTATGTAATCATAGTCTTATGATGTATCCAAACAAGGTATAAGGGATGAGTGGTTAATATAGATCAAATGGATAAATGCAGTGGTTTATTTGGCTCAATTACAAATGTAGTGGCTTATCTTGACATATGATACAAATATAGTGGCTTATCCTGACATGTGATACAAATGCAGTGACTTATTTGACTCAATTATAAATGTAGTAGTTTATCTTGACCTATGATACAAATGCAGAGGTGTAACCCTTTTTTTTTTTTTCTTACTGCACCGAAGTTTGTGCATAACTACGCCCCTAGTTATAAACAGAAGGACCTCTCGAAACGAAACACATTCCTCGTGTATACCTTCCACAACATGTAATCAATAGACGGGAAAAGGCACCCTCGGGTCCCTATCGTTATTATTTTCATTTTAGTCAGTCCTACTTTTCGAATTTGGTTCAATTGGGTCCTAACCGTTATCTCCGTTATCCACCCCAGGTCCCTTCCGTCTAAATCGACGGTAACGGACGTTTTTTCCGTTAACTTTCATTATTTTATTATTATTTTTAACTTTTTATTATTTAATTAATTAAAAAATTCAGAAAAAAATATAATTAATAATTTTTTTTAAAAAACAATGTAATTAATTTGAAAATTCAGAAAAATAATATAATTATTTTTTTCTTTTTTTCTTTTATTATCTAATTAATTTTTAAAAAATCAGTTTTATTATCAAATTAATTTTAAAAATTTAGAAAATAATATAATTATTTTTAAAAATTTAGAAAATAATGTAATTAATTTAAAAATTCAGAAAAAAATATAATAATTAAAAAAATTAGAAAAAAATATAATTAATTTATAAAAAGCAATGTAATTAATTTAAAATTTCAAAAAAAATATAATTAATTAAAAAATTCAGAAAAATAATGTAATTAATTTAAAAATTCAGAAAAATAATATAATTATTTTTTTCTTTTTTTCATTTATTTTCACTTCTCCTCCTTTTATCTTTTCTTCTTTCTATTTCTTTCTTTCTTTTATTTCTTCTTTTTTTCTTTCTTTTTTTCCCTAGTCAAATGTAAATAATGTAAAGAGTGTAATTAATTTTATTTCATGTCCATACATAAAAAAATGACCCACCTTTACATGACCACTCATCTCGCTTGCCACGCTCCACTGCCCAGATCGCCAACCAAACCCAACACCGTCGCCCTCTCTTCATCATCTCTCCTATACTGCAAAAAGAAATCTTAATTTATGTTATTTTTTGAAATAATTAATAAAAGTATTTTTGAGATATTTTTGAAAAGAGGAGGAGAAGTGAAAATAAAGGAAATAAGAGATAATAAAATTAAAAATTAAAAAAATAATTATATTATTTTTGTAAAATTTTAAATTAATTACTTTATTTTTTATAAACAAATTACATTATTTTTCTGAGTTTATTTAATTAATTATATTTGTTTTCTGAGTTTATAAATTAATTACATTTTTTAATAAATTTTTTAAATTATTTTCTGAAATTTTTTAATTAATTATATTATTTTTCTGATTTTTATAAATTAATTACATTATTTTTCTGAAATTTTTAATTAATTATATTTTTTTCTGAAATTTTAAATTAATTACATTGCTTTTTATAAATTAATTATATTTTTTTTCTAATTTTTTTATTTATTATATATTTTTATGAATTTTTAAATTAATTACATTATTTTCTGAATTTTTAAAAATAATTATATTATTTTATGAATTTTAAAAATTAATTAGATAATAAAAGAAAAAAATAATTATATTATTTTTCTGAATTTTTAAATTAATTACATTGTTTTTAAAAAAAAATAAATTAATTATATTTTTTCTGAATTTTTTAATTAATTAAATAATAAAAAGTCAGAAATAATAATAAAATAATGAAAGTTAACGGAAAAAGCGTCCGTTACCGTCGATTTAGACGGAAGGGACCTGGGGTGGATAACGGAGATAACGGTTAGGACCCAATTGAACCAAATTCGAAAAATAGGACTGACTAAAATGAAAATAATAACGATAGGGACCCGAGGGTGCCTTTTCCCATCAGACAGATGTAAAGTGATAAAAAAACCTTTTTTTTTTCCTTCTCAATTCTGGGCTTTGCCCGGTGGGCTGTCCAGCCACGCACAGGTTTATGTTGGAACCGAAAATCTGAAACCTAATTAAATTAAATAAATAGAACACTCAGAAATTGCTTGCTAAAATTCTCAACCCATCTTCTTCACTTCTTCCTCCCTTTAAACGACCCCTTCTCCTCCTTCCTCCTCTGCCTATAAGAAAACCTCTCCTTCTCTTCCACTCTTAGAAAGTTAGAATCTTCGACCTTGATCCTCATAAAATCGCCACGCGCATCCACCGCCTGCGGGCTGCAAGCTTGCAAGCAACAGGATCCACCACTGTCGCTCGATCTGCCAGTCCCTGTCGCTGCCACTATCTCTTCACCGCTTACTCCGATAGCACCATTGAAACCTAACTCCACGTACAAAGGTGTGGGGGAGGATGAAAGGAGGAAGGAAGAATTTGAAGAGGGCGGTAGAGGAACAGAACTTGACTATCCAAGACGGCCAAAGTATCATGCAAGTTGTGTCTCTCAGAGGCTCCAATCTCATTGAGGTATTATTATTCTTGGACTTTTGTTCTTTGATGTATTTGGGTCCTTGAAAGTTGCTGTCTTTTCATGTTAGATTTCACAAATTTCTTGTCTTTTCTCCTGAACCATACTTGTCATGATAATGGGCAAATGTCACAGCACAGCACCGGTACTCATAGTAGTCGAGCACAGAGACCCACTTCTTATACAATGTTGTCCTATAATTGCTCATTTTTCACATATTGCTGGATACATTGATGCTATTAACTAGCTGAAAAACCACTACCAATGCGCTGTTGTAGTTTACCAGTAACCACTAGGGTGCGTTTTTTAATCCCTTTCTTTCTAGATGTACTATAAAGTATGTCTTCATAATCTGAAACAGGAGTAGGTTACAAGGTTTCCATGAAGCTGCTTGTGTATTAACCAGTGCTTCGGGTCTGGAATCCACATGACTGCTAAATAGGGGTATTGGGGTGCCATTATCCCACCACAAAGAAGTGGACTCCCCTTATGACATCTCGCGAAATATTTGTAGACCTCTATTAGAAACTGATCCATAACTTTATAGTTCATCATTCTGTCTGCAACTTACTTTTCTCACAAATTAATTCATATCATTTATATTGGAAAGTATGTACAGGCATTAGTGGGTTAAGAGTAGTTCTTCATATATGGGGTGGTGAGTTTGGTTATTAATAATATGTTAATTAATGTATGTCGTTGTGTAAGGTGATTGATGGAAAAGGGGAGAAGTCATTGGCAATGTTTCCAGCAAAGTTTAAAAAGAGCATGTGGATGAAACAAGGTTGGTTATAATTCGGCTTCTCTAGGTTTGCATAATTTTAGTCATTTTTCTTAGATGTCTCTAAGTTGGGTTACGAGTTGTACTTAGCTACTTATTACATAATTGCTCTTTTCCATGAATTTGTAATAGTATGGATGCATTTAGATTGTCCTAGAAAGTTTCCCCAGGTGATATGTGGTGTTTTATCTTTTAAAGTAATTAGATATTGGAGAAAAGATACATTAGTTAAGGATCAAACTTTTATTTGAATAATGCATTGTCAAAACAATATATGGCATGTATTACATGACAATTGATAGCATATGTTTAGTGACATGTTTGCAGCAACAGAAAATAATTAAAATTATGTGGGATCAAAGGGAGATGGGCTAAATAGGGTGCTATTAGGAAGTGAATATGTTGGTGCCTATTTGAATTTGAGGAATAATTTTAAATAAGCAAAAACTGTTATAATCAAGTACAATCTCACAGGACTAAATTTTCCATTTTGGCGCAGATTAGACTCTGTATTTTTTAGTTAGTTCTTGGCGCTGTCCTTGACTCACCATAGGTTGTTGCCACTGTACCACCTAATTTCCTTTCTAATATTAATAATTTGTGGTTTACCAAAAAAAAAGGATCAAATTTTTCATACTGGTGATTTGCAGGAAGTTTTGTTGTGGTTGATGAAAGTGGAAAGGAAAAGGCTTTGGAGTCAGGCAGCAAAGTAGCCTGTATTGTTTCTCAAGTTCTCTTTTATGAGCAAGTACGAAAACTTCAGAAATCTCCTGAATGGTAAATTCCTTTTGTATCTTGAGGTTAAATGGCTGCAATAATTAAGTTAGTTTTTTTATCAAGTGCGTTCAATAATTAGGAGCTTGAAATACATGCTGCAAGCTTCATGTGATCAACTTTTGTTTCTAAGCAATACCATTTATTCTTTTACTCAAATTACTAATGTGTTGTTCGTTCATCTTTCTTACTCCTTGAGTGCAGGCCTGAGACTTTTAAAACATCAGTATCAAATGATTCAAATGAAAATCCACAGAAAAACCGCCCCCAAGAAGAAGAACATGAGCTCGAGTCAACTGATGATGAAGGACTCCCCCCATTAGAAGCCAATAATAACAGAACAAGGCCACCAGAGTTTCAACAAAGTGACCCAGAGTCAGATTCAGGATCCGATACAGATTCTTGAATCTTTTTTGCTAAGTACATTCATGCTCATTTTGATGAAAGATGATGAAATTTATGCGCCCTACCATAAATTTTGGTGTGATTTCTCACTTGATGTTGTGTGAAGCGCTGGTGCTCGCTGTAAGGATTAGTTAACTGCATATGGAGAGTCTAAATGCATTTTGCATCGGTTTGTTAGAGCTTAGCATTAACTTGTAAGCTTCTGTACTCCTCGATGAAGTGAGTGTAAATTTTCAATTATAGACCAAAATTCTCCATCTGATTGTACTCTTTCCAGTGGCTTTCCCTGTTTCCTTTTGTTCGCCCATCAATTATGATATTTCTAAACTCCCTAAACATCAAATCTCATTTTCACTATTTGCTGTCAGTTAGTGTCAGCCTCTAAGGATTATAATTTTGGTTTGTTTAATTTTCTTTTTATCACTAATCAACCGGTTATTAGGCCTTTCAGCTGGCTAAAACACGACCCTTGCATTAACTAATGGGTATTTCTAAACTTCTCTGCTGTCCATCTGACCCATGTAGCCAAACAAGTGGCTTACACACCTGAGCCCATCTGACGCTTGCACTGCTGCTGAGGCCAAACGAGCTGGGAAATTCTAAAAAACTATCGTATTGTATTGTACTCCCTCTGTCTTTTAAAGAGGGACGCCCGCACTGTAGACACGCGTCTCGAGGAGGTCGGATGACGCACTATTTGACCTCAAAAAAATTCGTACTTTTTTTCGAACGTACATTAATCCTTAACGTACGTACGAGAAAAAATTCGAAACTTTTTGGGGTCAAATAGTGCGTCATCGATATGCGTATGAACAGTGCGGGCGTCACTCTTTAAATGACGGAGGGAGTATGTGAATAATTATTGTAGTATATATATATACAACAGTAAGTGAGAGAGTGTCTTATTGATGTGATATCATATCAGCAAGTGAAGTTATATGGCAATATCACCTCAA
The DNA here is from genome assembly GCA_963691705.1 of Viola odorata. Taxonomy (NCBI): domain Eukaryota; kingdom Viridiplantae; phylum Streptophyta; class Magnoliopsida; order Malpighiales; family Violaceae; genus Viola; species Viola odorata. The sequence goes on along the minus strand of OY829540.1, from coordinate 1,201,444 downwards.
TTGTCACCTTAATCAATACTATCACACCATGTTAGTGGTTTTTTTTTTTTTTGACACATAAGCTCACATATAAATGCATAACTTTAAAAACAATATAAATGCGATTATTAAACATGAATGATTAGTATTTAAAAATTTATAACATTAAAATATGGAATATAATAAATTAGAATGTAAATAGTCAATAAAAAAATGTATAGAACAAAAAAAATTAACAATTAAAAAATAGAAAAAAAATGAGAACATATGATAACATAATAAAAATAGGAAAAAATATAAATTAATACTTAAATTATGCTATAAGAACAATTTGTGTTTTTTCTTCAGAAAAAAATAAAGTGTCAAGTATATTTAGTCTTACTTAAAGGGTTAAATAATATTTTCTGATAACTGAAATAATTTAATATTTTTAATGAAACTTAATTATGTGTATAATAATAGGTAAAGTGTAAAATCAACAAGTTAAAAAATCTTTGGATTGCACTATTAAATTGAATTAATTTAAAATTAATTCATTTATTTAACTAGAGTTATGATATAAGTTATGAAATTTGAAAGGATTGAGTTTAAAGAATATAAAAAGTCGCATAATTTTATATATAAGTGTTCACAAATTTCTCATTTTGTTTACAAATGATTGTTGGATATGGTGTTCAAGGAAGCTAAGGTTAGTTTCAACTTTAATTTAGTTAATTTTTTTGTTTGTTTATTTTATAAATATTTTATTTATTTCTCCCCACCATGACTTTTTGGACCCATCCAATGTTGATGAAATCATTTCCCGAAGCAAATTATTTGTAAAATAGAGGCAAGAGAAATTTGATCTTCACTTAGATACATCTGTAATACGCTTAATTAAACTTTTTAATATTGGATTCTCCTAACGTATTCTTTTTTTAGCGAACTAATCAGTTTTGTCACTTGCGTAGGTTATGAAATCGGTACTGCAATATTTGCATCGCTACCAAAACTCCTGTACATATTTTTTATTTTTTTTACACAACATGTTTCAACTTTCTCATATTTTTTTACATCTTTACTTCTATGATAATTAAATTCATTATTTATATTAATATTTTATTTGTAGAAGTGGTTCTTCAAACCATATGAAACAACAAAGTAATTCAAATTTTGTGTTACACCAATTTTGAATTTTTTTAAATCGTGAAAAACTTTTATTTTATAATTTCATTCATAATTTGTAGTTATGCTTAAAGTTCATTCAAAATTTAAAACTTAAAACATACTACTAACTGCATTAATGCATTAAAAGAGTGCTAATATTTTTAATATTATTTTCATACTTTTTTTTAGAAACATTATTTTATAATATTATTTAACTTTTCGTATTTTTTTCCCTTGATTTTCTAACTTTTTATATTTTTTATAAAATTCTTTATATATTAATTTATTTTTTATAATTTTAAAGTTTTTTAAGTCAAAATGTTAATGTGACATCATGTCAGTGAATTAATGATGTGACATGTCATGGCATATTATAATATCGGTTATAAAAGAAGAACATATAATAAAATAATAAAAATAATTAAGAAAATGGAGGAAATTATAAAATACTATTAAAATCAAACTATAAGAACAATTTGATTTTTTTAGTGTCTGGTATATTTAGTCATACTTACTATTAAAATTATACTACAAGAACAATTTAATTTTTTTAGTGTCAGGTATATTTAGGCATACTTAAAGGGTTAAGTTTTTGTTTCTGATAATTGAAGTAATTTAATATTTTCAGTGAAGCTTAATTACGTGAATAATAATAGGTAAAATATAAAATCAATAAGTTAAAAACCTTTGGGTTGCACTATTAAATTGAATTAGTTTAAAATTAATTCATTTATTTAACTAGAGTTATGATATAAGTTATGAAACTTGAAAAGATTGAGTTTAAAGGGTATGAAAAGTCGCATAATTTTATATATAAGTGTTCACAAATTTCTCATTTTGTTTACAAATGATCATTAGATATGATGTTCATGGAAGCTAAGGTTAGTGTCAACTTTAATTTAGTTAATTTTTTTGTTTATTTATTTTATGGATATTTATTTTATTTCTCCCCATCATGACTCTTTGGTCCCACAGATGTTGACGAAACTATTTCATGAAGCAAATTATTTGTAAAATAAAGGTAAAAGTTTTATTAATATTTGACTTAATTTGATGAAAAGAGATTTGATCATCATTTGGATACATCTGTAATACACTCAACTAAACTTTTTAATATTGAATTTTCCTAATATATTATTTTTCCTAACATATTTCCAAGGTGATGCAAATTTTGTATTACGTCATGACATATATGTTGGTGTTTTAGCATTAGAAGAATTATTTCTATGTGTTTGTGATTAATTTTTAATTCTTCAAAGGTTATTAAGAACATAATGTGCGAAGCTTGGTTTTCTAAAATTAATAAGAGTAATTGATTCTATAATAAAATATTTTATTCTTCTAATACTTCCTAAAAAGTTTTATGAATAAAATCATTTATATAGAGAATTTAGACACTTTAAATATTTCGAATTTAAAAAAAACTTTTGGGAAAAAATTAAAATAAATGTTAACTCAATTTTATCATTTGAAAACATAAAACAATTTAAAAACAAATCTCATGAAACACCGAAGTTGGAACACCTAAAAATTATAAAATAGGGGAATGAAATAAAATATAATCATCTAAATTTAACTACTTAAAATGAATAAATTAACAAGGAAACGTTATTGATTATTATTTTTTTTTGCCACATAAACTCACATATAAATAACAAACTTCAAATCATTTTTCGCATGCATATCAAAACAACATTTAAATTTCGTATGCGTTAAATCCATCATTTTCCGCATGCAATCAAATCAACATTTAAATTTCGTATGTGTTAAATCCATCATTTTTCGCATGTAATCAAAACAACATTTAAATTTCGTATGCGTTAAATCCATCATTTCTCGCATGCAATCAACTCATCTCGCATGCAATCAACTCAGCATTTAAATTTCGTATGCGTCAAATCAATCATTTCTCGCATGCAATCAACTGTCATCATTTATTTTCCTGCACTTACCAGACTCAGCATTTAATTCTCGTATGCGTAAAATTCATCATTTTTCGTATGCAATCAACTGTCATTTAAATTTTTGCACTCATAAAATTGCTTATTTATTTCTCGAGCTATCGCTAACACTCTCACTTTGTAGGTTTTAATTTCAAGCTTCGCTCGAAAGTACGCCTTTCGATTCCTTTTTATTTATTCGACGCTTTTCGTAAATATCAATCGTACGCATGATATATAGAACTGCTAGAATTAAAAATCAATCTACATGAACAATGTGTTTAAAGACTCGATTAAAATGTCATGCTCATGTGATTTTAAATTCTCGCTTATATTGACTGCATGTACATGGGGACTTTTGATCCCACATCAGTTTTTCACTTCAAAAACCTTTCATTCAATCTGTACTCTGCTGAGCTATCCACGATAGAATCACGTAGTAATTAATTTAATCATGCATTGACACGATGAAATAAGAGGGTGCTCATTCAGTCTTACGAAAAATTCAGTCCCATCACGTTACGATCAGGAATAATCAATCGATCTTGATAAACGGTAACCCCGTCAGAAATATTTTTTAATTATTCCTGAACGGTCACGATCATAGAAAAGACTAAAGTGACGATTCCTCTGAGGGCCCCCTTTTTCAAAACGTATTTTATCAAACACCTTTTTAACACCTCTCTCATCAACCGGTAACCGTTTTCGGATGTGACTCGGGTGCCTAACACCTTCCCGAGACCATAATACGACCCCGAACCTTTGTCTGGGGTCCAGACCCCTTTTTTGTGCCTTTAGTTTTGTATTTATTATATTTCTTATGCCATGGCGATTAAGGTTCCCTAAACCTAGCAACCAAATTAGGGTGACGACTTCATTGCATGTTGCAAGCCGTCTGTTTACGCTGAGCATCGTAAGGTCTCAAGTTCGTTGCACACTCGCGAATTTTTAAATTTCGGGGGCGCGACAACAACTAAAGTTATAGTACTACTAAAATTTTGTTGCAAAAATTATTTGAAAACAAATTTGTAAATAAATTCTCAATGACATTTAAAAGAGCTAGATAACTAATTAAATTAAAATAAAATGATTGATTTTTTTGTTAGTATAACTCAACGAAATGCATTCCAAACAAATAAAAGATGAACATAAAATAAAAAATCTGCTGAAGTTATGTGGTAAGATCAATTTTATTATGAATGGAGCTCGACTACATATGACTATAACTTAAAGCAGTATAACATTGGAACATGAAATGTAAGAAAATCAATTAAAAATTAAAATGCAAATAAAAATAACAATTGAGGAAATATAAAAAATTTAAAATATTGGAGGAAAAATATATTGCTAAAGTCACGATACAAGAAAAAATTATGGCGATGTCACATCAACTGCCTTCTTGACCAATATGATCATATCATGTCATTGATTATTATATTTTTTGTCATTTAAAACATGGAATATGCTGATGTGTTAGAATGTAAAAATATTAGTTAAAAAATTAAATTGCAAATAAAAATAACAACCGAGAAAATAAAAAAAATGAGAAGTTTGACAAGTGATTATTAAACACAAATGATTGGAATTACAAATGACAAAATTCACTCAATTCATTTACATGATCAAATAATTGGTATAATGACCTAATTACTAATAGGGAACTCTAAGGTTGGAAATGCAAATAGGAAGTCATAAGGTTTTCATTATTACATAATGACCTAATTACTAATGGGGGAGCTCTAAGGTTGAAAATACACATGGAAAGCTCTAAGGTCGAAAATACACATGAGAAGTCGCTCAAAGGTTGGAAATGAATATATATATATATACACTTTAGTGCCAACAACTACATCAAATAATCTTTCCTTAAGCTTTTGGTTTCTCTGGAAACCTTATCAAATGCATTTTAACAAAGAAAAAGACGCAAAATTTCATCGGTATCTAATCCTAAAATCATCAAAGTACAAATGAGCAAACTAATTATGTCAAATTAAAGGTGTTGAGGTTGCTGTGTGTTGGAAAAATCTGCACAAAAAGAAAGTGAAAGATCGAAACGCGGTGAAACACTGTCCTAAATGAATTTATTTTCCCTACGATATAACGATATCTTCTAACTCGTAGTTAGGTACTAGAACAACAAAAATAAAATTGATAGTAACCTAGAATTAGAATGATCACATTTAGTGTATTAAGGTGTCTCAAAAGAAGGATGATAACACATATTTATAGACTCGGAGATATAAGGTGGTTTAAAAGATATTTTCGTTGGAGCCAAATCTTCCACTTTAAGTGGGATATGATTTTCGATTTTTGCCATCATGGAGAGGATATTCGGTTTTGATTGTGGTGGTTATAAACAGTGTTGACTGATTCAAACTAAAGTTGTTTGTATTTAAAATAAAACTTTTGGGACCAAAATATAAAACCCATCCTCTCAATCAATGCAGTCTAACACTTCTCACACCATAAGAGGGACAATTAATTTTGTGTTAGCAGAATTAACAAGTGACTTGTTATTACCCATATGAACCTTCTTCATGGGATCTCCAATCACAAAAGTTGAGTTCCCATCATTGTTAATTCCTTAATATAGCTTTAAGTCCTATTTCCCATGATATTTAGCCGGCAGATCAACCAAATACATGTCTGACATCTCATCGTCAACGAAAATAATCTCATCATTTAACAATAGCTTAACCACATATGCAAGCCTTAGTTTGACAATCACAATATATCGATACATAGGTGTTACACCCAATAGAATTCTTACATGTTGTAGAATTTCATCCAAAAAATTATTAACACTACTAGTGGATCTTCAAATTACATCACTAGAATTCTTACATGTTGTAGAATTTCATCCAAATTTTTTTTAACACTACTAGTGGATCATCAAATTACATCACTAGTAGATTTTATCTCATTTGAATATAAAATTCAATTATTATCACTTTATTCTCTAATACAACAGAAACTCAAATAATACCACAATTCATGGTACCCCTCAAATACGTCATTAAAGAGTACTACAAAATTTATACCAAAATGTTTAATCCTTGAGAAATTTATCAACACAAAGTTCTTGAATGCTATCACATCTCTTATCATTTATTTATTTATTTTTCTCCTATTATCACATTTATTGTGATATCATTGCTGCCACAAACTCACAAAAATATTAGTATACTTCATGGTATTTAAAATATATATATATATAAATTATAATATTGGAACCTCCACATTTGAGAATATTATTATACTTGTTTATGTATAAAAATCAATTATACCAAATAAATATATTTGGTATTTTCTTAATTCCACACAATTCCATAAGAATTAAGAGTTAGAGTAACTACCAACACTTAATAAATTTACATTGCTCTATTTTGTTGTTAATACTTCTTTAAGATAAGTATTGAAAATAATTCTCTATATTGTTGTTAAACAATAATATACAACATTACTCCCTGAACGTTTAATCTCATTTTCTTTCCTAATTTTTCTTAATAAATGATCACTAATTAACCTATTAGTATATCTTCAATTTACAATAATTGTTGTATCGTATGAATATCTATATTCGTATGTGTTGTATTTTCAATAAATAATTTAAACAGTATTTAAAATTGATTTATTTATCCACGCATTGTATTTTAAATTTTTTTTAAAATTACCGTGCCGTTTCATATTCGTATCACTTTAACAAAAACTGATTCTTGTTCCATATACATCATATTTTAAAAAGTACTGTATTTAATGTATACATACGGAGTATAATTATCGTATCTCTATCCATATATCATGTCCGTCTGTATTACATCTAATGCCGCTTCCATGACCTCTACTGATTCTATATTGAATTCATAATTTTTCTTTATTGCTTCTATTATTTTCCTCCACTTTGGAATTATTTTTGGATAACATGCATTTATCAAACACCAGACCATGATTGTGTCCTTGATAATAGGGTGCTAATTAATATTATAATAATATAATTAACTATATAATTTAATTAATATATTATATTAAATATTAAGTAAGAAACTCTTGTATATATCTTTGCTTCCGAACAAAATAATTAAAATTAAGCTAAAAAACACCATCGGATGTCAAAATCGCACGATCTACATCTTTTTTTTTCCTTTTGGAAACTACAAAATAGAAACAATCTACCTAAAAAAATATAAAAATATAATATTTAAATGTAAATTACTTTTTCCTTTTTTTCCGGAGAAAACTGCAATCAATAGGATTTTCTTTACCCTCTCTTACCTTACCGGTACTACAGAAGAAAAAATTGCAAAATCCCATTAGAATGAGATGGTCTTAAAAATACTGATTTAAAGAATGAGTGATTGATCTTCTCCAACTCTTACAACGACTTTAAAAAATGCAATTTTTTTTTTAAAAGTTCAAAAAAATCTGAAAATAATAAAAAATGTAGAAATATCAAGTAAAGAAGAGCATATTTTGAAAAACAATAATGTAATAATTAAAAAAATAGATAAAAATATAAGAAAATATAAAGTTGAAAAAATAAAATAAAAATTTGAGAAAATGAAAATTCTTAATTTAGATTTATGAAGGAAGGATACTCTAGTTTGATTTCTGTATCGGTACCGGGCAAATATCAGTAGGCCAGATACGTATAAGATATGTCCGAATATTTAAAAATAATAATAAAATATTAAATATAGATTAGATACTTTTGAAATACTTTAGAGACACGTCGTAAATGCCTCTGAATACGTCTTTGATACTTTGAGGACACTTTGACTACAAAATTATGTTTTTTTTGTTCAATTTTAAATTTTAAGATTTTACTTCTTTAACGTATTTAATGATGTGTTTCATTGTTAATATACTAGCATTTCCTATTATAGTTATTTTTATTATATTTCATATATAATTTATGCACATGGTTTTAACTTTTAACTTTAGGAAACAGAACCTAATTTTTTTTTCTACATAATCATCTATCTACTTTTGCTTGAAGAATTTCTAAAAAAAATTAAAAAATTAAATAAAAGTTATCACAATTCTGGGCTTAGCCCGGTGGGCTGTCCAGCCATTCATAGGTTTATGTTGGAACCGAAAATCTGAAACCTAATTAAATAAAATAATTCTTAGGGACTGTTTACGGGAAAATTCTCCAAATTTTAAAAAAATTAGAAATATTTTCGAAAATAAATGTATTTTCGTAACAATTTTTTTCAAAATGGAAATTTTTTGAAAACTTCTCTAATTTTTTAAATTTTCTAAATTAACACTGAAAATTAAAAATATTCAAAATGGAGTTTTCCAAATTTTCCAAAACTATTTTTCCTATTTTTTTCTTTCTTTCTTGCCTAAACCGTATCTACTCCATAAATCAAGCAACAAACTTTCTTACAATTCAAGTTTCATTCATGATATTTTACAACACGATAATATTTACAACTCAATCAATTCACCAAGTTAGGAAGATAAGAGATGGAAGTTCCAAAATTAAAGAGAATTAAAGTTTAAACAAACCGTAAGAAGCTTAGAACATTGTTCTCAACAATAATTATGCCAAAACTTAGATTTAAAACCAGAAACTATAAGTTTAATCAATTATATCATCTGAATTTAACCCGAAAGTCATATATATTTATTTATCATATAATTATATTACATTTATCATTTTGGTGGAACTAAAATTATGTAAAGTCTTTACGGAAAATAAAAGTTTAGGGTTGCGATTAAATAAAACTTTCAAGTTCAGGGTTGTTTTTCAGCTTTTACCCATTAATTAACAGTGTTTTTTTATTTTAAGGTCTTTTTGGTTTTGGAAGATCTCGAGCCGAATTTTATTTTAGATAGAGAGGAGATAATTCAGAGGGAGATTTTTGATAATTCAGAGCCGAATTAATTATTATTATGTAATATTTATTTTATTTAAAAGCTATAATTAAATTCCTAATTTCTAATTATATATATATGCAGTATCATCTTAATTTTAAAAAATGATTATAACAGTAGTAAGGATTAATATCTAATTAATAAAATATACTATAATTAGTAACATTTAATTATAAAGTTACATTTAATTTAGTTTATTATTAATTTTGAATAAGGATTAAATAATTGATAAAAATATGATATACGGGTAAAAGTTGAAAAACAACCCTGAATTTTAACGTTTTATTTAATCACAACCCTGAACTTTTATTTTGTTTAATTACAACCCTGGTCAAACGTCGGTCAACGGTGCCACGTGGCACTGTGACGCTGACGTGGCACCATGACGTGGCACATAACGTCGGTCAACGGTACGTCTGCTTTCTGTCACGGTAGGGGGTAACTTAAACAATTTCTTGTTTGACTAGGGTTGCGATTAAACAAAATAAAAGTTCAGGGTTGCGATTAAATAAAACTTTAAAGTTCAGGGTTGTTTTTTAGCTTTTACCCTATTTATTTATCATATAATTGATATTACATTTATCATTTTGGTGGAACTAAAATTATGTAAAGCCTTTACGGAAATTATACCATCCATTACAACCCCTTTAAATATGTATCTACACACACTTAATGATTAAAGAAAAGAGAAAATTACGTCTCTTCCTTTTGGTCGAATTCGAGTTTATATAGACCATATTGATTATGTAGTTGTAGTCAATTCTAGGCTTGACCCATACCTTTGCGTTCTGCGCCCAATTGGGTTGTCATAACTATCTAACGCTCCTTGATGAGTCCCACAGGGGACCAGAGGGCGGCGCCTGGGTTCCAACCAAGTCTCGATCACAGCAGAGACTCACCCCAACACCACCAGGTGAGCCCTCCACTGTGAGGAAGTGAAGTAGTGACTCCCATATTTATATATACTAAGTAGTTTAGGTACGTGCGACATTTTTTTTATATGAAATTAAATTGTTTGTTTAGATCTTGTTTTAAAATAGATAATTTAATTTAATAGAATTTAAATATTATTCTAAGGTAATATATAACCCACCATATAAATTGTTAAGCATACTAATAATTATTATTAATAAATAATGTAGCTTAATAGTATTTAAATATTATTTTAAAGTATTATAATTAACCGTATAAATTGTTAAGCATACTAATAATAATTATTAATTATAAAATGATTTTACTATTTTTCTTAGTTGCTGTTAGGACGTAGAAACATAAGAAGAGAGATTACTGCATACGATTGAAGGTTGAACAGAAGACACTTTGGAAATTGGCAATTGGCTTCGACTCTACTATTCCAAGAGAGAAAGAGAGCCGGTAAGCTATTAATAATTTTTTGTGATTAATAATATAGTTATTGAGTTACATTATACGTTTATATATAGGTACACATGTGTAGGATTTTAGTTGTTGTATTATACTCGTACTCTTACTTTTAATAGAGTTCCTAAATTCTTAATACTATCAATAAGAAGTATTATACTATTGAGTGAATTAGACATTCACTGTCAATATCAAATATAAATTAATTAATTCATATTTCTAATAATTTTTTATCATAAATATATTTTTTTAAATAAATAAAAAACCCAATATGTTATTAAGATCAGTGTTTTAAAAACCGACCCGGCTGACCCGTTGAACCGGATTCAACCGGGTTCAACCGGGGTTCAACCGAGGTTCGACCGGATTGACCCATTGGTACAGTGTGAACCGTTCATTCAGCGAACCGTTCGAGCTTAGATGATTGAACCGGTGTCTATAACGGGCCGGCCCATCAAATTTTCCATTTTGAAAAAAATAAAAAATAAAAAAATAAAAAATTTAAAAAAACACAAAACGGTGTCGTTTTGGGTTTGCCAAAACGGCGTCGTTTTGGTTTGAGATCGACCCAGTCGGGTTGATAGCGGGTTGACCGGGTCGACCAACCGGCCGGGTCGACCGGTCGAAACCGGGTCACTTGCAGGTCCGGTCCAAAGACTGAACCAGCCCGAAATCCTCATTTTGACGTCGACCCGGGCGGTTCAACCCCGGTTCGACCGGGTTTCAAAACACTGATTAAGATGTCAATATTTAGTGTGATCGCAACAAAAAAATATTTTTTTCCAAATTGTGAAAATTTTGCATGTTTAATTAAATAAATACTATAAGAATGCAAAATTTAAAATATTAATAGGAAAAATTAACATCAAACGCACAAAAAACCAATTATAAAAAAATAATACATCAATTTTAATTACAGAGTCAACGAATGTTTGAGAAAATGAAAAGTATTTGTATAGACGACTGTCAAAATAATCATTCATCTATTTTACTCACGAAGAAAATTGTCAAGAATAATTTCATAGGAAGATAATTTCGGTATTTAACATATTTTGGTTATTCAATAAATTATATTTCTCTTTTGTATTTTAGCATTTCAATTATTAAATTATTTAAATAATTTTTTTGTTAATTATAATTTAATATTATGATGTGAATATTTCATAATAGAAAATCACCTTCTTTCATTTTTCATACTATTAAAAAAATATTTAATATCAATTTAAAGTCTAAAGAATTAATTTAATATACACTCAATATTCATAACTTTAATATTAACTCTTACACTATTGAGTGACTTAGACATTCACTGTCAATGTCAAATACAATTTAATTAATTCATATTTCTTATAAAATTTTACCATAAATATGTTTTATCAAAATAAATTAAAAACCCAATATGGTATTGAGATGTCAATATTTAGTGTGATCGCAACACAAAAAATATTTTTTTCAAATTGTGAAAATTTTGCATGTTTAATTAAATAAATACTATAAGAATGCAAAATTCAAAATATTGATACGAAAAATTAACATCAAACGCACAAAAGGCTAATTATAAAAAAACAATACATCAATTTTAATTACAAAGTCAGCGAATGTTTGAGAAAATGAAAAGTATTTGTATAGACGATTGTCAAAATTGTCATTCGTCTATTTTACTCACGAAGAAAATTGTCAAGAATAATTTCATAAGAAGATAATTTTGGTATTTAACATATTTTGATTATTAAATAAATTATATTTCTCTTTTGTATTTTAGCATTTCAATTATTAAATTATTTAAATAATTTTTTTGTTAATTATAATTTAATATTATGATGTAAATATTTCATAATAGAAAAGCACCTTCTTTCATTTTTCATACTATCAAAAAAATATTTAATATAAATTTAAAGTCTAAAGAATTAATTTAATATACACTCAATTTTCATAACTTTAATACTAACTCTTATACTATTGAGTGACTTAGACATTCACTGTCAATGTCAAATGCAATTTAATTAATTCATATTTCTAATAAAATTTTACCATAAATATGTTTTTTTAAAAATAAATTAAAAACCCAATATGGTATTAACATGTCAATATTTAGTGTGAGCGCAACAAAAAAATATTTTTTTCCAAATTGTAAATTTTTTGCATGTTTAATTAAATAAATACTATAAGAATGCGAAATTAAAAATATTAATCGGAAAAATTAACATCAAACGCACAAAAAGCCAATTATAAAAAATAATAAAATAAATTGTGAAAAATTTATGTACATTTATTTAGTTTGATCCATATAATATTCAGGATCAGCTGGGACATTTTCTACTTCAGGAATAATTTGATTACTCGTAATCTTTATTAATATTAAAATACTTAAATAATTCTTAGTTCAATTATTTATCAATTCTTAATTAACTAATATTAATTTAAGAAAAAAATATTTTAAAAAATATATCCATAAGTTGCAATTTTAGTTTTTCTAATAGTTAGAAAATTTAAAAAATGTTAAAAAAATATATCCATAAGTTATGTAATTATTTTATCAATCACTAATTATTTTAATTTGTTATACTGATTTTATATTATTTTTAATATTCTACTAATTAAAATAATTGAAACATTACCAAACAATAAAACCTTTAATTTATTATTCATTATTGAACATGAAATTATGAATAAAAAGACTAAATACCAACATTGTTAAGGGCGTGCAATAGGCATGCTGGTCCACTAAGAACAATTGTTATTGCACATGTTATCACGGATTACATTATTTTACAACTTTTAAATGGAAAAAAAAATGTTGCATGTGATTGCTTGTCGTTAGCATAAAAAATAGTTGTAAAAAGAATATGAAAATAGGTAAAAGAGTACAACTTATCACGGTCCGCAAGGATTTGCAGATTGTGGTAAGAGGATCGTCCTCTAAGACCTCTAGAATTCTGTAGCTCTGAATTGACTTCCTCATCACTGGAGTTTGTTGATTGTTTCTGTAACTTAAGGCAGTTAAACTATAAATTGACAATTAAAAATGGTCTTGGTCAAGATTGAGTCTTGGCCTAGGGTTGTTGTTTTAGGATCTAAACTTAGAATGGAGAATTCCTAGTAATGGCGAGTTCGTGAGCACTTGTCCGTGTACTTCGATCATTGATTCAGGGATGTTCAACCTCTCCCTTTATAATACTGCTATGGATTGGGAGGTATTCCTTTCCAATCCTACTTTCGTCCTCTTGAAATCACCTGACGGGAATTCCTTTTCCTTGTGATCTTAATCAAGGGACACCTTGCTGGCTAAAGAATTTATCTACTTGATCGTTGGCTTGAGTCGCGTGCGCTTCTACAATGTCACAGGGAAAGTGACAGAGGCGTCGCAACCACTGCATAAATGTATGTTCAACTCAGTGCTAAACCACAAAATATAATGTAGATAGTGATGAGAGGATCGAATCCACAGGGAGGAAATCTTGAATAATTTGTATTTTTCTTGTTAAAACCAAATCGGAACAAAGTTGGGGGGAGTTTTTGTAATTGAACCGAATTAAAAACAGTACTTTGAATGAAAATCAGTGAGTGACAGTAGCATGCACAAATTATAACTGGAAATATGAGTGAAATCAGATGTAGAGAAACAATCCTTGGTAGAGATTTAAGCAAGATGACTATCCTTTGTAATTGATCATTGACAAAACATATTCTGACATGGATTTATAGAGATATTAAAGGAACAAGAGACACTCTAAATTCCCAGGTTTCCCCCTATACAAGTCAATTAAAAGAGACTCTAATAATGACCCTAACTTTCCTAACAATTTGTCAAGTTGCTGGAAAATTGTAACCATACGGGAAACCCATCCCTAGGCGTAGGGATGGATTCAGTCAGCCCTGGACCTATTCTTTTCCTTCTTCCTAGTTTAAAATGACAAGTCTTATGTCAATAATCAACTAGTTGTCTACTCAATCTTCATTTAATGTAGGAAAAACACTAATATAAATGAAACTGACATTACTCATTCAAATCAAATCACAAGTTGGCCAAACTTCCAATTTTAACAAGAACAAGTTTTAATAAATTAAAATGAGAAGGAAAGAAATATAAAAACATTCATATTAAGTTCAACACAAGTCTCACAATAACATGGATAGTCAACCTCTAATCTCTACCAAGAATCAGAGGAGTTTAGCCACAATACATAATTAAAATCACAAAATAAAACTTATTGTTCAAAGTAGGAAATTGCTGGAAAATAAAGTGGAAAAGTGGTGCAGTTTTTCTGATCTCTTCTTCTCTGATCTGATGTTCCCCGATCTGATCTGATCTCCTCCCTTTAATAGCCTTTCTCCTTCTCCTCTCCTCTGCTTCAAAGGTCCAGACTATACCATAAATAATTGCAGCACTCAAGAACATGTGCTGCCAAAACCAAGCTGGAAAGTGGCACTTCTTCACTTTTGAAGAGAATATTCTTGAATAATTCAAAGGGAATGTTTTGTCATTCTTCCATTGATGTCCCCTTGGTGTTTCTGCAAGGTGGAAGAAGGAATCCAGGCACTAATACTCGTGCCCATGTCCTCCAGGTTCCAGGCTGTCCGAACCAGCACTCTCAAATAAAATACACAAGTACACTCAGTGCTGTCCAGGCTGGAACTCTGACAGGGTCGCTTCATCCCTAGGCCTAGGGATGAAGAGACCAAACTCGGCAGACAGTAGGCTGAAATCAAAACTCTAACACCGATTGATTATTTTAGCTCTAATCTTCAAGCTTTTTGTTTCTTTTCCTCATTTAACGATTATTAAGCCTGTAAAGAAAAATAGGAAGGAAACAACCTCAAAGTAGCATAATTATTATCTCGATTAATAATAAAAGAGACAATAAAACAAGGTAAATAATCAATCAATCAAATCCCCCACACTTAATCCATGCTTGCCCTCAAGCATGAACTAAGAACACACAAAATAAACCTTCTGCACAAATATCAATCCCTGGACTGAACTCAAATGATTACTTCAAAAATCAACTCATTCAAACAATGCTCAAACACTACAAATATCACAAATGTGCAAATGTTCATATAGTGGTATGATAGCATGTTGTTCAACCAGGAAATACAAACCTAGAACTACTGATTTCTCTTCCTTCGACTCAATCCAAACACTAGCTGCGACACTCATGCAATAAATATAAATACTAATAAAAACACAAACAACAAAATTTAAAGAACACCACCAATCTTTTCCTCTTCTCCATTTTCCTCCAACATCTTTCTTTTATTTAGGCCTTCGGCCTCTTATACCTCCTTTTCTTTTTATGTTTTTCTCTTTTCTTTTTCTTTTCTTCCTTCTTCTTCTTCTTCTTTTTTTTTTTTTTTTAATTGCAACACTTCTTTTCTTTTCCCATGAGTTTCACTTCTTTCCACATTCCCAAATTAAATAGAAAGCGCATGCAGACATGACCTCTCACCAAAGGTGCTATGATCGGTCCAAAATAAGGAGTTAGCACACAACCGACCGGAAGTTTCTCCAAATAGGGATGATGGTGCCGAACCACCAACATCGTGCAATCCAGGAGGGTATGATGAGAGACCAACACACAAGAAAATTAAATGATACTCATGCAAACAGAAATTAAAAACTTGCAGCAGTGTAGAGGATAGGATCTTCATCCCTAGGCCTAGGGATGAGAAAACAGTGCAATTCTAGCAAAGTATTTCCTAGGACAACAGTACTCATCATACATCTATGTGAATAAATGCACAAATTGTAATATCAGAAGTGTTTAGCATTGCAAGACAGAGCTGATTGATCAAGTATTCACATAAGTTCAGTTTTTGAGATATTTATTCCATACAAAAAGGGTAAAAACAAAGCAAAAAGCAAAAACATGATCTGATGTTCCCCGATCTGATCTGATCTCCTCCCTTTAATAGCCTTTCTCCTTCTCCTCTCCTCTGCTTTAAAGGTCCAGACTATACCATAAATAATTGCAGCACTCAAGAACATGTGCTGCCAAAACCAAGCTGGAAAATGACACTTCTTCACTTTTGAAGAGAATATTCTTGAATAATTCAAAGGGAATGTTTTGTCATTCTTCCATTGATGTCCCCTTGGTGTTTCTGCAAGGTGGAAGAAGGAATCCAGGCACTAATACTCGTGCCCATGTCCTCCAGGTTCCAGGCTGTCCGAACCAGCACTCTCAAATAAAATACACAAGTACACTCAGTGCTGTCCAGGCTGGAACTCTGACAGGGTCGCTTCATCCCTAGGCCTAGGGATGAAGAGACCAAACTCGGCAGACAGTAGGCTGAAATCAAAACTGTAACACCGATTGATTATTTTAGCTCTAATCTTCAAGCTTTTTGTTTCTTTTCCTCATTTAACGATTATTAAGCCTGTAAAGAAAAATAGAAAGGAAACAACCTCAAAGTAGCATAATTATTATCTCGATTAATAATAAAAGAGACAATAAAACAAGGTAAATAATCAATCAATCAGAAAGATAGTATCTAATTCATGCTACCCTCCAATCAGGGCCCTAGGGCGTCAACCTAGTCTGAATTATATCCTCTAACTCTTACTAGCTTCGTCGAGGCTAGCTACCTACTTGAGCCTCTCTTGTTTCGACTCGTCCCTTTCGAGGCTTGCTGCAAATTCACTAATGAACTCAAGAGTGATCGGGTCTTGAGTGTAGTAGGAACTGATTTGTTGTAACAAAGGTTGGAGAGATTATGGAAGAAGATAGTTTATTAAGTGTGTTTTGATCTCACGAAGATGGGATTTGACTCACTCGGCCCTTACCTAGAATGGGTGGTTTAGTTATTAGACATATTAATTGAAGAAGAAGACAAATAATTGATGAACATGAACTGAATTAAATCTGCGATATTCAAAGTGAATAATCACAGAGCAAGTTTTCTGCAACCCCGAAGTTGGAAAAAGGAAGATGTCCGTGATTGACAGCCTTCCCTAGCCTTTAACCAAAGTTAGAGTCCCCATCTCTCACGGTTCTTTCAAAATCTAAACTTCAAAATTACAAGATAAAGATAAAGCTAAATTGTTCAAATTCGAAAATAAAATAAAATAAAATAAAACTAAAGATAGATTGTTTGTTCAAATGTGAAATCGGATCAATATCCGAGAGTCCTCCTTGCAAACGCTTCTGCCATCAAGACTGGCTCCAACTGTCGTCCTAATCCAAAACGCATCTTCCTTGACTCCATGACCAGCACGTCTCTAGCTTGACAATCTTGGCCAAGCCTGCGGCCAAGATTGCCCGATTATCTGGTACACGCTCCAAAGCTGGCTTTTCCATCTATCTTGCCACTTCTTTGAACATCTGCACAATTAGGAAAATTTGGCACAGTTTAAATAGTTTTACCACTTAATTTGCAAGGATTTAAGTGGTAAAAACATGCGAAATTAATGGCCAATAAAATCTCCCCACACTTTAATGATGCTTGACCCCAAGCATGACTGACTCAAAACAAAGAAAAGACACACAAAACAAAATCAGAACCAACACCTGCACTCAACCATTCACCTCTTTATTCTGGGTTTTTCAAATGTATCAGGTTCCAGATCCCACTTCCTTGTTACCAGGGACTGCTCAATGCCCCAAGTATCCTAAGTCCACATAATTAAAAATTCCAGACACTCCTTGACAGAATCATACAAACAAGGTAAACAACCACTGTTTTCCTCTACTTCTTCCTATTTTTAACTACTGCTCTTATTTCATTGCATTTCTATGAGTCTTTCCAAAAATTTCAGGAGGGATTTGCTAAAAAATTCTTGAATATTACTGCTTAATGAGGCAGAAATATCAAGACAAACACGTAGATTTTTTTTCTTTTTCATTGCACAAAATTCCTCATCTCTTTAGTTCAGTTCCCTGGTCATTTTGACTTGGTGAGGAAAGAATGCCTGGGCTATATGCAACATTTAAAGACTCAATTTCTTTTTATTCATGGCAGTTTTGTGTCATTAGGAATTTTTCAAGGTCAAAGTATGGTGAGCAGTCTTAGTTTTGCAGATTCTGGTGTTAAGCACCAGAACTTTTAATTATGTGTACCTAGGATACTTAAAGAGCACCAGAATTACGTACCCTCACAAGCATTGAACATGTTAACCCAATTTCCTACCCTAGTAACATGGTTTGGGGTCAATGGCGACTGATACATTTTCAAACCTAGGTGGGAGGCAAACAAGGTGTCAAGGGCAGGTGCAGTCCAGATTTTAAACAAATAAAACATGAAATCCTAAAAACACATAAAAATAGAAACAAAAATATGCACAAGACTCTGACTAGACTGTCTTGGCCAACACCCCCCTAAAAATTATTTTTACTTAACAAAAACACGTAAGAACAAGTATATACAGTCACAGACACACAAAAACTCTCCCCACACTTGAAATACACATTGTCCACAATGTGAGATAGAGTAGACTCAAATAAAATAAAGAAGAAAAGAAAAAAGAAAAAGAAAAACAGAAAAAACAAAAAACAAAAAGAAAAGAAAGAAACAACCTGGGGGGGGGGGCAATCTAAGTGGCAGGATTGGATCTTGCTGCAGATGGTGCAGTGGTTGGAGCTGGTTTTGGTGAGTCCTCGGAAGAGTCATCTGTTGATTCCAGCTCAAAATGATCATCCACTTTGCGATGCAGACTAGCCATGGCTTTGTCTAAGGCATGCAGGATGGTGTGGTGGTGACCAAGAGAGTCTTCAATCCTCTTAAACTTGGACTCCTGGGTATCAAGGAGCTGTTGGATCTGTTTCTTGGCCTCTATCTGCTGGTCGTGGAAGAAGTTCTGATTGTCCACGAAAATCTGCAGCATAGCCTGATGGTGATCTAAGAGCTTCTGGATCCACTCTAGAAGGACTGGCTCCTCTTCCTTGTGGGGGTCTGGTGCATGATCTTGGCCAAGATCAGAAGCTGGGTCTGTCTCATCTTCTGGGAGCTTAACTGGTATGAGCTTGAAATCGCCATTATTCTTCTTCTCATGAATGTGTTCCTCGACTGGTGTAAAATCTACATTGAAACAAACAAAGAATTTTTCTAAGTGGAAGTGGCTCATCTGGTCAAAAGCTTTAAGATCCATAAGTTTTATACCACAACTTTTATGTAAATTGACAGAATCCAAATCTAGACCCCTAGCAGATTTGGCAAGATGGGAAATTAAAGTTCCCATGATGAGTTTTGGCACTAGATCACAAGCTTGGATTTGTCTAACTATCCAATAGCCTAAGTTGACTCTTTTCCTATGCAACATACACCACAAGAGGAACGTTTCCAATTTGGAAATGTTACCAGAAACAACAGTTTTGCCATTCAGATTAAAGGATAGAATCCTTTGGAGAATCCTCAAAGTAGGATCTCGAATCTGATGGCTTTAGCATTTTTATCAAGTTTAATGCTCTGGTCTCCTATGAGTTCTTTATATGCTGTTGTTTTATTCCAGTTAGGGGGATAGTCAGTCAAAGAGTTCAAATATGCATCAGATTTAAGGCCATCATCATCCACAAAACCAAGCATAACATTAAAATCATCAACAAAAACATGTAACCAGACGTTGTACAACCTAAAATTAACCACATTAGCAGCATGCAAATCAGGATTACCCCTACCCGTAGCATATAAGACATCCTGGTCTAACCAAAAGGAGGTATGAAATTCAAGGCACAATTCAGAGTAAGCAGGCAAATCAAGCATCAAAAAGGATTCCCAACCCAAGCTAATGATGAAATTTCTAGTTCTATTGCCAACACCCAATGCATCCAAAAAGGAAAAATCAAGTTTTGCAAAAGGAACAGATTCACAAGCATGCTTTCTAATTAGTCTGGCCTTGAGGTCTGGTGTGTCAAACCTCAAGAAGCCATTTAGTGTGTGCAGTAGGGGTACCTTAACCGGCTTTGCCATAGACTTGGCCAAGACTGGTGCTTCTGCCTCATGTTTCTGAGCTTGCTCCTCTGCCTCTTCCTCAAGGATTGGATCTTTTCCTTTGGCTTTCGTCGTGGCATACCTACTCCTTTTGGCTGGGAGAGAATGCTCCTTCTCCACCTTCTTCTTCCTCTTCTTATCACCCTTCTTTTCGGTCTCCTCCCTCGCTTTAGGCATGGGAGGAGTGTCTCAGGCGAGGAATTTCGCCACGACCTTCTTATGGGCAATTTCCTTCACCTTCTACTCCTTTTTGGAGTCAGGGCACTTATTAGCCTTAGGAGGCTCTTCCTCTAGTTTTTTCTTCGACAATTTTGCTTTCGCCGCAACCTCTTTCAGTACTCTCCTCATCATCAATCTCTCCCCTCTATCCTTAGTGGTCTGGCTCGATTTTTTGATTTTTCTGGCCAGCGGTACTTCGTCAGAATCCGTGTCGCTGACTAGTACAGTTTCGTCAACCCCCTTCTTTGCCCTAGATTCGACCTTAGCCGATTTCTTTTGCTCCTCTCGTTCATCTGCGAGAGAAAGTCTTCGTCTTGTTGCGGGAGCGCTACTTGTCACGCCGACTAGGTTTTCCTCTGGGGGTGTGCAGAAAACAACGTCGGGAGTCAACCCGGTGATTTTTGGTGTTTTTGTAGGTGGAGGAGGGTTGGGACATTCTTTTTGTGGAATAGCGAGGGTGCTTGGTGAGCTTTCTGGGTCGCTAGCCATGGATAGGATGGTTTTTGCTAATTTGAGGTAAAAATCTAGATTTCTGGGACTGGCTTGTTGGTGATCGGAGGCGGTGGCGTAGGCAGAGGATGAGTATGTGGGAGTTTGTTCTAAATTCGGTGAAGGAGTAGGGGTTTTCTTGGAGGCTTTTGCTCTGGTTTTAACCATCTTGTGTGGTTAGTGGAGGTAATGGGATTGTGGCGTAGTGAGGTGAGTGGTTAGTGGAATTAATGGTGGGTTTAACGGTCATGGGAAGTTATAAGGTTGAGAGTTTGAGTGTGGTTAAGACAGAAATTCCTTTAATTGAATTCCCAGGAAATTCAAATTTCAGGAGTTTGGTGCTGCACGGCACTTGTGGTCATCTGTCTATGCCACGCGTCCCACGTCCTCTCCGACTAACTTTCCAGCGCTTGGGCCTAAGCTGTAGGCTCGGCCCATCAACTCTTAAACTCTCCCCACACTTGTTCCTTGGAACAAAATACCTGAAAACACACAATCGAGCCACTGCCTAAAAAATGAACAACAATTTATTCACAAAATTAAAGAAATGATGAAAAATAAATAAAGAAAATCATGGGTTGCCTCCCATGTAGCGCCCTTAGTTATAGTTGATAACAATTCACCTAAAAGAAAGGGTATTTTCGTCTATCACCCAGTGGGATGAGGCCTAGCTACTGTTTCGCACCACCGCGGTAGGGACAACATCGCTACCTTCCCCAAAGGCTAACGCTACAAGGGCTAACGGGTCCCTATCGGCTCCTCTCACGGACCTCACGGATGGCTCAAGGAGTTATCTTACCCCCAAAGGAAACCACGCGTCAGGAATATCGCTCCGGCCGTTATCCTACCGTGGCAATATCTACCTACATACCTACCGCCAAGGTAGCGTATCGTGTTAAGGGCGAACCACATACCCTAACGCGAGCGATAGCTCCATATCCGTTTACACGGGTGGGAACGCCCATTTTCTTCTATAAATACCTCCCCCACAAAGGAGGCAGGTAAGGATACTCAACTGGCCAAAACTCTGCTAATTTCAGTACACATACTGACTTAAGCATCGGAGTGTTTCCGCTGGAGACCCCCTCCAGCGCATTGCAGGTACTGTGGACCGTCGCGCACACTGATCTGAGAAGAGCCGCTCCGCCATACATCCTTCGGCAGAAGACAAATAATTATCAAATTGGTGCTTTCATTGAGAGCTTTGGTTCTATTAAGTGAGCATCCTTAATAACCAAGCTCCTCCTCCCCGAAGCTAGAAGGATTATGGCCTCAGAGTCAGATCCGGCGCTGTCCCGAACTTCCAACATCCCATACAACACCCGCAGACGCCTGTTTCCCTTCGCTACCTCTGATGTCCCCACCCCAGGGCAGGACGTCACTGCAGGAGACTTGGACCCTCTTCCTGGGTCAAGTTCGGAAGAAGTTACCTTCCAGATTTTCTCTCCCTTCTCCCACATAGCAGGAACCAGCCATCCTACCCCCCAGGTGGGAAGATCTATGATAGGAGAAGTGGAAAACCCTTTAATGAATTCAATAGCTGCTCTCCAAGCTCAACTGGATCAGCTGACAGAGATGGCTGCTGGATTTACTCCTCATGCCTCAAGACCTGGGGTGTCCTCCCATGTGGTTTTCACTCCAACCATTGTCACCGAACGACCCTTATCGCCCCAACAGTCTAGGGCGCTCCCGTCCTCATTACCTCTCCCCTTGGCACCCATAAACGTTCCCACATTCACGCGCGGACCTGCTGATCATTCTGGATAATACAGGGGAGGAATATCTATCCCCGAAGCAGCCCGCCAGCGTGATGAATATAGAGAGCCCTGGGATGAGCGACGGGGGGATATAGTGAGAGATCCATCTCCTAGATACAGTGAGAGATCTAGCAGCAGAAGTCGACGAGCTCGAACTCCGAGGAGCCGTAGTCGTTCTCCTAGGAGACACTAGGAATATGACCCTCAAAGTCCCAGATACGACGCTGAAATTCCACATCAGCGTCAGCCTCGTAGGATCCCCGATGCTAACGTGGGTCATCCGTTCAGCTACCATGTCAGGCACCACAGAGTCCATCGGCATGTGAAACTCCCAGCAGAATCATATGATGGCACAAAAGATCCCATTTCTCACCTCAATAAGGTGAAGGATTTCGTGCAATTCCAAACGCGCAGTGACGCAGCACTGTGTCAAGTTTTCGTAATGACGCTGTCAGGAGTGGCACGTCTATGGTTCGAAGGGCTCCCCGCCGGGTCTATCGATAATTTTTCTCAGCTGGAAGAAAAATTCAAAAGTCGGTTTAGCACGGCTATTCCTATCAGAAAGTCAGCGGCTGCGCTGTTCGATATCCATCGAAAACCACAGGAATCGTTGAACGACTTCTTAGGTCGCTTTGATCTCGAAATGTCCCTAACGCCAGGGGTTACTATCGATTTTGCGATTGAAGCCCTGAAACGCAATTGTCGATACGGCAAACTGAAAGATACGCTAACGGTGGACCCACCAATGACCCTGGATGCGTTGAGGCTGAAAGCGCATAACTATACGAGAATGGAAGAGGAAGAAAATAGAGAATGGATCTGAGGCATGCCGACGGACCCGTATGTGGCCCCTAACATCCTGAACAGCAATGCCCCTGACACTAAACCCACCGAGGATCTCGGGCAGCGGAAAGAAAATAACACTAAGACCTCTAACCGGCAGAGAGGCAATTTCTCAAAGGGGAGACCTGGAGGATCCCCAACTCGGAAGCAAACGGACCCGCCGAAAGGCCGGATATACGATCCTGACCTCCCGTCTCTCATACTCCCAAGGGCTGAGATCTTAGCAATAGTCCAACAGAGAAATTTACCTATCCGCTACCCAACTCCCGTGAAAGCAGGAGTAATCATGGGAGGAAGAGAAAATGCATACTGCAAATTCCATAAGGTCAAGGGACACTCAACAAATGTATGCAGAGAGTTAAAATCGGCTATAGAGCGATTAGTCGAAGAGGGCTACCTTGGAGAATTCGCCACAAAGGCAAGGGAGGAAGCCAGAAATAATCCAACTGGAAATACAACTGAGCAGAGGCAAACGCCCTTGCACGCTACAGGGGCTAACGCAGTTCCCCTCGGGCCAAACAGAGAAGCGCTCGCTATAGATAGCGATCAAATGCCCATGATAAATATCATCGCGGGAGGGGCACCCTATTGCGAGGAAATTATGCCACAAATGCCCAATCCTGGAGAGAAGCGCAAACGGGAGAGCGTTCAAACAAAAATCGAGCCAATAAGTGCCTTAGACAGAATGATATTGTCTTTCTCAGAGGAAGACGAAAAAGGCATCGTTTTCCCGCATAATGATGCGATGGTTGTAACGCCTGTCATTGGAAGTCATGGGGTAAGAAGGACCCTTGTCGATAACGGGAGTGCAGTGAATCTATTCTCGTTGGAAGCATACAACTTGATGAAACGACCTGACGGTGAGCTATCGTCCTGCACGAGGCCAATTATTGGGATTGATGGAGTACCGATTCCGGTAGCAGGAATAACATCCCTGCCGGTGTACTTCCGGGAGGACACATCCAAACGCTCCGAAGAGCTACTATTTCTGGTCGTAGACCTAACGTTACCATATAACGCCATTTTGGGGCGACCTTTCCTTAATCGTTTTGGAGTAGCCATATCTCAAAAACACCTGCGGATGAAATATCCCTCATGGGACGGCGTGGTCTCAATCAAAGGGGACCAAAAGCTGGCAGCCGAATGCTACTTACTCATGACTCAAAGGAGCTGTGACCACTACGTTTGCGTGGCAGACAACCCTTTCGATGACAAAGAAGAAAAGCGCACTCAGCCGCTAGATCAGATGATATCACTCCCTATCGGTAAAGATAGCGAAATGAATCTCTTAGCCAGTGAGAAACTAAGCCTGGAAGAGAACGCGCAGCTAATCCGGCTGTTGAGGAAATGCAAGGGAGAGTTTGCGTGGAAGCCATCAGACATGCCCGGAATCTCTCGGGAGGTTGCGGAACACCGACTAAACGTTAGTCCTGAGGCCAAACCTGTCCAACAAAGGCGACGTGCTTTTTCGTCGGAAAAGATAGCCGCCATCGAAAAAGAATTGCTAAAGCTCACAGAGGCGGGGTTCATTCGAGAAGTCCAATACCCGACCTGGCTAGCCAATCCTGTGTTAGTCCCAAAGCCTAACGGGGACTGGCGCATGTGTATCGATTTTACTGACCTAAATAATGCCTGTCCCAAGGACTGCTATCCCCTTCCTCGAATAGATCAGTTAGTCGATCAAACCGCTGGGTACGCTTATCTAAGCTCCCTAGATGCGAACTCCGGATATCACCAAATCCCTATGGCTGTAGAGGACGAAGAAAAAACTGCCTTCATTACTCCCAGGGCTACATACTGCTATAACGCAATGCCGTTTGGGCTAAAGAATGCCGGTGCAACGTTTCAGCGTATGGCAAACAAAGTTTTTGAAAATCAAATCGGGAAAAATGTAGAGGCCTACGTAGACGACATCTTGATTAAAAGCCGGAGTTTCAGAGAACACCTCGCTGACTTGGAAGAGGTTTTCAATGTGATGAGAAAGCACAAGATGAAGTTAAAACGAGAAGTGTCGCCACTCTTGCACCTTCTCTGGACACGGCAGGCTCTTCAGAAGCACCTCCTCCCAACGCTGATACGGTGAGGGTGCCTTTTAGCCATGATATACTACATTTCTATGTCTGTCGTTGTTTGATTTCTTTCTTTTCTTTATTTCATATCGCGTTTTTGGCAGGACACTATTGTTGTCGCTACCTCCGCTCTTCCCTCAGGCGATATGGATTTGGGCTATGCGCTGACTGGCTCAAAGAAGAGACAGCGGACGGAAGAGGAGGGCAGAAATCCATCTTCCTCTGCCACCGAGGTGGGGAATAGACCTGCGGACGGGTTTGACTCTACGGCTGTTCCCTAGGGAGGGAATCCGTCAGAATTTTTGGAAAGCTTGGGCACAGGCGAGACTTTTGAGGTTTCGCCCAATTCTTTTGGTGGTCCCGTTCACGCATATTCCTCCAACATGGGATATCAGGAGGTTATGTCAGATCTTTCAGGCTATCAGCCTCATGGCATTTATTTTGCTCCAGGAGGTTCGTCCACACAAGCTCGCCCTCATTTTCCTCTGGCCTTCATTCGTTCAAGCATCCCCCTATCGGCCCGTTATGGCGAAGGAGGTACCACCTTTAACTTTGTGGCAGATTTTAGTCCGATAAGTGGGGTCGTTGCTGTGACCCATCAAGTTGCACTGTACGATCTGCGTAACACTGGTCTGGCGGCACTGGGGGTGATGGCTCGGGTGAGGTTACGGCTTTGCTGGCTTCTCAAGTATTGGCGTCTGCGACAGAACGAGAAGCCTTCCTTTCCAGGCCTGAGGTTGATAGGGTGAACTCATTACGCTCCAACCTTTTTACAAATATGATGCAATTCCATTACTGGGCGGAGGAGGCACAGTGTCAGACTGCTTCTCTCTCCTCCTCCTTAGAAGAATTAGCACGAGAGCGGAATGAGAAGAAAAAATTACTGGAGGAGCGTACGAACTTATTGTTGGCTCATCAGAAGCAGAAAGAAGAACAGTCTGTCACCTTGGCAGCGGAGAGGGCCAAAATTACTGCCTTGGAGAATGAGAAGTCATCCCTGGCCAAGGAGAAAGCTGCCCTGGAGGAAGAGTCGACCGATAGGAGCCTGTGGCACGTCGAGCAGACTGCCGCTATTTTGGTCGCTTGCTTTGAGGAAGTCCACGGGGTCGACGCGTGCAAACCTGATGAGGTCACTGCCGCTTTCAAACGAAGATCTGGCCACCTTAATGAGGAGGGCTTTCGCCAAGCTAAAGCGGCAGGCTGGAAACGGAGGCACCCCGAAGGTTGACGTGCTTCGAGGCTTTACCGCTCTTTCCTTAGTGATCAAGCGTCACTAAATTTTTGTTTATTATTTTGACCACCAAAGTTTGTAACCCCCTTTAAACATTTCGATGTGTTCAAGCCACTTTTATTGCTGACTTTTCTTTATTTAGTTGCCTCTTTGCAAACTCCTTTGGCGTTATCTTCGCCATGTTTTCCCAATGCGCTTACTTTTCCGAACAGATCCTTAGCGTTCCCACCAAAATTACAGAATTTGGTATTGGTTTAACTTTCTCGGTAAGCCTGGCGATATCCCTGCTTACGACATCCTCACTCCTTCCGTTGCCCGAAAAGTATTCTGCGCATTCTTAATTGTAAATCATCAGTAACAAAAACATGTTACGAGGGATAGTAATTACCCGTAGGAGCCTTTTCGCTGCCATCATAGGGCGTTACCCTGGAACCCGCGGGAATCACTTTCGCTATCAGCTCTATACTTCACCAGGGATTACACATCTGGTTACTAACCGGGATTTCGCGATTCTTCGCGTTTCCCTTTTTTCACGATCGGTCCTTAAAGTGCCTCGTCTTAGTGAGCTGTCGGATCGGGACGGCTATCACAAGGCTAGGGAATTTTCACTTTTGGGCGTTGCCCTCGCATCTAGAACCGTGTCCTTACTTAATGGCTTAGCTGTAGGAGCCCAGTCGTTAAGATAAGATTCTTGTTTCTAGAATGGAGTTTCTATTTCTTTGGGGCGTGCCTCGTCTTATTGGGCAGTCTCCACGAGAACGGTCAGTACAAGAAAAGGACTTTTCACTCCCAAAGATACCGGGTGGTGCCCTCACTTAATGAGCCATCTGATCAAGATCGGTCATCACAAGGATAGGACTTTTCACCCCCGGGGGCGTCCAGGATCTTTCAATCCGACGCTAATTCAAGGTATGGTGGGTAGTGCCCTCACTTAATGGGCCATCTGATCAAGACCGGCCATCACAAGGATAGGACTTTTCACTTCCCCAAAATACCCCCTTTTTCATCTGCATAAAGGCAACCACAAATTTCCACGAAAGCTCTCTCATCGAGCGTTAGTCATGGTTAGGGTTGACATAAATCAAAGGTGCAGATAAAATCAAATTCTAGAGTAATATAACTTCAAGCGAGCGATATTCCAAGAGTTGGATAAGGGTGTACCATCGAGAGTCTCCAGATGATAGGCTCCTTTCCTGACAACGTGGGTGACGCGATATGGTCCATCCCAGTTTGGACTGAGTTTTCCCATACGTTGTCCTGCCGCTCACTTGTCTCTGAGCACCAGGTCACCAGGTTTCAGCAACCGTTCTTTGACGCGCCTGTTATGATAACGAGCCATCTTTCGTTTGTAATGCTGCATTTTCAGAAGGATTTCCTCTCGGACTTCTGGTAACGCGTCCAGGTTAGCTCGTAACCTTTCCTCATTCAGTTCCTCCCGAAAGTGAGCCACCCGTAGGCTCATGGTTCCAATTTCCACCGGTGTAACGGCTTCGGTCCCGAAGGCCAACGCGAAAGGTGTTTCTCCGGTGGTAGTCTTAACGGTCATGCGGTACGCCCACATCACGTATGGTAGCTCATCAGCCCATTTCTTTTTAGACCCTTCTAGGTTTTTCTTGATGCCGCTAAGGATGCTCCGATTGGTTACTTCCGCCTGTCCATTAGTTTGCGGATAAGCCACGGAGGAAAAGCGTTGCTCGATTCCAAATTCTGAGCACTGGTCTTTGAAGAACTGGCTGGTGAACTGCGTCTCATTGTCACTGACAAGGACACGAGGTCCGCCAAACCTCATGATAACTTGATATTTGAGGAAACGCCAAGTTTTTTCTGCTGTGATTGTGGCAACCGCTTCAGCTTCCGCCCACTTAGTGAAATAGTCTACCGCCACTATCACAAACTTCAATTGAGACCTTGCCTTTGGGAATGGGCCTAGGATATCAATCCCCCATTTAGCAAAAGGACAAGGGGCGATAATTTCATATATTTCAGTGGCAGGCCGCCGAGGAATCTTGGCAAACTCCTGGCACTTAGGGCAGGTTTGCACATAGTTGTGGCAATCTCTTCATAGATTTCACGCAAGGTGGGCTAGTAGAATCCGGATCGAAAGACCTGTGTTGCCAGGGTACCGCCTGACACGTGCATACCACATACCCCTTCATGGATTTCACGCAAGGTGTGAAGGCCCTCTTGCTCAGTTATACATTTGGCGGCAGGGTGAGAAAAACACCTTCGGATTAGATCCCCGTCATAGTACGTACAGCGAGCTGCCTGTCTCAGTACCTTCTTCTTTTCAGCGGTATCCTCAAGCAGTTTCTCGTGTTTCAAGTATTTGATTACGGGGATTCGCCAGTCGCTCTCACACTCCTCCACATATAAAGATGCTTGCTCTTCCATGAAGGATGGTACCAATAGCTCACGATAATATACGCCTTTGGGTATGGATGCTTCCGGATTCACGGCCATTTTGGCTAGATTGTCAGCTTCAGCGTTTTCCTCCCTGGGGATATGCTCGAAGCTGATTTGCATGCCCTCTTTCTTTATTTCCAACAATTCTCGCTTTACTTTGGAGAGATATTGAATCATGATGGGTTTCCGGGCCTGAGAGTGCCCCAAGACCTGGTCAATTATCAACTTGGAACCACCACAGATTTTTAAACGCAGGTCTCCTGTTCTTCCGGTATCGTGCCTCCCTTTAGAGGAAAGTCCTTTCCCTATTCTGAGTCCGGCTAGCAACGCCTCATACTCTGCCGCATTATTAGATAACGGTTGTAGGATTCGAATGGCGTATCGTATTTGCATATCGTGCGGCCCATTTATAAAGATTCCAGCTCCAGCCAGCTCTTGGTTTTTAGCTCCATCCACATGGACGATCCAGAGGTCCGTGTAGGTTTTCGGGAACGGGAGATCCATATCGCCCCATTCTGCTTCAGGTACGCCGTCCAAAGGATCCTCTGTAAAGGTACATTCCGCTATGAAATCAGCCAGGATCTGAACCTTTACGAACGGTCAAGACTGATACCTCAATCCATATTGTTCTAGTTCAAGCGCCCAAATCAACATTCTTCCGGAAGATTCAGGCTTTCGAAATATTCTTTTCAGAGGCTGGTCTGTGAGTACGATGACGGAATAAGACTGAAAATATCGATCCATTTTGCGGGTGGCTTGTATAAGAGCGAACGCTATCTTTTCGATTCGGGCGTATCGCAACTCCGCATCCTTTAAGACGTGGCTCACAAAATAGACCGGGCGATGAGAGTGGTTATCGTCGCGAATGAGGACGGCACTGACCACTTCATCTGCGGCGCCAAGATACAGATATAAGGTATCGCCGGCTTCGGGTCTCGTCAATAGTAGGTCAGACGATAGGTAATCCTTTAGCCCGATAAATGCCTCCTCACATTCCGGGGTCCACCCGAACGAGGCTTTCTTGCGTATGACTTTGAAAAAAGGGAGACACTTTTCTCCTTGCTTGGAAATGAATCGCCCAAGGGCAATGACTCGCCCTGTTAGCCTTTGCACCTCTTTAATGGTTCTTGGCGATATCATGTCTTGTATGGCCTTAACCTTTGAGGGGTTAGGCAGGATGCCTTTTTGGCTGACCACGTAGCCCAAGAATTTTCCTGTTTGAAATGCAAATATGCATTTTCGGGGATTTAACTTCATGCGATACCTTTTCATTACGTCAAAGACTTCTTTTAAGTCTCGTAGGTGATCTTGAAAGCTTGCGCTCTTCACCAATATATCGTCAACGTACGCTTCCACATTCCTCCCTATTTGTTCTTCGAATATCTTGTTGGCCATACGTTGGAACGTAGCCCCGGCGTTCTTTAGCCCAAATGGCATCGCCGTATAACAGTAGGTGGCCTTTGGAGTGAGAAACGCAGTCTTTTCTTCATCTTCCCGGGCCATGGGGATCTGATGGTATCCAGAGTTGGCGTCCAGTGAACTTAGATAAGCGTATCCAGCGGTCTGATCAACTAACTGATCTATGCGAGGAAGCGGGTAGCAATCCTTAGGGCAGGCATCATTTAAATATGTGAAGTCGATGCACATGCGCCAATCCCCATTGGGCTTAGGAACAAGGACAGGGTTCGCTAGCCAGGTGGGATATTGAACTTCGCGGATAAACCCTGCGTCAAGAAGCTTTGCTACCTCCTTATCTACAGCTAACGCCTTTTCATTAGAGAACGCGCATCGCTTTTGCTGTACCGTCCTGGCATCTGGGTCCACATTGAGCCGATGTTCGGCTATTTCCCGCGATATACCTGGCATGTCGGAGGGTTTCCACGTGAAATCTCCTTGGCATTTGTTCAGCAGCCGGGCCAGTTGAAGGTTTTCCGCTGGGCTGAGTTTTTCACTGATCAGGAAACTTGCTTCCTCTATACCGATTACCGGAATGGGTACCATTTTGTCTAGAGGTTGAGCGCGCTTCTCGTCGCTCTGCTCATAGGGGTCCGCTGCTATACATACGTATCTATCGCAGCTTCTTTGAGTCATGAGCGAGTAGCATTCCGCCGCCAGCTTTTGGTCGCCTTTTACGGATACTACCCCATCCCAGGAGGGGTATTTCATCTTTAAATATTTCTGAGATATCACCGCTCCAAAGCGGTTGAGGAAAGATCGTCCGAGCACGACATTGTAAGGCAAATTCAGATCCACGACAAGGAACAACATGTTCTCTGATCGTTTGTAGGTGTCTTCTCGGAAGTATATGGGCAAAGTAATTATCCCCGTGACAGGGATTGGAACCCCATCAACGCCGACTATAGGCCGTTTGCTAGGCGTTAACTCATTATCAGGTCGTTTCATGAGATTGTATGCCTCCAGCGAAAAGAGGTTCACCGCGCTCCCATTATCAATAAGAGTCCTTCTGATTCCATGACTGGCGATGACAGACGTAACCACCAATGCATCATTGTGCGGATAGACGACGCCTTTCTCATCCTCTTCGGAAAAGGATAATACCATTCGATCCAATATGCCTATCGCATCTCCTTTTTTTGTCATGCCATCACGTGTGCGTTTGTCTCCTTTCGCGGCTGTCGATTGCTCTGATTCGTCCATATAAGGGGTTCCTCCCGCGATAATGTTAATCATAGGGATATATTCGTCATCAACCGTAAGAGTTTCCCTATCTTTACCTCTGGGAGCATCATCCTTTTGCGGAACGCGAGGAGGAACTGGTGGTTCGTCTGCTGTCCTTTTCATGAGATTATTTCTGGCATCTTCTCTTATCTGGGTGGAAAATTCTCCTAAATATCCTTCTTCTACCAAACGTTCTATCGCCGATCTTAACTCCCTGCACGCTTCTGTGGAATGGCCCCTAGCTTTGTGGAATTTACAATAAGCATTCTCCCTTCTCCCTAGAAGCACTCCTGGTTTCGTAGGTGCGGGATAGCGGATGGGAAGATTTCGCTGTTCCGCTATCGCTAAAATCTCTGCCCTTGGTACGTTAAGAGAAGGAAAATCTGGGTCATATGTATGATTTTTATAAGAATCCCCGTGACGTCGAGAGGGGGAACCACCAGTTTTTCCCTTCGAAAAATGACCCTTCTGTTTGTTGGAGGCCTTGGGGATATGGTCCTTCCGCCTAGCGTAATCGTCAATAAAATGGTCGTCAGGAAGGGGCTTCGTGGGAGCAGCGGCAATTTGAGATGTCCCCTGCGGCACATTATACGTCCTATCTCTGTTTTCTTCTTCTTCCATTTTTGCATAATTATGGGCTTTAAGCCTCAACGCATCTAAAGTCACTGGAGGGTCCACCATGAGCGCGTCTTTCAGCTTTCCATAGCGGCAGTTCCTTTTCAGAGCTTCTATAGCAAAATCAATTGTAACGCCCGGCGTTAAGGACATTTCCAAATCGAAGCGACTAAGAAATTCCTTTAAGGTTTCTTGACGCCTTCGTTGTATGTCAAATAACGCGGCAGCAGATTTCCTGATTGGGATTGCCGTGCTAAATCTGCTCCGGAATTTAGATTCTAATTGTGAGAAATTATTAATGGATCCACCAGAGAGACCCTCAAACCAGAGACGCGCAACGCCCGATAATGTCATAACGAATATTTGGCATAACGCCGCATCACTGTGGGTCTAAAACTGAACAAAATCCTTCACTTTATTAATGTGCGAGATGGGATCCTTGGTGCCATCATAAATATCAGTGGGAAGCTTCACGCACCGACTGACCCTGTGACGCCTTATACGACGGCTGAATGGGCGGCCCGATTTATCATCAAGAATTTCACACGCCTGACATGGAGGAGACATTTCCGCCTGACGCCCCCTATTTCGTGGTTCTGGCGTAAGATGTCGTCTAGGAGATCGACTGCGGCTCCTACGTGAACGACTTCGATACCTTCGACTACTGGATCTTTCACTATACTCGGGAGACACACTTCTGTTGGCGACTTCGACACCGGTTCCTAACCCCCTCAAGCTGCCTGTCTCCTTGTAGGAGGAGACCTTGCGGCATTTGTGGTACGTAAGCTTCTACTCTTCCTTGAGTAAACTGCTCAACACTAATCGGAGGATTTCCCGCGGATAAAGGCATCTGGAGGCTTTCTGGGAACAACGATGATAAAGGTCGATCAGGAACAATAGATGGTGTGAACATGACACGGGGAGGGAGACTAGATCCAGAAGCACCAGGCGTGAATCTTGTGGCCATTTCAGTCAAATATTCCAGCCGAGAACGAAGGGCCGCTATTTCCATTACAAAGGGATGTTCACGGTTGAGCACAGATCCCCCAAAAGAGGAGTGGAGAAATCAGATCCCGCTATTTGAGATGACAAGACGTCCGTCTGCGAGGAGGCCAGTCCCCCAGCGGTTCCGGCCGAGAGGTCCAGAGATCCCGAAATAATGGGTTGTGTCGTCATAGAGAGATCAGCAGTAGCAAAAGGGAACAACTATCTGCGGATTGAGAAAGGGATATTAGAGGATGATGATCGGATCGGCTGCGATCCTGCGGTCATGACCGTTCCAATCTTCCAACTAGACGGAGCTTGGCTATTAAGGACGCTCACTTAATATACCAAAGCTCTCAATGAAAGCACCATTTGATAAGATTCGACGTCGGTCTTGTAAGATTCGGAGTCGAGCCTGATCGGAACGGTGGCGGTCAATCTCGAGTGTACCTGCAAAGCGCCGGAGGGGGGCTCCGGCGTAGACACTCGGATGCTTAAGTCAGTTCAGGTTTCAAAAACAATAGAGGTTCGTCTCAGTGATCTCGATCTTACCTTCTGATTGGAAAAGTAGGGGTATTTATAGGCCTATTTGGCGATATCTGGCGATAACAATCCGGGCGATGTCTGATGGTGACGTCACAAGCGATACCTGATGATGACGTCATGAGCGATATCTGACGGGCTGCCGGGAACGATAACCTCGTGGGTCCCTAGGATGGGATGGTGCCGTGCGTATAGAGTCGTGTGAGCCCCCCCCCCCCCCCCCCCCCCCCCCCCCCCGCTGATGTCGACCATCCTAGGAATCCTTCGCTGATTCTCGGGCGATATCAAGATATCTCGCGGGTCTTATGGGAAATCGTCTCGGCGGGAGCCGCAAGTGTGGAAGCACCGTTAGGGTTGTCTTGATTGTTATCACCCGGCTAGGGAGAGTACGAAGATTTGACATAACGCCTCGTCTCTTGAGATCTGGAAGGCGACTTGGTTCTTTACCCGCGTTAGGTGGATAACGGGGTTGGTTAGGCCAGCGTAGACGTCCGCAGTTATCTTAGTCCGTCGGTCGACCTTATGCTTACGGACCCGATGGGTCAAAGGGATTTTCGGGTTTCCGTCCCGCTCCTTCCGGCCACTAGATGACACGGATATGGGGCGTTCTTCCTTCCTGTCAGTAAGGTATCGTTCCTGGTGGTCCTGATGGTACTCTGGACCGGGCTGTCGTCGGGCAGGGGATCACTCTCGGCTCCTCCACCCTTCGCACCCTCCTAAGTTAGACTCCCAAGAGGGCTGATAGGCCGCATGTCGTTGGGAGTACGGGTCATATTCGCCGAAGAGGCTATCGGGATAACATCGGTGGTAGATATTCTTCCGTCAGCCCAGGAGGGTGGGGTATAGGAGTCGTCAGCCGATGGTCAGCAAAGGTATGTGGGTCCGCGGGGAAAGGCTGCGGAAAAGGGGGAATATGGGGTCCCGGGGGGTGTTCGCCTGTTGGGGGATTCCTGCAACTAGTATGGCCAAGATCTGGTCTATCCTTTGGTGTAGGAGGGCTGTCACGGAGCGGGGCAGGACGAGGGTGAATGCACTAGCACTGGGTACCTCTGCGGCGGGGGCGCTGGTCCCCGCGCCGGTAAAGGGGTTATTCCATCGATAAGCCGTTGGCGGAGGTGAGTTGTTGGCCTCGAACCAATCTTTTATTTTCTTCTTAACATTGTGTGTTTTCTGCATGGATTTATTTATTAACACATCCTTCGAAACAAAAAGTTTAGAACAATTTTTATTTTCTGATCAGGCCACTATTACTAACGATTTTATACATTTTTACTAAAGATTCTAGATGTTTCTTTTACGATTAAAATTTAATTATAATTCAAAATCATTAATTACTGTTCCAAGAGTATTTTATATTAACTCTAAAGCAACAGAGAATTTTCCTGGAAGGCGAGTGAACAAGACCCTTCCTCATGGAAGGCCTAGTTATAACCTAGTTGAGGTATAGTGTTCTATCTGCTTAACTTTGATTTCTGATCCTGTTACATTCTGTTGTTTGATAAGACGTTCTTCTTTTTCATTTTCTTTTGGTCTAGTTTCTTAATAGGTACTCCCTCCAGCTGAAATTAATTGACATTTCAATGTTCATGCACGCGTTTCGAGGAGGCCGAATGACTCACTATTTGACCCCAAAAAAATCCGTACTTTTTTGTGAACGTACGTTAGAAAAAAAGTACAAAATTTTTTGGGGTCAAATAGTGAGTCATCCGGGCCTCCTAGGGAGGTGTGCATGAACAGTAAACGTCAATTAATTTCAGTCGGAGGGAGTAACTATAGAGGAAGACAAGTTTAGGAAAGAAAGCAAAAAGCTAGCAGCTCTTCTTGCAGATCCAGAAGTCGAGGTTAGCATATTCTATTTACTCCATTGTAAAAAAATTATATGCTTGGATTACCAAGGTTGTTAGTCATGCGCAATGATTGTTTTATGGAATCCAAACGATATTCCTGGAATAACAAGTGCTTACAAGATTTATTTGTTTTGTTGTTCATCCAAAAGCTTCTTTCATATTGTTGTTTAGTGGCTATTTATCCTATCCATTCAAATTACATGAGTGATGCTGAAATTTTTCTCATCATTTTGATTTTGACCTTTACAAAAAGCATTGGAAACTTGTGCAGTAAAGACAGTCTAATGGAAGTTTGAAACTACTGTTGCAGTGGTACGGTGAACTGACGTTAATACTACTAGATGTGTCCTCTTAACTTTGTTTTGACAAGTTTTTAGTAGTAGTTGTGGTGAGACTGTTGGAGTACTTAAAGGCGAAATCTTGATTATTGTTATTAGCATTAGTAATATTGGAAGTAGGAGGAAGTGGAAGTTTTTGGTAGTGATATATGGAATTATTGTCATTGGTAGCACTAGCAGTGCTGGTGTTGGTGGTGGTGATTTTTTTTTTTTGGTCTTTCACGAGCCTTGCGATTCTGAAACCAGTAAAACACATTCTTGCCTTCAATTTTTCCATACTCTCTGAGGTTAGCAGAGATCTCGTGAATCTGATCTAAATTTGGGGACTGAATCCCAGTGTTGTAAAACTTTTTCAGTATCCTAATCTGGTTAGTCGTTGGTTTCCACCTTGTGCTGCTCGGTCTGCACACGAAGCTGCTGCTGTTGCTACCACTGCAGCTTCCTCCTCCTCCTCCTTTCGCTCCTCCGCCGCCACCACCACCGTCACCGCCGTTATTCTCCCCCACTGTTTGGTCAATTGCTGGTTGGTTTTGGTGAGTTTGGTGAAGAGGGTCCATGTTGGTTGGTTGGTTGGTTGAAGAATTAGAGAAAGTTATAAAAGGAAAGACAAGACAATTGGAGAAAAGAATGAAGAGAATGTGTGTGGGGTGGGTGTGGTTATGGGAGATGAGGAGATGAAGAGAGAGATGGCAGTTTGACGACAGGCAAATCAAAGAAATATCTGGGAGATGAGGAGATCAAGAGAAAGATGACAGTTTGAGTTTGACAGTAGAGGCTCAAGGACCAGTGGGAGAAATAGGGGTTTTGGGCGTTGTCGGGATGGAGGGCTGAATAATTAGTGGACAAAAATGTCCAGCCGAATTCGAAATAATTACGAAAAAACTTGGTATAAAAACTCAACTTAACTCCTCTTGCTCCTTCATTTCATCGTTGTTCTTCTCAAATTAGGTTCTCTGCACCTCATTCTTCTTCTCATCTCCTCCACCATCGTCGTCCTCCACCACCAGTAGCAAACAGCAGCTCAACCATAACCACCGCGGTCCTCCACCACCAGCGGTGTCGTCCTCTCGCTTGCGTACGAAATCGGAAAAGCATCGAGGAAGAGAAGAGAAGAGAAGAGAAGAGAAATAGAAGCAGAAGAAGAACGGTACCGACCTTTACCTCTGTCCAACCTCTCAGACTAAAAACCACATCTCCAGAAACCCCCGATCCAACACTTCCTCACCCACCGGCCGACAGGTAATCTCCTCTTCATCCTCGAAATAAATTCCCGTAGGTAATCAATTTTTATTTAATTTTTTAACCTATTTTTTCTGTTAAATTGTGTGGCTGATTTTGGGTTAATTGTTGGTTTAATTATTGGTTTAATTGTTGGGTTGATTTCGGATTGATTTTGGAATGATTTTGTCGCTGATTTTTGCTTAATTTTGTCTGGATTTTTGCTTAACTACAACTGAGCAGCTTTAAATTGGGTAGTGATAGTAGGGTTGGAAAAGAGTTTGGGGGTAAACTCTTAATGTTCAAGTTAAGACTGATTGTTGCTGAACATGTTGACTATGTTTGAGTGGTTTCAAAAACTGTTATGAACTTCTACGTGTGTGTATGCAAATTCTTACGGATGTTATTCGGATTGTCTTGTATTGACTGTGCACTGCTTCACATGGTTAATAGAGGCTATACATCCTTTAAACAATCTAGTATGGTTAATCGACCTTGTAGCTCTGTGTTGTGGCCTGTAGTACCTATTGTTTAGTCCCTTCATAGATTACAATAAATTGCTGATCATGATTTCTATCTTAAAGAATTAATGGGACAGTTAATGCTTCACTAGTGGTTGGCCTATTCTTACATCTTGTTGTTCAGTTTGCTATATTCTAATATGGTTAAGCATGCTCACTTTAATGTAATTCCATTATGAGTATCATGGAGAGGTATCATTTGTTAAGCATCATTTGTGAAGAAACGCAGAATGAGCCTATCACAAGCTCTAGATCATGTAAGGACTAAACGGCCCCAGGCTTCTCCTAATCCTGGGTTCATCTTGCAACTTCATTGGCTTGGCTACATACTTGACCTCTTCAATTGTTAAACTGCATTTTAAGCGATTGTCCTCCTTCTTTAAGGCAGGCATGGGAGTTCTTTCTCATCAAATGCTTTTGAACTTATTTTAAGTCAAATCAAAAGATTGGCACCTGAGTTTCATCGGGTACGACTGTATACATTTTGATACTGATGGGCTTTTTTATTCTTCAAACTTTGTTTTTATCCTCTTTCTTTATTTGCTCATGTTCCAGGTTCATTTCTTACACCACTTGCATAGCCTATATCATGATGATTATTTTGCGGCTTTGGAGAGTCTGCATTGCTACTTTGATTATAGGTAATCAACAGCTTTAGCTACTACTAATTTCTAAATTTCTCCTCTCATTGGTTTTCTAATAAGGTTGAACAAAAGACGAGACAATTTCTGGTTTGAGTAAGATGGCATGGAAAATGCATGTAGCTTAATAATTGTACAAAGTGGTAAGACTGTTGAGTGCAACCTAAAAAAAGATCTGCCCAACTTCTGCCGAAGTGACTGTTCACTGGTGTAACCAAGGATTTGCGAAAATATGTTGAAGTTAGTTATGGAACTCTGTGTACTGAAGTGGACGAGTTTATTAGATTTCACTGCACCTCGGTGGTCCCCTTGTGAAGTTGGTGTTTTTGGATGCAATATGTTTAGGTTCTGATTTCAAATGGACTACTTTATCTTTGAGCTAGTTTCACCAATAATACTCTCCTTTCCATTGTGGTTTTAAAGTAATTTTTAGATGTACTTATTCCATGCCTTTGTTAAGAAAATGATCTGATTTTACCAATATTGTCATCAAAGTTCAGGGACTAAGGGATTTGATTGTATCCCATCTTCTCGTTCCAATAGTTCTGAAAGGTATCAGATTGGCTTGCTATGCCTGGGGATGATGCATTTCCATTTTGGGCATCCTCAACAATCTTTGCAGGTAAGAACTAGGAATGTCTTTTACCCTTCCAAGATACTAGTAATAAATGATGTTGTAGCCATTTAGATATCATTTAAACTCATTTGGTTAAAATTTCAATTGTTTTATACCATTATTTCTGGGCTGGTTTCTTTTATATGTTCGGTCTCTGCAATCTTGCTAAAAGAACTTGGTTCGGAACTTCATTTTGGTCATGCTTGGGTTATATGAGTCTGACTAATTTAACAAAACTGCACATTAAGCATCCTTATTCTTTTGTGTTCTTCAAACAGTCAAGGGCGTTGACGAAGCTAGTTCGTTTTTTAGTTAGAATCTCCAAATGTTTTTCAAACACCTGATGCTATTTGCAAGTTATTTTATAAGTCATAAAGCCAAGATATACAGAAATACTCAAATAGGCTTAAGGCCTATCCACAATCTCAGTGCCAGCTAAACAACAGTGAGGTGTTATGTGTTATGTGTTATGTGTATCTGCCATAATGCTGGGTTGAAACTGTTAAATTCCCATGTTATTCAGGAAAGTTGGTATTTGTTGTTTGGCTTATGAATGGTTTTAATTTGGATTTTTCTGAGTAATTCTTTTGATTGTTAATGTTCAGGTTTTAACTAAAGCAGTTCGTGTTTCTCAAGAGGTAATACCGATCATTATTTCTTCTGTTCTTGCATGTGCATGCCCTCATAGAATCTGTTCTTCTGCATTTTGATGAATTGGTTGTCATTCTTGTGCTTCAATTACATGTCCCGTTTTGCTAACCAATGTTGAATATTTTTAGACATTCCAAAATTTGTATGGAGATGTGAAGTTGTTTCATTCTTTTTGTTCTGCGGTCTGACTACACAGTTTTATTGCCTTTGTTGTTGTCAATTATTTACAAGAAAGTTAATCTGCAAGAGGGCACTTTATCAGCTATTTTCTTCTTGATTTGTTATTTATGCAATGGTGTCTGATTCAGTTGAACTTGTCCAGGAAAGCGATGAAAGTTGTCTTGCATACACTCTGGTAGCTATTTGCAACTTGTTGTCTGAAATTGGCATCTCAAATACTGCTGCAATGCTTGGAACGTCCTGCTCATCTATAACCTACATGGATACTTCATTTTCTATTGAACAACAATTATTTTTTCTCTTGAGAGGTGCCTTGAAGAGAGCAGAAAGTTTAAGGTTGAAACAACTAGTTGCTTCTTGTCATCTTGCAATGGCTAAATTCGATTTGTTGGTAAGAATGCTATTTATCTCCTCTACACTCTAATACACGTTCTCCATCCTCTTCTTTGCTTGGAAAGTACTATGATTGCATGACCCAGTAAAATCGTAGGTGTGATTCCTGCAAACATCTGTGTGATCTGTGGAATATTTCTTGTGTTCATTTGTCAATTCTATACTCGCAACTGGTATCTGGTCATTTTCTTCCATTGAATTCTAACACCTTTCTTTCATTTGGTTCAAAACCTTCTATGAAGCTTAGAACAAGTCCAAACAATGTCTGCAAGGTTGCTTCCTCTGGTGATCTCTTCTGTAAACTAGTTGACCTTCTGTTTAATTATTTTGACGGTAAATGTTAATCGATTTTCTTTTCATTTTTTTAAATTTTTTTTCAGGAACTAAGCTTGTGCTCTCATTTGATTAGTGAGTTTGGCACGGAAAGCTCCACAATGGCCACTGATGGAGCCCTCAGCACCACTTGGCTTAGCAATCTAACAAAGTCAATGGGTTCTCCAGTACTGTCCTATGAAAATGGGCATGCAAACAATTGTTATCCCTTGCACTTCTGTGCATAACCAAGTTCAATTCCTGGATCTGTTTTGCAGCTATTGGGTTCTTCATACTTACTTCGTGTCGTTGCTTGGGAGATATATGGCAGGTAATCTTAACATGGACACAGTATTATTGGCCGTTTCATATGGCACATATATGATTTTATAGCTTTTGATTACTTTCTTAGTCAATTTATTTAAAATAGCATGGGATGGTGTCGTTCGGTTTCAAATCAGGTCTTTTTTACTGTTTCAAGCTGGGTTAATTTGGAGGCCGATTCGCTCAAAAACCTATGAAAATCTGATGGTGAAGCAAATTTGTTTGCTAACTAAAAGGCGTGGTCTGCCAATGACACACCGAACTCACTTTTATTTTAAAATTTCGTAAATTTTTCATTATTTTTTTTATGCATTCTGTTTTAATTTAAATGCATGGGCTTGGCTTGGTTAAAGCCCAAACGGGAAATAAAAAGGGAAGCTGGGCTTGCTTGGCCCAAGCAAAGGAAAAGAAGTAGTGGGGATGCTGCCAGCCCAAGGAAGAAATGGGAGGGCTGGCTGTTGGCGCAGCCCACACGCTGAGGAAAGAAAAGAGGCCAGCCCAGCTGGGCTGGTCTGCTGGGCCCGGCTGTTGGGCCCAAATTTTGGCCCGTTGTTTTTTCGTGTCCTATAATTGTGCTGTTTATTAATTTTCGCACTTGTACTATTTATTTATTTCCGTATAGTACAAGTAATTATTTATTCTCATACGCTTTTTAATGTTTAGTTAATTATTTTGCATGTGTTCAAATACTTAATTAATTATTTTGCATGCGTTCAAATGTTTAATTAATTATTTTACATGCGTTCAAATGCTTAATTAATTATCTTGCTTGTGCTCAAACCTTCAGATCATTGTTTTGCTTGTGTTCAAATGTTTAAAATGATTATTTTGTATACTATTAAATGTTTAAAATAATCACGTTGCTTGCGTACGTTAATCGTCAAAATTTTGTTTGTTTATTGATTATCATTTTACCGCACTAATAATCTTCACTTCGTAAAGTAAATCAATCGACATCCTCCACAAGTGCACCTTTCTCATTTATTTATTTTCGACGCTTTCTTCGCATATATGCTAGTATGGATAAATATATTTAGATTTGTTAAAATTTAAATTATCTATTGGGCATGATCAAATAATTTAGGAATTTTTTATTTTTCAAGCATGGTTAAAGCACCTCTTTTATCTGGTAACTTTTCTAAAGCAAACGAAATCAAGCGTAAAATTTCTCTAAATTTAGTCTCTCACTGTAGCTGCTTGCTCAACAAAGGTTGAAGCCTATTTTCAATGTTCAAGTTTTTTTTATCTTTTCAACGTTTTATGCAATTTCTTTCCAAGAATTGATTGTTAGTGTTTTGAGGAAATTAATGGTTGTTTTCTTGCAAATAATTTCTATTTTGTCTCTAGATTAATTACCTTGCTTCGCTTCAACGAATTTCTAGACAATTCGGGAGAATTTTGAACTTTTCGTTAATTAATTTAATTATGGTTTTAATTAAATTAAGGGATGTTTTAAATTAATTTAATTATTGTGGATGCATGGTTAAATTTTTGGTGTTGTTAGGATAATTTTGGTGGAGAAATTTTCTGTTTTGGTTTCCGGACCTTGGTCGCCGGCGGTGTCGGTTGAAGATGATGAATAGTGAGGATGGAAGGAGAGAGGGTTGGGCTGTCTCTGTTTTAATTTAAATGCATGGGCTTGGCTTGAGCGGGAAATAAAAAGGGAAGCTGGGCTTGCTTGGCCCAAGCAAAGGAAAAGAAGGAGTGGGGTTGCTGCCAGCCCAAGGAAGAAATGGGAGGGCTGGCTGTTGGCGCACCCCACACGCGGAGGAAAGAAAAGAGGCCAGCCCAGCTGGGCTGGTCTGCTGGGCCCAATTTTCGGTATAGACTGTTTTTTAATAAGTCCGGTCGGCCGCTATTTTTTTAATTTTTTTTTGGATCTCTAGCATAAAACCTATTGAGACTTTTAATTAATTAATTAAGAGTAGTTAGATGACTTTCACCTTTTAAAATTTAGCTTAATTAACATATTATTAACGGTGATGAATGGCCAACTTTTTAAAATATTAGTACGATTACAACTCAAACTGATAAACAAGTGCAACCCACAACTTACATTCACTCTTCCATCGA
This sequence comes from Viola odorata, assembly GCA_963691705.1. Lineage (NCBI taxonomy): Eukaryota > Viridiplantae > Streptophyta > Magnoliopsida > Malpighiales > Violaceae > Viola > Viola odorata. Next base: position 1,158,246 of record OY829540.1, on the reverse strand, counting down.
TTTTATCCACCGTCGGATTCTCTTAAAATCCCTCTCCCCTGTTCTTCCAACCTCTTCAAAGGCTGCATTCTCCTTTTCAAACGAGCCCTCTTCTCATCATCCACAAATTCCACTTCTTCAACCTTTGTCTTACCGCGATCACCACCAGCAATAAATCCGGCCGGCCGCTATTTTTTTAATTATATTTGATAAATTAATTTATTTTTTTTGTTTTTTAGATAGTAAAATAATAAATAAATAATTGTGCAGGTGAATTATTTTATTGCAGAGAGGATATATTAATTATTTAATTAATTAATTAATATATCCTCTCTGCAATAATAAATAAATAATCCAACAAGTTCATAAATATTTGTGCAGGTGAATCTGGACTCAAATTCAATGGTAGCATGCATACCTATAGGCTATAGTAGCTACTAAACAAAACAAGTGAAAAATGAAAAGACAGGACTCAAATTCAATGGTAGTATGCATACCTATAGGCTATAGTAGCTACTAAACAAAACAAGTGAAAAATGAAAAGATAGGACTCAAATTCAATGGTAGCATGCATACCTATAGGCTATAGTAGCTACTAAACAAAACAAGTGAAAACTGAAAATACAGACTCAAATTGAATATCTATAATATCTGCAACTTTGATCATTAAAAAGGTGATTAATGTTTAAAGCTTCTCGATGTACATACTTTGAATGTTGTTTCCTTGAAATTAGCTCGTTCAATTGTTACCGATCTTTTATTTTCTTCTTAACATTGTGTGTTTTCTGCATGGATTTATTTATTAACACATCCTTCGAAACAAAAAGTTTAGAACAATTTTTATTTTCTGATCAGGCCACTATTACTAACGATTTTATACATTTTTACTAAAGATTCTAGATGTTTCTTTTACGATTAAAATTTAATTATAAATCAAAATCATTAAACAAGAAAGAAACAATATAGAGTCAGAGTCTCTTATTTAAAGAGTAATTAACTAGAGTATCAGACCAATTACGTACCAAATTTTTAGGTAAAAAAAAAAAGTCAGAGAATAATATTTGTTACAGTGTGTTGATTTTTTTAATTTATACACGTAACTCTTTTATTGTTTTTGGTTATAAGGAAATGTACTTATCATCTGAGCTATTTATTGGGCAACTTCTTTAATTATTTAATTGTTTATTTTTTCTTACTTGAGAATTAATTAAGATTCTATTAATTCTTCCTTAGAACTCTAATTCCTCTCAAATGAGACTCCATATAATTGGACGCACTGTCGTTCGAGGCACAAACTCCAATTTTGAAGTAATAGCTTATCCTTTCTCGTTCGTTCGTCTCATACTTGAGAGCTCCATTGACATAAACTTTGATCTTCAATACACCTATGTCATGGATCACGTTGAGCCGAAACCAACGGTTGTAAACAGGTAATATGACAGTAGATCCCCAAAGATTGAACTTATTATGTTTCTGACATTAAAGATATTTGTCTCTTGGCATTTGGCATATTGCATGGTTACTTAATTTTCAGACGGCCATATCACTTATATTCATTGATGTAAGGCTAATATGCAAAGTTATGAAGTACAGATATTAACGCGAATACCGAACACGATATGAATATCTATAATATCTGCAACTTTGATCATTAAAAAGGTGATTAATGTTTAAAGCTTCTCGATGTACATACTTTGAATGTTGTTTCCTTGAAATTAGCTCGTTCAATTGTTACCGATCTTTTATTTTCTTCTTAACATTGTGTGTTTTCTGAATGGATTTATTTATTAAGACATCCTTCGAAACAAAAAGTGTAGAACAATTTTTATTTTCTGATCAGGGCACTATTACTAACGATTTTATATATTTTTACTAAAGATTCTAGATGTTTCTTTTACGATTAAAATTTAATTATAATTCAAAATCATTAAACGAGAAAGAAACAATATAGAGTCGGAGTCTCTTATTTAAAGAGTAATTAACTAGAGTATCAGACCAATTACGTACCAAATTTTTAGGTAAAAAAAAAAAGTCAGAGAATAATATTTGTTACAGTGTGTTGATTTTTTTAATTTATACACGTAACTCTTTTATTGTTTTAGGTTATAAGGAAATGTACTTATCATCTGAGCTATTTATGGGGCAACTTCTTTAATTATTTAATTGTTTATTTTTTCTTACTTGAGAATTAATTAAGATTCTATTAATTCTTCCTTAGAACTCTAATTCCTCTCAAATGAGACTCCATATAATTGGACGCACTGTCGTTCGAGGCACAAACTCCAATTTTGAAGTAATAACTTATCCTTTCTCGTCCGTTCGTCTCATACTTGAGAGCTCCATTGACATAAACTTTGATCTTCAATACACCTATGTCATGGATCACGTTGAGCCGAAACCAACGGTTGTAAACAGGTAATATGACAGTAGATCCCCAAAGATTGAACTTATTATGTTTCTGACATTAAAGATATTTGTCTCTTGGCATTTGGCATATTGCATGGTTACTTAATTTTCAGACGACCATATCACTTATATTCATTGATGTAAGGCTAATATGCAAAGTTATGAAGTACAGATATTAACGCGAATACCGAACACGATATGAATATCTATAATATCTGCAACTTTGATCATTAAAAAGGTGATTAATGTTTAAAGCTTCTCGATGTACATACTTTGAATGTTGTTTCCTTGAAATTAGCTCGTTCAATTGTTACCGATCTTTTATTTTCTTCTTAACATTGTGTGTTTTCTGCATGGATTTATTTATTAAGACATACTTCGAAACAAAAAGTGTAGAACAATTTTTATTTTTTGATCAGGGCACTATTACTAACGATTTTATATATTTTTACTAAAGATTCTAGATGTTTCTTTTACGATTAAAATTTAATTATAATTCAAAATCATTAAACGAGAAAGAAACAATATAGAGTCGGAGTCTCTTATTTAAGGAGTAATTAACTAGAGTATCAGACCAATTACGTACCAAATTTTTAGGTAAAAAAAAAAAGTCAGAGAATAATATTTGTTACAGTGTGTTGATTTTTTTAATTTATACACGTAACTCTTTCATTGTTTTTGGTTATAAGGAAATGTACTTATCATCTGAGCGATTTATGGGGCAACTTCTTTAATTATTTAATTGTTTATTTTTTCTTACTTGAGAATTAATTAAGATTCTATTATTTCTTCCTTAGAACTCTAATTCCTCTCAAATGAGACTCCATATAATTAGACGCACTGTCGTTCGAAGCACAAACTCCAATTTTGAAGTAATAGCTTATCCTTTCTCGTCCGTTCGTCTCATACTTGAGAGCTCAATTGACATAAACTTTGATCTTCAATACACCTATGTCATGGATCACGTTGAGCCGAAACCAACGGTTGTAAACAGGTAATATGACAGTAGATCCCCAAAGATTGAACTTATTATGTTTCTGACATTAAAGATATTTGTCTCTTGGCATTTGGCATATTGCATGGTTACTTAATTTTCAGACGGCCATATCACTTATATTCAATTGTGTAAGGCTACTATGCAAAGTTATGAAGTACAAATATTAACGTGAATACCGAACACGATATGAATATCTATAATATCTGCAACTTTGATCATTAAAAAGGTGATTAATGTTTAAAGCTTCTCGATGTACATACTTTGAATGTTGTTTCCTTGAAATTAGCTCGTTCAATTGTTACCGATCTTTTATTTTCTTCTTAACATTGTGTGTTTTCTGCATGGATTTATTTATTAACACATCCTTCGAAACAAAAAGTTTAGAACAATTTTTATTTTCTGATCCGGCCACTATTACTAACGATTTTATACATTTTTACTAAAGATTCTAGATGTTTCTTTTACGATTAAAATTTAATTATAATTCAAAATCATTAAACGAGAAAGAAACAATATAGAGTCGGAGTCTCTTATTTAAAGAGTAATTAACTAGAGTATCAGACCAATTACGTACCAAATTTTTAGGTAAAAAAAAAAGTCAGAGAATAATATTTGTTACAGTGTGTTGATTTTTTTAATTTATACACGTAACTCTTTTATTGTTTTTGGTTATAAGGAAATGTACTTATCATCTGAGCTATTTATGGGGCAACTTCTTTAATTATTTAATTGTTTATTTTTTCTTACTTGAGAATTAATTAAGATTCTATTAATTCTTCCTTAGAACTCTAATTCCTCTCAAATGAGACTCCATATAATTGGACGCACTGTCGTTCGAGGCACAAACTCCAATTTTGAAGTAATAACTTATCCTTTCTCGTCCGTTCGTCTCATACTTGAGAGCTCCATTGACATAAACTTTGATCTTCAATACACCTATGTCATGGATCACGTTGAGCCGAAACCAACGGTTGTAAACAGGTAATATGACAGTAGATCCCCAAAGATTGAACTTATTATGTTTCTGACATTAAAGATATTTGTCTCTTGGCATTTGGCATATTGCATGGTTACTTAATTTTTAGACGGCCATATCACTTATATTCATTGATGTAAGGCTACTATGCAAAGTTATGAAGTACAAATATTAACACGAATACCGAACACGATATGAATATCTATAATATCTGCAACTTTGATCATTAAAAAGGTGATTAATGTTTAAAGCTTCTCGATGTACATACTTTGAATGTTGTTTCCTTGAAATTAGCTCGTTCAATTGTTACCGATCTTTTATTTTCTTCTTAACATTGTGTGTTTTCTGCATGGATTTATTTATTAACACATCCTTCGAAACAAAAAGTTTAGAACAATTTTTATTTTCTGATCAGGCCACTATTACTAACGATTTTATACATTTTTACTAAAGATTCTAGATGTTTCTTTTACGATTAAAATTTAATTATAATTCAAAATCATTAATTACTGTTCCGAGAGTATTTTATATTAAGTCTAAAGCAACAGAGAATTTTCCTGGAAGGCGAGTGAACAAGACCCTTCCTCATGGAAGGCCTAGTTATAACCTAGTTGAGGTATGGTGTTCTATCTGCTTAACTTTGATTTTTGATCCTGTTACATTCTGTTGTTTGATAAGACGTTCTTCTTTTTGATTTTCTTTTGGTCTGGTTTCTTAATAGGTACTCCCTCCGGCTGAAATTAATTAACGTTTCACTGTTCATACACGCGTTTCGAGGAGGCCGAATGACCCACTATTTGACCCCAAAAAAATCCGTACTTTTTTGTGAACGTACGTTAGAAAAAAACTACGAAATTTTTTGGGGTCAAATAGTGAGTCATCCGGGCCTCCTAGGGAGGTGTGCATGAACAGTAAACGTCAATTAATTTCAGCCGGAGGGAGTAACTATAGAGGAAGACAAGTTTAGGAAAGAAATCAAAAAGCTAGCAGCTCTTCTTGCAGATACAGAAGTCAAGGTTAGCATATTCTATTTACTCCATTGTAAAAAAATTATATGCTTGGATTACCAAGGTTGTTAGTCATGCGCAATGATTGTTTTATGGAATCCAAACGATATTCCTGGAATAACAAGTGCTTACAAGATTTATTTGTTTTGTTGTTCATCCAAAAGCTTCTTTCATATTGTTGTTTAGTGGCTATTTATCCTATCCATTCAAATTATATGAGTGATGCTGAATTTTTTCTCATCATTTTGATTTTGACCTTTACAAAAAGCATTGGAAACTTGTGCAGTAAAGACAGTCTAATGGAAGTTTGAAACTACTGTTGCAGTGGTACGGTGAACTGACGTTAATACTACTAGATGTGTCCTCTTAACTTTGTTTTGACAAGTTTTTGGTAGTAGTTGTGCTAAGACTGTTAGAGTACTTAAAGGAGAAATCTTGATTATTGTTATTAACATTAGTATTATTGGAAGTAGGAGGAGGTGGAAGTTTTTGGTAGTGATATATGGAATTATTGTCATTGGTAGCACTAGCAGTGCTGGTGTTGGTGGTGGTGAATTTTTTTTTTTGGTCTTTCACGAGCCTTGCGGTTCTGAAACCAGTAAAACACATTCTTGCCTTCAATTTTTCCATACTCTCTGAGGTTAGCAGAGATCTCGTGAATCTGATCTAAATTTGGGGACTGAATCCCAGTGTTGTAAAGCTTTTTCAGTATCTTAATCTGGTTAGTCGTTGGTTTCCACCTTGTGCTGCTCGGTCTGCACACGAAGCTGCTGCTGTTGCTACCACTGCAGCTTCCTCCTCCTCCTCCTTTCGCTCCTCCGCCGCCACCGCCACCGCCGTTATTCTCCGCCACTGTTTGGTCAATTGCTGGTTGGTTTTGATGAGTATGGTGAAGAGGGTCCATGTTGGTTGGTTGGTTGGTTGAAGAATTAGAGAAAGTTATAAAAGGAAAGACAAGACAATTGGAGAAAAGAATGAAGAGAATGTGTGTGGGGTGGGTGTGGTTATGGGAGATGAGGAGATGAAGAGAGAGATGGCAGTTTGACGACAGGCAAATCAAAGAAATATCTGGGAGATGAGGAGATCAAGAGAAAGATGACGGTTTGAGTTTGACAGTAGAGGCTCAAGGACCAGTGGGAGAAATAGGGGTTTTAGGCGTTGTCGGGATGGAGGGCTGAATAATTAGTGGACAAAAATGTCTAGCCAAATTCGAAATAATTACGAAAAAACTTGGTATAAAAACTCAACCATAACCACCGCGGTCCTCCACCACCAGCGGCGTCGTCCTCTCTCTTGCGTACGAAATCGGAAAAGCATCGAGGAAGAGAAGAGAAGAGAAGAGATATAGAAGCAGAAGAAGAACGGTACCGACCTTTACCTCTGTCCAACCTCTCAGACTAAAAACCACATCTCCAGAAACCCCCGATCCAACACTTCCTCACCCACCGGCCGACAGGTAATCTCCTCTTCATCCTCGAAATAAATTCCCGTAGGTAATCAATTTTTATTTAATTTTTTTACCTATTTTTTTCGTTAAATTGTGTGGCTGATTTTGGGTTAATTGTTGGTTTAATTATTGGTTTAATTGTTGGGTTTAATTGTTGGGTTTAATTGTTGGGTTGATTTCGGATTGATTTCGGAATGATTTTGTGGCTGATTTTTGCTTAATTTTGTCTGGATTTTTGCTTAACTACAACTGAGCAGCTTTAAATTGGGTAGTGATTGTAGGGTTGGAAAAGAGTTTGGGGGTAAACTCTTAATGTTCAAGTTAAGACTGATTGTTGCTGAACATGTTGACTATGTTTGAGTGGTTTCAAAAACTGTTATGAACTTCTACGTGTGTGTATGCAAATTCTTACGGATGTTATTCGGATTGTCTTGTATTGACTGTGCACTGCTTCACATGGTTAATAGAGGCTATACATCCTTTAAAAAATCTAATATGGTTAATCGACCTTGTAGCTCTGTGTTGTGGCATGTAGTACCTATTGTTTAGTCCCTTCATAGATTACAATAAATTGCTGATCATGATTTCTATCTTAAAGAATTAATGGGACAGTTAATGCTTCACTAGTGGTTGGCCTATTCTTACATCTTGTTGTTCAGTTTGCTATATTCTAATATGGTTAAACATGCTCACTTTAATGTAATTCCATTATGGGTATCATGGAGAGGTATCATTTGTTAAGCATCATTTGTGAAGAAACACAGAATGAGCCTATCACAAGCTCTAGATCATGTAAGGACTAAACGGCCCCAGGCTTCTCCTAATCCTGGGTTCATCTTGCAACTTCATTGGCTTGGCTACATACTTGACCTCTTCAATTGTTAAACTGCATTTTAAGCGATTGTCCTCCTTTTTAAAGGCAGGCATGGGAGTTCTTTCTCGTCAAATGCTTTTGAACTTATTTTAAGTCAAATCAAAAGATTGGCACCTGAGTTTCATCTGGTACGACTGTATACATTTTGATACTGATGGGCTTTTTTATTCTTCAAACTTTGTTTTTATCCTCTTTCTTTATTTGCTCATGTTCCAGGTTCATTTCTTACACCACTTGCATAGCCTATATCATGATGATTATTTTGCGGCTTTGGAGAGTCTGCGTTGCTACTTTGATTATAGGTAATCAACAGCTTTAGCTACTACTAATTTCTAAATTTCTCCTCTCATTGGTTTTCTAATAAGGTTGAACAAAAGACGAGACAATTTCTGGTTTGAGTAAGATGGCATGGAAAATGCATGTAGCTTAATAATTGTACAAAGTGGTAAGACTGTTGAGTGCAACCTAAAAAAAGATCTGCCCAACTTCTGCCGAAGTGACTGTTCACTGGTGTAACCAAGGATTTGCGAAAATATGTTGAAGTTAGTTATGGAACTCTGTGTACTGAAGTGGCCGAGTGTATTAGATTTCACTGACCTCGGTGGTCCCCTTGTGAAGTTGGTGTTTTTGGATGCAATATGTTTAGGTTCTGATTTCAAAGGGGCTACTTTATCTTTGAGCTAGTTTCACCAATAATACTCTCCTTTCCATTGTGGTTTTAAAGTAATTTTTAGATGTACTTATTCCATGCCTTTGTTAAGAAAATGATCTGATTTTACCAATATTGTCATCAAAGTTCAGGGACTGAGGGATTTGATTGTATCCCATCTTCTCGTTCCAATAGTTCTGAAAGGTATCAGATTGGCTTGCTATGCCTGGGGATGATGCATTTCCATTTTGGGCATCCTCAACAATCTTTGCAGGTAAGAACTAGGAATGTCTTTTACCCTTCCAAGATACTAGTAATAAATGATGTTGTAGCCATTTAGATATCATTTAAACTCATTTGGTTAAAAGTTCAATTGTTCTATACCATTATTTCTGGGCTGGTTTCTTTTATATGTTCGGTCTCTGCAATCTTGCTAAAAGAACTTGGTTCGGAACTTCATTTTGGTCATGCTTGGGTTATATGAGTCTGACTAATTTAACAAAACTGCACATTAAGCATCCTTATTCTTTTGTGTTCTTCAAACAGTCAAGGGCGTTGACGAACCTAGTTCATTTTTTAGTTAGAATCTCCAAATGTTTTTCAAACACCTGATGCTATTTGCAAGTTATTTTATAATTCATAAAGCCAAGATATGCAGAAATACTCAAATAGGCTTAAGGCTTATCCACAATCTCAGTGCCAGCTAAACAACAGTGAGGTGTTATGTGTTATGTGTTATGTGTATCTGCCATAATGCTGGGTTGAAACTGTTAAATTCCCATGTTATTCAGGAAAGTTGGTATTTACTGTTTGGCTTATGAATGGTTTTAATTTTGATTTTTCTGAGTAATTCTTTTGATTGTTAATGTTCAGGTTTTAACTAAAGCAGTTCGTGTTTCTCAAGAGGTAATACCGATCATTATTTCTTCTGTTCTTGCATGTGCATGCCCTCATAGAATCTGTTCTTCTGCATTTTGATGAATTGGTTGTCATTCTTGTGCTTCAATTACATGTCACGTTTTGCTAACCAATGTTGAATTTTTTTAGACATTCCAAAATTTGTATGGAGATATGAAGTTGTTTCATTCTTTTTGTTCTGCGGTCTGACTACACAGTTTTATTGCCTTTGTTGTTGTCAATTATTTACAAGAAAGTTAATCTGCAAGAGGGCACTTTATCAGCTATTTTCTTCTTGATTTGTTATTTATGCTATAGTGCCTGATTCAGTTGAACTTGTCCAGGAAAGCGATGAAAGTTGTCTTGCATACACTCTGGTAGCTATTTGCAACTTGTTGTCTGAAATTGGCATCTCAAATATTGCTGCAATGCTTGGAACGTCCTGCTCATCTATAACCTGCATGGATACTTCATTTTCTGTTGAACAACAATTATTTGTTCTCTTGAGAGGTGCCTTGAAGAGAGCAGAAAGTTTAAGGTTGAAACAACTAGTGGCTTCTTGTCATCTTGCAATGGCTAAATTCGATTTGTTGGTAAGAATGTTATTTATCTCCTCTACACTCTAATACACGTTCTCCATCCTCTTCTTTGCTTGGAAAGTACTATGATTGCATGACCCAGTAAAATCGTAGGTGTGATTCCTGCAAACATCTGTGTGATCTGTGGAATATTTCTTGTGTTCATTTGTCAATTCTATACTCGCAACTGGTATCTGGTCATTTTCTTCCATTGAATTCTAACACCTTTCTTTCATTTGGTTCAAAACCTTCTATGAAGCTTAGAACAAGCCTAATCAATGTCTGCAAGGTTGCTTCCTCTAGTGATCTCTTCTGTAAACTAGTTGACCTTCTGTTTAATTATTTTGACGGTAAATATTAATCGATTTTCTTTTCATTTTTTTTAATTTTTTTTCAGGAACTAAGCTTGTGCTCTCATTTGATTAGTGAGTTTGGCACTGAAAGCTCCACAATGGCCACTGATGGAGCCCTCAGCACCACTTGGCTTAGCAATCTAACAAAGTCAATGGGTTCTCCAGTACTGTCCTATGAAAATGGGCATGCAAACAATTGTTATCCCTTGCACTTCTGTGCATAACCAAGTTCAATTCCTGGATCTGTTTTGCAGCTATTGGGTTTTTCATACTTACTTCGTGTCGCTGCTTGGGAGATATATGGCAGGTAATCTTAACATGGACACAGTATTATTGGCCGTTTCATATGGCACATATATGATTTTATAACTTTTGATTACTTTCTTAGTCAATTTATTTGAAATAGCATGGGATGGTCTCGTTCGGTTTCAAATCATGCCTTTTTTACTGTTTCAAGCTGGGTTAATTTGGAGGCCGATTCGCTCAAAAACCTATGAAAATCTGATGGTGAAGCAAATTTGTTTGCTAACTAAAAGGCGTGGCCTCCCAATGACACACCGAACTCACTTTTATTTTAAAATTTCATAAATTTTTCATTATTTTTTTTATGGATTCTGTTTTAATTTAAATGCATGGGCTTGGCTTGGTTAAAGCCCAAACGGGAAATAAAAAGGGAAGCTGGCTTGCTTGGCCCAAGCAAAGGAAAAGAAGTAGTGGGGCTGCTGCCAGCCCAAGGAAGAAATGGGAGGGCTGGCTGTTGGCGCAGCCCACACGCTGAGGAAAGAAAAGAGGCCAGCCCAGCTGGGCTGGTCTGCTGGGCCCGGCTGTTGGGCCCAAATTTTGGACCGTCGTTTTTTCATGTCCTATAATTGTGCTGTTTATTAATTTTCGTACTTGTACTATTTATTTATTTCCGTATAGTACAAGTAATTATTTATTCTCATACGCTTTTGAATGTTTAGTTAAATATTTTGCATGTGTTCAAATACTTAATTAATTATTTTGCATGCGTTCAAATGTTTAATTAATTATTTTACATGCGTTCAAATGCTTAATTAATTATCTTGCTTGTGCTCAAACCTTCAGATCATTGTTTTGCTTGTGTTCAAATGTTTAAAATGATTATTTTGTATACTATTAAATGTTTAAAATAATCACGTTGCTTGCGTACGTTAATCGTCAAAATTTTGTTTGTTTATTGATTATCATTTTACCGCACTAATAATCTTCACTTCGTAGAGTAAATCAATCGAAATCCTCTACAAGTGCACCTTTCTCACTTATTTATTTTCGACGCTTTCTTCGCATATATGCTAGTATGCATGAATATATTTAGATTTGTTAAAATTTAAATTATCTATTGGGCATGATCAAATAATTTAGAACTTTTTTATTTTTTAAGCATGGTTAAAGCACCTCTTTTATCCGGTAACTTTTCTAAAGCAAACGAAATCAAGCCTAAAATTTCTCTAAATTTAGTCTCTCACTGTAGCTGCTTGCTCAACAAAGGTTGAAGCCTATTTTCAATGTTCAAGTTTTTTTATCTTTTCAACGTTTTTATGCAATTTCTTTCCAAGAATTGATTGTTAGTGTTTTGAGGAAATTAATGGTTGTTTGTTTGCCAATAATTTCTATTGTGTCTCTAGATTAATTACCTTGCTTCGCTTCAACGAATTTTTAGACAATTCGGGAGAATTTTGAACTTTTCGTTAATTAATTTAATTATGGTTTTAATTAAATTAAGGGCTGTTTTAAATTAATTTAATTATTGTGGATGCATGGTTAAATTTCTGGTGTTGTTAGGATAATTTTGGTGGAGAAATTTTCTGTTTTGGTTGAAGGTGGCCGGACCTTGGTCGCCGGTGGTGTCGGTTGAAGATGATGAATAGTGAGGATGGAAGGGGAGAGGGTTGGGCTGTCTCTGTTTTAATTTAAATGCATGGGCTTGGCTTGAGCGGGAAATAAAAAGGGAAGCCGGGCTTGCTTGGCCCAAGCAAAGGAAAAGAAGGAGTGGGGCTGCTGCCAGCCCAAGGAAGAAATGGGAGGGCTGGCTGTTGGCGCACCCCACACGCGGAGGAAAGAAAAGAGGCCAGCCCAGCTGGGCTGGTCTGCTGGGCCCAATTTTCGGTATAGACTGTTTTTTAATAAGTCAGGCCGGCCGCTATTTTTTTAAATTTTTTTTTGGGATCTCTAGCATAAAACCTATTGAGACTTTTAATTAATTAATTAAGAGTAGTTAGATGACTTTCACATTTTTAAATTTAGCTCAATTAACATATTATTAACGGTGATGAGTGGCCAACTTTTTAAAATATTAGTACGATTACAACTCAAACTGATAAACAAGTGCAACCCACAACTTACATTCACTCTTCCATCGATTTTATCCACCGTCGGATTCTCTTAAAATCCCTCTCCCCTGTTCTTCCAACCTCTTCAAAGGCTTCATTCTCCTTTTCAAACGAGCCCTCTTCTCATCATCCACAAATTCCACTTCTTCAACCTTTGTCTTACCGCGATCACCACCAGCAATAAGTCCGACCGGCCGCTATTTTTTTAATTATATTTGATAAATTAATTTATTTTTTTTGTTTTTTAGATAGTAAAATAATAAATAAATAATTGTGCAGGTGAATTATTTTATTGCAGAGAGGATATATTAATTATTTAATTAATTAATTAATATATCCTCTCTGCAATAATAAATAAATAATCCAACAAGTTCATAAATATTTGTGCAGGTGAATCTGGACTCAAATTCAATGGTAGCATGCATACCTATAAGCTATAGTAGCTACTAAACAAAACAAGTGAAAAATGAAAAGACAGGACTCAAATTCAATGGTAGTATGCATACCTATAGGCTATAGTAGCTACTAAACAAAACAAGTGAAAAATGAAAAGACAGGACTCAAATTCAATAGTAGCATGCATACCTATAGGCTATAGTAGCTACTAGTCAAAACAAGTGAAAACTGAAAATACAGACTCAAATTGAATATCTATAATATCTACAACTTTGATCATTAAAAAGGTGATTAATGTTTAAAGCTTCTCGATGTACATACTTTGAATGTTGTTTCCTTGAAATTAGCTCGTTCAATTGTTACCGATCTTTTATTTTCTTCTTAACATTGTGTGTTTTCTGCATGGATTTATTTATTAACACATCCTTGAAAGTCAGAGAATAATATTTGTTACAGTGTGTTGATTTTTTAAATTTATACACGTAACTCTTTTATTGTTTTTGGTTATAAGGAAATGTACTTATCATCTGAGCTATTTATGGGGCAACTTCTTTAATTATTTAATTGTTTATTTTTTCTTACTTGAGAATTAATTAAGATTCTATTAATTCTTCTTTAGAACTCTAATTCCTCTCAAATGAGACTCCATATAATTGGACGCACTGTCGTTCGAGACACAAACTCCAATTTTGAAGTAATAGCTTATCCTTTCTCGTCCGTTCGTCTCATACTTGAGAGCTCCATTGACATAAACTTTGATCTTCAATACACCTATGTCATTGATCACGTTGAGCCGAAACCAACGGTTGTAAACAGGTAATATGACAGTAGATCCTCAAAGATTGAACTTATTATGTTTCTGACATTAAAGATATTTGTCTCTTGGCATTTGGCATATTGCATGGTTACTTAATTTTCAGACGGGCATATCACTTATATTCATTGATGTAAGGCTACTATGCAAAGTTATGAAGTACAAATATTAACGCGAATACCGAACACGATATGAATATCTATAATATCTGCAACTTTGATCATTAAAAAGGTGATTAATGTTTAAAGCATCTCGATGTACATACTTTGAATGTTGTTTCCTTGAAATTAGCTCGTTCAATTGTTACCGATCTTTTATTTTCTTCTTAACATTGTGTGTTTTCTGCATGGATTTATTTATTAACACATCCTTCGAAACAAAAAGTTTAGAATAATTTTTATTTTCTGATCAGACCACTATTACTAACGATTTCATACATTTTTACTAAAGATTCTAGATGTTTCTTTTACGATTAAAATTTAATTATAATTCAAAATCATTAATTACTGTTCCAAGAGTATTTTATATTAACTCTAAAGCAATAGAGAATTTTCCTGGAAGGCGAGTGAACAAGACCCTTCCTCATGGAAGGCCTAGTTATAACCTAGTTGAGGTATGGTGTTCTATCTGCTTAACTTTGATTTCTGATCCTGTTACATTCTGTTGTTTGATAAGACGTTCTTCTTTTTCATTTTCTTTTGGTCTGGTTTCTTAGTAGGTACTCCCTTCGGCTGAAATTAATTGATATTTCACTGTTCATGCACGCGTTTCGAGGAGGCCGAATGACTCACTATTTGACCTCAAAAAAATCGGTACTTTTTTGTGAACGTACGTTAGAAAAAAAGTACGAAATTTTTTGAGGTCAAATAGTGAGTCAATTAATTTCAGCCGGAGAGAGTAACTATAGAGGAAGACAAGTTTAGGAAAGAAAGCAAAAAGCTAGCAGCTCTTCTTGCACATCCAGAAGTTGAGGTTAGCATATTCTATTTACTCCATTGTAAAAAAATTATATGCTTGGATTACCAAGGTTGTTAGTCATGCGCAATGATTGTTTTATGGAATCCAAACGATATTCCTGGAATAACAAGTGCTTACAAGATTTATTTGTTTTGTTGTTCATCCAAAAGCTTTTTTCATATTGCTGTTTAGTGGCTATTTATCCTGTCCATTCAAATTAGCTGAGTGATGCTGAAATTTTTCTCATCGTTTTGATTTTGACCTTTACAAAAAGCATTGGAAACTTGTGCAGTAAAGACAGTCTGATGGAAGTTTGAAACTACTGTTGCAGTGGTACGGTGAACTGACGTTAATACTACTAGATGTGTCCTCTTAACTTTGTTTTGACAAGTTACACCTTTGTTCCATAGTATTTGCATGTTTTGCCACTACACAGAAAAACCTACTTCTTCTCTCTTCCAGTTAAGGACCGCATTGAAAATGACTTGTGCAATTGAAATAAAAATAACATTTTTAGAGATGGGATTTATTTGTTTTGGATTATAATTTGCTCATAGGTTTTGTAGTAATCTTTATGAAAAAAATAAAGTGTTACTGCTGTTCATAATATTAAATAAAATACACGGAAATAGCACTAATAATATTTTTTGTAGATTTCTATAGAAAAAATATGTTTAAACAGACATCTAGCAATCATAGGAGCTTCTAAATTTTAACAACTACAAACAATTCCACACCCAACGTTTATGGATGTTTCTATTTACGTTAATAGTGTGATGATAATTTGAGAGTTCTGTTGCTATTCTACAAACTGCGGTACCAAAACACCCTAGTTGTATAATTGGTGCCATATGAGCACATATGTATTGTAAGAACACCATATTTACCTATGCATCACTTTACCTTAAAAAAGCATGCAATTGCTATTCATGTTTAGAAGGTGAACAAATATATGTATACTGAAAGTCTAGCAGTGTACCTATTTTCTCAGTCTCGCTAATTATTTTCTTTGGCGTGACAGAGACAAGCATCATGGACCTACACTGGCTGTCATTGAATGCCCAAATGCTCATTTGATGAAGTTAGGCATAACAGTTCTTAATAATTTCCCATGCGTTAACATACCTTCCAATGCTCGCGACAGTCAATATCAGGTAAGAGGATCCTGAATCATTGGGTGTTTCACAAGAATAATTCCATTGATGCAGCTATCCAAAATCTTACTTCTTCATTCTTATACTGTGTTATAAAGGTCCTTGGGTGGCAACATGCAGCTGCAAAAATTGGAATGCAGCGTTGTGCTGCATCAACACAGTAGTATACCATTATGATACTACGTAGAATTTTAAAACCATATCATAAGAGTAAATGGTCATAAATTAGATAATTAGGTCCAATTTTGGAAATCTATAGTTCGACAAATTAATTGTTAATTTGTAGTTCAATGATATTAAATTTGAATAGTTGATTTTTAATATCATTCTAACAATTGATTGTTTTCAACCTAATTTCACTCTACTAACATTCGTTTGAATTATCGTGGCTTAGTTTAATTATTATTTTAATTAATGTAAATATGCATCTCTTCGTTTCCTTCAAGAAATCCTACTGTTTTGTTTCCATTTTCTTGTTGTGATGGCATGGTTGCTCGGTTGGAAGGGAGAGGCTTCTTTCTAGCCAAGAACCAGGCGAATCCGTCGCCTGGTTCGCCACCTCCGTCGCCGGCAGTGGCGCCGGTGACGAGAGGTTGAAGATGATGTTTAATCGGGCCAAGCGGCCCTTCGCACAAAATGAAAGAAAGAGCCCATCACCATTTAAATTAATTTCCTTGGGTGAGCAGGAAATAATTAATCATGAAAAAATATTAATCCAATGGATCATTAATTTCACGTTTTGTGGAATACGGCCGTTGATTGCGGGAAATAATTGGATGTGTGGGCTACAAGTGAATTCATCCAAAAGCTTCTTTCATGTCCATTCAAATAATACGAGTGAATTCTCATCATTTTGATTTTGACCTTTACAAAAAGGTTCAATTACAAGTTGACAAAAGGGGAGGAAATGAGGTGCAGGGTGGTGGGGGATTTAAAGTGAGCGCTTGTGGGTCAGGATCCCATGTGGAGGGAGGAGAAAGGAGGGCTGGGCGGGACCAAAATGACGGGTTGGGGACAGCTGGGCTAAGTTGTACAGGTGGGCCGGCAGGGGAGGAGTCACGGCTTGGGAGGTGGCTGGATAAGGCGGGAGCGGGTTGTGGGCCGAACTTAATAAAACGGGCCCAGGTGAAAGGGAGGCGGGCTGTGGGCGAGAAGGCGCAGGCTGGGCACGCTGGTTTTGGGCTGCGAGCAACTGAGCAAGATGTTTCTTTTACGGTTAAAATTTAATTATAATTCTAGATGTAAAAAATTTATATGCTTGGATTACCAAGGTTGTTAGTCATGCGCAGTGATTGTTTTATGGAATCCAAACGATATTTTTGGAATAATAAGTGCTTACAAGATTTATTTGTTTTGTTGTTCATCCAAAAGCTTCTTTCATGTCCATTCAAATAATATGAGTGAATTCTCATCATTTTGATTTTGACCTTTACAAAAAGCTTTCTGATTGCATAGTGGTCTTTTCTTTCTCTCATATTCCATAAGCTTTCTTTCCTCTCTGGCATTTCTGATTGCTGTTGTCATGCATGCTGGGTTCAGGTGGACTATGGACATGTGAAAGATGCCGAAAAGGTTTTGCAAGCAACAATAAGTGAACTCAGGTTAAATATATTATAGGGTAGCATTAATATTATTCTCTTTCGTTGAACTTGAAACTACTGTTGCAGTGGTACGGTGAACTGACGTTAATACTACTAGATGTGTCCTCTTAACTTTGTTTTGACAAGTTTACACCTTTGTTCCATAGTATTTGCATCTTTTGCCACTACACAGAAAAACCTATTTCTTCTCTCTTCCAGTTAAGGACCAAATTGAAAATGACTTGTGCAATTGAAATAAAAATAACATTTTTAGAGATGGGATTTTTTTGTTTTGGATTATAATTTGCTCATAGGTTTTGTAGTAATCTTTATGAAAAAAATAAAGTGTTACTGCTGTTCATAATATTAAATAAAATACACGGAAATAGCACTAATAATATTTTTTGTAGATTTCTATAGAAAAAATATGTTTAAACAGACATCTAGCAATCATAGGAGCTTCTAAATTTTAGCAACTACAAACAATTCCACACCCAACGTTTATGGATGTTTCTATTTACGTTAATAGTGTGATGATAATTTGAGAGTTCTGTTGCTATTCTACAAACTGCAGTACCAAAACACCCTAGTTGTATAATTGGTGCCATATGAGCACATATGTATTGTAAGAACACCATATTTACCTATGCATCACTTTACCTTGCAAAAGCATGCAATTGCTATTCATGTTTAGAAGGTGAACAAATATATGTATACTGAAAGTCTAGCAGTGTACCTATTTTCTCAGTCTCGCTAATTATTTTCTTTGGCTTGACAGAGACAAGCATCATGGACCTACACTGGCTGTCATTGAATGCCCAAATGCTCATTTGATGAAGTCAGGCATAACAGTTCTTAATAATTTCCCATGCGTTAACATACCTTCCAATGCTCGCGACAGTCAATATCCGGTAAGAGGATCCTGAATCATTGGGTGTTTCACAAGAATAATTCCATTGATGCAGCTATCCAAAATCTTACTTCTTCATTCTTATACTGTGTTATAAAGGTCCTTGGGTGGCAACATGCAGCTGCAAAAATTGGAATGCAGCGTTGTGCTGCATCAACACAGTAGTATTCCATTATGATACTACGTAGAATTTTAAAACCATATCATAAGAGTAAATGGTCATAAATTAGATAATTAGGTCCAATTTTGGAAATCTATAGTTCGACAAATTAATTGTTAATTTGTAGTTCAATGATATTAAATTTGAATAGTTGATTTTTAATATCATTCTAACAAACTTATAAATATGACAAAATGAGTCCATTTGTTAATTATTGGCCAAAAATTTTCTCAATTCATGAAAATGGTCCGTGTTTAAAATTGAGAAATATGAAACTATAGATTTTGTTAGTTTCAATTAGATTTATAACTATTTTCATAAATGAAGAACTCCAATTTATAAGTAATTTTAGAGTTTGTTATTTCTTAGAGTTTTAGAATTAGAATTTTAAAAATTTGACTATTTAATATGACCATTTTATAATTACCAATGGTCCATGTTTATTGTAATTTTTAATTTGTAATATATATTGTCAAGTGTTGGCAAAGGGTATAAATTTTTCCAAAATCTTGAAATGAGAAAATGGAGACATAGTATACCATTTATAATTACTAAAAAAGGTAGAAAAATAACTAAAATTTACTCAACTCAATATCAAGTTACTTTTTTAAATAATTACTAAAGAAACATAACACATTATTTAACATTACAAAATAAAACAAATTTAGATCCCGGCCAATCATTTATATTCTCCGAATCAAGTTACTTTATTGATTTCTCAAAAATCAATACGTACATTTTAGACTCAATAATAAAAAAAATTATTTTAATTCTCAATTAAAAAATATATATATATATATGACTTGCGGACCTCCCAACCATTTATAAACCAAAAATTGGTCCCTACAGTCTATTTGATTGACTTATCTCAACCCTTTGTTTTTTTTTTTTTGCTTTAAAACCTCCTTCCACTCCAAAAAAATTGATTTATTTTGAAAAACATTTGGAGATTCTAACTAAAAATCGAACTAGCTTCGTCAACGCCCTTGACTGTTTGAAGAACACAAAAGAATATAGATGCTTAATGTGCAGTTTTGTTAAATTAGTCAGACTCATATAACCCAAGCATGACCAAAATGAAGTTCCGAAAATGATTCTTAAATTAATCATTTAAATATTTAATTGGAAATATTTAAGGAGAATATGGAAAAGCAGAGAAGTCATTAAATGTTTCCAAAAAAAAATTAATGAAGAAGAACGTAAGAGGAACTGATCGGTTAAAAAAATGAATGACACTCTTAAATATTTATAATTTCTTATAAATCTATTAAACCCTTAAACTCTAATCGATAATTTATTTAATAATTAATAAAATTAAAAGCCTTAACGGCTTAACCAAAACACCCTAGTTGTATAATTGAAATAATGAATATGCATATTTATATCCACACCATTTATAAATGAATCTTATAAATAGATAATTAATGAATATAGTTGATGTGAATATTATTATTTAATCTATTATTGTCCCTAGCTACGCGCAAGGGGCGATCGAAAGGTTTTATACATTACTTTAGTTTTTTTTTTAAATCGCCCATTGATATTCTGAGAAGCGGGGTGGGGGTTCTTTGGTAATTGCGTTGGGTAGGGTGGATCTGCTTGCGGCAAGGTACCTGAAAAAGCACCGGAGGGGGCCTTCGGTGTAGAGGCTCCGACGGTCAAGTTAGTACGGGAGTAGTGCGAGTAGTGAAGGATTTTAGTGAGTAGTGCAGTCTTCAGCTTACCTCTCGTGAGTGGGGAATGGGGGGGGGTATTTATAGGCCTTTCTCTCTTGAGTCGGTGGGACACGTGTCGCCAAGGAGCCGAGTCCGCTAGCTGGACACGTGTCGCGCCTAGACGCATCGGGTGTCCGTTAGGCCGTAAGCTGACCGTTGGCCCCGAGGAACGTACTGGCCCGGCTTGGATGGGGAGAAAAGTCTATAATGCCCTCGAAGTCTGATTATGTATTATCATGCATGAACGACGACGAGCCCCAGTGTTTACCAAGGGCTCAGTCCGATATCTGCTCGATCGGGGGTCCGTTGGTCTTTTAGGTGCGTTTGCTCGTTGCTGCGTTATCGCGACCCATGGGGGTGAGATGGCCATTAGGGTTGCTTGCCGTTGGGGGCAGTTGGTGTATTACGTTCTGTTGGGGAGCTGTCTCCCGATTGCGTGTGAGACCGATAGCCTGCTCGACCGTTCACCTTTGAGGAGAATGGGTTGTGAAGTTTCGGGCCGTTGGCCCCTTCGGGCCGACTGTTGGTAGCGTCCTGTCTCATTAAATGTGGGGCAGAGGTAATGATGGTTGGATGCGCGTGCATGCTTGCGTGGCGCCCGATCATTTCCTCGCGGTAGGATCAAGTTTGAATTTTGTGGAGGGACGTTTGGGTTAGTCGAGGCGGCCTGTCCTTTCGTGAGAAAAGGTGTTTCCAAGGGTTTCCTTTTCCACGTGTCACCTTTTTATCCTTTTGCGCGGTGCCCTATATAGTGCGCCGCTCTCCTCTCTTTCCAGGGAATTACGAAGCCTGCAAATTTCAAAGAAAAGAAAAGAAAACAGAGACTCTCTTCTTTTTCTTCCTTGCTTATTCTAGATTTCGCTTCCCCTTCTTTCTCATTTTATTTCATGGCGGCGCCCGTTGCTTCTTTTGCCGATGTGGACAGGCCCATGTCCGTTGTTGAGGCCAAGATTGTCGTCACTGAATCGGTGATAACCGATCGGGTCGAGTTGGATGCCGAGTTGATAAAATGCGATGGGATTCTGGATGACAAATATACTGCCAGGGTTCTCGGGCCGTGATACGATCCTGGTTCCTTAGGATGCGTAGCACCAATTTTGATCTTTGTTCAAAGATGGATTTCCTGCGGAATAGATAGAATAGATAGAACTCACTTGCACAATTAAGACCTGCTGAACGCTAAGCAACAGCCAACCAAAATCCGAACAAGAGAGGGTCCTTGTGAATGATAAACTTGCACAACTAAGACCTGCTGAACGCTAAGCTCCAGCCAACCAAAGTCCGAACAAGAAGATAAACAACAAGTAGGATGCAATTCCAAGATTTACTTGTATACGACTCAAGTATTGCGGACTCAAGAAGAACAAGGTTCAACCAACTTGAACAAGGGGCGGAGATTGAAGAGATTAACTCAATTTATCAAATAACAGCCAACTTAATAAAGTGGCCAAGTGGTTCCTTATATAGGTTACAAACAAATAATAGCAAACCAAATAGGAATAGAAATAGGACTTCTAAAATAGGAAGATAACTTAACTAATTAAAACTGTCTATTTAACTAATTAAGCTAAAATAATTAAAGTCAACAACTTAAACTTCAGTCAACGCGCGCTTCTGGACACGTGAAACGGGCAGGAGCCGTTTTGAGCAATCGGCACGCGAGACAGATGAGTGAAACGGCAATGGCTGAGTGAAACGGTCAGGTGCCGATTTAAGCGAAACGGACAAGAGCCGTTTTGAACGAATCGGACAAGAGCCGTTTTGGTGACAAACGGTCAAGTGCCGTTTCTGGCAGAATCATCTTCGGGCATTGTGAATGTAAGGAGATTCACAACTCTTGGTGTCTTCTCTCTAAGTGCAGCTTCCTCACTTGTCCTCTCACATTCCAGCTCCTTGTGAATGAGAGATGACAAACGGTCTTGAAGCTTTCTAGCTCTGGCTCGAGTCATTGGACCAGCTGGTGGTAACGGTAGTTGGATGCGTGGATTCGCATCATTCCCTCCCCCTTCGGAAGGATTCGCCCTCGAATCCGAATCGGCATCAGCTGAAAGTCCATACTCGTCATCTGCATCAAACAATTCTAAGTCAGAAACATTAAAGGTAGAGCTAACGGCACCATACTCACTTGGCAACGCCAGTTTATAGGCATTGTTGTTGATCTTCTCGACAATCTGGAACGGTCCATCGCCTCTAGGAGATAGCTTGCCGCGGCGTTGGGCAGGAAAACGCTCCTTGCGCATGTGCAACCAAACCCAATCGCCAACCTGGAACGTCACTAGCCGTCGGCCATCGTTCCGTTTCAGCATCAGCTTCTCATTCATGCGCTCAATGTTCTGCTTTGCCTTAACATGCAATTGCTTGACAAAATCAGCCTTCTGGGCACCATCTAAACTCACAACATCACTTAAAGGAAAAGGAGTTAAATCCAAAACAGTTCTAGGATTAAATCCATACACTAGTTCAAACGGCGAGTAATGAGTAGTAGAATGAACAGCACGGTTGTAAGCAAATTCAATAAACGGTAAATGATCAACCCAAGTAGAAACATGCTTACGAACTAGGGTGCGTAAAAGGGAGCCAAGAGTCCGATTTACCACCTCTGTTTGACCATCCGTTTGTGGGTGATAAGATGTAGAATACAATAACTTAGTACCAAGCTTCTTCCATAAGACACGCCAAAAATGACTAAGAAACTTAGTATCTCTATCACTCATAATCGTCAAAGGGATACCATGCAAACGGACTACTTCACGAAAGAACAAATCAGCAATCTGAGTAGCATCAGAAGTAGTCGAACATGCAATAAAATGGGACATTTTTGAAAACCTGTCCACCACAACAAAAACACTATCCTTACCGTTCTTAGACCTGGGTAGTCCGACGACAAAGTCCATGGACAAATCGGTCCAAGGATGAGAAGGAACAGGTAACGGCATGTATTCTCCATGACCAGCAGATTTAGATTTGGCTCTACGACAAGTCAAACATCTAGCAATAATGCGCACGACATCACGCTTCATGTGAGGCCAATAAAAGTGATCATGTAACACATCCAAAGTTTTAGTCACGCCAAAGTGACCCATTAAACCACCACTATGGGCTTCATGCACCAGTAATTCACGAAGAGAACAATGAGGAATACACAAGTGTTTACCTTTAAATAAATATCCCTCTTATTTAAAGAATTTAGAACCAGAAATAGAAACGCCATGCATATAAATATCACCAAAATCAGAATCGGCAGCATAGAGTTCTATAATATGCGAAAATCTAAGCAATTTGGTATTTAAAGAAGTAATGAGCACGTACCTTCGAGAGAGTGCATCGGCAACAACATTCTCTTTACCTTGCTTGTACTGAATGTGGTAAGGGAAGGCTTCAATGAATTCCATCCAAACGGCATGTCGCCGATTCAGCTTCCCTTGACCCTTTAGGTATTTCAAGCTCAAATGGTCTGTGTGGATGATAAACTCTCTCGGCATCAAGTAGTGTTGCCATGTTTCCAACGCTCTGACAAGAGCATAGAACTCCTTGTCATAGGTAGGATATCGGAGTTGAGCATCTTTGAGCTTTTCACTGAAATAGGCAATCGGACGTTTCTCTTGCATCAGAACGGCGCCGATTCCTAACCCGCTGGCGTCACACTCTATCTCAAACGCCTTGCTGAAGTCGGGCAGTGCTAGGACGGGAGCGGCACAGAGCCGATCCTTGAGGGTAGCAAACGCCTCTTCTTGTTGCTGATCCCACCTGAAAATAACATTCGTCTTAGTTAATTCATTCAGAGGAACAACGATGGTGCTAAAGTCTTTGACAAATCGCCGATAGAAGCTCACCAAGCCATGGAATGATCGCACATCACTAACGGACTTCGGCGTCGGCCACTCCTGAATCGCGCGGATTTTCTCTTCATCCACTTTAACGCCATCTGCACTCACAATAAAACCAAGAAAACCAACTTGTTCCATTGCGAATGAACACTTACTAGGTTTAGCATATAATACCTATTCACGAAGTGTTAGAAAAACCTCCCTAAGATGTAAAACATGCTCATCAAAAGATTTGCTATAGACTAAAATGTCATCAAAATAAACTACAACAAATCTGCCAATTAAGTGCCGAAGTACATGGTTCATTAACCTCATAAAGGTGCTAGGGGCATTAGTTAAACCAAACGGCATAACCATCCACTCATACAAACCATACTTAGTTTTGAAAGCAGTTTTCCACTCATCCCCTTCTTTCATGCGAATTTGGTGGTAACCACTCATTAAATCAATTTTAGAAAATAATTTACTACCACTTAATTCATCTAACATGTCATCTAATCGAGGAATAGGGTGGCGATACTTTACAGTGATTTTGTTGACTGCTCGGCAATCAACGCACATTCTCCAAGTGCCGTCTTTCTTTGGGACTAGAATGACAGGAACGGCACATGGAGACAGGCTCTCCCGAACGTACCCACGCGCAAGCAAATCGTCCACTTGCCGTTGCAGTTCCTTTGTCTCCTCAAGATTGGATTGGTAAGCTGGCCGATGTGGAATTGCCGATCCAGGGACAAAGTCAATCTGATGTTCTATGCCTCAAAACGGAGGTAGGCCAGGCGGCATCTCTTCGGGTAGAACATCGGCAAATTCCTGCAAGAGAGAAGAAATTCCAATCGGAACGGCATGCGCACGATCCGTTTCATCAGATAGCAAACAGTAAGAGCGAAAACGGATTAGTAGGAAGGGACGGCTTTCGCCAAAACCGTGTTTGTACGAAATCAGTGCTTTCCTCACTGCACTCCCTTTGGCATATACACTCAATTTCTTTTTATTTGCCTCTCCTTTTCTCTCAATGCCACTCTCAGCACGCTTACTATTTTCGTGCGAATGTTTACTCTCTCCCTCTGCATGCTTGTTGTTTTCATGCGAATGTTTTTCTCGCTCACACTCACCCTCTGCATGCTTACTCTTTTCATGCGAATGTTGAAAGCTCACACTCTCAGTTTGGCTCTCAATTTTATTCACACTCAAACCTTCTTTTTCTCTCTCAAGCTGTTTCGCGATTTCATATTCAGCATGTGACATAGCAAGCCATTGCTGATCCTTAAACACTTCAGCTTGTGTTAACGGTGCCAAGGTGAATTTTTGACCATCCTTTTCTATCTTGTAAAGATTTCTCCTTCCCTCATGATTTGCCGCTCGGTCAAACTGCCACGGTCGCCCAAGGATGATATGGCTCGCTTGCATCGGTACAACATCACAGAGAACTTCATCATAGTACTTGCCGATTCTGAACTTTGCAAGTACCTGTTTGGTTACCTTAATACCGTTGTCATCCGTCATCCAATGTAGAAGATATGGTTTCGGATGCTTTACCGTTGGTAAATTCAGTTTATCAACCATCAACCAACTCGCATAGTTGGTGCAACTGCCGTTATCAATGATAATGGAACAACCTTTCTTGTCTATCACGCCTCGGGTATGAAACAGATTGGTCCGTTGCTCCTCATCACAAACTTCTTCTGTGGTTTGTACGTTGAGGTTCCGACGCACAACAAGCAAGTTCACCTGCTCTCCTTCCTGTCGGTCCACATCTGAATCGGCATCGGCATTTTCCGATTCCGATTCCTCCCGCTCATCATCCGATTCCTCCTCTCCATTCGGCCTGATGATGAAGATTCTTTTGTTAGGGCATTCCGATTTCTTATGCCCTCGGCCGTTACACTTAAAACAAACAATCTCCTTAGTAGCTAGCCGATCCACTGGTGGAGTATAAGGTTTGGTAGTTGCCGTTTTAGAAGGAACAACAACACTGGCAGATCCCTTTAAAACGGCAGGGGCCGTTTTGTCATCCTTATTCCAAGACGTCTTCTTCCAAGGTGTCAACCCAGTAGACTTATAGGAACTCCTAGCTTTCCTATGTTTCTCAATCTTTTGAGCCATATGAAGCATCTCCTCCATAGTGTTATATTGAGTCAGTTCCAATGCATCGGCAACGTCTGCATTCAAACCAGCAAGAAACCGAGCCATCGTTACCTCAGTTTCTTCAGTAATCTTCGCTTGAGCCAAAGCAATTTCCATCTCATTAAAGTATGCTCCAACTCCCTTGCTGTCTTGCTTCAAGGTTTGAAGCTGTTGATGAAGCTCACGGTGAAAGTGGGCAGGGACAAACCGTTGTCTCATCGCCTGCTTCATCTCTTCCCAATTAGCAATCGGACCAGCTAAGACAGCTGCCCTTTTCAGATTGAACTGCTCCCACCAATGACTAGCATACCCACAGAATTCGACTGCGGCGAGCTGAACCTTTTTACTCTCCGAATAATTGTGACATACGAAGATGGCATCGACCTTTCGTTCCCATGTCAAGAATGCATCAGGATCGTCAGTACCCTCAAACGGAGGTATTTTCATTTTGATGCTGCTGAGATTAGCATCCAAACGGTCATCCTCTCGTTCTTTCCTACCATCACGACGGTCTCGTCTCTCTCTCCTCTGTCCATCCCTTGTATTTATCCAGCCTTCTCCCCCATCAGGTTCTCCTTCCAAATCAGAATGTGGTAATTGTGGACCACGTCTGGCAAGCCGCCTAGGAGGGACCAAAGCAAGATTACGTCGATGATTCACATCACGTGGTCGACGGGCGTTGTCATCTTCTTCGGACAGATCAGTCAAACGACCATCACGTTGGTTATTCGCGGCTATAGGAACTGGATTAATGGTATTTAACGCTTCCACCCTAGCCAGCCTTGCATCGGCAGTTAGCTGCCGCTCATTAGCAGTTAATTGCCGTTCATTCAATATTCGGAGCTGTTCCGTCATTATGGCTAGTATAGCCGATAGATCGGGTTGTTGTACTCCCTCTTGAGACATCTTTTACCTTTCCTGAAAGTCACAACACCAAAGAAAATGTAAAATTGCACTAACCTAGCACTCCCTCACGTGTTTACTCTCGTGTTTAATCACTCTAAGAATCTCACAAAATCTCGCAAAATTCCCTGCAAAGTTCAAGAGTTAGTGAGACTCAAGAATCCAAAGAAAAGCTTCCAAGAAGACTCTCAAAGAAAACTAGCACTGAAAAGAATGGTGACACTTGATATTTGAGTAATTGTAAGAACAACCAATCAAACAAATAGCAAGTAGAGTAGAAGGCAATTTCAAGGAATCAAAGAAAGCTCAAAATTGACTCGAAAGGACTAAAAAAAGTTCAATTTCAGTTATGATTGTAATACCCAATCGCAGTGTAATTTAAGTCCTTGATAAATCTGGTTTTTATGGAGCAAATACTTCTATATATTTTCGTATTTGTAGGATCGAATCCCTTTCTTTTCTTTGGGAAATTTCCCTGTTGTTGTTTTTTTTTTTGACAGCAAATCACAATTCAGTGTTTTGATCAGAACTTTTTACTCTGAACTCCGAATCGACCGATTCTTTTTGATTCGGAAGCCCAACAGATTCATCTTTCCAACGAAACCACAATTACTAAAATCGGACTTCAGTTGCTATATATATGAATACAAATTCGACAACTGAAGTTACTGATACTGAACAGAATTTTCTCTTGTATTTTGTGACCTTCTTGTGGGTAGAAAACGCAAGTAATTTAGCGAATTTCAACACAACAAACTGGAACGAAACACAACCAATTGTATTCAAGTAACTAACCAAGCACAGCAAGAAATCGGTTTTGAATGGAGTAGAAAGAAATACCGATTTCAACGATTAAAACTTGAAAACAATTAAGATACTTACCAATCTTTGAACGCCTTAAGCTCCGCTACCAACTGATACGATCCTGGTTCCTTAGGATGCGTAGCACCAATTTTGATCTTTGTTCAAAGATGGATTTCCTGCGGAATAGATAGAATAGATAGAACTCACTTGCACAATTAAGACCTGCTGAACGCTAAGCAACAGCCAACCAAAATCCGAACAAGAGAGGGTCCTTGTGAATGATAAACTTGCACAACTAAGACCTGCTGAACGCTAAGCTCCAGCCAACCAAAGTCCGAACAAGAAGATAAACAACAAGTAGGATGCAATTCCAAGATTTACTTGTATACGACTCAAGTATTGCGGACTCAAGAAGAACAAGGTTCAACCAACTTGAACAAGGGGCGGAGATTGAAGAGATTAACTCAATTTATCAAATAACAGCCAACTTAATAAAGTGGCCAAGTGGTTCCTTATATAGGTTACAAACAAACCCTAATAGCAAACCAAATAGGAATAGAAATGGGACTTCTAAAATAGGAAGATAACTTAACTAATTAAAACTGTCTATTTAACTAATTAAGCTAAAATAATTAAATTCAACAACTTAAACTTCAGTCAACGCGTGCTTCTGGACACGTGAAACGGGCAGGAGCCGTTTTGAGCAATCGGCACGCGAGACAGATGAGTGAAATGGCAATGGCTGAGTGAAACGGTCAGGTGCCGATTTAAGCGAAACGGACAAGAGCCGTTTTGAACGAATCGGACAAGAGCCGTTTTGGTGACAAACGGTCAAGTGCCGTTTCTGGCAGAATCATCTTCGGGCATTGTGAATGTAAGGAGATTCACAACTCTTGGTGTCTTCTCTCTAAGTGCAGCTTCCTCACTTGTCCTCTCACATTCCAGCTCCTTGTGAATGAGAGATGACAAACGGTCTTGAAGCTTTCTAGCTCTGGCTCGAGTCATTGGACTAGCTGGTGGTAACGGTAGTTGGATGCGTGGATTCGCATCAGGCCGGAGGTTAGGTTGAACACTAATTTCGTCGGGAACGACCGGGTGCTCTATACGAAGATTTTCAAGTATGGGTTCCGTCTTCCTGTTCATTCGCTGGTTCGCGAAATATTGACTGAGTTTGATTTGAACCCGGTGCAGATCCCTCCGAACTCTTGGGCCGGTATCTATGCATTTATCCGAGTGTGTGTCACCAACGGTATCTCGCAGCCTACCCTTGGGCTTTTGAGGCATTTCTTTCAATTGGCCATCCGAAAGGGTTGGGTTACCATTTTCCCTCGGAAGTCCGATCCTTCGGTTAAGTCTCTTACCATGCATTTCTAGAAGTTCGACTCGTCGATCAAGAACTGGGCGAATTGCTTCTTTGTTCTTGAGATGCCCGAGTCCGATTACACTTGGAGGTCGGGTTTCAATCGGCACATTACTGATGCCCGATGGGTCAAGCCTTAGCCGGGTGAGCTAACGCTTGAAGAGGTGGCTGCTGTTGAGAAGCTTTTAGTCGCTGTGAAGCAACCGTTCAATACGCGAAAATATGCCATTTGGAGGCCGATAGAGCTGTGTGGTATTGGTAAGTTTTCCCTCTGTGATTTCTTTATCTCGTTTATCCGATGGTGTCATTTATTGCAATGGGATGGCCATGATTGTTTCTGCAGAAACGAAAGACGATGAGGAGGATGATAGGGAGTCTCGACTCCTAACAGCGAAAAGGGGCCTTCGGCGTCGGCGGAGCGGGAGGAGAGCCCTGAGGTTTCTCTTCGGAGACGGAAGGTCTACCGGAGAGGCGTCTTTGCATCAAACGGAAGAGCCCCTTGCTAATAAGAGACCTAGGTCTGCCCGAAAAGGGGCGGTTGCTGTCGTTCCTCCGCCTTCGGTCACTCCTCCTTCGCGGAGTTTGGCCGAGGACGTTAGTCACGGCGTTTTGGACCAGTCGGAGGGGTTTACCGGTGAGAGGGTGCCGGTGGTAGAGGATGTTGGGCCGCCGCTGTCGGGTTTTACTATGATCTCTACTACTCCCCTTAGGTTCTGCCCTTCCGAACCATCGGGTACTCCTTTCCCTTCGAGTACATCTGCTCCGAAGTCCTCCTCTATTGTGGCCGATAGGATCGCCCGTTTGCTTGAGAAGAAACAGAAGAAGAAGGAGGAGAGTCTTTCGCCTGCAACCGCAGAGATTTTGGGGGCGTCTGCCGAAGGGGGAGGGGAACTTAATCCTATCGTCCTTGGCGCGGATGATGGCCAAGTCTCGGACATTCTCGCGAATATGGATGCGGGGCCGGACCTACAGGGCCATCCTTTCGACGTTTCGTCCCCTGATCATTTTGCCAGTAGTGGGTCTGGTACCTGTTGGCCTTCTCCGAATGCTCCTTTATCGGGTGGAGGTGGCGGTACCCGTTCCCTTCGTGACTCTGCTTCGGCGCCTTTGCGCTTTCACTTTACGCCTGCGCCACCTCTTGCCGAGATCGCTCTGCCGGACGGGTATCTGCAAGGCGCGCAGCCGTTGGTATTTGCTCCACTATGGGGCCCGGCGGACCTGTCACTCATACTTTGGATGTGAGGGGTATGGCGCAGCAAGGCCTTTCGGTGTTGGGAGTGGCCAATCCTTGCGCTAGGGATCTTCCTCTATCGATCTTTTTTAGGGAGATGGTCGGTCTGGAGTATGAGAGAGACCAATTTGGCCAAATGACCCTGGGGCGTCAGCACGCCGAAGCCCAGGCCAGTTTGTTTTCTGCCTTCTGCTAGCTCCGCTATCTGCAGGAGAATTCGTCCGATAGGATCCGGTCTTTGATGGACGATCTTGGGAAAGAGAGGCAGGATCATGCAAGTGCTCGGGCCACCAGTGATCCGATTGAAGCGGACCTTGGGACTCTTCGTGCGGAGGTGGATGGTGCCAAGGCGAAAGCAGCCGAGGTTTCGGGTGTTCGTGAGCAGTTGGTTGAGGTGAAGAGAGAGAGAGATGCCGAAAGGGGGCGCTGTGAGGATCTTGTCCGAGAGAACGAGAGGCTTCGGCGGGAGTTGGCTTCGGAAAGAGAGCGGGCTGGGAGGCTTCAGTCGGAGCTAGATGTTGTTCCTGGAGGATGGTTGCTCTTCGAGACGAAGTCGTCGATGCCATGCTGACGACCTTCTCCGATTGTTATGACGGCCCTGATTTTGAGCTGACCAAGGTGTCTGATCGAGCTGATATTCTTATCGCAGCGATAGATGTTGGGCAGCCTGGTGCTGTTGGTGGGTTTGATCAGCCTCGCTTGCCCGATGGTGGGCCGCCTGTTCAGCCTCCACCGCCTACCGGTTCTTAGCTTTCTCTTGTGGCCTTTGTAATTTCCCGTTTTGTCTGGACATCGTTTGAATTTTCATCGGTTGTAATAATGATTGTCTTTCTTTTACTTGCCTTCCTGCTTTGATGTGAAATGTTGTGGAATTTTTGACAAGTTTGTGCTGACTATTCTGTTGGTCTGAGCCTTTCGGGTTTAGGCTTGCTGTGCCCGAAGGTCTAGCGAGCATCGGGGGCCATCCATCGGTCACCCCCGATGGTTGATCTTTTGGCCGTTATGGGTATTACCATTGGGTCCATTTTTCGAGTGGTGCTTGTGTGTTTATAAATGGGTTCTTTTCCTCTTTCTTCCTCAGTTGCCTCCCTTTTTGCTCCTTGTTCCTTTTTACTTTCCCTTCTTTTCTCTGGTGATCATGGATGAATTGACCAAGAGTTATCTGTCCGCGAAAGCCTATCGTGTGAAGGGTCGCGTTGTGGGGGACATCTCTGTTGTGAGACGTATGTTGGTGCGGATCTCTGAAGATATTGATGAGCTAGATAGGACGCTCCGTCCCTTGGTGCGGATCTTTTATTTTCTTCTTAACATTGTGTGTTTTCTGCATGGATTTATTTATTAACACATCCTTCGAAACAAAAAGTTTAGAACAATTTTTATTTTCTGATCAGGCCACTATTACTAACGATTTTATACATTTTTACTAAAGATTCTAGATGTTTCTTTTACGATTAAAATTTAATTATAATTCAAAATCATTAATTACTGTTCCAAGAGTATTTTATATTAACTCTAAAGCAACAGAGAATTTTCCTGGACGGCGAGTGAACAAGACCCTTCCTCATGGAAGGCCTAGTTATAACCTAGTTGAGGTATGGTGTTCTATCTGCTTAACTTTGATTTCTGATCCTGTTACATTCTGTTGTTTGATAAGACGTTCTTCTTTTTGATTTTCTTTTGGTCTGGTTTCTTAATGGGTACTCCCTCCGGCTGAAATTAATTGACGTTTCACTATTCATACATGCGTTTTGAGGAGGCCGAATGACTCACTATTTGACCCCCAAAAAATCCGTACTTTTTTGTGAACGTACGTTAGAAAAAAAGTACGAAATTTTTTGGGGTCAAATAGTGAGTCATCCGGGCCTCCTAGGGAGGTATGCATGAACAGTAAACGTCAATTAATTTCAGCCGGAGGGAGTAACTATAGAGGAAGACAAGTTTTGGAAAGAAAGCAAAAAGCTAGCAGCTCTTCTTGCAGATCCAGAAGTCAAGGTTAGCATATTCTATTTACTCCATTGTAAAAAATCTATATGCTTGGATTACCAAGGTTGTTAGTCATGCGCAATGATTGTTTTATGGAATCCAAACGATATTCCTGGAATAACAAGTGCTTACAAGATTTATTTGTTTTGTTGTTCATCCAAAAGCTTCTTTCATATTGCTGTTTAGTGGCTATTTATCCTATCCATTCAAATTACATGAGTGATGCTGAAATTTTTCTCATCATTTTGATTTTGACCTTTACAAAAAGCATTGGAAACTTGTGCAGTAAAGACAGTCTAATGGAAGTTTGAAACTACTGTTGCAGTGGTACGGTGAACTGACGTTAATACTACTAGATGTGCCCTCTTAACTTTGTTTTGACAAGTTTTTGGTAGTAGTTGTGGTGAGACTGTTGGAGTACTTAAAGGAGAAATCTTGATTATCGTTATTAGCATTAGTATTATTGGAAGTAGGAGGAAGTGGAAGTTTTTGGTAGTGATATATGGAATTATTGTCATTGGTAGCACTAGCAGTGCTGGTGTTGGTGGTGGTGAATTTTTTTTTTTTTGTCTTTCACGAGCCTTGCGGTTCTGAAACCAGTAAAACACATTCTTGCCTTCAAATTTTCCATACTCTCTGAGGTTAGCAGAGATCTCGTGAATCTGATCTAAATTTGGGGACTGAATCCCAGTGTTGTAAAGCTTTTTCAGTATCCTAATCTGGTTAGTCGTTGGTTTCCACCTTGTGCTGCTCGGTCTGCACACGAAGCTGCTGCTGTTGCTACCACTGCAGCTTCCTCCTCCTCCTCCTCCTTTCGCTCCTCCGCCGTCACCGCCACCGCCGTTATTCTCCACCACTGTTTGGTCAATTGCTGGTTGGTTTTGGTGAGTTTGGTGAAGAGGGTCCATGTTGGTTGGTTGGTTGAAGAATTAGAGAAAGTTATAAAAGGAAAGACAAGACAATTGGAGAAAAGAATGAAGAGAATGTGTGTGGGGTGGGTGTGATTATGGGAGATGAGGAGATGAAGAGAGAGATGGCAGTTTGACGACAGGCAAATCAAAGAAATATCTGGGAGATGAGGAGATCAAGAGAAAGATGACAGTTTGAGTTTGACAGTACAGGCTCAAGGA
The DNA here is from genome assembly GCA_963691705.1 of Viola odorata. NCBI lineage: Eukaryota > Viridiplantae > Streptophyta > Magnoliopsida > Malpighiales > Violaceae > Viola > Viola odorata. Next base: position 1,124,684 of record OY829540.1, on the reverse strand, counting down.
CCAGTGGGAGAAATAGGGGTTTTGGGCGTTGTCGGGATGGAGGGCTGAATAATTAGTGGACAAAAATGTCTAGCCAAATTTGAAATAATTACGAAAAAACTTGGTATAAAAACTCAACTTAACTCCTCTTGCTCCTTCATTTCATCGTTGTTCTTCTCAAATTAGGTTCTCTGCACCTCATTCTTCTTCTCATCTCCTCCACCATCGCCGTCCTCCACCACCAGTAGCAAACAGCAGCTCAACCATAACCACCGCGGTCCTCCACCACCAGCGGCGTCGTCCTCTCGCTTGCGTACGAAATCGGAAAAGCATCGAGGAAGAGAAGAGAAGAGAAGAGAAATAGAAGCAGAAGAAGAACGGTACCGACCTTTACCTCTGTCCAACCTCTCAGACTAAAACCCACATCTCCAGAAACCCCCGATCCAACACTTCCTCACCCACCGGCCGACAGGTAATCTCCTCTTCATCCTCGAAATAAATTCCCGTAGGTAATCAATTTTTATTTAATTTTTTAACCTATTTTTCCGTTAAATTGTGTGGCTGATTTTGGGTTAATTGTTGGTTTAATTATTGGTTTAATTGTTGGGTATAATTGTTGGGTTGATTTCGGATTGATTTCGGAATGATTTTGTGGCTGATTTTTGCTTAATTTTGTCTGGATTTTTGCTTAACTGCAACTGAGCAGCTTTAAATTGGGTAGTGATTGTAGGGTTGGAAAAGAGTTTGGGGGTAAACTCTTAATGTTCAAGTTAAGACTGATTGTTGCTGAACATGTTGACTATGTTTGAGTGGTTTCAAAAACTATTATGAACTTCTACGTGTGTGTATGCAAATTCTTACGGATGTTATTCGGATTGTCTTGTATTGACTGTGCACTGCTTCACATGGTTAATAGAGGCTATACATCCTTTAAACAATCTAATATGGTTAATCGACCTTGTAGCTCTGTGTTGTGGCATGTAGTACCTATTGTTTAGTCCCTTCATAGATTACAATAAATTGCTGATCATGATTTCTATCTTAAAGAATTAATGGGACAGTTAATGCTTCACTAGTGGTTGGCCTATTCTTACATCTTGTTGTTCAGTTTGCTATATTCTAATATGGTTAAGCATGCTCACTTTAATGTAATTCCATTATGGGTATCATGAAGAGGTATCATTTGTTAAGCATCATTTGTGAAGAAACACAGAATGAGCCTATCACAAGCTCTAGATCATGTAAGGACTAAACGGCCCCAGGCTTCTCCTTATCCTGGGTTCATCTTGCAACTTCATTAGCTTAGCTACATACTTGACCTCTTCAATTGTTAAACTGCATTTTAAGCAATTGTCCTCCTTCTTTAAGGCAGGCATGGGAGTTCTTTCTCGTCAAATGCTTTTGAACTTATTTTAAGTCAAATCAAAAGATTGGCACCTGAGTTTCATCGGGTACGACTGTATACATTTTGATACTGATGGGCTTTTTTATTCTTCAAACTTTGTTTTTATCCTCTTTCTTTATTTGCTCATGTTCCAGGTTCATTTCTTACACCACTTGCATAGCCTATATCATGATGATTATTTTGCGGCTTTGGAGAGTCTGCATTGCTACTTTGATTATAGGTAATCAACAACTTTAGCTACTACTAATTTCTAAATTTCTCCTCTCATTGGTTTTCTAATAAGGTTGAACAAAAGACGAGACAATTTCTGGTTTGAGTAAGATGGCATGGAAAATGCATGTAGCTTAATAATTGTACAAAGTTGTAAGACAACAGAGTCTGTTGAGTGCAACCTAAAAAAAGATCTGCCCAACTTCTGCCGAAGTGACTGTTCACTGGTGTAACCAAGGATTTGCGAAAATATGTTGAAGTTAGTTATGGAACTCTGTGTACTGAAGTGGCCGAGTGTATTAGATTTCACTGACCTCGGTGGTCCCCTTGTGAAGTTGGTGTTTTTGGATGCAATATGTTTAGGTTCTGATTTCAAAGGGACTACTTTATCTTTGAGCTAGTTTCACCAATAATACTCTCCTTTCCATTGTGGTTTTAAAGTAATTTTTAGATGTACTTATTCCATGCCTTTGTTAAGAAAATGATCTAATTTTACCAATATTGTCATCAAAGTTCAGGGACTGAGGGATTTGATTGTATCCCATCTTCTCGTTCCAATAGTTCTGAAAGGTATCAGATTGGCTTGCTATGCCTGGGGATGATGCATTTCCATTTTGGGCATCCTCAACAATCTTTACAGGTAAGAACTAGGAATGTCTTTTACCCTTCCAAGATACTAGTAATAAATGATGTTGTAGCCATTTAGATATCATTTAAACTCATTTGGTTAAAAGTTCAATTGTTCTATACCATTATTTCTGGGCTGGTTTCTTTTATATGTTCGGTCTCTGCAATCTTGCTAAAAGAACTTGGTTCGGAACTTCATTTTGGTCATGCTTGGGTTATATGAGTCTGACTAATTTAACAAAACTGCACATTAAGCATCCTTATTCTTTTGTGTTCTTCAAACAGTTAAGGGCGTTGACGAAGCTAGTTCATTTTTTAGTTAGAATCTCCAAATGTTTTTCAAACACCTGATGCTATTTGCAAGTTATTTTATAAGTCATAAAGCCAAGATATGCAGAAATACTCAAATAGGCTTAAGGCTTATCCACAATCTCAGTGCCAGCTAAACAACAGTGAGGTGTTATGTGTTATGTGTTATGTGTATCTGCCATAATGCTGGGTTGAAACTGTTAAATTCCCATGTTATTCAGGAAAGTTGGTATTTGCTGTTTGGCTTATGAATGGTTTTAATTTGGATTTTTCTGAGTAATTCTTTTGATTGTTAATGTTCAGGTTTTAACTAAAGCAGTTCGTGTTTCTCAAGAGGTAATACCGATCATTATTTCTTCTGTTCTTGCATGTGCATGCCCTCATAGAATCTGTTCTTCTGCATTTTGATGAATTGGTTGTCATTCTTGTGCTTCAATTACATGTCATGTTTTGCTAACCAATGTTGAATTTTTTTAGACATTCCAAAATTTGTATGGAGATGTGAAGTTGTTTCATTCTTTTTGTTCTGCGGTCTGACTACACAGTTTTATTGCCTTTGTTGTTGTCAATTATTTACAAGAAAGTTAATCTGCAAGAGGGCACTTTATCAGCTATTTTCTTCTTGATTTGTTATTTATGCAATGGTGCCTGATTCAGTTGAACTTGTCCAGGAAAGCGATGAAAGTTGTCTTGCATACACTCTGGTAGCTATTTGCAACTTGTTGTCTGAAATTGGCATCTCAAATACTGCTGCAATGCTTGGAACGTCCTGCTCATCTATAACCTGCATGGATACTTCATTTTCTGTTGAACAACAATTATTTGTTCTCTTGAGAGGTGCCTTGAAGAGAGCAGAAAGTTTAAGGTTGAAACAACTAGTTGCTTCTTGTCATCTTGCAATGGCTAAATTCGATTTGTTGGTAAGAATGTTATTTATCTCCTCTACACTCTAATACACGTTCTCCATCCTCTTCTTTGCTTGGAAAGTACTATGATTGCATGACCCAGTAAAATCGTAGGTGTGATTCCTGCAAACATCTGTGTGATCTGTGGAATATTTCTTGTGTTCATTTGTCAATTCTATACTCGCAACTGGTATCTGGTCATTTTCTTCCGTTGAATTCTAACACCTTTCTTTCATTTGGTTCAAAACCTTCTATGAAGCTTAGAACAAGTCCAATCAATGTCTGCAAGGTTGCTTCCTCTGGTGATCTCTTCTGTAAACTAGTTGACCTTCTGTTTAATTATTTTGACGGTAAATGTTAATCGATTTTCTTTTCATTTTTTTAAATTTTTTTTTCAGGAACTAAGCTTGTGCTCTCGTTTGATTAGTGAGTTTGGCACTGAAAGCTCCACAATGGCCACTGATGGAGCCCTCAACACCACTTGGCTTAGCAATCTAACAAAGTCAATGGGTTCTCCAGTACTGTCCTATGAAAATGGGCATGCAAACAATTGTTATCCCTTGCACTTCTGTGCACAACCAAGTTCAATTCCTGGATCTGTTTTGCAGCTATTGGGTTCTTCATACTTACTTCGTGCCGCTGCTTGGGAGATATATGGCAGGTAATCTTAACATGGACACAGTATTATTGGCCGTTTCATATGGCACAGATATGATTTTATAGCTTTTGATTACTTTCTTAGTCAATTTATTTGAAATAGCATGGGATTGTCTCGTTCGGTTTCAAATCAGGTCTTTTTTACTGTTTCAAGCTGGGTTAATTTGGAGGCCGATTCGCTCAAAAACTTATGAAAATCTTATGGTGAAGCAAATTTGTTTGCTAACTAAAAGGCGTGGCTTCCCAATGACACACCGAACTCACTTTTATTTTAAAATTTCGTAAATTTTTCATTATTTTTTTATGGATTCTGTTTTAATTTAAATGCATGGGCTTGGCTTGGTTAAAGCCCAAATGGGAAATAAAAAGGGCAGCTGGGCTTGCTCGGCCCAAGCAAAGGAAAAGAAGTAGTGGGGCTGCTGCCAGCCCAAGGAAGAAATGGGAGGGCTGGCTGTTGGCGCAGCCCACACGCTGAGGAAAGAAAAGAGGCCAGCCCAGCTGGGCTGGTCTGCTGGGCCCGGCTGTTGGGCCCAAATTTTGGCCCGTCGTTTTTTCGTGTCCTATAATTGTGCTGTTTATTAATTTTTGTACTTGTACTGTTTATTTATTTCCGTATATTTGCACTGTGTAATTATTTATTCTCATACGCTTTTGCATGTTTAGTTAATTATTTTGCATGTGTTCAAATACTTAATTAATTATTTTGCATGCGTTCAAATGTTTAATTAATGATTTTACATGCGTTCAAATGCTTAATTAATTATCTTGCTTGTGCTCAAACCTTCAGATCATTGTTTTGCTTGTGTTCAAATGTTTAAAATGATTATTTTGTATACTATTAAATGTTTAAAACAATCACGTTGCTTGCGTACGTTAATCGTCAAAATTTTGTTTGTTTATTGATTATCATTTTACCACACTAATAATCTTCACTTCGTAGAGTAAATCAATCGACATCCTCCACAAATGCACCTTTCTCACTTATTTATTTTCGACGCTTTCTTCGCATATATGCTAGTATGCATGAATATATTTAGATTTGTTAAAATTTAAATTATCTATTGGGAATGATCAAATAATTTAGGACTTTTTTATTTTTCAAGCATGGTTAAAGCACCTCTTTTATCCGGTAACTTTTCTAAAGCAAACGAAATCAAGCCTAAAATTTCTCTAAATTTAGTCTCTCACTGTAACTGCTTGCTCAACAAAGGTTGAAGCCTATTTTCAATGTTCAAGTTTTTTTATCTTTTCAACGTTTTTATGCAATTTCTTTCCAAGAATTGATTGTTAGTGTTTTGAGGAAATTAATGGTTGTTTGCTTGCAAATAATTTCTATTTTGTCTCTAAATTAATTACCTTGCTTCGTTTCAAATAATTTCTAGACAATTCGGGAGAATTTTGAACTTTTCGTTAATTAATTTAATTATGGTTTTAATTAAATTAAGGGCTGTTTTAAATTAATTTAATTATTGTGGATGCATGGTTAAATTTCTGGTGTTGTTAGGATAATTTTGGTGGAGAAATTTTCTGTTTTGGTTGAAGGTGGGCCGGCGGTGTCGGTTGAAGATGATGAATAGTGAGGATGGAAGGAGAGTGGGTTGGGCTGTCTCTGTTTTAATTTAAATGCATGGGCTTAGCTTGAGCGGGAAATAAAAAGGGAAGCTGGGCTTGCTTGGCCCAAGCAAAGGAAAAGAAGGAGTGGGGCTGCTGCCAGCCCAAGGAAGAAATGGGAGGGATGGCTGTTGGCGCACCCCACACGCGGAGGAAAGAAAAGAGGCCAGCCCAGCTGGGCTGGTCTGCTGGGCCCAATTTTCGGTATAGACTGTTTTTTAATAAGTCCGGCCAGCCGCTATTTTTTTAATTTTTTTTGAGATCTCTAGCATAAAACCTATTGAGACTTTTAATTAATTAATTAAGAGTAGTTAGATGACTTTCACCTTTTAAAATTTAGCTTAATTAACATATTATTAACGGTGATGAGTGGCCAACTTTTTAAAATATTAATACGATTACAAGTCAAATTGATAAACAAGTGCAACCCACAACTTACATTCACTCTTCCATCAATTTTATCCACCGTCGGATTCTCTTAAAAATCCCTCTCCCCTGTTCTTCCAGCCTCTTCAAAGGCTTCATTCTCCTTTTCAAACGAGCCCTCTTCTCATCATCCATAAATTCCACTTCTTCAACCTTTGTCTTACTGTGATCACCACCAACAATACTCGTCTCCCCTTTTTCCTTTCCTTTCGCAGCTTCAGCGTCGAACTCCTCACCCCAAATCAGTTTGGACAGGTTAAACACATTTTGTTTTGCATCACTTTTGAACTTCTTGTGCTTATCCTCCCGGTATCTACGCTTAAATTTGCTCTTAATTCTTAAAATTTCTCCATTCAATTCCGTAGAAGACAAATCATTAAGAGACAACTTGCTCTTAACGATTTTTGTGAAAGATTTGAGGCATTTAGCTTGGAATTTGATCATTTCTTCAAGCATAAGAGCCTCCTCTTCGGGGTTCCAAATCTTTTTGCCAATCCTTTTGGTTTGGTGTTTCGGGGAAGGAGAAGAGAGGAGTAGAGGATAGGACCATTTTGACTGATCAGAGGACTCCTGGCTATAGCTGGCCCGGCTATAGCTGGTGGTGTCATCTTCAATTTCATGAGAAGAAGGTCTAGGATGATGGGGCAGGGTGGAAGAGCGCTGAAGAGAGGGTTGATGGTGTTTTGGCATGGTGGAAGAGCGCAGAAGAGAGTGTTACTATTTTCAAGAGTGTTTGGAAGAGCCCCGAAGAGAGAGTTGATGGTTTTTGTCAAGGGTTTGTAAGGGTTATATATACTGAAAGTGAGGAGGAAAGATGGATGAATGGACGAGAGGAAACATGTTTTTAATTTATAAGAGCCCAAGAAGAAGAGCTACAGGAGCTCAATTTGAGTACAGGTAAGGAGTTAGCAGCCTTTTCATATGGGAATGTTTTTGCTTTCCTAATTCCTGTCATTATCATATTCAAGGGGGTATGTTCTCTAATGTATCTACTCTATTTACGGTCATTTTTGTGTGCAGAGTTTTAACTTTTAACTCTTTAAATGGTCAATAGAGAACAGGGCAAGGATCATGTGGATATAATTTCATTTTACTGTGAGATTTTTTTTTGTAGATATAAAATCCGTGGGCATAAATGCGGCTCTTACTGTTTTTATTATATTATTATATGTTGACCATAATATTTGTCTCTTGCAGCCTTTTATTTATTTATTTATAAGATTGAACTCATGAATTCTTCAGGCCCGGCCCAACTTCAGTGACTTAATTTTTCGTTTTGGTTTGATGAACTGAATCTAACATTGTTAGGCAGGCAGATTTGGAACGTTTTTTTTTTTTAAAGGAGATTTGGAACGTTTGTACCTGTCTAATGACTCTTTTTTCCCCTTCCTTTTTCTATACATAATTTTTGAAAACAAACGATTTTCAATCTCATCATCACTTGATCATACATTTACATGTTAATTATTATTTTAATTTTAATTTTAAAATTATTATTAATTTATTATTATTAGTTGCATTTGTCTCGTTGAAAAATAAAAATAAAATTGTAATTGTGGTGTTTGTTGGCATTTACTTTTGTGTACTTATTTTTTATTTTACTTTATTAAGTAATAAGGAAAACTTGTAGACTTGAAACCGGTCTTACTTGGGTAAACAAAAATCAAATTATCAACCATATTATTATCAATAATATAAAGTTTGTTTTGTTTCTTTTTTTTTTTCATTCTTCAATTGAAACATTACTTTCTTACAATTTTATTTTTGGTAATGTGCTAGGTGGTATAAACGATTTAATGAAAATTTTAATAGACGAGGATCCAATGTGCTAGGTGGTAAAAAGTATGGAATATCTCTCTTTTTTTCCTTTAATACAATGATACAAAAGGAAAACAACACAAAACGTGTAATATAATATATATATTAACTATCCAAGCCACTGAATTATCCAAAAATACCTCATTTAGTCACCAACCTTTATTTTACGCCAAAATTAGACAAATTGATCATTAAATCCAAAAAAAAAAAAGATATACACCGTCAACCTAGTTATTTTTTTCTCTATTTAAGTGGCCTCATTCAAATTTAATTACTTTAATTATATTTAATTATATTTGATAAATTTATTTATTTATTTTATTTTTTAGAGAGTAAAATAATAAATAAATAATTGTGCAGGTGAATTATTTTATTGTAGAGAGGATATATTAATTATTTAATTAATATATCCTCTTTGCAATAATAAATAAATAATCCAACAAGTTCATAAATATTTGTGCAGGTGAATCTGGACTCAAATTCAATGGTAGCATGCATACCTATAGGTTATAGTAGCTACTAAACAAAACAAGTGAAAAATGAAAAGACAGGATTCAAAGTCAATGGTAGTATGCATACCTATAGGCTATAGTAGCTACTAAACAAAACAAGTGAAAAATGAAAAGACAGGACTCAAATTCAATGGTAGCATGCATACCTATAGGCTATAGTAGCTACTAAACAAAACAAGTGAAAACTGAAAATACAGACTCAAATTGAATATCTATAATATCTGCAACTTTGATCATTAAAAAGGTGATTAATGTTTAAAGCTTCTCGATGTATATACTTTGAATGTTGTTTCCTTGAAATTAGCTCGTTCAATTGTTACCGATCTTTTATTTTCTTCTTAACATTGTGTGTTTTCTGCATGGATTTATTTATTAACACATCCTTCGAAACAAAAAGTTTAGAACAATTTTTATTTTCTGATCAGGCCACTATTACTAACGATTTTATACATTTTTACTAAAGATTCTAGATGTTTCTTTTACGATTAAAATTTAATTATAATTCAAAATCATTAAACGAGAAAGAAACAATATAGAGTCGGAGTCTCTTATTTAAAGAGTAATTAACTAGAGTATCAGACCAATTACGTACCAAATTTTTAGGTAAAAAAAAAAGTCAGAGAATAATATTTGTTACAGTGTGTTGATTTTTTTAATTTATACACGTAACTCTTTTATTGTTTTTGGTTATAAGGAAATGTACTTATCATCTGAGCTATTTATGGGGCAATTTCTTTAATTATTTAATTGTTTATTTTTTCTTACTTGAGAATTAATTAAGATTCTATTAATTCTTCCTTAGAACTCTAATTCCTCTCAAATGAGACTCCATATAATTGGACGCACTGTCGTTCGAGGCACAAACTCCAATTTTGAAGTAATAGCTTATCCTTTCTCGTCCGTTCGTCTCATACTTGAGAGCTCCATTGACATAAACTTTGATCTTCAATACACCTATGTCATGGATCACGTTGAGCCGAAACCAACGGTTGTAAACAGGTAATATGACAGTAGATCCCCAAAGATTGAACTTATTATGTTTCTGACATTAAAGATATTTGTCTCTTGGAATTTGGCATATTGCATGGTTACTTAATTTTCAGACGGCCATATCGCTTATATTCATTGATGTAAGGCTACTATGCAAAGTTATGAAGTACAAATATTAACGCGAATACCGAATACGATATGAATATCTATAATATCTGCAACTTTGATCATTAAAAAGGTGATTAATGTTTAAAGCTTCTCGATGTACATACTTTGAATGTTGTTTCTTTGAAATTAGCTCGTTCAATTGTTACCGATCTTTTATTTTCTTCTTAACATTGTGTGTTTTCTGCATGGATTTATTTATTAACACATTCTATTTACTCCATTGTAAAAAATTTATATGCTTGGATTACCAAGGTTGTTAGTCATGCGCAATGATTGTTTTATGGAATCCAAACGATATTCCTAGAATAACAAGTGCTTACAAGATTTATTTGTTTTGTTGTTCATCCAAAAGCTTCTTTCATATTGCTGTTTAGTGGCTATTTATCCTGTCCATTCAAATTACATGAGTGATGCTGAATTTTTTATCATCATTTTGATTTTGACCTTTACAAAAAGCATTGGAAACTTGTGCAGTAAAGATAGTCTGATGGAAGTTTGAAACTACTGTTGCAATGGTACGGTGAACTGACGTTAATACTACTAGATGTGTCCTCTTAACTTTGTTTTGACAAGTTACACCTTTGTTCCATAGTATTTGCATCTTTTGCCACTACACAGAAAAACCTACTTCTTCTCTCTTCCAGTTAAGGACCACATTGAAAATGACTTGTGCAATTGAAATAAAAATAACATTTTTAGAGATGGGATTTATTTGTTTTGGATTATAATTTGCTCATAGGTTTTGTAGTAATCTTTATGAAAAAAATAAAGTGTTACTGCTGTTCATAATATTAAATAAAATACAGGGAAATAGCACTAATAATATTTTTTGTAGATTTCTATAGAAAAAATATGTTTAAACAGACATCTAGCAATCATAGGAGCTTCTAAATTTTAACAACTACAAACAATTCCACACCCAACGTTTATGGATGTTTCTATTTACGTTAATAGTGTGATGATAATTTGAGAGTTCTGTTGCTATTCTACAAACTGCAGTACCAAAACACCCTAGTTGTATAATTGGTGCCATATGAGCACATATGTATTGTAAGAACACCATATTTACCTATGCATCACTTTACCTTGCAAAAGCATGCAATTGCTATTCATGTTTAGAAGGTGAACAAATATATGTATACTGAAAGTCTAGCAGTGTACCTATTTTCTCAGTCTCGCTAATTATTTTCTTTGGCGTGACAGAGACAAGCATCATGGACCTACACTGGTTGTCATTTTTTTTTAATAAGCAAGAGACTTTATTAAGTGGTCATGAAGCACCATGACGCAAGAACAAAGCAGGAAGGCATGCTGCCTGCGGAACAACAATCACGCATCCATCCACGCAGCTACGCTACGCATCAGAGACTGCAGAAAAAGGAAAAAGGAAAAAGAAAGCTAGCGATCCTACTCATCCTAACCCGTGCAACCATTCCAGCCCAAGGATCATCTGCGAATGGGAGTAGGGAAACCGAGGGTTAAGTGCCAGCAGCCATTGCTGCCACATACTGAAAATGCGATTTAAACACCCAAACGGACAGCACCTTCCATCTTGGAAGATCACATTATTCCTCTGCAACCAAATAGAATACCACCCTGCGTAAAGAAGGATCAACCAGGCCTCCTGAACCTCTGCTTTGTTACACACCAGCAGCGACGGCCAACTTTCCCATAGAGCACGCATTGACTTGGGAGTCACCCACATCACACTTGCCCATCTCAAGATCGACGACTAGATTTGAAAGGTGAATTTGCAATGCAGCAGAAGGTGGTCCACTGTTTCCTCGCTCTCTCCACACAAGGGGCATCTATCACCCGCAGTATCAATAATGCCCCTGCACTGAAGGGAGTTCCTAGTTGCTAGGCCGTTATTTAAGGCCAGCCAAGTAAAGATTTGGGCCCTTGGAGGGACCTTTGCCGTCCAACAGCGCTGCAGGGAGCTGTCCCTAGTCGTCGCGTCACTCCACCTTGCTTTCTCTCTACAGAAGGAAGCAACCGAATACTTACCCGATGCTTCTAAATCCCATAAGATCTCATCCTTACTGTCTCCTCCCAGTGGATGAGCGAGCCTACTCTGCATATCCCTTGCCTCATCCATCTCCCAATCGAACAAGGCTCGGCGCCATCTGAAATCCCATCCCCAAACCCCATCTGTCCATTTCCCAAGCTCACTTATCTTTCCCAATTTGTCCGTTGCGAGGTGATATAGCCGAGTATGTTTGATGGCCAAGGGAATCCTATCAGCCCAAGGGTCCCACCACGCCTGTAGCTGATCACCTTTCCCAACCTTGACCTTCACCTGCCTAGACCAGAAATCGAACGCTGGGCCACCTACCGCAGATAGCTAGCATGTCCGACCACACCGAGGAGCCCACCACATTCTCCGACCGCCACACATCCCTTATTGAGTCTACCCCATATTCTGCCCTTACTATCCTCTCCCAGCTTCCCTGCTTGCCTGTCACTACTCCCTAAAACCGCTTCATTAGCAGGGCTTCATTCCTGGAACGCAAATAGCCTATGCCTAGGCCCCCATCCTCTTTGCTTTTTGTGACTTTGTCCCACTGGACTTTCGGCATACCCCTGTGGTGGTCATCACCGCCCCACAGGAACTGCCACATCATCTTTTCACACTGCCGAGCAACCCCCACTGGCATTCTAAAGATTGACATGTTGTAAACCGGCAGACTCATCAGGACTGACTTGATTAAGGTAGTCCTTCCCCCCATCAACAAAAGAGCACCTTTCCAAGACCCTAGTCTTCTCCTAACCGCGGACAGCAGCCCTTCCCAGTTAGACAACCATTTTGGATTAAGCCCCACGCTAGATCCCAGGTACTTGAACGGAGTAACTTCGTACTTACACCCCGCTCTCCTAGCTAGAGCTTCCCCCTCCGACGTATTGACATTTATGCCCACTAGCGAGCTCTTAGGGAAATTTACCTTAAGGCCAGAGTAGGCATCGAACCACCTAAGAATACCTTTGACAGCCTGGATCTCGTCTTCCTCATTGTTGACAAAGATCAGAGTATCATCCGCGAACTGTAGGTGGTTAATAAGCCACCCGTTCCCGCTGACCCCTTTCAGGATCCCTTCCCCCAACGCTAGACTAAACAATCTGTTTAACCCCTCAGCCGCGATGTTAAACAGAAAGGGAGACAGGGAGCAGCCTTGGCGAAGGCCACGACCCACCGGGAATTGCTTCGACGGGGAACCATTAATTAGAACTGAGACCATCGCCGATTTTAAACACTGATGCACCCACCCACTCCACCTATTGCTGAACCCCATATACCTCATCACATCCGATAAGTATCCCCAATCTACCGAATCATATGCCTTCTCGAAGTCCACTTTAAATAAGAACCCTTTCCTTTTCGAAGCTTTAAGGGTGTGGACCACCTCATTAGCCGTGAGAACACAGTCCAAGGCTTGCCTCCCCTTTATGAAGCCGTGTTGGTTGTCACTAATCAGGGAAGGTATCACTTTGGCCAATCTTCCTGCAAGCACCTTCGACACAATCTTATAGTAACTGCTTACTAGGCTAATGGGCCGATAGTCCTGGAGCTTGCAAGCCCCAGACCTCTTGGCGATAAGGGTAATGAAGGAAGTGTTCGCTCCTTGGGGAAAACGCCCTAGCCTGAAGAACCTCTTGACCAGAGTACTCATATCCTTCCCTATGATATCCCAAGCACGTTGAATGAAGAGCATGGAATACCCGTCAGGGCCTGGGGTTTTATCACTGCCATACTGGTTGACAGCCTCCCAGAATTCCCCGTCAGTCACCTCTCTATCCAATAATTCCACTTCCGCTGCAGATAAGTAGGGAAAGCCAAGGTTCTGCAGCTTAAGCCGATCCCACTACTCTGCTTGGAAGAAACCCCCAAAATGTCTCCAAGCCTCCTCTTTTATTGCATCAGGCGAGTTTAGTCTACCGTTAGCAGTGGTCAACTCCCCTATATTGTTCCGTTGCATACAATTTTTCGCTACGCGGTGGAAGAACTTGGTATTGCGGTCACCATCCTGATTCCATCTCACCCGAGCCTTCTGCTGCCAAATCCTACTCAGCTGCCCTTGCTTGATCCAAATGGTGGAATCAAGGTGGTTCTTCTCCTCCAATTCGGAGTTCGTTAGAGTTCGCGTGTCTCCTTGGCTGTCCAGCCAATCCAATCTATTTTGCAACGATAAGAGCATATGTTCCACTTTACCGAATTCCTCCCTATTCCATTGTTTCAGGTATTGTTTGAGCTCTCTAAACCTTTTCATAATCTGCTCATCCCCAGGTAACTCACCGCTGATCTTGTCCCACCAGCCCCTCACCTTATCTTTAAAATCAAACGTGTCCCACCATACAACAAGATCGCGGAATATCTTTGGACCCCAATTCTGCACTTCAGATTTAAGGAACAGAGGGTGTGGTCAGATTGGTTTTTGCTTAAGGCTACCAGCGATAGATTGGGCCACGAAGAATGCCACCCTTCCTGGGCGAAGATGTGGTCGATCTTACTACGGCTGCTGGAATTTGCCCACGTGAATCGACGACCAGCGAGCTGAAATTCGAGCATCCTGGACTCCTCTATAAATCTCCTAAAGTCCCTCATCCCGTTGGTGACCTCCATTCCATGTAGTCTCTCGCCAGGCTCAAGAATTTCGTTGAAGTCCCCTGCCAACAGAACTGGAGATCTAGCCTCATTCGCGTTACTGATCGAAGGTTCACATAGCTTCCTCATTCGCGTTGTCAGTTAGTGTCAGCTTCCTACCTAGTTCCCACACATCCCCTTTCAACACTGTAGCATCTTGAGCTTTATTTCTATGCTCAATACCACCATCCGAGATCTGAACTTCGCTACCTACTGGCCTTGCGTCCTGAGTCGTTTGGAGGCTACCCTCCTTGCCCACTATCCTTTTTATCTTGCCCCCCTTCCGTCTTACTGTCACCCAAGGACAGACTTCACTACTTGCGGGAACGATAGATACCACTGTCCCCGGAGATTCATCCTGTCTAGGGGTTCTACTAGTTGCTGTCCTAGTTGGCCCATCATGAGCCCCTTTTCTCACACTCGAATTATCCTCTTCCCTGCCTGGATCCTCGTCGTCCTCCTCACTTTCTGACTCGTGTCTCCCCACTCCTACCATCTAGTCCAGGTTGGAGAGTGTCCCATGCATTGGTTCCTCCTGGCATTTTACCTTGTGAACCACTCCACTTACTGAGATCAGGATCTCAAGGTCAATACTCCCTAAGTTCGTCGTTACCAACATACGTGCAACATCCATTCTCTTCCTACTCACCGTATTCTCATCGACAGCTACTAGGCCTCCTGCCTTGTCCCCGATGGCTTGGAATGCTTGGTGGCCCCATACTTGTATTGGGATACCAGTGCACTGAATCCAGGTCAGTTTGCCTCCGTCTGGGTTCGCTTCCTTCCAAGGGATGACCTTAGTGAAAAGTAATTGGACTGCTGCACAAGGGGTTTCCATGCAACGTGCGTACTCCTCCTCTCTATCGAATTCAAGGAGGACTAAGCCCCTCCTCATAATACGAGTGTCACAAATCCATCCCGCTTCAAGGATCAATTCCTGAATCTCCGGTAGTCTCTCTACCGATCGAATGACCCCCACCGCACTCCTACTCAGCCAACTTTCATTAATCCTTGGTATAGGTATGTCAATTACCTCCCTAGTGACAGGAACTTCCCAACCTCTAGCTTTAACTGAGCCAGAGGCGGAGCTCCTAGGTTTAGCGGGTTCCACTGTCAGGGTTCTTATTTTCCCCTTGCCTTTCCTCTCGTTGAGTCTGGGCGTCGTGCTACGGTGGGTTTCCCTTCTCCTTCCCACTGCACATTTGATTGCAGAAGCACCCACCGATTGGGTGTTCAGGGCCCGCAACATTTGATCGACATTCTTGACTCCTATCAGGCGGATGAAGCCAAATCTCTTCCCTTCCTTATTCCGTCGCTGCGCTACGTATGTGTCCCGCACGAAGCTGAAGTGGGGCAATCTCCACCTCTTGGCTGCCAAATACCTTAGTGCCCGTGGATCAACGTGAGAGGGGAGGTTCTCGACATAGAACGACGTCTCCAGGTCCGATTCCTGATCACGACCTCCTTGCTGGGACGGCATCACAGCGAGGGATCGAGATGGTTAGGTTAAGGTTGTTTTTACGCCAGCACAGTGGTGACTGGTATTTTGCAACCTCCGACAGCAGTGGGCACGCTGGAGGGGGGACCAGGGCGGCGGTGAGCCGCACGGTCACCGAGAAGGTATTTTGGGTTTCCGAAATTTGTGGAGCTTTTGAACAATTTGATTTTTTTTATTTTATTTTTCCTTAATTACACTGGCTGTCATTGAATGCCCAAATGCTCATTTGATGAAGTTAGGTATAACAGTTCTTAATAATTTCCCATGCGTTAACATACCTTCCAATGCTCGCGACAGTCAATATCAGGTAAGAGGATCCTGAATCATTGGGTGTTTCACAAGAATAATTCCATTGATGCAGTTATCCAAAATCTTACTTCTTCATTCTTATACTGTGTTATAAAGGTCCTTGGGTGGCAACATGCAGCTGCAAAAATTGGAATGCAGCGTTGTGCTGCATCAACACAGTAGTATACCATTATGATACTACGTAGAATTTTAAAACCATATCATAAGAGTAAATGGTCATAAATTAGATAATTAGGTCCAATTTTGGAAATCTATAGTTCGACAAATTAATTGTTAATTTGTAGTTCAATGATATTAAATTTGAATAGTTGATTTTTAATATCATTCTAACAAAATTATAAATATGACAAAATGAGTCCATTTGTTAATTATTGGCCAAAAAAATTCTCAATTCATGAAAATGGTCCGTGTTTAAAATTGAGAAATATGAAACTATAGATTTTGTTAGTTTCAATTAGATTTATAACTATTTTCATAAATGAAGAACTCCAATTTATAAGTAATTTTAGAGTTTCTTATTTCTTAGAGTTTTAGAATTAGAATTTTAAAAATTTGACTATTTAATATGACCATTTAATTACCAATGGTCCATGTTTATTGTAATTTTTAATTTGTAATATATATTGTCAAGTGTTGGCGAAGGGTATAAATTTTTCCAAAATCTTGAAATGAGAAAATGGAGACATAGTATACCATTTATAATTACTAAAAAAGGTAGAAAAATAACTAAAATTTACTCAAGTTACTTTTTTAAATAATTACTAAAGAAACATAACACATTATTTAACATTACAAAATAAAACAAATTTAGATCCCGGCCAATCATTTATAATATAGAATAGATATATATATATATATATATATTTCTTCTTTCACAGTGAGCATTTCACATTACACGTATTAAGCATTTCACATATATTCCACATAAATTTACCTTGCTTTAATCATCTCCTTGATTTACCTCTGTCAAAGGGACATTTTTATGCATCACATATCCATCGCAATGAAACAAATGATGATCATTCTCAAACTTAAGTAATAAACATGGCTCATTTCGAAATACAACCTCATATTTTCGGTTAATGGTAATCATTCTCATACTTAAGTAATAAACATAATACCCTTCGAAATAAGTGGATATGTCCCAATAACAATAAATGAATACGGTTAGAGAAGATATTGCAGATCAATTATTAGCTAATTATAATATTGTTAGAATATGAAGAAGTAATAAGTTAAATTAAGTATGTTTTTAATGTTCATATTTGTAATATTCACATAATAAACAAATAATTCAAGACTATTTTATATATATTTTATTTTCATGAACGAAATTATTATATTTATATTTGATCTTTAATATGAATAAAATTAATATATTTATATTTGATTTTTAACAAAATTAAAATAAGCTACTGTATAGTTTATTAATTTTCTAAAAAAATAAAGAAAGATAATTTTTTAATTAAAATTAAATTGATTGAACAAAATTATTAGTTTTCATTTTAAAAAAATAATAATAATTGTTAGGTAAATACGATTTCGAGTTTTTTAAAAATAAAAAAATTTCACACCAAAAAATAAATACCATATTCAGTTTTCTAATATTTTCTAAAACCATAAATATTTCTGAAAAACAGTTTTCAGTTTGTAAACGGGGCTAAAATTCTCAACCCATCTTCTTCACTTCTTCATCCCTTCAAACGATCCCTTCTCCTCCTTCCTCCTCTGCATAAGTAAACCTCTCCTTCTCTTCCACTCTTAAAAAGTTAGAATCTTCGACCTTGATCCTCATAAAATCGCCACGCGCATCCACCGCCCGCGGGCTGCAAGCTTGCAAGCAACAGGGTCCGCTACTGTCGCTCGATCCGTCAGTCCCTGTCGCTGCCACTATCTCTTCACCGTTTACTCCGACAGCACCATTGAAACCTAACTCCACGTACAAAGGTGTGGGGGGAGGAGGAAAGGAGGAAGCTTGTAGCCCGCGTGATTGCTCGGTGTTGGAAACCAAGGTCTGCGTGAGCCAGCTTAGGACTCTGGTTCTAATCTCTCTTGTTCAAGAAATTGAGCTTCCGACATCTTCCAGCAAACGGGCAGCAGGTATGCCCTTGTCCATCTTAATTGTGCGTGCTTGATGACTGTCTATACCAATTCAATGTATCTGTGCAGACCTGATACCAATTTGGTGGAGAATAGGAGGATTAGTTAATCCACTAGTAGAATTGTAGCTAATCAATAGATGGATTGAATTTGGAACAAGGAAACGTTAAACTTATAAAAGTTGATAATACACTTAAATACCCCCTATCTGTACTAGTCTAGATCATTAATCCTAATCCTTGTAAGAAAGGAATCAGTACTAGTCCTTGTTGTATAATGTGAAGTGTCTTTTGTTATCTCTCATCTCCCAATCATCTGCTACCTGAAGGTTTATGTAAACAAAGCCGTGTGTGTAAATAGCAAGGTCAGATATTATTGACCAGAAAACTCATCTCTGCTTTCATTACCCTGGTGTGTTGCCTTCTGGTACGGATTTTGTCATTTTTTTAAAAATATGGCCATGGTCAGTTATGGGGCGTAAAAACTTGGAGGTTGTAGTATGTTAGTATGGATAAGATGTCACCGCTAGATGATTGAACTTTCTTCCTCACTTTTTTTTTCCAAAATGGGCGGTAACTTCTAATTCCAGTTCATCATTTGTCATGATTTTCTCTAGCTAACCATTTTGGAGAGACCTGGTGAAAGGGGATTTTCGCTGGTTAATTTTAGGTTAGGGTTTGATGTGGAGAAATTAGGGTTTATTCTAGGGTTTGATCTAATGATTCAGGGATGGTTTATTTTTATGGACGTGCAAACTGTAAACAGCAATATGGGTGATGAGTAACTCCTGGGTACTCCCATCGTGGGTTTAAGAAAACCTAAGCATTGCACTTGTGTGGTTAAGAGTCACAAATAGGGAAGAATCTGCATCAGACAACTTCAGAAAAGCTAGAAGCCTCTCATCATTTGCTAGTTCATCAACTCTAAATAAAACATTGCAAATATAAGTATTATATATACAATGCTAAATATTGAAAATCAAACCTTCTTAATGAATTATTTGTGTTTTTCTATTTAATGTTGGATGGTTATGATGCATTTTCCCTCATGTTAATGAAATTGCAGATAATGGTTCCCTTCTCATGAAATATTGACCTATGGATCCTGAAGGAAATAAGTTTGGAAGAGGTAAGAGCTAAATCTTAGAATGTCTTTACACACCTTCCAGCGGACAGACGCTGTATTTTTCGTGAACATGTTTATTGATTAAAGAATTGCATTCCGTAACTCCTTAAAATCTGAATTTTGTACTTGGTGAAGGACCATTAAATACATTTTGCTTGAAGGATTACAAGTCTCTAATGACCAATTCAGAGGCTCTCTTCAGATTCTTTATTCCATACTGTAAAGTATGATGGTGCTATAGCATTCTATTTGGCCAAGCAATTAGCTTTTATTACTATTTATAGAATTGAACCCTGGGTAGAAGCAAAGGAAGTAGGGTATTAATGTGGTAAAGAGTGTGAGGCAAAATAGTTATGTAGCTAAGTCCTGGGGGGAAATGAGGCTTGCACCATGTTTTGCTGCTTGCACTAATGTGCTTGCACTGTTTGAAATTTCAGGGCCAAGAGAGCTGACTGGTGTAGTTGATCTTATAAGTCACTTCAAGTTGTTGCCCCATCATGAGTTTTTCTGCAAACGGTCACTTCCTTTGGCTATTTCAGATGCACATTATCTTCACTATGTGGTTGGGGACACTGAGATAAGAAAAGGAGAAGGGATGCAGTTGGATCAGCTTATCCAAAACACTTCTCATTCACAATACAGTACTGTACGCATTAATGCATTCGACCTAGACGTACTGAAGGATGCCTTCCAGCTGAAGGAGATGACACCCGTAGAATTGCCTCCGGTATACATTTACTTCCTTGACAATTGTTGTACTTTACATTTTTGTAGTTCCCTGGATGGTACCTAAACTCTGTTGTTGTGGCGTTGTTTACTAACACAAACACCTTGAGCCATTACTTCTTTATTGATATCTTCTTCCTACCAGATTTTGTTGGGTAGGACAGTGAATTCTCTTTGTTTTTTCTTGTATTCTTTAGGCTGAGAAGGGAACCCCCACTATTTCTGGGAAATCTAAGAACCAGTCCAAAGACAAGGAGAGGAAGCATAAGAAGCACAAAGATAGAGATAAGGATAAGGACAAGGATAAAGAGCATAAGAAGCACAAGCACCGTCATAAAGATAAAGATCGAAGTAAAGACAGAGACAAGGAGAAGAAGAAGGATAAAAGTGGGCATCACGATAAGGTCGGAAATCGTTACGCTCTTGTAGCTATTCTAGGACAAGTTGCAACTTTTAAATGAGCAGGATGTATAGGAATTATGATTACTGTCACACTCTACTTGTCTTTGGTAGGAATCAATTCAGCATCAAATCTCTTCAAGAATTTCTACTTCCTTTTAGTCTTGGAATAGAGAATTCAGTTTCACAGTTGACATTAAGTAACTTAGACAAAGGAGTATTGAACTTTATGAGTTTGACATGAAAAAATAATGAATGATGTGCTTTTGCTATGGGACTCTTACTTGTGAATTTCAGAAAAGGAAGCATGGTGGAGATGAAGATCTTAATGACATTCACAGGCACAAGAAAAGTAAGGTAATAAAATAAAGGTCGTTTGAACTTTTTGGTGATTTTTACTAGCTTCAGCTCTTCATTGAGACTGCCTCCTATTTTATGATTTGTGCTTTTGCAGCATAAGAGCTCAAAGATTGATGAAATTGGAGCGGTAAAGGTAGCGGGCTGAAATGACTGGTGTAGTTTAGGATTTGTTGTTTGAAGTAGTTGTCACTGAGTGTTTTGGAGGGGCTATGACTTAAAGTTGTCCATTTGTGTGCGGTAAACTTCTGTCTGCTCATGCTGTTTATTCTTCCTAGTATGACCCAAACAGATTCATGGATGTCCTGCCTCTAATGATGGGTTTTTAACATAAATGAAAAGTAGAGGTTTTGATCTTTTATTAGTTTTCACCTGTTGAGCCTTTCAGAAAACAACTTCATTCTCTACCAGCATCTGATTTGTATGATTGCAATTGTTAGGTCATTATATCACTGTTTTCTTATTGCATCTCATTTGTATCCAGTGTAGGTTCTGAACTGACAAGGATTTGAAGATGGTGGATTCACTTAAAAAGAACATTTGGATGCTGGACTGGAATTGCAGATATGAACTTTGTATTATAGATTTTACTGGTCTTAGGTGAAACTTAGGTCCTCCTTTTTTCCCCTCAGTTTTTTTTGGGTGCTTCAACAGTTTTGTAATGTACGTAGTATTGTAACCATTCATGTGTTTTAGAGCTGTTCAGATATTAGTTTCCTGACCATTTTGAGTTAGAATTAGAATATTGATAGACTTGAGGTATAGGATATGTGTTGCTACCCGATTTTATGCTATATGAAAGAATATTGAAATTAGATTAATTCATCTTTCAAGAGCTATTATGCAGAATGCAAGGGCTAGAGTTGTCTGTTGCTTACTGGGGTCTGGGATGCTATATTTTTTGTGGAGAGGCATCCCCTTTAAGATGTTCAGCAGTTGAGGGTTCGTTTTTATTAGCAATTTGATTTTGGGATGAAACATTATTACTCTTGAGCATTTTGTACTGTAACCTACTGTTGAACTTCTGATTTCATCCCCCGATTGATGGAATGCGAGTAAAGAACAGGAGTCCATTTATTTGTAAGGTATTCGGGTGTGAATTCAATAATGGACGATTCTTTCCCTTTTAGGGTCTATTTGAAAGAGAACACACTGAATATTTATCTCATCTTTGCTTCAGTTTGAAGTGGTAAATTCTAGATTTGTATATTTAAAGTTATATGTTGAGTCAAGGTTACTCATGCTCCAACGTGGTTAATCAAGTTCTAGCGCATTCTCAAATAGGTAAGAGTGATGACGATGAGTGGTTTAATGATTTTTTTTTGCATAAGGATGAAGAAACAAAATTGATTAGTAGTAGTAAATTACTACTAGTAATTAGTAAACACTAAAGACTAATAATGTAATGTCACTAAACAATGCAAATTGATCGGGTACAGCTGCATCAAATCAAATCAAATCAATGACTTGACTTGTTCTGTTGATGAGGATCGTGCACACTAAAAGCTAGAGCTGGAGGTGACTGAAGTGACGGTGATTTTGGCAGTACCTTACTGCCAAGCCAACCCAAGCCAACCCAAACCAACCAAAGTACTAAAGTAGTATAGTATTTGGAAAAACCCAGAAAAAGGCTGCCACAAGTAGCAGTAGACACTACAGTGGAGATTCCTTTCACTGTGACTTAAGTGGGCAGTTTTCACTTTTTTGTTTTCCTTTTTCCATTTGTGGCAAACTTCCAAGAGTCAGCCACTGCGAAAGGGAACAGAAGAAGCCGAAACCCACCACAACCACATGCTTCACTCTTCAATCTCTCTTCTCTTGTTCTTTTCTTCCATTTCCCATTTCCCATTCTTTTATACAACAAAAACACAAAGTTCAATGCAACTATTCTTGGATTCAGGGTAAATTATAGCTTTTCACAACGGAATAAGATTACTCATAATGTTTGGGCTCGCCTGTTGCAACCAGTTATCACATAATACAATTCCAATTCTCAAGTTAACTTAAATTCATTGCAAAGTTCTGAGGAATAATAATAATTCATATATATTCTCAAATTCATTGTCTACACTCATTTTAAGATTCTACGAGTATATTTCTTTTTACATTCCATTGAATACAAAATTGCTTTGAGTTACTCCCTCCGTTTTTTTAAAATACCCTATTTGAGTTTAAAAAAATTGCTCTATATTTTTTAAGTGACCAATTAGTCTTTTTTACCTCTTTCACACATTTCTGATAATTTTGTCATAAATAATTACCAAATAAATTATATAGCATTTTATCCCACTATTTACTATCAAAATTAACCATTATGTTAGTATTATGAAATTAACAGATTTTTAAAAAAATGGAGGGAGTAGTAAGGTAAGAACATCATTAATTGGTTAGAGTACTCTAGTCCAAAAATGTCATATAATAAATAAAACAATTTACAACTTAGTTATGGTCACTTATTGTTTTGTTGTAATGACGCGCAATCATACATAAATAAAAAGTAAAAAATACGAGTTTTTAATGTGATTTAAACAAGCAAGTTTCACTGTGATGAAAATGGAGAGTATAATCATAATGGTTAGCACTAATTTAAAATAGATCTCTTTATCAAAATCTTCCACCATCAAAATAGACCTCCGCAAATATCCGATTTTAGTCACAGGCTAGCTGAACACTCAAGTTCAGAGAAACCCTCGTCCTAACACTTTTTTTCTTTCTTTCTGAGGAAGTAGGAAAGTAATATAAGAGTTTTGTTGGGACACCGACCGTGAGCAAGGAACATATGGTTCTGCTTTTAGGGCGCACTAAACGAACATTTTCGCTTTAATTTGCTCGACATCTAACGTGTGTGTTTCACCAAACTATCGACTCATCTGCGGTTCCTACGCTTTTCTTCACTGCTCATGCATGCGTGCAACATTGACCTTTACACTGTTGTGCTATATACCCGACAAACAAATGTTCATTAATTCCATTAATGTGGTGTTTCATGTTTGTTCACAAAGGTAGAAATTTTCCTAATTAAGGTACTCACTTTAATTTCCAAACAAACAAGTTTTTTATTCTTTTATTCGGTCCATGATTGTAAATTTTAGTGGATACATATTCCCTCCGGCTCAGATTATTTGTCGTTTACTGTTCATGCACGGGTCTCTAGGCGGCCCAGATGACTCACTATTTGGCCCCAAAAAATTTCGAATTTTTTCTCGGACGTACGTTAAGGAATAACGTACGTTCGAAAAAAAGTACGGAATTTTTTGGGGTCAAATAGTGAATCGTTCGGGCCGCCTAGGGACTGTGCATGAACAGTAAACGACAAGTAATTTGAGCCAGGAAGTATCTAAATTAATCATTCTGTACTTTTTTTGGGTGCATAAGTGAAAGTGTATGATTGATGGCCTCCGACACGTAGACGGCTGTAAGCGCTAGCTACGCAGTTCATGCAATTATTGTCATTATTGATGATTCTGATAAATTCTAAATCACTTTGAGATATTTTTAACAAAATGCCACTCAACCACATATAGTATACATTTTTCATATGCTGATGACATTTTCAATCAACTGCTATATTAATTATTGTACTTTTGGAGTAGTAGTATTATACTATCACCTTTAAAAAAATACTTCTATGGCTTTCAGCGCCATAATTAATAAAGAAATAAAAATGCAATTATACTTGTGCTCGATCTGATGCATATATGGATGGAGTATATAAGAACAACGAATTTGTCAAAATCAGTTGTTAATATATACTACATTTATTTCTCAAAAATGTCATTTTAATCGAGATATGATTAGAAACAAACTTTTTTAGTACATTTTTTTTAATTTTTTCAATAAAATTTACCCAACAAAAAATAACCATGCTTTTTAATCTCTTGAATGATAAAAGATAATTAGTTTTATTGATTGGGTATTTGTTAAATATTGGTTTGAAAATATATTGGCCCAAGTTAAATAAGGGCCCAAGGCTCGTTTCATTACTATATATTAGGGTTTTCATAATATTAGTTTTCTCGTCTGTTGTATTTTATATTTTGATTATTATAATGGATTTTCTCTAGCTTTTTCGTGGTTTTTTACCTGCAAAGGTTTTCTACATTAAACACTTGTGTTCTTTCTCTTTTCCTTACTCTTTTATTTCGAGTTTCTTATTATGTGTGTTGAAACAAATGTGAATAGAATCAATTATTCACAATGGTGTTAAATATACGAGAAACATAAAACAACATTTTATTTAGAATAGAATATTTTTTTACTTCAATAACATTTCATATGGAGTAGAGGGAGTATCTAATTAAATTTCATTCCTATATACACCAGTTAAACATTACCTTCAACCGATCATCAAAAAAGATAGAAGATAACTTTCGCGTTATAAAAATTATATTTTAAAGTTCAGTAAAATAATTGTTTACTACTTTTTTGATAGGTTTTTTTTTAAAGATTTTCTTTATATATATTTATATTGAATATATATCCTACTAACGTGACTAATAGATATTATTATTTCCAATTGAAATTTAGTTATATCAAAGAAGAATACATTGAAAATAGAAAAATTATACCCATAAATACCAATGACTTGGGTTGTTTTCGAGTAATAATTAATATATCAGTAGGAACTCGAATTTAATGTTATCTTTACCGATGAAAAGAAGAAGCATACATAAATAAGTGTAAAATATCTTTCTAAGAAAACAGAAAGAGTATGTCTTTATGTTAATTAATTAAAAAAGAGAAACAAGAAATTAATTAATGAATGAAATGTACGAAAAGGGAATCTTTAGAAACTAAGGCAAAGGCCTTTCTAATTTGCTCGAAAACCTCTCGTCTCATCGGACTCAATGGGTACTGTACAGTCGGTTGCTTTGCTGCAGTTTTTTGTACACACACGTATATATAATGTATTATTCTAATTATAACAATATGACAAATCAATAATAAAATAATAATATCATAATACATGTATTGTACACACAACATTTATTACGATGACAAATACACGTAACGTTCAAGTATTATTAAGAAATAGTATAAAATTGAAGATGTACGTGTATGTGTATAGGTTAAAAACGTACGTGTAGATAGCTAGGAAGTTTAAGATCCCTTCCTCTCCTCTCAGTACTGATCATCTGGGTCTGGTTCTGGGGTAAATAAATATATAGAAAATGAAGAAGGAGAAGATGTTGCCACAGTAGCTGCTAAGCCATGTTTGATTAGACGTCATTTGCGAATAAATAAATGCACGGTTTCTTGACCATTTGCTTGGATTCTTTCTTCCATATTATTTTAATCTTTGTGGACTCAACTTTCCATGCAATGCAACCCAACCCCTGCACATGCACTTCCCCAACCCGGAAAACCCTAGCCCACCCTTTCACACTCACATTACCATTTTGACCATCCCTTCTCCTCTTTTTTCCCATGCAACCTACCTAATAATAACCTACATTAATTATCCCTAATTAATACTATACTATATACTTATGAAATCAGATTATCACAATGTGCCAAACCATAAACCATGAACGAAAAGGCCGAGGAGCAACAAAACATACGGTTTCGAACTTTCTTGTCCAAGAAAAACATAATCATCACCAAGAAAATTGTGTCACTCTATCTACATATATAGACTATAGTAGTAGTGTGTATTTTGTTTAGTGGGGCACATAGGACTGGTAATGTTTATACCTGATTAGTCTACTAATTTAATTAAGGGGATAATTTTTTTTATATATATAAAAATTGAATTCATAATCTTATTTAAAAGATGAGAGTGTCAAATCAATCATATACTAATGTCATATATTAGTATTATTATATATATAAATGTCTTTTTTTTCAAAACTAACAACACATATTGAGGTAATAATTAAATAATAAATTTTGAATCACACATATGAATTTGAGTATATTGGTCTTGACAATTAAGTTGTAATTATAGAGTAAACTCGGTGTGTCATGTCACTTCGTTTACCCACTTATATTAGCCAATAAAAAGTTATACGTTAAGGTTGGCGGTTATAAATTATAAGATTTTAAAATTTAAATTTTGAAATAGTTATAAACCTAGATAGTGGTGAGATGAATCTCAAAAATACTCATTCACGTATAACAACTTCATTGATTTAAGTACACTTTTAGCGGAATAGCTTATGCACAATATAATTTTTCATTAAGTTGGGGAGCTTTAATTAACGACCAAACGGTACTTTAGCGTTCAAATCCTATCATCCAATTAATTAATATATATCAAATTATAAATTAAAATTAATTAAATATAAAATATGGTATGCAAATTAAAGTTTTATATGTACATGAATTTGTAAGTTAACCTATCAGTGCATATTATCCTTATAATGTATATTATGA
Source organism: Viola odorata (assembly GCA_963691705.1). Lineage (NCBI taxonomy): Eukaryota > Viridiplantae > Streptophyta > Magnoliopsida > Malpighiales > Violaceae > Viola > Viola odorata. Next base: position 1,097,539 of record OY829540.1, on the reverse strand, counting down.
GTTTGATTTTTGATATCGTAACGATAATAATAAAAAAAAAATGAAAGATATATATATTATATATATACCGGATCGACGGGCAGATCACAAAAGGAAAGGAATGTGCACAACAAATATGATATCTGCAAACTTCTTAATTAAATCTTAATGTTAGACTACTTGATTATATTTATGTTTTAATTTATTATTATTTTACATATAAGGTAAAAGGAGAGGAGAAAGGTGTAAGGCAGTTGACTTAGGAGAGGAGAAAGAAATAATAAAAGGTGAGGAAGCGGGTAAAACTGTAATTTAGTAATGAAGAAATGCGGAAACAATTAAATCCAAGGTTGAATTGGTGATTTCACAAGTGCCTAACATTCCATCCACTATTATATATATCGATCCTCACCATTTCTATTCTATGCTTATACTCATCTAAGTGTGTGCAATATAGCCATTGTGTTTATTTAATTTAATTACTATTACATATATACTATATATGTATGGTGTGGTTTTGTGTGTATGTCTAATTATTTCTGCATTCTCAGTTTTTAAGAGGTTATTGTTCAAGTAATTAAGCTAAAAAAGAATTCTTTTCTTTTTCCAGCAGTAGTAAGAGGGGAGGGGTGGGGGTGGGGGTGGGAGGAGTACTGGAAGTTGAGGATCCATCGTAGGATTGCTTGCTTTTCAGTCTTTCGCTGCGTGTGTTTATAGAGTACTAGCTGGCTAGTACAGGAAGTAGTAATATATATATAGGAAAATGCAAGAGAACAGTAGTAGTAAAGATGAGGGAGAGCAGCAGCAGAGGGGTGGTGGTGATCATCAGCCGGTGAGGTCACGGTGGACACCAAAGGCGGAGCAAATCTTGATTTTGGAATCCATCTTCAACAGCGGAATGGTTAACCCACCGAAAGAGGAGACTGTGAGGATAAGGAAGCTGCTGGAGAAGTTTGGGGCGGTTGGGGATGCAAATGTCTTCTACTGGTTCCAGAACAGAAGGTCAAGATCTCGCCGCCGACAGCGACAGATGCAGGCCACCGTCCTCTTGCAGCAGCAGCAGCAGCAGCACCATCACCACCAGCACTACTCTTCCGCAACTCCCACTGCATCAATTCAGTCGTCATACGAAGCTGCTGCTGCAGATCCTTCTTGTAATAATATTCCTATTGGTTTTGCAAATTCAGCAGCTTGTGGCGGGTTTTCAGCAGCAGCAGCATATAATAATTCTTCTCCTTCTTCATATGATCATCTGATGGTGATGTGTGGCTCCTCTTCCTCTTCATCCTCATCATCATCATCTTCTTCTTCTTGTGGGGTTGTTGTTGGTGGTGGTGATCATCATCATCATCATCATCAAGATGCAGGTGTGGAGAGTATTTACTCTTCTTCTTCCTTCTATGATCATCAAATGGGAATGGAGGCAGCTCCAGGTCTTGGTCTTGGTGTAACCTCAATCTTGTGCCCCTCCTCACACCCACCTGCTTCGTCTACTCATCATCATTTGCACCACCACCACCACCAAACTGGTAAATACATTCTACCTACCTACTTTTCCTCCTAATTCATTTGATTGCATTTTGTATTGGATTGATTTCTTCTTAGTAATACTAGCTACTAGTGTAGTTTCAAATACAGACATATATATATGAGTATAGTCTTCTGATAGACTAATTAATAATCAAGATTAGTAGTAATTTTGTGGCAGTCTTTTAAGTTAAGCTGGGAGATTAATTAGTAGCAGAGTGAATAATATGAACAAGAAGAAAGCAGCAGAAAGCAACTTTTGAGTGATGATGTGAGCTGTGTATTTTGTGATGTCTTTGTTATGTTGATCGATCACTTTTCCTCATTCTCCTCCTTCAAGTACAAATATTCGCTAATGGTTCCCCCCTCCTCTTCTCTTCTGAGTATGTATTCCTATAATTAATTAGTAGTAGTAATTACTAATTAGTCTTGATTTCCTCCTCCAGCTACTACAGACTACACAGTACGTAGGATAGCAAAACTCTCTGCCACAATCAAACAACATCTCTACTTTTCCCCCTTCTGTTCTCTATAAACTACTATCCATTCAGACCACACTGTCCTCTTCTCTTTTCTTTTAAGGTATTAGAGATAGACAAAAGTAAAAGTACAGTGAGTAGGTACACACACTCATGACACATGACTCATGAGTACAGAAACTTGCATACTCTTGCTCCATCTTTCACATTTTTGTCTTTAATTGTCAGCTATGTACATACATACATACAGATTTAATTACTAATTGAAACCTTAATTAAGTACTGCATTGCACCTCATCGCGCGCAAGATCCCCTAATCTCTCACCACTGTTTCCGGCAGTGTGTAGGTTCTTCTTTTTTATAAAAAGAGTTTGATAGAAGAATATATATTGTGTATGCAGAAGGATACAACAACAGTAGTAGTATCACAGTATTTATCAATGGGGTGGCAACAGAAGTTCCAAGAGGGCCCCTCGACATGAGAGCAATGTTTGGATCAGAAGATTTGGTGTTGCTTCACTCCTCTGGTCTCCCTCTTCCCACTAACGAGTATGGCTTCATTATGCAGAGCTTGCACCATGGAGAAAGCTACTTCCTGGTACTTTTTTTTTTTTACATAGTACATAGATACGAGAGCCAAACTTGAAACTTAACCCCTCTTATTTTGCACAAAGTAGCACTGAATCATCACATATCAATAAGAATTCATTAATTAGTGTCCTTACGCTCAAATTAATTAGTTAAAACCTGAGTCATCATCGTATTTTGCTTAATTTGGAAAAGCTGTCTCTTTTCCGATTCCAAATTAACTTCATTTTATATTAGTTCAAGAATCCGATGGTACATTAATTGGGTCGTGTTATAACTTGTCTTCTCTGTTCTTCAGTTCAAGAGCGTATATACTACTATATTATATTAGTACAATAAAATACTAATTAATCACTGTTTACAGTTAGCAAGGTGACTTCTTCTCTCTTGCTTACTAAGATTTACCTACAAGTTATTAATCTTTGTCTGAAACATGCCATTAGGGTTTTCTAAATCTTTCTTATTATTATTTTCATACAAATTTTAATTAATTATATTATTAATTATCATTATAATATTAGAGTTTGAACCAGATTTTAAATAACAATTTTATAGGATTTGTTTAATTTTCTCTTCCTTGTTTTTTTCCTCTTACAGGTTTCAAGACCAGCATAACTTGGCAATCAAAAAGCTGAAACCAAGAAGAGGGTGCTTCCTTATATTCCTTAATAACGGGATTACCATATATATATAAATATGTTGGCTTGCGAGCATATAAATATTAGTTAGGCTACTGTTTACCATGCGTGGAAAGGAAAGGAAAGGAAAGGAAAGGAAAAGAAAGTAACGAAGAAGATGAGGAGGAGGAATATCGGTCTTAATTTGTCTACTATAGTAATTGCTCACATGAATTAATGTTTATTAATTCCCTTAATTGCTTTGGTTTTCCTCTTGTTTTTGTATTTACGAAAATATATATACATATTTCTCCTTTAGACTTTCATTCATAGGAAGCCTTAGAAATTAGTAAAACAAGCTAGCTAGCCACATATTTATGTACTTTCAAACTCTCTCCATTGTATATTTATTTATTAATAATTTATTTCTATTATTATTATTATATCTTTTCAATTCAATACAATTTCTAAAATTTTATAAATAAATTAGGGAAAAATTAGCTTAATTAGTGGGCTTTTTCTCTCTTTTTTTAGGGTTTTTTCCGGCCCATTTTAGTTTAATCCCCTTACCTAGTCAACAAGGTTTTACTACTATATAATCAATCAATGTTTGCACGAATATAATAATGGTACTCGGTAGAAGCAATATGATGATTACAATTTCTTTTTTATGAAAAAAAATGCACCTATGTGGCTATGTCGTCTCTGATATTTAATTATATATTTCCATCACAATTTTATTATGCACATAACTAGCCATAAACTATATTTATTATTATGAACAATTTTAACTGGAAATATTAAATATATACGCATAATATATATATCCGCCAACTGTGTGGAATCATCCGCGCCGACTACTCATTCCAGTACAGATTTAAGATATGATGACTTAAATTCGAACCACTAGGAGATCAAGATCAGAAAGGGGTGCATGCATCTATCTCCTCTCATCTTGTATTTGTATATATATATATGCAAGATTCCCGGTTTTTGTAGGACTCATGTCATTTTTGTAGGAGTACTAGTTAAGTACGATCAACTGTGGATGTGGATTAAGTGGATATGGATCGATCAACTGCTGTCTTCTATTATCCCATTAGAATTAGGATTTGTTTTATCTATTTTCTTAATAGATCAAATATGAATCTATCTCACTCCGATTCAACATAATAATAACAATAATATCATTATTTATTTTTTTATCCTTCCAATTTAGCGTTAAAAAGTGATTATTTTCGAGAGTTGAGACTACGATACAAACAATGCATAATCATACTTAGCTACAAATCTCCAGTTTTTTAAGATTTCTTTTTCATCATAATTTTTTTTTAAAAATATTGTTAGACTTTTTAGATCTTAGAGTTTTCTATAAATGTTTTATTGTCCACTCTTTTGGGATTTTTAAATCAAGAAGATAAAGAAATGTATTCTTTTAAAAAAATATTTTAAAAGTATTTAAAACTAAATGGATATATCTGATAGATCCGATAAATACTTCAAATCGTTAGGATCCGGGATAAATGGATAAATCCAATCTAATATGTTAAAAAAAAATTGAATATGAATTTATTGTAATCCGAAGTATTAACAAGTTCCAGTGTGAAGGGAATAATTAGGGGAAGGTTGAAATCCACCGGAGTGATAAAGGAGTAGTTAATTAAAAGAATTTAAGTAATAAAAAGGTTAATTTCCGGCCAGAATTTAGATAATTGTCGGGAAATTAAGGGCAGATAACAAAAGGGTTTGATAGGTCTAATGATTAGCGCACGATCCAGACCACTTCCTTTCATGTTTTACACATTTGACATGATTGATTTGAGTTTGTTTCTTCTTCTTTTATACTACTCGTAATTCAACACTTTTATATAGGATTTGGAATCACATTAATCAGCCGCCGACGTCGAGACCACTGACCTAACCGAGCATTGAAAGAAACAGTAAATGTTTGAAAATGAAGTGATGGGTTCATTGGGCAGAGCTGCATGGATATTGGATTCTATATTGTTTGGTTGGAAAAATGAAAAAAGAATTACAAGTTGGGGTTCAACACCGGCCAACATAACCAATCTAAAGAAGACGGATGTTTGTTCATTTTTTATTCTTAAAAAACATTAGGCACAATCTCTGAGATATACCCATGTGAAATCAACATAACCAATTTACTATATATTTATTTTGTTGTTGTAGGGTAGTGCTGCAAATTGTCGTCACGCCCGTTTCAAGTAAATCTTTGTTATGTGTCATATCACTGTCACATGAATCATGGCATGGCATTGTTATGGGCTTAAAAGAAACGGGCCTTCCTCTTAGGGCTGGATCAGAGAGCATGCACAAAGAGGGATTGAGCCCAAAACCTGATCTCCGCCGCACGCACGCGTGGTAAGATCCGCCATGGAATTAAATTAACTACCTGACCTCTCCCACCATCTCATGAGCCTGGCCAGTCTCATGGACAGGTGGGCTAATTAATAACAAACGGCCCATGTTGAGATATTGCTGTGCAGTGTGCAACAGTAACCACTGCTCCCTTTTCGTTTCCTACTTTGTAAATCTAGTCAGTCCTTGACACCTTCTCCTGTTTGTTCCACATGATGAGGCAAAGACGACATGAATCAGCAGCACCTCAAGGTGATGAGGAGAAGGGAAAAGATGGTCCAAAATCCGGTTTCTTTTCTTCCACGAAGCATCTGTTTGCTCTCTGCCTCGTATTTCGTATATCAAATTCTCTGCTGATCCAAACGTATTTCAACCCAGATGAGCACTGGCAAGCCTTAGAAGTTGCTCACCGCATTGTGTTTGGGTAAGTTCCCCCATTTTTCTCTTAATTTGGTAGTAGGATTGATTGTTAAATGTTTCTAATTTTCTGAACTAGTGGGGAGTGTTTTTAGCTTTTGCTTTTTCTTCTTTCATGTTAGAACGTTAACTGGAATGTGATTGATCAATTTGTAGGTATGGCCACTTGACTTGGGAGTGGGAAAAGGGAATTCGTAGCTATTTGCATCCATTGGTGTTTGCAGCATTCTACAAACTTATTGCAGTATTAGGTCTTGATACTCCATGGTTCATGGTATGCATATATACTGCTCCTGCTCGTGAATGCTAGTCACCATTGGTATAGATAGTTATTGCTGTTATTCTTGAAGATTGTACTTATAAGCTATATCTTAGTTTGAAGGCACTTGTCATTAAAGGTATTCTTACATTTCATTTGCTGTGTATAGACTAAAGGCCCACGGCTACTGCAAGCCCTCTTTTCCGCAATTGGTGATTTATACCTGTACAAAGTTTCCCATGCTCTCTTTGGTGATTCCGTGTCAAGATGGACAGTATCCTTTATGGTTCAGCCATTTTTGTTGGATTCAGCTGTAACTGATTTGTGTTTTCACTAAACTAAAAGCTTCTGATACTTGTTCTTAGCACCACTAAGTATCACATTTGTTAATTATGGTCTCCTTAACTATGTTCCAGCTGTTTGCTCAATTTTCAAATTGGTTTATGTTCTTCTGCTTGAATCGTACGTTCTCAAATAGTTTGGAGACTGTTCTTACGCTTGTGGGTCTCTACTATTGGCCATGTATCAGAACTTCCCCCAGTAAAGTTCCTTCGGTTTCAAGGAAGTTGGGTTTGGCTGTAGCAGCATTAGCTTGTGCAATCCGGCCAACAAGTGCTCTTACATGGGTCTATGTTGGCATTCTTGAGCTGTTTATTACACGTGATAAAGTTAAATTCATTGCTCTAGAGGTGATCCCTATTGGGTAGGTATTATTGATTGTTTCAGCATTTTCTCATCCTAAATATACTATTTCTGCCTCAAATCCATGAAAAAATTTGCAGTCTACACCTGCTTATGTATCTCTCCTGGTGATTCACCCTACTTTCACTTGGATATGTCCTTTGAAATAAAGTTCTATCTTACAGAGTTTGGTTATGGTATCAGGGCTTTGGTGCTTGGACTTTCATGCTCATTGGATCGTCTCATGTATGGCTCATGGGTCTTGGTGCCTTTAAATTTTCTGAAGTTCAATTTTCTTTCCTCTGGTGGAGATTATTACGGAACTCACAAGTGGCACTGGTACTTCTCTCAGGGGTTCCCTGCGATGATCTTTACGTTCTTACCATTTTCTATAGCTGGAATCATCAAATCTAAACGATGGAAGCTTTCTGGCCTCATTGTATGGGTTTTAGGTTTTTACAGTTTATTGGGCCACAAAGAATTCAGGTATCCTAATTGGCATTGTTTTTTATAGCATTCAAACACTTACATCATGTTCCCAAGTGTTGATTATCCTCTAATTAGACTTTAAACGACAGGTTTGTCTTGCCTGTGCTTCCAATAGCTTTGATGTTCTCTGGATATTCATTGGCTATGATGGCAAGATCTGATCCTCTAGATCATAAAAGGAAAGGTTCCTCAAAGAATACTACCACATGGCGACCAAGAGTGGGATTTGCCGTCCTCTTCTTGCTTGCTACTAATATTTCAATGGCGTTATACATGAGTTTGGTTCATCAGGTAAATGCGATACCTCTTCCCTGAACAAATAGATGGTAACAAATTTTTAACCTTCAACATAACAGATTAAGATGGCATTTCTCTTATTTCCCTCTCTTTTTGTTTCTATGAAACAAAAGTGGAATGTAATATTTTTTCCTAATTTAAACCCAATTGGAAAGATATGGTTCAGTGCTGCTTCTTTGCCAGTAAAGATATGGTTCAGATTCCCAGTCAAGATATGGTTCAGTGGCTGCCTTCTGTTTTCTTAATATTCATGACTACTTGCTACACAGAGAGGAGCTGAGGATGCTATGATCTATCTATCCGAAGAAGCCCGGAGTGGGAAAGTGAAGAGTGTCCTGTTCCTAATGCCTTGTCATGCCACTCCTTACTATTCTACTTTGCATTACAATGTGCCTATGCCTTTTCTTGACTGCTCACCAAGGTTTGGACTTGTGTAAACTTGAGAGTAAATTTACTTGGGCTTCATTCACACGTTTAATAATTTGTACCAAAAGTGTTTTTCCCTGTCTAATACATACATTACTCTGCAGCGAAGAGAAAGGCATCGCTGATGAGTCGACCCGTTTCTTGACGGATCCCGTTGGTTTTGTGATGGAAATGGAAAAAAATTGGTCTGTACCTAGTCATGTTGTGATGTTCGACTCAGAGGAGAGGCTGTTGAAGGACTTTCTGATCTCACATTCTTTCAAAGAGGTATATACCAAGCCTTGTATGATTAAATTTGTGCATATTTGTTCACTCTTTACTGACGCAACTCTGAACATGACGGCAGATAAGAAGGTTTTTTCACGCCCACTTCAAGGTGGACCGGGATCTGCAATCATCAGTCGTTGTATATGAGCTGGTAGAGCAAGAGGATTGACTGAACAGTGTAAGTTAAAAATCAGCAATCAGTTGTATCTGAAATCTCGCACAATTTCCATACTTTACTACCACGAGATGTAGTTTTTTTGGGTGTATAATAGGGAATTTGACAAGCTGATTTTTAAAGAGTGTTAGATGTTTGTGGGGAATTTTGTTCTTGGCTCCGTGTGCGTTGCTATAGGACATATTTTAGAGTTTGGTTGTGCGTTTTTCATGTTTACCAGTCTCAAATGAATGAATATTTGATCTCATACTACAAGATGAAATCGAGAATTTACATTCTGAGGAGAAGGAAAAAAAGTTGTGAATAATAAAAAATGGAAAAAAAATGAATGTCACATCCAATCGGTATCTTATGTAGTAGACATAAAGAAAGATTGGGAAAACGCAGAGACACTAAAATAAGAAACACAGTTCCAAGAAAAAGAATGCACGGAGGTAAATGTCACGGGATAAGTATTTTACGCAGCGATTTGACCCGTGCGGCACCTAGCTAACTCGTCCGTTGGCTTGCTAAGTCAGCCTAAACCACCAAAACACAAAGCTTGAAAGATGTTAGCACAAGTAAAACTAAAGAGCTAAGAACTTAGAAAGGAAAGCACGCAAGAGAGCTTGGGAGAAGAATGCTTTGTATTAACAATTGCACCAATGCTTGAAATACACAATACTTGGCTGAATGTACAAATGAAGGGCTACACCTATTTATACAAGTCTATGTCCCCAATGGATGGCTAAGATCTATTTGATCTAACGGTGGAGATTAAAGGTTCTAGAATTTTTCTAGAACGTCCACTTTCTAAGCTCCATCTAGAACCTTTCCGGAAGGTTCTACACCATTCTCCACAATGGCTAGATTTCCCTAGACCCTTCCGGAACCTTCCGGCATGTTGGAGAACACTTGGGCCCTTTTGTTCATGCCTTGGCCGACCAACCCATGAGTCTGTCCATGAGTCATCCCACATAACCTCTTTCGGCACCCACGTTCTCTTCTTTGTCCCGTGTCCTCGTACCTTGGCCCGTCTGCCTGAGCCATTCGTGTGCCATCCCGCCACCTCAGCGCGTCCGTCATGCGCGGGGCGTGACATCCTCCCCCACCTATTTCGACGACGTCCTCGTCGTCGTGGTGCGCTCCTAATGCCCCTCGATAAGCGCTTGTCTTGCCACAACTTGCCGCCTTGTTTGGGCACCATGCCCGTATAGTAGTGCCGCCCCTTGGCACTTGATCCTGTTTCGGACTTGAGCTCCACCTGTCCTGTCGGTGTTCGCCCCTTAGAGTGCCCCCGTGGCCTCTTATCCGCGTGTCCCTTTAGCATGCCTTGGTCTTCTGTCGCCTTGGCCTGCTCAGTTATGGACTTTCCCTTGTCCATCTTCGGTTTGGCTTCCTTGGGCTTAGGCCCCCACCATAGCCTTAATGAAGAGATGGTCTTGGTCTCACCGTCTACCCGCAATATTGGTGCCGAAAACTCGTTGCCTTTGTGCCGCATGATCAACATGTCTTTTGAGGGATCGACATAGGCCCCAACATAGTCGAAGAACTCCATTCCCAACACGAGTGGGTTATCATCCATGGTCACCACCGCCATGGTTACCTTGGCCTCCCAATCACCGATGCACACCTTTTGGTCATAGGCCTCGCCTTCTATCTCGACCGGCTCCGAGTTCACCGTCTTGAACCATCCTTCTTTGCGCGTGAACTTTACACCTAAGCGCCTCGCCTCGTCCACATCAATGCAAATATCGGAAGCCCATGTATCAAGAAGTGCCCTCACTTCTTGTCCATTTATTCGGACTGTCACATACATTCGGCCCTTCTTTAGGCCTTTCCCACGGCCTTTGTTAGAGTTGTTGTCCGCCAACTCTGCGTTCCATCAAGCCAATGACCCTCATGGCCCCAATTGTCGCCTCCCCATGGCAACTTGGCTCATCATCGCCCATGATGAGTGCTGAAATTTTGGAGCGTGCCAGGCAGTCCCTCACCATGTGCGGACCACTACACAAGAAGCATTCCAACTTCTTGTCACTACCACCCTTGTGCCCACCATGGCCCTTCTCATTGCGCCTTTCGGGTCGTTCATGCCTCGGCGGCCTGTCCCTTCGCTCATCTCGGTCACCATCCGAATCTCCCCCACTTATGCCCTTGTCTAACCTTGACGGCTTGGGGCGAGAAGAATCATCCCGCTTATACTCCACAAGAGACTCCACGGCCGCAATCGCGGTGGTCAGGTCCTGCACACCTCATCGTTGCAGCTCCATCTTGTCCCATGGTTGGAGTCCATCTAGGAACTGAAAGAGTGCCTTTTTCTTAGGGGTGAGAATTCAGATTTCGGATCGGAATCCGACGAGTTCGGATCGAATAAGTTCGGATTCAGATAATTTCGGATCGGATTTTTTTGGATTTTTTGTTAGAAAATTCGAAACCAATCCGACAAGTTCGGAATCAGATCGTTTTGGTCGGATTTTCGGATTTTTTTCGGATTTGTACGTGCTAAAATTGTAATATATTTTCTATGTATGTGCCAAAAAAATAGGGTGTTTTGTACAACGATTTTGTATGTTAACTATATTTCACCAATTTTAATAAGCTTGATTCGTTTAAAGATAAGGTGTTTCAATTTGCTAATTTCTCCACACATTTAAATCAATCTAACCATTTATTACTTAAACAATAAGAGTGTCAAATTATTCACACTTTCATTTTTTTTAGTAATTGAGATATCGATACTTAGTTGCGGTTTGTTTCATATTCAACCAGATCGATTAAATAAATAAATAAAATGATAAATACCTTACTCTTACTTATCAATAATTCAGTTTGATAGTTTAATTAACTTATCCTATATCAATATTTTCCATTAATAGAAATTGTTGTAATTATCAAAATATACTCTCTTTTTCTGGTGATTATAATAATAAAAAAGAATTTATTAACAAATGTTTTCTCTCTCTCTCACTGCCAAAATATCCAAGTAAATGGTTTATCAGAGTTTTTTACCAAAAACTAGAGAGTCACCTTCCTCTTCTCGCCCTCGCCATCCCATCCAAATCCAACGGCCAAGATGGCTTTATCCCACCTCAGATCATCTTCTTCGAGATCCAATCTCATGAAGTCGTTAGCCGCCACCGTCCTACCTTACACCACCGCTCTCCGCCACCCGATCTCTACCTCCACTGATCCCTTCACAATCGAAACCTCTCTCCCCTTCACTACACACAATTGCGAGTCTCCATCCCACACCATCGAGACCACTCCCAAGGAGCTCCTCACCTTTTTCGGCGACGGGGGAGAGGCGCGAGAGGCAGCGAATCGGGAGTGAGCAAGCGAATCGGGAGGGAGGCAGTAGCAAGTGGGTTTGGTATCAATGATTTGGATTGTCGGAATCCGTCGGACTCCGACAATCCGACCGTCGGAATCCAAAACTGTTCGGATTCCGACGGCCTCCTTCGAAAAAGCATCTGATAGCATGACGGATCGGGTCAGATGGGTGAGCTCGGATCGGATCGGGTCGGATTGATCGGATTCGCCGATCCGTGCTCACCCCTACTCTTTCTCGGGCATATCCCCAATCTCTATGTGCAGCTCCGTGAACTCCTTCACATATTCGTGCACGTTACCCTTATGCAATAATCGTCGAAGCTTGGCCCTAGCTTCATGCTCCACATTACATGTCCCACGCTAAATGTCCGCCTCCGCCTCCACCAAAGCATCGCCGTATCCGCTAGGTAGAGCGTCGCGGTCTTGATTTTCTCCGCATCGTCCCTGACGCGGCAAGCATCCAAGTAGCGCTCCATGCTCCACAAGAAGTTGTCCACCTTCTTGGCATCGCGCTCCCCACTGTAGCACTTTGGCCTTGGCACCTCGGCCTGTGCTGCCATGACCCCACCCCCCTAGGCTAAGGCTCTCTTGCAAAGAGACCAATCTCCTTCAATCTCCTGCATCTGTTCCCACATCGTGGCTATCTTGGCTAGGTCGTCCCTATACGCCGCCAGCGCCACCAGCTCGCCCACCTGGGCCTTTAGAGCGTTAAGCTCTCCCTTTAGGTCCTCGTAACGCTGCTCCTCCGAGATTGCCATGGCATTGAGTGCACCATGCATCTCTCCATTGGACTCGTCCTTCTTCGCATTGAACTCGTCACACCTTGACACGAGATCGTCTATGCGCTGGTCCAGCTCCACGAATTTGTCCTGATGGTTGGCCACTCCTAGCAGCACCCTGGCTAGCGTGGACTCCATGGTCTTCATAGCGTCAACGGACCTTCCCCGCTTGGATTGGTTATTCCTCTCCTTCTCGCGTCCGGCATGGTCTCCAACATTACCCGCCCCTGCGTCGTTGGCCATGTCCTCCTTTTCGAACCGAACTTGTGCTCCGCTACCATTTGTCACGGGATGAGTAGTTTGCGCAGCGATTTGACCGGTGCAGCACGTAGCTAGCTCGTTCGTTGGCTTGCTAAGTCAGCCTAAACCACCAAAGTACAAATCTTGAAAGATGTTAGCACAAGTAAAGCTAAAGAGCTAAGAACTTAGAAAAGAAAGCACGCAAGAGAGCTTGGGAGAAGAATGCTTTGTATTAACAATTGCACTAATGCTTGAAATACACAATACTTGGCTGAATGTACAAATGAAGGGCTACACCTATTTATACAAGTCTATGTCCCCAATGGACGACTAAGATCTATTTGATATAACGGTGGATATTAAGGGTTCTAGAACCTTTCTAGAACATCCACCTTCTAAGCTCCCTCTAGAACCTTTCTGGAAGGTTCTACACCATTCTCCACAATGGCTAGATTTCCCTAGATCCTTTCGGAACCTTCCGGTATGTTGGAGAACACTTGGGCTCTTTTGTTCATGCCTTGACCGACCAACCCATGAGTACGTCCATGAGTCATCCCACATAACCTCTTTCGGCACCCACGTTCTCTTCTTTGTCCCGTGTGCTCGTACCTTGACCCGTCTGTCTGAGCCATCCGCGTGCCATCCCGGCACCTCTGCCCGTCATGCGCGGGGCTTGACATAAAGATTGGAAAAGTTAAAGATGTGTGAGTGAGTGAGTGAGTCTGCGAGTTTTGACTTGAGCAGGAGTTTTTGTTTTGTCGCGTACGTCTGTCTGTGTAAAACAATTGTGTAATGTTATGAATGGGCTCTCATTCTCATTTGATTTTTTTTGTTTTGTTTTTGGTACTGTTATGTTATTTTTACTGCACTTTACCAAAGACAAAAAAAAAGGTACAAATGCAGTTGGCCTCTGGCCCCGATTGATTGATCTGTCGTATCAATTATTTTCACTCTTATTTGTTGTGAACAAATTTTGTATAAATTCCAGTAACGTGTAATATGTGTGTGTTAGGGTTTAGGTGGTGAATCGTCTGATGCTAGTAGCCAGGCCAGGTGGATAACATCAGGAGCCATCTGCATATCTGCTGCTGCCATCTATACCTACCTATTAGCTAAAGCTTAGCTAATTTTTTTTAAAAAAACTAAGAAAACATGAACAGAAAGCAAAAGTAGAAAAGAAACATGAACAGAAGAAGAGCATTGAAAAGGCAGAGGCAGAAGTTCATTCATCATCAGTCAGTAACTAGCAGTACTCACTCACTCACTCACCACTACCCAGTAAGTGGAGTACTGTAGTAGTCATAAACATTAACACCACCAGCTTTGCCTTTTGCCTTTGCCTCTGCCTCAGGGCTCTTTTGCTACACACTGCTCAAAGGGCTTACAGGCTCTTTTGCCTTTGCCAATTTCCTTCTCCAAAGTCCATTCATTCATTCCATCTACATTTTGCCATAATTACTATGGTACTCTAAAACATCCTTCCTTTTAGTTTTTAAAACCAAAAATAAAATACTTTTTTACTTTCCCTTCTTTCTTTTAGAGTCACAAGCTAATTTGCGACTCTACTACTGCTCATACAACATAAGTGTCTCTGCTGCTGTTCTTTTCCCCTTTGTTTTTACTCTTGTGCTCTCTTCTTTTCTACTTAAGGAACAGGAACTGCCTGTAAGCCCTTTGAGCAGTGTGTAGCAAAAGAGCCCTGAGGCTGAGGGCCGAGGCCCCTCTTTCCTCACTTCCTTTCCTTTCTTTTTCCCAGAGCTAAGCATAATAGCATAATACCCACTTCATTTTTGTGCACATCTCATCTGACCGTCAGATTCTTTCTTCTATCTAATATTACACCTTAATTCTAAGAAGAAAACCAGCTACATATTATGTAGCTCCTACCCCAAGGAAGTCAATGAAGGCCAAACTATTGCTTTCATTCCCATTTTCATTGTCAGCAAACGGAAAGGGAACCCCGTTTGTGCCGACTGACTCAGTTGCAGACATTTCTTCTGAGTTTGAATCTGACTGCCCAAACTGCAACTGGTCCACTCCCCTAGCCCTGGTAGTGGTACTGCTGGTGCCCCTAATTGTGCCCCTTTCCCTTGTTCCATACACCACTACCTTGTCACCATCACCAATCCCTGCAGAGTAACCTGCAATTCCAAAAACCCATATAGAACCAAACATCTTATTTAATCATCCAACCCAACAAGTACTACCAAATTTGTATGCCAATAATAAGATGGTAAATAAATGGTGAGACCATGTTAACAAAATTTAAAAAAAGTACTTAGCAGCTACAACATACCTTCCTGCGGGTATGATCCTATTCCTTGGGCAGTGAACCTGGAGAAAAGGGTAGGCAAAGCAGCTGCTGCTTTGGCTGAAGAAGGAGTGAGGGAGAGATGAGTGCAGGTGGAGGCAAATTCCTGATCAATCAATATGCTACAAGATATGGTTGTAGATTCACTGCAATCATATAATGGGGCTGTTCGCTGATCAGTGACATTTAGTGCTTTTGCGGGGAGGAGGATTTGAGATGATGGAGAAGGAGAAGAAGAAGAAGAAGAAGAAGAAGAAGAAGAAGAAGAAGAGGGCTTTCTCCTCCTGTAAATGCTGGATTGTTCCCTGTGTTTCCTGGCCATAATCACATGCCAATGGTTCTTCACTGCGTTATCTGTTCTTCCAGGGAATAGCCTCGCAATCATGGCCCATTTGTTACCATACAGCCTATGAGCTGCCAGCAGCTTATCCTCCTCCTCTTCGCCAAAAGCCCTCCGGTTGATTCTTGGATCTAGCTGGTTAAACCACCTTAATCTGCAACTCTTCCCTGAAAAATCAAACCACACCAAGCTACTACAAATTACTAACAAGCATAACAATACTTATACTTATGAGACGACAAAATGGGGATGAACTCGAGAAATTTCCTATATAAAATGGATTGATGTCATTCTAAAGTTCCTTCCTTTAATTAATTACCAGATCTTCCTTCAAGATTTTCAGCAATCAGGTTCCAGTTTTGGGGGCCGTATTGGGCCACAAGCTCTTTGAGCTTAGCATCTTCAGCTGGTCTCCAATGGCCTCTGGCACAAAGTTTTGTATGCCCAATATTCTTGGCAGTGGCAGAGGTGGTGTTAATAGCTAAGCCCACCTGATCATCTTCTTCATCATCGGCCAGATTCAAAGCTAAGCCCTTTCCTTGAACACCAAAGTGCCCATCATCTCCTCCCCTGCTTCCTAACTGTTGAATGCTCCATGTCTGGTCCATGGAATGAAGAGGATGGCTCAAAATCTGTAAACCCATTTGAGGACGAGGACTAGGTTGGGCACCACACATGAACCCAAATGCATTAGAGAGAGAGAGTTGATAAACAGGGGAAGGTTGGGGCAAAAAGCTCATGTCTTGGTAGCCACTGAAAACATGGCTGTCACTCTTTAGGTGTGGTTGTAGACTCATTTTGACTAAAAAACTAAACGGAAAGAAAGCAGTTTCAATTAGAAAGAAGGAGAGAGAAAAATAATGGGAGAAAGAAAACAAGTCCCCTTTCCTTAGTTTCCTATCCTGCAGCTACAGATACAATGCATTGACAAGAAGAGTGAAAGCTACCATCTTTGGACGCATGGCTGTGTTGATGGAGGAGAGAAGGAGGAGATGAGGTAAGGTGAGTGAGGGTGTCCTTATTATTTTGAGACTAATCTCTTCTCCTTTCATCTCCAATCTATAAAAAGGAATTCAAGAAAATGTTGCATGGAATTCGAGATCCACTCGTGTGGGTTAGGGAGGGAGGGAGGACCGAGGGGTGGGGGTGTGTCCCTAGAAAAACATATGCTTTTGGTGTTGGTATTGGTGTTTGCCTTTTTTCTTGGGGTTTGGAGAAAACCAGAGTCTGTTTGTCTTTTTGTGAAAGGCTTTTGCTTTTTTGGTTTTTCAAAGGGAAAACGGAAAATGAAATCACCAATTCACCATTCACCACCTCCTTCTGTCCCTCCATCATCGACACTTCCTTCCTTTAAATTTGTTTTCCATTCAATTCAAACCCCATTATTAAAAAACCAATACTTTACTTATAAAACTCTACCAATTATAGTGATAATCAGCCAATTATATAAGATCGCCGTTTAGATCGAATATTCTCAGACATTCACCTCTTCAAAAAAAACATATAATATAAAATAATTTTAAAATTATTTGAATTGGAAATTTGGTCACAAAAGTAAAAAGAATATGGGACCTAAACTGTAAAAACAGTCCAAAGCTTTAATGAAACGCATAGTAACCCTTTAACAGTTACTCCCTCCGAATCAATAATTGTTGCGAGGAAAGTAAATTTTAAAATTGACTTTTAATTGATGTCTTCATACGTCGTGCTATTTTTTTAAAATATTATTTTCTAATGCAGGTCTATCATAAAAAAATTGGTTTTTTTAATATTATTTTTTAACGCAGGCCCATCAATGAATTTATTTTTTTATTTTTTAATACTTATTTTCTAGCATAGGTCTAATTTATTTTAAAATTTATATTTTCTATTCTTGCGTCAATTATTTAATAATTGACGGAGAGAGTACTACTCTACTTTACTACACAATTTCTTTCCGATCATCATACTCAAATGAATTTCTTTATATTTTAAGTTTGGTTTTGTAAAATAAGAGGGAAATTAAATAGTTTGGAAAATATGTCCAGACTCCAAAGTATGCTAACACATGCTGATTCTACTAAACAATAATTAATTAAATAAATAACTCAGTCTACGTGTAGTAACCTGGAGTTGTTAATATTAAATTTATTTGTTAGTAATTTTTGAAGGGCATATATTATTATATCTTTTATCGATTTCCATATTTGGAAAACTGCATAGGAACCAACCCCATCCATCAGTACATCAGTACTGTTGCTGTTCTGTTGACGATGGACAGAAAAAGCTGTATGTAATCGTAATGGAAAACCAAAACGAACATATGAGAATCTCTCTTCCCATCACCAATCTGCACCCGCATGCATCACCATTCTCCGACTCTTCACGTCAAGCTTTGTGTTCTTTTAAGTTTTACCCCAAATAAATAATGAATATGTGACTCAATTATTCAGAGATCCTTCAAGTTTGAGATTAGTAGTTTTCACTAATCTTTCATTTTGTTTTCCTTTTTCAAAAAAATAAAGAAAATTAAAAAATTACTTACACTATTGCACCAACAAAACATAAAATTCTTGAAATTACTGCATTTCAGAATTGCAAATCGTAATATATATGTATTTATATAGACAATTGAATTAGTTAACTTGATAAAGATATTAGAGATTCAGATTCATGTTTAAATCTTGTTAAGTCAATAAAAAAATTAAAAAGAATAACTTTTATCCAAATGTTGGGGTGTAGCTACAATTTTTAACCAATATTTTAAATTCGAGTTTTGAAAATGAACGAAGAGTATATTTATGACCCGACTATACTCGAACATGATTAGTCTAAATTGAAAAGATTTAAAGAAAAAAAAAGTGAGTAATAATAAGGATGAATAAGGTAGAATATTAATGATGTCCTACTCTCCTGCTCCCCAGCTACCTCTGAAATCACCATTATTTATAATTATACATATTCCCTTTCTTTCTAAAAGGGTAAAAAAAACCAAAAACCAAAAAACAAGAAGGAAAACAGAACATAAGAAAATAATTGGAATTTGGATGGATGAGATTGAATCTGGTTTCTGGTTTGAGAGGGTGAGTGAGTGTGACCGGAAGTAAAAAGATCTCGTTTTCATTGCCCCGAATCTCAGTAACAGAATCCATTTCCAGAAAACCACCCACCGGGCCACCACTAGTACTGCACCGGACCTGCACCCATTAATATTCTCCAGCCAATTTAATAATAATTATAACGACAATGATGGAACAACAAATTTAGCCACATATTTTTTGCTAGATAAAAAACTATATTTTAAAAATATAAGAAAAACGACTGATAGTTCTCGATCTAAGGTGAGGTTAGTTTAGTAATCAGCGATAAAGTCACTTAAGGCTTGCGCCTTAATGGAGGGTCAGGACCGATGTTGTAGTCCGTGCTGTTCAATCTCAATGACCCATGTTACCATTCTCCCAGAAGTTTCCAGCTTCCTGAAAATTCTTCTCAGAGGCTAATTTATTAAGACTATTACCAGGTGAGCTTGAAAATACCGCGTCATCTTTCTGGTTGCCTGTACCAAGGCAAAAGCCACCTTTTCAATGCGGCAGTACCTCAATTCCGCATCTTTAAGAATGTGACTGACGAAGTAGACTACTTATGCACACCGTCTTCATCACGTACCAGGACAACACTCACTATTTCGTCTACAACTCCAAGATATAAAAATAAAGTATCTCCATCTTCCAGCCTGGTTAGCAATAAGTCGGAAGTAAGATATTCCTTAAGCTTGAGAAAAGCTTCCTCACACTCCTCATTCTAGCCGAAATGGGCTTTCTTTCAAATTAGCTTAAAAAATGGAAGGCATTGCTCGCCTTGTTTGGAAATGAACTGACTTAAAGCAATAATTTTGTCAGTAAATTTCTGAACTTCTTTGACATTCCTTGGCGATATCATATCATGAATCTCCTTAAGCTTAGATAGGTTGGGTTGAATTCCCTTCCGGCTAACAATGTACCCTAAGAACTTTCCCATTTGAAACGCAAACATGCATTTCTTGGGATTAACTTTCATGTCATGCCGTCACATGACTCTGAACACTTCCTCCAAATCTGATAAATGGCATTCAAAGCTCTTGCTTTTCACCAGCATGTCATCCACATATACTTCCAAATTTCTGCGAATTTGAGCTTCAAATATTTTATTGGCAGTTCTTTGGAATGTAGCTCTAGCATTCTTCAGTCCGAATGACATAGCCCGATAGCAATAGGTGGCTTTCGGAGTGATGAAAGTCATTTCTCTTCAT
Source organism: Viola odorata (assembly GCA_963691705.1). NCBI lineage: Eukaryota > Viridiplantae > Streptophyta > Magnoliopsida > Malpighiales > Violaceae > Viola > Viola odorata. The sequence goes on along the minus strand of OY829540.1, from coordinate 1,077,713 downwards.
CTTCCACTGCCATCGGTATTTGATGATATTCAGAATTTGCATCTAGTGAACTCAGGTATTCATATCCTGCCATCTGGTCCACCAACTGTTCTATTCGGGGTAACGAATAACAATCTTTGGGGCATGCTTCATTAAGATTTGTGAAGACAATGCACATCCTCCACTCTCCGTTGGGTTTGGGGACTACTAGGGGGTTTGCTAGCGATGGTGGACATTGTACTTCCCGAATACTGGAACAGGAACCATTTTTCTAACAGTTGCGTACGCCTTTCATCTTTCTGCTCCAAAGCATTAGCGGCTATGCAGACATACTGGTCACAACTTCTGTTGGTCATGACAAGGTAGGATTATACTGCTAACTTTTGGTCTCCTTTGTTTGTGATGACTCCATCCCAAGAGGGATACTTCAATTTCAAGTGCCGTTGCGAAATAACGGCTCCGAAAGCATTCAAAAAAGGTCATCCCAAGATGATATCATATGGTAGATTCAAATCTACTACCATAAATAATTGTTGCTCCGTTCTCTTAGAACTGTCCTACAGGAAAAATACGGGCAGAAATATAATTCCTGTTATCGGAATAGGCACACCATCTACTCCGATAATAGGCTTCTGACATGAGAGCAACTCTGACTTTGGGCGTTTCATCAACTAATATACACTAAGGGATAATAAGTTGATAGCACTGTCGTTATCCACCAAAGTTCTCCTCACTCCATGGTTACCGGTAACTATCATCAACACCAATGCATCATTATGGGGATATACCATGCCCTGCTCATCTTCTTTCGAAAAGGATATGGTCATCCGATCCAGCACATTGAACCCTACTTCCTCCTGCAAGGGTTCATCTCGTTTCCTCTTTCCACTAGTAAAGGGTCTCTCAATACACTGAGTCCCTCCCGCTATTAGGTTGATCATTGGGAATTCATCAGTGGATGTCATTAATATTTCCTTGCCTTTATCTCTTCACGCTTCTGCCATAGGGCCAGAAGGCATAACCTTCACGTTGTCTTCCCAATTGATACTTCACGTTGTCTTACCAAAGGTTATGTGATAACGTGCATTAAAGGAATAGAGGTTGTCAACAAGATAACGATGGATGGGAACTGTAAACATCTTGGGAAAGAAAAGAGACGTGTATCTGCGTGTGTTGCATGTCCAAACAATGTATATGGCCAAAGTGTAACGCAACACACAAACCCAGATATTTCCTAGCAATAGGAAACATGCACACACCAGGACTGACCAAGTTAAACGCAACACAGAAACTAAACAATTGACTAGGCCTAGCCAATATCAACGATGAATACTCTATGTGTAGTGTTTTATCCAAACATACACACAAACTTATTTATACCATTAATATAAACCTCATGACAACTATAAGGAGAAGAAACTGACCAAAACATTCATAAAAAATGCAAGTCTACTTAGTGCAAAGTTCTCTAGAGCAAGCCCATGGCCTACCTCATTTTAAGATAATTAAATGGCCAAACCGTCAACAAGGTTTGGGGAAGTGTTATCCAAAATACAACAATTCGCAACAAATATTTTCAATTTGTAATCCATCAATAGCCATGTTTAATTATCATTCCAGGTGCCTATTTATGCACCATCCACGCATTCAAATCCCAACAATTTAATGTTTATGATCAAGAAATAACAAGTAATGCAAACACAGTGTAAAAATGAAACTGAGTACTCTGTTCTCAATATAGTTGCTTCTGCTCATGCAATTCCATATACAAACCAAACCAACAATGCAGAACTCATAAATTTGAAACAGATAAAAAGAACAGGGCATCAATGCAACTGGATTAAACAGGTTAAAATAAGGACCCATGTTCATGTAAGTAAAGCATTCATGTTAAAAATATACACTTTAACCATTCAAGACAAACATTCCACAACCTTAATGGGAACATAATGAGATAGCCAATATGAATTCATTAATTTGAGGAATAATATACATTATGAGTTTCAGAGTTGAACAAAATGGATGGTAAAAGCTGGCCATCCTAAATTCAACTTCCTACTACTACCATAAACGCCCTAGTACATTCAAGGAAGTGGTCATCCCAACAGAAAACAACATTCAGTCTACCAGAAACACTAATATAGCAAAAACTAGCCATCCAAAAGTCAACAACATTATGTCTACAACAAACATCCTAATATATTCAGTAGTAATCAAGGAGAAGAACACGCAACATTTGGATGAAGCTCTCTTCATAGAATGAGTCATCTTTAGGGCGAAACAAACCTCGGATTGGCAACTTATTGAGATCGAAATCCATGCCCACCTTCACTTCTGATGTATGCATTAAATCCTCAGTAAAAGGTAGATTTAAATCAGGGGTTTTATACTTCTTTAGATGCCCATGATGGAAGTCGAGATGGCCATCTTCTTCACTGGCAGGAGTGCCAGAAACCTCATCCCCTTCCAAAACAGTAACACGGGTTGCAATTAGGGCTGTTCATCGGTTAGGGATAACCGAAGATCCAAAATTCTGAAACCAAACTTTCGGTAGTTCGGTTACGGAATTTGGGTTTCGGTTACTCAAAAACTGAAATTGAATACGGTTCGATTTCGGAATTTAATCGCAAAAGTTCGGTTAACTGAACTAACCGAACTTTTGCACACACTATATAATACATTTTTTTTACAAAATTGCCATTCCCTCGCCCTAATTCCTAATTTCCTAAATCGGATCGCATCTTAGTTCTCCTCTCACTCTCTCCCTTTCGCGCAGACGCCTCAATCCCCATCCACCACCACCTTATCGGCAACCGCCTCATCCACCACCACGAGGTCCACCGGACCACCACCCACCGCCTCCGAGCTTTCCCTGTCCTCTCCTCGCTCTATCGCTTAGTCCGTGTGAATTCCCACACATCATCAGTCGCTCTCTCCGTCTCCTCTCTCGCTCAGCCCGTGACTTTGTCATCACTGGTCAGTCGACGCTGCTCTAGCCTTTCACCACCCACCGCCTCCTCCTCCACTATTGGTAAGTTTTCTTAGAATAAACCCTAAATCCCTAATTTCTTAGAATAAACCCTAAATGGACAAATGTGCAAATTTGTGATTGATCATTCCCTTTGAAGGTGGATTTGTGAAGGAAAACAGATTGTTAAAGCTATTGTAATTTGTAAGCTTGCAATTTGTGGTTCAATTTTGATAATAATACTATAAAAATGATGGCCACACAGGAAACAAAGAAAATAAGCTTGACTAAAAATAAAATGAAAATAAGCCTAAAACTAAAATCGACAGTGATTAATTAGGTGATTAATCATGTGATTAATTAGGTGATTAATTAGGTGTTAAATTCGGCAGTCCTAAGTTACTTGTTAATTTTTATTTTTCTATCCTAGATATTTCAAATTTTCAATTACTTATTTAGTTGTTTTTTGTTTCAGCTTTTATCCAATTCCAAATGGAGACTGTGACTCCTTCACAAGAGCAAGTTCACTGCTCCCATAGATTCTACTGTACCCGCAGCTGCTTCTATTGCTCCCTCCCAAGAGTCTAATGGTATAACAACAACATTACAGAAAGCAAAAAGGAGAAAGGCCATAGATCCAAGATCTGCAGCATGGTTGCAATTTGACAAATTTGAAACTAAAGATGGGGAGCGAAAAAGTAAGTGCAAATTCTGTGCTGCCGAAATCAATTGCAACTCTAAAACACATGGTACTGCTGCTTTAAAAAATCATATGAAACATTGTAAAGAAGTACCACACTCATCTGACCCTAGACAAACAGAAATTGATAGGAGTGTAAATGATTGTTGGAGTAAGGGTGTAGGAGCTTGGAGATTTGATCAGGATGCTTGTATAAAGGCCTTAGGTCAGATGTTAATTACCGAGGAACTTTCCTTTAGTTTTGTAGAGAGGCCTGGGTTTAGACATTTTATGGCAACCACACAAATAAGGTTTAAGGTGCCTTCTAGGGCAACTATTTTCAGGTTCTGTTATCAACTGTATCTTGATGAGAAAAAAAGACTTGTCAAATTTCTTGCTAAAAACTGCCAAATAGTGTGTATTACCACTGATACTTGGACCTCCATATAAAGAATTAATTATATGTGTGTAACTGCACATTTTATTAACAATGAATGGAATTTGAACAAAAGAATATTAATTTTTTGTCCAATAAGTAGTCATAAGGGTGATGCAATAGGGAGGGCACTTGAGTTATGTTTGGTAGAGTGGGGGATTGATAAGGTTTTCACTATTACAGTTGATAATACTAGCTCTAATACTGGGGTAGTTGCACACATTAAGAAAAAAACTATGCAGTGGGGTACTAGCATTTTAGGTGGGGAATTTATGCATGTTAGGTGTACTGCTCATATCTTGAATTTAATGGTGCAAAATGGTCTCAAAACATTAGGTGAATCTGTTTGCAAAATTAGAGAAGATGTTAGATATGTGAGGCAATCCCCATTTAGGTTGGAGAAGTTTATGTTGTGTGCTGAAAAAGAGAAGATTGATACAAGCTTTGGGTTGTGCTTAGATGTGTGTACTAGGTGGAATTCTACCTATTTGATGTTAGAAGCTGCATGTAAATTTGAAAAGGCATTTGAGGCATATGTTCATGTGGATCCATTTTTTAATATTGAGCTAAGTAAACGGGTGTCAAATAAGGACAATGAAATGTCAGAAGATGAAAATGAAGATGACAATTTGTGGGGGTTACCCACTGAAGAGGATTGGGTTGTTGCTAGGAGATTGTGTAGGTTTCTTAAATACTTTTATGACTTGACATGTTTTGTATCTGGGTCAAAGTATGTCACCTCTAATGCTTATTTTGAAGAGGTAACGAATGTTGCATGTTTGCTAAAAAAATGGAAACAGAGTAATGATTTGGACCTAAGTCGTTTAGCTAGTGTTATATTTACGAAGTACAATAAGTATTGGGGTGACATTAGCAAGTTCAATTCTTTGTTCTATATTGCTGAAGTGCTTGATCCAATGCACAAAATTGAATTTGTAGAACTTGTGTTGGCTGACTTGCATGATGAGATTATTGGTGAGAGTTTGGGGCAGAAGGTGAGGGAGGATATGAAGCGGCTTTATGTCGCTTATTGTGAGATTTATGATCCAAAGAAGACAACTAATGAGAGTGTAGAAACATCAAGAAGTGGCAGTGATGTTACAACAATACACAATGAAGAGGGAGATGAGTTGAAAAATGAGAGAAAATTAAGATTCAAAAGGTTAACGTCAGAAGCTGGGGCATATAGGAATAGGTCTGAATTGGAGTTGTTTTTGCAAGAAGATGTGGTCAAAGATGAAGATGAGTTTTGTATTCTAGATTGGTGGAAGAAGCATTCCCCTAGGTATCCGATTTTATCAAGAATGACAAGGGATGTGTTAACTGTCCCTATTTCCACTGTTGCTTCAGAATCAGCATTCAGCACAGGAGGAAGAGTTTTGGATTGCTTTAGTAGCTCACTAACTCCTAGAGTTGTGCAATCTCTAATTTGCTCACAAGATTGGTTTAGAAGATCCAAAGAAGAGATCAAAGTTGAAGAAAACATTGCTGAACTTGACAAGTGGGAAATTGGTAATATTTTTTTTTGCATGTTGTCTTCTTGTTTAATGTTTATAAGTCTTTTAGTTTCTAATTCTAATTGTATTTATTTCATTATTTACAGAGTATGCAGGAACGGAGAATACAATCACTCAATTGTGATTTCTGATTTGGAGAACAAGGCAATATTCAATCAGCAGCTCTAGGCTCTAGCCATATCCATCAACATTCAATCTGAATTGTGCTAATTGTGATTTCTGAATTCTGATTTTAATTGCCATGTTTAAATTATGGAGTTTTGTTTAAATTATGGAGTTTGGATTGTATAATTATGGAGTTTGGAATTTGGATTGCTTAATTATGTATTTGGAATCTTGGATTGTATAATTATTTGGAGTGTGCACTGTGCAGGAATGGATTGTATAATTATGCTGCTTAATTATGTATTTGGATCTTATAATTATTTGGATTGTATAATTATTTGGAGTGTGCAGGAATGGATTGTATAATTATTTGAAGTGTGTAGGGAATGGATTGTATAATTATGCTGCTTAATTATGTATTTGGATTGTATAATTATTTGGAGTGTGCAAGGAATGGATTGTATAATTATGCTGCTTAATTATGTATTTGGATTGTATAATTATTTGAAATTTTGGAGTGTGCAGGAATGGATTGTATAATTATTTTGGAGTGTGCAGGAAAAAAAACAGGTTGTAATTTTCGGAAGTTCGGTTTTCCGAAGTTCCGAACCGTTACAAATTTCGGTTTTCGGTTTCTAAAACTTCAGTTCGGTTTCGGTTTTAGATTTTATGATGTTCGGTTAACCGAAACTGAAACTTCGGTTATCGGTTTCGGTTAACCGATGAACAACCCTAGTTCCAATTCCTTCATCGAACACAACCGTCATCTCTTCAAACACGACGCCGTCTTCACTGTCGTAGGTATCTGGCACAATGACATCCATTTCACAGATTGCATCAGCCGCAACAACCGCCGCACTGATATCATCTCCAACCCCCTCCTCCGCGACTGCATCACCTTCAACCTCCGCCACCGCGGCGACATCATTCTCAACCCCAGACACTCCAATTGAATCTGGTACGAACATACCCATAAATGGATGAAATTGAACGCAACTATCATCCTGGAAATCATCCCAAAAATCAACACCCTTCATTTGGTAAAGTAGAAATTTGCAATGAAATTAAACCCTTAAATTGAAGATAAAATTTTGAGTTGCTTACCTCATTCGTGGTGGTATTAATAAGGAAAAGCTTCTGTTCCTACGCAAATTTCAGATTCAAACACAAGAGAGGGAATCGAGGTTAGCGTTGAGCCAAGCCGAAGTCGTCGTCAGCGCAGGTAGGGGCACCCTCGTCTTCTCCAGTGTGGGAAACTGAGAACGTCATTTGTTCGAAGCCTACTTTTGGACGCTAAAATGTCTTTTTTTTTTAGCACCAGAGGGAGTATTCACTAAGAGATTTTACTATTTAGATCATCTTTGGTTCTATTGTTACCATTATTGTTTGTAAAATTTATTAAAGTATTTTTTTTATTAAAATGTTTAGTTAAAATATTTATAAAAATGTTGTTAAATTTTAAAATATTATTGTTACTTTAGAAATATATTATTGTATGATAATACATATTTTTATGTACAAATATTAATTCAAACTATAAATAATTAAATATATACTAAATACATTCGTGCGCGTGTGTGGTGGGGTCACTGGTCAGGGAGGGGGTTTTCGTTCCGTTATGCTAATTTTTCTTATTTTAATATTCAAAACCGTTTTGCTTTTTATGATACTGCTAACTGCTGACGATTGTTTTGGTAGGGAGCGGATGTTACACGTGTATGGTGATGAGGGAAGTTTGTTGGTAACGATTTTTTCCCCCTCTTTTGATGAAAAAGGTTGGAAAAGAAAAAGGAACTGAAACGAAATCTTTGAGGATATCTGAAGTGGGGTCTGCGACTCTGCGTTGTTTGTTTGGAAACAAGATTTGTTAGGAACTGGTCAAAGCTAGAATAAGTCTTCCTGTTTTGAAGCAAGTAGTTTCCTGTTTTGTAGGATCCACTAGCTCTGAATAAGTTAGAAATGCCAAGTCTCACACTTGTGCTAGTTTGTAGGAGTTATCGTTTCTCTTGAATTCCTGTAATCAAGTCTCCTTTATATAAAGGAGCAAGTCTGTTTATCTAAATGTCAATCAGAAAGCTTTGATCAATTCTTGTGTTTAACTAATTCCAAGAATTGGTAGCGGAGCCTCATCACAAAAGAGAGACCTGAGAGACATCGAGAGGAGTGAGAAGAGCGAGAAATTCAGATGGGTGATAGCAGCAGCAGTGCGAAAGGTTTCGTTGTCCCTGCTATTCCACGGTTCGATGGTTACTACGACCATTGGGCTCGTTTGATGGAGAATTTCATTCGTTCGAAAGAGTATTGGGATCTCATAGAAACTGGGATCAGTGGGTGTGAGGGAACCACTCCTACGGAGACGGAACAGAAGGTGATCGATGAGCAGAAGTTAAAGGATCTGAAGCTCAAGAACTTCTTATATCAATCCATAGATAGAGAAATTCTTGACACAATCCTTAACACCGAGACAAGTAAGCAAATCTGGGAAAGCATGAAGCAGAAATTCCAAGGTTCAAGCAAAGTAAAAAGGGCACAACTTCAAGCGCTACGTAAGGAGTACGAGACACTGCAGATGAAGGAAGGTGAAACCGTAAACAGCTATTTCACACGAACTCTTGCGATAGCAAAGAAGATGAGGGCTTACGGAGATACGCTTCAGGAGAACACCATCTCAGAAAAGATCCTAAGATCTCTGACCATGAAGTTCAACTATGTAGTGTGCTCCATTGAAGAATCAAACAACTTGGACACACTTACACTAGATGAACTTCAAAGCAGTTTACTGGTGCAAGAGCAACGTATGAGAGGTGACGTAGAAGAAGATCAAGTCCTGAAGATGTCATATGAAGGCAGAGGAAGAGGATATCCTAGAAACTATTACAGAGGAGGACGAGGCCGAGGAAGGAGCAACAGAGCCACCATCGAATGTTTCAGATGTCACAAGTTAGGACATTATCAATCAGAATGTCCTACTTGGGGCAGCAAAGCAAACTACGCTGAGCTTGACGAGAAGGAAGAACTCTTACTTATGTCGTTTGTTGAAGAAGAAAGTTCAAAAGGAGACCTTGTTTGGTTTCTAGACTCTGGATGCTCCAACCACATGACTGGAGATCGAAGCTGGTTTACTGATTTGGATGAGAAGCTCATGCACACTGTGAGATTGGGGAATAATGCAAGGATGAGAGTGCAAGGCCAAGGAAGCGTGAAGCTGGTTTTAAAGGGAAGGAGTCACATTGTGCCAAACGTGTATTACGTTCCCGATCTCACAACGAATCTGCTGAGCATAGGGCAATTACAAGAAAGGAAGTTGGCAATTCTGATAAGGGACGGGAGCTGCAAAGTTTTTCATGATGATTGGGGTCTGATTATGCAAACATCAATGACGGCAAACAGAATGTTTGTCCTGCTGGCTGATGCTCCGTCAACATCTTGTTTGAAAATCTCTACTGACGAATCAAATCTGTGGCACAAACGATTCGGGCACCTAAACTTACAAGGACTGCAACTCTTATCCAATAAACAAATGGTTGTGGGACTTCCAAAAATCGAGAAGGTCGAAGAAGTGTGTGAAATATGCGCCAAAGGGAAACAACACAGAGAGACCTTCCCTAAGCAAGCTAATTGGAGAGCAACCGAGAAGCTGCAACTGATACACACAGATCTCTGTGGTCCAATCCAGCCTCCTACAGCTGGAGGAAAGAGGTACATCCTGAGTTTCATTGACGACTTCAGTAGAAAAACCTGGATTTATTTTCTGGAATCGAAGAGTGAAGCATTTTCATTCTTTAAAAGCTTCAAACTGATGGTGGAGAATGAAACAAGAATGAAGATAGGCTGCCTGAGGAGTGATCGTGGTGGAGAATTCACTTCTAAAGAATTCAATGATTTCTGTGCATCTCATGGGATCAAAAGGCATGTCACAGCTGCATTCACGCCACAACAAAACGGTGTGGCTGAGCGAAAGAACAGAACAATAATGAACATGGTCAGGTGTCTGCTCATGGAGAAGAGAATGCCCAAGAGATTTTGGGGAGAAGCTGCGAGTTGGACAACTCACATCCTAAATAGATGCCCTACTTCTACTGTGAAAGAAAAGACTCCTCAAGAGTGCTGGACAGGAGCTAAACCAAATATTGGGCATCTCAAAGTGTTCGGCTGTGTAGGATATGCACATATCCCAAGTCAAAAACGGGTGAAGCTAGATGACAGAGGCCAGAAATGTGTATTCCTTGGAGTAAGCGAAGGTTCTAAGGCATACAAGATGTTTGATCCCATGGCGAACAAAATCATTGTCAGTAGGGATGTCATTTTTGATGAAGAGAAAAGCTGGAATTGGGAGAGAAGCAATGATGAAGAAGAAAATGATGTGTTGGTGATAAATGAAGAAGCAGAGGAAATTAAAAATGTGGAGAATACCAACAACAACACAACAGAGACAGCTGTTGACCCTGAAATCATTGCCGATGATGAAGAGCAGAATGATTCGGGAAATCAACAAGCTCCAGAGGAGACGAGGAGAAGAGCTCCACCCAGATATCTGCAAGACTTTGTAAGTGGAGAAGAGCTTGATGAAGAAGAGGGATTACAATATCTTGCCCTGTACGTCACACATAATGATCCATTTACATATTGGGAGGCTGCAGAAGAAGAAAAGTGGAGAGAGGCGATGGATACAGAGATGAAGTCAATTGAAAAAAATGAAACGTGGGAGCTGGTTGATTTACCGACAGGGATGAAAAAGATTGGTGTCAAATGGGTATACAAGACCAAGCTGAACGAAAGAGGAGAGGTTGACAAGTATAAAGCCAGACTGGTGGCAAAGGGCTACTCGCAAATACACGGCGTTGATTACGACGAAGTCTTCGCACCAGTGGCGAGATGGGATACTATCAGAATGTTGTTAGCTGAAGTTGCAAAAAGGAAGTGGATCGTATACCAACTTGACGTTAAAAGTGCGTTCCTCCATGGAATTCTAAAGGAGACAGTATTTGTTGAGCAACCAGAAGGATACGTGAAAGTCGGTGAGGAGCATAAAGTATATAAGCTGAAAAAGGCACTCTATGGGCTTAAACAAGCTCCAAGAGCTTGGTACAGTAAGATCGAAGAGTATTTTACGAATCAAGGGTTCAACAAGTGCGAGTACGAGCACACCTTATTCATCAAGAACGAATCTGGAGGAAGGGTTATTATTGTAAGTCTATATGTTGATGATTTGATCTTCACTGGGAATAACTTAAGATTGTGTGAAGAGTTCAAAGCTTCTATGCAGCGAGAATTCGAGATGACAGATCTAGGAAAGATGTGTTATTTCTTAGGAGTGGAGGTGGAGCAAGGTGACGATGGTATTTTCTTATGCCAAAGAAAGTACGCTGCAGAAATGCTTGTACGTTTTGGAATGGAGAACTGTAATCCAGTGAACAACCCAATGGTTCCTGGTACGAAGCTGTCGAAGAATATGGAGGGAGAAAATGCAGACCCATCACTATACAAGCAACTGATCGGTTCTCTAATGTATTTAACAGCTACAAGACCTGATATCATGTTTGCAGTATGTTTCCTGAGCAGATTCATGATGCAACCAAAAGAAGCTCATCTCGTGGCTGTTAAAAGAGTGCTGAGATACATCAAAGGAACTCTGCAGATGGGCCTGATGTATAAAGATGATGGGGAAGGCACTATGAAGGCATACACAGATAGTGATTTTGCTGGAGATATAGACAGTGGGAGGAGCACTTCTGGGTACGTTTTTCTGATGAGTAATGCAGCTGTTGCATGGAGTTCGAAGAAGCAACCAGTTGTTACTTTGTCTACCACAGAGGCAGAGTACGTGGCTGCATCTTTATGTGCAACTCAGTGTCTCTGGATGAAGAAGATACTTAGTTCTTTCAATCAAGAAAAGGAGAAGTGTATGACGATTCTGTGTGATAACAGTTCATCAATTAAGCTATCAAGGAATCCAGTTTTTCATGGAAGAACAAAACACATTAAGGTCAGGTTTCATTTTCTGCGTGATTTGGTGAAAGAAGAAGAAGTCAGTCTAGCTCATTGTGGAACTAAAGATCAAGTAGCTGATATCATGACAAAACCGTTGAAGTTGGAAACGTTTCAGAAGATGAGAAGTATGCTTGGAGTTCAGGAGTTGGAGAAGATGAAGAGCAAACTGTAATGTGCATTCAGTTTGGGGGAAGGAATGTTAGGAACTGGTCAAAGCTAGAATAAGTCTTCCTGTTTTGAAGCAAGTAGTTTCCTGTTTTGTAGGATCCACTAGCTCTGAATAAGTTAGAAATGCCAAGTCTCACACTTGTGCTAGTTTGTAGGAGTTATCGTTTCTCTTGAATTCCTGTAATCAAGTCTCCTTTATATAAAGGAGCAAGTCTGTTTATCTAAATGTCAATCAGAAAGCTTTGATCAATTCTTGTGTTTAACTAATTCCAAGAAGATTGACGAGGCCACTGGTCTCTGTGAGGAGAGACCCAAGCCGAGATTTTTACACCAAATTCTATGGTAGGGCCATTTCACACATTATTTACATAAGTGATAATAAATCGTATCTTTCTTGATCGGTTCATGACATTCCTTGTCATGAATACTGTTTGCTGGGAGCCCATTAGCATATAATAGCATAATAGCATTAGCTCGCTCGACAGAATACTAAAAACAAAGAAAGAAACATCACATTCACATTTCACACACACTGTAGAGACTTTATAGTGTATGTATGTATAGATTAGATATAGATGAAGAAGATTAAAACAAAAAAGCAGCCTTTGTTGAAAAAAGTGGGAAATGAGAACAAGAAAAACTAGTGTTTCTTTTGATTTCTTTTTGACTCATGGGACATTGGTTTGGGCCTGAAAAAACAATCTGTGCTATACCTATTGGCTATATGCCTATATCACCACCAATATTCCTTCTTTGCTCTCATAATTATTCTTCCTTAATTTCATCAGCAAATTAATATGATCATTTGATTACCTTTCGGATCCACTTTCGCTGAGAATTAGGATCAAGAATCCTATTTTATAGATATAAACAATTATTGGACTTAGTCGAGTAGTTATAACCATTTCATCCGGACTTAACGATATGAGAATGATGAAAATTCTCTAACAAATCCAGACTTAACTATGATTAAAGTAATACGACCCTTTATTAATTGAAGATTAAGAAACATATGCAAAGATACTAGTAGTAATTAAAGAGATGGACAACGTGAAAGAGGACAAAAACAGGAGATCACGTACGTAATTAAAGCTTGTTAGATGCATGCTTAGGCCGCAAATCCTTATATTCTTTTTTTTATTTGTGCTTATTCATTCTCTTTTATATTCTTTCATTTAAATGTCACTTTCTTTGGTGACCCATCCAATATCCTTTTGTCCCCTTTTTTTATTTTCGTGTTTTCGGCTGACACCTCACCTTTAATTTGTTGCATATGCCAAAGGATTGTGTTTAATTATATTAGTGGCGGTGCCATCTGTATATAAATCAATTCAAACGAATTTAATAGATTATTGTTTAGAGAATATAATTAAAAGAATTAGATAATTATTTTTTTGGGTAAGAAAAATAATTTATTTTAGTATTACTAGGATTCAATAAAGGGCAAAGAAGTTGTACTAATTAATTTGTATGAATGTGAAGTAGTAATCACAAGTCACTATCATGGTAGTTACTCGTAGATTGGTATCAGATTTTATCTCCTCATGATTGATCATTTATTTCTCATGCTTTTACTGTCTAAATATTTTTAATTTAGACATTAAAGTTGTTGATTCCTATAAATTCTTCATACTTTTACGGGAAATATTTGGACGCTGAGAAAGATGTGAAAAGTCACTTATGAAAAATAAAATCAGATATTCGATCTATCTTGATCGAGAGCTTGGCCAAGACAGTCGCAGAGACAAACCGCAGTAGGAAACTTGAGGGCACGAGTGAATAAAGGATGACAACTGTAGTGGCTGCGAAATTTGAGGGATTTATGATCACAATTTGAAGATATTTTCAGCAAGTCTCCTTATCAGGATCCCCTTTTTGAGTAATATTTTATTATTACAAACAAACAATCTCTTTTTGAATTTGTAATAATTTAGGATTTGATTTTCTTTTAAACTTTGAAAGAGTTGGAGTTTGAGTAGGAGAAGTTAACAACTGATATTATAAGACCATCCACAGCAGGGGAGCAAATTTTAGGGTGTTATTCACTTTCTCTCACTGCCACATCAGCTTAACACCCAACCAAAAAGCATTTAACACCCACGCGCTCATAGCAGGGGATTATTCAGGGTGTTAAAAACTCTCTCCCTTCCACATCATTTATCATATACCCCACCATATTTTTCATTTCTTTTTCTTATTAAATTTATAATTACTATAATAATTACTTTTTATAATATAATAAATAATAAATAATATTTTTTTAATATAAATTAATTAAATTTCATAATTTCTTTTCAGATTTCAAAAAATCTATACTTTTTTAATAATATAATATTTTTTAAGAGTAACACACGATATTATTTATCACTCAGTAAATCAAACATGGACTTAGATTATTGCAAACGAACAAGAAAATACACACAAAATACACTCGTAAACTTGAGAAACACACAAAATAAACTGGTAAACATGAGAAATAATTTTTTTAAATCTAATCGAGGGTTGTTCCAAATTTATTTTCAAATTGTGTGTTTTTATTTTCAAATATGTTTTACTTTTAAAATATTTTGAGTAATTATTATGAAAAAAATCATTTAAAAAAGAAGAAAATGAAAAAAAAGTTTAAAAAACTCTGATTTTTTTTAGTGTCCAAATTTATAGATCTCAAAAAATTAAAAATAAGTGTAAAAATAATGGTATAAAATTATTTTGAGTAATTATTATGAAAAGAAGCATTTAAAAAAAAATGTAAAAAACTCAAAAAAAAATTAGTGTCCAAATAATACAAACCTGGTCTCAATTTATAGATCTCAAAAAATTAAAAATAATGGTATATTTTTTATAAAATTATTTTCAGTATTTATTATCAAAAAATCGATTTAAAAAATGAGGGGGGAAAAAAAACCAAAAAAGAGTCATCCAATGGCAGCGCGCGCGTGGCGCGCTGCCATTGGATGATTCTTTTTTTTTTTTTTAATAAAACAACTGACAGTGGGGGTCCCACTGTCAGTTTAGTCCGGGACCAAAATTTGGTCCCGGACGAGCAGAGCTGGCATTTGCTCTCCACTTGCTCCCCTGCTGCACTTGTTGCTCCTCATTTGCTCTCCAATTTGCTACCCTGCTGTGGGTAGTCTAAGCTGTGAAACTCTGGACTCTCGGAATCATCTCCCCTATGTTTTCAGTTTTATCCAACTAATAAAACAATTTTCTTTATCTGATTAAATCCTCCATTCCTGGTAAGAACTCAAGGGTTGTGTTCTTTATGAATTCGTGAGATCAAATCAACCTTCATAATCTTTACATCCGTAATCATCTTATTTCCTGATTTAACAAACCGCTTACTTGCTAGAATTAAGACTTGACCATTCAAGACAGCAACCAAAAGAATAAACCCTTTAACCAACAATGTGTTCTTTGATTTAGATTACCAGGAATGGGAGCACCCGTTAGGTAATTAGAAGAGGAGGGAAGCAGGAGTGAACAGGAGTACCTCCACTCTATAGTAGTACTATGAATGTAGAGATGAACACCATTGAATCAGTGATCGAATCATAAGAACATAGCCCACTCATGGTCTTACTAGGAATTTTCTCTTAACTGTTTTTATCTTGACCCCTTGTCTTGGCCAAGCCTCCGGCCAAGACATATTTTTCAGTTTTATTTTCTTTTCTTTTGCAGTTTTATTTCCATCAACCAAAATCCCAAATTCAGTGACGAGGAAGTTAACCCAACCAGTCATCAAAGGAATCCACATCTCACCAATAGAGTCTCTACGGACGATCCTCTTACCACTGACGGATCTATTCAGGGACAAGGGTAGGCAATTGCCTACCCAGACCCAATCCAATTTTTTTTTTTACTAAGCCCATAATGTCCACTCTCCTTTACCTACCTCTGCCAATTGCCAAATCCCTACGCGGCTACGCCTCTTTTTTTCCCTACCTCTGTCAATTGCCAAGTTCCAAATCCCTACCAAATCCCTTCTCCTTTACCAAATCAAATCTTCTCCTTTACCAAATCAAATCCCTACCAAATCCCTACGCCTAATTTTTTATAAGTTGAATAAAGTTTCAAATGGAGATTTCAACATTAGCATAGGATGGACGGGGTCCTCTGAACTTACGCCTCCATGGGCAAGGGAGATGGCCATAACTGCTACCGTCTCCATTAGCATGTTATGTGTACTAGTTATTAATAGAACATTGACTAGAGATACAAGATTTATATTCCTATTCGGTGATAAGTATTTTCCTTGATAAAGATCAAACTTTTTCTCATATGAGCATTGTGAAAAATCGACTGCGGAACCGTATGGGAGATGATATGTTAAATGATTGTTTGATTACTTTTGTTGAAAAAGATATTTTTGATTGTGTAGAGAATGAGAGAATCATACAAGGATTTCAAAAAATGAAAACTCGTAGAGAACAATTGTAAGAAGTATGTATATTGTATGAATTCTAATGTATGTTCAATTTTTCGTTTAGCTCGCTTGTTTTCTCTTTAAAATACTCAAAAAAAAAATCGGGGGCAGCGCCCCCGAACCCCCGCCCCCCAGGAAATAATTCCTGGATCCGTCACTGCCTCTTACCACTATCTACAAGTCCATTGTGGACAGTGATAAGTTGTATTCTACCATATTTCCCATTCATTATTACAACTATTTTTGACGCTCTCGATAGGCGATCACCCCATATAGTATATCATATGATGTAGGGAGAACAAATCAACAGTATACAATTTAAAAACTCACATATTATATATATCTCGAATACTAGTTAGCAACCCCCAAACACTAGATTAACGATTAGAAAAGTTGTTTTATCTTAACTAGATGTATCAAATTTTAGCTTTATATATATAATTGTGTTAAAATTTATGAGAGAAAGGTTTATCACCCTTTGAAATCCTGTCTGACTCAAGTTCAAAGTAGTCGACATCTAATATAATGATCAAATTACCGAATAGTTATGACAAAAAAATAATTATATCTATTAGTACACCCAACCCATATTAATTAATACTATATGATGAGACTTTACCCAATTTTTAACAATAATATATGTAATTAAGTTCGGAGAGAGTAGCATTCAAACAAAACGAGAGGTTATTATCAACTTAATTAGGTATCATAAATGATAAAGGTTTGTTGGCTGGGGTTGGGATTGGGGCCAAAAGATGGAGTACAATTTTACTAGTATTGTTTTCTTCCCCCGTCACCACCTTCACCTCTCGATCCTTTCAATCGATAACGTTGCCTCCTACATTCACGCGTGCTTCTTGCTGTTCTTCTTCTCTCATATATATTTTTAAAACAATAGTGTACATTCTTTGATACAACTTTTTACTTGTTACAACATTATATTGTAAAAAATTCAGGGTGGCAGACTAGCAGTAAATTACATAAGTATTTTTTCAATCCATTTTTATAAAATTAAAAATTGTTGACGTCGAATTAATTCATTAAAATAATAAAATAATTTTTACAAATAATTATTCCCTAATTCTAAAGAATAATTAAATTAACAATTTTGTTACTCAGAGATGAGACTCGAGAGTATTGTAATATTAAAGAATACAATGCAACAATATAAAGTTGTAATGGTTAGTTAAAAGTGCAAATGTTAGTTTACTTATGTTTGTAATCATTAATGATCCATCAAATTTTCCTCTTTTTAATGGGAGATGGATCTTAATTTATACTGTATTGTTAGTGCTAAAAACGGAGCTCAAAAAAGAGAAGAAGCTGCAGCCCAATTGTATACGATTGCCCGCTTGGAGTTGTTTCTGTTCTGGTCTGGTTATGCATACGATTGCCGGCCCATTTCATTTGGGATCCATAGTGTGCAGTATGGGCCTCAACCTCCAGCCCAATTGTAAACCCAAACCCAACCCATTCCAATTTGATGTATTATTTTAGGCCTCTGGGCAAAACTAAGAAAAAAAAATCTTCTTCTCCTCCCTCTTCTCGTGGGTGTGGTGCGGCCGAGCTACCTGGCCATTACCAGCAGTGAGAAGAATTTCCTTCATCCCCAGCCCGTCCGCTGTGGCTAGTCTACCAGTACAGTAGGGTTTTAACTTCAAATTAAAACCCAAATCCCT
This sequence comes from Viola odorata, assembly GCA_963691705.1. Lineage (NCBI taxonomy): Eukaryota > Viridiplantae > Streptophyta > Magnoliopsida > Malpighiales > Violaceae > Viola > Viola odorata. Next base: position 1,059,768 of record OY829540.1, on the reverse strand, counting down.
ACCAAATGGGTAACTCCACCAGATTCCTCGTCCTCCTCACCGCCACCACCACTCCTTCCCCTCTCCTCTACCACCGCTCCCCCTCTCTCCTCCGCCTCACTCGCATTCCCCACCTCATACCCCACTCTCTTCCTTCCCTCCCTCTCCGTCACCGCCGTCTTCACAACCTCTCTCACTCCCTTTCCCCCTTACCACTCCTTAAACTCTCCCACAATCACCATCTCCACACCCAAGCTGCCTCCTCCTTCCCTCCACTTCCACACTCCTGGCCCGAATGGTCTCACTTGCTCCACACCCTCTCCTCCTCTGGCCTCTTCAATGCTTCCTCCTCTTATCTCGCTGACTACGTCGAAGCTTCTCATTTGCCAGACGACTTCCTGCACGCTGCCAATGCCTGCCTCGCATATGCTTCCCAAAGACCTGACATTTTGGGGTCAGTCATTTATCACTTATGAATTAATATGTTCCTCTCCAGTTTTTGATTGGGTTTTATTTACTTACCCTCACCTGTTTTGGCTCATGCTTGTGGTATGCATGCCTGTAGGATGCTTTCAAAGAGGGATATTGAGGTTGTTGTGCAAAATGGCTCCCCATTTTTGTTCAAAAATGGTCATGAGTCAATCAGGAGGATGACCATTTTCTTGGGTGGCAGCACTAGCCATGTGAGTGTTTTTGCTACAGTGCTCTGCTGTGCCTGTGTTTTTTGTTTTATTTTCCTATCATTCCCTAGAGTTCAGTGGTGATGCAAGTTAAGTGCTAGTGGATGGAAGTGAGATTGTGAGACCCTTTTTGCACAAGTTTGCTGTCTCTTTTGAAGTGTGAATGGAGTTTAGTCAGATTTCGCATCTTGTTTACAAGTGTCTAAAATCTAAAGAACTAATTTCATGGAGTTTGAGCTGGCAAGACAGCTTTAGATTTTATACAAGTGAAATCTAAGTAGTTGGGTGCTGTGATCAGGTTGAGAAGTAGAGTTACCTACCTCCAAATTTTTTGCCTTCGGGGTCTTGTTATATGGGGTTAAATCACGTCTGTTTAGTGGTTTTACCAGAAAGAAAAAAACTAAATGTAGTCTCATGCATTATACCTATGCTTTCCTTTCAAGGCTAGTTGTCCAAAGTTCTGACTCTTGATACCACTGGCTTTTATTAGAAAGTGTTCACAGTCTGCATTGGTTTAGAGTTCTTCTAGTGGATTTCAATTGGCTGTGTGCAGAGTGTAGTAGCTAATCAAGGCTTGATCGTTATATGAATACAACTTGGATTTATATTTATGGCTTTGAAATTTTGTTTTTTTCTGTTTGCTCTCCCCACTGTAGCTATATACAAAGAAAACTGTGTTGCCATCCCTCATCGTTCACTTGCCATTTTTTTTTCACAAGAAAACTCTTGTTCCAGAGTTGACATTCTCCAGAGACTGCTCTAGTTAGATTTCCTCCATGTGGGAGTCAGTTGTACATGGTCTGTCCAACACTCAAGCTTCTAGTTGTATCTTTAACACATGAAATGCATTTATATTTTTTGTGAAAATAAAATAACATATTCTCCAACCTTACCTTCACATGAAAGCTTATAAATTTCTGCCAGACAGTCCCACAATGTGAACCTATGTTATATTTACACCCTGAAGTCTGGAAGTTTACTGTTCTATCCATTTTGAAGTGCCAATATCAATTCCGACATACAATCTACTTGTCTATTTTCAATTGCAGGTGCCGGATACTGATAGAGCTCATACTATTGATTTGATGAGATTTTTATTAAGCTATGCGAGCAATCTCACATCTTCAGGGAAGACCAATTTTCACAATGAAGATCTTGTTGAGCCATCTGTTCGAAATCTGTTGAGGGAGTTCGTTCAGCTGTGCTTTAATTCCTTTGAGTCAAAGCTCTCTGGATCAGTGCAGAGCCAGTTTGTGGATAGATTTGGACAAACACGAAGGCCACCAGGGCAAAATATTGAAATGAAAAAAGGCGATTGGATTTGCCCAAGGTATCGTCTTTTTTTATTTTTATCATTTTAATATCCCTCGACTTTTTCTCCCCCGCATAAGGTGCTGGCATTATTCATGTGAGCTCATATTTTTCGCTTGCTATGAGTCATTAATTTTGTCGTGGATTTGAGAATCCATTGTACTTTCTAGTTGTTATAATTGTGTGACTACTCATTGATTGGAGTTTATTTTCTTCTACAATCTTCACCAAGCAGCTGTAAGTTCATGAACTTTGCAAGAAATATGAAATGCCTCGAGTGCAATGAAGCAAGACCAAAGATGCAGCTTACTGGTGGTGAATGGGAATGTCCGCAGTGAGTAATGCGCCTCAGTTTTGTTCTTTCCACAAGCTTGTTGTTTTTCTGTCCTCCTGTGATTTATGAATAAAAAAACCACTTTCATATCTTGCTTCTCCAGATGTGATTTTTTTAATTATGGGAGGAACAAGGCATGCTTAAGGTGTGATTGCAAACGACCTGGAGACAGCTCACTTGGTACCATGAGCTCTAGATCAGCTTTGGGTTTCGGCAATGATATTGATAGCAGGTTGGTTGCCAATGAAGAAAAGGCTCAACGTTGGTTTAGCAAGGTATCTCAGATGGACAGCCTGTCAGACATGGACAGTGCAATAGCAGATGAAGATTTCCCAGAAATTATGCCATTGAGGAAAGGTGTCAACAGATTTGTTGTCAGCACTAGGAAGACTCCATTGGAAAGGAGACTGGCCAGTGCTCAACCCCAAAGAAACTTGAGTGATGATAGGTCTCCGGTAGGCAGCAAAACGCTCAACCGGAGCTTAGATGAGATCCTTGGCCAGAAATCTGCTGTTACAGAATCTGACGGAAAGTCTGCTGGTAGTGGACCAAGCACTCAGATGGATACTCCCTCTCCTGTTTCTAATTCCACTTCACAGTCTGGAGCCACCATGGACCATCTGAGCAATGTTAATGAGAAGGAACAAGCTGAAAAATCAGAGAGGTGGTTTAAGAGAGTTGCAGAGTTGCATAATGTTCCAGATCTGGCCAGTGCAGTTTCAGACGATGACTTCCCTGAGATAATGCCAATGCGCAAGGGAGAGAATCGATTTGTAGTGAGCAAGAAGAAAGATCGTTCACTGACTTCTCCAATGTACAAGAAGCGCATGTCCATGGAACAATCAAACAACACCAATTACGTACCCTTTGTCCCATTTCCACCTAACTACTTCGCTAAAAAGGAGAATCAGCAGCCAGATGGGGCAGATTCTCCCAGCAATCCAACAAATGATACTTCAAGTTCTGAAATGCTGGAAAAACCTCCAGAAAATGGGGATGATACTGCATTCACAGTGGCCAACACGACTCATGCGCAAGGAGTGGAAGATCAGCGGTGCAATGCTGGGAGCTGGAATGCAAGATCCTTTGAGGAGAATTCCAGTGAAATGAGGGAAAGTTCAGCTAGTAGAGGGGTAACATCGAGGGGAAATTCTACCCAAAATTTTATTGATCCTGACTCTACAGGCAGGCGCAAGTGGAGCAGTGGAGATTCCATGAATGAGAATGGGAGTGGCGCAACAAAGATGCAAACTTCAGTGCAGAATTTCAGTAATGTTCGAACAAGTAACAAGGACATGGGGACCAGAGGATACTCTTGGAAAGAGAATAACAATGAGAAAGCAAGTTTAATGGGAACTGCATCTCAATCATCTAGTAATCAGGATGCCAGAGATAGCTGGAATGGAGAGAGTTTGGAAGGTTCGGCAGTGAAGGAACCAGATCCCTTGGACATGTCAGAAGAGGCAAAGGCTGAGAGGTGGTTTCGACGTGTTGCTCAGATCAAGGACATCTCAGAGCTAAGTCAAATCCCGGATGAAGATTTCCCATCAATAATGCCTATGCGGAAAGGGGTCAACAGATTTGTTGTCAGCAAAAGAAAAACACCATTGGAAAGGAGATTGACATCAACTCAGTATAGAAGAAATCTTCCAATTGTAAGTTCAGATACGGTGAAGGAAAATGACAATAGCTGATACATAATAGAAGATACCCTTGTGATAATGTCAATGTGTAATATTTTTTTTTTCTTCGTTGATTGTTTGCCAAGTTTCTTCCTCATTATTTTTTATTGGAACTTTATTGATGCAACTGGTGATTCGGAAAATGATGCTAAGGTACATACGCAGCACTGAAATTGTAGCGAACGCTTGCATTGCCTGGTAAACTTTGAGAAGGTTGCAGTGCTAAAGCTAGAGATAATCACTTTTGGACTTGACGAGTGGCCCCGTTTTTTTTTTTTTTTTTTTCCTGTTCTTTTCTTTCCTGAAGAAACTACCAGACAAATAGAGCCAAAAGACTGCCTAACCAACCAACGTGGCTCAATTGTCATCTCCCCTTCACGTAACTCTCAGCCCCATAGTTTTATAGACCTTTTGTTCTCACGTTGTTTTGAATCTGACTGAGTACTGATTCTCTTCTCTTCTCTTCATGTCTCATGTTCTTGGTTGGGCTGCAGAATGGGCAAGAACTAGTGCCACAACTCTCCTCTCTGTAGCCACCTCCTCTGTTTTCCTCTGTCTTGACTCTCTTGAAATCCTTTTCTGCATCCTTTACCGGTATCTCGATTACTTCTTTGAAGGGAAGGTCTCTCCTTGTTACTGTGAGAAGAAGGGTGATGAAGAGCGGAATGTGGGTGATGGTGAGGGTGAGGGTGAGGGTGAGGGTGAGGGTGAGAGTGAGAGTGAGATGTCGGAGACTTTGTATGGGATTGGTGGGAGGAGAAATTGGTTAAGAGACACGGGGTTTCTTCGTTCGGCAAGAGAATGGGAGGATAGCAAGAAAGGGTTTGGTGGTGGTGGTGGTGGTAGTGGAAGTGTGAATAATAGATGGTCAGACTGCGGGTGTGAATCTTGTGTTTCTTGGATGAAGCTTGATCAGAAGCTGCATCTTGTGGTGAGGGAACCTTCAAGAGGTAGTAACTCGTTACTCGTACGCTTTTTAATACGTCCTTAGGCTGTATCCTCTTCTCAAGTTATTAATTTCTATGCTGACTTGTTTGCCAATTCCTGCTGATAAGGTATATAGCAGAAGCATGTTCACATTTTTTCTACCATGTTTGTTCTTTATTTTAAAAGCAGTATAAAAAAGTAGTGACTAATATGCTGTTGTCATACTCATTCGAAACACAGATGCCAATGCTGATCACTTCAGTAGAGATTCAACTGACAATGTGATATTCTTGCACGGATTCATATCTTCTTCTTCATTTTGGACAGAAACTGTATTCCCTCATCTCTCCAAATCCACAAAGCGTAACTGCAGACTCTTTGCTGTAGACCTTTTGGGATTTGGGCAAAGCCCTAAGCCAAGGGACTGTTTGTATACTTTAAGAGATCACTTGGAAATGATTGAAAAAACTGTGACAACTCCTTTTCAGTTGAGGTCCTTCCACCTTGTTGCACACTCCATGGGGTGCATTATCGCGTTATCCCTTGCTGCAAAGTACTCGACATGTGTGAAATCAGTTACCCTAGTAGCACCGGTGAGTGGATGGCTAGAACAGGGCACACAGTCACTTGCCTTGTTATTTTCATTGTATCTAGTTAAGAGATGCTTGAATGTTCCTTCGTTTATCTCATTGGCTCATATAGTTTCATTTTTCCTTTCTTCGGGAGACAATTTAGCCTTACTTTCCAAGTTCTAAGGGAGAAGCAAGTTTGACGATGCTTCATAAACTTGCGGGAAAGAGGGTGTGGCCACCATTGTTGTTTGGTTCATCATTTATGTCATGGTACGAGCATTTGGGTCGATGTGTTTGCCTGCTCATTTGCCGAAACCACAGGATGTGGGAGGGGATTCTGAAGCTTCTGACCTGGAGGAGGTAATAACCATGCTTTTCTTGAGGCAGAATGCACAAGAGTAACTGTTGCTTCTTGTTGTAAAAATGAACAAGTGTATATTACTTTTTTTTCCAGGGACTTGCATTTCATGATAAGGGACTTGACAAGGCACACCCATCATTCAGCATGGCACACCATGCACAGTGTGCTATGCAGGGGAGGAACATTGATGGATGAGTTCCTGGAAACATTGATCAAGTGTGGAGTAAAGATTTGTGTTCTCCAAGGCGATCGCGACGTAGTTGTGCCTTTGGAGTGCAGCAATAACATCAAGATGAAGGTTCCTAACGCAGAAGTCAGTATAATATCCAATGCTGACCACTGTTCAGTGATTCTAGGTAGAGAAGGATTTTACCCAAAGTTTAGAACACGTATGGGCTTCATTTTCTTGTACAAAATGATGGATCCATTTTTTCCACTATCCTTACAAAACATGTTTCATGCGTTTCACTTTGTATTCTTACAATTTGTTCACCACAAAAACTTGTTCTGTTTTTATCCGTTAGGCAATACCAATACTGCTCCTACCAATTACTTTTGTCTCTCTCCATTGACCTTGTCAACTATTTTCCTTTCCTTTTTGTTCTAAAATTATATTTTTAGAATCCGTTCATAGGCCATGTTTGGTATAGATTTCTAACAGATTTTTCTTTCCTTAAAATCTGATCTAATAACTAGGGGTGTACAAAAACCGGATTGAACCAGAAATCGAATAGGAACCGGAGTATTTTGCACCGAACCGGATTGAACTGAAAAGTTCCGGTTCTACTAGTAGCAGAACCGGAAATTTCCAGTTCTGTCCGGTTCTACTCATACCAAAATCCGTAAACCGAACCGTAGAACCGGTATATATATATGCAATATTTATCAAAAGTTTCCTTTACTTCAGTGGTTAAACTTTTTGGTTTTGAGCTAAAGGGAGGGGTTCGAATCCCCTCCCACGCAAAATTTTTATTAATTTTTTTTTATTTTGAATGGTTTTTACCAAAACCTAAAACACAATTTTCCTTACCAAAACCTAAAACGCTGAAGTTCAGACCTTCTCTCCCTCGCGCCGCTTAGAGGCAATCCTCCATCTCAGACCTGCCACCACCACCGCACCGCTCAAGGCCACCACCAGCACCGCTCCGTCTCTCTAGAAACGACAATCGCTAATTTCAAAAGTAAGAATCATTCTTCTCTTGAAAAACCACGATAATTTTAACTGGATTTCTGCTATTTGTATATTGAATTGCTCATTGATGGCTTCTTTTGACATTACAAGTAATGTAATGGGTTTTGCTGGGCATTTTAGTTTTTCATTCCAAAACCCCTCCGTGCTTTTAATTTCTGTGTCTTGGTTAGTATGCTTGCCGGCTGCGTTTTACCTTTTTGGATTTTGGGTTATTGAAATGAAGTTTGATTGTGTTGGAGGTATGCAATTTGAAACAGAAGTTGTCTAAGGGTCTGTTTGGCAATCCAGTTTAGTGGGGAAATGGTCAGTAGGGAAATGTTCAGTGGGAAAACAACATCTGGGAAACGGAGGGTGCTGTTTGGTAAAATAATTGTAAAAATTCAGTGGGAAAACGATATCTGGGAAACAGAGGGTGTTGTTTGGTAGTCCAATTTTCCAAAACTATGGTTTGGATGTAAAATGACCATAAATGGCATAATTCATTTTAAGTGTTTAATTTTTTTTTTTTTTATCTTTATATATATTTTTAATCAATTTATTTATTATCTAACATCTACCAAATATTTATCTAATATCATAAATAAATTAAACTTATTTAAATCATAAAAGAATTAAAATTTATTAATACCATAAAAAAATTGAGTTTTTACGAAACCAGAAATAAATAAAAGATATTTATCTAATATAATAGAAAAATAAAACATATTTGGAATTACATGAATAACTTACATATTTCATTTTTTTTAAAGTAATCAAAACAATTGTTATATTATAATTATTATATAATTATTAATTAAACTACTCTTAATGATTATCAACCAATCGTTCTTAATTTAATTAATTTGCGTGGAGTATAACAAAGTTTGAAAATTAACTCCTTCAATTTAAAATACATTGAGAATATGAGCTTTATTCCCGAACCAAGAGTGATACAAGTATATCTACTGTGAAAGTTTCAAAAATCAATATAATAAAATTATATATACCATTACACTCATACATCATTCAATTTAAAAATAAATTAGGAACGCTCATTGAAATTTTATGGGTATAAGAAATACATTAACGGTAAAAATATGAAGAAAAAATCGATAGCAAAAAATTCAAGTGAAGTATTACATTGCAAAAAATTCAAGTGAAGTATTACATTGCAAGTTGTCCCATACTAACTACGGAATCAAAACAAACGTTACTACTAGTTCCCTCTACTCAGTTTATCAGTGAGCATGAGGAAAGTTGCTGCCGTTCTTGGATTTCCTCAAGTTCTCGCGGAAAGAAGAGAATGCTCGTTTCAATTCTTGCGGAAGAGGTACCGCGAGGGGGAGAGCTAAATGATTGGAAAATAAGCATTATTCCCAAACCAAGATTGAGCAGCAATATGGCATGGAAATTGGGCCTAAAATAGCAACATTTTGACGCATAACATGAGCTTAAACTCAACTCAAAACAAGCAGCATGATACACATGATTAGAGCTTTAATTTGCCACGAAATTAGACACGAAACCAGCACCATTATACACATAACTTGAGTGTCAACTCGATACGCAAAACAGACACGGAACATGCATCAATTACACATGCAAAACAGACACAAAAACAGACCTAAATCTGCACCATTTTATGCATCATTTCCATACGAAATTGGACACGAAACAGACTCCATCGATGCATCATACCAGTAAATGGGCATTTCTTATTAATGTATATTCCTGTAACCATAATTTCATTAGAAAATCAGCATCAACAGACTCCATCGAGAGTGCAAACAAACACGTTTAATAATAGTAACAACAACACAATATATTAAAAAAACCTTCAATTGCCTCTCGTTGAGTTTTAAATCCCAGGCCAACGCTCTTAAAGAATCGGTTTCCTCCCTTTCCTGGCTTCTTTCCTTTCCCTGTCTTCTTCGAGCTACAAAATCACAAAACATGAATTAGGAAAAGAAGTTGAAGTGAAAATTTGAAGTAAAAAAGCTTACAAAAAGGTGAAGAACTCACGCAAGGAAAACCTTTGGCTGCTTCAGGAATGCCTTTTCAGTCTGCAATAAATATGATTAGATTCCAATATCCGTATAAGCAGCAACGAGCACACAGTCGAGCTCAGTAGATGTATCGATATAGGAAAAGGAGAGAGGAAGAGAGAAGTGAAGGAGTACCAACCTGTTCAGCCATGGCTAGGGTTTGAAGAAAGGTTGAAGATGTGGAAATTGCTGGGGTATTCCAACGGAGATGATGCAAACTAACTAAAAAAATCCCCAATTTCCCCCATAAATCCCAACTGCACCCGTACCAGACTTGAAATTGATCACATGCCGATTGATTTTACAACCATTCCCGTCAGGAGATGAGGAAGCCCACCGTGAAGGAAGAAGAAGAGAGGAGGAAGGGAGTTGCGACTGAAACCCTAGAATTTGAGGGAGAGGGGAGAATGAGGGAAATGAGGATAATTTTCAACATTAAATATGTGGTATGGATCGTAATTATCAAAGGACATTGAGGTTATTTTTGTCCAAATAATTTCGACCCTCCATCCCGCAAAATGGCCAAATCCTCATCTTCAGAATGGCCAAATTCGGCCCATTCCCTTACCAGCTATTTTCCTGGGTTGGCCACCCAAAATTTGAGATTTTCATTTGTTGAATGGTGTTTACCAAACACCATTCAACCCATTTCAGTTTGGGAATGCTGGGTTGGGTACCCAACCCAGACTCCCAAACAGAGCCTAAATGATCCTTTCGGTGCAAAAAATCCTTGTGTTTGATCTATATCAATACCTGTTCTGTTTGAGAAAAGGGATGCATTGGATTCATGCCAGGAATACTGAAGGAAGGGAAAAGAGGGCCCCTCCTAGTTTTTTCATTCAAAATCCTAAATGATTTGGTGCAATATGATTCTCTGGATATATATATTTTTGGATTATAATTGTGAGTTAATGTGTTTAAATTATAGGCGATTGCAGCAGATTTTATTGGTTTTGGTTATAGGCGATTACAGCAGGATTTTATTGAATATTTTTATATAATATATTTTTTAATTAATTAATTTTTTTTTAAAAAAACCGGAATCGGAACCAGACCGAACTGTCCGGTTCCAGGCCGGACAGAACCGGAAATTTCCGATTCTGTCCGATTCCAGGCCGGATAGAACCGGATATTTCCGGTTCAGTCCGGTTCTAAGCCCAAAACCGGACCAAACCGGACCGGTTACACCCCTACTAATAACCAAAACAAGATTTCTATCCCACACGAGACCTTACCGAATCAAGATCAGTTTCCTACCGAAACTTATTGAATTTGAGACCATGGGCTTCCGCTGGATTTGAGTTGAATCCATCTAATGGGCCTTGGCCCAGATGCGTGACATCTACAACCGTTAAAAAGAAAGAAAGAAAGAAACCTACAAAACCCACCGGTGGAGCGGCGGGGAATTGAATTGTAATGAGATAGGAAAGAACAGTAAGAACAAATTTACTATCGCAAATTACCCGAGTGAAGAATTAATATGGGAATACCGGCGTTCTACCGATGGTTGGTGGAGAAATATCCGCGGACGGTGGTGGAGGCTAATGAAAAGAAAGGGTGGCCATGGTGAACGGTGTTGAGGTCCCAGTCAACACTTACCTCGCCAACCCAAATGGTGTGGAGTTCGATAATCTCCATCTCGACATGAATGGCATCATTCACCCTTGCTTCCACCCTGAGGGCCTCGTATGTGTGCTTGCTTCTTCTTTTTTACTTCTCTTATAGTATCACCATTTGTTCAATTTCATCAACTTATACCAGTTTTTTCTGCTTCTGTTGAACTGAAGCAGCCCGCTCCTTCTTATGATGAAATTTTTGCTTCTATTTTCAAGTACATTGACAACTTCTCTATTGTCAGGCCTCGCAAGCTTTTATTCTTGTCAATAGGTAACAATACTTTTATTATAATGAGCAGCCTGCCTTTGGGCAACGCATGGATTAGTCTCTAATTGCTCCAGCTTCTCGCAGATGGTGTTGCTCCGCGAGCTAAGATGAATCAGCAACGCTCTAGACGTTTCAGGGCTGCTAAAGATGCAGCTGAACAAGTGAGTTCTCGCTCACCGATAATGAATATCCGACTTCTTGGAATTTCAAATTTTGCAAAATCATTAACACTTTGTTTTGCATCAGGCCTTGTTGTCAAACGGTTGCGAGAGTGTCTTGGAATCTGCTGAAGAAAAATCTGCTTCCCCTGAACAACTGAGGAAGATGGACTCAAATGTAATCACACCCGGAACTGAGTTCATGGATTTGTTGTCATCTGCTCTTCATTATTACATAAGTTTTAGGTTGAATGGTGACCCAGGGTGGCAGGGATAAAGGTAGGGTAAATTTTTTCGACCATTAGTCTTGTCTTCTCCCTCTTAATTTCCCCTTCTGTAACTGACATGTATTCTTAGGTAATTTTTTCTGATGCCAAAGTACCTGGTGAGGGGGAGCACAAGATAATGTCTTACATCCGCCTGCAAAGAAATTTGCCTGGCTTTGATCCAAACACGCGGCACTGCTTGTATGGATTGGTAAATTCTGTTGCCCATCTGTGTTCATACTCAGTAACTTAACTTTAGATACATCTGGCCCTATAACATCACCTCAATATTTGTCTATTTTTAGGATGCTGATCTCATCATGCTCAGACTGGCTGCTCATGAAATTCATTTCTCAATTCTAAGAGAGGTTTGTGCATTGCCTTTATGAATGAACTTCTTGCTTGAAGTTTGTTGCAGTTGCATTAATGAAAACAGCGAATGCAGGGTGTGTCTCATCTTTTTTGCTTTTGTCATAGGATGTCCAGAAGCAGGGCAGGAAAGATGAAAGAAGAAAAAGAAACAAATTTAGGGGTGGGGAGAAAAAACATCAAGATTCAAAGCAAGTGACAGAAGTTTGTGAGACACTAGATGACTATATCTTCAGTCTCAATTTTCAGGTTATTCTTCTGTCATTCGAGTTTTGATTAACTGTAATTTATCCTCATACTATATCATTCACTGAGCCTAATATAGTGCAGAAAAGGGAAAATAGATGTATTGTCATTCATTATTTTTGTTCATTCTACCTCCTGGTTTGTGGTAAATAGATTTATGGGGAAGAAATATTATGTCAAAAGAGGCCATACTCGGGTATACCATGCAAAGGCTAGGCCAAAATAGATTGGAGAAAAGCAATGTCGGTAAACATGAATTGTCTGCTTCTTGGGCTGTTTAAAGCAGGTAGAAGAATGTGGAAATGCCTATCGGATTGTATGGACATAATTCCAATACTGTGTTCAGTGCCAATACCACTACTCAGCAAACTTTTAAATGACTTCTTTGGTGTTTTACACATACCAAGGAAGTCACTTTTAAGTTTGTATTTGACACTAGTACCCTTCTTGTTTTATTCTAATTTACTTACTTTATTACTCTCACTAACCATCTCTCCTTAATAATAAGGGGTAAATTAGTAAAGTTAGACAAAAAGTCACCTAAAAAGTAGTTAAAAGTCATTTAATTTGAGATTAGCAAAAACCCCAAAATGGTCAATTAATTTGAGACAAAGGAGTAGTATCTAAATGTATATATGCATAAAACGTATGGCTTGAGTTAGGCTGGCTACTTGATTTGAACTTCTTAAAAGGTTCAAGAGCCTAGGATTTGACACATGGAACTTTTAAGCATTAGCTGTTCTCCGACTCTAAAGCTCTTAAGTGGGAGTTAGGAAATTTAAGATGCTATTCTGAAACTCTGTTGTATTTATGTAATGATTTGAATGGTTCATATGGCATTCTAATTTACTCATGTTTCTGTTATTCCTCTGCTCTCTTTTGTTTCAGTTTTTCAACATTGCAATTTTAAGGGAGTATTTAGCATATGACATGAGAATCCCAGGTTTGACATCAAAACCTGATGTAGAGCGTATGATTGATGATTTTGCCTTCACGTGTGTGTTTGTTGGGAATGATTTTTTGCCACATATACCATCACTGGAAATATCTGAGGTTGGGCCTTTTTCCTGATCACTTCTTTATTCTCCATTCTCACAATTACATCCTATTTGGTTTGCTGAATTTTTAGTCATTGCTGATTTGATAGGGGGCTATCGACTTGCTCATGGTGGTTTACAAGCAGGAATTTGTTCAAATGGGTGGCTACCTAACTAATTCTTTCTAGGTAAGTGACGCTGGCAGCTCTTCTTTTTTGGTGCTAATGGTTTGGTGCACAAAACCTGACCTTTCTCAAATATGTTTGAGGAATTCTTATTTAATGTACGTGTTTACGGATGGTTTATTTAATGTATTTAGTTGGTTTAGTTTATCAGCCTTTAGCATCCAGGAATCCTCAGATAGATATATTAATCACTCTTTTGGTCTGGAGTGAGAGCAATGTAAGCATACAGGAGAAGATCAAGTTGTTTAGTTTTACATGATAGGCTCTAGAAGGATTGTCCTATAACTTTTATTTATTTTTATCTTCTAATTTGTAGAATAATCTTGCCGTATCTATCAGATCAATTTGAATTCCTTTTCCTCACTTAATTTTTTAGATAAATTTGACACGAGTGGAGCACTTTATACAAGCCTTGGGATCTCATGAATGTGGAATCTTTAGAAGATGCAAGCAGGTATATTTTTATTATATATTGCTTTCGTTTGTTGGCATACTTTGGATATGTTTCTCTGATCTGCTTTGCATCTTGCTTGTCAAAATAATTTTGCATTGCTAAAAGCTCTGTTTTTGTCAGAGTAGTACCCCTGCCCTTCACTTGCAAAGTTGCAAAGTGGGGGCTGGGTTAAAATTACAGAAAACTTTCCCCTTCTGATTTCCCCCTTGTCTATGCTTTGTAAGTATATAGGAATCTCCAATACTTTATTCCCATGTTATGTCCTGTCTTTTCAGGTTCAGCATGAAAAAGAGAGATACTTTCAACGGTTTTCTAAAGGAAATTGTGTCTCTAATACTTCAAAAGCACTGCTTCCTTCTGGAACTGGAAGCAAGAGTTCTCATGAGCCAGGAGCAGAAACTGTGTGTCAAGATCCACAAAATGTGAGTGTGGTGCAATTCAGGTTCTCAAATGTTGATTTCAGCTTTATGTTGCATGGAAATTATTGCTAATGAGTAAATTTTACGTCTTTACCCATCACAAAAGCAGCCCAGTACCATGAAAACAGATGGATCAACTTCTATAGACTTTGGCTCTAATGCTATAGTGGACAAGGTTGGCTGTCAAGTTTCTTTATATCTTCCTTTAGCATGCAGGGCAGTCTTACTGTTTTTTTTTACTTCCTCATTCGCCTGTGCCTTTGACATATCAACCTAGGAGAAGAGGGATGGAAGAAGTGGTTAAATGCAGAAAAATTTGAGGCCAAGTCTGAGGATGAGCGCCTGAGGATTAGGAGACATGCGGTGAGGATGAGCTGTTAAATTCTGCTTTGCAAGCTGTCTATTTGCTGTGTCAGTTATCTCTTCTATGCAAATTTATGAATTATTCTGTAGAGTAACATCTGAAATATGCCTTTTTATGTGTTCAGGTGTGTTTCTATTTTCTTTGACTTCAATAATTCAACTAAAAATCATTGTTTTGGAAACCGAAATACATTTGTTCACCAATTTGTAACCACAGTTTTGGAACCAAAAACACCTTCAAGTCTAAGTTATCTCCTAGTTTTGGAAACTGAAAATTAAAACCATAGTTTTGGATAAACTAGGACAGAAAGTCTGATGGTTTGGTGTTGTTGTGCTCAACATGAATAATTTTGGTTTTGGTGTGTAAACTGGCAATGGAAGTCTGAAATTCATTCTGATTCTAGAAATTTTATGGACCAAGAACTAAAATGGAAGTTCATTAGTTAAAAACTGTGATTTTGGAAGGAACCCTGGTTTTCTATGTTGGAAGTTCATTAGTTAAAAAACTGTGATTTTGGAAGGAACCCTGGTTTTCTATGTTGAATTGGCCAAAGATAATTAAGGTCTATGAAGGATGAAGGTGAGCAAAAATTTATGCTGTGAGAGAAGTTTCTCAATGCATCTGGTTCCAGTTTCTCCTGTACTATATCTGTAAATGGTGTTTGCTTCTGAATTTGCGCCTATGTGGCAGGGTTGTTGCTTCTGACTATGTGCGTACATGGTAGGCTATTTGGTACCATTATACATTATTGTTTTCTTCTGACATAACCAATTTTTGGTTCATTTCCTATATAGTTTGTAATCTGTTCTAATTAATTCTTTATATTATTGATTTCTTGGTTGCTACCTGTGTAGGTTTTTAAGTATATAGAAGGGATTTGTTGGGTCATGCGCTACTATTATGATGGATTGTGCTCTTGGCAGTGGTATGTGGTTCATTGTCTTCGCATTATGAAAATTGCATAAGATCCCTTTAATTTTCTAGACAAGGTCAACATTCTGTGAGCTTGATGTATATGGGGATCCAGACTAGGGTTGGTATTTAACTTACTGATGATCATATGGAATCATGTATCACAGCTGCCTTCATTTTGAAACTTTAAACTACAAAGCAAGGGATACAAGAACATATATGCTGGCATAGTTTACTAACTCATATGACAACATGTGATTGGTGATCTATAGTTAAATACCACGTGCATAATTGAGCGCCATTTTTACATTTTAAGTAAAAAAGTCAAGTGAAAATAATTGTAACCCTAGAGCTACTCAATTGCAAAATTCAAGAATAACATACTTCTGAAATCTGTACTCTGTTTGTAGAAGTGTCTAAATGTATTTTCTCCAATTGAAGAACCTCCAACCAACTCTCTGTCACAAAAACTCTTTTGATGTTAAGAAAGAATAAACTTTTTGAGAATCTAAATTCTGCCTTTTGTTTACCAGTCAACGTAAGGCTTGCTTGTTTCTATGTCCACAAATCTGTAATCACACTTAGTTCCTGCCGTTATATGATGAAGCATTCTGATGCAATAAATACGTTTTGCAATTTGCTGCATGTACTTTGAGAATTTTCCTTTTGAGTATACAGCACTGAAATCTTTGAGTTGGCAAATTTTAAGCATCTTCCTTGATTTTCATGTTTCACAAATGCCTTCTGAATCTTTTCTATAGGGATCTTCATTCATATGTTGGTGATTGCAAGAAGTATGACATAAGCGTTAGTGCTAGCTTAGCAGTTAGCATTCCTAAGACTTTAAGAGTGGAGGTGAGGAGTAGGGGTGTTTGTGGGTTAAAATAGTCCTACGCACCCACTTAGTAAGGGGGTGCGGTCAGCCTATCAGTAAAAATAATAAGCTAATCGTCAGGCTTGCTTTTTTTAATCCTTTTTCTAGCATGTTTCTATTGTTTAGACTCGAGTAGATTTGCTCTTCATAGTCTAATACGTTAATATTGCACAATGGTTTCACTTGTAGGTTCTACCCTTATCATTATGCACCATTTGCTTCGGATTTTTATGGCTTGGATCAGTTGGAGATTAATTTTGTGCTAGGGGAACCTTTCAAGCCCTTTGATCAACTAATGGGTGTCTTGCCTGCTGCGAGGTTTCACTTCCTCTTCCATTTCTTTATCTGATTTAGTCCATCTGATCAAGATTTGACCAGATTGGTGCGCTTGCAGTGCACATGCTCTCCCATTGTATTACAGGAAATTGATGACTGATGCATCATCACCTATATTGGACTTTTATCCCACAGGTAGATTATTTTTCTACATCTCTATTTTGCATTGATATTTATTTTGTCAGTCATAATGTACTTACGTGCAAGATCATTAAATGTCCTGGCAGATTTTGAGCTTGATATGAATGGAAAACGTTTTTCTTGGCAGGTAGTTATTTTTGGATTGATGAACCACCGAATATGCTTTTGTTCCTATAGTTGCCTTTATTTCCCTTTATATTCTTTGTGACTGAAATGTCATTCCCTTTGCTATATTGTCTTCTGCAATTGCCAGGCTATTTGCAAATTGCCATTCATTGAAGAGTCTCGCCTCATTGCTGAGATTGTGAAAGTGGAGCATACTTTGAAGGTAATACCTGTTATTTGACTTAGTTTAGCGGCCCTCGGTCACGGATCATTTCTCTACTTGCATGTTAATAATAAGGTTTTTTTTCTTTCCAAAAGAGAGCCCATTCAGCAATTGCATATGAATTTGGATCTGGTGCAGCACGTTACCGAAGTTTTCTTTTTTGTGTGAAGCATATTATCCCAAGTTTATTTGCATTTTTAATCCTTGACACTTTTCACCTTACTCACCCCAGCACATATGATACATTGAAATTATTTCCCTTGTGTTTTAAGGATGCCTCACATGCAATGTTCCAATAAAATCGGTATGAAATACTAAATCACATTCTTCTGAAGTTTCTAATAAATAATCGTCTCCAGGATGGAGAGAGAGAGAAATAGTTTGGGCCCAGACATCCTGTCCCTTCATATTTCGCACCCATTGCCTGCTACGATAATTCCTTTTGACCAGTCGAATGAGCATTCCAATTCCCCAGAGGCTGCCATCAAACTGGAAATTGATCCAAAAATCAGGTGAAAAATGCTCAGAGTATTATGATAATAACAGTTAGAATTATACTGAACTTGAAAAATTCAGATGGCAATCATTATCGTTTAGAAAATCAATACCTTGTTTAAAATGGTTGTTGTTGCATCTGGTTCACTACTACCTTAGTTTCTCCCATCATAATCTATTACACTGCATATGAAAAGACTAAATGATAGTTTTCCAGCATATTCTTGATAATCAGCCTGTCTCATTGCCTACCATTATTTGAATATGATGGTGCTATCAATTTGCAACTTTTCGTAGAAATTTTGTTGAAAATTTTTACCCGTCTATGGAAATCATGATCCATTATTTTTTCTTGCTATATCTGAAGTCCTTCTGACAATTAAGTATATCTTGGTCTTCTAGTGGTGGGATGAATGGATACGTTTCCGTTTCTGGTAAACTGGAAGTGCCAGTGAAAGTTTGCTCACCGATCAGCAATGTGGAGATGATTGAGAATAACAAAGTGATGTAAGTTCCTGGCATGATGAAGTTCACTTTAAAACGCTACTGCTTACATGTAGTCTCTTCAAGTTTCCTGTCTGTTGCAGATCTGTCTTCTACCAATGCCCTTCATTTCATTCTCACATTCCAAGGCTACCTGATGGAGTGATCCTGCCTAGAAAGGTGTGTAATATAAACTGCACAACACTAAACTAAACTTCAGGGCTAAAGTTCTGCTGCCAAAATGTGTAGCCATTTTTTGGGCTAACCTATTTGCAGATACTCTAAAAGCTAATTGGATCTGCCTAAAATATTAATATTTAACATTCTTTTTCCCCCCCTGTATCAGACGGTGACCAAGAAGGATATTTCACAGTCACATGTTCTCTGGCATGAAACAGCTAGTTTTGGACGTGTATTTTTGAAAAGGTAATAACTTCCTTTTTTCTTTTTCTTTTCATCTCATTTAATGTAAACCCTCCTTAGCTGTGTTTTTGCTTCCCCTTCTTTCCTTAGCCATCTCCTTAGTGCTTATTATTTATTTTCTATATGCTGCATTTGTTGTAGGTCAATCCCCAATTCTATAGCAGGCCCTCATCTGGCAAAACTGGCTTATCAGCTTGTTTCTAAACACTGCGTTGACGATAAATTTAGAAAAACAAGAGACATTACCAGCAACAGTTTCTTTAACTCCAACGTAAAGAGATTGAAGAGTTCTACTATCTGGGAACTGTTTAACCGCTGCAATGACCATGCAGTTGGTGGAGGAGAGGAAAGGAAAACAGGCATGAAGTTCAATAATAGGAAAAAATGTAGTGCTGTTGCAGATGGTATGGGAATAGCCACAGGAGCTAATTCCAGAAAAAGAAAGCGAACTCAGAAGATAGGTAGTCAAATGAAGGTGTTGGTGGTCATAGTAAGAATGATGAACAATTGGACAGTTGCAACCATGCCAACAGCTTCCAGAATTCCACGCATATGGAGCAGAAAAATGGGCGTGCGGATGATGTGTTGGAAGTAAAAACAGAAGTAATATCCAGGAAAAAGAGACGAAGCTGGTCTAAGTCAAAGAAAAGGACAGGACCTGATGCTGTTGTACTTAGCACTTCTGTTCCCGATTGTGTCATAAAGAAGACTCCCACAAAACCAGAGCCTGTTGTCCCAAACATTGTTGAGAAATTTGCTAATGTTGTTCCCGCGAAACAAGGGATGTGGTGCAATCTGGGAATCTTGGGAAGCAAGGAGAATCTGATAGTCAGCATGTAGTGGGGCTGGACTTAACAGAACCCAAGAAGAAAAAGCAAAGACCAAAGAAAAGGAGGGGTGAAATAGATGGGTGTCCCAATCTCAAACAACACTCCTGAGAAATCAGACCCCGTCCCGAACAAGGTTCTTCAGAAGTCAGATGGTCTTGTTTGCTTAAAACAATTGAAACAAAGGGATGGTGGTGATTATGCAGGTGAAGGTGTGGTGGAGTCTGGCATTCTCAGGAAGCAAGGAGAATCGGATAGCCAGCATGCATATCAGCTCGAGTCAGCAAAGCCTGGGAAGAAGACGCATAGAGGAGGCAGAGAAAGGGAACGTAATCCAGTTGGTGGTGTTTCCAATAATGATCTCAAGAAAGCAGGTGTTCATGTTTCCTTAAAACGAGAGAATAGTGACCATGTTGGTGTAGACACAAAGAAATCCACGCATGCCAGGGATGATGTTGTGTCGAGGAAACAAGGCAGTAGTAATTATGCAGGTGCAGGATTGGTTAAGTGTGGGATTCTTGGGAAGCAAGGAGAATCTAAAAGTCTGCATGCGGATTGGATGGATTGGAGTTAACGGAATCCAACAAGAAAAGGAGGACAACCCAGGAAAAGGAGACGGTGTAGCACTACTCTTCGACGAAAGTGGTGACCGTGTTGGTATAAATTAACACAAATAAATCTGGTCAGTGTCCATTGATGTGGATAATCTGGCGCTCTTGAAAAAAATGGGGCAAGTGCTGTCCCCCGGAAGCTGAACGACCAAATGGTTTCCCAGATTTCACATTTTTGTTTGTTACATTCCAAGAAAGAAAAGAAAAGTAAGGCGGCGTTTGCAGTCTCTGTGTCTTGGTCCTTTTAGATGGTGAAAAAATGTTACAAGTGTTGAATATTCCAGTATTTTAATTTAATTTAGTACTTGGAATGAATTTTTTTATTAACAAATGCGTTTATGCAACCCTAATTATGTATGATATACTTTTTTTCTTTTTTTCTTTTTTATTGGATGGCCTACACAATCTGCTCAACAAATGTTGTTAGACTCTTTAGGAAAATCAACAATTAGTCTAGTTGAATTTAGAATACTTAAATCAAATTATATTGTGTTAGATTCCTTAGTCCTTGGCGTTGGCTCTCTTATTTTATCTTTAGTGTTTAACTTTCAGGAATAACACGAACTATACTGAGAAAGTTATTGAGAAACTGAAACTTAAAAAGATTAATTAATTGATAAGAAAGTAAGAAATCATGAAAGTAGACTACACAATCGACAAAACGGTGTGCAGTGGGGGTTAGGTGAGCCAGTTGCGCACATTGGTTGTTCAAAAATCAAATGACACGCCATCAAACTCCAAAAGCTCCACTCCTCTTTACCTAACTGGTTTTCTTAACAGTAGCAGCTGAAGCTGCAAGCCTGCAACCAACCAACACCTAAGGAAGGAAAGGAAACTACTGTTACAAAAGATTAAAACGCTCACCTTTATACCTTGCTTTCTTCCCTTCCTTCTTCCTCCTGATCCTCTCCTTGTTTCTTACTCTATCTTAAACCTCCCAATCCCATATTTAAGAGCTTACAGTGGTGTGGAAACTTTTGGCGCAAATTGGTTACCATGGATTTGGAATTCCTGCAAACACTCGATCCTCAGATTCTTGTAGGCATAGCTGTGGCTGTTGTGGCTATTGCTATTGGCGCAGTTTTCCTCTTGTCCTCCAAGAAGCCCAAAGGTTTGACCTTTTCTATGAAATCGTACTCCTATTCTTTTTTTCTTGGATTGAACCTGCATGCTCATTGTTATAAGAGATTGTCTATTAGTGCTTCTGAATTGGGTGCCGGGTTGTTCCAAATGTTCACTACTGCATTCAATCAATGTATCTCAGCTGGCTTAATATCAAGTTCATTCCACTCTATCTCCATTCTGCTCTGTGTATCAACTTTATGACTTGTTCATCTTCCGACATGGTTTGCAGGCTGCTTAGATCCTGAGAATTTCAAGGAGTTCAAACTTGTCAAGCGCACTCAGCTAAGCCATAATGTGGCCAAGTTCACATTTACACTTCCTACACCTGCTTCAGCTTTGGGCCTTCCTATTGGACAACATATAAGTTGCAGGTTTGGCTCATTTACCCTTGTTGTAATGGTTTAGGTTAGTTGGCATGAATTTTTATTTTATTTTTATGTTCTTTCTGGTGAAAATTAGTTCTACTCTAACAGATCTTTTGCCAATCCTTGATTCCTTTATCTTTTTATTTATATGTTTCTTATAAACTAGATATAAGCACTTATCAGTCAGAATGTTTTGAGTGATTTTAATTCATCTGCTGGTAATTTGTTTTAATTCTTACCTTTCCCTATCGTTGTTTTCCCCTTATGCTGATTGCTTTCCCTCACAGGGGCAAGGACAGCCAAGGTGAAGAGGTTATTAAACCATACACCCCAACTACATTGGATTCTGATGTGGGACATTTTGAATTAGTTATTAAGGTATATGTCTCTATGTCTCTAATCCTGATTTTCGGAGGAGATATCTGTACATGTATGGATATACTAGTTCTGGTCCCTATGAGCTGTGGATATTGATTTGGATTATTCTGTAAATAGATGTATCCACAAGGAAGGATGTCCCACCACTTTCGGGAGATGAGAGTTGGTGATTATCTCTCTGTGAAGGGACCTAAGGTATGCACTTTTTCTACTGAACTGTGAAATTGTTTTTCGCTTTGTATGGTCTTTAGCAGATCTGTGCTGTTTTTATACAACAAGTATTTCAAAAGAAACTTATAAGGTGGTGCATATCTTCTCATCGGGATCCTTGGTTATTCTTTTATACAAACATCCTTGTTAACTGAGACAAGCAGTGTTTACCTTGTTGGATTCTTCATGATCAGGACCAATTAAGTTATGAAGCAGCTGACTACGAGTCCCAGATACGCTGAATGGAGGGATGAATCTGGTGTATCTGTGCCTTTACTAGTTTGAGATTACAGTTTTGTTGTGTTGAGTAGATGCCTTTTCTTTATAAAATTCTTCCTAGTGATGTTTGTGGAGTGTATGGTCTAGCTTGAGAACCTTTTATCTATATTATGTTTTTCTTTTATTTTTATTACACATTGAATATACTTGTATGAATAGTTATGGCTGTTTCATGGGTCATTCATGTTTGGAATCCCATCTGTACCAGGGACGTTTTAGGTATCAACCTGGCCAAGTTAGAGCATTTGGGATGCTTGCCGGAGGTTCTGGAATTACTCCAATGTTCCAAGTATGTTATTGAGAGGTTATGTTTATTCATGCTCTTGTTAGATGGTAGCTTGAAATGACAACCGAAGCTTTTCTATTGAGCACTTTTGGTAATCCAGAAACTCTGTTCTTTCTTCATTCTTCTTCAGGTTGCTCGAGCAATATTAGAAAACCCAAAAGATGCAACAAAGGTGCATCTCATTTATGCCAATGTTACAGTTGATGATATCCTTTTAAGGGTAAGCTACCTGCTATTTCTCACTGGATTCAAGTGTTTGAGCTCTAGAAACCAACAAATTGGTCCACATTACTGAACTCTTTTGAAGAGAGATCTGAGTGAGTTGAATATCACTCAACCTGTTATTTTAGTGGATTAAGAATATCATGGAACTTTCTGTAGTGCCTACACAAGCTTTTGCTTATTAAGATACTTGAGCATTTTGGCTGCTGAATATTTTACTATTCTAATGCCTTAAACACATGAATTTAAAGCAAGGAACTTTTAGGAAAGGGTTATTTACTTAAGTCTTCTACCCTTCCAGCTTCTAAAGGTTATATAAGTGATGCCTTTTCAATGTGGCTGAGTATAATCACAACAGCCTTGCAGAACTCTGGACTCCCTTTAACACTCGCATGCCCCTATTATGTAACTAACTGATGTGATTTCTAGTAGATTTTTTCTTTTAGAATCATGGAGTCAGTTCCCTTGTCTGATGCCCCAGTTAGCCCTGTGCTTGTTAAAGTAATTTTGTTATGCAACGCAAACCTACTTACTGTTATAGAAGTTTGAACAGTTGGTTTCTCTAGTTATGGTAAATAAATAAAAGTAACCTGTATTGCTTACTTACAGGAGGAATTGGACAGCCTTGCTGAAAAGTACTCTAGCCACTTCCAAATCTACTATGTTTTAAATCAGGTTTGCGCAGCATATTTTGTTGTGTTCCTCATTTTGCATCTAAAAACCACAGTAAGCTTTACCGCAAGTTCTTAACAAAGGGTGTGGTGTTTTGAGAAAAGACTAATATAGGATTAGAAATCTTATGAATCATATTTTAATAACTTGCAGTACATCTCTTTGACTGGAGATGCATGAGTCTAATAACTTTTGATTCCTCATATAGCAAAACATGTTTAAGGCGTAGCCTAGCTTTCATTCATAGTAATCTGGAAATTAAAGGGACCAAACAGTTTGCACGATTCATGTGGGTGAGCTTTCATAACTGGTGTTGGCGGCTGGTGCATGCATGACCATGACACTATCCTAATGCATGCAAAGTCTCACCCTTATTGGAGTGTACATATCAATGTGGCATGTGCTAATTGGTGACTGACTGTTAGATTGACAAAAGCTGCTTTGTTGCTCAATGTATGTTCTTCCCCAGCCTCCTGAGACGTGGGATGGTGGCGTTGGCTTTGTATCCAAGGAAATGATTCAGACACACTTGCCAGCACCAGCATCTGATATCCAGGTATATTGTTGTACGGAATGCATGTAGTATATGAATTGAGTTCGTCTCTCAAATTTGTGATAGTGCACGTGTTGCCTGTATGAACCCTACTAATTTGTAACTATGCATTCTGCAGGTTCTAAGATGTGGGCCGCCGCCCATGAACAAAGCCATGGCAGCTCACCTTGAAGGGCTTGGCTATACTCCAGAGATGCTATTCCAGTTCTGATTTGGTTGGCCAACCCTTCTAATTTAAAAATCTGGAGATGTGGACTTAGACTGGTATTTTATCAGCTGCATTGGTTGAATAAAACAATGTGCCTTGAACTTGTTTGTTGCTAGGAGTTTTTCATGAATTGCTTTTTAACTTGTAATGGTCGTCACACTCGTAAATTTCTTAATTGTGATTTTGAGATTGAACATGCTGAGAAGAATGATACGCTAATGGCTTAATGCATACGAGCCATTGATTGATCGATCATCCACACATTGAATTTGGTCATCAAAAATTGAATTTTGAAACACGTAGCCGAAGCTGAAGGCAGACAATTTATTTTTATTTTTTCTGGGAGGAAAAAGGGCTCTAGAACCTTAGATTACGAGCCTACTTTATCTCCGATAACAAACATGGAGGTGTTACAAGGCACCAGATCATGCCAATGAAAAGAGGAGGGAAGATGGAAGGCTAGCCAAGCTATCCGCCACCGAACTCTACAGAGGTTAGGAGAAGTTTGATCCGCTTGAGCTGGGCCTGAACATATCGTGTTTGGGCCTATTGTTTTGTGCATGTCATGTTTCTTTGTAGCCCGAAGAGAGGTCTCCCATGTGAAAAAAATTAAAATGGCAAGTTGGATAAAGATAGATAATCGAGTGAGAGGACATGGGTTAAGGCCAACACTATCCTAGTTTATTAGGTAGACAAAACAAGTCTGTGTACAAGTGGTTTTATGGAGTGTTTATTATGTATGGTGTGTGGTGGTGTGTGTTTTTGCAGACCTAGAGGCTTGTGTGTGTTGTCTTCCAGTTCCAAATGTGCAATCAATTTAACGTCGGATCGGACCACGTGATTCCAACCATATTGTACATATTCAGACCAGGTTTTCACCTCTCCCAGTTACACCTGTGTGCTTTGGCTATGTATGCTACTGTGGAAGCTATTTGCCATTGGAGTATATGTCTCGTTTATTTTTTTCTCCAGATAATAATGATATACAGTATGTTGGAACTGAATTGATAGGGCAGGTGTGACCAGTGACCACCATTCACGGCCTTAGGCTTTAGCCGCTTAGCCTGTAGTGTGATGTCGTGGAGTGATAATAATAATAATGGGATTGAAATTTTTCCTCTCGTTTCGTTTTGGGTCAGTGTAATCAATCGGCCCACAAAACTATCCAACAACAAAGCCCGTAAACAACAAAAGCAACACAACTATAAGTCTATAACGCCCGGTTCCACCGATGGGACCCTATTTCTATTCCCTCGCCAACTCCATATTACTCAGTCAAAAAGACTCTAGAGATAGAAAGAGAAACACACTTCCAAACCAGCATCACCAACTCCACCTCCCCCAACTGCATTTGCCTCCTTCCCTGTTTGGCTTTCCTCTACGACACGATTTCAAGTTTTCAACACAATTCCAATGGCTGACCAACCAACCAACCACCAATACTAACAACGCATGCCCCATTCTGTTTCTCAGTGAGTTTGGTGTGATACTTTCTCTTCTTTCCTTCCTTCCTTTTCCTAATAAGAGACGCAGTCTCTCTTCTGCTGCTGCTTCTTGTTCAGCTGATTCTGTCTCTGTGTGTTTTTCATTTTTAGGGGATTGATTGTTTCTTTCTTTCTTTCTGCATTGGTTTGTATTTATGTAATCTGGATGTAGTTTTGGTTCACTGGGTATTGCTCCTTTTCTGCGGAAATTAGTGGGACCAATCTGATTTCCCATGTCATTGATCATATGATTATGTAGTAGTCTCATGGGTAGAGCTAAGCTAGTCATGTGGTGCCTGTCGGATCTTTTCTTTCGATATTGAGTTTGCTGTTGGTATTTATTGCTCGCAATGGGTGAGAAGCATGCCTCCCCCTCATCATCTCTTGGGGTTGTTTTCAGAAAATCTTTGTTCTTCTTGCTTTTGCTGGTATCCTCCTTGTTCATATTGTCTTGGTTCTTTGTGCTGCGTTCTACGGGCCACAATGGTGGTTCCCGTTCCTGGAATCGCTATGACGATGAACCCTCGGTTGGAAATGGAGCAATCCTTGCAGCAAAAGGGGTGGAATGCAACTCCGGTAAACACAATAACAACAACCAACCCCTTAAGGTTTTCATGTATGATTTGCCACCTGAGTTCCATTTCGGACTCTTAGGCTGGAAGCCTCAAGGGAATAATAGTGTTTGGCCTGATATTAGGAGTCAAATACCTTCATATCCTGGTGGCTTGAACTTGCAACACAGCATAGAGTATTGGCTTACATTGGATCTTCTTGCTTCTGAAATTCCTGGCATTCCTAGAGCTGGCAGTGCTGTGAGAGTCCACAATTCTACTGGAGCTGATCTCATATTTGTACCATTCTTCTCTTCCTTATGCTATAACCGATATTCCAAGGTGAATCCACATGAAAAGCATAGCAGAAACAAATTGCTGCAAGAGAAATTGGTGAAGTTTGTTACTTCACAAGAGCAATGGAAGAGGTCTGGGGGGAGAGACCACATCATTTTGGCTCATCACCCCAACAGTATGTTAGATGCAAGGATGAAGCTCTGGCCCGGAATGTTCATACTTTCAGACTTTGGGAGGTATCCTCCAAATGTAGCAAATGTTGAAAAAGATGTCATTGCACCTTACAAGCATGTAATTAAAAGCTACACCAATGACTCATCTGACTTTGACAGCCGCCCGACTCTGCTGTACTTCCAAGGTGCCATATACAGAAAAGATGTAAGTGCTCTTCCCATTACCACTTGTCCTGTTGTTTTCTTTGCGTTATATTTTAAAAAATAGAATTTTTGCCTATCCCTGACTTTCCATTTTGACATTTACAGACCATAAAAATCCAGTGGCATGAAACTCTTGTGATTAAGTTCATTGTCTTCTAATCTCTTTCACTTTACTTGGTTATTTCTGCTGTTGAGCCCAGCCTGAAAAAGGTTTAATTTAGGCAAGCTGATATGTGACCAATAGTAGAGTTCCTGGGTATAGAAATCAGTAAAGGTAGAGGACACATACCCAGCCCAACTTCGAGATCTCAATCTAGGAACTAAATGAGTGAAGAATGAGTTTTCTTTAAAGAATTTTGCGACTTTGAGCATGAAGTGCTTGGAAAGATTATAAGATGCCGCCATCTATTTGTTGCTTGCTTTTCTATCTTTCATTTTCAGGAAAACTATTCTCTATAAAGTGTTAGCCACTGGGATTGGGAAGTTATTTGATCTAAGATATTACTGAAGGAAAACAACATCCACCCAAGTCCTTGCCAGCTAATGGCATTTGTCAGCTGGAGAAATTTGCTGATCCCCATTACTCCGCTATCTATTCTTTAAGACTCTGGAAAAACATTGCTTTTTTTATCATTGTGACACTGTTAAACACCTATTTCTTTCAAGCCAATAGGAAGGTTATCTTATATAGGTCAATAACAACATATGGGGTTGAAGATTTAGAAGAGCTTGTTAGGTAGATGATTCTTTTTCTTCTTTTTATACTATTTTCTTATAATTAATTTATTTGGTAACGCCTGAGTAATAATCAACCTTCCTTAGCTAGCCCTGCATTTGTCAGTCCTTGTTTGTGTTAGGAAACTAACCACCTGACGGTATAATTATTGATAAGAACTTAAGTTAAACATTCTGGTTGTGAAGAGAAGGTATATGACTGAGTCACCCAAATCATTTTATTGGAAATTACATCTAGGTGATCTTCATATGTAATCAGGCGAGGCAATTGGTATAGCGAGTTGTACCAGTTTTTCTTATTAAGAATTGTCACTTTAACTGTGTTGTGTTTCCCAAGGCATCATTGAGATGAATCAGTATTTGTTTTCTTTCATTTGTTTATTTTCCCCCCTCAGTCTAGGTTAGGTGCACTTTGTTCATGTCGGATTCTTAATGTCTGTGCTCTGTGATCAGGGTGGCTTTGCTCGGCAAGAGCTATTTTATCTTCTGAAAGATGAGAAAGACGTACACTTTCAGTTTGGGAGCATTCAAAAGGATGGAGTGAACAAAGCTTCTCAGGGAATGCATTCCTCCAAATTTTGCCTCAACATAGCAGGTGACACACCTTCATCAAACCGGCTTTTTGATGCCATTGCCAGCCACTGTGTTCCTATCATCATCAGTGATGAAATTGAACTTCCTTACGAGGACATCCTAGACTATTCGCAGTTCTGCTTTTTTATTCGTACATCAGATGCTGTGAAGGAGAAATACCTCATAAATTTTGCTAGGAATGTAGGTAAGGATGAATGGACGCGAATGTGGAAAAGATTAAAAGAAGTGGAGTCTTTATTTGCGTTTGACTACCCATCAAAGGAAGGTGATGCAGTTCAAATGATATGGCAGGCTGTGGCTAGGAAAGTTCCTGGTATTAGAATGAAGGTACACAAGTCCAGGCGATACTCACGTACTATCCCCCACAAAGATAGAGGTTTAAGATCAATACCGTCGCCTAGTAATTTTTGGTGAGACAGAATTTTGCATTTTTTGTGGCTATGCGTTGGTCTATGAGCTCTAGTTATGTGAGAGGAAGCTACTTCTGCTGCTTTAAAAAGGGTGAGAATTGTAACGTTTTCTCGCTGCAGATTTTGACCATGTTCTTGTAAAAAAAAAAAAGGATTGGCACAGGAAATGGAAAGGAAGGGAGAGTTTCAGGGAAATTGGCTTGAGTTAATGAATGTACAGTCTGTATATATATATATATATTTTCATTTAACATATCTTGATTCATATCTCCAGGCGTATAGGTCATCTACGGACTTAGAGTCGACTCCAATTCCAATATGTTAATGTATCCCGTGAGACATGTACAGTCAGTCTGTATACTACCCGCTGCTTGGTTCCTGGGTTCCTTCACACAAGGAAGGGATTTCTTAGTCACCGGTTGATGAAGTAAGAATGAACATTTTGATAGGATAACAAGTTCAGAACATACAGAGGGAACTGAATAGCTTTAGAAGTTGCTGTACTTCATTTTTGTTTTAAATAATTAATAAAATAGGAAAAATCTTTCTTTAGACCTCCAAAAAGATGGAATGGAGCAATATCGTTCCAGAAACCTATGAGGTAGTCACCCTGTAACGCACTGCGAGTCTGCGACGTTCACAAAATCTGAGCTTTAACATGGAACTGTACCACCGGAAAGATCTCACCCATCGTGGAAACTCCTTTTACATGGCCGACTGAGTGAGTGCTCCACCAAGAGGAGTTTCTGATGCATTGAATGGTGGTGAAATTGGTGTCTTCCCTATGGAACACAGTTCATACTCAAGCCCAGATTTTGTTATACTGAGAATCGGTGACTTTGCAAAGGCACATATGATACAAGAATTGTACGTAGAGGAGATTATTAAATTGGTGTATATTATCAACTCAAACTCCTTGACACCGGTATAATATGGATCAATAGGTGCATTGAACTATGATCGTTTGATAAATAAATTCTTTAATTACTTTTGTTAGATTTAATTCCTTTAACTATTTTTTCATTACAAAGAGACCCTTATGTTAAGTTTTTTAACGGTTTAAAGATTTTTAGCGATTTTAAAAAAATACGTTTTTTGTCATTTTCATGACCCAAAAACCGACCGATCATTAATTTTACTAATCCGATCGGCCGGATAAGTCCTATCCCGAAGACATAGAATAAAATAACTTATTTATTGTTACCGAAATAAAACCCATGTATGTATGTATTCCTTGAAACCAGAAAAAAGAACATAATTCCCGCAGTTTTCCATCTTAAACAAGAAAAAGGTTTTCTTCACATATCATCAAACTTTCTTTTCTTTCCTTTTCTTTTTTAGACAAATCAAAGGATAAAAATGACATTTTCTTAAACACAGAAAAAAGTGGTCAGAATATTTTTTTATTTCTCGATATATAAAAAATAATAAAAATAATATTTTTTAAAGAAAAAAAAAAGTAATCTAAATGTTTTTTTCTCGTAACAAAATATATAAGTATATGTAACCTCACATTAAATTAAATATCATATTACTAATTAATTATTAAATCTATTAAATATTATAATTTTTTTATAATTGTAAAATAATTAATTAATCATTAAATATATTCACTTATCATTTAACATTTTTTCTGGAAATGACTTGTCCATTCCATGCAACGTTTTGTTAACCAACTGTAAATGGGCCTAGCGTGGAGAAAAGCCCATCTTAAAAAAATCGTTTAGATTTCCAGGCCCAAAAGGGCTGGATTTATAAGGGTTTCTTTAAACCTCCCAAAAACCTTGAAGCCAAAATGATGGCTCTATCTTCTTCTTCTTCTCTTCTCTCTCCTTCATTCTCCATCATTTCTCCCATTAAACACCAGCCTTTTGCAATTTTCGCCACCTTTAAATGTGTCCCCGTAAGCAGAACCATCTCTTTGACTTCAAGAAGACTTGTTTCTGTTCCCGTATTTGCCAAAGCCAAGGCTCCGTCGCACTATGCGTCTCCACCAGCTGAAAGGGAAGAAGAAGATGAAGATGGACTGGAGGAAGAAGAGGTTGCTGCTGTCAATATAGCAGAAGACGTTACCCAGGTCCATTCTGCACTTTTAGTCCATCATTACTGGTTTTGACACTGACCCTTATCTATTATGATAAAAAAAAATCAAACCTTTACTAATTGTGTGCGTTTGGGTAATGCTTTTGCTTCAAAACCTTTACTGATTGTAAGCAGTTGTGGAAAATTTGATGTATATATATAGTTGATTGGGAGGACGCCGATGGTATATCTCAACAAAGTTACAAAGGGTTGCGTCGCCAATATTGCTGCAAAACTTGAATCCATGGAGCCTTGCCGCAGTGTTAAGGATCGGTATTCCTCTCTCTTGCATTAAAAAGAAATCTTATGTAAATGGGTTTGCATTATTAACTGTCTATCATGAAACTGTTGCCTGTCTGTTATGACTGTTGGTAGGAGAGGTGTTACTGTTGGCTAATGTAGTTTCCATCGGTTGGGATTTCAGAATTGGTTTAAGTATGATATCTGAGGCTGAAGAAAGTGGAGCAATTCATCCTGGAAAGGTTAGCATAGTGTTCTTCTGTTGTTGTTTTATCTTACAGCCTGAAAAATGTCTGTATCAAGTGTAGATTTTGATTTGCACACCTCTGTGCTTTATCTGTGGCTTTTTGGCAGAGTATATTAGTGGAGCCAACAAGTGGAAATACTGGACTTGCTATTGCTTTTGTAGCAGCCACTAAGGGTTACAAACTTATTGTCACCATGCCCGCATCCATTGGTATTGAAAGAAGGATGCTTTTAAGGGCTTTTGGAGCTGAAATTGTTTTGACGGATCCCGAGAAAGGTTTAAAAGGGGCTGTTGATAAAGCAGAAGAAATTGTTCACAGCACACCAAATTCGTACTTGTTTCAACAGTTTGAGAATGTGTCTAATACAAAGGTCATTCATTATGAATATGATTTTTTCCCCTATACATTATTGTTATTACTATTATTATCATTATTATTTATTTTCTCGAGACAATGACAATATGAGTTTTAGAAGGGATTTTTTCTTGCTTAAAGTGCAGATTCACTTTGAAAGCACAGGACCTGAAATATGGGAGGATACTCTGGGCCGAGTTGATATGCTCGTTGCTGGAATCGGGACAGGTGGTACTGTGACAGGCACTGGACGCTTCTTAAAAATGATGGACAAAGAAATAAAGGTTGTGATCATTGATGAGAAAGTTTCAACTTATGTAGCAGCATTTAGCTCAAAGCTGAGCTACATGCTTGCATGATTTATTTTTTCATTTGTTTGGATCGTCTTTCACCTTATTTGATGTTTTGTTGCTTTGGTATTTTACCCTGTCATTTTGAAGTTAAATTATCAAGGTGAGCAGGAAATATGTATCACTCCTGCATTGTTTTCCCTATAATTTTGTGTTTTAGAGCAACGATATAATGGAATTCTTCTGTGCTTAGGTAGTTGGTGTGGAGCCTGCTGAAAGAAGCATAATCTCAGGAGAGAACCCAGGTGGAAGTCATTGTGTTGATCTTTTATTTTTATTACCTTTTTCTTTGCTATTTTGGCCAGAAGAAAGTGGGTGACTTTATTCTTAGTAGCATTATATTTTCCCCGCAGGTTATATACCAAGCATTCTGGATGTGAAATTGCTTGATGAGGTTGTCAAGGTAAGAAGACTCTTGGAGCACAATATCCCATCAGTCTATTGATTGTTTCTACAACCTGGGGAAAAAAAAAATATTTCATGAGTTTTTTATTTGTTAAATAAGCAGGCTAATGTGATGGGAATTATACACGATAGAGAACTTTTGTGGTACAAGAACCATCTGGAAAGTGAATTATATATGTACTATGTAGGGGATACTTGGTTTCTTTTACATGACTGATGTGGATATGAAAATTAGAAGTAAAAGACAACTGCATTTGAGAAGATAAGTCCTTTATTGAGTAAAATGAATATGACAATTTGTTCACAGTTAACAATTTTGCTACCATTTTATTAGCAGATTTTTCAAGTTTAGCAGCGTCATTAAAATGCAGTTATTATTACTGGTAGTTTAGTGTAGATTATTTATTATGAATTTTCTTTGCTCTAAAGTGTAGGTTACTAATGAAGAAGCTGTTGAGATGGCAAGAAGGTTGGCATTGGAGGAAGGTTTGCTGGTAATATGCTAGTACTTTTCAGTGTAGAGTTGTGTTAGATTTAGCATTTCATCTTCATTTTGTTTTTGTGGTTTTGCTTTTTCATATTTCAGCTAAAATCACCCTTGCGGATAACTATTTAGCCTTTTTCTGAAACAAACTATCATCATAGCATTATATGTGGCATGAAGGATAACAAGAGAGATATAATCCCATGCTAGATATCTTAGAGGCACTTCTAACCTCTGTGATGGATAGTAACTTAATTGTTTAAATTTGCCAATGGAGAATTTATGTCAAACAAACAAATAATGGTGGAGCTCAATTAAGCTAAAATATGAGTTTGGTCTTTATTCATGTATCGAAGCTGGTTGTTCTTTCGTAGAAGTAATTTTTTCTTGTAAAAAACCCTGTTTTTATTCGTTTTTCATCACTTCTCTCCAGGTTGGCATTTCTTCAGGAGCTGCAGCAGCTGCAGCAATCAGTTTAGGAAAACGACCTGAGAATGCTGGCAAACTTATTACAGTAAGGGATTTTTTTTTTGTGATGGATTTTTACTGGTCATTGGCTATTGAAACCATTGTTGAAATCATAATTTCCTCAATCCAAAAGAATGTAAAGTCTAATTTGATTAGTGCCTGATGAACATTTGCAGTTTTTTTTTTGGCAAGAAATATTTGGTATTATTTGATGTCAATCATGGTGTTTAAATTGTACCAGCACTGAATTTGAGAGAAAATAGCCACGAAAGTGCTTGAACATGTGTCCCATTTCAACAACAATCAAGATGTAGACATTTTTTTCATACTTTTATTTGTACCATAATTCAACATGTTTTCCTATGGGCTAATGAGAACAGCTATAAAGGATAGAAAAAAGAAGTATTATGAGGGCGTAATTTTTTTGCCTGTATCTAACTTTTCTTTCAATGGTTTTCAATTTGATATACAGGTTATATTCCCAAGCTTTGGCGAGAGATATATTCCCACCGTCCTCTTTCATTCTATATATGAAGAGGTCCGGAAAATGAAGCACACATAAACCACTCCCGAAAGTTAAGCTTCCTGGAGAAATGAGTTCTGTTGTACGCCAAATTGAGGAGTAGGCATTCTATGAACACTACAGGTAAATTGGTTTTTAGGGCAACTTTTTTTCAGTAAAGGTACCCCATTCGCTTGGTAAAATCCCTCCTTTTCCTTTTGCAGGTAGACAAGAGGGTGCAGGGTACAGAAATTATTATTGTGGAAGCTCTTGTTTCTCGGTTTCTGTTCAGGTATGTCGTGTTGGTGTGCATGTGTCGTCTGAACCACTTTTAAATATGTGGTGGCAGATGTAGTCCGCTTATCTTGTTGCTGCATGGATCTAGCAAATGCAATGATGCACAGACTAACCTGTGGGCTAAACTGTTGATGGTTCCTTCTGGGAATGAAGCCGCAGTTGAGGTTTCATATTCGAGCCAACTGTGGTAGATTCTCTGATTTTGTCGTCTAGATGTGAAATTGTTAATTGCTCTGCTTGGTTGATCAAATTTCCAAAGCTTTGAGATACGTTATACATATATTGTTAAATGTATTATGTATATGAGGCAAGAGAAGTAATGTAGTCTTTTTGTTCGTTTTTTCACATTCACTCGCACTGGTAGAAAATCTGATGGGTGGGCTTCCTCAAGGACTGTGGTGGAGGGTGGACAATTCATGAGATGGGCCTTCCCTGAGATTTGATCTCTTTGTCGGTTCAAAGAATGGAAGGAAAACGTTTGTCTTACTCAATTATTGAGTTTTGAGTTGAGAAGGATGTTATGAAAAAACACTAGTATACGCTAATATTTGCTTGTGAGATGGTTTTGTATTTTGATTTGGACCAAAATTGATGATTTATTTTGCCCGAGATGCCTAAAAAAGAAATATCCATGATGAAAAGAGATGCACTAATGAAGCACCAACATCAAACTTGAGGAGTTTATTGGATGAGATTGCCAAATTCCAAATTCCAAATTAAGTGTCCGAATTGCTTTCCATCATAAAACAGGAATGAATTAAGGTTGCTGAATTTTCTTGTCCAGATTCCATTAATTTGTTGGTCACATATATGTATGTAACTTCTTCTTCTGGCCTAAGAAAAAAGTGGAAGGAAAGATATATTCATGGCACGAAATAGCAACTTTAGCTGCACGTCAAGAACATGCTACATTTCTCCTTTGTCCTTTCTTGAGCACATGAAATTTATATTACCACACTCGCTTGCTTGAAAACTACTTCAAGGGTCCATTTCGTTGTAGGAATCATTTGTCGGGTAAAGTTACATTTCTGAGAATTATATTTGAATCTCAATTATGTTTTTTTTTCCTCGTTGAATCCAAATTTTACAGTTAGCAAATAACTAATGAGAGTTATACATTGGTCGGCAAGTCACTTTGGCTTATTTAGAAGTTGCATTATTGTTGAAAATGAGATTTATTTAAAGTTAAGTCTCTAGTCTCTAGTCCTAAGAAGGAGTTGGTGACTGGTGAGGACTGAGGTGTGGGGACGTGGGGCTGGTGGGCCATGTTGAGTTAGCCTAATTTGAAGGCCATTAAATTAAGAATGGGAGGATTGAGTAATTGCAGTGGACTACTTGTAGTAAGCTAGCTAGCTATTTTTCTTTCTCCGCATTATGGCATAGATGTTGATTTGGAGTAGAGATGGAGACACTACAGAGACTATTTTGTGTTGCTAGGCTAATCATGTTTTGAGGACATGACAGAATTTTAATTGCATTCAAAGCTGTGGGATCAGATTGTAATTAATTCATTGTGATACTTCATATCACTTAATTAAATTATTCTTATTATTTTGGCGGGTTTTGTAGAAGGGAATAAATATTACGAGTCCGTTTGGAATTGCGTATATTTGTGATTATTGAGAAACTAAGGATATAATTAATTCGATTACAATCAGAGGAGTATATATACTATTGTATATATAAATATATACCAGAAAAAAGAGGCAATGAAATATGAATCATATGTTATGTAGTACGTTCCGATCCACCGCAATAAAATTAATATATCATTTAATTCTGTCTAATAACCACACGTTACAAATACAATAAATATTATAAATACATGCCATGTAGTAGGTTACCAGATTATGTATAGTATAAATATAAAAACTTGTGGTTATATTTTATTTCTATTTTTAATATATGTTATAATTATTTAACTTTAGGAACCTATATGGTTATGTAGGAGATAAAAGTGGAATATTTGGAAATTTTTATGTTTCTCTGGAGTTTTTTCCTTTCTTTCTCGAATATCCTCTCAACTAAAATTAGCTCGTACAAACATTATTGGACCTCTAATGAGAGGTGATTCTCCCAATATAGTTGTCTCCATCTCAAAACTCGAAATTTGAGACTTTAATTAAAACTGGATAAGTCTCGTATCATTTTATAACTGCAACAAGTGTTGGTTTATTTGTATTAATTTACCTATTGTTATTTGTACGTGTTTGTAAAATTTTAAAATATTTTTTATTTATTAAATGAGTAATTAATTGTAATTTTGTTTGTTTTGTGTGAAATCTTATTACATGTTATGCAAATAACATATACTTTTGTTTTATGAATGATCACTCCTAATATAACTCATAAAATGCCCCCGATTCTAAAACCACTAAACGACAAAATATAATTCTAAAATTTCCTAATTAATTGAAAAATCTATTTAACTTTTTATATTTTTTAGTTTTTTTTTGGAAAATTCAATGGTTAAAAATGTTAATATCGAATCTGATGGTCTTCATTGATTAGACAACCTTTAAAATTAGGCAAGTTGTGGTACGTAAAAAAATCATAAAAATCATATAATTGTATACAACCATTTGCAGTTAACTGTGTATGTGTATAATGACGTTGTTACATCGCTAATATGTAATTAATTTAAAAGAGATGAGATTAAAAATTTTAAGTAATTAATGAGTTGACCATTTGTTAAATTTTATTGATTGATCAACTCATTAATGATTTGAATTTTTAATCTCATCCGTCTAATTTTATTGAATGGTTCAGATTCTTTTAACATGACTGGTCATGTTTTAAGAAAAATTAGAAGAGCCGGATCCCGGGAGGGACCGATCGAAAAATATAAGCAAAAGGGGTTTGATGGGTGTATCCTGTGAGAGATTTGTAGCTGATATACAAATTAACATCTCTATCACATATCACCGAAAGGACATGAAATATCACATGCATCCTCATCCTCATCCTCATCCTCATCCTCATCCT
The DNA here is from genome assembly GCA_963691705.1 of Viola odorata. Lineage (NCBI taxonomy): Eukaryota > Viridiplantae > Streptophyta > Magnoliopsida > Malpighiales > Violaceae > Viola > Viola odorata. The sequence continues at coordinate 1,022,733 of OY829540.1, read as the reverse complement.
CTCGTTTATAATATAAGTATAGGCTGTATAGCTACTACATCATCTTTCCAAAAAGCACTCACCTCCTCTCGCCTCTTCTCACGTATATCAGTTACCCATTCCCATTTTTTTTAACATCATCTTCCATGCAAGACTTTCGTGACACATATTATCATCCATCTCATCATTTTACTAATAATTGTAATCGTACATATATCATCACCTCTAATTACGATTATAACTTCTTCAAACACAATAATCAATTAACAGTAGGATTGAGATTCGTGAGTGACAAAACACGCACAAGAACCCTAATCCTTTTAGTGATCACATCTACCACATGAACAAGCCCCAGCACTTTTCTTGTTTCCACAGATTACCATGATCTGGCATATATATATATACTCTCATGAGCTTACATATACATATAAGTAGGTATTAGTAAGTAATATATAGCCTCCCTCTTCCTGAAGTCGACTGGCGGCAAAAGTAGGTAGCAAATTAATTCATTCATTCATTACTATATATGTGCCTATCTAATTAACCATTTTAATGAAAAACAAATTAGCATATACGTACAAACACGAGTAATTTTTGGGTACATCATGATGCACATGATGCAGGATGATGACACGTATTTAAAAGCATTAAGAATAGTAATATTTTAGCACTATTTGGCAATCACCAACAGTTAGAAATACTTACCGCTGATGCGCTTATAATTCCTCGTATTTCATCTCTACGAGCAACCGTATCGATGGTACCTTGTAATAATATATACAAACACTCACATATATAAATGTATCCGAATAGCTAGTTAACAAATGATAAACCTATTTATCATATTTCTCTTATCTTTTAGGTATCTTTTTCATCCATTTTTTATAAGTAAAGGTGGAATTCAAACTTGAGTTTGAAACCCTGCGAATATTTTTATCATTCGTAAGACCAATAATAAACTATATGCCCATATCATTAAAGTCTTTTTTCCCATAAAAAAACGTTACCCATTTAATTTCTCATTACCCATCAATATAGATTCAATAATCTGCTAAAAAATAAATAAAAAATTTCAATACTAATATTGGTGTTTGCCTCGCCTATGATGTAGTGAGTGTGACCTATTGGCGCATGCTCGTGTCTCTTATTTGGCTTTTAGCCACCTTTTCTTTACCCAAACAAATATTTACAAATTCATCCACATATATGTGCGTACGCCCAGTTTAATTAATTTGATATTTTCCTTGACCTTTTTTAATTTTCTAACATTTTCTAGTCATGTTAGAAAAATCTGAACCGTTCAATAAAATTAGACGGATGTGATTAAAAATTCAAGTAATTAATGAGATGACTACTTGTTGAATTTTATTGACCGGTCAACTGATTAATAATTGTTGCCAATTTTATCGGTCTCCAGATCAGCAGAAAGACAAATTACTAATTAATCCAAAGCTAATTACAAGTTGCAAATTAAGAGATCCCAACTTTCTCGGAATCCCAACTAAAATTAAGATTTAAGCATAATTTTTTCCTTCTTTTTTTTTGGATCTTTGATCCATTGAGATTTGAAGGTGACAACTTAAAAAAGAAAGAAAGAAAAAGATCAATGAATGCGGTATATATGATCAGAATATTGCAGGGAGTTCCATAATTTCTTCAACTTGAGGAGCAGGAGCAGCGGCAGCAGAAGTTTCATCCAAGAGCCACTTTTCAAGAAATGATAATGGTGGAGCAGCAGCAGCAGCAGAAGATGTGTGGTGGATCAGTAGTACCTTATTCTTCTCATCATCTGCCAATATATCGTAGTCGTCATGATGATGGTTCTTGTGTTCATGATGATCAATAATATTTATATGGTCATGATCATCACTTGCAGAATTACTTTGACGAGTACAGTTTGCCTTTAATAATGAAGAAGCAGCAGCAGAATTATCATCATCAGTGGCAGGAGCAGAAGGAGCAGGAGGAGGACTGGACTTCTCCCATATTGCAACATTACCATTATTAGTAGCACTGGTAGTCGTCGTAGTAATAAAGTTGTGGTGATGATGATGATGGTGGTGGTGATCGAGTGACAGAATAGACTCAAACTCCTCATGGGAGATGAGATCTTCATCATGATCTTCCTCATCTTCTAATTTTTCCTTGTAGACCACGTTATTATCAAGAGAAGTGCTACTTGTAATATTTGGCAATATTAATAGTGAATTCCTCCTACCACAACTACTAGCTTCACCAACAGCATCACCTTTTGTGGAAGGATGAGCTGCTGCTGCTGCAGACTTACTATTATATTGTGGGGCGGATGATGATGATGATGATCTCATCCAACCTTCAAGGAGGCGAGAGATGTTCTCTGTGCTGGATGCATATGTGGTGGAGGAGGAGGAATTGGTACTGCAGTTAATTAGTCTGGCGGTTGATGAGGAATTAGTAGTAGTAGTGGTGGTGGAATTTGATGATCTGTACTCGGTACTGAAGAGGCTGGCCTTTGACGAGAAGAAGTGATCAGGATGATGATGATGGTGATGATGATGATGAGTAGCAGTACTGCAAGACTGATCTAATAAATGGTGTTGATCATCAGGCATCTCATCATCTAAATTAGCAGCTGAGGATGATTGCAACTTCTTTAGCTTCTTCTTCAGGTGGGTGTTCCAGTAATTCTTGATGTCATTATCTGTTCTTTGTGGAAGGTATGAAGCTATGGCAGCCCATCTATAGACCGAAAGAAAAAAACAAAAATTAATTAGCAAGGAATGAAAGAAAAGAAGAGAAAGAAATAGGGAAATTGATATTGATGGAGAATGATAAAAGAGAGGAGGAGGAGTGTTATAGATAGAAAGAAAGAAAGAAAGAATATTGATGAGAGGATTACTTGTTACCCAATAAAGCTTGCAAGTGAATGATCATCCCTTCTTCATGAGCAGTGAAGTTGCCTCTCTTAATCCCTGGTCTCAGGTAATTTGTCCATCTCAGCCTGCAACTCTTGCTACACCTCAACAGCCCTTCAATATTTCTCTCACCAAATCCATTAATTAATTAGATTGCAAGGAAACATGCATAGCTTATGTTATACACACAATCAATCCTCAAATCATCTCATGCAAACTCAGATGGAGTCCTCAATATATAATAATAATCCTAGCTAGGAAATAAACAATTACTTACCAGTGTTCGTAGGGACTGATCTCCAATTACCAGGACCATGCTCTTGGATGTAAGAAACTAAGATGATGTCCTCCTCAGGGGTCCATGGACCTTTCTTGATCCCAACTTTATCACAGCAGGGAGGTCTCCCCATATGCCTCGTTAATTACTAGTTTCTTGATTTCTCTGTTCTAGTCTTTTCCCTCTCCTCTTGCCTCTCAGCCTCTTACCCTTCAAATAGTGGCATGGCCAAATATGCCCATGTGAGTGTTTGTGTATATGTGTGTGTATATATAAACATGATGAGGAAAAAGGGAGAGGAGAGGTGAGTTTTAAAGATGAGGGAGGGAAATTAAGCAATTATAAGGCATTTAAGCAAAAGCAAAGTTTTTCCTTTCTTTACAAGGGCAAGAAGAGAAATGAATGATCTACCATGCTGACTCACCTTGCCTTTACATTAAACGCTAATAAATAACTTCAACAAAGAGTATATGTTCCTATGTAAAATGACCATGTAATATAGTCAATGTGTTAGAGAGCAACAAGCAACCCAAAGTCAGAAGAGTCAGAAGGGAAGTTGAAATATTATTTCTTTCTTTCTTTCTTTCTTTCTGGCTGGCCTCACGTGCCACAACAGCTGCCTTTCACCTTCCAAAGCTATAATATCATAAATTTCATACTCCTCCTATCTACTACTAGTACCCTTACCAGTTACCAGTTACCGGTTACCAGTTCCTCTATTATTATTATTACCACCTCACCTCACCTATATGGTTATACGACTATAACTATGAGATTCAGGTGAGAGTGGAATATAACCCTAAATATACTACACTACCAGTACTACTCCACTCCCTCCACTCCCATCCATTAATAATAATTTATCATTTAACCTGGAAGGACGAGACTACTAGCAAGGTTGCTGTTGAAGTTGGACAGCCAGCTAAATTCACAGGCTCACACACCTATAATTGTATGCATTTCTTCTCATCTCAACATCAACCCCGCTCCACCTTTTCCAGCAATTACTTTACTTATATACTCACACTTCCACTGAAACAGAGCAGATTTTCATCGAATGTCACGCCCCTAAAAATTACAAAAATAGGAGTACCCACAATTGATAGATTGATACGTGTTACTCCACCATTGCACAATATTAAACAGTTAATGCTTTATATATATATACTTCTATTGACGAGAACGCGGCCGAAATGCCGCCCTGTGGCAAGGCCCACTCACCTATAGAAAATGGACTAACTAGTACTCCCTCCGTTCACAATTAAGTGTCCTAAAAAAGTTTGGCATGCATTTTAAGAAAATTGAATTACTCACTATTTGAGATAATTTTGCTCATAATTTAAGTATGTTAAGGATTAGCGTACGTTCGAAAAAAAGTACGAAATTTTTTGATATCAAATAGTGAATCATTCGATTTTTTTGAAATACGTGGTTAATTTTTTTAGGACACTTAATTGGGGACAGAGGAAGTATTATTTATTACCCAGGAAAACAAAGGATTCTATTTCTGACACTTGAAGCTTGACCTGCACGGCTGCACTTATCGGGCCACTCATTCTCAGACGTTCCCAATCTCAGTAGCCATTTGCCACGATGCCATCCCACATATGGTCAGACTTATAGTCTGTTGTCTCTCAGGATTCAAGGACGCCAAAGTACAAGAACGGACAATTCTATAATAACGCCAATAATAAAATTAGAAACTGTTGTTAACACCAACGTTTACAACCTGGGTTACACGTCCTTTGATTACCAACCACCCAAAAACAGGGCCAATGAAAGAACTTAATTTACAGTAACAACGGCAATACTCATACAACATTCCCCATAAAATCAATTGTGCCATTGGGTCATTGACTCTAAATGAACTTTCACAACGAGCATTGCCTACTGCTCATCTTCTTGAGAGTTCGACCAATCACAAAAACTCTTGAGGCTTTTTTACACCCATCACTCTTCCTCAACCCAGCTCAACCAGGGGATTAGTCAGTCTTGTGGACTGTAAAGCAGACCTGGAGATAACCTCTGGGTTTACACCCAAAATAATTGCATGTAGCTAATAAAGTTCAGAAACTCCTCAGTCTCACAATAAGTTCTCCAGAAACCCATAGCAATCAGCTACGATGGAGTGGCAACTTCGAGTGGTCTGATAGATGTTCCCAGATGCTCGCTCTTGATGGTTTACCTTTTTTTCCCAGAAACTGTAGAGAAAATTAACAACATACTTAATAATTTTATTAACCAAGACCCAGAGAGAGGAGGAATTGCGGAAAGGAGAGATAAGCAGTTGCAATGATTGAATAAAAATAACATAAAATAAAATACACTACTAATGCTATCAATGGAAAATCCCCTTAAAACTTACTCAATAAACTTATTATAAAATCTTTACAGAAAATAAATGACCATTTATCATCAAACAAAAGGAAAAATAGCCCTAGCAAAAACAAAGTTTCCATTACCAATTGTTTTACTAAGTGCAAGCGCATTAAACACATGAATCACCTTTTCTGTGGCTTTTTGTTTCAAATGAACAGAATTAGTTTCATCATGTGAGAATGGAGACAGGATGATGAGAGAAATGTAGTATAAGCTGATTTATCGTAGGCTTAATAGAGGTCATGAGGATGTTGACATGGTCGAGTGGGGATGTCAGGGGAGCCAGTGAATTGAGCAATGTCACTCAACCCTGAGTTGGACACTAGTTCCATGAGAACTTCCTTGCATAACAAAAGAACTACCCTGGAGGCCAATGAGCTTTGCTTGATAGCTAACCATCGAAGTCAAGTTTGTGTTCTTTAGCTATTAAAGAACAATACATCAAGAAATTGTTCAACAAATAAGAAGCAGTGTAGGACAACAAAGCTATCGATCTAACTTTGTGAAGTATGAAGCACTCGACATATGAAAATTGCAAAATGAGACATTCTGGATGTGTCCAAGGTAACCAAATGACAATATGAGAAAAAAAATCATGATTGACTGTCAAATGACATAAAACAACAAAAGTACAGATCTAAAAATGGTACCTGCCCAAATAATTCGACCATAAAATAACAATAATTTGACACACCACAGAAAGTAAGAATCAAACAAGATAGGATACAAGTAGAAGAATGCTTTAACTAAAACATAGTACCAAACAAACATTTCTATTTGACATTCAAAAGACGAGGAAGAGACTCACAGTTGCCACATGTTTTCAACTTCTTCACTCGCTTATTACTTTCAGCAGCCTGACTACTTGCCAAGCTATAATCTCGTAATGGATGATACTTCATGGATGCCACCTCTTCCTTCACAATTTCAAGCCGTCGCTTCTCATCTTTCTGAGACAAACATTGTTAAGGCGTCATTTGCATACCTCTAAATGCCCAGCCATAACTGAGTCATAACTGATTAGGATTCAAAGATAAGAGCTCAAAACTCACATATGCTTTATCAAGGCCCGCTATTTGTTGCTTGCAAAGCTTAAGTTCCATCTCAAGGGAATGAACTCTAGATTCGAAAGGAACAGGGCATTGCTCCACTATTTCCTTTTGCCTACCCCTAACTACCGCCGGTTGCCACACATTTAATGCCACGGATGCCTGCCTAAGGAATGCAAAAACCAGTTACAATTTCATTTTCACAGAGGAAACAATTGGCACCTCAAACTTGCTGGGTTTACAATAGAACTGAATAATAGTATAGGGAGTAAAATCGATTAGTTTTTTTTATGCATTTGGATTACCTGACCTTGTGCAAGTTAGACAGCTCAGTGAAGGAGGCTAGCGACTTCTCATTTTCTTGGAGTAACCTGCTTGCGATCTCACTGACTCTCCTCTCACGCTCAAAAACCTCACTCTCTTTCCTAAGCACTGCCCTCCTATGAGCTGCGATTTTTCTCATTCTATCTTTCTCAAACCTAAGGACAAGAAAGCAGAAAGGCCCATAAATAAGAGAATGGAGAATAAAATCAAAGCTACTTTGATAAGAAAGGAAAAAGAAGCGATGGAGAAATCACCTGATTTTGTAAGCGGACTTGGCGGAGGGGGGTGGGTGGTTGGTGGCGTAGACTGAGGCGGTGGGGATAGTGTAAGAATGAGAGGGATGAGGGAAATCGGAGGAGAGGAGGTGGGACCAGAGTGAGTCTTCACAGGACAAACGGTGAAGTCGCCTGCAGGAGATGGAGATGCAGCAGAGATCTTTGTAGGTGAATTTTGAGTTTCGTGTTCCGTTTTCCAGAATTTGTCTCCACAGCTCGTCCGGTAGAGATAGAGCGCCACCGCCTGACATTTCTCTTACACTTTTTTTAAAAATATGGTTGAATTAACTAGAATTGGCCGGATTCATCTGCGGATTATAAGTATTAAAGGACCAAGTTTTAACATTTCTCACAACAAAACAATATGCAAGTCATATACATATAAATATTAAAAAAAAATGTTAAACATACATTTAACGAGCGGAAAGAAAAACAATTATATAAATATGAATAAATACACTTTATGAATCACACATCTAGTTTACAATTTGTTTAATTTAAATCTCACATACGATAATATTTTCAAGCACATCCTAATTTCAAAATTGCATCTAAATTTATTTGATTCTTTATAAAAACGTCTTACTTTTTGATGACGTTAAAAATAAAAAAAATAAAAAAAATAACTAAAGAATATTCTCCACGTTATGTTTTTAATTTTTTTAATTTCCACATTATTCTCCTTATCATTTCTTAACTAAAAATAAAATCTTTTAAATAGGAGTCAAATAAGTATTAAGGTCATTTTAAATTTAGGGTATAGTTGTTAAGAATTAAAGTCGCTCAAATAGTTTTTTTAACATTTCCCGATTGAATATGAATAAAAGTGTTGTTCAAGCTATTACTAGAAACAAGTTATTGATTGACTCCATTCCCAATCTTCTATGATTCCCTTGGATAGTTCATATCATAGATACTTATCATGAAGTTAAAGCGGTTGTGGATGGTTTAGCTAATATAGTCTTCGATCGCAACACGCACTACGTTTGGTTTTCTTCCGCTACTTCATGTGTGGTGTTACATTCCCGCGAATTGTTTCAGCGTAATCACCTAGTGTTTTTCCATTCAGTTGTATTAAAAAAATTATGGGTCTATTTTTTCCAGTAGGCAGGAGGAAAAAACCTAATATGCACATACAACATTAGTTCAATATAATAATCATAAACATCCAATTTGTTTTCTTGCCATACATTTGAACCTTGATATAATATGAGTGTCTTGATGAAGATGAAACCTAACGAAGGCAATCTCCAAGAAAAAATTAGTGGCGACTAATTGTAAACAGAGTACGGGATCGATTTAGAATGAGAAAATAACAAATTTCTAGCATTTTAACCCAAATGGGCATGTATATCACATTGAAGCCTCAGGCTGCAAAAGTAAGCAATCATGCACATTAAAACCTTACATGAACAGCAGAATACAAATTAGATTAGGGGAAGTACTTACTATCCCTCTGGATATAAAACTCATGCCTTAAAACATCAGTATATATGTTTGGACTATGTCAAAATCCTCTTCCAAGAGGAGTCAGGAATACAGTCAAAACATGATCAGATTCGTTGCTGTTCCAACAATATATGGTTCCATCAATAATCGAGTTAAGAAGTAAAAGATGATACCCAGTGCTATTGATATAGGGAGAGCCGGCAGGGCTCTACGCCACACTGACAACAAAATGAGAGTGCATCCAAGTCCAGAAATAATTGCAAGGTAACACGCATACACTGTCATTAGGTCATACATGGCAGCCCTTCCAACAAGAACACTGTAAAAAATGAAATCCCCCAGACCAAGTTTAATACCGGCACTGGTAACCACAGAGTTACCTGAACGATTCCTTCTTGCCTGGCCTCTTGCCTCCCCTCTACCGTTTACCACTCTCTGCGGTTCAACAAGAGGGGACATCTCCTCATTTTCAACAATCTCAGCCTCCTGATTCCCTACCACGGTTGAATATTCTGATGATCCGCTGCTAATTGAGTGCCTTTCTTGCAGAACACTCACCAAGGGAGACCTCTCCACTTCATCTCTATTCTGTGCAACTGCCGGATTCCCAGCATTCCCAACTTCAATACCAGTTTCAGCACTCAAACGGATTTCTCTCTCATTTTGATCCACATTGTTACCTGATACTGGCTGCATCTCCACTGATGCAGATTGCAAAACCCCGCCAACCAAAAGCTCCAAACTCCGACCGCGATTAGGTAGATTTGGAGAAACTATTGGCCGAGCCTCATAAACCAATGCTGGGAGATCCTCATCTCGGCTTTGGGCTAATTCAACCAACATCTTGAGTGGCCCCCCAGGAGCCAGAACTGCCACCAGATCATATACTGCCAATGCCACCAGCAGTGACCATGTAGTCCACTCCGGTAACTTTGTAAACCAAGTTGCCACAACTATCCCCAATGCTACCATATAACCTTGTGTTATGAAAATTGGAATCCCACTTGAAAACACCGATAATACACCCACAATAGTAAAATTAAACAGTATAATGGAGTAGGTAATTGAATCTATGGGTATTGAGAATTGCTGAATTATAGACAAGAAAATTGATCCGCCCATAGCACCTATGAAACAACAAGGGAGGAAATGTTAAAACCAACACAGAACATGTGATTGAGTTTATGGGCTCATAAACATGCTGCATAGGTAAAGCAACAGAACTCCACAAACATGAATTGGAGAAACAAACACACATTAAAGAAGAAAACATGACTGAACCCAACCAAAGAACAAAACACCACAAACGTCAAATTAGAAGAAACCAGAGTTGTCATTGTACCCAAACTCGTGGACAGCACACACGACAGCATGGTAGAAAAGAATTAGAGTTATTGGTAGCATAACCATAACAGACCAGACTTACTCAGATCATGAAAATCAAAAGCAACAAGAAACATCGCGATGAGCACCGATAACAATTCATGCCGTGAAACGAATTGAAAGGATCCGTTTCACCGGAAGAGGAAAGCATAAGAATGAACTGAGATGTAGGCAGCAAGTAGAAGCTGAAATACAAAAATGTACCTAAGACGAAGAAAGCGGAGAAGCGCATGTAATTCTTCAAGAAATTGGTACAGTTGTAGTAGTACAAGAGGACGAGGAGGAAAGTGACGATGGCGATGAGGATAACAAAGACGAGGGCATTGAGGAGGGAGCCTTCGAACTTCTGGGCGGCGGAGTCGGAGGGGTTTTCGAGGTAGACGAGGTTAGCGGCGGTGCGGATCGGGGGAGCGGATGCGGCGGAAGAGAAGGGATTGGAAGGGGAGAGGGAGTAGACGATGAGAACGACAAGGAGCATGCAGATGGAGACGGGGGACATGACGCCAATGATCTCCACACCCACGGTTTCCAAAATGCTCGACTCCATAATGGGTACGGATAGGGTTTTGTGAAAAACCGAGCAGGGAGAGGAGAATCAGAGAAGTCGATTTGATTGATACTTCACTCCATTTCCATGATTGAGGGAATTGTGCAGCTCTAGCTTTGGGTAATGGGTAGACCGTAGAACTAAGAACCGATAGGTAGGACGAAACCAAGTCCTCACCGGAGAGTGGGGTAATAATGGTTTGTTTGCCTTTCCTTTTTCTTTTTCTTCCCTCAGGAAATATTGAAATAAATTAATTTTTGCACTGTGTTTAATTTTTTGATTTATTAACAAAATATATTTAAAAATTCGAATTTAAAAACTCATTAGGCCAGTTTACCTAAAAAATAATAAATTAATTAATAAGCCAATTCACTAACCAATTGGATTTTACTCTTATTTTCAAATCATTCATATAAAATCGGTCATCCAGTCAATACCAATGTACTTGATGAGCTGTTTTGAAATCCCTATCTCCATCTGTAAAGAATTGGAGAAAGCTACAAGAAGATTTTAGCGGGGAAATGCAGATGAACACAAAATGCATTGGATATCCTACGACAAACTATGTAGATCCAAGGAGGTGGGAGGACTGGGCTTCAGGAAAGTGAGGGAATTCAACCTCACGCTGCTCGCTAAACAAGGTTGGCGACTGCATAAACATCCGAACTCTCTGCTCTCCCAAATCTGGAAAGCTCGGTACCACCCTCACTCAGACTTTCTAGAGGCTGGGGTGGGATCTCGTCCTAGTTATGTTTGGCGGAGCATCCTGGCAGGTAGAAAGGTCCTTCAGAAAGGATGCTTTTGGCGAGTGGGAAAAGGGGAGCAGATATGGATTTGGAAGGTTCCGTGGCTCCCTTCGGTTGCGAATGGGATGGTCTCAGTGCCTGTGTCTGGGCTGGACGAGGAGGCAACAGTGGCTGAGCTAATTGATCGGGAGTGGCGGTATTGGAAGACCGAACTAGTGGAGCAACTCTTTCCACCACAAGAGATATTAGAAATATTAAGCCTACCGCTTAGTCAGATTGAGGCGAACGATACTCTTGTGTGGAGAGAAACTACTACTGGGAGGTATTCTGTCCGAAGTGGGTACCACAATCTAACGTTGACAATTGCTTAGGGGGGTTCCGGATCTGACTAGAGGTTGGTGGAAATATCTATGGGGGTTATCTATCCCACCGAAGTTTAAAAACTTCATGTGGCGGCTAGGGAATGACTCACTTTCGACTAGAGTAAACCTAGGGCGACGAGGATTAATGGTGGACCCGGTGTGCCCCTGTTGTAACGAGGAGGTTGAGTCGGCTTCACACTTACTGCTGTCTTGTCCTTTCGCGACCGGGGTTTGGGCGAAGTTTGACTTTTGGGATAGAGTTCCGGCTTTTCAAGGAGACAATTGGGTTGCATGGCTAGCAGCAACAAGGGTGTCTCTGGATGAACCGAATCTCGAAAAATTGATTTCAATCTTATGGTCGCTATGGACGTCGAGGAACAATAGAATTTTCTGCCAACGCGAAGAACTAGTCCAGGATGTGGTTATAAGGGGTGAGAAGTTGTTGTCAGATTTTAAAGAGGTCCTCTCCCCCCTTAACCTCCCCCAACCAACCCATCAACTCGAAGTGGAAACCACCACCGACAGGGGTGGTTAAGGTCAATACAGATGCAGCTGTCGGGAATTCAGGGATTGGGCTGGGATTCATAGCTCGAGATGAGAGGGGTGTGACGATTTTCTCAGGGGCTATTTTCATCCCCCACAGGACAGATGCGCCAACGACGGAGGCCCTAGCGCTGCGAGACGTCATTACGCAGGCTAGGCAATAGGGGTTCGATAGGATCATCCTTGAATTGGACTGCCTACAGAATATCTTAACTCTGACCAATAGAGATTTCCCCCTAGACTATACGGGCTTGGTGCTGGAATAAGTGGCACGACTAGCGTCTACGTTCAGCAATTGCTCTTTTACGCACACAAAAAGGACCACGAATGTCCCAGCACATGAGTTAGGCCAAATGGTTTTGATTTCCTATTTAGGAAATGTTTAGGTAAGGGAATGCCCCGAGGCGATCGCGCTTTTTGTATTTGCAGACGTAAATTAATAGAATTCGTTCCTTCCCTTCAAAAAAAAAGTATTCATTCATATAAAATGTATTTCTAAGAAAACAACAAAAAACCTCTCATACGCAATTTACTTTGACATTAGAAGTAACAATTGGCAGAGCATGTCATGTTTGGAGTGTGTTCCCAAAAAAAATTTATCAGAATGCAAAAGATATGCATTCATGAATTCGAGATTTGAGAAAATGCTGCATCTAACCGGGAATGTTGCATTGGTGTTATATATAAACAGGTACGTCAATTTGGACATCCACACCATCTAACCATCAAGTACTGATCATGGCAGTCATTGCAGCACATAATTATTGCAGTGCTTATCGTGCATTTGCATCAGTATTAGTATCAATGTTGCAGCACAACATTTCAATTTTAGCATGGAACTCATCCATAGGGATTCTTCATCCATTTCTCCGTTCTATAATGCTTCAGCAACTCCTTCAACTCGGTTGAGTAATGCTCTCCAACGCTCTACCAAACGCGCCAGGCGCTTCAAAGAGCTGACCTCCGGCCAATCTGTGGTCAGCTCTGGTGACGGTGACTATCTCGTAAGAGTCTCAATTAGGACTCCACCGATCGAGATGCTAGCCATTTTGGATACAGGAAGTGATCTAGGTTGGACGCAGTGTGAACCATGTGGCAAGTGTTTCCACCAAGCTACTCCAATCTTCAATCCAAAGGCTTCCTCCACGTACCGCAACCTAACTTGTGATTCTAAGCCTTGTCGTTCTCTAGACGATGTGCAGTGTGAGTCCGATGACACTTGTTATTACACTTATGGTTATTGATAAGATTCAACGTCGATCTTGTAAGATTCAGAGTCGTGCCTGATCGGAACGGTGGCGGTCGGTGCCGGACGTACCTGCAAAGCGCAGGAGGGGGGGCTCCGGCGTAGACACTTCGATGCTTAAGTCAGTTCGGGTTTCAAAAATAACAGAGGTTCGTCCGAGTGATCTTTTTCTTACCTTCTGATTGGAAAAGTAGAGGTATTTATAGGCCTATTTGGCGATACCTGGCGATAACAGTCCAGGCGATGTCTGATGGTGACGTCACAAGCGATACCAATGGGTGACGTCATGAGCGATATCTGACGGGGCTACCGGGAATGATAACCTCGTGGGTCTCTAGGATGGGATGGTGTCGTGCGTATAGAGTCGCGTGAGTCCCCCCCCCCCCCCGCTGATGTCGACCATCCTAGGAATCCTTCGCTGATTCTCGGGCGATATGAAAATATCTTACGGGTCTTATGGGAAATCGTCCTGGTGGGAGCGGCAAGCGTGGTAGCACCGTTAGGGCTGTCTTAATTGTTATCACAAGCCCAACTGAAAACGAGCCCGAGTGTTTACCAAGGGCGGTCCATGTCTGAAATTTTGGATGAAAACTTATTCTTTCGTGGGGCGGTATGTCTGCAGGATCTCCGAGTTTCTCTGACTGATCGACGTTAACCGTGTTAAGTGATAAGCTGGAACTTAGTTCTGAAGCTTTCCAGTGAACAAGCGGATTCCATCCTCCATTCTTATCCAGAGACCTGCTTTTCTGAGGCGTTAAGAGGTCCACGAGAGACGCTACTATTATGCTTGTGATCATGAGGGCATGGCTTTCGCCCGGCGATATTAGTCTATTTGACCTCTTGGCAGGGCTTACGGAGTCTCAACTTTATTCATGCCATAGAAGGGCTGTTGATGGGTCACTTGTGATACCGCCAAGGACTGCAACCATGTCATGTCGTGGATTTGCATTCGTTCCGGGTCCATCATCCTTTCAAGTGTACTGAAAACACACGGAGGAGATAGTCATTTATAGAGAAGTTAGTAAACTTTTGTACTTACAGGGGTTTTGAGGTCACGCGGGCCCCGTTCTCCTCTTTCGCTTAAGGAAGCAACGATATCATCGCGGCTTTATGCTATCAGCTGCCTACGATTAGCGCGGCTTTATACCACCAGATGCCTGCGATGTCGATGAGGTTTTACGCATCTAGGGCCACCTGCGACATCAACACGGCCTTACACTGTGGATACCGGTAACCATATGGCTTTTACGTAATGGCTACCCGTGATATCGTGCCTTTTGGCGTTTTTCCATATTTTATCTTACATCCTTTCGAACATTCATGTCGCGGATGGCATACGAGCATCAACCTTTGATTCTGCTTTAGGCTTATCAGTCCTTAGGGGTGACGAGACGGCTCGCCTTTTGAGGACCTCTTTGTTCTTTCCAAGGCCTCTCTCTTGGGGCCTATAAATTGGGGACTTTCTCCATCCACGTTCTCCTCATCTCTGGCAATTCACATCATGGATCATTTGACTAAGAATTTCCTCCTTTCCAAGGGCCATTCTCTCAAGAACCTCAATGATGGGGATGTCGGGTTCCTGGAGAACATGTTAGTCAAGACCTCTGAGGACATCCTGGAGCTGCAAGGAATGCTGACCCCTCTTCATTCTAGGCTGGGAGCTACATCTCTGGAGGATTTCAGCCCTCTGGAAAGCGTGTCAAAACTGGCTGCCTCCATCGCTCGGATTCAAGTGGTGATTGCCATGCTGCAGCAGCGCAAGGATATGCTGGGGTGCTGCCTGAAGGGGATGAGAGCCACCTCCCATGATCTGATTCTGGTCATGGATTCTCTGAGAGACCTTCCCGAAGTGCCTGAGGATGCTGGCTCTGACGCCTGATAGCGATGGCTCCCTTTGGGCCTTTTCTCTTTTCTTCCTGGCATGTAAATGTACTTTCCGGCCCCTAGGCCATGATAAATAAACTGGTTTTAGTACGCCGTTTTGCAACTGTTCTTCTTCTTTAATGGGCCCTTTGTCTTTCTTGGAGATATTCTTAGCCCAACTGAAAACGGTTCAGCCACTGGGTGGTTTTCTGATTGGTTGTTCAACATTAAATCTACGCCGCGGTTGTCCTGGCAACTGATTGGGCGATTTTGCGGTTTTCCTCGATCAGGGAAAATCTCAACAGGCGTGACTGTAAATCCATATCTGCACTTCAGGCTGTACACGTGTCTTCTTTCAAGAGTCGGGTTAGAAGATCGAAGATCCTTTCTTCCCAATTTTTTGGCTATTTAAGGGATCTTCTCTCCTTCGTTATTCTTCGTCCCCTTGCTATTTTTTCCTTTATTAATATTCTGTGATCTCATGGCTGATTCTCATTTTTTAGATACGTTCGCCCGAGATTCTCCACCAACTCCTCCGACTTCTCCTGATTCGGATAATCCTCCTCCGTCGCCTCCCTGGAGGCCGCCTGTTCGCCGACGGTGCCGCAAGAGGTGGAGGAAAGATGCTGCGAAGGCATCTAAGTCATTCTTCGATTCTCTTGCTTCTTTCTCTTCGAAGGGGAGAGAAACGTCTTTCCCTCCTGACGAGTCACCGCCAAGGGCTCCTTCCGCCTGTTCAGCTGTTAAAGCGGTGTCGCCGTCTGTCAAGGAGGAGTCGGATCGATCATCCACTCGCGTGGGGGAGAGGGTTGAGGAACCTTTCCCTTTCGCTGGCGAAGATCCATCACTTTTAGGTGAGGACGATGATGACGTGGTCTACTGCTATGGCATCTCCTGGTCTGATGGCGAATAGTTGGGCCTACCATGCCTCTTTGTAGATGCCGTATGGCTTTAAATAATAAATGAGTGACGCTTCTATTTCTTTTCGCTCTTCTGCCACTCTTCTTCCTTTATGTTTCCAGGATTATCGCGGGAGTAAGCCTTTCACTGAGTGCAACCGCCTATCGGTTTTCAGTCAGTAACTGTCTTTTCTCAAAAGACATTGATGACTGCCCACGCGTTCTTTTCCACTCTACACGTGTTTTGTTTTCATAGGTTGTTCCTTTTTTAGGTTTAACCTTTATAAGGAGTTTACTCTTCTCTTTTAGTATTTTTTGCTAATATTTCAAAATTCTTCGTATTTCCTTTCTTCTGTGCTTCTTTCTTCTCGAGGGATTTTACTGCAATTGCTCGCCGGTGCCGACGGCCGATTCACTGGTTCTCTGCTCCAGGTATTTTGTTTCTCTATTGCCATAACTTTACTTTCCATTCCATTATGTCTCGCGCTAGGCCTTCTGCAATTATCGAAAATCCTCTAGATCCCGAAGTCAGGAGAGCTCGTAGTGTTTTTTATTGTAATGCGGTTTTGAGGGCTGAGTTAGAGGAGAACGGTATCACTTTTCCCACGAGATATCGCCCCTTTGTCCCGTTGAAAGATACTCAGCTCACTGATGCCATATGGGGGACGTTCCGGTTGGTTTATTTCAAGATGTTTACCTACGGGTTTCGTCTTCCGCTTCATACTTCTCTGTTGAAACTGCTAGACCACTACGATCTCAATCCTGTTCAAATAACTCCGCCTTCCTGGTGTGGGCTTTACGCCTTTCTTCGTTCGTGTGAGATGAAGCATATTTTCGCTCCATCGCTCGATCTATTCCGCACATTTTTCACCTTGAGGTGCCATAACTGCTTAGTGGATATTACCCCAAGATGGAAGGGTGCTCTTGTTCGGTTTTTCTGGCGTAATTTTCAAGGTTTCGAAGAGAACGTGGACAACTGGAAAAATGGCTTCTTCACCCTTCGCTTGCCCTCTCGGTATTGGTGCGGTGGTTTCAACCGAGAGATTACTAGTGCCGCTTGGCGAGAACCAGATGTGCTGTCTGGTATGGATGTATCCAATGTTAACGCCTTATTAGAAATAGAAGGGCCTTTCCGCATTCGGGAATTTGCTCGGTTCAGGCCTTTGCCAGAGTGTGTCGTTGGTGAGTCTTTTCTTTTATCGCCTTATCGCTTCGACTTTCTTGTCATATTAAAATATTTTATCGGCAGGTAACGCTGAAGGTCGATCCTTTGAGGAAAGTGACACTCTTCTAAACGTGGTGCCACTTCAGACATTACCTCCTTCTCCTCCACCCGAAGGCTCTAGTCGTCCGCCTATTTCGCCGCGAGGAAGGAGAAATAAAACCGTCGCGACACGTAATACCTCCGCTCGACCTTCCCGTTTCCTTGAGAATTGGCTACCGTCTCGCGGTAAGGGAGTAGCTTCGAGTAATCCTGTGATTGAAGAGGTCGACAGTGATAGCGGAAGCATGAATACTGGTTCCGAGTTGCGTCATGCCACCCTTGCCCAACGGATGAAACTTAGGTCCAGAAAAAGTGATCCTTCAGCGGAGTCAACCGAGGACGATAGCGAAGAGATCGCTGCCGAAACGGAGCGTCTCGTAAAGAGAGTTCGCAAAGAGAAGTCTGACCCACCAGTTACTTCCGTGGAGGAAATCAATGGGTTTCCTTCCGAGGAAGTTGACGCCTCACATGCTACGGGTCTCTTGCCAGTGACGGAAGTTACCAAGGTGTCCTCTGCCATTCCTTCCAAGGTTAACGAGGCTTCGGCAGCGGTGGGCTCTCCCTCGATGTCTGGTGGTCCTAACTCCCCTATTCGCTCCTTTATTCCAGATGTGAACTTACCAACTCCGAATCCCATCGCTCCTTCCCCACGGAAACCTCAGCCTTTGTTTCTTTCTTCGATTTCGGGCATTGGTGATTCTGCAAAAAATTGCTCTCCTCCTTATATCGCCAATCTTTCCCTCCAAGGTCCTCAAGGCCCTATCGCTTATCAGCTGGACTTGTCTTCCCTTGGCACCGACGGTCTCCGTGCTTTAGGAGTATCGGACCCGTTATTGCGGGAGGAGCCAGTGGGTCCGATAGTGGGGCAAATGTTTACTTCTTCGAAGGACAAAGAAGAGTTCTTACGGCGTCCTCCCGACGTACTCCATTCACGTCTTCTGACTGACATGCTGGCCTGCTTCCGCGAGTTAGACTACTTTTTCGAGGATCATCGTGACAAGGTTCAACCTTCTCTTGATTTAAAGGGAGAACTAGATGCTACTTTAGGGAAGGTAACGGAGCTGTCGCAACTTCAGGAGCAGACCCGGGCGGAGTTGGACGACTGTCGCGCTGAGCTTGCTCGAGAAAGATCAAAAGGGAAGGCTAAGATAGATCTTCTGGAGGTGGAATTGGTGGTAGCTGACAGAAAGAATATCTTCCTTCGCGAAGAGATAGCATCTCGTGATGCGGATTTGGCCAAAGTGCCTTCAAAGATAGCCTGGTGGAAGAACAAGACCATGGATATTTGTATCGCTGAATTTATGAGTCTCTATCGCCAGGGAACTGTTGACTCGTCAGTGCCGACCGATTACGCTTCCAAGAGACTAAAGGATTTGGGCGAAGGTGAGAGAGATCTTCCTTCTTCTGGAGAAAAGTGGAGGAATGGTGATCGCGATGCTCGCGAGGGCCCATGATTAATTGAGGTTGCTCTATTTAGAATATTTTCCGCTTATTTGCTTCTTTGTCTTGTAATAACGCCTCGTTGTGCGACAATACTTGTATTTCATTGCTATTTGATTTTCATTTCGCCTTTTCGCGCTAACCCAACGCTATTCTTTTAATCAACGCCATCTTGCGTTATCTCCTTTCTTACGATACCGCTCTTGTTTTTCCCAAGAGATAGTACCTTCTTTTCAGAGCATTTAATGCTTGCTATCCTTTCCTTAGAAAAGTCGTGATTGTGCAGGCACACGTGTCTATTTCTTCCAGCGCCACGGGCTAGCGTGCTTGAGAACTTTGCCTAAATCTAGGCGTTGTAGCACTTTTCTAGGATTGCACTCATTACCTGAGTCTATTCCTTATGCCGCTTCCACGCAACGACTGTGGCATTCGTCGTTTCGTTTGATCATTAGGGTTATAAAACCCAATATTTATTCTTTTCCCTTTTCTTTTATCATCCCGCTTTCTCATATTTTCTTTTAGCCGTCTTATTTTCTCCCCACTATTCAAGGCTCTTTGAAGTGCTTTTCTCTGAAGGTATTTCCTTTCTCCTCCATCGTCTTCTTCATCTTTTAAGTCTTTAATTCTGCCATGGCTAAGACTCGCCGTACTGAGTCGAAATCTGCCGATGAGAAAAGGATGGATATTACGTCTAGTGTTATCACATCTGAGGCCACTCTCCGTGAGCATTTGGCCGCCCATAATGCTGATATTCCTGATGATTATAAAACCACTGTTGCCCCTGAGTCACTACGTTTGAACAACGTTTTGACGGGCAATCGTAGGGTCATGTATGCGTAAATGTTCCGTTATGGCTTTCGGCTTCCCATTGACTCTTTTGTCAAAGAATTGCTTGTTGCCGGCGATCTAACTCCGGCCCAACTATGCCCAAATGCATATTGTTGTGTTTATGCTTTTCTGGAACTTTGCAAATACAAAGGGATTACTTCCCCTTCCCTTCTACTGCTTAAATCTCTTTTTAAGCTGATGAAATGCCGGGGGTGATAACGATATCGCCCCGTTTTGACGATGACTCTCTGAAGTCTTTTACTTGGAAACTCCTCCATATCGAGTCTTCCGTTGATGGCTGGAAAAAGGAGTTTTTTTTGATAGATCTTCCTGGAGATCTTGGTTCCTGGTGGCGATCTGGGTTTAATCAAAACGTGGATGACAACGTCTGGAGCCGACCAGGGACCCTTCTAAAACGTGAGCAAGACTGGTTAAACACATTGCTCAAACTGGAAATCAGCGTTCACATTCGTCAAGTGGCCTGTAGAATGGACATTGAATCTTGTGTTAAACGTGAGTGTCGCGTTACTCCTTTCTTTATTATCGCTGATACTAATGCTGACGCTATTTTGTGCTTTCGCAGCGACGGATCCCAACTATAAACCTGAGAGCGTAAGGAGACGCTTGAAAAGGGCTCAAGAGCGAGAAGAAAAGGAGAGAGCTACTTCCACGGAAGCGACTGACAATCCTACCTATCTTCCGGCTACTTCCGCTACTCTTGTTCAAGTTTTCTCTTCTTCGGTCGGTGTGAGGGATTCTGACATTCCTTCAGGCGTTCCCCTTGTGACCATCGCTGCTCCTCCTGCCCAGCCTTCTTCTTCTTCCAAGGCTTCTAAGGCCATTGCCAAAGGAAAAAAGAAGAGAAAAATGAGAAGCGTTGCCGCTCTTACACCTTCTCCAGACGCAGCAGGCTCTTCAGAAGCACCTCTTCCCCACACTGATACAGTAAGGGTGCCTTTTAGCCATGATATGCTATATTTCGACGTCTGTCGTCGTTTGATTTCTCTTTTCTATATTTCATATTGGGTTCTTGGCAGGACACTACCGTTGTCGCTACCTCCGTTCCTCCCTCAGGCGATATGAATATAGGATACGTGCTGACTGGTTCCAAGAAGAGACAACGGCCGGAAGATGAGGGCAGAAATCCATCTTCCTCTACCACCGGGATGGGGAACAGACCTGCGGACGGGTTTGACTCTACGGCTGTTCCCTAGGGAGGGAATCCGTCAGAATTTTTGGAGAACTTGGGCACAGGTGATACCTTCGGGGTTTCGCCCAATTCTTTCGGCGGTCCCGCTCACGCATATTCCTCTAATCCGGGGTATCAAGAGGTCTTGCAGGATTTTTCAGGCTATCAGCCTCATGGTGCTTATCTTGCTCCAGGGGGTTCGTCCACCCAGGTTCACCCTCCTTCTCCTCTGGCATTTGCTCCTTCGAGCATTCCTCTGCTGGATCGTTATGGCGAAGGAGGTACCACCTTCAACTTTGTGGCGGATCTTAGTCCGATAGGTGGGGTTAGCTCAGTAACCCATCAAGTTGGATTGTATGATTTCCGTAACACCGGTTTGGCGGCATTGGGGGGGTGATGGCTCGGATGGAGTTTCGGCTTTATTGGCTTCCCAGGTATTGGCGTCTGCGGCAGAACGTGACGCTTTTCTTTCTAAAGCCGAGTTTGATAGGGAGAACTCATTGCGCACCAACCTTTTCACTAGTATGATGAAATTCCATTACTGGGCAGAGGAGGCGCGACGTCAGGCTGCCTCTCTTTCCTCTGCTTTGGAAGAATTAGCGCGAGAGCGGAATGAGAAGAAAAAGTTGCTGGAGGAGCGTACAAACTTATTACTGGCTTATCAGAAGCAGAAAGAAGAACAGTCTGTCGCCTTGGCAGCAGAGAGGGCCAAAGTTACTGCCTTGGAGAATGAGAAGTCATCCCTGGCCAAGGAGAAAGCTGCCTTGGAGGAAGAGTCGGCTGATAGGAGCCTGTGGCATGTCGAGCAGACTGCCTCTATTTTGGTCGCTTGCTTTGAGGAAGTTCACGGGGTCGACGCATACAAACCCGATGAGGTCACTGCCCCTTTCAAACGAAGATCTGGCCACCTTAATGAGGAGGGCTTTCGCCAAGCTAAAGCGGCAGGCTGGAAACGGAGGCACCCCGAAGGTTGACATGCTTCGAGGCTTTACCGCTCTTTCCTTAGTGATCAAGCGTCACTAAATTTTTGTTTATTATTTTGACCACCAAAATTTGTAGCCCCCTTTAAACATTTTGATGTGTTCAAGCCACTTTTATTGCTGACTTTCCTTTATTTAGACGCTTCTTTGCAAACTCCTTTGGCGTTATCTTCGCCATGTTTTCCTAATGCGCTTACTTTCCGAACAGATCCTTAGTGCTCCACCAAAATTACAGAATTTGGTATTGGGTTAACTTTCTCGGTAAGCCTAGCGATATCTCGGCTTACGAGATCCTCACTCCTTCCACTGCCCGAAAAGTATTCTGCGCATTCTCAATTGTAAATCATTAGAAATAAAAACACGTTACGAGGGATAGTAATTACCCGTAGGAGCCTTTTTGCTGCCATCATAGGGCGTTACCCTAGAACCCGCGGGAATCGCTTTCGCTATCAGCTCTATACTTCGCCAGGGATTACACATCTGGTTACTAGCCGGGATTTCACGCTTCTCCGTGTTTCCCTATTTTCACGATCGGCCCTTAAAGTGCCTCGTCTTAGTGAGCTGTCGGATCGGGACGGCTATCACAAGGCTAGGGAATTTTCACTTTTGGGCGTTGCCCTCGCGTCTAGAACCGTGTCCTTACTTAATGGCTTAGCTATAGCAGCCCAGTCGTTAAGATAGGATTCTTGTTTCTAGAACGGAGTTTCTATTTCTTTGGGGCGTGCCTCATCTTGTTGGGCCGTCTCCACGAGAACGGCCAGTACAAGAAAATGACTTTTCACTCCCAAAGATACCGGGTGGTGCCCTCACTTAATGAGCCATCTGATCAAGATCGGTCATCACAAGGATAGGACTTTTCACCCCCGGGGGCGTCCAGGATCTTTCAATTCGACGCTAATTCAAGGTATGGTGGGTAGTGCCCTCACTTAATGGGCCATCTGATCAAGACCGGCCATCACAAGGATAAGACTTTTCACTTCCCCAAAATACCCCCTTTTTTTATATGCACAAAGACAACCACAAACTTCCACGAAAGCTCTCTCATCGAGCGTTAGTCATGGTTAGGGTTGACATAAATCAAAGGTGCAGATAAAATCAAAGTCTAGAGTAATATAACTTCAAGCGAGCGATATTCTAAGAGTTGGATAAGGGTGTACCATCGAGAGTCTCCAGATGATAGGCTCCTTTCCCGACAACGTGGGTGACGCGATATGGTCCATCCCAGTTTGGACTGAGTTTTCCCATGCGTTGCCCCGCCGCTCGCTTGTCTCTGAGCACCAGGTCACCGGGTTTCAGCAACCATTCTTTGACGCGCCTGTTATGATAACGGGCCATCTTTCGTTTGTAATGTTGCGTTTTCAGAAGGATTTCCTCTCGGACTTCTGGTAACGCGTCTAGGTTAGCTCGTAACCTTTCCTCATTCAGTTCCTCCCGAAAGTGAGCTACCCGTAGGCTCATGGTTCCAATTTCCACCGGTGTAACGGCTTCGGTCCCGAAGGCCAACGCGAAAGGTGTTTCTCCGGTGGTAGTCTTAACGGTCATGCGATATGCCCACATCACGTATGGTAGCTCATCAGCCCATTTCTTTTTAGACCCTTCTAGGTTTTTCTTGATGCCGCTAAGGATGCTCCGATTGGTTACTTCCGCCTGTCCATTAGTTTGCGGATGAGCCACGGAGGAAAAGCGTTGCTCGATTCCACATTCTGAGCACTGGTCTTTGAAGAACTGGCTGGTGAACTGCGTTCCATTATCGCTGACAAGGACACGAGGTACGCCAAACCTCATGATAACTTGATGTTTGAAAAAACGCCAAGTTCTTTCTGCCGTGATTGTGGCGACCGCTTCAGCTTCCGCCCACTTAGTGAAATAGTCCACCGCCACTATCACAAATTTCAGTTGAGACCTTGCCTTTGGGAATGGGCTTAGGATATCGATCCCCCATTTAGCAAAAGGACAAGGGGCGATAATTTCAGATATTTCAGTGGCAGGCCGCCGAGGAATCTTGGCAAATTCCTGGCACTTAGGGCAGGTTTGCACATAGTTGTGGCAATCTCTTCGGATGGTGGGCCAGTAGAATCCAGATCGAAAGACCTACGCTGCCAGGGTACCGCCTGACACGTGCATACCACATACCCCTTCATGGATTTCGCGCAAGGTGTGAAGACCCTCTTGCTCAGTTATACATTTGGCGGCAGGGTGAGAAAAACACCTTCGGATTAGATCCTCGTCATAGTACGTACAACGAGCTGCCTGTCTCAGTACCTTCTTCTTTTCAGCGGTATCCTCAGGCAGTTCCTCGTGTTTCAAGTATTTGATTACGGGGATTCGCCAATCGCTCTCACACTCCTCCACACATAAAGTGCTTGCTCTTCCATGAAGGATGGTACCGATAGCTCCCGATAATATACGCCTTTAGGTATGGATGCTTCCGGATTCGCGGCCATTTTGGCTAGATTGTCAGCTTCAGCGTTTTCCTCCCTGGGGATATGCTCGAAGCTGATTTGCATGCCTTCTTTCTTTATTTCCAACAATTCTCGCTTTACTTTGGCGAGATATTGAATCATAATGGGTTCCCGGGCCTGAGAGTGCCCCAAGACCTGGTCAATTATCAACTTGGAATCACCACAGATTTTTAGACGCAGGTCTCCTGTTCTTCCAGTATCGTGCCTCCCTTTAGAGGAAAGTCCTTTCCCTATTCTGAGTCCGCCTAGTAACGCCTCATACTCTGCCGCGTTATTAGATAACGACTGTAGGATTCGAATGACGTATCGTATTTGCATATCGTGCGGCCCATTTATAAAAAATCCAGCTCCAGCCAGCTCTTGGTTTTTAGCTCCATCCACATGGACGATCCATAGGTCCGTGTAGGTTTCCGGGAACCGGAGATCCATATCGCCCCATTCCGCTTCAGGTACACCGTCCAAAGGATCCTCTGTAAAGGTACATTCCGCTATGAAATCAGCCAGGATCTGAGCCTTTACGGACGGTCGAGACTGATACCTCAATCCATATTGTTCTAGTTCAAGCGCCCAAATCAACATTCTTCCGGAAGATTCAGGCTTTCGAAATATTCTTTTCAGAGGCTGGTCTGTGAGTACGATGACGGAATAAGACTGAAAATATCGATCCATTTTGCAGGTGGCTTGTATAAGAGCGAACACTATCTTTTCAATTCGGGCGTATCGCAACTCCGCATCCTTCAGGACGTGGCTCACAAAATAGATCGGGCGATGAGAGTGGTTATCGTCGCGAACGAGGACGGCACTGACCACTTCATCCGCGGCTCCAAGATACAAATATAAGGTATCGCCTACTTCAGGTCTCGTCAATAATAAGTCAAACGATAGGTAATCTTTTAGGCCGATAAATGCTTCCTCACATTCCGGGGTCCACCCGAATGAGGCTTTCTTGCGTATGACTTTGAAAAAAGGGAGACACTTTTCTCCTTGCTTGGAAATGAATCGCCCAAGGGCGATGACTCGCCCTGTTAGCCTTTGCACCTCTTTAATGGTTCTTGGCGATATCATGTCCTGTATGGCCTTAACCTTTGAGGGATTAGGCAGGATGCCTTTTTGGCTGACCACGTAGCCCAAGAATTTTCCTGTTTGAAATGCAAACATGCATTTTCGGGGATTTAACTTCATGCGATACCTTTTCATCACGTCAAAGACTTCCTTTAAGTCCCGCAGGTGATCTTGAAAGCTTGCGCTCTTCACCAATATATCGTCAACGTATGCTTCCACATTTCTCCCTATTTGCTCTTCGAATATCTTATTGGCCATACGTTGGAACGTAGCCCCGGCGTTCTTCAACCCAAACGGCATCGCCGTATAACAATAGGTGGCCTTTGGAGTGAGAAATGCAGTCTTTTCTTCATCTTCCCGGGCCATGGGAATCTGATGATATCCAGAGTTGGCGTCCAGTGAGCTTAGATAAGCGTATCCAGCGGTCTGATCAACTAACTGATCTATTCGAGGAAGCGGGTAGCAATCCTTAGGGCAGGCATCATTTAGATCTGTGAAGTCGATGCACATGCGCCAATCCCCATTGGGCTTAGGAACAAGGACAGGGTTCGCCAGCCAGGTGGGATATTGAACTTCGCGGATAAACCCTGCGTCAAGGAGCTTTGCTACCTCCTTTTCTACAGCTAACGCCTTTTCATTAGAGAACGCGCGTCGCTTTTGCTGTACCGGCCTGGCATCTAGGTCCACATTGAGCCGATGTTAGGCTATTTCCCGCGATATACCGGGCATGTCGGAGGGTTTCCACGCGAAATCTCCTTGGCATTTGTCAGCAGCCGGGCCAGTTGAAGGTTTTCCGCTGGGCTGAGTTTTTCACTGATCAGGAAACTTGCTTCCTCTATACCAATTGCCGGAATGGGTACCATTTTGTCTAGAGGTTGAGCACGCTTCTTATCACTTTGCTCATAGGGATCCGCTGCTATACATACGTACCTATCGCAGCTTCTTTGAGTCATGAGCGAGTAGCATTCCGCCGCCAGTTTTTGATCGCCTTTTACCGATACTACCCCATCCCAGGAGGGGTACTTCATCTTTAGATGCTTCTGAGATATCACCGCTCCAAAGCGGTTGAGGAAAGGTCGTCCGAGCACGACATTGTAAGGTAAATTCAGATCCACGACAAGGAACAACAGGTTCTCTGATCGCTTGTAGGTGTCTTCTCGGAAGTATATGGGCAAAGTAATTACCCCCATGATAGGGATTGGAACCCCATCAATGCCGACTATAGGCCGTTTTCTAGGTGTTAACTCATTATCAGGTCGTTTCATGAGATTGTAAGCTTCCAGCGAAAAGAGGTTCACCGCACTCCCGTTATCGATAAGAGTTCTTCTGATTCCATGACTGGCGATGACGGGCGTAACCACCAATGCATCATTGTGCGGATAGACGACGCCTTTCTCATCCTCTTCGGAAAAAGATAATATCATTCGATCCAATATGCCTATCGCATCTCCTTTTTTTGTCATGCCATCACGTGTGCGCTTGCCTCCTTTCGCAGCTGTCAGAGGCTCTGATTCGTCCATATAAGGGGTTCCTCCCGCGATAATGTTAATCATAGGGATATATTCGTCATCAACCGTTAGAGTTTCCCTATCTTTTCCTCTGAGAGCATCATCCTTTTGCGGAACGCGAGGAGGAACTGGTGGTTCGTCTGCTGTCCTTTTCGTAAGATTATTTCTGGCATCTTCTCTTATTTGGGTGGCAAATTCTCCTAAATATCCTGCAGGAGGAGACCTTGCGGCATTTGTGGTACGTAAGCCTCTACTCTTCCTTGAGTAAACTGCTCAACACTAATCGGTGGATTTCCCGCGGATAAAGGCATCTAGAGGTTTTCTGGAAACAACGGTGATAAAGGTCGATCGGCAACAATAGATGGTGTGAACATGACGCGGGGAGGGAGACTAGATCCAGAAGCACCAGGCGTGACTCTTGCAGCCATTTCCGTCAAATATTCCAGCCGAGAACGAAGGGCCGCTATTTCCATTGCAAAAGGATGTTCACGATTGAGCACAGATCCCCCCGAAAGAGGAGTGGAGAAATCAGATCCCGCTATCTGAGATGACAAGATGTCCGTCTGCGAGGAGGCCAGTCCCCCAGCAATTCCAACTGAGAGGTCCAGAGATCCCGAAATAATTGGTTGTGTAGTCATAGAGAGATCAGCAGTAGCAAAAGGGAATAACTGTCTGCGGATTGAGAAAGGGATATTAGAGGATGATGATCGGATTGGCTCCGATCCCGTGATCATGACCGTTCTAATCTTCCGACTAGACGGAGCTTGGCTATTAAGGACGCTCACTTAATATACCAAAGCTCTCAATGAAAGCACCATTTGATAAGATTCAACGTCGATCTTGTAAGATTCGGAGTCGTGCCTGATCGGAACGGTGGCGGTTGGTGCCGGACGTACCTGCAAAGCGCCGGAGGGGGGGCTCCGGCGTAGACACTCCGATGCTTAAGTCAGTTCGGGTTTCAAAAATAACAGAGGTTCGTCCGAGTGATCTTTTTCTTACCTTCTGATTGGAAAAGTAGAGGTATTTATAGGCCTATTCGGCGATACCTGGCGATAACAGTCCAGGCGATGTCTGATGGTGACGTCACAAGCGATACCAATGGGTGACGTCATGAGCGATATCTGACAGGGCTGCCGGGAACGATAACCTCGTGGGTCTCTAGGATGGGATGGTGCCGTGCGTATAGAGTCGCGTGAGTCCCCCCCCCCGCTGATGTCGACCATCCTAGGAATCCTTCGCTGATTCTCGGGCGATATGAAAATATCTTACGGGTCTTATGGGAAATCGTCCTGGCGGGAGCGGCAAGCGTGGTAGTACCGTTAGGGCTGTCTTAATTGTTATCAGTTATGGAGACGGGTCATCCACAGAAGGACTCCTGGCCACTGACACAGTCACCTTTGGTTCCATCTCCCTGCAAGACACCACGATCGGTTGCGGAACTTACAATGAAGGTAAGTTTGATGGAGCTGGACTTGTTGGGTTTGGACAGGGTCCAATCTCCCTACTCTCTAGAATGAGGGACTTGATTGATGCCAAATTCTCGTATTGTCTAGTGCCACCCTCCTATTCCAATCACTCTAGCAAAATCAACTTTGGTCCTAACAGTCAGGTTTTAGGAAAGGGCTGTGCATTCTACGCCGCTAGTTTCAGGAGAAGTGGACACATTTTACTATATCACACTTAAATCAATCTCAATAGAATCTGAAAGGGGTAACGTCCATGTTTTAGTGCCTGCAGCGCCCTCGTCATCTGTACTACCCATGCTACTTGATTCAGGAACCACATTGACGTACCTGCCTTGGGACATTTACGATGCAGTGGTAGCCAACCTCAAAAAGTTGATCCCATCCGAACCTGTCGATGACCCTGCTAAAGGGTTGGATCTTTGTTACCGATCTGCAGGACTCAAATTTCCTGAAATTGTGATGCATTTTACGGATGCAAAAGTGAGGCTGAGTGAAGAGAACAGTTTCCTGAGGACAAGTGAGGATGTAGCTTGCTTTGCCTTTCTCCCAGCTGAAGGCATGGTCATCTATGGTAACACACAGCAGGCAAACTTCCTGATAGGTTATGACCTTAAGGAAAAGCAAATCTCCTTTTAAACTCATTGTACCCAATACTAGCTACCTAATTACCATTAGTATATTATAGTTAACCAACTTCTTCAATGAAATAATCATTTCCATTGGATAAAAGGGTGACTCGAATCTAAGAGCTAGTTGTTAAAAGTAAACAACATTTACCACTCGACCATAACCAATATTGATTTGAAAAGGAATTATTTATAGCTTTTAATTTGCAAAAGGGAGATGATCAATTTGACTTTTACTGCAGTGTGTTTAATTGATGCATTGACAATTTAAATATTTAATTTTGTCTAAAAGATAAACATTTATAACTCACATGGCAAGTGCATACAAACAAAATTAATTGGCTAAAATAAGTGACCAGTAAAACATTTTGTAAACAAGAAATTGCAGTACAGAATAGAACTACAGTGATCCAACGATCAATAGAGCACACAGAAAAATGAAGTACACCACCACACCATATGCCTTCCCAAGAAAGAAGCAGAATTCAAGTTGGAGAAGTATCAAAGCATGCAATAAGTGTTGTCGTGAATTTGGGCAAACCCAATTATCATGCATCTTTGGTATGAATATCCTTAATCTGTCTTGTTTTGGTACCATGGTCTATTCATGTCAAAAATTGACTTTATATACCAATTTGGACCTCACCCTTTCCCCAAGCCCTCTGCTCCTTAATATTATTACTCATGGCACTCGTTGCAGCACAGTATCGCAGGGCTCTTCTTGCCTTTGCATCAGCGCTGCCTCTTCTGCTCAGGATTTCTCTATCAGCTTCCCCTCTTGCTGAAGCCCAAAATCTGGATTTCAGCATTCAACTAACCCATAGGGATTCACAGATCTCCCTGCTCTTCAACGCTTCACAAACTCCTTTAAGTCGGTTGACTAATGCTTTGCAGCGTTCTGCCAAGCGCGTAAAGCGCTTCAAAGAGGCTGCTTTTATTTCTTCCTCAGACACACCCCAATCTGTAGTCACCTCTGGTGATGGTGACTATCTCATGAGGCTATCACTTGGGACTCCACCTGTTCAGATGCTGGCCACTTTGGATACAGGCAGTGATCTCGTATGGACACAGTGCGAACCCTGTCACATGTGTTTCAAACAAACTACTCCCTTCTTCAATCCCAAGGCTTCCTCGACGTACCAGAATGTAACTTGTGATTCTGAGCCTTGCCATTCTTTGAAGGAAAATGCTTGGTGTGAATCCAGTGCTTGTCATTACTCGTACAATTTTGGAGATGGATCCTTCACACATGGAGTCATGGCCACTGACACAGTCACCTTAGGTTCCACAAGTGGCCAACCCTTCTCTTTGGAAGATACCACAATCGGTTGCGCAACCTACAATGAAGGCTACTTTGATGGAACTGGAATTGTAGGGTTTGGACAGGGTCCAGCCTCCCTGTTTTCCAGAATGAAGGATTCGATTGATGGCAAATTTTCTTATTGCCTAGTCCCCCCCTCTTCCAATCACCTCAGCAAACTCAATTTTGGCAGCAACAGTGAGGTTTCAGGAAATGCGGTGCATTCTACACCGATAGTTTCAGGAGAGGTGGAGACATTTTACTACATCACACTCGAATCAATCTCACTTGAATCAGACAAGATTTTAAAATCAACATCCTCATCTGATAATATACGCATGATAATTGATTCAGGAACTACATTGACATACCTGCCTCAGGAGATGTATGATTCAGTTGTAGCCAATCTGAGAAACTTGATCCCATCGGAACCTGTTGATGACCCAACTGAAGAATTGGAGCTTTGTTACAAATCTGATGTCAAAATTCCCAAAATCGTAATGCATTTTACTGGTGCAAAAGTGACGCTGAGTGATTCGAACAGTTTCCTGGAAACAAGTGAGGATGTAGTTTGCTTTGCTTTTGTGCCGTCTGATGACCTTCCCATCTATGGAAACACACAGCAGGCAAACTTCCTGATAAGTTATGACCTCAAAGGAAAGCATCTCTCTTTTAGGGAAGCTGACTGTACCAAGTATTAATTACTAGACCAACTCCTTAAGTAAAGCTTGAATAAGCACTCTTACACTGAATCAAATGTGATGAAAATTTCTGAGTCAAAAGCATCTATCTTCCTCTGCCTCACAGTTTCAAGCTCAAACCAGTTGGCATTGTATTAATTTTCACAATTCAATCACTCATTACACAATACAAGCTGAAACTTTACATTTGGGGTCCTAATTAATATCAAATAAATAGCACTTTATTTGATGCATTTCCATTTACCAGTGGGGATGGTGAGGGTTGGGGGTTGGGACGGATATAAAAGCTGTTGATTTTATTGATCACCAGACTTGGCAAAAGGTACAAGCAGAATAGGTATTAGAGTATTGCAATATTGTAGCAATCAAGGAGTACAGCTTAATGTTCTACTAAGTCTCCCCCAATTGCTCCAGACAATGGAAAATGATACTTTTTGTATGTAGAGCAAAAAGAGAACATGCCATCAGTGACTTATCTGATTTTCCAAGGGGCAAAGTTTAGGAATATCATGTCACTAACGAGATTGCATAAGAAGAATCAGATACAACAAATACAAATCTTGGAACAAATATGATAAGCAAAGCTAGGTCTGCAAGTTCATAATTTAGCATGCTGAGAAGTTGTGTAGCTATGTCATGTGCTCATAGAAAATTCAACAACATAAAGCTAATGATCAAGAGTTACCGATGTTTGCAATGTGCTCAAACAGAAATGAGGGATTCAAAGTATTGAAAGGTGTCCTGTGCTTCGTAATCGAATGCAGCAACAGCAATACTAGCAAGTCTAAGGCTCAACTCTAGATCACAAAGCTTGTTCATTGTCCCATCTGAAAGATTAAATGACATGGCTGTATTATTCACAAATATCACAATCACGGATTCTTCTTTCTTCTCAGCCTTAATAAGAGTCAACACAGAAAATGGCACAAGCTCTCCCCAACCAAGCTCAAGAGGCCATTTTATATGATTAAGAACCAAATGATACTGAACAGACCACTTGGAATAATTGGATTCCATTTCAAGTACATCCAAAGCCATGTAGTCTTTAGTCACTACCATATGCAAATGGCCCCGAGACTCACCAAAGTGTAGAACACGACGACCCCATGAGTACCAGCAAGGCATTGCCATTTTGTTGAAGCTTTCACTCTCAACATCAAAATAAAAGCCACTCCCTTCAGAAGAGTACCAATGAACAGAGCCATTAAAGAAAACCCCAGAATCAAAGTTGATTCCAATAGGAAAGCCAGAGGGAGTTGGCAATAAATCCCAAGAATCAGTCTCTGATGAATAGACATCGATTTGCCATGTGGTCCGCCTCGTTTTATCTGCTGGCGCAACACAAACAACCTTGTAGTGAGGGGATTTGAGGGGATCAAAAGCCAAACAAAGAGCAGGAGCAGAATTTCTCCGCTCATGATTTGGAAATGGTAGGATCCTGAACCGTTTAGTGGTTGGATTGCAAACAAAATACTTGTGTCCACGATCATCACTGCTGATCACAGAGCTGCAGTAATCAACATGATACCGACGAGATGAAAAACTAATTTCCGTTCGCTTCACTTTTGCGTCAGATGGATTGAGCAGGAAGGAGGAAACGCAGAGGAGCAAGCCGTTGCAGGAATTCAAGATCTTGACGCGAGGGACGTTGAGATAATCGAAGGATGGCACATGGTGGGTGGTACCTGCGCGGTGGCCTGGGAGAGGGACGAGCTGGAAATGAGGGGTTAAAGAGTAGAAGTTGTTGAGCAAGAGTGCGTTGGGGGTGGGATTGGGGAGACTATGGTGGCGGGTGTG
The DNA here is from genome assembly GCA_963691705.1 of Viola odorata. Taxonomy (NCBI): domain Eukaryota; kingdom Viridiplantae; phylum Streptophyta; class Magnoliopsida; order Malpighiales; family Violaceae; genus Viola; species Viola odorata. Next base: position 989,895 of record OY829540.1, on the reverse strand, counting down.
GGAGTAGCAGAATTTGGGGTCTGATATGATAGAGAGAGAGAGAGTTTAGACACGCACTTGAATTTGAGGAGTGGTTTTGCCGGTATTCGGAGGAGTATTTCGGATAAGAGGTCAGGGGCGTCGCCGACAGCTTCCGCCGAGGGAGAAATGCGAGATCGCTTCATAGCTTGGGAATCGAAGAACCGGCAAGAATTGCGGTGCCACGTCAGATTGGTCTTTGCAGCTCTGGTCTCCGTTCCGTTTCTTTGGCAAGGAAGCCGACGCTGTGGAGATGGAATTAGAGAGAAACGGGACTGTATAAATGTGAGTGTGACTGCTGGGCTGCTCCCAGTTTATAGACATTGTGTTTCTCCTCTCTGGAGTTTTGATTTTTGTCAACAACTCAGCATCGTTTTTTTCCCCCCTTTGTTCGAGGCACCAAGTGATAAATGGATAAAATATAACTAAAAATGATCAAAATAAAAAGAGTCTGGTTCTATGGATTTAAAAAAATTAATTTTTCTAATGAGTCAGGCCAATTTATTTTAATTTTTAATTTAGGAAATATATGAATAAAGAAATTCTCCAAACCCGAAACAATCGCGTCTTTTATTATTGTTGACTAAAATTAATTTTAATCATTTTCTCTTTTCAATAAAATAAAATAAATAAAAAGAGTGTTATGATATACTCCCTCTGGTCCATATTAACTGACTCTTTCACTATTTACACGCATATTAAGGAAACTGGATGATTCATTATTTGAGACAATTTTGTCTCGAATTTTTTCTCGAACGTACGTACATTAGAAAAAAAGTACGGATTTTTTTGGGGTCAAATAGTGAGTCATCCGACTTCCTTAAGATGCGTGCATGAACAGTAAACGTCTGTTAATTCGGACCGGAGGGAGTAGTTTTTTTATGACACATTACATGTACAATCCCTCGTATTTTAATATAAAGTTGCCAATGCGCATTAGTTCGACGGGCAACCGCAAAGAGTCAGGTGCTAGGGAGTTCCATTGTTGGTAGTCGAATTACAACCGAAATTGCGGGGCTTACGCGGCAATCAAGAAGCAAAGTGCCAGCATTCTTTTTTCTTTTTGCACACAACTTTCATTGACATTAATTAATTTTCATATTTCACTCCTGAGTCCTGAGAGAGAGAAATCAAATCGGTAGCATGATGGTAAACCAGACATCTCATTTTGTTAGCAAAGGACACTGATCAACAGTAGTAAGTCAGTCCATGTGAAGTGCCTGTCGTTTTATAGCAGAACAGAAGAAAAGAAAGGTAATGAACTAACGAGTAACACTCAGCAGTACCATTTCACACAATCAACTCTAAAATCATTATGGCCTTAGCAAACTTGTGGAAAGTTATTCACAGCATAAGTTTATTTTCACAAAGAATACAAGCTGACAGAAGAGAAGTGGTACAGAAAGCAATTGAAAAAAATATATATATTGATAACCCAAGTGTGCAGAAGGACTAAACTTGGTTCTTGGGCAATTTCTACAAGAAACTCAAACTCATAACACTAATCTTGATTGCAGAAATCTACGCAAATGGATTCCCTCCAACAGACGCTACATGTTCTTGCGTTTGGACACTCCTGTTAAGAAAGGCAAGACAGCTTTAATAAATTTGATAGGGCATTAGGAAATGGCATGTCTCTCATGCAAAACTAGCTACAGTTGCCTCCAACCAAACTAACAGTTTCTGTTCGAGAAACAAATAACAGAAGCAACAAACTTACGCTAATTGGGGGTTTGCTGCTTGCCCTGCAACGTATGCCAAGCCACCTACAGAAACAAAGAATGAGATTTGAAGAAGAAAGACCCCATTGCTGGAGTTCTTTTAAAAGTTCCACAAATGTATCTGACAACATGCTTCAATTTGCAGTTAGTGGCACCTAAAGTACAATGCTAGGGGAAAATACACAGCACCCTAGTTAGAATCTGCAAAAACTACCTTGCGATGGACCTGGGACGTATGTCATCATTGGATCTGGGGGAAACCACGGTTGATTCACACCATCAAGGAAGGTAGTTGGCAGCTGACCATCAGGGAGTGCAGCTTGCAAGGAGCTCATGTCCAAGAACTGCAAAGCAAACATCAAAGATGGAACTAACAAGAGGGAACAAAGAAAAGATGAGGAAGCTGCATCTAAAGACTAGGGTGCCCATTCAAAAGGAATTATAGAGAAAAAAATCATCAGTCCTTCATTGTACTAGAAGCATACAGTCCTCTTTACCCAGTGAACAGAGAATAAATTACTAGAAGAGGAAGTCGTGGAAGTAACAGAGAGAAGGCAATGCATCCTCCCACGTATCAAGGAAGGAAGAAAAAAAAAGGGAGAAGAACACATCAAATTATGAGGATATTGGGTGTTTTACTTCATTTATTGGCTCTAAATTAATGAGCCTCTCTACCATATCTTCAATCATTAGCCATCAAGGGGTAACAAATTATAAACATGGTTGCAAAGGACACAGACTTAGAACTAGGAACAGCAAAATATGGATCATAGATAGCCATCATTACAAACAAAATGCTAGAATATAATATCCAATTTGCATTACACAATGCAAATTAATGGTATACCATATTGTTGGATTCAGAGTTGGATTCAAATGGAATATCAAACGGATTAGTTGATAGATGATCACCATGCATCCGTGTGTCTACCTGTTGACAAGCAAAGAAAGTTTCAGGGGTATATACAACATAAAGACTGATGCAAGGCTGGTATAAACTACAAACCACCAAATAACTCACATATGATGGGCCCATGACAATATCACCCAGTGCACTGTGATCAGGGAATGGCAAATGAGAAACTGGTCTTTCAATCACATCTTTCGTGAAATCCTGCAAACCAAAGTTTTTCAATACATATTGAAGAATTAAAATACTTTTAAGCCTTATGAAGTAAGCATAACCTCTGAAACTTTTACGCCTGAAAATTGATTGGTGGAAGCGGCTGACAAGGGATTGAAAAGGGCTACTTGTGATTCACTGGTTTCCTCCATGGGATAGTGGGCACTAGAATTGTCAAAAGCATTCCAATGCTGTACAGGAACAAACAACTGTCACCAAAAAGTAGGGAACTAGCTGGATGAACAACCATGCACCAAAAATATCATTTCCTAAGGATTCAATAATTACCAATTCAAATGAAGCAGAGTTTACTTGAGCACTTCCATTGCTACTAAATGCTTGACCAATGTGCAAACCCTCTTTCCGCCATGGATCAGATGCTTGAGAAGTAGAAGTTTGGAATTGTGGCCACTTCATGTTTGCATTTGAGGATGACATTTGGTCAACTGTGGTGGAGGAAACTATATTGGAAGGTATCGCTGAAGGTGTAAGACATCCAGTCCCCATAGTAGACGTTGCAGACTGAGGAATGTCAAAAGTTGCCCATCCCTCATTTTTAGGAGCTAGTGCCTCTGAGGATGTTATGCTTACAGAAGCTGCCTGTTGCTGCTGATAAATCCCAGAGAAGAGGTCGAAAGTTGAAGGTGAAGAAGTTTGGAAGGGCTGGTGTAAACTCATAGATGGAGCTGGATCCAGTTGGGGCATTTGAAACAAATCAACAGATGGAGCCACAGATCTTTCTGCTAACTGAAACAGATCAATATTTGAAGCCGAAGAGCCTGATTCAGGAGGAGCTGGTGCCCTAGAAGCATCCACGCTACCATGACTTGCAGAAGCAGTTGACTGTGGAAAAGCAGGCATTCCTCCAGGGTGAGATTGAGAAGCTTAGTCAGGACACAAGAAAGCATCCACTAAACAAGCCTACTTGAATGATTCAGTGATTTTCTAACGATGCAGTTAACTAGATATCAGAAAATACATGAGAGAGAAGTAATAAATGATGAAAGATCATATAGAATGACTATTTATCAACTCTTTTGGTTGATTAAACTTGTTTTGTTAAATGTCAAATGATACAGGCCCTTCTGAATATTGAATACAATATGATTTTCACTGTTCACATATAAGCTATGTTTACACATGGCAAACCTCACAGTTGATTGTCGCAACCTCCTTACTTTCAGGTCAGATGTGACAGCTCTATAAGATTGCTCGTCGCAACTACATGCTTCAACAAAGAAACAAAACGTGCATGCTGCATTTTTTAATATGCATTATAAATGGTCACAGATATTTTCATAGGTGCATAAAGGTGTTAACTTATAAAATGATAAGATAAAAGGTATGCATAGGTAATATTTCATGATGAGCATTTAAGTTAGCATGGGGAATGTGGCAGATTTTAAGTGAACAAAACATCAGAGGCACATGCGCAACCACAAAAGGTACAACAATCTGAATGGTGAAGGAAAAATCCACATTTATCAGTTATTAGCTTATAGGATAAACGACCTGTGGATGTGGAAACCCGTTTGCATCTATCTTTGTGCTTGTGTCTGAAAATGAATTCATGGTTTGTAGCTTCACGTCTTCTCTTAAAACATCTCCTGGATGCTGATAGGGAGGGCTGCTAAAAGCAAAATCCTTCTGAAAATTTGGAGATTCTGCACCAGACCTGACTTGATCACCACCACTAGACACAGAGTAGTCTGAAACCCTAGAAACAGAGCCCTCATTTGCAAATCTGTCTTCAAGCGTTTTTTCACTCAAGCGAGTAGGACTGCAAATGAAACTAGACATCTTTCCAACATAAAGACTTCTATCTGAACCAGGTTTTCGGGTAAGGGTGGTGGCCTGCTTCCCGTAGCGCCGGTCTTCATATTGAAAGTCATAAGGAGGACTTTGAGAATAAGAGTGATATGAGCTTGCACGTCTTATCTCATCTCCAGGGCTCCTAAGGCTCTGGCAATGTCATATTTTATACAATATTATAAACCCATATTCAAGCCTAAAGATGAACATTGTGCAAACTATATAGATGACCATTGCGACTTCAACTTGGTTTCTCAAAAATGATATTTTTTTTTGGTATTCTCCCCCTTAGCATTAAATGAAAAATACAACTTGTCTCCAAATCCACGATATGAAAACAAAGAACTAACAGAAGAACATAAGTAAAACTAAAAAGAACTCCCTAATTCTGTCCCTGCAACAAAAGAATCACATATATACCCCACAGTTGCAGAAAAGATGGGGATTTCTAAATCCTAAAATGAACTTCAGTTAGTGGCCATACAGAGATATCAATTGCCTACAGAAATTGTACCTGCAAATCTCTTGGAGGCTTCTCAGATGCCTTTACTCCAGCATATCTCCTATCAACGTATACGCTCTTAATAAAATCACGCACTTTATCAACATTGCTGCAATAAGGAAGCAATATTAGAGAAGTGCCCGGTATTTCTCAAGAATCTGATTTGTGCCACAATACCAAAAGATTGCAAACCCGTTATCTGGCAACCTCTGCCTCTGTTGGTCCCAATCTCTCAGATATATATCTCTTGCACGCTTCAAAGATTAAACATACCATCAGCAGAAGGACAGATGTTGCTTCTAGTACACTCTCTTATTCCTAAACAGGAACTAAAACTCACCTGATTACCACCATTTTGAAGTGCCTCAACTTCTTGTGATGTAAATTTAGACATGGACACAGACTTGACACGGTGAGTGAACTCCCGACTGCACAAGACAAATCATCACAGAACCATCAAAAGCATAAACAACTGTCTGTAGCCCAGCAACAAGCAAAGCATCAAAACATCCAACAGAATGGGAAATTGAACTCACTGAATCCCACTGCAAGTAATACAGACAAAAGTCCAGAAATTCGTACAAACATACTGCGGACCCTGCACTCCCAAAAGGAGAATGTAAATGGATAAACAAAAGAAAAATACGTACAAATAAAAAATGGAGGAAATCCTTAATTAGAAGCATTTGTGGAGGAAAGGTACATAATGATGCGAATAGGGAGGCAGAGAGAGAGAGAGAGAGAAGGAAGTGAATACCAAGCTATTGCAGTTGATGCAGCGACGATTAGGGGGGAGTTTCATGAGGCCACGGATGATCTTCTCGTTACGTTCTTCTTCCTTTCTACTCCCCATCTCTCTCTCTTTTTCCTTCTCTCTGCGAACTCAAAACCTACAAGTTGAGAAGCGTGCTTATTCTGGTTATGGTTTTCGTCCTTTGAATCGATGGGACTATTGGTTTGGGCCTTTTCAAAACGGAAACTGCAAACTTAAAATCCCATGCTGTTATCGGAGCTAAGGAATCGGAGAGAGAGGGGAGCGAGATGAAATCCAAGTACGGTTGCTTGGGTCTTTTGAAATTTCTGTTAATTTTTCGAAATCAAATCAGCTCCACGAGAAGACGACAATAGCAATCCCACTCTCGCTATCCATCTCTCTCTTTCCGTTCTTCTTTTGTAAAATGCCTTGTTGAATTAATTGAATAGGTAAAATGGCATTTTGTTTTTTTCTTCTCTCTGTCTTGTTCCGTGAATAATTTATTTTTTAAATATTACTAGTATTTACTTTAGTTATAAATTCTACCATATTTTTTTGGCAAAAGATAGATTGATACCCAACTTTTATAAAAAAGACAGATTGGCACCTAATTAAAACAATTGATAAATTTGCCACTTAAGCTTTCTCCGTTAGACAATTTAGCACCCAACCTTTCCTCCGTTAGACAATTAAGCCACTGTGGCCGTTAAGTTTGACTAACGGCGTTAAATAAATGACACGTGACCGTTATCAGCTGACGTGGCTTTTAAAAAATATAAAATTGTAAAAATAGGGAGAACATCTTTAAAATTTTCCAAAAAATTCAGAAAAATATAAAAAAATCCAGAAAAATATGAAAAAAATAAAAGAGGAAAAATTATAATGTAAAAAAATATAGAAAATTCAAACCAATAGGATTTTTAAAAAAATGGACAAAATCTTTCATGTTAATAGCATAAAGATCCCCTGTACTATTTTTCAAAACAGAAACCTCCCCTATACTTCAAAAAGTCAAATTGACCTCCCCTGTACTATCGGTCAGAAGCATTCCGTTGGTCTGTACCAGTCAAACTAACAGACTTCACTTTTTGACCGTTGACTTTGATTAAAAAATTCAAAAAAAATGTAAAAAATCCAAAAAAAATGTAAAAAATTGTAAAAAATCCCAAAAAAATGTATAAATTCTATAAAAAAATTATGTAACCTAAAAATCCAGAAAAAAATGTAAAATAAAAAAAAAATCAAAAAAAGTTAATTAATTTAAAAATTCAGGAAAAAATGTAAAACTGAATTTTTTACATTTTTTTGGAAATTTTTACAATTTTTTTGGATTTATTAATTTTTTTTGAATTTTTACATTTCTTTGGGAATTTTTAAAATTCTTTTATAGAATTTTTACATTTTTTTGGGATTTTTTACATTTTTTTTGGATTTTTTACAATTTTTCTGAATATTTTATTCAAAGTCAACGGTCAACACTAACGGTCTGTTAGTTTGACTGACGGAGACCAAGCAAATGCTTCTGACCGATAGTACAGGGGAGGCCAATTTGACTTTTTGAAGTACAGGGGAGGTTTCTGTTTTGAAAAATAGTACAGAGGGTCTTTATGCTATTACCTCAAATCTTTATCACTTTGTTTTTCAATCCCTTCAACAAACTCACTATCCTAAAAGAGAAACTAAAAAAATGAGGTGTGGAGGGGTGAAGTTAGCATTTCTAGTATCTATACGGAGTGTGTTTTTTCTTTTTTCTTTTTTCTTTTTTTCTTCTTATATTTTTCTATTTTTAAGATATTTTAATAAAAATTATAATAAAATATTTGAAAATAATTTATTTTTACACTCTACGGATTGTCTAATTTTTTTTAAAAAAATTCTATTGGTTTGTATTTCCTATTTTTTTATTTATAATTTTTAAAACACATATATTTGTTTACATTATATTTTTTCTAGATTTTTTTATATTTTTTTATATTTTCTGATTTTTTAAAAATGTTTATATATTTTTTTTATTTTTCTGGTTTTTTTATAAAATTTTAAAGATTTTTCCTCTATTTTTACAATTTTATATTTTTTAAAATGCTGACGTGGCAGATATGGTGCCACGTCAGCAGATAACGGTCACGTGTCATTTATTTAACGCCGTTAGTCAAACTTAATGGCCACGGTGGCTAAATTGTCTAACGGAGGAAAGGTTGGGTGCTAAATTGTCTAACGGAGAAAACTTGGGTGACAAATTTGTCAATTATTTTAATTGAGTGCCAATCTATTTTTTCTTATAAAAACTGGATGCCAATCTGTCTTTTGGCCCTATTTTTTTTTAACCATCCACATCATAACTCTTCTTTTTTTGGGTAAGCACATCATAACTCGTCTCTTTCTGTTTATGATGATTCTCCAATCTCCATCGTATTATTAACGAGCCGAGCCTAGTATACTTTAATATTAAAACTCTTTTATTAATTGATATGGTACAATATGTAGAAATAAAAATTTACATTTACGAAAGTCAAATTTGCAAATTCATTGAACTTGGTTATGATTCATAGAAGCCCAAAGCCCAAAGTCCAAGGCCCATTGTATTGTTGATTGGATGTCATAGTTGTCCCACTTGCGTCCACTTTGAAAGGTTAGGTGTGAAGGTGATAATAAAAATAAAAACCACAAAATCACGACGCACACCCGCTCAGCTCGGCCGCACCCTTTCCTCCCTTCCTCCCTCCCTCCCTCCCTAAAACCTCCGTCACAGACACAGTAGACAGTACTAGCACTTCCACTTTTGAATGGCCACTGTCATCAGAACAGCACCGTTTAGGGCCCCCCTCCTCCCGCCACCTGTAACCACCACCACCAACAACATTCCCTTCAAATCTCCCAAGTCCTTTTCCCTTTCGTTTAGGCAGAAGACCAAACTTTCTTCTCCTCCTGCATCCTCTCTCCGCTTCTCCACCAACCCTTGGCCTTCCCTGCGCTTCTCCAATCTCCTCCCTTTTGCTTCTCATGGTGAAACCGAAACCGAAACCCCAACCCCAACCGAGACCGACCAACAGCAGCAGACCATTCAAGATTCTGAATTCCCGGTATGTACCAAACCTTCACCTCAATTTCGTATCTTTTCATCTTTTTGCTTTGTTTAGTTATCTTGCGCTTCAATTTTATCCGAAATGGTTTTTTGAGAGTGCTCTTAAACGCTCATGGACTATGGACTACTGGATTTTCTCTGTGTATGTTGGAATTATGGGATTTTTTTTTGGGTTATTTGTTGATTAACACTTACAGTATAATAGCAAACCCCCCTTCTCTTCTAAGAGAAGTATGGCTTGGAGAGGAATGAACACCTTTCTAGATTTTGGATTCCGAAACAGAATTCTAGTACTAATACTTAGTTTTATTATGGAAGAAATGAAAATGCAGTGATCTTACCTATTTCATTAAAAGTGCCTCAAAAGAAAAGATATTGCATCTTTTTTAATCCTTCTCATCTCTTTCCCATGTTTTCAATTCTTTTGTAACTAAGCAAGGAACAGAGACACTAAGATACATGAAATAAATAAGAAGATTGATAGTAACAATACTCCTTTATGTGTAATGAGCCCAGGGGATACAAGTGTTTTCCATCTGACAACTTTCTTCCCTTTAGATTTATCCATAAGTTCCCCCACTTTTGATTGTGAAAATTATTTGCCCAATGCATAGGGAAGAAGCTCTATTCAGTGAAGGTAATATTTCTCATCCTGCAAGTTTGCAATCCAAAATGATAGTTGAGAAACTGGTATCAATATTTCTCCATAAACGGTTGCTGTCCTTTTTCCCCCCAAATTGAGTTTATGTTTAGTCTGATTAGAGATCACATCAATCAATAACTTGCAAAACATTATTGTTACCTGAGCAAAAACTGGCAACACCCTGCTAAACCTCCTCAATGTATTGAAGAAATCTCTCAAATGCTCCTCCTACCATTCATCCCTAAAAGATTCCATCTAACATGGTAAAAAAGGCCTCCATAACCACTTGATGCAGCCAACAAAAAGTCAACATTTATTTGTCTTAGATTTTGCAAGCTTGTATTCTGTAATTTCTAGGTTTTCTTTAAATCAGTGGAATCTTGGGCTGTGTTTTATATTTATATTTGAACTGGTTTGTTCTGCCTGATGTTTAGCTAATAGATTTTCCCAACAGGAATCTTCAGATGGTGATGTTGAGATTGAAGATGCTGCTAATGAGGGTGATGATGGCTCCACAGGTGAAGAGATTTCTGATTCTGATGACACGCCTTCAGTCATAATGGCTTCACTACAATCCTACAAAGAAGCTTTAACAAGTAATGATGAATCCAAAATTGCTGAGGTAGAAGCCTTTCTCAGATCTATTGAAGATGAGAAAACTGAAATGGAAAAGAAAGTGGCTACTTTGACAGGAGAAATGTCAACAGAAAGGGACCGTGTTCTTAGGATCAGTGCAGACTTTGATAATTTCAGGAAAAGGACAGATAGGGAACGCCTTTCACTGGTGGAAAATGCCCAAGGAGAACTTGTGGAGAGTTTGTTACCTGTTATGGATAATTTTGAGAGAGCTAAAGCACAAATTAAGGCAGAGACAGAAGGAGAGCAGAAGATAAACAACAGCTATCAGAGCATATACAAGCAATTCATAGAAATCTTAGATTCACTTGGCGTTGTCCCTGTGGATACGGTTGGGAAACCCTTTGATCCAATGGTGAGCTGAACACTTCTTTCCTAATTCTTGTGCAAGTATGTATGTGTGGATGTTTGGAAAATAAATATTAGAAGACAATTGTTTTTTTGTCATCCCATGAAACTGTGTTACGTCCTTCCTCTTGGAAGGCAGTCTGAGGAATGGTTGGTTTAACATAAAATGTTCTACCCTTGATTACCATGTCATCCTTGATTAAGCCATAAAGTAAATGTGACAGTCATAAGTTCTAAGTGTGCACTGCGTTGGTAATGCTAAAGTTATTTGTTGAGCCAGCATTCTGTTCCAGTCAATGGAAAGATAGGCATCCATAATATTCATACTGCACACTGATGAATTAGATTGTCTTGTTTAATTATTGGAACCCATAATAGAAGTCATTACTCCTTCTGTTAATTGGCATAATGATTGCCTGTTGATCCCTGGCTTCATGCAGGTGAAGCACCGAGTTGGCTTGAAATTCAGTCGAGTAAGGGATGATCTTTATCAAATATTTGATAAAGTTTGTCCTGGTTTTATGAAGACTTGGATACGCTTTTAACTCAAACCAAGTCTTGATTGATTTGAGCCAACTCGCTGAGTTTCTGAGTAAGAATACACATCCAAGTGACCTTGGGATCTTAGTTGCTGCATGAATTATCTAAGTCTAGTATTATAAGAGGTGAAACCTTTTGACAATGTGATATACCTTGCATATTGTATGATCTGGATTGTGAGCCTGAGGTTCATGGAAGCTTTTGCGTATTCCTGCTGTTTGACAGTGTTAAATTGAGCATTTTTCTGATTAATGAATTATCTTGTTTCTGTTTTGAAAGTTGCATGAAGCAATTATGCGGGAGGATTCAGCAGCATTTGAAGAGGGCATCGTATTGGAAGAATATCGCAAGGGATTCAGACTTGGTGACAGGCTCTTGCGCCCATCAATGGTGAAAGTATCAGCAGGTCCAGGCCCTGTGAAGCCTGAAGAAGCAGGATCATCCCAGGAGACTGAGAGTTCAAGTGAAATCAGTGATGAGAGCAGCACAGAGGCAGAGTCGTCGTCGTCTTAGTTGAAAGAGAGTTCAACCTGTAGGATTCTTGCTTCGGTGTGGTGTGATGTGCTTGTTGTCAATGAAATGTCATTTTTTTGTTATGAGCTGCCTTCCACAGTTCTACTCGAGTGATTCTCAAGGTATTGTACAATGATAATTATTCAGATTTTTATACTTCAACCGTTACTGATCTCAAAAAACAAGTAACGATAATAACTACTCTAGCAAATACAAATACAAAATAGCAAAGTAATTGTTCCGAATTCCGATAATTCAATTAACAGTAGATTACAATTTAGATGCTGAATGAAATTGCATTTATACCCGTTCATTTTTTATTTTTTATTTTTCCTTTTGCATTCATTTGTTTGTTTGTGGCAATAAATCTTTCTTTTCTACTCAAATTGTTTGTTGCCGCCTAATGAAAAGCAATCCTCATCCATTGAACGGTTAAAACAGGAGAAACCCAAATAATTTCATCATCCATGATTTGGCCACACTCTAGTTTTCAAGTAACATGAGCCGCTAGTGGTGGTGGATGTTGGGTGCTGGACGCTGGACGCTGGATGTTATTTATTAAATGTAACGATATGAAATTTATTTATTTATTTTTATACCTATAGTATAGACCCTGGGTTGGTAAGTATAAGTTTATAACCTAATAAAAAATATAAATTAAAATATAAATTAAAATATACTTTTTTCTCCCCTCTACCGGAAAAAAAAATTGAAGGAAAAAGCACACTGTGATTTGTATATTGAGATGGATGACTCTTGTTTCTCCTTTTTTGTGTTATTGGTCGGTGAAGGACCACGTCTCCTCTTCTTATTCGTTCACTCATCATTTCCGTAGAGTTATTAATTCTACCGAACACATCAGTTGTCATTTATGATTGCCTGAATTGTAATGGAACTTAATTTGTTCAAATTTATCAACCAAGCAGCTACCTGCTGATCATACCCGTACATGCTTTGTTAAGCTTTTGGTCTCTAGGTAGGTGGTAGCTGATGAAATCAGGAGACAAGAGTGAGAGGCTTTTGAGTAGCAGACTTAATGATGATGTGGGTGAGGAGAAGGCGGAGGTGCAGACGTTGAAGCACAAGATATGGGATGAGAGCAAGAAGATGTGGGTGGTCGCTGGTCCTGCTATCTTCACCCGATTCTCCACCTTCGGGATTAATGTGGTCAGCCAAGCATTCATAGGCCACATTGGTTCCACCCAACTCGCCGCGTATTCGCTTGTGTTCACGGTTCTTTTGAGGTTTGGCAATGGCATCCTGGTAAGTATTAGTATTATTGATTGATTTTGATACGAGCATGGACCCACCAGTGCCTGCACACATTGCACGGGAAAGGCCTCCCGTGTGGCCTATCTTCCTTCGAACGCGCGCGACGAGAAGTCCAAGACAGGGCTCTAGCGGCATACCGCCCCAGCTCTAGCGGCATGCCGCTAGCCTCGACATTTTGGGCAACATTGGTAGCGAGCCTAGCGGTATACCGTCAGGGACATTTTTGGGTATTTCGTGAGCCTTTCAAGCAGTCCATCCACGAGCTTCAAGGCCCATTGTTAGGGGTATTTTAGGGGTTTATCCCATGTAATAACCTAGCTATAAATAGAAGGGTTTAGCCTCTTTTATAGCTTGGTCTTGAATTTTGAGTGAATCTCTTCATAGACCAAACTTTAGTGTAGTTTAGTGTAACTTGTTAATTTAGGGTTCTTAGAACCAATCTATCATTTCTGCAAATTCAAGTAAGTTTCACAATTAGAGAGTGAAAGAGCTGAGTTTGTATATTTGAGATCCTTGTGATTGAAAGTTACTATCTAGTTATTCATCAATACATCTTCTACCTTTCATTCATTTAATCCGCTGCACCATTACTCCATCTTTCCTTCATCCAATCCGTCCATCAACATCAACATCCCGTCCATCAACTTCACCATTTCATCCATCATCAAGTCATCGTTCAACCTTCCAAAGAGGACTAGGTCCGTGCACGCCTCAAGAGGATCCGGGATCGTACCATGTGGTAGCAGAGCAAAGGTTGTCCTCTAGGTTGATTTTCTTGAGTTTTTGATCATTTTCATGGTTAAAAACATCTTCCCCACGCCCCCTATCATTTTTAGGTCATTTGGGAAAATTTCAGTTTTGGACAAAATTTTCGTCTTTTTGTGTTTTGATCTTGCTTGAACTAAAAAATCTGGAAAATTTGTGTTTAAATTGTTCATCAAGATTCAAATGTTCATCTCCTTCATCTCCCCGCGTTCATGTGTTCTTCATGTTTTTCATGGCCTTCAAATCTTCATATTTTTGCAAGAACAAGGTGACAAGTGTCTAGTGGTCCAAGTGGTTCCCTTTTTGTTTGCTTGTGTAGTTGTCATCCACCACACTTGATCCACGTTCAGCCACATCTCCCTCATTCCTACACCAAGCATTTCATTTAGCATATGCATAGAATATTCTTGTAGATATTTTATGCACACATTCTTGCCACATCATTTGACACCTCACTTGCCACCTCATCAATTTTTGGCATTTAGTGAAAAATATTTTTTGATGGTAAACTACTTGTCACACACTTTTAAATAGAAATACTTGTCATACACATTGATTTTGAGCTCTTGCACTCACCTATAAAACAAAAAAACAAAAAAAAAACATTAAAAAAAACAAAATGAGACAAAAAGAAGAAGAAGAAGAAGAAGAACGAATGCAAAGGGTGAGTCACAAGTCAAGAGTTCCATTGTGTTTAAACATTGAAGTGTGTACTTGAGTCATTTTAGGTGTGCATTTGAAGTGATTGCATTTTCCCCTCTATTTCTTCCCAATTTTTGATTTTGAATCATTTCCTTTTCTTTTCACCTTTCCTTTTCGTTTCTTCTTGTGTAGCTTGTGTATTGGTGTCTTCTTTCTTGCTGCTCTTGAGTTTACTATTTAGTATAGATGGCAGCAAGGAAATTGAGATGATGCGGACAACCCATGGACAAACCAAGCGCTACCGTATGCGTTTGCATGTCAAGATGGCAATTTTGAGATGTCAAGGAAGGATGAGCGAATCCTTCAATTTAGGAACTTGGATGTGGCAGTGCTTACACCAAGGATGGGTTCCAACCCAAGTTCAAGTGAAGAAGATCGCTTGGGGCAATGGTCATATTCGATGCATTGTCATATTCAAAGACATAGCCGCCAAGTTGAAATTGAGAGGTTGGTATGGTTCGATTTGTGCTTACTTTAATACTACTAACTTGAGATATTGTGGTGCAGGTCTAAAATCAGATTCGAGGGCGGATCTTTTTGAAGAGGGAGGGGATGATACGATCCTAGCCCCGAGACTAGCCCTAGCGCACTCACAAAGCGCACACGCGTTGCGATCAAGGCCAATCAACCCAAAACGTCGAGCCCAAGATGTTGCAAAGTTTTCAATGAGGTTAATACAGCCTCTAGACATGGAGATAGGGCAAGGAATGTTGCTGGATCAAGTCCTTAGGCGAAGGACGACATGGAAGGTGGCTTGGAGGAGCATAGTGCAAGGTTGCACATCTACACGAGCCAATTCATGGAAGAAAGGTTCCAAATCGGGTTCCAAGATAAATACAAGACCGATTGGGATCTTAGGAGAGCCTCTGCCAAGTTTGAGGACATTTGGACGAGCAACTTGCAAGATGGCCCGTTGTTACTTTTGCATGCACAAGTGTCCTAAGCGCAAACGTGACGGACAACTTCGTCGGACCATATCTAGATCATCAGAAGTCAGAATCGTGCAAACCTCAGGATGTCTTCTTTATTGTGTCCAATTTTCAGATCGAACGGACGAGCCGTTTATTTGTTATGGATCAAGACATTTTCACTGACGGCAATCCTACTCGGATGAGGACTTCAAAACGCGTCTGTCAACACCAACGATAATTATTCAGACCCGTCAGGCCTAGACCGGGGAGAGGGGACCTTGTCCACTATTTTCAGGTGTTATCTTTCGAATGGGACAAGTTTCAGCCCAATCGGACGAGTCAATCAAAAGTAGCCCGGTGAGACATTTTGGCGCGCAGTGTGAACGCAAGCAGACCGCGACTTGGAGAATTCGGTCCAAACCATGGCCTGATGATGTGAATGCCTCTGGGATGGTCTGGAATGATTATATTGACTTTTTTTTAAGTTTTTTGACTTTATTTATCTAGGTGGATTTTAGTTTAAGTAAATTAGGAGCGCTTCTAAGTAGTTAAGCGCAAGTAAACTTCCTAAGTAGGGTTTGGCGGATTTCTTTCCATAAAAAGGGAGAGCCGCCTCTTTGTTTCTTCAGTTGATATTTGATAAACAAAACCAGAAGAGTCTTCTTTAGTTGATCTCTCAAGATCCTTGTCCTACATCCGGTTTGATAAGCCGCATTTAGTTGCAAGTAAAGCACGAAATCTATCACTCCATTCCTTAGTTTCGTCTGGGTTGTCTAGGTATTGCACCCAGGAGGGTTAGAGTTCTATTGAAGATCCTTGAAGGATTTCGTCCAGGTTGCCTAGGTATTGCACTTAGGAGGGTTGGAGTTTCCGACGAGTTAGTTTTCCGCATTCAAATCCTTGTCGCTGAGCAACGATCCGTCCATTGGAAGGTTTTCCATATAGGAACCTTATCACCTCATCCTACCTAAGTCGTGGCCATGGCTCCACTACTTGTGTCTCGGTCCGTCGACCTCCTCAACGCCCCTACATCCCACTGGCGTCTAGGGTTGCTCCTCCGCAACGTTCCTATCACCGTACCCCATCATATGAATCGGAGATTGCTTCAATTCTAGCGCGAATGGAACGAACCACTCAAGCCATGGCAGAAACCGCAGACACAATGATGCTTCAATTGAAGAACCTACGGGACTCCGAGCACCGTGGGCAATGTGAGTTGGTTATTGATAAGAGGGTAGAGAGTGGTGTTATTTCTAGTGCTTATTTACCCATTGATGATGTTGTGGTTCCATTGGTCACGAAATTGAATGTTTTAGAGGTAAATCTGAGTGGTGATGATCATGTAGAAAACGGGGACAATGGGAGTGCAAGAGTGAGTGGT
Source organism: Viola odorata (assembly GCA_963691705.1). NCBI lineage: Eukaryota > Viridiplantae > Streptophyta > Magnoliopsida > Malpighiales > Violaceae > Viola > Viola odorata. The sequence goes on along the minus strand of OY829540.1, from coordinate 973,172 downwards.
CGGTTTTCTATGGGTGGCCAAGAGAGAGCTCTTCATTGTCTTGGATTGCAGCGCCACTTTGAGCATCTACGCAACGAGTTCTCCATCATTCCGGCGGTCCCTTCCCTTACTTATTCGGACCCGTTCCTCCTTGGATTTGAGCATGTTGGCCACACCTCTTCCATCACTCTTTTGGTCCCTCCCCTTGGTCGGTTCTTCTCCATCACTCCATTGACTTCTTGTAGTGACCGCGCCTCTCTTTCACTACTATGTTACCTCACCTAGGCCGAGTCATCTACATTCCTCATCTTGCCCGAGTTTCGAATGTCTTTGGATTAGATTCTCCATAGTTTTTTCCTATCTACGATGTAGATTCGAGGATGAATCTCCTCAAAGGTGGATGGGATGATACGAGCATGGACCCATTAATGCCTGCACACATTACAAGGGAAAAGCCTCCTGCGTGACCTATCTTCCTCCGAACGCGCGCCACGAGAGGGCCAAGACAGGGCTCTAGCGGTATACCGCCTCAGCCCTAGCCGCTAGCCTCGGCATTTTGGGCAACATTGGTAGCGAGCCTAGTAGTATACCGCCAAGCTCCAGGCGGCATACCGTCAGGGACATTTTTGGCTATTTTGTGAGCCTTTCAAGCAGCCCATCCACGAGCTTCAAGGCCTATTGTTAGGGGCATTTTAGGGTTTTATCCCATGTAATAACCTAGCTATAAATAGAAGGGTTTAGCCTCTTTTATAGCTTGGTCTTGAATTTTGAGTGAATCTATTTATAGACCAAACTTTAGTGTAGCTTAGTGTAACTAGTTAATTTAGGGTTCTTAGAACCAATCTATCATTTCTGCAAATTCAAGTAAGTTTCACAATTAGAGAGTGAAAGGGTTGAGTTTGTATATTTGAGATCCTTTCAATCACTTGTGATTGAAGATTACTATCTAGTTATTAATCAATACATCTTCTACCTTTCATCCATTTAATTCGCTGCACCATTACTCCATCTTTCCTTCATCCAATCGGTCCATCAACTTCACCATTTCATCCATCATCAAGTCATCGTTCAACCTCCCAAAGAGGACTAGGTCCGTGCACGCCTCAAGAGGATCCGGGATCGTACCAGATTTCCTAGCTAGTATAATGATGAATGGAAAAAAGAATGGTAATTCTGATGGATGATCCAGTTGGGCATGGCTAGTGCGTTGGAAACTCTGTGCGGGAAAGCATATGGTGCAAAGCAACACCACATGCTTGGTGTATACCTTCAACGATCCTGGATAGTTTTGCTTCTTTGTTCTTTCTTGCTTCTTCCTTTGTTCTTCTTCACAGCCCCAATCTTGGAGGCTTTAGGCCAAAAGAAATACATTGCAGAGGTGTCAGGATACATCCTTATCATCTTCTCTTTTATCCTATCCTTTACCTGCCAAATGTTCTTACAAGCACAGAGCAAGAATTCCATCATTGCGTACTTGGCCGCAACTACCCTCACCATCCATGCCTTCCTTTCGTGGCTACTTACTGTGAGGTACAAGTTTGGAATCCCAGGAGCTATGATATCCACAATCTTGGCCTATTGGATTCCAAATGTGGGTCAGCTTATGCTTGTTACCTGTGGAGGCTGCCCCTAAACATGGAAGGGTTTCTCTGCTGATGCTTTCAAGGACCTCTGGCCAGTCTTCAAGCTTTCCTTGTCATCTGGTGTTATGATTTGGTAATTATAAGTTCTTCATTATCAGATTAATTAATTCATAGTGGAGATCCCTTTCACTCAAGTTTATATATGATATATGCAAGTTGCCTGTTATGTACAACCTTGAGCTCTGGTACAACACCATGCTTGTTTTGCTAACTGGGAGCTTGAAGAATGCAGAGGTTGCAATTGATGCACTTTCTATTTGGTAATTATATATGTTCATGGCTACTAGGCTGCTTAATTTTCCTACAATCTAATTTGGTTAATTAGAGATAAGTTCGTACTGCGCAAACCTTTAACCTAAATGCATTGACCACATTGTATTATGTTCTATTCTATCCGTTTATGGTTTTTGTAGTCTCAACATCAATGGATTGGAAATGATGGTATCTATTGGTTTCTTAGCAGCTGCAAGGTATGATTACAATCCATCAATTCATCACCCGGGTAGCTGAATATATTATATATAGTATTGATAACTTGTGTTATGGGGTAGGGGTTATTCCGTCAATAGTCGCGATGATTGGATGTCCGGGTCGTCTTACGTATAGCCTGCAAAGAGCCGGAGGGGGAGGGGGGGCTCCGGCATAGAGCCTCCGACTATCAAGTTAGAATCGTGGATAGTACGAACAAGTGAGAGATATGGGAGAGTTACCGGAGTGATTGTACAAGCTTAGTGTAGTGATTTTCTGTCCGTCCTCTTATGGATGGGGGGTGGGGGTATTTATACCCTTGCCCTTGTGTGGCTTCCTGAGTCTAGTGGGGCCCGTATTTCAGGCTAGGTGTAGCTTATGATGAGCATAATTAATGCAGTCACTTCCTCATTAAGAGCCATCACTTTCGCATTAAATGCCTTATGTTTTGCCTAAGACTTCCTTACGTCCACCGCCTCAGGCTCTAAGATCCGCATTAATTGCCGTCACTTCCGCATTAAAGGTGTTTTGGGAGATGATGATTACTTATGACTCAGCAGGGTCATTCGGTGGGTGGTACAAATGTCGGTACAGATACGTAGGATGCCTTCCACTCATGCCACCCTCCCGTTAGTATTCCTGCCGGAGGACTAACGGGAGGATTCTTCCGCCGCCTACGTGGCTTAGTTTTGTGAAGACTAAGTCAAAGGGTCGTGAAATGACCTTCTTGCCCTTGTCCTTTTTCCATGTATTATCAGAAGCCCAACTGAAAACCAGCCCGAGTGTTTACCAAGGGCTGTTGTTAACCTGGTAGGGTTCAAAAATTTAATTCTGAGTGCCCTACCCTTGCTCCCCTTTTAGTTTGATCTTCTCATTTTTTTCTCTTTCTATCGTACCAACTTCTTGCCAGGTATCGGGTAAGCTTCCTTTTGCTTGGTATTTTCACTCGTTCTTTCCATTTTGAGCTTTTGTTGCGTTGATTTGTATGTCATATTTCCTGATGATTGCTCCATTAGACGCCCAACTGAAAACTAGCCCGAGTGTTTACCAAGGGTTGTCGTTATCTTTTGCCAGGTGCGTAACTGGACTGATGCGTTACTTTGCTCGGTGTTGTGGATCCTTCTCCCTTTTTTTTTGGATTTGGTAATGAAGTGTCGCTTTGATTCGCGGGCTCTTGTGTTCTTAAATGCGGTGCAGTTCTTTGGTTGGCACTTTGCACGGATAACTTTTGACTCCAAATGTCGAGTTGTTATTGAAGGGATACCACGCGTTGCTCCCTTATTTGTTGTTGCCACGACAGGCGAATGATTTGCTTATAAATTCCATTTATTTCTCTTTTGTTCCTTCTTTTCTTCTCCTTCTTCGTAAATTTCTCTTTCCTCTTTCGTGCCCGCTCCCTGTTTTTGGATTGTCGTTTCCCCGCCAGTTTTTTTGACCGTTCTTGTCTTTTGGGTTCTTCGTTTCTTCGCGAGGTATTTTGCTATCATCTTTCTTCCTTTTATTTTTCGTTGGTGACCTCCTTTGGTATTTTTATAAATATGTCTGGTACTCGCTCCTCGCGTTGTCCCATTAGACCTTTGAGTAAGGCGGAACAGAAAATGGCGAGAACTCCTTCCACTTTTACTGAGTTGGGGCCCTTGTGGAATGAGTTATACGAATTTAAGGTTTGCATTCTTGAGGGGTATTTTGCTTATCCACCTGATCCAGATGTTAGGTTGAACACTATTTTCCCCGATAATCGTAGGATCCTGTACACCACCATGTTTCAATATGGCTTCTCGCTTCCCCTTCATGGTACTGTTATTAGATTGTTAGGTCGTTGTAAGCTAAATCCTGCACAGATAACTCCCCTCTCCTGGATGGTTTTGTATACCTTTTTAAGAGTTTGTGAGCACAAGCGTATTACGAATCCTCCCGTTGAGTTGTTTCAAATTTTCTTTCATCTATGCTATCGGGAGGGTTTTGTATCATTTCATCCTCGTTGGGGTGATGAAACAGTTCTTCCCTTCTTGAGGAATTTCCATGGGATAGAGGTTTCGATACCGGGATGGAGAAACCGATTTTTTGTTCTTGACATGCCTACTTTCTTGTGGCGTCCTGATTTTAATCGAGAAATTACTGACGCGGATTGGGATAGGCCGATCCGTTATATGACCGGTCTTAAGAAGGCTTTCGATAGATTGATGGCTCTTAACACTCCCTTTCTTGTTAGGAGGCTGGTTTCGAGTGCCGCTTTCAAGGATTGCCTTATTGGTAAGCCCCGTTTTCTTCCTTCCTTTTTTGGGTTTATTCTCCTCTGAATTTTTTTTCCGTAGGAGATGTGGCCAATAGGGGTGCTACGGTAGAGTCTTCTTCTCAAAGAGTGCCTATCGGACCTGATTCAGTCCCCATTTGTTTTTCGAGGGTGAAGTTAGAGGGATTTGATCTTCCTTCTTCATCTAAGGGGTCTCCCTAGGTTGGGCCTCAACAAGTAGTACTTTCTGGGATGGATTCAGAGCAAGTTGTTTTGGGTGTTGCTGATGAGTTGATGGATGTAGAGGATTCTACCGATTGCCCTGATCTCATTCCTAGGAGTGTTCGGAAGCGTCAAAGGGTAGAAGGTCGGGCGATAGTTGCCGACATGCAAGGGACTTCTTCAACAGTTTCGGTGGGTGGAACGAGCAGGACGTCAGTTATTCTGCCTGATACCGTGGAATGCAATTCTGTGCCTCCCTCAGATTCAGTGGTACCTTCCGAGGAAGCACCTATTTTTCCTCGTGAGTTTGTACGGTTACCGTCTCCCTCGACTACCGTGTGTCGTCAGGATAGTTTTGTTCCGATAGATAGGGAGTTAGGCCAGCCTTCTGATCCGGTAGATCTACCATCCTTCCTTCATTTTGTTCCGGGTTTGTTGCCTCCTGATGCCTCTTTGAACAACAATCGTCTTTCTGGTCCACCTCGTGAGCCGGTGGTCCATCTCTCTACTGTTCCAGGTGGTCTCGCTTCCTATCGTTTGGACTTGCATGATTTTAGTACTTCTGGTATGCGATCCATGGGTTTTTCAAAAACAAACATTCTAGAGTTGGCTTTCGTGGTAGAAGAAATGTTGTGTTCCTCTTCCATTGGGTCCTCTATTCAACACTTGTCTTTGGATGCTCATCATGCTTTGGTTCGTGAGGAGTTGTTTTCCTCCTTTCGTGATTTTCAGTTGCTAACAAAATTGGTAGATACTATCTTGATAAAGCGGATCAATCTTTCGTTGATTCTTAGAAACTTCGTGACGAGAACCATTGTCTCGTCTGATTGCAAGAAGAGATAATGGGAAGTTTGGAGAATGCCACCACTAATCTGGTTATGATAAAAAAGGAGACGTGTACTGATAGAGCCAAGATTCTAGAGCTGGAAGCCAAGCTGGTAGCGATGGAGGCCGAGAAGGGAACTTATCTTGCCAAGATAGATAAGCTTGAGACAAAGTTAGCGCATGCGACTTTTAAGGTTTCCTCTCTTCCACCGGGGTCAGACTGATTTTTGTTAGGGATTGAGTGATTTTTTAAGTACCGATTTTGTATAACTTTTAAGTATCGGACCTCATATCATTTTTCTTGTCCTTTGTAAGAATTTTCATTGATTGGTGCTTTGTTCCGTTTAGTTCCTTGCTTGATATTTTCTTTGACATTGTTTTGCTCCGCCCGAGATTATCTCGTTGATCTGGGTGCCGTTGATTCTTAATCTTTTGAGCCCCTCAAATATTCATTATCACAACTATTCTGAGTGATGTATGGTTTCTTCTGTTGAAGTAATAATTACTGCTGCCAAAATGTCACTATTTTTGGGATGTAAGTGTCATTGAGTGTCTAAGTCGTAACTGTAGCTGTTTTGACGTGGATAATAAACGTAGTTGTATTTTAACCGTTGGATTTCTGCCACCTGTTGCCATGGTGCATTTACTGAGGAGGGTTCTGGCTTATAAATGGGATGTTTTTAGAGACTTTCATTGCTCATCTCTCTCCCCTTTTTGGGATAAACTTGTTGCTTTCTGCTCTAATCTTGCTTAGAGCCTTTCTCTTTCATTTTCCCTGGGTTCCTGATAAATGGGGAGTCGGTAGCACCCTGTCGTTACAAAACCTCTTGATCATGTTTGATAACCACCTCTGGTTTGAGTCGATGGACCGTGTTGACCTTGTATTAGATGCTCCTGATGGTACTGGAGGGGTACGTTACCCTTTGTCCGGTGCCTCAAGAGCCTTGGTTTCGTATCTTATGTTTGGCGAAGGAAATATTATTCCGGATCATGTGTGTCTTACTGAGCAGCCGCAAGAAGGTGTCATTATCGATAGCCATCTCCCCGATGGTGGGTGCCCTCTTGCCAGTAGAATTCTTTACTAACGTTCATTCTTGGATTGCTCTTTCGAGTGGTGTTCTTTCAGAGTCTTCAGTGGTTGCCTGTATCAAGCATTGCGCTGATAATTCTAGAGGATACCTGAGAGAGCTTTCTTTGGCTTGTTCATGAGTTACGTCTACCGCTCGTGAGCAAGTGGACACCTTTTGCTCCCCTCCGCTATTATTCACATCCAGCTGGTAAGGGAGGAATGCCTGGGGCTAGAGGATGTAAATCCTTCCCCGTTGATGTAACGCATCCTCATCCATCCGAGGATGGTTGCAGCCGCTCAGCCTTAGTCGTTTCTTCTTCCAAGCGAAGGTTGCAGCCCCTCACTTGGGTTGTGTCAGAATTTGGGTGGATTATGAGGAGTAGAAGTTGTGCCGGTAGACAGGCCTTTAGATGGTTTGGCTGATTATGAGGAGTAGAAATTCTTTTATTATTTTTTGCCTTTTTCCCCTTTGTAGATGCCGTATGGCTGAGTATTAATGAATCCGGTAGTGTTTGTTTACTTTTCATGCTTTCTTCTATTTTGTATTGCCGAAATGAAACTATCGAATGAAGGTAACAAAAGCCTTGTAACGGATATGATACTCTCTTTTTGGTAACGGAGATATTTTTATCTAACCTTTCTCCCTTCTGGTAGGATAACGTATCTTGGATGATCACTGTTACGATAATTGTCTATTGGTTTGACAGATGTATCCTTTAATCCGATATCTAGCTTATCGAATTGTAAGATGTGAGTACTGATTTGAGTGGATTTTTTGCTTATTCCCAACGGTCGTGTGTGCTTTTAATGTTCCATCTCTTTGGGTCTTTTCCAACAGTCGTGCCCTTCGAATGAAGTGTTTTCTTTTCTTGCGTACTTAATGCCCTCTGAATTTCTCACCTTTTTAGGTGTCACGTTTCTTCGGGGTGGTGTGACTTCATTAATATTTTATTAATTGCCTGACTGTAGATTTCCTATATTTTCCTTATCTTCCCTCTCTATAAATCACCCCTTTTGTTTTCGATTCTGGAGTCTCATTTCAAATTTTGCCATCATGGATGAGCAGACTAAGGGAGAGCTTCTACTTAGTGTTTCCATGGTGAAGCACAATTCCCTTCGGCACATGAACATTTTGCAGCAAATGATTCAAGACACCTTGGTCGACATTACTCACCTGGAAGATATCGTTCATCAGTTAGAGGTTCGAAGGGATTTGACCATCGATGAGGATGACGATACACTGGATATTGTTACTTCTGTCAGTGAGTGCCTTACTCATCTTCGTGTTGCCGTCAACATGCTCCAGCACAAGAGGGGTCAACTGGAAGCTTATTTCCGGAGCGTTGCTATGATTCCTGTCGAAGCTGGAGCGGTGGCTACCTCTCTGGGAGATATCCCCATTGTCCCTGATTCTGGGGATGAGTAGTGTTTTTTTCTTTCTTGTTTTTATGTAGATGCCGTATGGCCAAATATAAATGAATCGTTCCCCATTCCCTTTGTTATTCCTTGGGTTCTTTTAATGTTGCGTAGAATGCCTTTAATTTTTTGTACAGATCTTCATGATGCTTTGTGATTCCTTTTGGGATGGTAGTATCCTCCTGAAATTTTGATTCTTCATACGGTAGAATTTTCGGTAGACATTTCCTTCTGTTTCTTTATTCAAATAGTTTGGATATGGGCTAATCTTTCTCATTAATGCCATGTCAGACGCATTTATTGCGCGTCTTTATCAAAGGAGCTTTGTGTCTTTTTAGTTGCCTGTTTGAGTGAAGTGTTTGTCTTGGTTTTTGAAGCGGAATTTTGAGGAGTCATTTCGGGGGTGTATGTAATCATTGATTTAGATTTCGAAGGGATTTTGGTTGTCTGATATCCCGGGAAGTTGAGTGACGCGTCGTTCCGCGATTGGGAGTACGCCACTTGTCGTTTACTGATAGGGTTTTTCGACGGTACTGATGAGGTGCTATATATACTTCGTTACTCTGCCCTTTGCCTCTCTTTTCTTTGCCAGTTTTTTTTCTTTCCTCCTTTTGTTATTTCTCTCTCTGCCCGCATTGCTCTTTAGTTTTCCTGTTGCCAGAATTTCGATCCGTCTGTGTTCGTTCGTGCTTTGATCGTTGGTTTGCTAGGTACTCCTTTCTGTTTCTCATTGTTTTTCCGTTCTGGCCCGTTGTTTCCCTTTTATTTCCCCCAATATGCCTCGAGCCACCCCTTCTGTGAAGCCCCTTGGTATGTATGAAAAACAGATAGATGAGACAGCTTTTGTGTTGACTAGTTTAGAGGATATTGAGAGGGAATTGTCTCAATCTGGTGTTGTTTTGCCATCTGAGTATGAGATTAAGGTTGCCAGTGAGGGTATTTGTTTGAATAGTATTTTAGGGACAAATCAATGGGTATTATATACGAAGATGTTTTGGTATGGTTTTAGGCTTCCGTTATATCCTTTGGCAGCCAATTTGCTTAGTGACCTTAATTTGAACCCTGCCCAGATAGCTCCAAATGGTTGGTCCTCCATCCATGCTTTTATCGAAATCTGTAAGATAAATGACATATCTTCCCCCTCTGTTAGATTATTTAGGTACTTTTTTCAGTTGTACTGTCGCAAGAGTGCGGTTTCTTTTGGCCCTCGCTGGAGCGATAAATCGGTGCGAGGATTTACGCTCAATTTTCAGGCCATTGAGACTGTTATTCATCATTGGAAAGATCATTTCTTTATCATGGAGTCTAGTTCCTTTCCCTGGAGGACTGGTTTTAACAGAGATGTTTTGGAGGGTCGTTGGAGGAAGACAACAAATCTTTCCGGTTCATCTCAAGCGTTAGCTGATAGGCTTATCCTTGTGAGGTCCCCTTTTCACACTAGGAAACTGGCTATCGGAATCCCTCTATCGGAATGTCCCGAGGGTAAGTATAATCTCCTTTGTGTTTAAAGGGTTCACCCTTTTTCTAACTCTGATATTTTCTTGTCTTTCGCAGAGATAAAGCCACTAGAGGTTGAAAAGAGAAAGGAACGAAGAGAGCGAGGGAAGGATTTCGTTTCTGAGAGTACCATCAAATCACTGGTGAAGGAGCAACGAAGGAAAAGGAAAGCTATCGTTAACCCTCCCCTCCTAATAAGAGAGAATCCTTTTGCCGACGAGGGTGCCGATTCAGAATCACTAGTATCATTTTCCTCTCATTCCCGCGACACCAATTCCGACATGGACGCCCTTTGGAACAAACGCCCTAGGTTAGATGAGGGTTTGTCTTTAGTTGGTGTTCAATCTGAAGGCGGGGCCTCCCTTTCAGAAACGCCCATGGTTTCTGTGCCTTCTGAAGGGTTTTCCCCCGCTAGGATTGTTGGTTCAGGTATTTTATCTCCTTATCCAGTTGATCTTGCATTGGGTGATGTATCGGCACCGATGTCTTCTCCTCAATCGGAACCTTCTCAATTTGTTTCAACTGGGCAACTACCTTCCTCGAGTGTGCTTTTCACTTCTCTGGGCCCTACCGATTTATCTTTTATTCCGCGCCCCTCTCTACCGTCGTATTCTTCCTCTGGCGTTACCAGTTCCTCCTATGATTTTGTTGCACATCTTTCCTCTCACGGTCCTTCAGGTGAATTGACCCATCGATTGGATATGCGACATTTTGGTTCCGAAGGTTTAAGAACGTTGGGAGTATCGGATCCCGCGGGTGATGATATGTAGACTGCCAGGTATCTTTCTGAAATGATAGATATTCCAGAGCATAAAGAGGTTTCTGCCCAGCTACCTTTGGAGGTTCTTTTCGATAGGGTCCGTTCTGCCACGTTGGTGGGTTCTTGTCGCGTTCGTTCTTTGTTGGACCATTATACTCATGAGTTGGAAGCGGTTCGCAACGCTGAAGTTTCTTGGCGGCAACATGCCGAAGAGACTGCTTTTAAAATGGAAGAAGCTACTAGGAAGATAGGTGCATTGGAGGTCAAAATTTATAGTCAAGGAGGATTTTTACAAGAGGGAAGCTGCGAATGTGGAGGAGATATCTCGTTTGCGCTGCTCTCTAGCTGAAAGGATAAAAGAGGTTGAAGAATTTCCCTCCAGGCGGACTGATCTTCAGGAAAAAATTGCCATTACGATCGATGGTTTTGCGGAGGTTTATGGGGAGTCACAGTTAGATCCTGGAGGGATTAATCCCGTCGTCACCCGTAGGCTAAAACAGGCAGGTATTTTCTTTCTCAATGAAGATCCACTGGTAGATGTTAGTGGGCCAACTGGTGCCTTTGGTCCGTCTGATAAGGTTGCACCTGGTGAGGAGAAGTGATTTTATTTTGTTTGTGTAATTCGGTGGAAGTTTTATGTAATCCTGGACCTTTTTATATTTTACCAATAGTAGTACTATTTTTCTTTAGGACATGTTGGATGTAACACTGGTGGACGCTTTTACCCCTTTCGTTCTGGCCTTTTTATCGATCTTTGCATTTTCATGTTGATTTACGTATTTCTGCCACGTATGATTTTCTCGCATTTCCCTATGTTTTTATCTTTTGGCCGTCACATCAATCAATTTGTTTTTGCTTCTCGAGGTGCTCTGTTGCCTCTTTCTTGTGAACTAGCCCTCTCTCCTCTTTTTATTTTCTTTTTGGGTTGCCTCGCCGCTTGGTTTTGTTCTTGCTTTCTCTTTACCTTGAATGATCAGCAAAAAAATTTGCTTTTATCTAAAGCTTTGACTGTGAAGCAACATGCTACCATGGTGGATGGTCTTGCTTTAGAAAGTATGATTTTTAGGACTTCTGAAGATATTCGTTTGTTAGAGGAGCTTCTTGACCCTTTAAAGGTTCGTCGTGATACAACTTTTGACAATGATGATGATTCGCTACAGGTTATTTCCAAAGCTGCTGTCTGAATTTCCCATATTTATGTTGCCATTAACATGCTGTAGAATAGGAAGGCTTTATTGACATGTTGTTGGGAAGGGATTAAAGCTTTATCTTCTGAGGCCACTTCTATAACAGATGTTGTGAGAGGGATTCCCAGTCCTCCAAGTGTTGGAGGCGACAACCGGTCTTCCTCGCCCTATCCTTTTTAATTGCGATGTTTTGTAGATGCCGTATGGCTTTTTCTAAAATAACAATATGGTTTTTCTCCCTGTTCTTCGTAATGAACGATTTTGTGTGTGGTATTTTGTTTTGATCTTTACATGTTTTTCCCTTTATGTTTATTTTCTTACGAAGGAATACCCCGAACATGTATCGTTTGATGAGGAGTACCGCATTAGTTAGCCTTCCGTTATCACCAAACGGGAACGGGACTTGCGAAGGAATGCCGATAAGTGGAGTACCGTACAACAGTTCTTCCGTTGTATCCAATCTTTTAACCCTATCAAAGGAATACCGGTAGGTTTTCATCCGAAGGAATGCCCACAGAGTTTCTTTACGAAGGAATGCCGATAGATTTTCTCACGAAGGGATGCCGGTAGAATTTCTCACGAAGGACTTCCAGATGTGAATTTTTTACGAAGGAATTGTGACAGGGTTTTCTTATGAGGGAATGCATTCAGTATTTATTACGAAGGAGTGCCAATAGAATTTATTTTCGAAGGGGTGCCTGATAGAATGAGTGCTATATTAATTGACCTTCTATATAATAATTTTTTACCTTCCTTACTGTTGGATGCGTATCACTAGAATTTCTCACGAAGGAATGCCGATAGAATGCCCATTGTTGATACCCGGATTTTGACGCCATTTTTAATTAATTTTAGCATTTCTGTTATTTAGTTAATTTACAGTCATTTTCAGTTGATTTACTGTCGCTAGCATTTTTAGGTGTTTCGTTGCATTTTAGCATCATCGTTAGCATCGTCAGCTTTCGAAATCGCATTTTTAATTTTTCATCACGTATTTTCATTATTATTTTCATTATTATTTTTAGCCTTAAAAATCACATTTTTAATTATCCGGCAGTCGTTCGCTAGTTTTTTCTTCGTTTTAGGTCATCACATGAATTTTAGGACTTTTAGTTTTTTAGTGCATTTTTTAGTATTTTTATTATTTTATTATTATTTTCGTTCGAGCTTTTATTAGACCCGAGTAAGTTCGCTCGGACAATAGCTTGACTTTGAAATGTTTTCCATCAACTAGTTGCTAGCTTTTTTTCCGTTCGCAACTGTCTATAGCGTTTAGTGTAATTTTCGGCGTAACATCATTATTTTTCCGTCCGAACGTTTCACGTTTTTGAACGAGAAAATAAACACGTTAAATGGAAAATTTTCATTATTCTCTGTAGACGGTTAAACCCGTCGTATTTTTCTCTACGCGACGGTACCTTCGGCTCGAAAAGTCAGAACGTTTGTTGGCAGGAACCGGCTCGAGGCCATTTAAATTAGATGAAGGGCCATTTAATCATGGCTGTTGATCTGGTCAACCAAGGAAAGTCAACCAAATCAACGGCCCTTGAATTACCTAGCATGGTGCACATGCACAGTGGGCATGGACGTGCAGCGGAGCAGACCACTGGTATTACCTACTCCCATCGCTTCCTAGCTCGAGCCCATAGCCTCCTACCCCATTCAACCATCATCACGCCTCCCCTAGCCACCACGCGCAGCTCCCCTGTCCTCCAACCCACGCGATTTCGGGCTATAAATACCGGGCCCCCTCCTTCATAAAAAAGGTCCGAAAATTTTACATGAGAAGGCCACTGCCCCTCTCCATTTTCCTTGCCAATCCACGTACTGCTGAACCCCATTCCTTGCGCTCGATCCCCTCCTCTCTCGGCAAGCACTGTAAGCATTTCCTCTCTCTCTCACTTGTTGTTTCTTTCTTTAATTTTCGTTCTTGCTTTAGATAATCAGTTAATTGCTCAAATTTGTTACAATCGCTTGAGTTTTAAGTTAATTTCACCACACTAGCATTGATTAAACTGTTCGAACGTTTGAAGTATTTATTTACTAATTAAACGGGTTAATGCACATTATTGTTGCCGTTGCAATTGTCACTGTTTGGTTGGGATTTATCTTACTGTGATCGTATGTTTGCATTGTTGGAAGGGAGAGGTTTCTTTCGGGCCAAGAACCAGGCGAATCGGACGCCTGGTTCGTCACCTCCGTAGCCGGCAGTGGCGCCAGCGATGTGAGGTTGAAGATGATTGATTTGGGCCAAATGGCCTTCGCGCAAAAAATAGAAGAAAGGTGATAGGCTTGGCCCATCACCGTTAAAATTAATTTTCTTGGGCCAGGAATTGTTCCTGGCCCATTTCTCCAAATTTTAAGCTGGGCCCAACCCATTTATATTTTTCGAATCTTTGGTTCGTTATTTTTTTCGCGTAAAAAGGCTCGCATGCTTCGTATAATTATTCTTCATGATACAGGTTTATTTTTCCTACATTGTATACATGGATTGTTTAGTTCATTTTTTTAAATATTCGTATGCTTTCTTTATTTATTTACTTTCTCACATGCTATTTGGTTGAACATTCCTATGCTTTTAATTTCTCGTATGCTTTCAAATTCTTACATGCTTTTGTTTAAATCCTCAAATGCTTACATGCTTAATTTCTCATATGCGTCGTTTCCATGTTCATATTTTTCGTATGCTTATTCTTGCATCAACTTGTTTATTGAATTGTTTTGTTTATATACCGGAATTGCTTATTTCTTGTCGTGACATTTATTTTTATGTTATTTAACTTCAGTCATTTATATTTAGCAATTTAATTTCAGTCATTTAACTTACCGCCTATATGGTCGGTTGCCATTTAACTTTTCGCAAATTATCAACTGCTTTTAATTTTCGTAAATATTCAACTGCTTTAATTTTTCGCAAACTGCTGGAAATCCTTTCGCAAATTATCAACTGTTTAATTATCTGCACTTTAAAATTCCGCAATTTACTTTCGGCAATTTAAATTCAGTTATTCATTTTACCGCCTACATGGTCGGTCGTATTTTAATTTTCGTAAATATCCAACTGCTTTAAATTTTCGCACTTATCATATTGCTGGAAATCCTTCCGCAAATTATTAACTGTTTAATTTTCCGCACTTTACTTTTCCGCACTTTACTCTTCCGCACTTTAAATTTTCCGCAATTTACTTTCGGCAATTTAAATTCAGTTATTCATTTTACCGCCTACATGGTCGGTCGTATTTTAATTCTCGTAAATATCAACCGCTTTAATTTTTCGCAAACTGCTGGAAATTCTTCCGCAAATATCAACTGTTTATTTCTGCAAATACCAATTGTTTTATTTTCCGCAACATCAACTGCTTTAATTTCTCGCAAACTGCTGGAAATTCTTCCGCAACATCAACTGTTTTATTTTCTGCATTATCAACCTGTTTTATTTTCTGCAAGCCGTCAACCATTTTAATTCCCTATAAATCGTCAACTACATTTAATATTTCTGCACTTATCAAAACAACATTTAATTTTCGTATGCGTTAAATCCATCATTTTTCGCATGCAACCAACTCAGCATTTAATCTTCGTATGCGTTAAATCCATCATTTTTCGCATGCAACCAACTCAGCATTTAATTTTCGTATGCGTTAAATCCATCATTTCTCGCATACCATCAACTCAGCATTTAATTTTCATATCCGTTAAATCTATCATTTTTCGCACGCAATCAACTCAGCATTTACTTTTCGTATGCGTTAAATCCAGCATTTCTCGCATGCAATCAGCTCAACATTTAATTCTCGTATGCGTTAAATCCATCATTTCTCGCATACAGTCAATTGTCATTTAAATTTTTGCACTCATAAAATTGCCTATTTATTTCTCAAGCTATCGCTAACACTCTTACTTTGTAGGTTTTAAGTTCAAGCTTCGCTCGAAAGTACGCCTTTCAATTCCTTTTTATTTATTCAACGCTTTTCGTAAATATCAATCGTACGCATGATATATAGAATTGCTAGAACTAAAATCAACTCACATGAACAACGTGTTTAAAGACTTGCTTAAAATGCCATGTTCATATGATTTTAAATTCTCGCTTGTATTGACTGCATGTACATGGGGACTTTCGATCCCACATCAGTTTTCCACTTCAAAAATCTATCATTTAAATTTGTACTCTGTTAGCAATCCATGTTAGGATCACGTAGTAATTAATTTAATCATGCATGGCCCGATGATGAAATAAGAGGGCGCTCATTCAGTCTTATGGAAAATTCAGTCCCATCACGTTGCGGTCAGGAATAATCAATCAATCTCGATAAACGGTAACCCCGTCAGAAAGATTTTTTAATTATCCCTGAACGGTCACGATCATAGAAAAGACTAAAGTGACAATTCCTCTGAGGGTCCCCTTTTTCAAAACGCATTTTATCAAACACCTTTTTAAACACCTCTCTCATCAACCGGTAACCATTTTCGGATGTGACTCGGGTGCCTAACACCTTCCCGAGACCATAATACGACCCCGAACCTTTGTTTGGGGTCCAAACCCCTTTTTTGTGCCTTTAGTTTTTTACTTATTATATTTCTTATGCCATGACGATTAAGGTTCCCTAAACCTAGCAACCAAATTAGGGTGGCGACTTCATTGCATGCTGCTAGGCGTCCTTTTACGCCGAGCATCTGAAGGTCCCAAATTTCGTTGCACACTCGCGAATTACTTTTTCGTGGGGCGCGACAGTTTGGCGACTTCACTGGGGACTTTAGGGTCGGAGCCGGTTTTATCTTTTTAGAGAGGTGTTTTGTTTGTTTATTTATTTATTTGCTTTGATCAATTGCTGGTCTGTTCATTTATTTGCTTTATCAATTGTCATATGCATTTCATAGCGCCCTACACCCAGGGGACAATTACCAAAATAGGAGGGTAGTAGTGACGCCCTAGGACACATGTCCTGGGTAGTGTTCACCAATCCCAACTCGGATGAACCCCTAAAGCCAGTCGAAAGGTTACACAATTTCGCAAGAAATCGGGACACTGGACGACACTTTAGGGACCTTTTCATGGTATCATCCGGGAACCGTTCAAGCCAGTTAGAGGTGTCGGAATCAGAGCCCCAGCACGTGCATCATGATTATACATGTTTGTCGTGGCTCTATTTGTCTTGTTGGCATATTGACGTGATTTTTTCTGTTATATGAACTACGGATTTCTTACACGTGCAGGTTACTTTGCATTTAAAATTTTATTTTTGTCCCATAGGACCTATCTTGCTCATTCGACATGTCGGCACCTACACTACTTTCATTTAATATTTTCAGGGGACGAAGTTTCGACGATCAGGCCGCACGAGGAGATCTGTTGGAACGTGGGTTCGCCCCTGACATCACCACTAAGATCAAAGTAGAAGTCGTGGACTTCGACTTAACTAGGATTCGGATGTTGAGAAATGAGCTGACTGAAGACGAGGAGACACAGTTTGAGGGTAGTTATGGAAAGCTACTGACCCTAGTTGACGTAAAGACTGATTGGGGTTGCATCCGGGCAGCCCTAAAATTCTGGGATCCCTATTATCGGTGCTTCTCTTTCGACAAAGAGGTAGACTTGACTCCTACGCTAGAGGAGTACTCAGCTCTGATGTGCTTCAGCTCTCCTATATCGGCCATATACCAGAATGTTCGACTCGACTCCTCGAGTGTCAAAATAAGGCTCGATAAGTTGTTAGGAATCACTACTCGTGTCAGAGAGGGTGACTACTTCTGGTGCTGGTCAGATATTGAGGCACGCTTTCGATTGTCCAACGGAAAGAAACGCTTAAGGATTCTAGCTTTCACCATTGTAGGATTTGTCCTCTTTCAAAAAATGAGGAATGCCATCGACTTTGCAGCAGCCAACATCTTTTACAAAATGGAGACAAATGCCATCAATCCTACAATAGCCATTTTGGCCGAGACCTTTCGCTCATTGGACTCTTGTCGAAGAAAAGGGAAAGGGAGACTTACATGTTGCACCCAGTTGTTGACAGTGTGGTTGGTCAGCCACTTCAAACAGGTTCCTGATCAGACCATTTTCTTCGCAAGCTACATAAGGTCATGCCCTCTACTCAGGGTTATCAACGCAATGACCATAGATAGATGGGAGATGGAAAATAAGGATGTCTGGATCAACTGATTCATAAACCTCTCAGAAGAAGACTTCAGTTGGTGCGCCAAATGGCTGCAGACTTCCAATCCCATCGTCTGCTGCGGACACTTACCTTGGGTTCCTTTGATCGGAGCATGGGGTTGCACTCACTATTGCCCTGCCCTCGTCCTCAGACAGTTCTGCATCACGGAAATAATTCCCGTGACATTTGGCATGACAAGATCAGACGTGCCACACACCGGAGAAAATCAGGACATTCAGTTGTACGCCCAAGACTGGGCCCACCCTTTTTGTCTCAAAGGACACGGCATCCCTACAACCACAATACCGGAATATCCACAATGGAGGTCAAGACGAGTTAATGGCAATGTCTTACCTCGCCCGGAAAATTAAAGACCGAGGGAAGAAGAAGGGGAATCTCAAGTGAGCGAAGGAATGGATGTCATGGCTTACGCTCAAGTGGTAGAACAGATGCGATCAGCACAAGAAGAACGAGATCTGATGATAGAGGAAAGGGATATGGCCGAAGCTCGTCAATGTGGCTTAGAGGTCCAAATGAATGAGTTAAAAAGGCGTAGTAAGGACATTCTCCACATACAAGTAGTAAAATAGAAAGTGGCCCTCAGGGACTTCGAGGAACGTCTGAACAGCGAAATCCACAAGAAAGAAGCCTCTAGTGCCATAATTGAAGACAAAGATTCGACGATAAGGGTTTTGACTACTCGCGCAGACGTGGGAGATAGAAAAAGCCAGGCACTGCAAAGCCGAATTACCGCCTTAGAGGCTGAGTTAGAGATGAAGAAAGGGGAGTTGGCTTCGATGGAGTACCTTTGGCAGCAAGACTCTAACGTCCAAGATTGATACCTTCATAGGAAGGCTCGAATATCGGCAACCTTTTTTTTTCTTTTTCATGTAACTAGGACCCCTGATTTCATCTATCTTAGCCATTTTTGATGAATTTAGGAAGTTGGCAAGTTTACCATATTTTGTAAACACTTTTTAATGAAGTCGTACTCTTTCGGATATTTATTAAATCGCCTCAAATTTTCTATATCAATTATCCATCCAAAGCAACTCAAAAGACCATCACGAAAGGAAAGAGATAAACACAGTCGTTTCACCAAAAAAAAAAAACCAAAAAAATCATACCAAACAGTCGAAAAATCCGGGTATTGCTCACTCAAGGCCATTGTCCTCTTGGCGTATCTAAAAACTCCAAGTTCATAGCATAGATCATCATCTCTCCCCTTGGCTGGGCTCACCAGGCATCAGGCCTCGCATCATCGAAAGCATAGTGTAAAAGAGATCTTCTTAGCATGGCATTGGTTACCCCTGCTAGTTTGGGTTTCGCAGATAGCATCTCTGATTGCTTCACATCGTTGGAATGAATAGAGGCTTCCTTCGTATCGTGCCAATAGCTGGTATATCTCACCTCTCTGACCGCCCTGAAAATATCAAGTGAAAGTGTAGCCGGAAAAGTGAATGAGCAACGTGGAGGCCTCGAGATTGCACATCACCTGCATATCCTCACTTGTACTTACTCTTTTCTGTATTTTTCCTTTTTTCAGGTTCACGATAGCTCCTCAAAAGCAAGCTACTCCGCACGGGCTCCCCCTAACTAGACTTCAAAAACGAAAAATGACTGAACCGGCTAAGACCGATGAAGCACTAATGGCAAGAATCGCAGAGTTAGAGGAGCAAGTTAGGATCAGTACAGAAAGGGCCACCAGGGCCGAAAAGGAAAGAGTTGAAGCTGTCACCGAATTGCCACCGGGTTTTGATCCCCCTCAAACAAGAGGACCTCCCTCTTCGCTCGCTGTCGCAGGACCTTCAGTACTCCCGCCGCTTTCTAGCCCCGAGGGCCGATGGAAATGGGTTAGTCCCTTCACTACACCCACCCCTGCAAATCCTACAGTTAAGGCGGATGGAGATATCGCCCCGTCGCTTCAGCACCTTTCGATCAACCCTGCCGTGGACCCCAGCAAGACCCAGGCCCACCTGGAGAACCTGTATCTCCCTCCTATTCCTCCGAGCACAGTTTCCGGACCTGTGGGAACTCAGCCTCTTACTTTCAACCCAGCACAACCTCAGTTCTCATCAGAACCTATGCTACCCTTCGGTTCTAACCCCATCGGGGCCGAGAAACCGAAAAGTGACAGACTGAATCTTCTCGAGGAAAGACTCAGGGCAATCGAAGGGGTCGATCCATTTGATCCCACTGGTCCTGCAGATATGTGCATGGTCCCCGGGATCGTCATACCTCCAAAGTACAAGATCCCTGACTTCGAAAAGTATACTAGGGTAGAGTGCTCAAGGACCCACCTCAGAGCATACTACAACAAGATGGTAGAGATGATCCACAACGAGTCGTTGTTGATCCATCTATTCCGAGAAAGCTTAACCAAGCACGCCCTAACTTGGTACATGGGTCTAGATAGAGTCAGGATCAGGACGTGGAGAGACCTGTCCGATGCCTTCTACAGACAATATAAATTCAACATTGATAACAATCCACCTCACGACAAGGGCATTTTTGTCTGTTTACCCCATATGGAAAGGAAAGAATCACTGTTCCTACCGCTACGGTAGGGTCGAGGCTGTCATTCCCCTCTACGGGACTAACGCCAGGAGGGCTGACGTCTCGTTGGGGGTCCCCGCATGGAGCTTCTAGATGACCAGAGGTGCTATCCCACCTCAAGGGAAACGCACTAACCGTTACCTTGCCGGGGTAACAACTACCCCATACCTACCGCCATGACGGTACATCATAACACGGGCAAGCCGCAGCCTCTGACGGGACCAGTTGCTCCCTAGCGATCCCACTCGCACAGACATGCTTATTTCATCTATAAATACCTCCCCCACGAAGGAGGAAGGGAAGAAGAATTCACTGGCCCAAGCTCTGCCAATTTCACCACTCATACTAACTTAAGCATCGGAGTGTTTCCGCCGGAGACCCCCTCCGGCGTCTTGCAGGTACAACGGACCACCGAGGATACTGAACTGGAGAAGCATTTTCCCTTTCTATCCTTCGGCCGAAGACAAATTCTTATCAAATTGGTGCTTTCATTGAGAGCTTTGGTTCTATTAAGTGAGCATCCTTAATAACCAAGCTCCATTCTTCCCGAAGCTAGGAAGATTATGGCTTCAGAGTCAGATCCCGCGCTGTCCCAAACCTCCAGCATCCCGTATAACACTCGCCGACGACTTTTCACTTTTGCTACCTCTGACATCTCTACCTCAGTGCAAGGAGTCACTGCGGGAGGATCAGATCCTCCCTCTGGGCAAATGACAGAAGCAATAGTATTCTAGATTTGTTCCCCTTTTTCCCATATAGCGGGAACCAGCTATTCTACTACCCAAGCGAGGGGATCTGTGGTCGCTGATGCAGACAACCCTTTCGCGAACTCTATAGCGGCCCTTCAAGCCAACTGGATCAGTTGACAGAGTTGGCTGCCGGGTTTACGCCTCATGCCTCAGGACCTGGCATGTCCTCCCAGATAGTTTTCACTCCATCTATTATCCATGAGCGACCGTTGTCGCCCCGACAATCAAGAGGGCTTCCGTTTTCTCTACCCTTGCCATCAGCCCCCATGAACGTCTCACAGCTTGCACACGGACCTATGGACCTCCCTGGGCAATACAGGGGAGAAGTCCCTATCCTTGAAGAAGGCCGCCGACGTGACGAATATAGAGAGCATTGGGATGATAGGCGCGGCGAAATGTTCAGAGAACCATCCCCTAGATACAGTGAAAGATCCAGTAGCAGAGGGCGACGAACTCGAACTCCGAGAAGCCGCAACCGATCTCCTAGGCGGCATCATGAATATGACCCTCAGAACCCCAGATATGATGTCGAAGTTCCACCCCTGCATCGCCCTCATAGAGTCCCTGATGGCAATGCCAGCCACCCGTTCAGTTATCGTGTGAGGCATCACAGGGTCCATCGACATGTGAAACTCCCCGCCGAATCATATGATGGCACGAAAGACCCTATTTCTCACCTTAATAAGGTGAAAGATTTTGTGCAATTCCAAACTCGTAGCGATGCAGCGCTATGCCAGATCTTTGTCATGACACTATTAGGGGTGGCACGTCTCTGGTTCGAGGGACTCCCAGCTGGATCCATTGATAGCTTCTCCCAGCTGGAAGAGAAGTTCAGAAGTCGGTTCAGCACCGCAATCCCTATCAGAAAGTCAGCAGCTGCGCTATTCGATATCCATCGGGGACCGCAGGAATCATTGAATGGATTCTTAGGACGATTTGATCTCAAAATGTCCTTGACACCGGGGGTAACCATCGATTTCGCAGTAGAAGCCCTTAAGCGTAACTGCCGTTACGGAAAATTGAGAGACGCATTAATGGTGGACCCACCATTGACCTTGGATGCGCTAAGACTAAAAGCGCATAATTATGCGAGGATGGAAGAGGAGGAAAATAGAGAACGGATGCGGGACATACCGACAGACCCATACCTGGCCCCTAACGCTCCGTATAGTAGCACCCCCGACGCGCGACCTAATGATGATTATAGCCAACGGAAAGAGCACACCGCCAAGACCTCTAATCGGCAGAGAGGCAATTTTTCGAAAGGGAAACTCAGAGGGTCCCCCACTCAAAAACAGACAGATCCGCCAAAGGGCCGGATATATGACCCTGAGCTTCCTTCCCTCATACTCCCAAGGGCGGAAATCCTAGCGATAGTTCAGCAGCAAAATCTGCCCATCCGTTACCCAGCTCCTGTGAAATCCGGAGTAGTCATGAGAGGAAGAGAGAATGCATATTGCAAGTTCCACAAGGTCAAAGGACACTCGACCGATGTGTGTAGAGAACTAAAGCTGGCCATAGAACGGTTAGTTGAGGAAGGCTACCTCGGAGAATTTGCCACCAAGACAAGAGAAGGAGCTAGGAATAACCCAACTGAAGTAGTAACTGATCATAGGCAAACACCCTCCCGCGCAACGGGGGCTAACGCAGTTCCCCTCGGGCTGAATAGAGAAGCTCTCATTGTTCACAACGATCAGATGCCTATGATTAATATCATTGCAGGAGGAACGCCTTACTTCGAGGAACAACAAACGCCCAGTCCCGGGGAAAAGCGCAAACGAGAAAGTGCGCAGGTAAAAATTGAGGCAATAAGCACTTTAGACAGGATGGTATTGTCCTTCTCAGAAGAAGACGAAAAAGGCATTGTTTTCCCGCACAATGACGCGTTGGTAGTGACACCCGTCATTGGCAGCCACGGGGTGAGAAGAACCCTTGTTGACAACGGGAGCGCGGTAAATTTATTTTCACTAGAAGCATATAATCTGATGAAACGTCCTGATGGCGAGCTGGCGCCTTGCAAAAGACCAATCGTTGGAATTGACGGGGTACCAATCCCGGTAGCGGGGATCACATCACTGTCAATATATTTATGAGAAGACACATCCAAACGCTCTGAGAAGCTATTATTTCTGGTCGTAGGCCTGACGCTGCCTTATAATGCCATACTGGGGAGACCGTTCCTCAATCGCTTTAGAGCCGCAATATCCCAAAAACACCTGCGAATGAAATATCCCTCGTGGGACGGCGTGGTCTCAATCAAAGGAGACTAGAAGCTAGCCGCTGAATGCTACCTGCTCATGACTCAAAGGAGTTACAACCGGTACGTATGCGTAGCAGATGATCCCTTCGATGATAAAGAAGAAAAGTGCACTCAGCCGCTGGATCAGATGATGTCAATACCTATCAGTGAAGACAGTGACGCGAACCTCTTGGTCAGTGAGAAGCTAAGTCCCGAAGAGAATGTGCAATTAACCCGACTGCTAAGAAAATGCAAAGGAGAATTCGCGTGGAAACCGGCAGACATGCCTGGAATTTCACGAGAAGTCGCGGAACACTGGTTAAACGTTAGCCCTGACGCTAAGCCTATTCAACAAAAGCGGCGCACTTTTTCATCTGAAAAAATAGCAGCCATCGAGAAAGAGCTACTAAAGCTCACAGACGCGGGGTTTGTCCGAGAAGTCCAATACCCAACCTGGCTAGCTAACCCTGTGTTGGTTCCAAAGCCTAACGGGGATTGGCGCATGTGCATCGATTTCACTGACCTGAACAGCGCCTGCCCCAAAGATTGCTATCCTCTTCCTCGAATCGATCAGTTGGTCGACCAAATCGCTGGATACGCATACCTAAGCTCCCTAGATGCTAACTCCGGGTATCATCAAATTCCCATGGCTATAGAAGACGAAGAAAAAACCACCTTCATCACCCTGAGGGCTACTTACTGCTACACTGCAATGCCGTTTGGGCTGAAAAATACCGGGGCAACGTTCCAACGCATGGCGAATAAGGTTTTCCAAAAGCAAATCGGGAGAAATGTAGAAGCTTACGTGGACGACATCCTAGTCAAAATTCGAAGCTTTAAAGACCACCTAACCGACTTGGAAGAAGTCTTCAGTGTGATGAAAGAATACAAAATGAAGCTGAATCCGAGGAAGTGCATGTTCACGTTCCAAACGGGAAAATTCTTGGGCTACGTGGTTAGCCGAAAAGGTATCCAACCCAACCCTTCAAAGATAAAGGCCATCCAGGATATGATACCCCCTCGAACTGTCAAAGAAATACAGAAGCTCACTGGACGCATCATCGCGTTAGGACGGTTCATATCTAAACAGGGTGAGAGATGCTTACCTTTTTTCAAAGTCATTCGAAACAAGGCCCCCTTCGGATGGACAGAGGAATGTGAGAAAGCGTTTGTGGGACTAAAAGCTTACCTGTCATCCGATCTAGTGTTAACGAGGCCTGGATTTGGCGATGAGCTATACCTATACCTGGGCGTCGCTGACGAGGTAGTCAGTGCCGTCCTTGTATGAAGTGAAGGGCACATACATCGTCCTATATTTTTCGTCAGCCACATATTGAAAGATGCTGAACTGCGATACGCCCGCATCGAGAAGATAGTGCTTGCCCTAATACAGGCAACGCGAAAGATGGACCGATATTTTCAAGCCCACCCCGTCACCGTACTCACTGATCAGCCGTTGAGAAAAATCTTTAGAAAGCCAGAATCCTCGGGAAGAATGTTGATTTGGGCAATCGAGCTCGAACAATATGGGCTGCAGTACAAAGCTAGACCGGCTATCAAAGCCCAAGCGTTAGCAGACTTCATAGCAGAATGCACATTCACAAAAGAAGCGTTAACAGAAGCGTCAGAAGAAGAATCAGAGGATTCATGTCTCCCGTCCCCGGAAACGTACGCAGATTCATGGGTTATCTACATGGATGGAGCGAAAAATCAAGAATTAGCAGGCGCAGGTGTTTTCCTAGTCGGACTAAACAGCATGGAGATACGATACGCCATCAGAATCCTGCAACCCTTGTCCAACAATGCAGCAGAATACGAAGCGTTGTTAGCAGGACTCAGAATAGGAAACAGCTTCTCCGTTGAAGCTACACCCGTCTCGGAAGCGGAACGCGGCCTGCGCTTAAAGATACGGGGGGACTCTAAACTAGTAATGGATCAGGTTCTGGGGAAATCTCAAGCGAGAGAACTCATCATGATTCAATACTTGGCCAAAGTAAGGCGGGAGCTGTCGAAGATGCAGGAAAAAGGCACTCGGGTCACTTTTGAACATATCCCCAGGGAAAGCAACGAAGAGGCTGACAGTCTCGCCAAGATGGCAGCCAATTTAGAAGCCCCCATACCCAATGATGTGTGCTACGGAGAATTACCCACACCTTCTTTCATGGAAGAACAAGCATCGCTTTGTGTGGAAGAAATAGAAGGCGACTGGAGAACCCCAGTGATAGAATATCTGAAACATGATAAGCTACCGGAGGAGAACGCGGAAAGGAGGAAAATCCTGAAACGGGCGGCGCGATGCACATATTACAATGGAGAGTTAATACGGAGGTGTTTCTCCCATCCTGCTGCTAAGTGCATAACGAAGCAAGTAGGCCTGCATGTACTACGAGAAATTCATGAAGGGATATGTGGCATGCACATCGCTAGCGACACTCTAGCATCTCAAGTCTTTCGGTCAGGGTTCTACTGGCCCACCATTCGGAGAGATTGCCATAACTTCGTGAAAACCTGTCAGAAATGTCAGGAATATGCCAAGATCCCTCGAAAACTAGCCGTGCAGATTTCAGAGATAGTCGCTCCATGCCCGTTTGCTAAATGGGGCATCGATATTTTGGGCCCGTTTCCGAAGGCCAGATCTCAATTAAAATTCGTAGTCGTGGCGGTGGATTATTTCACAAAATGGGCTGAAGCCGAGGCGCTAGCCACCATCACCGCAGAGAAAATCTAGCATTTCTTCAGACACCAAGTCATTATGCGATTTGGGATACCGCGCATACTGATTAGTGACAATGGAACACAGTTTACAAGCCAATTCTTCAGGGATCAGTGCGCGGAATTTTAGATTGAACAAAGGTTCTCCTCTGTGGCACACCCCCAAACTAATGGCCAGGCCGAAGTGACCAACCGCAGCATTCTTACTGGCATCAAAAGAAACCTGGAAGGCTCCAAAAAGAAATGGCCAGACGAACTGGCATATGTATTATGGGCCTACCGTATGACTGTCAAAGTCAGCACGGGAGAGACTCCTTTCGCATTGGCCTACGGAACAGAAGCTGTCACACCGGTAGAAATCAGCACCGTTAGCCTTCGGGTGGCTCATTTCAAAGAAGAAACTAATGAAGAAAGGTTACGCGCTAACCTTGACGCACTACTAGAAAAACACGAGGAAACTCTCCTAAAAACCCTGCACTACAAAAGGAAAATGGCACAATACCACAACAGGCAGGTGAGAGAACGATTGCTTAAAATCAGAGATTTAGTGCTCAGAGATAAGCGAGCGGCAGGGCAACATATGGGAAAACTTAGCCCAAACTGGGATGGACCATATCGCGTCACCCGTGTTGTGGGGAGAGGAGCCTACCATTTGGAAACACTCGAAGGAACGCCCCTGCAGAATTCTTGGAACATAGCTCGGCTGAAGCTATATCACGCTCGAAACTAGCCTATCCTATCTGGTAATATCAACGTTTTGCTAACAGATGAATTAAATATGTTCTCCGTGCGTTTGCTGTTGAAAATATGCAGGTAGTGAAGAATGCCAAGAGTGAAAATCCTATCCTTGTGATGGCTGGTCCTGATCAGACAACTCACTAAGACGAGGCACGCCCTGGCATAACGAAGCGTTGGGAGTGAAAATCCTATCCTTATAGCAACCGTGCTCACATAGACGACCCAGTAAGATGAGGCACGCCCCAAGGAGAGACCAACTCCGTCCTGGAAGTGAAAATCCTATCCTTGTGGTAACCGTGCTCACATAGACGGCCCATTAAGACGAGGCATGATCCAGAGACGCGAGGTTTCAACGCTTGGGAGTGAAAATC
The DNA here is from genome assembly GCA_963691705.1 of Viola odorata. NCBI lineage: Eukaryota > Viridiplantae > Streptophyta > Magnoliopsida > Malpighiales > Violaceae > Viola > Viola odorata. Next base: position 946,350 of record OY829540.1, on the reverse strand, counting down.
CTATCCTTGTGATGTCCGGTCCTGATCAGACGGCTCATTAAGACGAGGCACGCCCCAAGCCAATCTTTGACGAATGGAAAGAAAGGATACTCCAGCTAGTAACCGAGCGGTTGATACCCAGTGAAGTAAAGGTGGAAAGGTATCCATACCGCAACAACACCGTCACGGCAGGCCTAACAAAGCTAGAGGTTTCCCCCAACAACAAAGGGTGGCATGAAGTTGAGCGCAACACGGGCAGAAGTAACGCAGCAAACGCCAGGGGCGAACATGTGTACAAGCAGTATTATGAAACAAGGCAGATAACGAAAGTCCATTCAAAAGCAGCGGCCTGATCAAGAAAAGAAGTAATATTGTCAATATTACAAAATAAAGGGGAGCACATCGGCCACAAAAATCAAAAAAACATATAAAGAATGATGTCTAAGGAGCGGGTGGTGCGTTGCCTCTTCCTTGTTGAGCAGATCTCCAGCGGAAGAAGCCCTCATCAGTGGCGTCGGAGGCCCTCTCATCAAAATACCTAGCAAGAAAGTCAACGTCAAGGTTATCTATCCCATGCTTATGCATAAAACCGTCCGACATGATGGCCCCACCTTCCCTCAAATACCAACGGCTCTTCTCAGCAGAAAGAGCAAGCTCGGCAGACAGCTCAGCATTTCTCTATCTTTCCTGACAAAGCCCGCTCTCCTCTTGAGAAAGGTGTTCGCTCAGGACCGCATTTTTCTGTTTCTCTTCCTCCAGAGCAAGCTTGATAGCCTCCATCTCCTGCTTAACAGTTGTTGCCCCCTGCGCAGCAACTGCGGCCTCCCGCCTGGTAGTCTCCGATTCCCGATTGGCAGCAGCAAGGGCATCCACGTAACCCTGACGCTCAGACAGTAGCCTATTCAGCTCCCCCTGCCCGTTGGCCTCCACCCTGGCGTTCTCCTCATCCATGTAATGGAGATGGCAGAACGAGGAAAATGCTTGGGAGCGGAGAAAGTTTATGCGTTCCTGTGGGCTCTTAGCCACGAAGGCATCCCTCTCCCTCTGAAGAGACATAATCTCGGCTGCCAAAAGAGAGGTAGACGCGAGGACAGCATCAGGATCAGCATCCGCTGGAAATTGCAAATAGTTATCCCGGAAGGAGCGCAGGTTAAGCTGGTGAGTAGGCAGGAGGGAGGAGTATATGAAGAGGCGTGGGCCATCAAGCTGGGAACAGGGCCACCTCTCGCGGCAACAGGAGGAGACACAGGAACAAAAAGCAAAGTAGTAGGAGAACCGGGTCGACTGCTGCTACCTTCCGCGTTAGGGACAGAGGACCCGTCTCCCCCAAGTGCTTCAAGATTAAGGACACTTGGGTGAGAATAGATCGGAGAATCGCTCAAAACATAAGGACCACCGCCGAAATCAGTACCCTGCAACTGCTCAGCAGGCATACTCCCACCCCTAGGGGCCACAGAAGAAGGATTAGCAGCAGACGACGAGGGGCTATGTTGAAACTCATAGCGGGCCTTCTTCTGACGCTCTCGAAGGGTTTCCGCCATAGACATGTCGTCTTGAGAGGAAGAATGAGCAGAGACAGTGGTGGCCTCCTAGACAATACAAAAACAGAATAAGAAAGTTGCGAGAAAAGAACGCAAACCGTAAAAGGAGAAAAATACACACCCGGGTGCCTAAAGAAGCTAGAGGAATCCCAGTGGGAATCGGGTTAGCTGTTGTCTCCGAAGAGACTGCAGTCTGGGGGGAAACGGGATACGCAGCACGCGTTTGCCTAGCCCTTCTCTTCTTCGCAACACGAGTACGAGGAGGCAGTCGGGCAATGTCCGGAGCGATAACACTGGTCTCTCCTTCAGCAGTAACAGCAGCAACGGCCGCGGCGGCTCTGGCTTCGGCTTCAGCTTTCTTCTTTTGCTCCCGTTTCCTTTTCCTTCGGAAATATTCAAGCTCCCAACCAGGCGGAGGCACTGCACAGTTACAAAATGTTAGCGTTAGCACTTCTTGGCAGCGTAAAAGGAAAAGGTCAAACCCTCACCCCTTTTGCACTTCTCCATGTCCAACCCGTTAGCTACTTTACGGGCGTCAACACTGAAATCTAGTTGAAGCAACGTCTTAAACCAACCGTCCTCCAGGCCAGAAAAGGGTTTCCGATTACCCCAAGCCCCATCTTTGATCTCCTCATTAAAGTCGGCCCTCCACAAAGGCTCGGGCAGATCAACTATAAAAAATTCTTCTTTCCAGTGAGGAACAGAAGACTTGATGCCCATGAGTTTCCAGGTAAAGGGCTTCAATGAGTCATCTTCATAACGGGGGGATGTTGATATAACCCCCTTGCGAGAATATAACTGGAAAATATCATGAAGCAATGCCAAAGTGGGAGAAGCAATCCCTTTGAAACGGCACAAAGCGGCAAATGCGCTAACAACGCAAATCGCGTTGGGGCTCAACTGAGCCGGAGCCAAGTCAGAATCAGCCAACAACAACTTTACAAGCGGGTCAAGGGGAAGACAAAACCCGTAATCAAATAACTTTGCATACAACATTCTACTATTGTCAGGCAAAATGCTGTTCAGACGAAGTGATTCAGAAGCAGCATACACGGGATAATCTTTGGAAAATCGAGCCTTAGACCCGACAAGCTTACGATGAACTAAGGGCAATGTATAAAGGGAAGTGGGTGTGCTATCAATTTTTCTTCCTCAGCAGACCTGTGAGGATCCCCTTCCTCGGCAGGTTTCTCAGAATGAGTTGTAGCCATAACTAACAAAGGAGAAAGGAGGAGGAAAGAAAAGGGTGTGTACCTTGGCAAAAGAGAACACCAGGAGTCTCAGACCAGGAAAGAAGAAGCGGCGCGGGTTATTTGTCTAGAAAACAACAGCGTGCAAGAAAGGAGGTTAAAAAAGAAAGAGAAGGTAGGGATAACATTATATATAACCCGGAAAGGGGACGACCAATCAGCAACTGACACATGGCGAAGCAGCGCGTCAAAAAGAAAGACACGCGCGAGAAGGTTAAGTTTTAAAACAATGATGAAACGCTTCAGCATTCGCGTCTCCCTAGAAGACGCTCGCTTCAAATGCCTCTCCATGAAAGGACACGTGTCCCACTTCATCATTACTTTTCAAATCACATCAAATGGGGGGACTGCGGCATTTAATGACCTAAAAAGCAGTGCTAGCCTCACCAAACGGTACGACGCGACGATACAAGGAAGATAATGAAGAAACAACGGTAACATCACAACGAATCAAATGGCGCAATAAGGGTTACATAACGTCAGCATTATTACAGAAGAAATAATGTCAAATGATCTTCAAGAAAGAATAAAAGAAAACAGATAACAATGAGAATAGCAACAAAGGAGGACCCAGAAATCCGTTGCGGAACTTGAGGCACCCGTCGGATGAAAAAGACGCGCACCACCGTTACCGTCAGGTCCCTTCCCCCTCTGGGACAGAAGAACCGTTCCCACCTTTGCTAACCTCATCCATAACGGTAGAGATATAATCAGCAACCTGGGCTGGATTAGAAGAATCACCCTTGAAACGGGCTACAAATCCAGAAGTGAAGGCCTTCAAGACCTTCTTTCTCCACAACTCCTCCTTTAATGGTGCCCTGGCAGACTCCTCATCTCGAGCCAACATCTCTTCGCGGAGAAGGAGATTTCTCTTCTTTTCCAATGCCAACTCTGCCTCCAGAACCTCTATTTTTGCTTTCCCGGCAGACCTCTCTCTGTTCAGTTCCTTTTGCGACTTGTCATGAAGACGCGTTAGCAGTCTCACATGGTCCGCCGATTTTTGAAGCTGCACCTTCTGAACACACATCGCGCTAGAGAAATTTCGTGACTCACGATCATGAATCTCGAACAGATAGTTCAGATAATGGAAGGTATCCAGAGAGTCATTCACAACATGCCGGAGACGGGCTGTTGGAGGAAGCTGAAGAAATTTCTCTTTCTCTGCCCGGGAGCCCATCATCTCCCCTATCAAGGGCGCGGTAAACTCATCTCTAGAAAAGGGTTGGGGAACCCCGACAACGCGGAGACCGTTAAAGCAGAATCCCGCCAAGTTCATGCGATAGGCTGGGGACCCGTCAGGGCCACCGTAAGAAAGATTAATTGACAGAACGGAAGAGGAACCCTCAGTAAACACATTTGAGATAGGAGTGAAAAACAGTTGTGGAAGGGCTTTAGGCGGCAGCCCAGCAGTCGAGTCGGCAGCAGAAGATGTGGTCACCACGTCAGAGATATAGTGAGAAATCGGAGAATTATGAGCGTCAGCTGTAGGAGGAGGACATGCTGTCAGAGGGGCCTCCGTCTCAGTAGAGCAGGTAACACCCGGAACCTCAGTAATCTTTACTGGCTGAGAGGTCCTTGCCATAGGCGAAGCGACAGGTGTAGAAATAGTTACCGCATCAGCAGAGGATGCCCCAGTAGCCTGTTCACTCACATCCACTCGAAGTCTTTTCCGACGCAAAGAAGAAGCATGGCAAAGGTCTGGCTTAGCTTCCATATCCTCGTCGTCGCTATCAATCACCCTTGTTGCGGTTCGACTAGAGTCTATTCCCTTGCGACGATCTGGTAGCCAATTTTCCACGAAACGAGAAGCTCGGACAGAGCCGCCGAGCCTTCGCCCTCCCCGGGCAACCGTCTTAGTTCTCCTCCTAGGGTGTCGAACGCTTTCCTGATTAGAGCCCTCGGCAGGAGGCGAGGCTGGTAAAGTTCGGAGCGGCGCTACATTCAAAGGAGCGCCAGTATCACCTGGAAATTGACCGTTAGCATCCTCTATAAAAGAAACGTGCAAGGATGAATGAAAAAGAAAGAAAGAAAGTATGAAAAGAGACAGACCCACCTATAACACACTCCTCCAGAGGCTTGAATAATGCGAAATCACGGATGCGATAGCAGGTGTCCTCGTCTAACAAAGCGTTAGCCTGATCCAGCTCAGCTCTGGTCAGTATCGCGGGATTCATCCAAACGGGGCCTATGAGCTCCTGGTTGAAATTAATACGCCACAAACGGGACGGTAGCTCGAGAACGAAAAAACTACTTTTCCAATCAGCCACACCCTTCTCAAAGCCGCGAAACTGCTGCCAGAACGACTGCACGAACGCGTCATCCCACTGAGGAGTGATTTCGATTAAACAATTATGACAATTCATACTAAAGAATTTGCGAAATAAATTGAGAGATGGAGTGAAAATGTTCTTCAACTCGCAAGCGCGAAGAAAAGCATAAACCGCACACCAAGAAGAGGGAGTTATCTGGGCAGGATTAAGGTTGTGCTCCCGCAGCAGTGTTAGTATTGATTCATGAACGGGAAAGCGGAAACCATAAAGGAACATCTTAAAATAAAGTAGCCTACAAAAACCCCACGCCGGGTTGTGAAGCCGCATATGACCTTCAGGAATAAAAGGTTCATACCCGGGAGGAAAGGTGATACCGTGTTCCTCCAGCTCGGCTTTCAGAACCACATCGCATGTAAAAGTACTGGGTGATTGCGCGACTTCCGGATCCATGGGTCTCCAGATAACCTGGTGTTGCTACCCGATTTTAGATTTAAAGTTTTTCATGTGTTGCATTTTTGTCATCAATTTCCTAAAATCATACTTCTGTTAATTCTCGTCAATCTGATGTTTATTCGCATGCCTTAGGTCATTTAAATTTTATTTCATACTTTTTTCGCGTTTTTATCACTTTTTTCGTTCGAACCAGTATCGGTCCCGAGTAAAATTCTCGAAACCGATGGTCGAACAATTCTGCTCATTAGCTACTTATCTGTTATTATTTTTCTAACTCGTGCTATCTCTTTCCGTTTCGTTCAATTTTTATTTTAGTATTTTATTACGCCCGAACTTTTATTGCTTATAAGTAAATATTTTTTATCAAACTATGTAGCGAAATTTTCACCATTTACTGTGTATTAATAATTTTATTTTATTTTACTCTACATTTTAGTGACTTCAATCCGAGTTTATATTCACTTTCAGGCAAAACTGTTCGTACCACCTGTTCAAACCAGGATAAATCAAAGGGAAGATCAAGATTTGATCTTAACCGTTGATCTGGTTGACTTACAAGTCAACCAAGATCAAACGGTTCTCTAATTAATAGGTTTTCCCCTATTTCTCACCACCTTTCTGCGCAGGAGCTAGAGAAATCAGTTCATCCCTCCTTTCCTCCCTTGATCCTCGCGACTTTCTCGATCGTCCCTCCGACGCGACCAGCAGCCTCGAGCCTCACCCTCTCAATTTTCCAAGCCTACTATCTAACCATCATCATCATCTCTACTCCCTCAATCAGCCCTCAATCTCCATTTCTCCTATAAATAGCAGCTCCAAGCAATAAGCAAAGGGAGGAGCTCGGGGGCACAATCCTGCAAAAGATCAATTTCAAACCCCAATTTCAATCCAGCCCTCCAAACACAACCTTTCCCCTACCAAATTAAACCCAACCAATTACCAAATTAAATCCACCCAATTATCAAACCAAACACCCAATCCAAAAAATTAATTAAGTTCAATTCATTCAAACCAAACAAACCAATTTAAATTAAACCCAAACCGTCGCTGCCGAAATTAAACCCAAACCTCGCCGCATCCAACCACCTCGCCGCCACCGCCAAAAGCCACGCCGCCGCTGCCGCTTCTAACCACCTCGCCGCCGATGCCAAATACCAAGCCACACCGCTGCTGCCCAACACCATCTAACCGCACCCGCCGCCGCTGCCGACTCACCCACCGCTACTGCCCAGCCGCACAGCCTCGCCGCTGCTGCCCAGCACCACATCACCGCAGCAGCGCCCATCCTCACGGCCGCACAGCCACGCCGCCTCAACAGCTACACCCAAACCGCCATTGCCAAATCCCACCTCGGCCACCAATCCAAACCAAAAGAAAAAAAAGAAAACAGAGAAGAGGAGAAGAAAGTGAGGTTGCGTTAGCCAAAGGAAAAAGAAAGGAAAAATTGAGAAGGAAAAGAAAAATGGGGCTGCTGGGCAAAGAAAGAATGAGAGGGTTTATAAATGGGCCGGTCGGCCCATAAGAAGGAAAGGATGGGCCAAGGCTGTTTTGGCCCAAACGGGAAAGGAAAGGAGATCATGGGCTTGGCCAAGCCAAGCCCAAATGCAAAGGAGAAAAGGCTTTGTAGCTGATGGGCCTAGCTAGTGGGCCCAATCACTAGGCCTAGTGGGCCTAGTTCGTTTTCTAGCCCATTTACTTTTCGTATTAATTTTTCATATTGCTTGTACTACTTATTTAATTTCCGTATGCTTGCATGTTTAGTTTTCGTAGGCTTGTACTATTTATTTAATTTCTGTATGCTTGCATTTTTAATTTTCGTAGGCTTGTACTGTTTATTTATTTTTCATACGCTTGCATACTTAACTATTTATGTCTGCATGTTTAATTATTAATTGCGTATGCTTTTGCATGTTTAATTATTTTGCTTGCGTATAATCGTCAAAAATAATTATTTCACTTGCGTATGATAATTCCAATGTCAATTATTTGTATGTTTGTACTATTTAATTAATTATTTTTGCATGCTTTCGAATGATTAAATAAATTATTCCACCAGTATCTAATCGCTAAAATTAATTATTTCGCTCGCAACAAATCATTAGATATTTATCTATTTTTCGATTGTCATTTTCTGAACTAATAATCTTGACTTTATAGGGCAAATCGATCGATGCCCTTCACAAGTATGCCTCATACTCTCAAACTAAAAGGGTAAAAATCGCCCATACCCTTCTCAAGTAAACGTTTCTTACCCTTTTATTTATTCCACGCTTTTTCGCATATCCGCTCGTATGTATGAATTATTTAGAAATGTTAAATTTAATTTATCTGTTGGACATGGTCAAGTAAATTAGGACTTCTTTTATTTTTTCAAGCATAATTTAAAACACCTCTTCATCCGGTAACCTTTTTAGGATGTGACTCAGGACCTTCCCGAGTCCATAACACGACCCCGAACCACAGTTCTCGGGTTTAGACCCACTTTGCCTTAGTTTTTATTTTTTATGCCATGACTTTAGGTTCCCTAAACCTAGAAACAAATTAGGGTGGCGACTTCATTGCATTATGTGAGATAAGTCCGATTTCGTCTCACATCTAGTCCCAAACCCGCGTCGCATTAGGATAGAAATCCAAAAAGGGGGGTGCGACAGTTTGGCGACTTCACTAGGGAACTAATAGGGTCGAAGCCGGATTTTTTTGAGGTGTTTGTTTTTTTCATACGATTTTTTGTACATGATTAATTATTTTTCATGTATTTAATTGATATGATGAATTTTTGTATTATTACATGATTTTTGTTTTATTTGTTAATAAATTGTTCACATGATTCATTGTTATTCGCTTTGATAAACTGTCATCGCATATGCATATCCACGCATAATCCCTATCGCCGGGCATCACCAAATAGGATTAGGTCGGTAGTAGTGAAGTCCTGGGGCCCACGCCCTGGTAAGCTTTCACGAACCCACACTCGGACTTGAACCCCTAAATGGGTGAGCGCCCCGATTCTTTGATGTTTCGGTAAGCAATCACATATCCATTTACTGAGGGACCACTTCTATGGTATCGTCCGGGAACCTTCCAGCCAGTTAAAAATAGTTGGTGTCACCCCAGCATATGCATCATATTGAAATGCGTATATTGCGACTTTGTTTAATTTTTTCCACTGATTTCTCAAAAAATTTCCAATTACAACTGGTTTCTCAAAATTTCCTACAAATAATTTCTCAAATTCTCTCCACATTTTACAAATGATTTCTCAAATTCTTCACATTTTACAACTGATCTCACATTTTTTCCACATTGGAAATCTTTTTCCGCAAATCTTCCGCATTGAAAATCTTTTTCCGCAAAATCTCCACATTGGCAAATTTTTCGTAAATTTGTCGCATTTGTAATTTCTTCACAATTTCCCCATATTTGCAAATTTTTTTCACAATTTCTCAATATCCATAAATTTTTCCGCAATCCTTCACATGTACAATTTTTCGCATTTTTTCACTTTCTCAAAACTTTCTCTACGATTTTTCCACGTGTGTCAAATGTTTTCGCAATTTTTCCACATGAGTCAAATTTCTCCACAAATTTTCCACGTATGCAATGATTTCCGCAGTTTTTCCCACGTGTGCAATTTCTCCGTATATTGCTCCACGGGTACAACTTTTCCTGCAATTTTTCACAGACAAATTATTTCGAAAATCTCTCCATGTGTGTATATTATTCCATAATTTTTCCATGTATGCGAAAAATTGCCGCAATTTTTTCACATGCAAATTCTTTCGCGATTTTCCCATGTTTATAATTTTGTCTCAGTTATCTCCGTAATTCTCCATGCTTGCAATTATTTTATTACCATTATTATTTACTCTTCTAACTTATTAAATCATCATTTTAATTTTCAGTCTATTTTGGATGTTATTGATTAGTTTTCTTTCTTACAGAACGAAGGCATGAAAAGGACTTCACCATAGTCGAGCCTACGACTATAAACAAGGGCGCTCTGTGGGAGGCAACCCACGTGTTCTTGTCAAATATTTCAATTTTTGTCAGTTTTAATTTTTAATTCCTAATTTTAGGATATCCTTCCCTCCAGACTTACTATTTAATTCCCCCCTTTATTTCAGGTGCAATGAGAAATGTAAATTGGGGGGCAAGCAGTTGGAATGAGAACCAGAAGAAGGAAACATAGAGTATCCACGATTGAAAACATTTTACCGGGGGGGCAGCGGTGCCCGAATGGGTTTTTCTTTCCACATCAACCTTCCTGCGGGCAGCAACGCCCAAATAGAACTTTCATTTTTGTTCCCCATCGAGATCTCAATGGTCACTAACATAATTTCGTAAAGCATGAATGGGTCTGGACATCCGATCAGAATCATGACGTGCTTGCCAATACGCCTCACTAGAAAAGGGAGAGTTTAAAACCTATTGATTACGTTGTCCATTTTCCTAAATCATTCTTCATTTCTACCCATTGTTTCTCCCTTATTTTTGCAGGAACTCGAATCATACCATGGTTACTTGCATAATGCTCAGCGAGATAAGGAATCTTCCTCTTATCGACTCTTGAATAACCATTCGGTGTGCCCTTACTGCCCTGCCGCATGTATCAGGGAAGTCCATCATGCATTCTACACCGGGGGCAACCTTTTGGAAACGCCCCACTTTCATCCATGGCGGCGGCTCAGTTCCCCCTATTTTCATCCATTGCGGCGCCCCGCCCTGGTCTCAATCTACATGAACATTGCAGGGGGCATCAACGTCAGAATAAGGTTTACATTCATATTTCCGCAGCAGCGCCTTGCGTCGACCTCAGCACTTTTACTGCACATATCAGAGAAGTCCACTTTCCTCTCTACCTCTAGAATTTTTGTACAATCATTCTGCATTCATTCCCACATTGGGGGGGGGGGGGGGGGGGGGGGGGGGGGGGCAATTCTTTTCAATTATTCATAAATTTTCGTGAATAGTTATACCCTCACATTTTTGTCTATAAAATTGCTAAAACTGTTAAGATTTGTTACAAAATGTGCATAAGATTCTTTGAATGAAATCCACACTACCTTCAAAATTTTCAAACCTTCCCTAGATTGAGCATGTTCAACATGTTACTGCATCATGGATAACTTGTGCATCCATTTGAAGTTATATGACATGCATGATCTCGCTTGCTAGATCTTATATCTATAGCATGTTTAGACGTAAGCAGTCATACATATACCCCTATGAGCATTTTGAGCCTTCACGCCATACTTCTTTCATGTGTGCAAATGCCAAGCTAAGTGCTAGTTAGATTTGCATAATATCCAGGGTACATGCACATTTAGACATGGGATAGCTGTAAGATGACAGGGGACTCTGCTCTTTGCTTCCACCTTTCTTTGGTCAATTTATTTCTTTGTCTTCAAACACTTGCCTTTGCTCTTTATTCAATTCATTTCTTTTCTAAGCTCCTTGTAAAATCTCTTGCTTCCACTTGAACTCCCTAAATAATGAGTAGTGCCCAACTGAGGTTGGTAACAGAAGAAAAGGTACACATCGAAATTGGTTTGCGCAAGAGGAATTGCAAAATCTCCGAGGATTGCTAATGGTCAACACTGGAAGAAGGCCAAAAAAAATCAAGACTTAAAGGCCTCTGCCAAAGACGGAAATGATGACAGACAAGACAAAAATTATACTTGCTTTACTCATAAAAAAAAAAAAAAAAAGAAGAGAAGAAGAAGAAGAAAAGAAAGAAAGAAGCAGAAGCAAGTACAAAAATGGTCAAGGTCATCAAAATGGTCTCAAAACAAAAGAGATCATTTTTGGTGAAAATTCAAAAAGTGGCCCTAAGTCAACAGGAAATGGTCTCTAAAAATAAAAGGAGATCATTTCCAATGAAAATTCAAAATTGGCACTTCGTCAACGACAAATGATGGTCTCAAAAGCAAAAGAGATCCTTCCCTGCAAAGATTAAAAAATCGGTGTGTTTCGTCAACAACAAATGGTGATCTCAAAGAAGGAGCGTCCCCAAGAAAAGCTAAAGAATTTGTACACCTTACTTCCGGCTTGCAACCTCAGTTGTGCGTTGCTCATTAAAACCCTATTTCCTTCTGCTAAACAACATTCTCCTTTCTAAATAGACTTCTTCTTTCGGTCTACACACTTTATTTCCTTTCTCTTGCAAAGTCCTCTTGATTATATGAATGCCCATGCATGTGCATCTTCATCTGAAGTTTATTCACTCGGATTGACATTGCAAATCTGATTTTGTGCTATGTTTGTTGCATTTTTATGAGTGTAAACACGTAGCCTAATTTCTGAGTGGGAGCGCAAACACTAATATCCGGTGAGGATTGCTTACGTCTACATGATGTGGGAAAGTCTTGTCCTTAAGGTCGTTATCTCCTGGGCAAGATGCAGATGCTTTTCTAGGCTTGTATCAAGCATGCTTATATGATAGAAACTGGATGACATGTTCTCCAGAAATGCGTAAACTCGTTGAACCTTCTCTTGATAAGGGAGTTGCTTTTATAAAATATTGGGGGCAAACTTTAGGGTAGTGTGGAAATACTTTCATAGACAACATACATGATTTGATCTCATTGAATTTTCCATTTATGAATTGATTTCTATTTTTCCATCCATTACTGCTTCGTGTTTGTTTCCTCCCTATTTGCAGGATACAGATATGCGTCAGTGGAATCTCATACTGTGATCAATCTCCGCCAACAAATCCATCCAACACCCGAATGGAGTACGTTACCACTCCACAATCAACTTTGTGTGGCGGCCCATCTTCCCCCACCATCATCAACATCCAAATGGACGACGGCCTACGAGTGCGACCCTCGACGTAGCTGAATTTTATTTTCCTCACTATCAGAGAAGACCATCTCACTATCAGAGATCATCATCCGTCCTCACTATCAGAGTGACATCTTCCTCACTATCCGAGAGAAGACCATCCGATCTCACTATCCGAGGTCATCATCCATCCTCACTATCAGAGTGACATCTTCCTCAGAGAAGACCATCTCACTATCAGAGATCACATCCGTCCTCACTATCAGAGTGACATCGCCCTCACTATCAGAGTGACATCTTCCTCATTATCCGAGAAGATCATCTCCTCATTATCCGAGAAGATCATTCCTCATTATCTGAGACTATCATCTCCTCATTATCCGAGAAGATCATTCCTCATTATCCGAGAAGATCACCCTCATTATCCGAGAGAAGATCATCATCTTTCCTCAATATCCGAGAAGACATCCTTCCTCAATATCCGAGAAGGCCGACATTTTCCTCAACACCCAAATGTCAATTTCATTTCCTACACAGAGGTCCGAGAGTTGCGGTGTCCCCATTCGGATCTCAAGTTATCTTTCTGCAGTCTACCCAGGTCAAAATTCTCCAATCACCCATTCCACTTTTCGGTTATGTCGTGGTGACTTGGTCACCCATGTTGCTGTGACGACTTGGTCGTCCACTTTTCAGTTGTGTCACGGTGGCTCGGTCACTCATTTCTCATTCGTTGTGTCATGGTGACTTGGTCACCCACTTGCCAACATGCGTCTTTAGAATGTTGTAAGCGGTTCGTCCCCACAACAGGTGTCTGTTGAATATTGTAAGTGGTTAGTCCCCACAACATGCGTCATTTTTAAGTGTTGTTAGCGGTCACGTCCCCACAACACATGTCTTTTCAAAGGTGTGAAAGGTCACGTCCCTCACATCATGTCTTTTTTAAAAGTTGTGAAAGGTCACGTCCCCACAACATGTCTTTTTAAAGGTGTGAAAGGTCACGTCCCTCATATCATGTCTTTTCAAAACGTTGTGATTGGTCACGTCCCCACAACTTGTCTTTTTAGAAGGTGTGATTGGTCACGTCCCCACACCTTGTCTGTTACGCTTATCTCTCAAGATAGTTTTTGTTTCGATGATTCATCCCCTTCAGTAATTTTTCCCAACATATCATGCATGCATCTACTTTTCCTACACAAAGGTATGGACTGCGAGTACTACCCTCGCCCTACCTGATTTACTTTTCCGCATCAATATCCGTGACTGCGATAGCCTCGCCCAGATGCCTTTACATTTCCGCATCAACGTTCGTGACTACGATAGCCTCGCCCGGATGCCTTTACATTTCCACATCAACGTCCGTGACTGCGATAGCCTCGCCCGGATACCTTTACCATTTCCGCATCAACGTCCGTGACTGTGATAGCCTCACCTGGATACCTTTACCATTTCTGCATCAACGTACGTGACTGCGATAGCCTCGCCCGGATGCCTTTACTTTTCTACAACAGGGTATGGACTGCGAGTGCTACCCTCGCCCTACCTGATTTACATTTAATCATCGTACTTTTCACCCCACTATCAGGGAAGTTCATCTTTTATATTTCTGCAATTTACTTTTCACCCCACTATCAGAGAAGTTCATCGTTTATATTTCTGCAATTTACTTTTCACCCCACTATCAGGGAAGTTCATCATTTATATTTCTGCAATTTAATTTTCACCCTACTATCAGGGAAGTTTGTCATTTACACTTCTGCAATTTACTTTTTTCCCACTATCAGGGAAGTTGTCATTTACGTTTCCGCCAATTTGCATTTTACCCCATTATCAGGGAAGTCATCATTTACATTTTTTGTCATTAGCAGAGAAGTTCGTCATCTACATTTCTGCATCTACTTTTCATCCCAAGTCTGCATTTACATACTGCCTTTTCAACCATTGCTGGTTCGGTAGCAACCATCTTTACTGCTCACCAAAAATCCTGATTAAGTCGGATTTTTGATAAGACAGTAAAGAGGGGGGCAACTGTTGCTACCCGATTTTGGATTTAAAGTTTTTCATGTGTTACATTTTTGTCATCAATTTACTAAAATCATACTTCTGTTAATTCTCGTCAATCTGATGTTTATTCGCATGCCTTAGGTCATTTCAATTTTATTTAATACTTTTTTCGCGTTTTTATCACTTTTTTCGTTCGAACCCGTATCGGTCCCGAGTAAAATTCTCGAAACCGATGGTCGAACAAATCTGCTCATTAGCTACTTATCTATTATTATTTTTCTAACTCGTGCTATCTCTTTCCGTTTCGTTCAATTTTTATTTTAGTATTTTATTACGTCCGAACTTTTATTGCTTATAAGTAAATATTTTTTATCAAACTATGTAGCGAACTTTTCACCATTTACTGTGTACTAATAATTTTATTTTATTTTACTCTACATTTTAGTGACTTCAATCCGAGTTTATATTCACTTTCAGGCAAAACTGTTCATACCACCTGTTCAAACTAGGATAAATCAAAGGGAAGATCAAGATTTGATCTTAACCGTTGATCTGGTTGACTTACAAGTCAACCAAGATCAAACGGTTCTCTAATTAATAGGTTTTCCCTTATTTCTCACCACCTTTCTGCGCAGGAGCTAGAGAAATCAGTTCATCCCTCCTTTCCTCCCTTGATCCTCGCGGCTTTCTTGATCGTCCCTCCGACGCGACCAGCAGCCTCGAGCCTCACCCTCTCAATTTTCCAAGCCTACTATCTAACCATCATCATCATCTCTACTCCCTCAATCAGCCCTCAATCTCCATTTCTCCTTCTATAAATAGCAGCTCCAAGCAATAAGCAAAGGGAGGAGCTCGGGGGCACAATCCTGCAAAAGATCAATTTCAAACCCCAATTTCAATCCAGCCCTCCAAACACAACCTCTCCCCTACAAAATTAAACCCAACCAATTACCAAATTAAATCCAACCAATTATCAAACCAAACACCCAATCCAAAAAATTAATTAAGTTCAATTCATTCAAACCAAACAAACCAATTTAAATTAAACCCAAACCGTCGCTGCCGCTTCTAACCACCTCGCCGCCGATGCCAAATACCAAGCCACACCGCTGCTGCCCAACACCATCTAACCGCACCCGCCGCCGCTGCCGACTCACCCACCGCTGCTGCCCAGCCGCACAGCCTCGCCGCTGCTGCCCAGCACCACATCGCCGCAGCAGCGCCCATCCTCACGGCCGCACAGCCACGCCGCCTCAACAGCTACACCCAAACCGCCATTGCCAAATCCCACCTCGGCCACCAATCCAAACCAAAAGAAAAAAAAGAAAACAGAGAAGAGGAGAAGAAAGTGAGGTTGCGTTAGCCAAAGGAAAAAGAAAGGAAAAATAGAGAAGGAAAAGAAAAATGGGGCTGCTGGGCAAAGAAAGAATGAGAGGGTTTATAAATGGGCCGGTCGGCCCATATGAAGGAAAGGATGGGCCAAGGCTGTTTTGGCCCAAACGGGAAAGGAAAGGAGATCATGGGCTTGGCCAAGCCAAGCCCAAATGCAAAGGAGAAAAGGCTTTGTAGCTGATGGGCCTAGCTAGTGGGCCCAATCAGTAGGCCCAGTGGGCCTAGTTCGTTTTCTAGCCCATTTACTTTTCGTATTAATTTTTCATATTGCTTGTACTACTTATTTAATTTCCGTATGCTTGCATGTTTAGTTTTCGTAGGCTTGTACTATTTATTTAATTTCTGTATGCTTGCATTTTTAATTTTCGTAGACTTGTACTGTTTATTTATTTTTCATACGCTTGCATACTTAACTATTTATGTCTGCATGTTTAATTATTAATTGCGTATGCTTTTGCATGTTTAATTATTTTGCTTGCGTATAATCGTCAAAAATAATTATTTCACTTACGTATGATAATTCCAATGTCAATTATTTGTATGTTTGTACTATTTAATTAATTATTTTTGCATGCTTTCGAATGATTAAATAAATTATTCCACCAGTATCTAATCGCTAAAATTAATTATTTCGCTCGCAACAAATCATTAGATATTTATCTATTTTTCGATTGTCATTTTCCGAACTAATAATCTTGACTTTATAGGGCAAATCGATCGATGCCCTTCACAAGTATGCCTCATACTCTCAAACCAAAAGGGTAAAAATCGCCCATACCCTTCTCAAGTAAACGTTTCTTACCCTTTTATTTATTCCACGCTTTTTCGCATATCCGCTCGTATATATGAATTATTTAGAAATGTTAAATTTAATGTATCTGTTGGGCATGGTCACGTAAATTAGGACTTCTTTTATTTTTCAAGCATAATTTAAAACACCTCTTCATCCGGTAACCTTTTTAGGATGTGACTCAGGTGCCTAACACCTTCCCGAGTCCATAACACTACCCCGAACCACAGTTCTCGGGTTTAGACCCACTTTGCCTTAGTTTTTATTTTTTATGCCATGACTTTAGGTTCCCTAAACCTAGAAACAAATTAGGGTGGCGACTTCATTGCATTATGTGAGATAAGTCCGATTTCGTCTCACATCTAGTCCCAAACCCGAGTCGCATTAGGATAGAAATCCAAAAAGAGGGGTGCGACACCTGGTGAGGCCTATTCCTAACCATAATAAACCAGCAAATAGGAAATCTAAGAAGGATTAAAGGGGTACCTTAGAAAGGAAGATTTACAGGAGAATCAGCAGACGACGGCAGGCGACCAGAAAGTTATTCGGAGAAGAAGACGAAGGAAGACGAAGGGAAAAATTCAAAACAAAGGCAAAAGTTTGGGAAATAGAAAATGGTCCTTTTTAAAGAATTAAATGCCACCGCATTAATTTAGCCACCAATCATGCGGGGACACGTGTAAAAAGAAGTTGGCCACGTAGAAAGCATTAAAAGAATACGAAAAGAGAAGTTGTTCGTCGTGATTCCTCAGAAAGGCGACAAAGTTACCAGGTCAAAATAACCACGAAGCGGTTGCCTCAACAAGGCTAATCCCTCGCGTTAGCTATCAACACGACCAACTGCTGACGGAAAGATAACGACAAGAAGAAAAGATAGAAAGCATCATTTTATTCATAAAATGCCCAGGGGCATGTACAATGTGCCTAACATAGAGACGCTACTCCTCATCAGGCCAGTAAATGCCGTGGTGATAAACCCCGTCGTCATCCAGGAATGGCATCTTCCCGTCAGCAGTCGGGGCAGGTTCGTCCACTTCCCTCCCTAAGCAGGACCCTGACGGTCCTGACTTTCCCTTAACACCTGACCCTGCCAATCCAACACCGACATCGGTAGAGAAAAATTTCTCCAACGAACAGTCAGATAAAGGAAAGCGTCTGTCGCCCTCTTGGGTATTGGAGCCAGAAGAATCTAAAGTCACGACGGATACCTTGGAAGTCCTTTCCTTTTGCCTCTTGCGGACCAGAGGCCTCCACGGCGGCGACAGAGGAGGGTGATCTGAGTCCGGCGAAGTCGGAGGGGTTGGCAAGGAGTCGCGATCCGTGGAACTCAAAAAGTAGAAATCTGCCATTCGACCTGCAAAAAAGTACAAGAGAAGAAAGAGGATGAAGATGAACAGGAAGAGGGGGAAAGCAACTCCCTTAAATAGCTAAGGAAGCGCTCCAATCCTCGCGCAGGCCCCTGAAAAACAATTAAGGCGCCTGGGAAAAGTAACCGTAATTGCAGAATCTGATCTGGCACAGGCATACCCGCTCGAGGAATGCGCCAATCAAAAGGCACCAAATAACCACCCAACCACCTACCCCTGAAAAAACGGCCCTGGAAACAGTTGAGACAGAGCATTCATTGCTAAATTCCCAGAACACAACCACCGCAATGGCTAGGTCCCGAGGAAGACTCATTTTCAGTTGGGCTTATAACGAATACTCCCAACCAAAGCATCAAGAAATCAAACAAGAAAAAGAAGACTTGATAAAAGCAGAAACAACCATTTATTTATGGCCCGAGCGGCCTAGCGTTCAGATATGTACAAGAAAGCATAAAAGAAAGCAACAAGAGGGAGCAAAGACAGTGGTCAAGCGTTAGACCCAGCATCATCTTCTCCGGGCGCGACGGGAACCTCCCTCAACGCATCAGCAACGGAGGTCAACTCGGTAGAGCAGACCCTCATACCCTTCAAGCAGCAGGCCAGTAAGTCCTTCCTCTGCTGCAGCATCGAAGCGACCACGTCATGATGTGAGGTGGTGGTGGCCAGCTTCGCCAAACTCTCCAGAGGGCTAAAGTCCTCCAAAGATATCCCCAGCTGCTTAGACAAAATGGGGGTTAGTATCCCCTGCAGTTCCAGAACATCCTCTGAGGTCTTGAGGATCATCCTCTCCAGGAAGCCGATATCGCCCTCAGTAAGGTTCTTCAGGGTCAAAGTTTTGGAGATCAGGAATTTCTGGTCACCTCATCCATGGTGAAATACGAAAAGAAAGGACGAAAAGGTGTGAGGAAATTTAGGCAAAGAAAGCTTCAATTTATAACTTCTGGACAAGTACGGTCAGGGTCAGCCCACATTATGACAAAGAGCCGCTCCGATACATACGAGATTTGCGCGAAAAGAGGGGGCGTTAGCCCTTGGTAAACACTCGGGCTCATTTTTAGTTGGGCTTATGATAACAATCCACCTCACGACAAGGGCATTTTCGTCTGTTTACCCTATATGGAAAGGAAAGAATCACTGTTCCTACCGCCACGGTAGGGTCGAGGCTGTTATTCCCCTCTACGGGACTAACGCCAGGAGGGCTGACGTCTCGTTGGGGGTCCCCGCATGGAGCTTCTAGACGACCAGAGGTGCTATCCCACCTCAAGGGAAACGCACTAACCGTTACCTTACCGGAGTAACAACTACCCCATACCTACCGCCATGACGGTACATCATAACACGGGCAAGCCGCAGCCCCTGACGGGACCGGTTGCTCCCTAGCGATCCCACTCGCACAGACATGCTTATTTCATCTATAAATACCTCCCCCACGAAGGAGGAAGGGAAGAAGAATTCACTGGCCCAAGCTCTGCCAATTTCACCACTCATACTAACTTAAGCATCAGAGTGTTTCCGCCGGAGACCCCCTCCGGCGTCTTGCAGGTACAACGGACCACCGAGGATACTGAACTGGAGAAGCATTTTCCCTTTCTATCCTTCGGCCGAAGACAAATTCTTATCAAACATGGAGGTAGCACCCGACCGCGCTGACTTGCAAAATCTGGAAAAGAAAGTCGGCGAATCCGTGAAGACCTATGCTCAGAGATGGAGAGAGTTGGCTTCTAGAATCTCCCCACCCTTAAGCGACAAGGAACTCTTGTCGATCTTTTTGCACACCTTCAAAGCCCCCTACTACACCTACCTGATCTCAAACCCTTCAAACAGCTTCTCCGACATGGTCCTAATTGCCGAAAGAGTCGAGCAAGGGATTAAGTCTGGACGAATCATGCCTTCGGCACCGGAGTCTGCGCCAAAGAAAGCATCCGTCGTGAAAAGGGATGTTGGATTTGTCGCTCCCCAAGCTAATCACGGGCAATCATTTCCACCACCACAGCCTTATTTATTGCCACCGCCTTATCATCCGCCATCACTATATCAACCCACCTCCTTTCCTTTTACTTCACCACCAATTGCTAATATCGCGCCTCAAAATCCTACACATTTCCCACCACCTCCAGTACAAACATCACAACCCATGCAACCCAAGCCATATAACCCACCAAAGGACCCAAATAACCAAAACACATCAAACAGTCGGTGGAACCGAGAGCCTTTGCCTCCTCTCCCTCTTCCTGCGGGAGAAATCAACAAACATCTCCTGGCGGCCGGAAAGATCCTACCGGTTCCTGCTCAGCCTCAATTGCCTCCTTACCCAAAGTGGTATGATCTCAACGCAAGGTGCGAATACCACGCTGGAGCCCCGGGTCACACTCTGGAAAATTGTTTCGCATTCAAGGCAAAAGTCCATCACTTGATCAAAAGTGGATGGGTATCTTTCGAAGGGTTAGAAAAAGGACCCAACATATCTACTAACCCTCTCCCCAATCATTCCCAAGGAAAGGGAGGGGTGAATGTCATCTCGGCAGGAGAAAGCAATGACCTTCTCTCTTCAGCATCGAGCTGGCCACAAGAACAACTTTTCCAGGCCTTAGCTCAAGGGGGATATATGCCGTACTCGGAGAGCAATCCAAGTCACTGCATGTACTGCAAGGGAAGCGACGGTCATAAGATCCAAGGTTGCGAGTTATTTGCAGGAAAGGTGAGACAACTCTCGAGTCTCGGAGTAATACAAACCCGGAAAGTGACCCACGGGGAAGGATCCATTAGCACCATCGGGGAAGGATTTCCTATCCCAACTAACTCCAAATGGACCCCACCCCAAATCATCCAAAAGAAAAGATCGACTTCGTCGTGCAAACGGTTCCCCACGCGCCGCGACGAGGGCGACCGCGAGATTGACACCTTGGGCCAGCCTTCCGGGAAATTTGATTACCTCGTCAGGTATTCGGCACCACCCTCCCATTCTAGCACAGTGCCCTTACTACCCTCTTGGGAATCCTCAGACTCCGAGTCATACCCTTCACCGACATGGTCACTTCCTCCGTTTCCTTTGAAAGAAATCTACGCAAGCCTCTTGGCAGACGGGCACATTACACCATCCCCACTCTCATCTCAATCAATTCCTTACCCTAGCTGGTATGATCCAGAGGTTAGCTGCAAATATCACGCCGGAACCCGAGGACATTCCCTGGAAAATTGTTACGCCTTTAGAGAGAAGGTCGATCACCTAACCAAACAAGGGCGAATCTCGTCCAAAGGTTTAGCAAAGGGTCCTGATGTGACAACCAGTCCTCTATCGCACCATAATCCTAGGATGAGCGACATTGCTTCTGTTGGAATCGACGTTTCTCCCCTTTCAATGAAGGAAACGCCCAACAAAGAACTGTTCTTCGCATTAGCTAACAACGCATATCTGCCATTCCTGAGGAATAATCAGGCCCAATGCCTATTCTGCAAAGGGGATTTCGCAAGCACAAAATCCAGGATTGTGGACTTTTTCGGCAAAAGGTCAAACAACACACAACATTCGGGATTATCCAGACCGAAGGGAATACCCGAGGAGCAATCCAGGCCATCGAGGACAACCCTCCAGCACCATATTCTTTCGAATATGTGGCCCAAACAGGGGATGCAGCCACGACCCCACGCAAAGTAGTGTTCACATTAGCTGCGAATGCTCCTAGCCAAGACTTACACGCGGTCCCATTCAACTATGGATACACGGTGGTCACCACCCCTCCTGCGGTCACACCAACCGGACTCGCTATCGGCGAAGCCTCTCATATCGGGGGCATGACCCACACCGGAAGATGTTACATCTCAGAGGAAGTAGAGAAGCAACGGCAAGCCAAAGGGAAAAATCATGTGATCCGCGAAGAGACGGTAGAAGAGACGCAAGGTTGGAGCAAACCTGTAGCCGAGGACGAGACAACCGAGTTCCTCAAGATTATGAAACAGAGCGATTTCAACATCATCGAACAACTAAAGAAAACCCCGGCTCGCATCTCCATCATGGAGTTGATCCTTACTTCAGAGCCGCATCGCCAAGCTTTCTTAAAAGTCTTGAAGCAAGCCTTCGTAACTAAGGATATCACCACGGAGGGGGTGGAAAACCTCGTCGGAAGAATTCAAGCCTTAAGTAGCATTTCCTTCTCTGAAGGAGAGATCGACCCCTCGGGAAGAGATCACAACAAGGCGCTATACATCACAGTAGAATGTAAGGCACATGTCATAGCAAAGGCCCTAATCGACAATGGGTCCACACTTAATGTCATGCCTAGGCATGTCCTCGAACAACTGCCAATCGATTCCTCTCTCATGAAACCTAGCGGAATGATGGATAGGGCTTTCGATGGCACCACTCGAGAGATCATCGGGAACATTGAGTTGGATATGGTCATCGGGCCCCACACTTTCGCCTTGACATTCCAGATCATGGAAATCCAACCCGCTTACAGCATGCTTCTAGGACGGCCTTGGATCCATTCAGCGGGAGCCGTCCCCTCTTCCCTGCATCAGTGCCTCAAATACGTCAAGGACAATGCCCTCGTCACAATAAAGGCAGAGGAAGCCTTGATCTTGGCCAAGCATGCATCCGTGCCTTACATCGAAACTGCCGAAACCTTGGAGAGTTCTTTCCAAGCCTTCGAAATCGTCAACGCGGATTGGATCGAGGAAGGATCCCCCGTTTGCGAAGCCTCGAAATCTGGGATAGCCGAAACAACCACTAAGTCAATACTAAAGGGAAGCTTCCAATTGGGAAAACGGCTCGGGGCCGAGTTACAAGGATCAAAAGGCTGGGCACCTCCGAAGAGCTTCGGGGATCGATTTGGGTTAGGGTACCAACCCAGCAAGGCCGATTTCACCAAGATTGCCCAAGAAAAGAAAGAAAAGCAGCTGGCTAACTTATTTGGACGTTCTGCGCTAGAGGGAAAAATGCCAATCCCCCATATCAGAACCACGTTCCCCTTCGCCGCTGAAACCATTAATAAAAATCCAATCAGGGTATCAGACCTCCGTATCTGCACTATAGGAGAAGAAGAATCGTCGCCTGGTTCAGTCATTTTCGTAAAGAAGTCAGGGGAGTCTGTGTGCAACTGGACCATCACCATGCTTCCGGATGTCTCTCCGTAATTTCTCCTTTTGAAAAATATATATATATTTTTGGCACGTTTTCTTACGAAAACATTTTTTAGGGACTCATGTTCCCTTTTGTTAAAAATCAATATATATGCAAATTTTCATTTTACGCATCTCTTTTTTTCGCACTTTTAATTTCAGGATGAGTGTTAGTTCGGATTGTCTTGATAAAACCAATGTCTTTACTGGCGAAGAAATCATCGCTACGACCGAAGACAAGGCCGAAGTCTCCGACGAACTGGCCCGTTTACTAGAAAGTTCAGAAAAGGAAATAACCCCTCATCGGGAGGAATTGGACGAAGTAAACTTGGGGGCAAGCAACGAGAGTCAAAAACTGGTCAAGATTAGAACTACCCTGGATACGACTCAGAGAGAAAGGTTGATTTCTCTCCTCAAGGACTACTCCGATGTATTCGCATGGTCATACGCCGACATGCCAGGTCTTGATCCCGGGATAGTTGAGCATCGTATTCCATTAAAACCTGAGTTTAAGCCTGTCAAGCAAAAACTTCAGAGGATACATCCAGACATCCTTCTGAAAATCAAAGAAGAAGTTACCAAGCAACTAGACGCGGGTTTTTTGAGAGTTGCCGAGTACCCAGAATGGATCGCCAACATAGTGCCAGTGCCTAAGAAAGATGGGAAGGTTCGCATGTGCGTGGACTTTCGGGATCTCAATCGAGCCAGCCCTAAAGATGACTTCCCTCTTCCCCATATCAACATCTTGGTCGATAGTGCCGCCAGAAATGACATGTTCTCTTTCATGGATGGATTTTCGGGGTACAACCAGATCAAGATGGCACCCGAGGACAGTGAAAAGATGACCTTCATCACACCCTAGGGAACTTTCTGCTACAAAGTGATGCCCTTCGGATTAAAAAATACAGGAGCCACGTACCAACATGCTGCCGTCACCCTTTTCCATGACATGATGCATAAAGAATTGGAAATATATGTCGACGACATGATAGCCAAATCTCGTGGCACGCAAGATCATGTGGACATCCTGAAGAAGGTGTTCGAAAGGTTGAGGCAATTTTGGCTACGGCTAAACCCAGCTAAGTGCACCTTCGGAGTGACTTCTGGAAAGTTGTTAGGATTCATCGTCAGCAACAAAGGCATAGAAGTGGACCCTGATAAGATAAAAGCAATTCAAGAGCTACCCGCTCCCAGCACCGAAACAGAAGTACGAAGCTTCTTAGGACGCATCAACTACATCGCTCGCTTTATCAGCCAGTTAACACTTACTTGCGAGCCGATGTTCAAAATGCTAAGGAAACATGGAGAGGCAGAATGGGACGAAGACTGCCAGAGAGCCTTTGAGAAAATCAAGACATATCTACAAAGCCCACCAGTACTAGTTCCCCCGACGCCAGGACGTCCCTTGCTCATGTACATGACAGTCACGGCTAGCGCCATGGGTTGCATTTTGGGACAGCACGACGAGTCCGGAAGGCGTGAACAAGCCATCTATTACCTCAGGAAAAAATTCAACGAATGTGAGATGCGTTACTCTATGTTGTAACGAACTTGTTGTGCCCTAGCATGGTGCGCCCGAAGGCTCTGGCAGTACATGTTGTATTACACGACTTGGCTAATCTCTCGCATAGATCCCTTGAAATACATCTTCGAAAAGTCATACCTATCGAGTCGTATTTGTAGATGGCAAGTCTTATTAGCTGAGCACGAGATCATCTATGTAACCCGGAAAGCGGTTAAAGCAAGCGCCCTCGCCGATCACTTGGCTGATCATGCCTCGGATGAGTATGAGTCGTTGAGCTTCGACTTCCCCGATGAGGACATCATAGTGATTGAAGATGAGATCGCAGAAGATCTCCGAGAAGATGACTGGTGGACCATGTTCTTCGACGATGCGGTGAACCTCTCGGGCAAGGGAGTGGGAGCCGTGGTCATAGCCCCAGATGGCCGTCAATTCCCCATAGCATGCAAATTGAACTTCTCATACACCAATAACGTCGCCGAGTATGAGGCATGCATCAGCAGTCTGACAGCAGCCATCGACTTAAAAGTGAAGAAGCTCCGAATCTTCGGCGATTCAGCACTCGTCATCTATGGCAGACACGGGATTCCAAGCTCATCCCTTATCAAAAGCTACTCACCCAACTCACACGGGAATTCGAGGAAACCGAGTTCGACAGAGAAAAGAACCGCTTCGCAGACGTATTAGCCACGTTGGCATCGATGTTCAAATTAGAGTGCGGGGTAATGCTTCAGCCGTTGAGGGTGAAAGTAAAGAAAACTCTGGCATGCTGTGTCGTCCTAGAAGAAGAACCCGATGGGAAGCCGTGGTTCCACGACTTAGTACAATTCATCAGAAACCGGGAGTATCCACCGGGGGCAAGCCGGGTTAGCAAGAAGACCCTCCAGCGTTTAGCGTTAGACTTCTACCTCGACGGCGAAGTTCTATATAAAAGGAGAGCTGATGGAGCTTTGCTTCGCTGCGTCACCATGGCCGAGGCAAAAAGAATCATAACGGAAATCCACGAAAGGGTTTGTTCCACACACGCAAGTGGGCACATGATGGCCAGACAGATAATGAGGCAAGGGTATTTTTGGCTCACCATCGAGCGTGATTGCATCGGCTATTTCCGGAAGTGCCACAAATGTCAAATCTACGCGGACCATCTCCATGTCCCTCCATCCCCTCTCTTCAGCATGACATCGCCTTGGCCTTTTGCGATGTGGGGAATCGACATCATCGGCCAAATTCATCCAACAGCCTCTAATGGCCATCGCTTCATCCTCGTAGCAATCGATTACTTCACCAAATGGGTAGAGGTCGCCTCTTACTCCAGCATCACTCAGAAAATGACCACGCGATTCATTGAGAGAAATATCATTTGCCGTCACGGGGTCCCAGAGACCATCATCACGGACAACGGCACCAATCTCAATGGAAAAATGGTCGACGATCTTTGCCAACGTTGGAAGGTGAAGCACCGGAACTCGTCACCATATCGACCAAAAATGAATGGCGCAGTCGAAGCAGCAAACAAAAACCTGAAGAGGATCATCCAAAAGATGGTAATCACTCACAAAGACTGGCATGACATGCTTCCCTTCACACTACATGCTTACTAGATAGCAACCCGTACATCCACAGGGGCAACTCCCTACTCATTAGTTTACGGCATGGAAGCCATAATTCCCCTCGAGGTAGAAATCCTTTCTCTTAGAATCCTGGCAGAGTCTGAAGTAGAAGAATCAGATTGGGCAAGAGTGAGGTACGAGCAACTGAATCTCCTTCCCAAAAAGTGCTTGGCCATTATCTGCCATGCACAATTATATCAGCAAAGAATGGCCAACGCTTATAACAAGAAAGTGCGACCTCGCAAGTTCGAGGCTGGGGATTTAGTGTTGAAGAAGATTCTTCCTCACCAGGAGGCTAGTCAAGGAAAGTGGGCCCCAAGGTACGAGGGCCCGTATCTGGTCAAAAGTGCCTTCTTAGGGGGGGCCCTAATGTTAACCGACATGGATGGAGACAATCTCCTGAGACCGGTAAATGCCGATGCAGTCAAGTTGTACTTCGCCTGAAGCCTCACGAACTGGGCGTTCGGCCCGACCAAGGACATAGGGTTTTATCATGACAATCTAGCACAAACATTTGTCCTGAAATTAATAAAACAAGTTTTTTCAAGAGATGCTTATTATTTTAAAAATTTGTTGTCCCATTTTTCTTAAATTTGTGAGATGACAAAAGGAGGCATGGCATAGATGGCTCCCCAGGAGTAGCTCGGGATGTAAGACCCGTCGCTTAGACTAACGCCACTAATCAATCTTAAAGTTTTGCAGGGACGTAAGGTCTCACGCCTCACCTCATCATCGTCACGATAGAACCAGAGAGTTCCGCTCGTAGTAGCTCTTGAATGGCCGCGGCAAGCCACCTTTAAGAGCGAATCAGGAAAGATTTTAAGGCAAACCATCACCATCTAAAATGAAACTTCTTTTCCTCGCAGTGCTACCAGCACAACCGGCATCGCAAACAACCGGTCTCAAAGGACTAAATGCTGGACCAAAGTCACAAAGCCCATCCCATGCTGGCCGAGCCGTCAGAATGCTAGCAAAGACTCCTGAAAAAGCACGACAAAAAGCTGTCCTCCTAAGACCACCAGCAACATGCTTAATGCGGTCTTGTCCAAGAAGTTTCCCAACGTCCGCACCATGATCAACACGGTGAAGAACAATCCTTTAATTGAGGGGCAATCGGACTGCAAGTATCACCCACGCCAAGGCAAAAGCTGCGGCAAAGCATCTAAAGCAAAGCTATCATCAACCAACATCCGACGCAAGTCACGCTGCAGTGACCCACAGATGGCCCGTCTAAAAGGGAGAGCTTAAAACTTATCAATCACATTACTTTTGCTAAACAAGCTATCTTGCATTTACTCCTCATTAGTTCTCGCCATATCTTTTTCAGGGACCGGGTCACCCCCATTCATTGCCTGCAGAAGAACGGTAAGCATACGCCCTTGCAGTCCCGCTGCACATCACGGGGACAGAGGGTTTTCCCCTTTATCCCCGAGCAATCACAAAGCCAATCAGCGAAGGTCCAACAGGATCGGCAAGCAAATAAACCAAATGCGGATCTCGTCCTCTCTACGGCTCGGATCGGCAGTTCCCGTAAAGCAGCTGAAAAAGAAACCAATCAAAGCAAAGCATCCCAGAACTGGGACCACATCGTAGACACCATCGAAAGCGGCTAAAGGAAGGGAGAACCCCTGAACTTATCTCGTTTTCATTTTCAGATTAATTTCCCTTTCTGCTCTGTTGTCCCCTCTGCATCTCATAAGGACTTGAAGTATCTCACTGTCATCCGCATAGAGCTCGCGGAAGACGCCCTTGCAGCCCCGCTGCACATTTCAAGGGAGTCCATCTTTCTTTCCCCTTTATTTAAATTTATTTTCATTCTTGCTCGCTTTGTTAGCTTTAAGTCGAGTACGGTCGTCTGGTCCACTGGGAGCAACCTTAGGTTCTCGTTAGAACTTTGCAAATAAGTCGTCCCCCACATCCTAGCAGTCAAACCATCAAGCAATCAAACCATCAAGCAATCAGACTATGAATCAATCAAACCATCAATCAGTCAAAAAATCAAAAAAATCAGTCAAAATCCCTTTTTAGCCCGGCTAAAACAAAAGCATACTACTCCCATAAGCATTTTCATGCATTGCATAGGTCGGGAATGTCCAATCCCTCTGTCAAAAAAAAAAAACATCCACCTAAATTACGTGCCATGCATGATATCATTTGTTTGCTCTTATATCCGCGGTTTGCTCCGATGTAAGCAGTCATAGACAAATCCCGGTAAGCATCTTTGAGCCATCGTGCCTTATCCTTCATGAGTGTAAGAGCCTGACTAGGTACTAGTTGAGTTCGCATAATATCCAGGGTACATGCGCCATTAGACATGGGATAGCTATAAAATGACGTGGGACTTTTACGATCTTCTTCATTTTTTTTCGTTTTCTTCCCTCTTTCCACCATATGCCATCCCTCCTACCAAAACCTTCACTATCACTCATACCCCGGGAGCCAAGGAGCAGTCTCAGCTACGACTGCCAGCCGGAAATGAAAGCACGTCGAGTCCAAGAACACGATGAAGGAGACAGAAAAGGTCACCAGGAGATCGCTAAGAACTATCACCAAAAAGGGGGCAGCAACGATGAAGGCCGAGGCCTCAAGACAGAAGGGGAAGAGATCAAGACAAAAGTTGTGCTTGCTCTGCTCTGCTGCATTTCAAATCAAAAAAACAAAAAAAGAGAGAGAGAAAAGAGAGCAAAAAAAAAAAAAAAGATAAAAAAAAACAAGGGAAAAAAAAGAAGAAGAAAAAAAGAAAAGAGAGAAATGCTCAGAGACATTCGAAGAATACAAACAATCGAAGAGCCGAAGCAAGCACAACCCGGGGACAACTCAATTCGAGAAATATCGAAGAAAACTTTCCCCAGTGAACTCGAGCAAAAAGGGCCGAAAGCCAACTCGAGAAATCTCAAAGCAAGCATCCCTAGTAAGGACACGAGGAGAAAAAGGCCCAAGGCCAACTCAAGTAGTGAGTCGCAAAAAGAACAACGACAACACTCCCCAGTAAAGACTCAAGCAAAGGGCCCCTGGCCGAACGAAAAGCACCCCCAGCAAGAATCCTAGAGCTCACGCACTCTGTCCAGAAAGCATCCCCAGCAAAAAGCGAAAGGACTCGTACACATCGCCCTCATCCGGGCCAATCAACAAAGCATCATTCATCAAAAACCTTCCAGCAAAGCAATCTTTCCCAAAACAAACTCCTTTCCGGACATTTCATGTCCTTTCATTCTTTTCCGTAAAAGTCCCATCGATTATTAGAACGCCCATGCATGTGCATCTTCATTTGAAGTCTATTCACTCGGATTGACATTGAGAATTGAAAATTATGTATCATGTTAGTTGCATCTTTATGAGCGTAAAACACTTAGCCTTGTTTCAGAGCGTGAGTGCAAACACTAATATCAGGTGAGGACTGCTTACGGCTGCAAACCATGGGAAAGTCTTGTCCTTGGGGTCTTTACCTCCGGAGCAGGATGCAGGCGCATTCTAGGTTCGTATCAAGGCCACTGGCAGCATTAGCATTTTTCTCCTCCCAGAGTGACATCATTAGCATTTTTCTCCTCCCAGAGTGACCTTAGTTTAGTTTCCGCATTTCACGTCTTCTCCTACGGGAATTGACGTTGTTTACGTTTCTGTACTATATTTCCTCCTCCCAGAGTGACAGCATGCATTTTTCTCCTCTTAGAGTGACATCATTAGCATTTTTCTCCTCCCATAGTGACATCATTTGCGTTTTCCTCCTCCTAGAGTGACATCATTAGGACCAATCATTCGTACTTCTGCGAATCCCGCATTATCCTCCTGAAACAACGTCAGTCACATGTCGAGCGATTATCCCCCCAGTGGAGCCGTCATTTACGTTTTCATAAAATTACCTTTCATTCCTGTCAAAGTAGTTTTCATTTACATTTCCTGCAACTTACGTTTCGCTCGATATCCGAATAGATCTAAGTTTATATCTTTACAGGACATCCGATCGAATCTATCTCCTCCCAGAGTGACGTCAACAAAACTATCTCCTCCCAGAGTGACGTCAACAAAACTCTCTCCTCCCAGAGTGACGACAACCAACTATCTCCTCCCAGAGTGACATCGAAAGCATACCTCCTCCCAGAGTGACATCAACGATTACCTCCTCCCAGAGTGACGTCAACCAAATATCTCCTCCCAGAGTGACATCAACAAGCCTATCTCCTCCTAGAGTGACCTCTACCGTAATATCTCCTCCCAGAGTGACATCTACAACAATATCTCCTCCCAGAGTGACATCTACGACATACCTCCTCCCAGAGTGACATCTACGACAATACCTCCTCCCAGAGTGACAGCAACCAACCACCTCCTCCCAGATTGACATCAACGAACAACATCGACAAACTACCTCCTCCCAGAGCGACAACAGCAACTTACCTCCTCCCAGAGCGATATCATCACTGTAAGCTTGAGGTAAGACCTGTTGTGTCGCCAAAATTCGGATATATAGGGGCAATCATCTTTACTGCTTATCAAATCCTTCGATAAGACAGTAAAGAGGGGGCAACTGTTGATACCCGAATTTTGACACCATTTTTAATTAATTTTAGCATTTCTGTTATTCAGTTAATTTACAGTCATTTTAAGTTGATTTACTGTCGCTAGCATTTTTAGGTGTTTCATTGCATTTTAGCATCATCGTTAGCATCGTCAGCTTTCGAAATCGCATTTTTAATTTTTCATCACGTATTTTCATTATTATTATCATTATTATTTTTAGCCTTAAAAATCACATTTTTAATTATCCGGCAGTTGTTCGCTAGTTTTTTCTTCGTTTTAGGTCATCACATGAATTTTAGGACTTTTAGTTTTTTAGTATTTTTATTATTTTATTATTATTTTCGTTCGAGCTTTTATTGGACCCGAGTAAGTTCGCTCGGACAATAGCTTGATTTTGAAATGTTTTCCATCAACTAGTTGCTAGCTTTTTTTCCGTTCGCAACGGTCTACATCGTTTAGTGTAATTTTCGGCGTAACGTCATTATTTTTCCGTCCGAACGTTTCACGTTTTTGCACGAGAAAATAAACACGTTAAACGGAAAATTTTCATTATTCGCTGTAGACGGTTAAACCCGTCGTATTTTTCTCTACGCGACGGTACCTTCGGCTCGAAAAGTCGGAACGTTTGTTCGTAGGAACCGGCTCGAGGCCATTTAAATCAGATGAAGGGCAATTTAATCATGGCCGTTGCTCTGGTCAACCAAGGAAAGTCAACCAGATCAACGACCCTTGAATTACCTAGCATGGTGCACATGCACAGTGGGCATGGACGTGCAGCGGAGCAGACCACCGAGATTACCTGCTCCCATCGCTTCCTAGCTCGAGCCCATAGCCTCCTACCCCGTTCAGCTATCATCACGTCTCCCCTAGCCACCACGCGCAACTCCCCCGTCCTCCAACCCACGCAATATCGGGCTATAAATACCGAGCCCCCTCCTTCGTAAAAAGGGTCCGAAAATTTTGCATGAGAAGGCCACTGCCCCTCTCTATTTTCCTTGCCAATCCACGTACTGCTGAACCCCATTCCTTGCGCTCGATCCCCTCCTCTTTCGGCAAGCACTGTAAGCATTTCCTCTCTCTCTCACTTGTTGTTTCTTTCTTTAATTTTCGTTCTTGCTTTAGATAATCAGTTAATTGCTCAAATTTTTTCCAATCGCTTGAGTTTTAAGTTAATTTCACCACACTAGCATTGATTAAACTGTTCAAACGTTTGAAGTATTTATTTACTAATTAAACGGGTTAATGCGCATTATTGTTGCCGTTGCAATTGTCACTGTTTGGTTGGGATTTATCTTGCTGTGATCGTATGTTTGCGTTGTTGGAAGGGAGAGGTTTCTTTCGGGCCAAGAACCAGGCGAATCGGACGCTTGGTTCGTCACCTCCATCACCGACAGTGGCGCCGACGATGTGAGGTTGATGATGATTTATTTGGGCCAAATGGCCTTCGCGCAAAAAATAGAAGAAAGGTGATGGGCTTGGCCCATCACCGTTAAAATTAATTTTCTTGGGCCAGGAATTGTTCCTGGCCCATTCCTCCAAATTTTAAGCTGGGCCCAACCCATTTATATTTTTCGAATCTTTGGTTCGTTATTTTTTTCGCGTAAAAAGGCTAGCATGCTTCGTATAATTATTCTTCATGATACAGGTTTATTTTTCCTACATTGTATACATGGATTGTTTAGTTCATTTTTTTAAATATTCGTATGCTTTCTTTATTTATTTACTTTCTCACATGCTATTTGGTTGAACATTCCTATGCTTTTAATTTCTCGTATGCTTTCAAATTCTTACATGCTTTTGTTTAAATCCTCAAATGCTTACATGCTTAATTTCTCATATGCGTCGTTTCCATGTTCATATTTTTCGTATGCTTATTCTTGCATCAACTTGTTTATTGAATTGTTTTGTTCATATACCAGAATTGCTTATTTCTTGTCGTGACATTTATTTTTATGTTATTTAACTTCAGTCATTTATATTTAGCAATTTAATTTCAGTCATTTAACTTACCGCCTATATGGTCGGTTGCCATTTAACTTTCCGCAAATTATCAACTGCTTTTAATTTTTGTAAATATTCAACTGCTTTAATTTTTCGCAAACTGCTGGAAATCCTTCCGCAAATTATCAACTGTTTAATTATCCGCACTTTAAAATTCCGCAATTTACTTTCGGCAATTTAAATTCAGTTATTCATTTTACCGCCTACATGGTCGGTCGTATTTTAATTTTCGTAAATATCCAACTGCTTTAAATTTTCGCACTTATCATATTGCTGGAAATCCTTCCGCAAATTATTAACTGTTTAATTTTCCGCACTTTACTTTTCCGCACTTTAATTTTCCGCAGTTTACTTTTCCGCACTTTACTCTTCCGCACTTTAAATTTTCCGGAATTTACTTTCGGCAATTTAAATTCAGTTATTCATTTTACCGCCTACATGGTCGGTGGCATTTTAATTCTCGTAAATATCAACTGCTTTATTTTTTCGCAAACTGCTGGAAATTCTTCCGCAAATATCAACTGTTTATTTTCTGCAAATATCAATTGTTTTATTTTCCACAACATCAACTGCTTTAATTTCTCGCAAACTGCTGGAAATTCTTCCGCAACATCAACTGTTTTATTTTCTGCATTATCAACCTGTTTTATTTTCTGCAAGCCGTCAACCGTTTTAATTCCCTATAAATCGTCAACTACATTTAATTTTTCTGCACTTATCAAAACAACATTTAATTTTCGTATGCGTTAAATCCATCATTTTTCGCATGCAACCAACTCAGCATTTAATCTTCGTATGCGTTAAATCCACCATTTTTCGCATGCAACCAACTCAGCATTTAATTTTCGTATGCGTTAAATCCATCATTTCTCGCATACAATCAACTCAGCATTTAATTTTCGAATGCGTTAAATCCATCATTTTTCGCACGCAATCAACTCGGCATTTACTTTTCGTATGCGTTAAATCCAGCATTTCTCGCATGCAATCAGCTCAACATTTAATTCTCGTATGCGTTAAATCCATCATTTTCTCGCATACAGTCAATTGTCATTTAAATTTTTGCACTCATAAAATTGCCTATTTATTTCTCAAGCTATCGCTAACACTCTTACTTTGTAGGTTTTAAGTTCAAGCTTCGCTCGAAAGTACGCCTTTCAATTCCTTTTTATTTATTCAACGCTTTTCGTAAATATCAATCATACGCATGATATATAGAATTGCTAGAACTAAAATCAACTCACATGAACAACGTGTTTAAAGACTTGCTTAAAATGCCATGTTCATATGATTTTAAATTCTCGCTTGTATTGACTGCATGTACATGGGGACTTTCGATCCCACATCAGTTTTCCACTTCAAAAATCTATCATTTAAATTTGTACTATGTTAGCAATCCATGTTAGGATCACGTAGTAATTAATTTAATCATGCATGGCCCGATGATGAAATAAGAGGGCACTCATTCAGTCTTACGGAAAATTCAGTCCCATCACGTTGTGGTCAGGAATAATCAATCAATCTCGATAAACGGTAACCCCGTCAGAAAGATTTTTTAATTATCCCTGAACGGTCACGATCATAGAAAAGACTAAAGTGACGATTTCCTTTGAAGGCCCCCTTTTTCAAAACGTATTTTATCAAACACCTTTTTAAACACCTCTCTCATCAACCGGTAACCATTTTCGGATGTGACTCGGGTGCCTAACACCTTCTCGAGACCATAATACGACCCCAAACCTTTGTGTGGGGTCCAGACCCTTTTTTTGTGCCTTTAGTTTTTTACTTATTATATTTCTTATGCCATGACGATTAAGGTTCCCTAAACCTAGCAACCAAATTAGGGTGGCGACTTCATTGCATGCTGCTAGGCGTCCTTTTACACCGAGCATCTGAAGGTCTCAAATTTCATTGCACACTCGCGAATTACTTTTTCGTGGGGCGCGACACCCATAGAGTTTCTTTACGAAGAAATGCCGATAGAATTTCTTACGAAGGAATGCCGATAGACTTTTTTACTTTACGTAGGAATGCCCATAGAGTTTCTTACGAAGGAACGCTGATACAATTTTTCTGACGAAGGAATGCCCCTAGATTTTCTCACGAAGGAATGTAGATAGAACTTATCAAGAGGGACTTCCAGATGTGAATTTCTTACGAAGCGATCGCTCCTGAATTTTCTCCCGAAGGGTCTGTCTACTTAAGGGATCGATTACTCAAGGATAGGGTTTTCTTATGAGGGAATGCATTCA
The DNA here is from genome assembly GCA_963691705.1 of Viola odorata. Taxonomy (NCBI): domain Eukaryota; kingdom Viridiplantae; phylum Streptophyta; class Magnoliopsida; order Malpighiales; family Violaceae; genus Viola; species Viola odorata. The sequence continues at coordinate 911,500 of OY829540.1, read as the reverse complement.
GTATTTATTACGAAGGAGTGCCAATAGAATTTATTACGAAGGGGTGCCTGATAGAATGAGTACTATATTAATTGACCTTCCATATAATAATTTTTTACCTTCCTTACTGTTGGATGCGTATCACTAGAATTTCTCACGAAGGAATGCCGATAGATTTTCATCCGAAGGAATGCCCATAGAGTTTCTTTACGAAGGAATACCGATGGAAATTTCTCACGAAGGAATGTCACAACACGTATCCTTTAAGAAGGACTACCGTTTAGCTGACAAGCTGACACGAGCAGCTCTTCCGTTCTATCCAACGGGTATTTTATGTTACATAGGAATGTCGAAGGGATTTTCTCACGAAGGGATGCCATAACGCGTATCCTTTAAGAAGGACTACCGTTTAGCTGACACGAGCAGCTCTTCCGTTCTACCCAACGAGTATTTTATGTCACGAAGGAGTACTGAAGGGATTTTCTCATGAAGGAATGACACAACGCGTATCCTTTAAGAAGGACTACCGTTTAGCTGACACGAGCAGCTCTTCCGTTCTACCCAACAGGTATTTTATGTCACGAAGGAATGCCGAAGCGATTTTCTCACGAAGGAATGCTACAACGCGTATCCTTTAAGAAGGACTACCGTTTAGTTGCACGAGCAGCTCTTCCATTCTACCCAATAGGGATTTTATGTTACGAAGGAATGCCACAACGCGTATCCTTTAAGAAGGACTACCATTTAGTTGCACGAGCAGCTCTTCCGTTCTACCCAATAGGGATTTTATGTTACGAAGGAATGCCAAAGGGATTTTCTCACGAAGGAATGCCACAACGCGTATCCTTTAAGAAGGACTACCGTTTAGCTGACACGAGCAACTCTTCCGTTCAACCCAAAGGGGATTTTATGTTACGAAGGAATGCCGATAGATTTTTTCACGTAGGTATGCCCCTGACAACGCGTATCCTTTAAGAAGGACTACTATTTTGCTATCACGAGCAACTCTCCATGCTTCCGTTTACTTAAAAATAGAGATGGTTTTCCATTCAGCCGTTCTATAAAATGGAGATGGCTTCCAAGAACCCGACTGGTAATCCAGACTGTGATGGGCTTTACTTTTCCTTAACGCGTACCCTTATATACCAAATACCACCAGGTGTAAATGCATCACCGGAATTGGGTTATAAGGCCTACCGTTAGCTGATATAGCAGCTACTTTTCTTAATGCGTATTTTTCCCGCCATTCCATCGTATGTCGTGCATGACTATATGTCGATGCTCAGCCGGGATGGGCAAGAAAGGATACCATCAGCTGACATAGCAGCTCTTTTGTTGTAACGACATGTTAGTTAGGAATGTTAGCGTGTTACTTCCCTGTATATATTGAAGGTACTTCTAGATGATAGCCAGGATTTCTATTTTTTTTATGATAGCCAGGAGTTTTTCGTACTTTTTTGTTTTTCCTTACCCCTTGAACTCTGTGTTTTTTATGAAATACTAACCATATATATTTTTAATGTTTCCCTGAGCCCTCCTAGCTTCGAGCTATGACATTTTTCAGCAAGTAGTGCCTCGGCCCTGTTATGGTATAGTTTTAAATTATCGATGTTCCATGAGTTGGGTAGTGGGGTACCATCAATTTTTCCCAAGTGATATGCGCCTTTTCCGATTACTCGTGTGACCTGATAGGGCCCGTCCCAGTTTGGGCTGAGCTTTTTTACTTTCTGCCCCGCAACCACCATGTTGCATAGTACCAGGTCGTTTGTTTTTAGCAGTCATTTTTTCACTCGACGATTGTGGTACTTGGCCATCTTTCCTTTATAGAGTAGATTTTTTAGCAGTGCATGTTCTTGTAGTTCCGGTAGTAAATCTAGCCGCTCCCTTAGTCGGTGTTCATTTTGTTCCTCATTGAAGTATTTGACTCGCAAACTTATCGCCCTGATTTCCACTAGGGTAACGGCCTCAGTACCGTATGTGAGTGCAAATGGTGTTTCTCTGGTACTGGATTTAGTTGTCATTCGATAGGCCCACATGATGTAAGGGAGCTCTTCCGCCCACTTGGTGGGGACCCCCTCCAAACTTTTCTTAATTCCGCTCAAGATGGTACGATTAGTAACTTCTATCTGTCCGTTTGTCTGTGGGTGAGCCACTGAGGAGAATCTCTATTCGATGGTTAGTTCTTGGCACTATCTTTGGAAATATCCACTGGTGAATTGCGTTCTGTTGTCACTGACTATGATTCTGGGGATTCCAAATCTCAAAATTACTTGGTTTTTGAAGAATTGCCAAGTTTTTTCTACTGATATTTCTGAGACAACCTCAACCTCAGCCCACTTGGTGAAGTAATCCACCATTACAATGACAAACTTGAGTTCCCGCTGAGCTAAAGGGAAAGGTCCCATGATGTCAATTCCCCACTGGGCAAAAGGGCATGGGCTAACTAACGCACCAATTTCCGTAGCTGGCTGCCGGGGAACTCTTGCGAAATCCTGACAGCGAGGGTAGGTTCTTACGAAGGAATCATAATCCCTTCGAAGTGTGGGCTAATAAAATCCGGTTTGAAGAATCTGGGTGGCCATTGTTCCCCCCTTAACGTGCATACCGCAGATTCCCTCATGAATTTCTCTCAATGTGTAGTTTCCCTCTTCCTCCGATATTCATTTGGCCGCTGGGTGAGAAAAGCATCGGCGAAGCAGTTCCCCATCGAACATTGGTCACCTGTCTGCGCGCTTTAGATTTTCATTTTTTCTTTGGGATCTTCCGGTAGTATTCAATTTTTCAACCATTTGAATACCGGAGCGCGCCAATCATTTGTTTCTTCCTGTACGCACAAGGTGAGTTGATCTTCTATGAAGGAAGGTACCAGTATTTCCTCGACCATTACATCTTTTGGCATTGCAGCTGTGGGATCGGCAACTAGTTTGGAGATCATATCAGCTTCAGCATTTTCTTCCCGTGGGATGTGACTGATTACAACAAAGATGCCTTTCTTTTTTATCAACGTGAGCTTGCTATGCACTTTTTCTAGGTACCGGATCATGGTAGGATATTTTGCTTGTGACTGGCTGTTGGCCTGATCTGTTACTAGTTTGGAGTCGCTATGAATTTTTAGTTTGGGATCGTTTGGTTCTCCCGAATCATGAGTTTCTTTTATCGCCAGTGCCCTTCTTATCTGTAGGCCTGCCAGGAGTGCCTCATATTCTACCGCATTATTGGATAGTGGTTTCAAGATTTTCATTGCGTACCGCATTTTGATTCCTTCCGGTCCTGATACGACAACTTCTACTCCTGCTGACTCTTGATTTTTTGCACCATCAACAAAAATGATCCACTAATCTCCCAATGTATCGGGGTAGGGTAGATCTGATTCTTTCATCTCTTCTTTCGACATTTCCTTTGTAGGTTCTCTTGAGAAGGTACATTCGGCCACAAAATCAGCTAGTGTTTGTGCCTTGATAGAAGGCCAATTTTGGTACTGCAGTCCGTGCTGCTCTAACTCGATGGCCCAGATGATCATCCTTCCCAATGTTTCTAGTCTCTTAAAGATTCTCCTCAAAGGCTGGTTGGTTAAGACCACTACCGGGTGTGACTGGAAGTATCGAGTCATCTTTCCGGCGGCCTGTAACAGTGCGAATGCTCTTATCAATCCTGCCATATCGTACTTCTACCTCATTCAAAATCTGACTAACAAAGTATACTGGCCTGTGGATTTCTTCATCACTTCGTACCAGTACCGCGCTTACTACCTCATCCGTTGCTCCAAGGTATAAGTAAAGTGTTTCTCCTGGTTCGGGTCGTGCTAGTAATAGGTCAGAGGTGAGGTACTCTTTTATTCCTGAAAAAGCTTCCTCGCATTCTTTAGTCCAACCGAAGAGAGTGTTCTTTCGAATCATTTTGAAAAAGGGGAGGCATTTCTCGCCTTGTTTGCCAATGAAATGGCTCAAGGCAATCACTCTGCCGGTAAGTTGTTGGACTTCGTTGACATTTCGCGGAGATATCATGTCGTGAATGACTTTTAACTTGTCGGGGTTAGGTTGGATCCCCCCACGGCTAACCACGTAGCCTAAGAATTTCCCTGTCTGGAAAGCGAACATGCACTTCTTTAGGTTGACCTTCATGCCATACTCGCGCATGACTTGGAAAATTTCTGCCAGATCCGTTAAGTGTCCCTTGAAGCTTTTGTTTTTTATCAAAAGGTCGTCTATGTACACCTCTAAATTCCTCCCTCGCCGCCCTTCAAATTTTTTATTAGCTGTCCTTTGGAAGGTTGCCCCAACATTTTTTAGCCCAAACGACATGGCTTTATAACAGTAGGTTCTGGTTGGGGTGATGAACGCCAATTTTCCCTCGTCCTCTAGGGCCATATGTATCTGATGATATCCGAAGTATGCATCTAGCTAGCTTAGGTAATCATACCTTGATGTTTGATCTAGCAGTTGTTCGATCCGCGGTAGGGAGTAACAATCTTTTGGACACGCTTCATTCAGGGACGTGAAGTCAATGCACATCCTCCATTCCCCGTTAGGTTTGGCGACAACTACCGGGTTCGCCAACCAGGAGGGATATTGGATTTCTCTTATGAAGTTTGCTCGTAGGAGTTTGACTACTTCCTTGTCGATGGCGTCCGCCTTTTCTTTCGAAAAAGCCCGCCGTTTTTGTGCCACTGGGATTGCTTCCGGACTAATGTTCAAGTGATGTTCCGCTATCTCTCTGGAAATGTCAGGTAAATCTGTAGGTGTCCACGCGAATTCCCCTTTGCATTTATTTAGTAGTTGTGCCAGTTTTTCGCATTCTTTATGAGTCAATTTTTTGCTAACGAGGAAACTTCCAATAGGTATTCCTTCCACAGGTACTGATATTATTTTTTCCAGTGGTTGAGAGCATATGTCATTATCTAGCTCGTAGGGGTCGGTTGCTACGCAAACATATTGGTCACGTTGGTTGTGGGTCATGATGAGGTAGCATTCAGCCGCTAGTTTTTGATTTCCTCTAACGGTGACAACTCCCCTCCACGATGGGAACTTCATTTTTAAGTGTCGTTTTGAGATGATAGTTCTGAAAAGGTTCAAGAAGGGGCGTCCCAAAATGGCATTGTATGGTAGGTTCAAATCAACTACCAAAAATAGTTGATCCTTAGTTCTTCTTGAGATGTCTTCTTTGAAGAATATCGGTAGATATACGACTCCTTCAATTGGAATTGGAGTCCCATCTACACCAACGATTGACTTTAGACATGACATTGCTTCGAAGGCTCCTAGTGATAACAAGTTTACCGCACTTCCGTTATCTACCAGGGTCCTCTTTACACCACAATTGTTGATGTACGCAGTTACCACCAGGGTATCATTCTGGGGGCATTCTACCCCCTGCATATCCTCCTCTATGAAGGAGATCCTCATCAGGTCGAGGAGACCAAATCTGGTTCCCCTGACGAAGGTTTCTTGGCGCGGTCATTTTGCGCTCCTAGAGGGCTCTTATGGTTGTTCTGTTCCCCCCTATGTACCCAATAATGAGAGACCCTCCTTCATTAGTTACCAAAATGTCTTTGCTCCTGTCTCCTGGTACTGATATTTTGTTAGGTCCGGTAGCTATTTGATTTCCCTCCTCTCTACGATTGATTCTTTGGTTAGGGTTAGGGACTGGTGCTTTGTTTTTGATGTACTCGTGTAAGTGACTGTCTACAATTAACCTTTCAATGGCTACCTTCAGCGTCCTGTATCCTTCTGTATCATGCCCGCTAGCTTTGTGGAAACGGCAGTATAAATTTTTGTTTTCACCAACAGCTTCACCAGGTGGTGTGTAGGGGTAATGAATAGGTAGACCTTTTCTTTCGATGATTGCAAGGATTTCTGCTTTTCGTGAAGTCATAGGGGTACAAGGAGGTGTTGTTGAACCTGAAATTCATTGGTCTCCCAGATTGCAGGTTGATTTGCCTCCCTTGGAAGTCGGTCCTCCTAATGAGGGGTCAAGGAGCGGCCGTATTCCTAGTATTCTTCTCTGGTGGAGTTATTTCCGGTATTGTCTTTTGGGGTGGTATCTCCTCTTGACACTCTCGTTGGTAGTCCTCTTCCTCTAGTTTGATGTAATTGTTAGCCTTAGTCCTTAGGAGGTCTAAGGTAAGCGGTGGGTCTGATGCTAACATATCTCCCAATTTACTGTAGCCGCAGTTTTTCCTCAATGCTTCTACCGCAAAATCAGTAGTAGCATCAGGTATTTGACTCAATTTCGTGTTGAATCGGTCTAGGTAGGTTTTGAGGGATTCCTCTCTCCCTCTCACGATTTCGAATAGGGCAGTTGAGGACTTTTTCAAGGGAATCTGGTTGCGGAATCTGCTAAGAAATTTTCCTTCTAACATTGCGAAGTTATCTATCGTCCCCGGAGGTAGGGCCTCATACCACGTGCTGGCCATTCCTGATAGGGTTAACACGAAAACTTGGCACAAGGCCTCGTCCCTTTCTGACTGGAATATGCCGTTGTTTTTCACCCGTGTCACATGGATGACAGGGTTAGAGTTACCGGTGTAGATATCTATGGGGACTTTTATTCGCCTACTGACATGATGTTTCCGCACTCGGCGGGTAAGGGGACTCTTTGGGTTGATGTCCGGCTCGCTCCTGGCTCGAGGTGCCACGGAGGGGGACCCTCCACGTTCTTCCTCCCAAGGGTTGTGTTCTTGCTTAGGTAATCGATATGCTCACCCAGGTCGTCGAGGTACCGGGGACCTCTCTCGGCTCCTCCTTTCTTTCCTTCTTTCCTCGCCAGGCCCGCTAGATTGCTGGCGAGAAACACTACGATGTGTGTCAGGTATATCGTTATTGATAACTATAGAAGCAATTCTGGGGGCATTTTCATCCTTACACCCCAGCGTTAAGGCCGAAACACTGAAGCTCCCACCGGGCGTTCGCCTCTATGGCTACCGCCTCCCACCTCACGCGTTATCTAGCCACACTAGCGACGTTATCCCATCCCAGGAAGGACATGATGTCACTTAAGGAACTTGGGCGTTATCTTCCCTAGATAATGCCCACCCCCTAGCGATAACATCTATATTTCGCCTATAAATACCTCACCATTCATGGTGAAAAGGTAAGCCTAAGATTGCAAGTCGAACCCCTGCCATCTTGAATAGCCATACTAACTTAAGCATCGAAGTGTCTACGTCGGAGACCCCCTCTGGCGCTATGCAGGTACACCGGACGCCCAGAACGAAGATCCTGAACAACCATTTTCCTCACCTACCCCTCTCCAGAAGTCCGGATCTTATCAAATTGGTGCTTTCATTGAGAGCTTTGGTTTAATTAAGTGAGCGTCCTTAATAACCAAGCTCTATTTTTTCTAGAAATTGAAGGATCATGGCTTCTAATTCAGAATCTACACCTCCTCATCCCCACGGTGTTCTTTTCGCTCCTTGTAGGGAACTTTTTCCCTCTACTTCTATCAACACTTCTACCGTAATACAGGGAACTCCTTCTGGGCAGACGGATTTCCTCTTTGGACCAACGACGGGAACATCATTCCCTCAGATGACTACTCCACCTTCCCAAATGGCTGGATCTAGTTTCTCCGCTCCCCCACCGATGGGATCTGTAATTGATAGCACAAATAACCCTTGGGCGAACTCTTTGTTGGCTCTGCGTGCCCAAGTGGACCAGTTGACCGTATTAGCTGCTGGATCGACTCTCAATGCCTCAGGACCGACTATTCCCCCTCATTTGATATTCACTTTTACCCCGTCTATTGTCACTGATCGGCCACTATCACCTCAGTAACACGGGAGCACCCCGTTGACCCTGCCCATGACGACAACCCCAGTCAACCTTGCGCAACTCGTTCATGGACGGGTAGAACCTCCCGCGTCGTACGCGTGAGAAATTCCCATATCTCAAGAAGAACGTTGGCATCACGAATATAGAGATCGTTGGGATGACAGGCGAGATAACATGGTTAGGGACGTATCCCCCCAGACGCAGTGAAAGATCAAGTAGTAGGAGATATCGAACCCGGTCACCAAGAAGTCGTAGTCGTCCCCCCAGACGACATCACGCACCTGATCCTCGAGGCCAGAGGCATCATCTAGAAATCTATCCTCCCCGTCATCCTCATTAAATCCTAGAGGATAACGCGGGTCATTTGTTCAGCTATCGCATAAGGCATCACAGAGTCAGTCGGCACGTGAAACTCCCCACGGAGTCCTATGACGGCACGAAGGATCCCATCTCTCACCTTAATAAGGTGAAAGACTTTGTACAGTTCCAAACTCACAGCGATGCAACCTTGTGCCAGATATTTGTCATGACATTATCAGGAGTCGCGCGTCTCTGGTTTGAAGGGCTCTCAGCCGGATCCATTGACAGTTTTTCGCAGCTGGAAGCTAAGTTTTGAAGCCGGTTCAATATGGTTGTTCCCATTAGGAAGTCCGCCGCAACCTTTTTCGATATACACCGAGGGCCCTAGGAATCTCTAAAAGAGTTCCTTAGACGTTTCGATATGGAGATGTCGTTAACACCAAGTGTCACCATTGATTTCGCTGTGGAAGCTTTGAAGTGAAACTGTTGTTACAGAAAATTACGGGACACGTTAATGGTGGACCCACCCTCCAACGACCTTGGACGTGCTAAGGTTGAAGGCTCATAACTACGCAAGGATGGAGGAGGAAGAAAACAGGGATAACATTCGAAATGTGCCACAAAACGCGCCCCATGCATCCGGCGCACCCACCAACACTGCCCTTGATGTCCGTGCCATCAACGATTACACCCAGCGAAAAGATCATATCCCTAGAGCCTCGAACAGGCAAAGAAGCAACTCTTCAAGGGGAAGGCCCAGCAACTTCCCCACTCAGCGACAGGCAGACCCACCCAAGGGCCGAGTCTATGACCCTGATCTTTCTTCCCTCATACTTCTGAGAGCAAAAATCTTAGCAATCGTTCAACAACGAAATCTGCCTATCCGCTATCCAGCCCATGTGAAACCCAGGGTAATTATGGGAGGAAGAGAAAATGCTTTTTGTAAGTTCCACAAAGTCAAGGGACACTCCACAGACGTGTGTAGAGAGTTAAAGTTGGCGATAGAGCATCTAGTGGAAGAAGGATATCTCAGAGAATTCGCCACTAAGGCGAGAGAAGAAGCCAGGAATAACCTGATGAATAAGGGCCCAGACAGCAGACAAGTGCCTCCTCACACCCCAGGAGATGACGCCACTCCTAGTGGGAGAATTAGGGAAGCGTTAGCAATCCATGATGAGGGCATTCCCATCATTAACATCATAGCTGGGGGAACACTGTATCTTGATGAGTCTGTGCTGTTAACGCCCACCATTAGAGAGAAGCAGAAACGTGAAGGCGCGTTACTAAAAAATGAAGCGATAAGCGCTCTAGATCAAATGATATTGTCCTTCTCCAAGGAAGACGAGAAAGGTGTCATTTTTCCGTATAATGATGCGTTAGTAGTCACACCGGTTATTGGCAACCATGGGATCAGAAGAACTCTTATCGATAACGGCAACGCAGTAAATCTATTTTCATTGGAGGCTTACAACCTCATGAAATGGCCGGCCAGCTAGCTGACACCCTGCAAAAAGCCGATAATCGGGGTAGATGGAGTTCCTATCCCAGTGACTAGAGTTACCTTGATGTCTATATACTTCAAAGAGGATACATCCAGAAGATCAGAAGATTGGTTGTAGACCTTACCTTGCCCTATAACGTCATACTCGGGCGACCATTTCTTAATCGTTTCGGTGCAGCGATATCCCAGAAGTACTTGAGGTTGAAGTATCCCTCCTGGGATGGAGTGGTCTCAGTTAAAGGCGATCAGAAGCTAGCAGCCGAGTGTTACTTGCTCATGACGCAAAAAAGTTGCGACAGGTATGTATGTGTGACGGTGGATCCTTTCGAACAGAAAGAAGAAAAATACACCCAGCCAGTGGACAAGATGGTTTCCATCCCTCTTAACGGGGTCAGGGAGGTAAACTTCCTAGTTAGCGAAATGCTAAGCCTAGAAGAGAGCACGCAACTAGCTCGGTTGTTAAACAAATACAAAGGAGAATTCACATGGAATCCCGTGGACATGCCCAGTATCTCTTAAGAAGTAGCAGAGCATCGACTTAACGTTAATCCCTGCATCAAACCCGTCCAACAGAAGCGAAGAGCATTTTCCATAGAAAAGCCAATTGCCATTGACAAGGAGGTATCAAAACTCCTAGATGCAGGTTTCATCCAAGAAGTCCAATATCCAACTTGGTTAGCCAATCCCATCCTCGTTCCAAAGCCCAATGGAGAGTGACGCATGTGTATTGATTTCACTAATCTAAATGATGCCTATCCCAAGGATTGCTACCCGCTCCCTCGAATCGACCAATTAGTCGACCAGACAGCTGGGTATGCTTATTTGAGCTCTTTAGATGCTAACTCGGGATATCATCAAATCCCCATGGCCATCGAAGACGAAGAAAAGACTGTCTTCATCACCCCAAAGGCCATATACTGTTATACGGCGATGCCGTTTGGGCTAAAAAATACTGGGGCAACCTTTCAGCGTATGGCAAACAAGGTGTTTGAGGAACAAATCGGAAAGAAATTAGAAGCCTATGTAGACGATTTGTTGGTCAAAAGTCGAAGCTTTGAGGACCATCTGGAAGACTTGGAAGAGATTTTCTACGTTATGAGAAAGTATAAGATGAAGCTGAACCCCCGCAAATGCATGTTTGCGTTTCAAACAGGTAGGTTCTTGGGATATGTAGTTAGCCAGAAGGGTATTCAGCCTAATCCATCGAAGATCAAAGCTATCCACGACATGGTATCCCCCCGAACCGTCAAGGAAGTGCAAAAACTTACAGGGCGCGTTATCGCTCTATGATGGTTTATTTCCAAACAAGGCGAAAAATACCTACCCTTCTTCAAGGTTATACGTAAAAAGGCTCCTTTCGGATGGACAGCAGAATGTGAAGAAGCGTTTATGGGCCTAAAAGCTTATCTCTCATCTGATCTGGTGTTGACAAGACTAGAGCTGGGCGATACTCTGTATTTGTACCTGGGTGTTGCCGACGAAGTGGTTAGTGTCGTCCTCATAGGAGACGACAACCATGTCCACCACCCTATATACTTTGTCAGCCATGTTTTGAAAGATGCTCAGCTGCAATACGCTCGCATTGAAAAAATAGCGTTTGCGTTGGTACAAGCCACACGCAAAATGGACAGGTATTTTCAGGCCCACCCCGTCATCGTGCTCACAGACCAACCTTTGAAAAGGATTTTTAGAAAGCCTAAGCCTTCAGGATGGATGCTGATTTGGGCCATTGAACTCGAACAATTTGGGCTGCAATACAAAGCCTGACCATCCGTAAAAGCCCAAGTCCTAGCAGACTTCATAGCCGAGTGCACATTTATGCAGGATCCATTGACGGACTTACCTGAAGAAGAAAGAGATGACTCGGATCTCCCATTCCTTGAAACCTACACCGACTTGTGGGTGGTCCATGTGGACGGGGCCGAGAACCAAGAGCTAGTTAGAGCCGGAATCTTAGTAACCGGACCACTAGGCATACATATACGATACGCCATCAGGATCCTGCAACCGTTATCTAACAATGCGGTGGAATATGAGGCACTGCTAGCTGGACTCAGGATATGAAAAAATCTGTCCACAAAAGCCATACATGACGCCGGAGTAATGGGAGACTTACGGCTGGTGATATACGGTGATTCCAAGTTAGTGATAGACCAGGTCTTGGGCAACTCTCAAGCCAGGGAACCTATCATGATTCAATATCTCGCCAATGTGAAGCGTGAGCTGATGGAAATAAGAAAGAACGGTATACAAGTCAACATCGAGCATATCCCTCGAGAAGATAACGCTGAGGCCGATAATCTCGCCAAAATTGCAGCGAATCCAGAAGCATTCATACCCGCTGGAGTGTACTTTGAAGAAATATTTGTGCCTTCCTTCATGGAGGAACAAACGTAACTTTATATCGAAGAAATTGAAAACGATTGGCAGACTCCTGTCATAAAATTTCTAAAGCACGATGAGTTGCCCAATGATAACGCTGAAAAGAAAAAAGTGCTAAAACAGGCGGCACGTTGTACGTACTATGATGGAGAGTTAGTCCGGAGATTCTTCTCTCATCCAGCTGCCAAGTGCATAACGAAACAAGAAGGCCTCCACACCTTACGAGAGATTCACGAAGGGATATGTGGCATGCATGTGTCCGGCGGTACTTTGGCCGCACAAGTCTTTAGGTTAGGCTTCTACTGGCCTACCATTCATAGGGACTGCGATAACTTCGTACAGAACTGTCATAAATGTCAAGAGTTCTCCAAAATTCCCCGACGACCTACCACGGAAATCTTCGAAATTGTGGCCCCTTGCCCTTTCGCCAAATGAGGAATTGACATCCTAGGCCCGTTTCCAAAGGCAAGGTCTCAGCTGAAATTCATAGTCATGACAGTGGACTATTTCACGAAATGGGAAGAAGCGGCAGCGATGGCTAACATCACAATGGAGAAAATATGGCGTTTCTTCAAGCACCAAGTTATCATGCGATTCGGTATACCTCGAGTGTTAGTCAGTGATAACGAGACCCAATTTACAAGTCAATTCTTTAGAGACCAGTGCACGGAATTCTAGATCGAACAAAGGTTCTCTTCCGTGGCCCACCCACAGACTAACGGACTCACGAAGGTGACCAATTGGAGTATCCTTAGCGGTATCAAGAAAAACCTAGAAGGTACCAAAAAGAAATGGGCAGATGAGCTGTCGTACGTGATGTGGGCGTACCGCATGACCGTCAAAACTAGTACAGGAGAAACGCCCTTCGTATTGGCTTTCGACACTGAGGCCGTCACACCCGTAGAAATCGGTACTCTAAGCCTGCGAGTGGCATACTTCAAGGAAGAAATAAACGGAGAGAGGTTACGGGCAAACCTCGACACGTTGCCAGAACTGCATAAAGAAACACTTCTAAAAATACTACATTATAAGAGAAAAATGGCACGTTACCACAACAGGCGCGTCAAAGAACGACTGCTGAAAGTAGGAGACTTAGTACTTAGGGACAAACGAGCGGCCGGACAACGCATGTGGAAACTCAGTCCAAACTGGGACGGCCCATATCGCGTTACCCGCGTTATTGGGAAGGGAGCCTACCACTTGGAAACACTTGACGGTACCCCCTTACCCAACTCTTGGAACATAGCTCGTTTGAAATTATATCATGCTAGAATATGACATGTTTCTGCACGTTTAGACTTGTGAAGTAATAACATGCGTTAACGGTCAAATCGAAAATATTGTCGTGTGCTTTTGTGTGGTTGATTACGTGCAGATAACGAAGGATGCCAGGAGTGAAAGTCCTATCCTTGTGACAACCGCTCCTAATCAGACGGCTCACTAAGACGAGGCACACCCTAGCATACTTAAAGATTCAACGCCGGGAATGAAAATCCTATCCTTGTGACAACCGTGCTAATATAGACGGCTCACTAAGACGAGGCACGCTCCGAGGAAAATGAAGACTCCTTCCTGGAAGTGAAAATCCTACCCTTGTGATGACCGTGCTAACACAGACGTCTCACTAAGACGAGGCACGCTCCAGGGAAGCGAGAACTCAACACTTTGAAGTGAAAATCCTATCCTTATGACAACCACTCCTGATCAGACAGCTCACTAAGATGAGGCACGCTTCAGGCAAATCATGAAAAATCGAAACAAACTGTGATATCCCAACAAGTAACCGGACGACAAATCCCCGGTGAAGTTGGCTGGATTGGAAAATAACACAAGTAATGCCCCAGCGAGGCAGAATGGAAAAGCAACATTAACATTACCCCGACACATGCGGGTGAATTCTCATAGAGGCAACTAATGTTTATTATTGCATGCTGTTTTACTAACGCAGTAAAGCAATAATTGAGAATTTGCAGGAAAATCGTGGAAACACTGAAATAATAAAGAGACCGACGCCCGTGTAGGCGGTAATATCATATGGTCTGTCATCATGATTCACATGGCGAGTATACTACCACCGACACATACCCTGTCATCTTGATCCAAGAAATACTGCCACGTATTTTTAGCATTGATCATTCTAATCCCCTTAAAGATATGATATCTTTCATCTGAGAAACAGTCCAGAATCTGTGGATATCCTAGAAATACCCCTCATTATTTAATGGGGAACATGGCAACAGTAAAGAGGGCGATATCACAATATCTTCTGCCCGCAATATTGGTGAAAAGTTGTCTCCACGATTATTTTCTCCCTAACAGGGAAGCGTATATTCTGTAATGTCGTATTGCTCCGACATACATTCCTATAGAAAAGGACACATCTATATCTATCTATATGGCATCTTCTGCTAAGGATGAATATCCGCATCAGCACAATGTCATTATGAAAATCTTTGCCCTTGAAATCCTTCTGTTAATCGAACTATCTTGTCAAGGTAGCAATGACAATATTCAAGGCAGCAACGCCTTGGGAATGATATTCTTCGCTCAAAGGCGCATACGGTAATAATGCCATAATACTTTCTCTGGCCGGTATGAACTATATGCTACATATCGCGGGTAATATTAGTGATGATGTCTTATGTGTCTCCCAAGCTAGCTGGTAAGTAGCGTTATTACATGCCTACACTCTATTCCTGGCAGAGGAAATGCGCATGCCTAGTCATGTCACGATATCTTGAAAAATATCTACTATTATATGCTTATGATTCCACATATCATATGGTAATTCTGTGATTATACTATCTCTATTGGAATGCTATGATTTTGCTGCGTTATGGCAGCCCTGCAGAAAGTACTTAGGTCTATTGTAAACCTCATCATCTCAATATTGGCATCAACAACACAAAGAAGATCGACAGTAAAGGGAGATAGCAAACAAAATATATGGTTGTTCAAAAACCCTGAGGGTTACAAAGGCAAAAACCTCCAGAAAAGAGAAACAAAAATGGGGCGATGCTCAAAAACTCAGGAAATGCGATAAAAGACGCCTATAACACCGTCGTTCCGTTATCCCCTTGCCCCTCACAATTTTTTGCCTTGGCCCTGTAGAAAGCTTCATTAGTGATGTCCACGAACTTCTCCTCGAAGACGCGAGTAATGTCATCAGCGCTAAACACTTCTGACCCATAAAGCGCTATGAAGGAGTCAGCCATGACGCCTGCAGTTTCCTCGCAGTACCACTTACACTTCTCTGCTGACTCCTTTGCCAATGCGGCATTCTTGTCCTTCTCTGCCGCTAATTCGTCGTTAAGCACGGCAACTCTGGCGGCTTCCTGTTCATGGACCTCTTCCATCTCTTTCTTGACAGCCGTTAGGGCCTCTGCTAGATCCTAACGCTCCCGGGATAACTTCTCCGGTTCCTCCTACTTTCTAGTAAGTTCTTCTGAAATCTGGTGGTGGGTATCCCGTAGCTCATCGGAGGAAGAAGTGAGAGAAGCAACTTTCCTCGGCATATGCCTGACCCAGTAATGAAAATTGTAGAAGGAGGAAAAATATACTAGAGCGCACCGAATGCAACTGCTCATCGGGGGTCTAAGAAAGAAATACATCCTCCTCTTCCTGGAGCGCTAACGCATGAGCGGCTAGAAAAGAAGAAGCCGCAGGAGAGCCGTCACCCCCCATGGCCGCAAAATCAGTCCTACGCAGGCCACTCAGGTCAATTTGGTGAGTAACGGGCCCAGAAGAGGCTAGCATACTCAATTCAGCCATGAGATGAGGAGTGGCTATCTCCCCCTCAGAAGGTGGGAATGCTCGAGCAGTCATAGGAATGAAAAACAAGGTAGTCGGGGACGGAGATTGACAAGAAGACGCCCCCCATACCAAGCCCAAAAGTATCATGAGAATGGAAGGGTGGAAAATCGGTCTCTAGCAGATCGGAGGTAAAACCCACCATATGAGAAACGGAAGGAGGAGGTGATGTGCAGAAGGAACTAGGTGAAACATGAAAGGAGGACTCAGTGACTTCTGCGGTCCTCGAAGGGTCAGAAGTTTGGCCACCAGAAGGTCCTTCGGAGATGAAGGCAGTACCGTGCTCCTCTTGATTGATAACGCGACCCCCCGACGTCCCTTCAGGCTCCACACTATGTCGCACTTTCTTACGACGCCCTTGGAAGACATGGGACAGATTCATATTGTGGTCAGGGGAAGCGGTGGCGGTCTCCTAGAAAGAGGCATCACAAAAAGTAAAGAAATAGAAATAAGCGGCGAGAAACAATCACAAAACACATTCAAGATAATGAGAGAATAGAAGAGACGCTTACAGGGATGGCCTCGTTAATGGTCATCTCTGGAGAAGCAACTGTATCGGAAGGCGGAGCAGGGGTGTTAACACTCCTTGTCTTTCTCTTCTTGGTAACGCGAGGCCGAGAGGAAGACGCTTGAGCAGGATTAACGACAACAGAAATAGTCAGAACCAAAATAGGGTTAACGCTGACAGCTCCTTCACCAATCTGAGAAGAAGACGCTTGAACGAGGTTAACGGCCGCACCGGCAGCGACAACTTCCTCTTTTTCCTTCCTCTTTTGAGCTTTTTTTTCCCGCCTCCTAATACATTCGGGCCTCCAGCCACGCGGAGGAGTTGCACAATCATGAAATAACGTTAGTGTTAGTATTTCTCAGAACAGTAAAGAGAACGGCAAAACACTCACCCTCAACGCATTCTCGAAGGTCGATCCCGCATGCCAGTTTGCGAGTATGAACACTGAAGTTCAACTCGAGTAGTTTGTCCAACCAACCTTGCTCGGGTGAAGGAAGAGGTTGCCGCCTACCCCAGGCCCCATCCCTGATGTCGTGATTAAAACCAGTCCTCCACCAAGGACTAGGCAGATTGATAACAAAAAGCCCACCTTTCCAACTATCGATAGAAGACTCAGGGTGCAGGAGCTTCCAGGTGAAGGGTTTTAGCGATTCGTCATCATAACGGGGCGATATCGCTATTACGCCTCTACGACTATACAATTGAAAAAGGGAATAAAGCAGTAAAAGGGAGGGAGAAGCAATCCCCTTAAATCTATAGAGTCTTATGAAGGCGTAAACACAACAGTATGCATTAGGGCTCAACTGGGCAGGATTTAAACCAAGTTCAGTAAATAGTTGCACCACTAAGGGATAAAGAGGAAATTGGAAACCATAACTAAACATCTTGGCATATAAAATTCTACGGTTGCCGGGTACTTCACTGTTGAGACAGAGCGAATTAGGGGCAACCTCAATAGAATAGTCTTCAGGAATGTGGGCATTATATTCATTTAACCGCCGCTGGAGCACGGCCGGAGAAGTGATAGTGGTAACAATGTTTTTAATCTTTTCCTCCCCAATAGATTTGGGTCGAGGACGTCGAGTTCTAGCCATGATAAAATTTAAAAAGAAGAAAATGACAGAGAAAAACTGAAGTACCTTTCTAAAGGGAAATGCAGAGTAGAGTATCCAGACGGTGGAAAGAAGAAACGCAAATCGACCTTTGGATCACTATGAAAAAGTGAAATAGAAAAAGAAGGAAAAGAAGCACATGGTAGGTTTTATAACCCTAGCGGTCAACCAAAATGACTGTTGCAACGGTTGTTGTATGGGACGCGTCAGGGGGAAAAGACGCGCAATGAGTACAATTTTGGAAAAGTGGGAAGACGCTTCGATTCTACCAACCCCTAGGGGGCGCCAACTCATGACACCTCCACGAAGGGACACGTGTATCCTGACCATCATGACTTCTCCCCTCGCATTAATGAGGGATTCTCAAGCATTAAATGCTCTGAAAAGTAAAATCGATTCTCAAGACGCGATAACGCGACGATCAGGATAACGCGGGACAGAGCGTTATCATGATTGGCATCCATCAAGACAACACGAAGAAAGGAGGTAATGCTACAAAGATCAATTATTATTACAAGCGTTATTGCAACACAAATGGCGTTAATGTCCAAATTTAGAAAGTGATAACAATTCACCTAAAAGCAGGGGTATTTTCATCTATCACCTGGTGGGAAGGGACATAGCTACTGTTTCACTCCACCACGATAGGGATAAGGTTGCTACCTTCCCTAAAGGCTAACGCTACGAGGGCTAACGGCACCCTACCTGCTCCTCTCACGGACCTCGTGGATGGTTCAAGGAGTTATCTCACCCCCAAAGAAAACCATGCGACAGGAAGAAAGCTCCGGCTATTGTCCTACCGCGGCAATATCCACCTATACACCTACCGCCAAGGTAGCGTGTCCCGATAAGGGTGAATCATATACCCTAACGCGAGCGATAGCTCCGTACTCTTTTACTTGGGCGGGAACGCCCCTTTTTTCTATAAATACCTCCCCCATAAAGGAGGCAGGTAGGTAGACTTTACTGGCCAAAACTCTGCCAAATTCAGTACACATACTGACTTAAGCATCGGAGTGTTTCCGCCGGAGACCCCCTCCGGCGCATTGCAGGTACCGTGGACCGTCGCGCACACTGACCTGAGAGGAGCTGCTCCGCCATACATCCCTCGGCAGAAGACAAATTATTATTAAATTGGTGCTCTTGTTGAGAGTATTGGTTCTATTAAGTGAGCATCCTTAATAACCAAGCTCCTCCCCCCCGAAGCTAGAAGGATTATGGCCTCAGAGTCAGATCCGGCGCTGTCCCGAACTTCCAACATCCCATACAACACCCGCAGACGCTTGTTTCCCTTCGCTACCTCTGATGCCCCCACCCCAGGGCAGGACGTCACTGCAGGAGAATTAGATCTTCCTCCTGGGTCAAGTTCGGAAGAAGTTACATTCCAGATTTGCTCTCCCTTCTCCCATATAGCAGGAACCAGTCATCCTACCCCCCAAGCGGGGAGATCTATGATGGGAGAAGCGGACAACCCTTTCGCGAACTCAATAGCAGCTCTCCAAGCTCAACTGGATTAGCTGACAGAGATGGCTGCTGGATTTACTCCTCATGCCTCAAGACCTGGTGTGTCCTCCCAAGTAGTTTTCACTCCGTCCATTGTCAACGAACGACCCTTATCGCCCCAACAATCTAGGGCACTCCCGTCTTCCTTACCTTTCCCTTTGGTCCCCATGAACGTCCCACCATTCACGCGCGGACCTGCCGACCATTCTGGACAATACAGGGGAGGAATCTCTATCCCCGAAGCAGTCCGCCAGCGTGACGAGTATAGAGAACACTGGGATGATCGACGAGGGGATATAGTGAGAGATCCATCTCCTAGATACAGCGAGAGATCTAGCAGCAGAAGTCGACGAGCTCGAACTCCAAGGAGCCGTAGCCGTTCTCCTAGGAGACATCAGGAATATGACCCTCAGAATCCCAGATACGACGCTGAAATTCCACATCAGCGTCAGCCTCGCAGGATCCCCGATGCTAACGTGGGTCATCCGTTTAGTTACCGTGTCAGGCACCACAGAGTCCATCGACATGTGAAACTCCCAGTAGAGTCATATGATGGCATGAAAGATCCCATTTCTCACCTCAATAAGGTGAAGGATTTCGTGCAATTCCAAACGCGCAGTGATGCGGCCTTGTGCCAAATCTTCGTAATGACGCTATCAGGAGTGGCACGTCTATGGTTCGAGGGGCTTCCCGCTGGGTCTATCGATGATTTTTCTTAGTTGGAAGAAAAATTCAAAAGTCGGTTTAGCACGGCTATTCCTATCAGAAAGTCAGCAGCTGCGCTGTTCGATATCCATCGAAAACCACAGGAATCGTTGAACGACTTCTTAGGTCGATTTGATCTTGAGATGTCCCTAACGCTAGGGGTCACTATCGATTTTGCGGTTGAGGCCCTAAAACGCAACTACCGATACAGTAAATTGAAAGACACGCTAACGGTGGACCCCAATGACCCTGGATGCGTTGAGGCTAAAAGCGCATAACTATGCGAGAATGGAAGAGGAAGAAAATAGAGATTGGATCCAAGGCATGCCAACAGACCCATATGTGGCCCCTAACGTCCTGAACAGCAATGCCCCTGACGCTAAACCCACCGACGATCACGGGCAGCGGAAAGAGCATAACACCAAAACCCCTGGCCGGCAGAGAGGCAACTTCTCGAAAGGAAGACCCGGAGGGTCCCCCACTCGGAAACAAACGGACCCGCCAAAAGGCCGGATATATGATCCTGACCTCCCATCTCTCATACTCCCAAGAGCGGAGATCTTAGCGATAGTCCAACAGAGAAATCTGCCCATCCGCTACCCAGCTCCCGTGAAACCAGGAGTAATCATGGGAGGAAGAGAAAATGCATATTGCAAGTTCCACAAGGTCAAGGGACATTCAACCGATGTATGCAGAGAACTAAAATTGGCCATAGAAAGATTGGTCGATGAGGGCTACCTAGGAGAATTTGCCACAAAGGCAAGGGAAGGGGCCAGAAACAACCCAACTGGAAATACAACTGATCACGGGCAAGCGCCCTCGCGCGCCACAGGAGCTAACGCAGTTCCCCTCGGACCAAATAGAGAAGCGCTCGCTATCGATAGCGACCAAATGCCCATGATAAATATCATTGCGGGGGGAACACCTTATTGCGAGGAAATTATGCCGCAAACGCCCAACCCTGGAGAAAAGCGCAAACGGGAGAGCGCGCAAACGAAAATCGAGGCGATAAGTGCCTTAGACAGGATTATATTGTCTTTCTCAGAGGAAGACGAAAAAGGCATCGTCTTCCCGCATAATGACGCGATGGTTGTAACGCCCGTCATTGGAAGTCATGGGGTAAGAAGGACCCTTGTCGATAATGGGAGTGCAGTGAATCTATTTTCATTGGAAGCGTACAACTTGATGAAACGACCTGACGGTGAACTATCGTCTTGCACGAGGCCAATTATTGGGATTGATGGAGTACCGATTCTGGTAGCCGGAATAACATCCCTGCCGGTGTACTTCCGGGAAGACACATCCAAACGCTCCGAAGAGTTATTATTTCTGGTCGTAGACCTAACGTTACCGTATAATGCCATCTTGGGGCGACCATTCCTTAATCATTTTGGAGTAGCCATATCTCAAAAATACCTACGGATGAAATATCCCTCATGGGATGGCGTGGTCTCAATCAAAGGGGACCAAAAGCTGGCAGCCGAATGCTACTTACTTATGACTCAAAGGAGTTGTGACTGCTACGTTTGCGTGGCAGACGACCCTTTCGATGATAAAGAAGAAAAGTGCACTCAGCCGCTAGATCAGATGGTATCAATCCCTATCGGTAAGGATAGTAAACGAATCTCTTAGCCAGTGAAAAACTAAGCCTTGAAGAGAATGCGCAATTAATACGGCTGTTGAGGAAATGCAAGGGAGAATTTACGTGGAAGCCAGCAGACATGCCCGGAATCTCTCGGGAGGTTGCGGAACATCGACTGAACGTTAGTCCTGACGCCAAGCCTGTTCAACAAAGGCGACGTGCTTTTTCATCTGAAAAGATAGCAACCATTGAAAAGGAGCTGCTAAAGCTCACAGAGGCGGGGTTTATTCGAGAAGTCCAATACCCAACCTGGCTAGCTAATCCTGTGTTAGTCCCAAAGCCTAACGGGGACTGGCGCATGTGCATCGACTTTACTGACCTGAATAATGCCTGTCCCAAGGACTGCTATCCCCTTCCGCGAATAGATCAGTTAGTCGATCAAACCGCTGGGTATGCTTATCTAACTCCCTAGATGCAAATTCCGGATATCACCAAATCCCTATGGCCGTAGAGGACGAAGAAAAAACTGCCTTCATCACTCCTAGGGCTACACTACATACTGCTATACCGCAATGCCGTTTGGGCTAAAGAATACCGGTGCAACATTTCAGCGTATGGCAAACAAAGTTTTTGAAAATCAAATCGGGAGAAATGTAGAGGCCTACGTAGACGACATCTTGATCAAAAGTCAGAGTTTCAGAGAACACCTCGCTGACTTGGAAGAAGTTTTCAATGTGATGAGAAAGCACAAGATGAAGCTAAACCCGCGGAAGTGCATGTTTGCATTTCAAACGGGAAAATTCTTGGGCTATGTGGTCAGCCGGAAGGGCATCCAACCCAACCCGTCAAAGATAAAAGCCATCCAGGATATGATATCCCCGCGGACTGTCAAAGAGATACAGAAGTTAACCGGGCGCATCATTGCGTTGGGGCGATTCATATCTAAGCAAGGCGAGAGATGTTTGCCTTTCTTCAAAGTCATTCGAAACAAGGGTCCTTTCGGATGGACAGAGGAATGTGAGAAAGCGTTTGCAGGACTAAAAGCTTACCTATCATCAGATTTAGTACTGACGAGGCCTGAGCCCGGCGATGAACTATATTTATATTTGGGAATAGCTGACGAAGTAGTCAGCGCCGTCCTTGTGCGAAGTGAAGGACACGTGCATCGTCCTGTATTCTTCGTGAGTCATATATTGAAAGATGTCGAACTGCGATACGCTCCTATCGAGAAGATAACACTCACTCTAGTACAAGCCACGCGAAAGATGGACCGATACTTCCAAGCCTACCCCGTCACTGTACTTACGGATCAGCCGTTGAGAAGAATCTTCAGAAAACCTGAATCTTCAGGAAGAATGTTAATTTGGGCTATCGAGCTCGAACAATACGGGCTGCAATACAAAGCTAGACCAGCCGTTAAAGCCCAAGCGTTAGCTGACTTCATAGCTGAGTGCACATTCACAAAGGACACAAAAATAGATCTGTTGGAGGAAGAAGCAGAAAGTCCATGCCTACCGTCTCCGGAGACATATACAGATACGTGGGTCATCCACGTAGATGGAGCAAAAAATCAAGAATTAGCTGGCGCAGGAGTTTTCTTAGTTGGACCAAACGGCCTGGAGATGCGATACGCCATCAGAATCCTGCAGCCATTGTCCAACAATGCGGCTGAATACGAAGCGCTGCTGGCAGGACTCAGAATTGGAAACAATTTCTCTATCGGAGCCACTCCCGGTGTGGAGAAGGAAGACAGAACACGTTTAAAGATCCGAGGAGATTCCAAGCTAATAATGGATCAGGTTCTGGGGAACTCCCAAGCCAGAGAACCCATCATGGCCCAATACTTAGCCAAAGTGAGGCATGAGCTGTCAGAGATACAGGAAAAAGGCACCCTGGTCACCTTTGAGCACATTCCTAGAGAAAACAATGAAGAGGATGATAGCCTCGCCAAGATGGCAGCCAATCCGAAAACCTCAATACCCAGTGACGTGCGCTATGGAGAACTGCCTACACCTTCTTTCATGGAAGAGCAGGCATCGCTCTGTGTGGAAGAAATGGAAAATGATTGGAGGATCCCAGTGATAGAATATCTGAAACATGATAAACTACCGAGGGACCAGACAGAGAGAAAGAAAGTCCTAAAACGGGCAGCACGATGCACATATTATAACGGAGAGTTAATACGCAGATGTTTCTCCCATCCGGCCGCTAAATGCATAACGGAGCAAGAAGGCTTACATGTGTTACGTGAAATTCACGAAGGGATATGTGGCATGCACATTGCTAGCGGTACTCTGGCAGCCCAAGTCTTTCGGTCGGGATTTTACTGGCCCACCATTCAACGAGATTGTCATAACTTCGTGAAAACCTGTCAGAAATGCCAGGAATATGCCAAGATTCCTCGAAAGTCGGCTGTACCAATTTCAGAAATAGTTGCTCCCTGCCCGTTTGCAAAGTGGGGGATTGACATCCTGGGCCCGTTTCCAAAGGCCAGATCTCAGTTAAAATTTGTGGTCGTAGCGGTAGACTACTTCACAAAGTGGGCCGAAGCTGAGGCGTTAGCTACCATCACCACCGAAAAAATTTGGCGTTTCTTCAAACACCAAGTCATCATGCGATTTGGAGTACCACGCGTGCTAGTTAGTGACAACGGGACACAATTTACAAGCCAGTTCTTCAGGGATCGATGTGCAGAATTCCAGATAGAGCAAAGATTCTCCTCTGTGGCACATCCCCAAACCAACGGCCAGGCGGAAGTAACTAACCGCAACATCCTTAGTGGCATCAAAAGAAACTTGGAAGGGTCCAAGAAGAAATGGCCAGACGAATTGCCATATGTGCTATGGGCCTACCGCATGACTGTGAAAGCCAGCACGGGAGAGACCCCGTTCGCGTTAGCATTCGGAACCGAGGTTGTCACACCAGTCGATATTGGCATGATGAGCCTCCGGGTGGCTCACTTCAAAGAAGAAAACAACGAAGAAAGGTTACGAGCTAACCTCGATACTCTACCAGAAACACACGAGGAAACCCTCCTGAAAACCCTGCACTACAAGAGAAAAATGGCACAATATCACAACCGGCAAGTGAAGGAGTGATTGCTCAAAACCGGAGATTTAGTGCTCAGAGACAAGCGGGCGGCAGGACAACGTATGGGAAAACTCAGTCCAAACTGGGATGGACAGTATCGTGTCACCCGCATTGTGGGAAAAGGAGCATACCATCTGGAAACGCTCGAGGGAACGCCCCTGCAAAACTCTTGGAACATCGCTCGGCTGAGGCTATACCACACCAGGAGCTAATCGGGTAACATCAAAGTTATTCTAATAAATGAATATTGAGATATTCACTGTGCGTTTGCTACTGGTAATATGCAGGTAGCGAAGAATGCCAGGAGTGAAAATCCTATCCTTGTGATGGCTGGTCCTGATCAGACAGCTCACTAAGACGAGGCACGCCCTGGCATAACAAGGCGTTTGGGAGTGAAAATCCTATCCTTGTGGTAACCGTGCTCACATAGACGGCCCATTAAGACGAGGCACGACCCCAAACGGCTCCCCGGAGTGAAAATCCTATCCTTGCGGCAACCGTGCTCACATAGACGGCCCGTTAAGATGAGGCACGCCCTGGAATCCTTGGGAGTGAAATCCTATTCTTGTGGTAACCCCATAAGGAGAGGCACGCCCCAAGGAGAGACCAACTCCATCCTGGAAGTGAAAATCCTATCCTTATGGTAACCGTGCTCACATAGACGGCCCATTGAGACGAGGCACGATTCCACGGACGTGAGGTACAACGCTTGGGGGTGAAAAGTCCTATCCTTGTGATGGCTGGTCCTGATCAGACAGCTCACTAAGACGAGGCACTCCCCAAAGCCAATCTGTGGCGAAAGAAAACAAAGGCATCCCAACTAGTAGCCGTGCGGTTGATACCCGGTGAAGCGATGTTGGAGCCAATCTGTGGCGAAAGGAAACAAAGGCATCCCAACTAGTAGCCGCGCGGTTGATACCCGGTGAAGCGATGTTGGAGCCAATCTGTAGCGAAAGGAAACAAAGGCATCCCAACTAGTAGCCGCGCGGTTGATACCCGGTGAAGCGATGTTGGAGCCAATCTGTGGTGAAAAGAAACAAAAGAAATCCTAACTAGTAGCCGCGCGGTTGATACTCGGTGAAGCGATGTTGGAGCCAATCTGTGGCGAAAAGAAACAAAAGAAATCCTAACTAGTAGCTGCGCAGTTGATACCCGGTGAAACGATGATGGAGAGGTGTCCATACTGCAACAACAACGTTGGGACAGACATAAAGCCCCCTCTGACAACAAGGGACGGCAGGAATATGAGTGCAGCTGATGAAAAGCAAACGGTATACAACGGGAAACTATATGTCTATGGAAACCTAACGCCAAACGTCCTAGGCGGACAAGTGATCAAACGGTATTATGAAGGAAAGCAGGAAAAGAACTTCTATTCAAAAAGAGTGGATTAACCCAGTCAAGGCCGACATTGTTTAAAGTACAAAATATGGACGGGCCCGTCAGCCACAAAAATGTAAAGCATCTAAACAACAAAAAGTCTAAAGATTGGGCGGCGCGTTGACCCCTCCTTGCTGAGCAGCCTTCCACTGGTAGAAACCGCTATCAGTAACGCTTGAGGCTCTCTTGTCAAAATACGCAGAAAGATCGTCAATACGGAGCTCTTCAACTCCATAATGATGCATCACGGCTTCCGACATGATTCCCCCACCCTGCTCCAAGTACCAACGATTCTTCTCAGCGTTAAGAGAAAAATCGGCAGACAGCTCAGCGTTTCTCTGTCTCTCCAAACGCAGACTATTCTCCTCCTGAGAGAGGCGTATGGTCAGATCGGCACGTTGTCGCTTCTCCTCTTCCAAAGCCAACTTAGCAGTCTCTAGCTCTTGCTTAACAACGGTAGCCTCTCCCCGGGCAGCCTCCATACCTTCCTTGGCAGCATTGAGGGCATCTTCAAGACGCTGTCGCTCTTCCAGCAGCCTGTTTATCTCTCCTTGCCCGTTAGCTACAACTCTGGCATTCTCCTCATCCATATAGTGAAGATGGAAAAGCATAGAAAACGCCTGAGAGTGAAGGAAATTTATGCGCCCCTGCTCGCCCCGAGCCACAAAGGCATCCCTCTCTCTTGGAAGGGACAAAATCTCTGCCACCAGATAAGCGGTAGAGGAAAGCACGGTATCATGATCAGCATCGGCAGGAAACTGCAGAATACTGTCCCTAAAGGAGCGTAAGCTGACGTGATGAGTTGGCAGGAGAGGAGGCTCGTATGGAGAGATACCAGCCATTAAGGCAGGGGCGGGGCCACCCCTCGCAATAGTCGGATGAGGCATGGGAACAAAGAACAACACACTAGGAGAAGCTGGCCGGCTAGTGGAGCCTTCCACGTTAGGCAATGAGACCTCATTACCTCCGGGCACCTCAGGATTAAGGGCATTAGAATCATAGCCCGTTGGGGTGTGCGCAGAAGGGATCGGAGAACCAGGAGGCACATGGGGTTGACCACCAAAATCAACAGGTTCAGAGTGATCAGCAGACGCACCCTCGCCCCCAAGGACACTTGAACTACGATTGGCGGCCGAGGAAGAAGGGCTATTCTGAAGATCATAGCCAGCCTTCTTCTGACGCTCGCGAAGGACATCTGCAATAGCCATATCTCCCTGGGAGGTAGAGGGGGCAGAAGCAGCAACAACTTCCTAAAATAACACAGAACGTGCTAAGGAAATCGTGTAAAAAGAAAGACAAAGTTTTAAAAATAAGAAAAATGCACACCTGAGTGGTGGAGGACACAAGAGGAATCCCAACAGGAATCGGATCAACCGTAGCCTCTAAAGAAACAGCAGTCTGGGACGAAACGGATGGGGCAGCACGCGCTTTCCTAGGCCGTTTCTGTCTTGCAACCCGAGTGCCCGTAACGTTAGCGGTAGCAGTGGCCTCCCCTTCCTCGGCGTTAGCAGCAGCAACAGCCCTAGCTTCAGCGGCAACTTTCTTTTTCACCTCCTGTTTCCTTCTCCTCTGGAAATACTCGGGCTCCCAACCAGGCGGAGGCACTGCACAGTCACAAAACGTTAGCGTTAGTACTTCTTGACAATGCAAAAGAAAAAGGTCAAACGCTCACCCTTCTTGCACTGTTCCACGGGCAACCCGTTGGCCACTTTTCGGGCATCAACACTAAAATCAAATTGAAGCAGCGTCTTCAACCAGCCATCCTCCGGGTCGGAAAGGGGTTTCAGATGACCCCAAGCCCCATCTTTAATTGTTTCGTTGAAGCCAGCCCTCCACAACGGCTCAGGCAGATCAACAATAAAAAATTCCTTTTTCCAGTGAGGAATAGAAGACTCAATGCCCATAAGTTTCCAGGTAAAGGGCTTCAAAGAACCATCTTCGTAACGAGGAGATATCGATATCACCCCTTTACGAGAATACAATTGGAAAATGTCATGAAGCAACGCTAAGGTGGGAGATTATATTCCCTTGAAACGGCACAATGTGGCAAAAGCACTAACAACGCAGATTGCGTTAGGACTCAATTGAGTCGGAGCCAAATCAGAATCAACCAACAACAATTTTACGAGCGGGTCAAGAGGGAGACGAAACCCGTGATCGAAGAGCTTAGCATACAACATTCTACTATTTTCGGGCAAAATGTTATTCAGTCGAAGCGACTCAGAAGCAGGATGCACGGGATATTCCTTGGGAAATCGCGCAGAAAACCCAGCAAGTCTACGGTTAATTAAGGGCAGCGTGTACAGAGAAGTGGGAGTAGTATCAATTACTTCTTCCCCGGAGGACCTTTGAGGGTCTCCTTCTTCAGAGGATTTCTTAGTTCTAGCCATGGCTAACAAGGAAGAAACAAAGAGAAAAGAAAAAGGACGTGTACCTTGTACCTTCGTGAAAGAGAATGCGAGGAGTCTTGAACCAGAAAGAGAGAGCGGCGCAAAGTATTTATCCAAAGACGTAATAGCGTATAAGGGAAAGATGGAAAAAGAAAAATGGGGTAGAAGAAACAATAGATATAACCCTGAAAGGGCGACCAGTCAGCAGCAGACACGTGGCGAAGTAGCGCGTCATAAAGTAAGGCACGCGCCAGAAGGTGCAAATTTGAAATAAGAACGAAACGCTTCTGCATTCGCAACTCCCTAGGAGACGCCTGCTCCAAACGCCTCTCTGTGGAAGGACACGTGTCTTCTTTCATCATTACCCTTCAAGTCGCATTAAATGAGGGACAGAGGGATTGATTAAAAAACATAAAAAACAGCGCTGGCCTTGCCAAACGGCGCGATGATACAAAGAAGATAAATAAGGAATAACGGTAATATCATGATGAATCATACAGTACGACAAAGGATACAAAGCGTTAGCATTATTACAAGAGAAACAATGTTCGAATGGTTTTCAAGAAATAACAAAAGAGGAGACAACAACAAGAAAAATAAGGAAAGGCCCAGGCACCATCGCTAGGGTTAGGTTCTCTCCCTCGAAGGGTCAGAAGAACCGTTGCCACCTTTGCTAATCTCACCCATCACAATAGATATGTAATCAGCTACCTGGGCCGGATCCGAAGGGTTACCTTTGAAACGGGCCGCAAATCTAGAAACGAAGGCCTCCAGAACCCTCTTTCTCCATAACTCTTCCTTTAATGGCGCCCGAGCAGACTCCTCATCTCGAGCAAGTATCTCTTCGCGGAGAAAGAGATTTTTCTTCTTTTCTAGCACCAATTCCGCCTCCAGAACCACTACCTTAGCTTTCCCGATAGATTTTTCTCTGTCCAATTCTATTTGGGACGATTCGCAAAGACGCGTCAGCAACCTAGAGTGCTCCACCGCCTTTTCAAGCTGCACCCTCGCAACATACAATGCGCTAGAAAAATTACGTGACTCGCGATCGTGAATTTCGAATTGATAATTCAGATGACGGAAGAAGTCCAGAGAATCATTCAGAACATGGCGAAAGCGTGCCGAGGGAGGGAGTTGAAGAAATTCCTCTTTCTCCTTTTTGGAACTCAGCATCTCTCCTATCAAGGGTGCTTTAAACTCATCTCGAGAAAAAGGTTGGGGAACCCCGACAGCGCGAAGGGCATCAAAGCAAAACCCTGCAAGATTCATACGGTAGGCCGGGACCCCGTCAGGACCAAGATTGATCGAGGGAGATGGAGAAGAGCCCTGAGAAAAAGTACTCTTGAAAGGAGTAAAAAACAGCTGTGGAGTAACCATAGGCGGTAGCTCAGCAGTCGAATCCACCACAGGAGGTGTGACCACTACGTCAGGAATACAATGAGCAATCGGAGAATCGGGAGCGTCAGATATAGGAGGAGGACATTCCATAGGTAGGCCCTCTCTCTCAGTAGAACAAGTTTTTTCCAATGCCTCAGCGGCTTCCGTTGGCTGAGAGGCGCCTGCATCAGACGAAACAGCAGGCGTAGAAACAGTTGCCACATCCACAAGAGATATCCCGGTAGCTTGTCCACTAGGGGCCACTCGAAGTTTTTTCCGACGCTGGGAAGCAGCAAGGGAAGAAGCGTGGCAAAGGTCTAACTTAACATTCGCATCCTCGTCATCGCTAGTAATTATCGTCGTTGCGACAGGGCTGGAGTCCGTCCTCTTGCGGCGCTCCGGTAGCCAATTTTCCACAAAATGAGAAGTTCGCACAAAGCTAACGGGCCTTCGCCCTCCCCAGGCAACCGTCTTAGTTCTCTTCCTCGGAGGAGGAATGCCACCCCGACTAGAGCCCTCGGCCGAAGGCGAGGCCGGTAAAGTTTGAAGCGGCGTTACGTTCAGAGGAGTACCAGTGTCACCTGGGAATAAACCGTTAGCTTCTTATAGCAAACAAAGCGTGCGAGGACCAAAGTAAAGAAAATATGGAAAGAAATAGGCTCACCCATAATGCACTCTTCCAAAGGTTTGAACAGAGCAAAGGCACGAATGCGGTAGTGGGTATTCTCGTCTAACAAAGCGTTAGCCTGGTCCAACTCAGTTCTGGACAAAATCGCGGGATTCGTCCAAACGGGGCCTATCAGTTCCTGATTGAAATTGATACGCCACAAACGTGACGGTAGCTCTAGAATAAAGAAGCTGCTCTTCCAATCAGCTACACCCTTCTTGAAGCCGTGAAAACGTTGCCAAAACGACTGCACTAGCGCATCATCCCACCGGGGAGTAATCTCGATTAAACAATTGTGGCAAATCATGCTAAAGAATTTGCGAAACAAAGTGATTGATGGGGTAAAAATGTTCTTCAACTCGCAAGCACGAAGAAAAGCATAAACCGCACACCAAGAGGAAGGAGTTATTTGGGCAGGATTAAGGCTATACTCCCGCAGCAGAGTTAATATCGACTCAAGAACAGGAAAGCGGAAACCATAAAGGAATATTTTAAAATAAAGAAGCCTACTGTGGCCCCACGCTGGATTGTGAAGCCGCATATCACTTCCAGGAATAGAAGGCTCATGCCCAGGAGGAAAGGTAATACCATGTTCCTCCAATTCGGCTTTCAGAACCACATCGCAGGTAAAAATGCTCGGTGATTGGGCGACCTCGGGATCCATGGGCCTAGAGATAATCTGGCGAGGTCTATTCCTAGCCATAGCAAACCAACAAAAAAGGAAATCTGAGAAGGGATGAATTGATACCTTAAAGGAGAAGAATGGCAGAGAAATCGGTGGACAGTGACGAGCGGCCGAAAAGGTATTCGGAGAAGAAGACGAAGGAAGACAAAAAGGAAAATTCGAAGTGAGGGCAAAAGTTTTGAGAAATTGGAGAATGGCCCTTCTTAAAGGATAAAAATGCCACCGCATTAATTGAGTCACCAATCGGGCGAAGACGCGTGTAAAAGAAGTTGGCCACGTGGAAGCGCATTTAAGAAATTTGAAAAAAGAGAAGTTATTCGTCGAGACTCCCCAAAATGGCGACAGCGTTGACCCAGTCAGAGTAACCGCGAAGCAATTGCCTCAGTCAGGCCAACCGCTTGCGTTAGCTATCATCAAGAACCAGCAGGCTAACGGAAATAACGACAACAAAGGAAAGGCAGAAAAGCATCATTTTATTCATAAAACGCCAATAGGCGGGTACAACGCAAAATGGCTAATCCTCATCAGGCCAGTAAATGCCATGGTGATAAACCCCGTCATCATCAAGGAATGGCATCTTCCTGTCAGCATTCGGGACAGGCTGGTCTGCCTCCCTTTCTGGGCAGGACCCTGACGGGCCTGACTTTCCTTTGACACTCGAATCTGCCAACCCCGCACCAGCACTGGTGGGAAAATCCTCGTTCAGCGAGCAATCAAGGGAAGGAAAACGTTTGCCACCCTCTTGGATAGCAGAACCAGAAGAAGCCAAAGTCGCGAAGGGCGTCTTGGAGGTCCGTTTCCCCTGCCTCTTACGACCCTTTCGGTGGACCGGAGGCCTCCATGGTGGTGAAGGAGGGGGATGATCTGAGTCCGGCGAAGTCGGGGGAGTCGGCAAGGAGTCGCGATCCATGGAACTCAAGAAATAAA
This sequence comes from Viola odorata, assembly GCA_963691705.1. Taxonomy (NCBI): domain Eukaryota; kingdom Viridiplantae; phylum Streptophyta; class Magnoliopsida; order Malpighiales; family Violaceae; genus Viola; species Viola odorata. Next base: position 879,833 of record OY829540.1, on the reverse strand, counting down.
AATCTGCCATGTGACCTGCAAAAGGAAAAAAGAAGGAAAAGGATGAAGATGAACAGGAAAAGGAAACCAAACTCCCTTATATAGCCGAGTAAGCACTTTGATCCCTGAAAAATCAATTAAGACGCTTGGGAAAAATAACTGCAATTGCAGAATCCGATCCGCCACAAGCACATCTGCTCGTTGAACGCACCAATCAAAGGGCACCAAAGAACCGCCCAACCACCTGTCACTGAAACGACGGCCCTGTAACAGTCAAGACAGATCATTTATTGCTAATTCCCTGAACACGACCACTGAAATACAAGGTCCCGAGGAAGACCCATTTTCAGTTGGGCTCATGACAAATACTTCCAACCAATGAAGTAAGCAACCAAGCAAGAAAAAAAAAGAGAAGACTTGGGAAAAAGCAGAGACAGCTATTTATTTATGGCCAGGTGGCCTTAGCGTTCAAATATGTACAAGAAACATAAGAAAAACAACGAGAAGAAGCAAAGCCAACGGTCAGACATTGGACCCCGCATCATCTTCCCCTGGCACAACGGGAACCTCCCTTAAAGCGTCAGCGACAGAAGTCAGTTCGGAAGAGCAAGCTCTCATGCCCTTTAAGCAGCAGGCCAACAGATCTTTCCTCTGCTGCAGCATCGAAGCCACCACATCAAGGTGGGCAATGATAGTGGCCAGTTTCGCCAAACTCTCTAGGGGACTAAAATCCTCCAGAGTTATTCCCAGCTGTCTAGACAGAATAGGGGTTAACACCCCCTGCAACTCCAAGCCATCCTCGGAGGTCTTGGTGATCATCCTCTCCAGGAAGCCGATATCACCCTCAGTAAGATTCTTCAGGGTCAGAGTTTTAGAGATCAGGAAATTGCGAGTCAGTTCATCCATGGCGAAATATGAAAAGAAAGAACGTGAAAATACGAAGAAATTGGCGCAGAGGAACCTCTGATTTATAGATTCTGACAAAAAACTGTCAGGACCATCTTCTGAGGCAAAACCGCCCCGGTACCTAGAGGGACTCTCTATAAGAGAAGGAACGTTAGCCCTTGGTAAACACTCGGGCTCATTTTCAGTTGGGCTTATGATAACAATTCACCTAAAAGCAGGGGTATTTTCGTCTATCACCTGGTGGGAAGGGACATAGCTACTGTTTCACTCCACCGCGATAGGGATAAGGTTGCTACCTCCCCCAAAGGCTAACGCTATGAGGGCTAACGGTGCCCTACCTGCTCCTCTCACAGACCTCGTGGACGGTTCAAGGAGTTATCTCACCCCCAAAGAAAACTATGCGATAGGAAGAAAGCTCCGGCTATTGTCCTACTGCGGCAATATCCACCTATACACCTACCGCCAAGGTAGCGTGTCCCGATAAGGGCGAATCATATACCCTAACGCGAGCGATAGCTCCGTACTCTTTTACTTGGGCGGGAACGCCCATTTTTTCTATAAATACCTCCCCCACAAAGGAGGCAGGTAGGTAGACTTTACTGGCCAAAACTCTGCCAAATTCAGTACACATACTGACTTAAGCATCGGAGTGTTTCTGCCGGAGACCCCCTCCGGCGCATTGCAGGTACCGTGGACCGTCGCGCACACTGACCTGAGAGGAGCTGCTCCGCCATACATCCCTCGGCAGAAGACAAATTATTACTAGAAAGAAACAACAATTAATGAGGGGTGGAGCCTTTTGTGTCTTCCTTACCACCTGAATCATCCGATAACGGGAGCGCCTCAGTATCGCTGCCGCCGCCTACCTCTTCCTCTCCTGAGGAAAGGAGACCTTCCTTGCTCCCGTCAATCTCATTCATTTTTGAAGAACTGTACTCGGCTATCTTAGCAGGATCAAAAGTCCTACTGCGGTAATAGTCCGCGAACCCGGAGGTAAAGGCCCACAAAGCTTTCTTCTTCCACCAGTTTATCCTCGACGGAACCTTGGCCAAGTCCGCGTCACGAGCCAATATCTCTTCACGAAGGAGAGAGTTTTTCTTCTCAGCCGCCACCAGCTCGGCCTCCAAGGCCTCGAGTTTAGCTTTCCCCTTGGAACTTTCCCTCGCGAAGTTGGCGCGAAAATCGTTCAACTCCACTTGAGTCCGATTCTGGAGCCGCGTTAACTTCCTTACTTTGGTCAACACACGATCAAGCTGACCCTTTGTGTCAGATGAATCCTAAAACTTGCCGCCGTGAGCCTTGATAAAATAATGCATCTTGCGGAAGTTGGCCAAACATTCATTCAAAACACGTGCGTGCTGAATATCGGGAGGAAGCTGTAGCAACTTTTCCTCATCCTCAGGAGAACCTAACATCTCACCCACCAAGATGGTTGTCGGTTGATCCCACGACAATGGGTCCGACACCCCTAAGGTGCGAAGCCCGTCAATTCCAAAGTTTGACAGGTCCAATTGGAAAGAAGGAGCCCCTTGAGGCCCTTGAGCAGAAAGATTGGCGATGATAGAAGGAGCGGAATCACCAACAGAACTGTTAACGCCTTGAACGGAAGTAAAGAATAATGGTTGAGGAACTCCTACTGACGGGGCAGGAAACGCGCTCGGACTCGGAGCCGGCACCACCACGTCGGGAATGTAAAAAGAGATAGGAGAATGTGGAGTCTCAACGGCAGGAGAGACATTTGTTGTCGGTGGCATTTTTGCCAGAACCGCAGAAACCTCGATAACGGGAGATATCGTTATTAGGGGAGCTTCAGTTGACGGTGCGGTAACTCCAACAGTTGAAGAAGAAGGCATCGCTGGTGAAACTCCAGCTCCCACCGAGGGAACACCCTCGGCGTTATCTCCCACCAAGGGAACATCCTCGGCGTTACCAGAAGAAGTGGCAATATCGGTGAGAACAGGGCCTGTTAGTGGCGTTAAAGGAGGACACGCAACAGTCTCACTCGCTTGGCTCTCTTTTCCTTCCTTGAGCTTTATTTGCTGAGCCTTAGAAACCTGTCGAAGGCAAGGCTCCGTGTCCATGTCCTCACCCTCGTATGAAAAAATCTTTGTCTCAACCGTTGTCGATCTGGAGCCAGGCGTTATATCCCGAATGGGTAACCAATTTTCCACAAAATGAGAAGCGCGAGTGAAAGTGCCATACCCCCTTTGAAGGGTCACCCTAGGAGGCACGGAGGAAGACACTGTTGGAGGTTACACGGCTCTCGAACGATCGTCATCCACTACGGGCGGTTGATCGTTAATGGCTCCTACAAAAAGTCACATCAGCAAATAAGAAAGAAAGTTGATAACGCTAGAATTTAAGGACTCGCCTACGGCGCACTCGGATAGAGGCTTGTACAAGGCAAAGTTTCGGGTCTAAAAATGTGTCTCCATCTCTAACAAGGCATTAGCCTGAGCCAACTCCTTACTAGACAAGACGACCGATTTCACCGAGTCAGTATCGTTGATTCCCCGGGTAAAGCCCCTATGCCACAAGTGGGAAGGCAACTCAACAATAAAGAAACCACCCATCGAGTCATCAATGGTTTCTTCAAACTCTCGAAAATTTTGCCAGAAAGACTGGGCATATGCGTCATTCCATCTTGGAGTAACGCTTACTAGACCATTGCGACAAGTGAGGTCGAATAATTTATGAAAAAAATCAACAGAAGGGCAAGAATTTCTTCATTTCGCAGGCCTTGATAAAATAATGCATCTTGCGGAAGTTGGCCAAAACATCATTCAAAACACGTGTGTGCTGAATATCGGGAGGAAGTTGTAGCAACTTTTCCTCATCCTCAAGAGAACCTAACATCTCACGACAACGGGTCCGACACCCCTAAGGCTCAAAGCCCGTCAATTCTAAAGTTCGACAGGTCCATTTTGGAAAGAAGGAGCCCCTTGAGGCCCTTAAGCAGAAAGATTAACGATGATAGAAAGAGCAGAATCACCAGCAGAACTGTTAACGCCTTGAATAGAAGTAAAGAATAACGGTTGAGGAACTCCCACTGACGGGGCAGGAAACGCGCTCGGACTCAGAGCCGGCACCACCACGTCGGGAATGCAAGAACAGATAGGAGAATATGAAGTCTCAACGGTAGGAGAGACATTTGTTGTCGGCGGTATTTTCGTTATTAGGGGAGCTTCAGTTGATGGTGCGGCAACTCCAGCAGTCGAAGAAGAAGACATCGCTGGTGAAACTCCAGCTCCCACCGAGGGAACACCCTCGGCGTTAGCTCCCACCAAGGGAACATCCTCGGCGTTACCAGAAGAAGTGGCAATATCGGTGAGAACAAGGCCTGTTAGTGGCGTTAAAGGAGGACACGCAATAGTCTCACTCGCTTGGCTCTCTTTTCCTTCCTTGAGCTTTATTCGTTGAGCCTTAGAAACCTGTCGAAGGCAAGGTTCTGTGTCCATGTCCTCACCCTCGTATGAAAAAATCTTTGTCTCAACCGTTGTCGGTCCGGAGCCAGGCGTTATATCCCGAATGGGTAACCGGTTTTCCACGAAACGAGAAGCGCGAGTGAAAGCGCCATACCCCCTTTGAAGGGTCACCCTAGGAGGCACGGAGGAAGACACTATTGGAGGTAGCACGGCTCTCAAACGAGCGTCATCCACTATGGGCGGTTGATTGTTAACGACTCCTATAAAATGTCACATCAATAAACAAGAAAGAAAGATGATAACGCTAGAATTTAAAGACTCACCTACGGCGCACTCGGATAGAGGCTTGTGCAAGGCAATGTTTCGGATCTGAAAAGGCATCTCCATCTGTAACAAGACGTTAGCCAGAGCCAACTCCTTCCTAGACAATTAGAGCAGTTTCACCCAGTCAGTATCGGTGATGCACCGATTAAAGCCCCTACGCCACAAGTGGGAAGGCAACTCAATAATAAAGAAACCACCCTTGCAGTCATCAACGATTTCTTCAAACTCTCGAAAATTTTGCCAGAAAGATTGGGCATATGCGTCATTCCATCTTGGAGTACTACTTACTAGACCATTGCGACAAGTGAGGCCAAAGAATTTACGAAACAAATCGACAGAAGGGGCAAGAATATTCTTCATTTCGCAGGCCTTAATAAAATAATGCATCTTGCGGAAGTTGGCCAACGCATCATTCAAAACACGTGCGTGCTGAATATAGGGAGGAAGTTGTAGCAACTTTTCCTCATCCTCAGGAGAACCTAACATCTCACCCACCAAGATGGTTGTCGGTTGATCCCGCGACAACAGTTCCGACACCCCTAAGGCGCGAAGCCCGTCAATCCAAAGTTTGACAGGTCCAATTGGAAAGAAGGAGCCCCTTGAGGCCCTTGAGTAGAAAGATTGACGATGATAGAAGGAGCGGGATCACCAGAAGAACTGTTAACGCCTTGAACGGAAGTAAAGAATAATGGTTGAGGAACTCTCACTGACGGGGTAGGAAACGCGCTCGGACTCGGAGTCGGCACCACCACGTCGGGAATGCAAGAAGAGATAGGAGAATGTGGAGTCTCAATGGTAAGAGAGACATTTGTTATTGGTGGGATTTTTGCCGGAACCGCAGAAACCTCGATAACGGGAGGAGATCTCATTATTAGGGGAGCTTCAATTGACTGTGCGGCAACTCCAGTAGTCGAAGAAGAAGGCACGAAGGAAGACACTGTTGGAGGTAGCACGACTCTCGAATGAGCGTCATCCACTATGGGCGGTTGATAGTTAACGGCTCCTATAAAAAGTCACATCAGCAAACAAGAAAGAAAGATGATAACGCTAGAATTTAAAGACTCACCTACGGCGCACTCGGATAGAGGCTTGTACAAGGCAAAGTTTTGGATCTGAAAAGGCATCTCCATCTCTAACAGGGCGTTAGCCTGAGCCAACTCCTTCCTAGACAAGATGGCCGGTTTCACCCAGTCAGTATCGGTGATGCCCCGGTTAAAGCCCCTACGCCACAAGTGGGAAGGCAACTCAACAATAAAGAAACCACCCTTGCAGTCATCAACGGTTTCTTCAAACTCTCAAAAATTTTACCAGAAAGACTGGGCATATGCGTCATTCCATCTTGGAGTAACGCTTACTAGACCATTGCGACAAATGAGGCCGAAGAATTTATGAAACAAATCAGCAGAAGGGGTGAGAATATTCTTTATTTTGCAGGCGCAGATGAAAGCATAGATACCACACAACGATGAGGGTGTTATCTGCGCTGGGTTAATCTTACATTAGCACAGTATATGACGGAAACCATAAAGAAACATCTTAAAATACAACTGGAAGGGTTTCTGGACTGGCCAAAAAATCCAACCGATGTAGCTCCCACTGGGCGTTCGCCTCTGTGGCTACCGCCTCCCACCTCACTCGGTGATAATAATTTGTCTTCTGCCGAAGGATGTATGGCGGAGCAGCTCTTCTCGGATCAGTGTACACGACGGTCCACGGTACCTGCAATGCGCCGGAGGGGGTCTCCGGCGGAAACACTCCAATGCTTAAGTCAGTAGGTGTACTGAAATTGGCAAAGTTTTGGCCAGTCAAGTCCGCTTACCTACCTCCTTTGTGGGGGAGGTATTTACAGAAGAAAGGGGCGTTCCCGCCCGAGTAAACGGGTACGGAGCTATCGCTCGCGTTAGGGTCTGTGATTCGCCCTTATCGTGATACGCTACCTCGGCGGTAGGTGTTTAGGTAGATATTGTCGTGGTAGGATAATGGTCGGAGCGTTAATCCTGACGCGTGGTTTCCTCTAGGGGTGAGATAACTCTTCGAGCCAAGCAGGAGGTCCGTGAGAGGAGCCGGTAGGGCCCCGTTAGCCTTTGCAGCGTTAGCCTTTGGGGAAGTAGCGATCTAGTCCCTACCGTGGTGGTGTGAAACAGTAGCTATGCCTCTCCCCACCGGGTGATAGGCGAAAATACCCTTTCTTTTAGGTGGATTGTTATCATAAGCCCAACTGAAAATGAGCCCGAGTGTTTACCAAGGGCTAACGTTCCTTCTCTCACGGAGAGTCCCTTTATGTACCGGGGCGGTTTTGCCTCAGAAAAGTGGTCCTGACGGTTTTTTGTCAGGATCTATAAATCAGAGGTTTCTCTGTGCCAGTTTCTTCGCATTTTTCACGTTCTTTCTTTTCGTATTCCGCCATGGATGAACTGACTCGCAATTTCCTGATCTCCAAAACTCTGACCCTGAAGAATCTTACTGAGGGTGACATCGGCTTCCTGGAGAGGATGATCACCAAGACCTCCGAGGATGTCCTGGAGTTGCGGGGGGTGCTAACCCCTATTCTGTCTAGACAGCTGGGGATAACTCTGGAGGATTTTAATCCCCTAGAGAGTTTGGCGAAACTGGCCACTGTCAGTGCTCACCTTGATGTGGTGGCCTCGATGCTGCAGCAGAGGAAAGATCTGCTGGCCTGCTGCCTAAAGGGCATGAGAGCTTGCTCTTCCGAACTGACCTCCGTCGCTGACGCTTTAAGGGAGGTTCCCGTTGTGCCAGGGGAAGATGATGCGGGGTCCAATATCTGACCGCTGGCTCTGCTTCTTCTCGTTGCTTTTCTTATGTTTCTTGTACATATTTGAACGCTAAGGCCACCTGGCCATAAATAAATAACTGTCTCTGCTTTTTCCCAAGTCTTCTCTTTTTCTTGCGTGGTTGCTTGCTTTATTGGTTGGAAATATTTGTCATGAGCCCAACTGAAAATGGGTCCTCCTCGGGGCATTGTATTGCAGTGGTCGTGTTCCGGGGATTAGCAATGAATGCTCTGTCTTGACTGTTACAGGGCCGTCTTTTCAGTGGCAGGTGGTTGGGCGGTTCTTTGGTGCCCTTTGATTGGTGCATTCGACGAGCAGACGCGCCTGTGACGGATCGGATTCGGCAATTGCAGTTATTTTTCCCAAGCGTCTTAATTGATTTTTCAGGGATCGAGATGCTCACTCGGCTATATAAGAGAGTTTGGTTTCCCTTTCCTGTTCATCTTTTTCCTTTTCCTTCTTTTTTGCTTTTGCAGGTGGCATGGCAGATTTTTATTTCTTAAGTTCCATGGATCGTGACTCCTTGCCGACTCCCCCAACTTCGCCGGACTCAGATCATCCCCCTCCTTCACCACCATGGAGGCCTCCGGTCCGCCGAAAGGGTCGGAAGAAGCAGGGGAAACGGACTTCCAAGACACCCTTTGAGACGTTGGCTTCTTCTGGTTCTGCTACTCAAGAGGGTGGCAAACGTTTTCCTTCCCCTGACTGCTCGCTGAACGAGGATTTTCCCATCAGTGCTGGTGCGGGGTTGGCAGATTCGGGCGCCAAAGGAAAATCATGCCCGTCAGGGTCCTGCCTAGAAAGAGAGGCAGACCAGCCGGTCCCGAATGCTGACGGGAAGATGCCATTCCTTGATGATGACGGGGTTTATCACCACGGCATTTATTGGCCTGATGAGGATTAGCCGTTTTGCATTGTACCCGCCTGTTGGCGTTTTATGAATAAAATAATGCTTTATATTTTTCCTTTTTTGTCGTTACTTCCGTTAGCCTGCTGGTTCTTGGCGATAGCTAACGCAAGCGGTTGGACTGACTGAGGCAATCGCTTCGCGGTTACTCTGACCGGGTCAATACTGTCTCGCCCCTTTGGGGAGTCTCGACGAATAACTTCTATTTTTTCAAATTTCTTTACTATGCTTCCACGTGGCCAACTTCTTTTACACGCGTCTTCGCCCGATTGGTGACTCAATTAATGCGGTGGCATTTTTTTATCCTTTAAGAGGGGCCGTTCTCCAATTTCTCAAAACTTTTGCCCTCACTTCGAATTTTCCTTCTTGTCTTCCTTCGTCTTCTTCTCCGAATACCTTTTCGGCCGCTCGTCACTATCCGCCGATTTCTCTACGATTCTTCTCCTTTAAGGTATCAATTCGTCCCCTCTCAGATTTCCTTTTTTGTTGGTTTGCTATGGCTAGGAATAGACCTCGCCAGATTATCTCTAGGCCCATGGATCCCGAGGTTGCCCAATCACCGAGTATTTTTACCTGCGATGTGGTTCTGAAAGCCGAATTGGAGGAACATGGTATTACCTTTCCTCCTGGGCATGAGCCTTCTACTCCCGGAAGTGATATGCGGCTTCATAATCCAGGGTGGGGCCACTGTAGGCTTCTTTATTTTAAAATGTTACTTTATGGTTTCCGCTTTCCCATTCATGAGTCGATATTAACTCTGCTGCGGGAGTATAGCCTTAATCCTGCCCAGATAACTCCTTCCTCTTAGTGTGCGGTTTATGCTTTTCTTCGCGCTTGCGAGTTGAAGAACATTTTTTCCCCATCTATCAATTTGTTTCGCAAATTCTTTAGCATGATTTGCTACAATTGTTTAATCGAGATTACTCCCCGGTGGGATGATGCGCTCGTGCAGTCATTTTGGCAACGTTTTCACGGCTTCAAGAAGGGTGTAGCTGATTGGAAGAGCAGCTTCTTTGTTCTGGAGCTACCGTCATGTTTGTGGCGTATCAATTTTAATCAGGAACTGGCAGGTCCCGTTTGGACAAATCCCGCGATTTTGTCCAGAACTGAGTTGGACCAGGCTAACGCTTTGTTAGACGAGAATACCCACTACCGCATTCGCGCCTTTGCTCTGTTCAAGCCTCTGGAAGAGTGCATTATGGGTGAGCCTATTTCTTTCCATGTTTTCTTTACTTTGGTCCTCGCCTACTTTGTTTGCTATAGGGAGCTAACGGTTGATTTCCAGGTGACGCTGGTACTCCTCTGAACGTAATACCGCTTCAAACTTTACCGGCCTCGCCTTCGGCTGAGGGCTCAAGTCGGGGTAGCGTTCCTCCTCCGAGGAAGAGAACTAAAACGGTTGCCCGGGGAGGGCGAAGGCCCGTTAGCTCTGTGCGAACTTCTCGTTTTGTGGAAAATTGGCTACCGGAGCGTCGCACGGGGACGGACTCCACGCCTGTCGCAACGACAGTAATTACTAGCGATGATGAGGATGCAGATGCTAAGTCAGACCTTTGCCATGCTTCTTCCCTTGCTGCTTCCCAGCGTCGGAAAAAACTTCGAGTGGCCACTAGTGGACAAGCTACTGGGACATCTCCTGTGGATGTGGCAACTGTTCCTACGCCTGCTGTTTTGTCTGAGGCGGGCGCCTCTCAGCCAACGGGAGCCGCTGAGGCGTTGGAAAAAACTTGTTCTTTTGAGGGAGAGGGCCTACCGATGGAATGTCCTCCTCCCATATCTGACGCTCCCGATTCTCCGATTGCTCATTGTATTCCTGACGTAGTGGTCACACCTCCTGTGGTGGATTCGACTGCTGAGCTACCGCCTAAGGTTACTCCGAAGCTGTTTTTTACTCCTTTCAAGAGTATTTTTCCTCAGGGCTCTTCTCCACCTCCCTCAATCAATCTTGGTCCTGACGGGATCCCAGCCTACCGTATGAATCTTGCAGGGTTTTGCTTTGACGCCCTTCGCGCTGTCGGGGTTCCCCAACCTTTTTCTCGAGATGAGTTTACTGCACCCTTGATAGGGGAGATGCTAGGTTCCAAAAAGGAGAAAGAGGAATTTCTTCAACTCCCTCCCTCGGCACGCTTTCGCCATGTTCTGAATGATTCTCTGGACTTTTTCCGCCATCTAAATTATCAATTCGAAATTCACGATCGCGAGTCCCGTAATTTTTCCAGCGCATTGTGTGTTGCAAGGGTGCAGCTAGAGAAGGCGGTGGAGCATTCTAGATTGCTGACGCGCCTCTGTGAATTGTCCCAAAAGGAATTGGACAGAGAAAAATCTATCGGGAAAGCCAAGGTAGAAGTTCTGGAGGCGGAATTGGACAGAGAAAAATCTATCGGGAAAGCCAAGGTAGAAGTTCTGGAGGCGGAATTGGCGCTAGAAAGGAAGAAGAATCTCTTTCTCCGCGAAGAGGTACTTGCTCGAGATGAGGGGTCTGTTAGGGCGTCATTAAAGGAAGAGTTATGGAGGAAGAGGGTTCTGGAGGCCTTCGTTTCTGGGTTTGCATCCCGTTTCAAAGGTAACCCTTCGGATCCGGCCCAGGTAGCTGATTACATGTCTATCGTGATGGGTGAGATTAGCAAAGGTGACAGCGGTTCTTCTGGCCCTTCGGGGGAGAAAGTCTGACGCTAGCGATGGTGCTGGGCTTTTCCTTGTTTTTCTTGTTGTTGTCTTTTGTTTATTTCTTGAAAACCATTCGAACATTGTTTCTCCTGTAATAATGCTGACGCTTTGTATCCTTTGTCGCACTGTATGATATTACCGTTTATTCCTTCTTTATCTTTTTGTGCCATCGCGCCGTTTGGCGAGGCCAGCGCTGCTTTTTATGTTTTTTAATCAATCCCTCTGTCCCTCATTTAATGCGACTTGAAGGGTAATGATGAAAGAAGACACGTGTCCTTCCTCAGAGGGGCGTTTGGAGCGAGCGTCTCCTAGGGAGTTGCAAATGCAGAGGCGTTTCGTCCTTATTTCAAATTTGCACCTTCTGGCGCGTGCCTTACTTTATGACGTGTTGCTTCGCCACGTGTCTGCTGCTGACTGGTCGCCCTTTCAGGGTTATATCTATTGTTTCTTCTACCCCTTTTTCTTTTTCCATCTTTCCCTTATACGTTATTTCGTCTTCGGATAAATACTTTGCGCTGCTCTCTCTTTCTGGTTCAAGACTCCTCGCATTCTCTTTCACGAAGGTATAAGGTACACATCCTTTTCCTTTTCTCTTTGTTTCTTCCTTGTTGACCATGGCTAGAACTAAGAAATCCTCTGAAGAAGGAGATCCTCAAAGGTCCTCCGGGGAAGAAGTAATTGATACCACTCCCACTTCTTTGTACACACTGCCTTTAATTAACCGTAGGCTTGCTGGGTTTTCTGCACGATTTCCCAAGGAATATCCCGTGCATCCTGCTTCTGAATCCCTTCGATTGAACAACATTTTGCCCGGAAATAGCAGAATGTTGTATGCTAAGCTCTTCGATCATGGGTTTCGTCTCCCTCTTGACCCGCTTGTAAAATTGTTGTTGGCTGATTCTGATTTGGGTCCGGCTCAGTTGAGTCCTAACGTGATTTGCGTTGTTAGTGCTTTTACCGCACTCTGTCGTTTCAAGGGAATAGAATCTCCCACCTTAGCGTTGCTTCATGACATTTTCCAATTATATTCCCGTAAAGGGGTGATATCGATATCGCCTCGCTACGAAGACGGTTCCTTGAAGCCCTTTACTTGGAAACTAATGAGCATTGAGTCTTCCATTCCTCACTGGAAAGAGGAATTTTTTATTGTTGATCTGCCTGAGCCGTTGTGGAGGACTGGCTTCAACGAAACAATTAAAGATGGGGCTTGGGGTCATCGGAAACCCCTTTCCGACCCGGAGGATGGCTGGTTGAAGACGCTGCTTCAATTTGATTTTAGCGTTGATGCCCGAAAAGTGGCCAACGGGTTGCCCGTGGAACAGTGCAAGAAGGGTGAGCGTTTGACCTTTTTTCTTTTACGTTGTCAAGAATTACTAACGCTAACGTTTTGTGATTGTGCAGTGCCTCCGCCTGGTTGGGAGCCTGAGTATTTCCGAAGGAGGAGGAAACAGGAGGCGAAAAAGAAAGCTATCGCTGAAGCTAGGGCTGCTGCTGCCGCTGCTGCTAACGCTGAGGAAGGGGAGGCCACTGCTACCGCTAGCGTTACGGGCCCTCGGGTTGTAAGACAGAAATGGCCTAGGAAAGCACGTGCTGCCCCATCCGTTTCATCCCAGACCGTTGTCTCTTCAGAGGCTACGGTTGAACCGATTCCTGTTGGGATTCCTCTTGCATCCTCCACCACTCAGGTGAACATTTTTAAAACTTTAGTCTTTCTTTTTTGCACCGTTTCCTTATCACGTTCTGTATTATTTAGGAAGTCGTTGCTGCTTCTGTCCCTTCTACCTCCCAGGGAGATATGGGTATCGCTGATGTCCTTCGCGAGCGTCAGAAGAAGGCTCACTATGATCTCCCGAATAGTCCTTCTTCCTCGGCCGCCAATCGTAGTTCGAGTGCCCTTGGGGGCGAGGGTGTATCTGCTGATCAATCGGAAACTGTTGATTTTTGCGGTCAACCCCATGTGCCTCCTGGTTCTCCTATCCATTCCACGCACACCCCAACGGGCTATGATTCTGATGCCCTTAATCCTGAGGTGCCCGGAGGCAATGAGGTCTCGATGCCTAACGTGGAGGGTCTCTCTAGCCGGCCAGCTTCTCCTGGTGCGTTGTTCTTTGTTCCGATGCCTCATCCACCTATTGTGAGGGGTGGGCTCGCTCCTGCCTTAATGGTTGGTATCTCTCCCTATGATCCTCCTCTCATGCCGACTCATCACGTTAGCTTGCGCTCCTTTAGGGACAGTATTCTGCAGTTTCCTGCCGATGCTGATCATGAGACCGTGATTTCCTCTACCGCTTATCTGGTAGCAGAGATTTTGTCTCTTCCAAGAGAGAGGGATGCCTTTGTGGCTCGGGGCGAGCAGGGACGTATCAATTTCCTTCGCTCTCAGGCATTTTCTATGCTTTGCCATCTTCACTATATGGATGAAGAGAATGCCAGAGCTGCAGCTAACGGGCGAGGAGAGATAAACAGGCTGTTGGAAGAGCGATAGCGTCCTGAAAATGCCCTTGCTGCTGCCAACGAAAGTATGGAGACTGCTCAGGGAGAGGCTATCGCGGTCAAACAAGAGTTGGAGGCCGCTAAGTTAGCTTTGGAGGAGGAGAAGAGACAACGTGCTGATCTGGCCCTACGCCTCTCTCAGGAGGAGGATAGCCTGCGCCTGGAGAGACAGAGGAATGCTGAGCTTTCTGCCGATTCCTCCCTTAACGCTGAGAAGAACCGTTGGTACTTTGAGCAGGGTGGGGGAATCATGTCAGAAGCCGTGATGCATCATTATGGAGTTGAGGAGCTCCGTATTGAAGATCTCTCTGCGTATTTTGACAAGAGAGCCTCCTCCATTACTGATAGCGGTTTCTATCAGTGGAAGGCTGCTCAGCAAGGAGGGGTCAACGCGCCGCCCAATCATTAGACCTTTTGTTGTTTAGATGTTTTACATTTTCGTGGCTGACGGGCCCGTCTATATTTTGTACTTCAAACAATATGAGCCTTGACTTGGCTAATCCACTCTTTTTGGATAGAAGTTTTTTATCTGTTTTTCTTCATAATGTCATTTGATCACTTGTCCGCACGGGACGTTTGGCGTTAGGTTTCCACAGACGCATAATTTCGCGTTGTATCCTGTTAGCTTTTCATCAGTTGCATTCAAGTAGCATGTCCGTTATATCCTTCGATAGTCTCTCTGAGTGTAAATCAGTGTTGCTTCCGCATCTGCTGCACTCATATTCCTGTCGTCCCTCGTTGTCAGAGGGGGCTTTACATCTGTCTCAACGTTGTTGTTGCAGTATAGTCACCTTTCCGTCATCGTTTCACCGGGTATCAATCGCGCGGCTACTAGTTAGGATTTTTTTGTTTCTTTTTGCCACAGATAGGCTCCAACATCGCTTCACCGGGTATCAACCGCGCGGCTACTAGTTAGGATTTCTTTTGTTTCTTTTCCGCCACAGATAGGCTCCAACATCGCTTCGCCAGGTATCAACCGCGCGGCTACTAGTTGGGATGTCTTTGTTTCCTTTCGCCACAGATAGGCTCCAACATCGCTTCATCGGGTATCAACCGCGCGGCTACTAGTTAGGATTTCTTTATTTCCTTTCGCCAGAGATAGGCTCCAACATCGCTTCACCAGGTATCAACCGCGCGGCTACTAGTTGGGATGTCTTTATTTCCTTTCGCCACAGATAGGCTCCAACATCGCTTCACCGGGTATCAACCGCGGGGCTACTAGTTGGGATGTCTTTGTTTCCTTTCGCCACAGATAGGCTCCAACATCGCTTCACCGGGTATCAACCGCGCGGCTACTAGTTGGGATGTCTTTGTTTCCTTTCGCCACAGATAGGCTTTGGGGAGTGCCTCGTCTTAGTGAGCTGTCTGATCAGGACCAGCCATCACAAGGATAGGACTTTTCACCCCCAAGCGTTGTACCTCGCGTCCGTGGAATCGTGCCTCGTCTCTATGGGCCGTCTATGTGAGCACGGTTACCACAAGGATAGGATTTTCACTTCCAGGACGGAGTTGGTCTCTCCTTGGGGCGTGCCTCTCCTTATGGGGTTACCATAAGAATAGGATTTCACTCCCAAGGATTTCGGGGTGTGCCATCTTGGTGAGGCTATCGGCCTCTTCATTGTTTTCTCTAGGAATGTGCTCAAAGGTGACCAGGATGCCTTTTTCCTGTATTTTTGACAGCTCATGCTTCACTTTGGCTAAGTATTGGGCCATGATGGGTTCTCTGGCTTGGGAGTTCCCCAGAACCTGATCCATTATTAGCTTGGAATCTCCTCGGATCTTTAAACGTGTTCTGTCTTCCTTCTCCCCACCGGGAGTGGCTCCGATAGAGAAACTGTTTCCAATTCTGAGTCCTGCCAGCAGCGCTTCGTATTCAGCCGCATTGTTCGACAATGGCTGCAGGATTCTGATGGCGTATCGCATCTCCAGGCCGTTTGGTCCAACTAAGAAAACTCCTGCGCCCGCTAATTCTTGATTTTTTGCTCCATCCACGTGGATGATCCACGTATCTGTATATGTCTCCGGAGACGGTAGGCATGGACTTTCTACTTCTTCCTCCAATAAATCTGTCTTTGTGTCCTTTGTGAATGTGCACTCAGCTATAAAGTCAGCTAACGCTTGGGCCTTAACGGCTGGTCTAGCTTTGAATTGCAGCCCGTATTGTTCGAGCTCGATAGCCCAGATTAGCATTCTTCCTGAAGATTCAGGTTTTCTGAAGATTCTTCTCAATGGTTGGTCCGTGAGTACAATGACGGGGTGGGCTTGGAAGTATCGATCCATCTTTCTCGTGGCTTGCACTAGAGCGAGTGTTATCTTCTCGATAGGAGCGTATCGCAGTTCGGCATCTTTCAATATGTGACTCACGAAGAATACAGGACGATGCACATGCTCTTCACTTCGCACGAGGACGGCGCTGACTACCTCGTCAGCTATTCCCAAATATAGATATAGTTCGTCGCCGGGCTCAGGCCTCGTCAGCACTAAATCTGATGATAGGTAAGCTTTTAGTCCTGCGAACACTTTCTCACATTCCTCTGTCCATCCGAAAGGAGCCTTGTTGCGGATGACTTTGAAGAAAGGCAAACAGCTCTAGCCTTGCTTAGATATGAATCGCCCCAACGCAATGATGCGCCCGGTTAACTTCTGTATCTCTTTGACAGTTCGCGGGGATATCATATCCTGGATGGATTTTATCTTTGACGGGTTGGGTTGGATGCCCTTCTGGCTGACCACATAGCCCAGGAACTTTCCCGTTTGGAATGCGAACATGCACTTCCGTGGGTTTAACTTCATCTTGTGTTTTCTCATCACATTGAAAACTTCTTGCAAGTCAGCGAGGTGCTCTCTGAAACTCCGACTTTTGATCAGGATGTCGTCTACGTAGGCCTCTACATTTCTCCCGATTTGATTTTCAAAAACTTTGTTTGCCATTCGCTGAAATGTTGCACCAGCATTCTTTAGCCCAAACGGCATTACAGTATAGCAGTATGTAGCTCTAGGAGTAATGAAGGCAGTTTTTTCTTCGTCCTCTACGGCCATAGGGATTTGGTGATATCCGGAATTCGCATCTAGGGAGCTTAGATAAGCATACCCAGCGGTTTGATCGACTAACTGATCTATTCGCGGAAGGGGATAGCAGTCCTTGGGACAGGCATTATTTAGGTCAGTAAAGTCGATGCACATGCGCCAGTCCCCGTTAGGCTTTGGGACTAAGACAGGATTAGCTAGCCAGGTCGGGTATTGGACTTCTCGAATGAACCCCGCCTCTGTGAGCTTTAGCAACTCCTTTTCGATGGCTGCTATCTTTTCCGATGAAAAGGCACGTCGCCTTTGTTGAACAGGCTTGGCGTCAGGACTAACGTTCAGCCGATGTTCCTCGACTTCCCGAGAGATTCCGGGCATGTCCGCTGGTTTCCACGCAAACTCTCCCTTGCATTTCCTCAACAGCCGGATTAATTGCGCGTTCTCTTCAAGGCTTAGTTTCTCACTGGTTAAGAGATTCGTTTCACTATCCTTACCGATAGGGATTGATACCATCTGATCTAGCAGCTGAGTGTGCTTTTCTTCTTTATCATCGAAAGGATCGTCTGCCACGCAAACGTAGCGATCACAACTCCTTTGAGTCATAAGTAAGTAGCATTTGGCTGCCAACTTTTGGTCCCCTTTGATTGAGACCACGCCGTCCCATGAGGGATATTTCATCCGCAGGTGTTTTTGAGATATGGCCACTCCAAAACGATTAAGGAATGGTCACCCTAAAATGGCGTTATACGGTAACGTTAGGTCTACAACCAGAAATAGTAGCTCTTCGGAGCGTTTGGATGTGTCTTCTCGGAAGTACACCGGCAGAGATGTTATTCCGGCTACCGGAATTGGTACTCCATCAATCCCAATAATTGGCCTTGTGCAAGGCGATAGCTCACCGTCAGGTCGTTTCATCAAGTTGTATGCTTCTAATGAAAATAGATTCACTGCACTCCCATTATCGACAAGGGTCCTTCTTACCCCATGACTTCCAATGACGGGCGCTACAACCATCGCGTCATTATGCGGGAAAACGATGCCTTTTTCGTCCTCCTCTGAGAAAGACAATATCATTCTGTCTAAGGCGCTTATTGCCTCGATTTTCATTTGCGCGTTCTCCCGTTTGCGCTTTTCTCCGGGGTTGGGCGTTTGCGGCGTAATTTCCTCGCAATAGGGTGCTCCCCCTGCAATGATATTTATCATGGGCATTTGGTCACTATCGATAGCGAGCGCTTCTCTATTTGGCCCGAGGGGAACTGCGTTAACCCCTGTAGCATGCGAGGGCGCTTGCCTCTGCTCAGTTGTATTTCCAGTTGGGTTGTTTCTGGCTTCCTCCCTGGCCTTTGTGGCAAATTCCCCAAGGTAGCCCTCTTCGACCAATCGCTCTATGGCCGATTTTAACTCTCTGCATACATCCGTTGAGTGTCCCTTGACCTTATGGGATTTGCAGTATGCATTTTCTCTTCCTCCCATGATTACTCCTGGTTTCACGGGAGCTGGGTAACAGATAGGCAGATTTCTCTGTTGGACTATTGCTAAGATCTCCGCCCTTGGGAGTATGAGAGATGGGAGGTCAGGATCGTATATCCGGCCCTTTGGCGGGTCCGTTTGCTTCCGAGTGGGAGATCCTCCAGATCTTCCTTTTGAGAAATTTCCTCTCTGTCGGTTAGAAGTCTTGGTGTTATGTTCTTTCCGCTGCCCGGGATCCTCGGTGGCTTTAGCGTCAGGGGCATTGCTGTTCAAGACGTTATGGGCCACATATGGGTCTGCCGGCATGCCTCGGATCCATTCTCTATTTTCTTCCTCTTCCATTCTCGCATAGTTATGCGCTTTCAACCTCAATGCATCCAGGGTCGTTGGGGGGTCCACCGTTAGCGTATCTTTCAGTTTACTGTATCGACAATTGCGTTTCAGGGCCTCAATCGCAAAATCGATAGTGACCCCCGGCGTTAGGGACATTTCAAGATCAAATCGTTCAGCGATTCTTGTGGTTTTCGATGGATATCGAACAGCGCAACTGCTGACTTTCTGATAGGAATAGCCGTGCTAAACCGACTTTTGAATTTTTCTTCCAGCTGAGAAAAATTATCGATAGACTCGGCGGGGAGCCCCTCGAACCATAGACGTGCCACTCCTGACAGCGTCATTACGAAAATTTGGCACAATGCTGCGTCACTGCGCGTTTGGAATTGCACGAAATCCTTCACCTTATTGAGGTGAGAAATGGGATCTTTTGTGCCGTCATAGGATTCTGCTAGGAGTTTCACATGTCGATGGACTCTGTGGTGCCTGACACGGTAGCTGAACGGATGACCCGCGTTAGCATCGGGGATCCTACGAGGCTGACGCTGATGTGGAATTTCAGCGTCGTATCTGGGATTTTGAGGGTCATATTCCTGATGTCTCCTAGGAGAACGACTACGGCTCCTTGGAGTTCGAGCTCGTCGACTTCTGCTGCTAGACCTCTCGCTGTATCTAGGAGATGGATCTCTCACTATATCTCCCCGTCGATCATCCCAGGGCTCCCTATACTCGTCACGCTGGCGGACTACTTCGGGGATAGAGATTCCTCCCCTATATTTTCCAGAATGGTCGGCAGGTCCGCGCGTGAATGGTGGGACGTTTATGGGAGCCAAGGGGAAAGGTAAGGAGGACGGGAGTGCCCTAGACTGTTGGGGCGATAAGGGTCGTTCGGTGACAAGGGACGGGGTGAAAATCACTTGGGAAGACACACCAGGTCTTGAGGCATGAGGAGTAAATCCAGTAGCCATTTCTGTCAGTTGATCTAGTTGAGCTTGGAGAGCTGCTATTGAATTCACGAAAGGGTTGTCCGCTTCTCCCATCATAGATCTTCCCGCTTGGGGGGTAGGATGGCTGGTTCCTGCTATGTGGGAGAAGGGAGAGCAAATCTGGAATGTAACTTCTTCTGCACTTGACCCAGGAGGAAGATCTAAGTCTCCTGCAGTGACGTCCTGCCCTGGGGTGGGGGCATCAGAGGTAGCAAAGGGAAACAAGCGTCTGCGGGTGTTGTATGGGATGTTGGAAGTTCGGGACAGCGCCGGATCTGACTCCGAGGCCATAATCCTTCTAGCTTCGGGGAGGAGGAGCTTGGTTATTAAGGATTCTCACTTAATAGAACCAAAGCTCTCAATGAAAGCACCAATTTGATAATAATTTGTCTTCTGCCGAAGGATGTATGGCGGAGCAGCTCTTCTCGGATCAGTGTGCACGACGGTCCACGGTACCTGCAATGCGCCGGAGGGGGTCTCCGGTGGAAACACTCCGATGCTTAAGTCAGTAGGTGTACTGAAATTGGCAGAGTTTTGGCCAGTCAAGTCCGCTTACCTGCCTCCTTTGTGGGGGAGGTATTTATAGAAGAAAGGGGTGTTCCCGCCCGAGTAAACGGGTACGGAGCTATCGCTCGCGTTAGGGTCTGTGATTCGCCCTTATCGTGATACGCTACCTCGGCGGTAGGTGTTTAGGTAGATATTATCGTGGTAGGATAATGGTCGGAGCGTTAATCCTGACGCGTGGTTTCCTCTAGGGGTGAGATAACTCTTCGAGCCAAGCAGGAGGTCCGTGAGAGGAGCCGGTAGGGCCCCGTTAGCCTTTGGGGAAGTAGCGATCTAGTCCCTACCGTGGTGGTGTGAAACAGTAGCTATGCCTCTCCCCACCGGGTGATAGGCAAAAATACCCTTTCTTTTAGGTGGATTGTTATCACGCGGAATCCTAGGATGGTCGACATCAGCGGGGGCGGGGGCGGGGGGGTATCATACGTTATCTAGCCATACTAACGGCATTATCCCATCCCAGGAAGGACATGACGTCACTTGAGGAACTTGGGCGTTATCTTCCCTAAATAACACCCACCCCCTAGCGATAACATCTATATTTTACCTATAAATACCTCACCATTCAAGGTGAAAAGGTAAGCCTAAGATTTCAAGTCGAACCCCTGCCATCTTGAATAGCCATACTAACTTAAGCATCAGAGTGTCTACGCCGGAGACCCCCTCCGGCGCTTTGCAAGTACACCGGACGCCCAGAACGAAGATCCTGAACGGCCATTTTCCTCACCTATCCTTCTCGAGAAGTCCGGATCTTATCATTTATTGTATCGTCTGTCCACGTATGGTCCTGGTACCAAGGGAGAGTTAACAAAAGGTGGAGCTAAGAAGGTGGGACGTCCTTCAGGTTCCTGAGGGTAATACTGAGGGATTTCGGGATGTGGATTGTGTCGGTATTCCGCAAAAAAAGGTGCCACTTTGGATGTATCTTGGGGTGGAATGAACGGTATATTGGGCTTAGGGGCCACATTTTGTGGGATGCCGTTGCTGATCAAAGATGCGAGATAATCGATCCTTCTGTGTAGGATTGCCTTTTGTTCAGCAGTAAAGGGTGTAAGGTTAACTATATTGGGTCTAACCGTACTTGCTGTTGTCAAATTACCTCCTGGAATTACCGATGGATCCCTTGGAGGAGGAGTGATGGTAGGAGTATTGAAGATGTTAGGATTGCCAAAGGTGTTAGCTTCTGCGTCCTGAGAGACGGGAAAAAGAGTTTCTGGACTGGCCAAAAAATCCAACCAACAATTTAGTGAGAAAGGATTAATTTCAGAGGTAACCCCAGGTGGAGGAGTGAATAATTCTCAAAAACTAGTCTCAGGTCGGCTAGTGGCTGAGATAAGCGAAGGATTCCGCTGGGATACCATGTTTTGTCTGACCCGTTTGGTAAGCGAGGGAAGATATATAGTCTCTAGATCTCAAGGAAGACTCACTCAATGATCTAAATACTCTCAACGAGAGCACCAAATGATAACTTGTGTTATGGGGTAGGGGTTATTCCGTCAATAGTCGCGATGACTGGATGTCTAGGTCGTCTTACGTACTAGTACACCAAAGTTGATTTGTAAATTAGTCTTAATTGCTTAATTAATACATCTGCATGCAGGTAACCCTAGCTCGTAACCGGGTTAATAAGTGGGCATCACCACCACCAGAGGCAGAAGAAGACGGTAGTAGTAGTGGTAGAACATGTTGATCATTGCAGTTGTGACGTGAAGGCTTGAAGCTCAAGCTCCCTTTCAAATAATAAGGCTTCCGTGCACATTCCTATCTATTTACCTGGTTTTGGTTTTGGTTTTGGTTAGCATCTTCAAGGCATGTCACATAGACATGTATGTTTTGGTTGCAAACTTTTGTTTATTAAGTATTATATTGGCTGGCGTTGTTTACGCATGAGGTGAAGTCGCAGACCCATGATGGAACCGGCGCCCATTATCTTTCTGCCCATTTGAAGGAGATTTTACTAAACAAAAACAAAAACTACAAACTAAATTCTTTGATCAAAAAGAAAAAGAAAAACTAAATTCAATACTATAATGAATATTAAAGCCTAATATCCCATTCCTAAAAAATAAAAACAATAGCCCAACATGGAACACGAGAGTGGTGGTCAATGAATATGACGATACCTAATAACAACAATTGGTTGGTGTGTTACTTGCTCCTAAGTGCGGAAAATCATCGTATAATAATAAAAAAATAACAGTATACCCTCGTATTTTGATTCTGGATCTTTTTTCTTCAAGTTGTTGGTCATCTTTTTTGTTTTTTTTGAAGAGAAATGGAAGGGACGGTTGTCCGGCTACTCCCAAAGAAGGGAGGAGAGGAGGAAGGGATAGGGAGGTTCTTCTTGGAGGAATCAAGCAAGTTATGGAGAGTTGCATTCTCAGCAATCTTATCAAGGGTCACCCAGTTTGGAACTTTTGTTGTCACTCAAGCTTTCATCGGACACATTGGAAGTAAAGAGCTTGCTACTTATGCCCTCATCCAAATCATCGCCATCCGCTTTGCTCTTGGCATCTTGATAATTCATCTTCTTTATTTCCCTTCTTAATTACTGATAATACATGGAAAAAGGACGAGGGCAAGAAGGTCATTTCACGACCCTTTGACTTAGTCTTCACAAGACTAGGCCACGTAAGTGATAAGAGTCTGGAGGGTACAGAGCAGGATTGGCTTGATCCGGGGTGGTCAGGAACACTGTACTGGGGGCCTTCGTCACCTGCAAAGCGCCGGAAGGGGTCTCCGGCGTAAACACTCCGATGCCAAAGTCAGTGTGAGTAGTAAAAGTGGCAGGGATTCAGTACGCTATCTTAAGCTTACCCTCTTGTCTGAAAAGGTGAGGGTATTTATAGACAAAGGGAAGAGAGTACCGACAGGGGTAGGAATAGTCTCTGGTAGGTGTCGCTGGTGTGGTATATGCCGCTAGAGTGGCCTTGAGTGATGTCACATGGGTGACGTCACACGGAGTGACGTCACAGATGACCTGGGATGGGATGCCGCCGTGCGAACGTCGCATGAGACCCCCCCCCCACTGAAGTCGACCATCCCAGGGCCGGTCGCCAGGCTAAGGGCGACATGAACAGGGCCTCGTCTCCCGCGACAGGTACAGTATGATGGTCGGGTCACCCGGCGGGGTAGGGAAGATGCCGCTTCAGTGGTATCAATAGTTATCATATGCCCAAACGAAAACTAGCCCGAGTGTTTACCAAGGGCTATTGCTGCATCTCCGGTCCTGCCCCTTCAGAGGTTTCTTCCCCAATGTGGGCTCGACGATCGATGAAGGTATATCTTTGAAATGCCTTTTTCTGAAGTCTATAAATAGGCCTTTCATTTTGCACTTGCTTCATAATTCTCACAGCTTTTTCACCTCTCTTCGAATTTCCTCATCTCTCTTCTTTTCATGGACGAAGTCACCAAAAACTTCCTACTCTCCAAAACCCATGCCCTGAGGAACATGACTCAGGCAGACACCGATTTCTTGGGGTCGCTGAGCGTGAAGACCTCGGAGGACATACCGGAGCATCAAGGGATACTGACTCCCCTGCAGGCTAGGCAGGCTGCCGTTACCATGGAGGACTTCAGTCCTGTGGAGAAAGCGGTGAAGCTGTCGGTGGCTGTTTCTCAGATTCAGCTACTGATGACAATACTGTAGCATAGGAAGGACTTGCTGGGATGCTGCCTGAAGAGCATGAGGGCCTACTCTTCTGAACTGATGGCCCTGGCGGACGCCCTTAGGGAAATTCCTTTCCTGAAATGGGACAATGATGACGCTGGGTCAAACGCCTGACCAGCGATAGGGGTCCTCTTGGCGCGTCTCTCTGTGCTCCTCTAGGGCCATCTTTTGTAACTCTGGGCCATCAGGCCTTTTTGTACTCTTGGGCTGTTAAGCCCTTTTAAATAAATGAATATGCTTTCCTTTATTCGCTTGCCGCGCCATTGATGTTTTCTTCTTTCTTATGCCGCTCTTTTTGAAAAGTGACTTCATTTCTCATTAATTTCGAACTTAACGTCCTTTGGGATCTCGCCACGTTATTTGCCTATCTGTCTCATAATGATGACTCTTTCAAGCCACGTCTGTTCAGAATATATCTTTGCGCCGTCTTTTCCGTGTTAACGGATTGGGCAACGGTTTCGGCGCCTCCTGGTTGGTGCAGATTTTTAATAGTTGTGGAGTCATATCTTTCCTCCCAACAGACGCTACCCTTGATAGCATTAAATGTCCTCGATAATACGCGGAGAGGCAAGCACGCTTCCTCCCCTCGGCTATATAAAGGGTTCTTCCCTTCCTTTTCTGTTCATCTTTTTTTCTCCTTTCTTCTTATTGTTACTGATATTTCCATGGCTGACTCCCGCTTTTTGTACACTGCTGCTTGCGACTCTCCTCCGACCCCTCCAACTTCTCCCAATTCCGACAATCCTCCGCTCACGCCTCCCTGGAGGCCTGCCAAACGTCTTGTGAAGCGCCGGGGTCGCAAGAGATCGAAGAAAACAAAGAAGTGACCCTTCGAATCCTTCTTTGCTAACTTTGAGCCTCACTATCTCTCACTGCAGCAAAAAGATGAAGCATCTCCATCCGCTCCTTGTCCTTTTCCCAAGGATAAAATTTCTGTGCCAGATGCCGCTCCGGAAGTGGTCGCCCCGACCCTAGAAGAAGGCTCTCATGCCGCTTCGAAGGAGGACAATGCCCCCACGACATGTCCTGCAACTAGGCTTGGCAAAGGCCTTTCAGGATAGATGAGCCCTTCCCTTTCTATACTAACGAGTCGTCATCGCCTCCGGAGGACTATGATTATGTCTTTGAGGTTGACTGGATGGACGAAGATTGACAACGCCACACTTATTGTAGATGTCGCCGGCTTTCTTTTTAATAAATAAATATGTTGTGAAGTAAAATGCCGCTTGCCTTTTTTCTTTTTTGCTTTTAGTATAATGTCGCTCTTATGGGTTAATCGCCGCTGGACAAGCCGATTACCGCTTCATAGGATCCTTTTCTGGGGTTTCTTGTAATTAGAGGGCCTTTCTTTTGTGAAATTCGAGGCGAGTGCTTGACTTTAAGTTTCTGTCAGGATCTTCCCACGTGTCCCGCTTGCCTCATACGTGTCTTACTGTAATAGGTTGCCCTTCTGTCTGACTCTTCCACCGTCTCTTTTAAAAGGAAACACGTTTCTTCCTTGTACCTTTTTGCTCCTTTTTATACTTCATAATTTTCTTTATTTTTCGCTCGCTCCGAGGAAATTCTCTGGTTCGCATCCAGGCGATTCACTTATCAACTTCAGCCTTCTCTCTCTCAAGGTATTCTGCTCGATCTTGCTTTTGATTTTCCTTTGCTGCTTTGTCTATGATGCCTCGCACGAGATCTCAATCTAGTTCTTTAGCTACCCCTAGGCCAATTTCTCGATATCCCGAGCTTGAAAATACTCCTAGCATCTTTACTTTCCCCACTGTCTTACGTCTTGAACTGGAAAGCAATAATATTACCTTCCCCTGTGGCTATCGCCCCACTATTCCTTCTGACACTATGAGGCTTCATAGCCGGCTCTGAAAAACTCATAGGATTCTTTATTTTAAGATGTTTCAATATGGGTTCCGCCTCCCAGTTCATGACACGCTAGAGCGTGTGCTGCGCGAGCACAGGCTTAACCCTGCGCAGATTACCCCTCCCTCATGGAGCTGCATCTACGCCTTCCTTCGTGCCTGCGAATTAAAAGATATTCTTGCTCCCTCTGTCACTTTATTCCGCAAGTTCTTGACTCTGGTTTTTCGCGACGGCTTCATTAACATTAGTCCAAGATGGGATGACGCTCTAGTGAGGCCTTTTTTGCAGAAATTTCAAGGATTTGAGGGGAGCGTCGATAACTGGAAGAGCGGTTTCTTCGTCGTCGAATTACCCTCTCGCCTGTGGCGTCCTGATTTCAACCTGGAGGTGGTTGATTGGGCGAAGCCAGCGCCTCTGTCTAAGGAAGAGTTGGATCAGGCCAACGCCCTACTGGAGATGGAGTCCTCCTTCCAGCTCCGAAACTTTACCTTGTACAGGCCTTTAACTGAGTGTGTCATAGGTGAGCTTTTGAGCTTCGCCGCTGCCTTGCTTCCCCCTTGCTTACTAACATTACTTTTTCGCTGCGGAAACTATCGCTCATCCGCTCTCTTAGGGTGACGCTCCTCACAAGGTTGTCGCCCCTTCAACAACTGCTCCCTCTACTTCCGCTGGGGCTCGAACTGATCACTGTATGCCCATAAAGAAAAGAGCTTTAGATGAAATTCTTTCAAGGGAAAGCGGTTCCTCTCTCCGCACTTCCCGCTTCGTAGAGAACTGGTTACCCAGCCGGAAGAAGAGGTCCGGATCTGGTTTGCCAGTGACTGAGACAAAGATTTTTTCCTACGGAGTTGAGGACATGGAGGACATGGACACAGAGTTGAGCCTCCGCCCGGCTTCCTCAGCTCAACGGAAGAAGCTAAGGGAAGCAAGCGAAGCTCAGGTGACAAGGGTGGCAACTCAATTTCCCCCTGCCAATACGGCAAATGTCGTCGCTTCTGAGACTACCACTTCTCCTGGCGCGACAAAGGAGAGTGCGGCTTCTCTGGGTGGCGCTTCCTTGCCTCTGGGATTGGTCGCTCTCAATAAAACCTCTACTGCCGCGACGATGCCCTCGTCCACTGCAGACTCCACTCCTGTCATGGAGCCTCCGCACTCACCCATTGGCCGCTGCATTCCTGATGTGCCTCCCTCTGTCCCTAGTGGACCTGGCTCTTCTCATTCTCCTCCCAAGTCCCCTTGTCCGTTTTTCATTACTTCCATTCGAGACGTTGGGGACTCTGGCGGTATCTCCGCCCCTTCCTTTGTTGCTGATCTTTCCCGTGACGAGCCTTAAGGGGCCCCTTCTCACCAATTAAATCTGTCAAAGTTTGGGACGGAGGGGTTCCGTGCCCTGGGCATATCAGACCCCTTGTCGCAAGATCAGCCCACGGCTATCTTGGCTTGTGAAATGTTTCGCGCCTCAGAGGAGGAGAGTAGACTGCTGCAACTTCCTCCCGAAGTTCAGTACATGCGCGTCATGAACAACTTCCTTGCTGCCTTTCGACAACTTCATTACTTCATCAAGGCTCGTGGTACACACTCTCAAAACATTGGTGCGCTAGCCAAGGTAGAGGAGCTGTCGTGACTTTACAAGCGCGCTCAGGCCAAACTGCGTGAGTGTCGTGCTGACCTTACTCGGGAAAGATCTAAAGAAAAAGCCCAGGTCGAAGCTTTGGAGGCTGAGCTGGTGGCTGAGAGAAAGAAGAACTCATTCCTTCTTGAGGAGGTATCATCCCGCGATGCCGACCTATCAAAAGCTTTCAAGAAAGTGGCATGGTGGAAGAAGAAGACTGAACAGGCTTTGTCGCCGGGGTGACAGATCAGCACCACAGTAGGGCCGCTGATCCTGCTGAGGTCGCCAGGTACGCCTCCGTGAGGATGAAAGAGATTGATGAGAGCCAAGAGGGTTTCCTCTCCTACAAAGAGGAGTGGCAAGTCCGCGCCTGGAGGAAGCCTATTCGATGCCACTTGATTGGTGGCATCGCTTCTCAGCTTACGCCCTTGTTGTATTATTTTTTCATTTGGACTTTGTCATCACCTCTTTGCTTGTAATAATTGTCATACCTTACAATCTTGACCGAATAATGTGTGTTTCTTGACGATGTCGCTCTTTATCATATGCCGCTTCATTACTTTTTTTCGCGCCTTTTGCATGCCGCGCCATTACGGCTTGTCGCTCCTTTCCACCGGGTTTGACTGCGCCCTTTTCAGAGCATTTAACGCTCTGACTTTCTTTGTTTGATACGGAGAAGACAGTCATGATGCTCCGAGCCCACGTGTCATCAATGGGGAGCGCTAATGGGACTGGCGGACTGAACACGTCTTTTTGCTCCTCAAGAGTTGTTCCCGCTTCCCGCGCTTCACTGCCCTTGACACGTCACACGCCTCGATCGCTAGACCCGTCGTCCCCTTTAATTCCTAGGGTTTATATATAAAAACCCCACGTGTTTTCTTCCTATCTTTTATTACCTCTCTCTTTTAAAGAAACGAAAAAGAAGGAAAACAATTCCTCTTCTTCCTCCTACAATCCGCCGCCGCCCGGGTGCTTCAATTTTCTTCTCACCACAGGTACCTTCCTTTCTATTCCTCTTTTACCTTGCTCATGGCTCCTAATCGCCGTTATTCCCGCTCTGCTAGGGAGGGGGATGTTAATACCACTGTTTCCACCATTACCTCCACCGCCGTCCTTCGACGGCGCCTGCGGAGCTATAATGCCACCGTGGACCAGTTGGAGGGGTATTCCACTGAAGTTGCCCCGAAATCCCTTCGCCTTAATAGCGAATTACCCGGCAACAGTAGGGTTCTTTATGCCAAAATATTCCATTATGGTTTTCGGTTGCCTCTAGATCCTTTGGTTGCTGAATTACTCTCTGAATTTGATTTAAACGCTGCCCAATTGAGTCCAAACGCCTACTGTGGCATTTATGCCTTTATAGCCCTCTGTAGACATATAGGGAATGAATCTCCTTCCTTGTTGTTGCTCTGCTCCCTCTTTCAATTGTACCACCATAATAACGGCATCATAGCGATATCGCCCCGCTATGATGTTGAAGCTTTAAACCCTTTTACCTGGAAGCTGTTATTCCTTGAGTCTTCCATTGATGCTTGGAAAAAGGGATTCTTCATCATCAACCTACCCCAGCCTTTGTGGCGGACTGGTTTTAATCTTGCCATCAGAGATGCCGCCTGGGGCGGTAGGCCAGAGTTAGGGCCAGCTGACCAAGACTGGCTGAACAAGCTACTTAATCTGCCTGAGATCCCTGATATTCGCACTCGCGAACTCGCATGCGGAGGCAACATCCAGGATTGCATTCAAAGTGAGCCTCACATCTCTGATCGATGTTCCACGTCAATACTAACTCTAACATTCTTTTCTTATTTCTACAGATCCTCCCGCCGGGTGGAAGCCTGATTGTATCAAGAAAAGGGAGAAGAGGGCTCAGCAGAAGAGAGAAAGAAAGGCTCTTTCCGCCACCTAGGCCGGCGCCGCTACTGATACTACGCGCGCGTCCGCTTCTGCGCCTGAGTCTTCCTCTCTTCCCCAAGCGGAGGCTACTGCCACATCGACCACTGTTCCAATTTCTTCCCCCGGTATTGCTCCTACACAAGCGTCGCCTTCTCATCCTCCTCTTGCTAGGAAAAAGAAAAGGACTCTCCGCCTTCGCGTTATCGCTCCTACACGTCCTCTTGCTCAGGTGGTTTTCATAAATTTTTTCCACCCATGTATTTTTATTTGTTTCTTAATTCCCCTTTGTCTTTTGTGCGTAGGATACCGCTGTTGTTGCCTCTTCTGCCACTCCTTCACGCGACGACATGGATTTGTCAGGTATTCTTGGTCCCAAGCGACCGCGTCTGAATGAAGACGTCCCTTTAGCGGACACCACTGTCGTTGGTCAGGATAGGCAGGACGGCATTGTCAATACTGGTCCCTTGACAGGCGACCAAGGTTCTAGCCCGGCAGGGAACGAGGTTACCTCTGCGCCGCTTCATTCCTCTTTTGTCGTATCCTCTCCTCCTCCAGGCAATCCCTTGGACTTTCTGGAGGTTCTTGAAGAGGAGCACTTCCCAAACTTACCGGCCAGCGGCTTCAATATTGACGTTGGGTCGTCCAATCGTTCCCCTCCGTCCCCTCCGAATCTCTTCTTCGTTCCCACTGCGGCTCAGACAATCTTTCCCTTTCTTCCCCCAATAGAAACCCCGCGCATGGTGGCTGAGTTAAGCACTATACTCTCCAGCGGAGCCGCCACCCATCAAGTTGATTTGAGCAACATTCGCCAGCGCGGGTTCCCAGTGTTAGGAGGCGACAACTCCCTAGCGACATCCGCCTTACTAGCAGGACATCTGTTGTCAGTTGAGGAGGAAGACCGAGGCTTCCTCTCCGTTGCCGAGGGTGAACAATTGCAGCAGATAAGGACTCATCTGTTCTCTAGCTTTCAAGGTTTCCATTACTGGTCTACAAATATGATGAGACGAATGAGATCTCTCTAATCCTCCTCCCATGAATGGCGCAACACTAACCATCAGCTCTCGGAAGAAATCAGCAAGTACCAAAGGGAGCTTCATGAAGCTCAAGAGGAGCTGCGGAAGAGTGTTGAGGAGCGACAATGTGTAGAAAATAGTTTGGGAGTTGCGAGGAAAGAGTTGGAAGAGGCCAAAGGACTCTGGGCCGCTGGGGATGCCGCCCTTCAAGCGGAGCAGAGCAAGAATGTCGCGCTTAAGGAGGAAACGGCGGACAGGTGCAAGTGGTTTTCGGAACAAGCGGCAGGTCTCATGGCTGATTGCTTCATTGAGCATCACGGCCGTCATTTCTTTGATGCTGACGCCATCATCCGCCTCTTCAAGCAAAAGTCCAGGTTCCTCACAGAAGAGGGCTACCGCCAAGCGAAAAGGCCACGGCCTGACGAGGGGAACAGCAGCATGCCCGGGCCGTGAATGTCATTTCTCTTTTGTCCATCGGGTGCTCTAACTTCTTTGCCCCTTTTTGTGTTTTTTAGGGCCTTTTGTTTGAGCAAGCATCCCTTCGTGTGTAAACAGTTCACACAATTTTCTGCACATTTTCACTTATCACTTTGTTAGTAGTGACATATCATCGAAAAATCTTAATTACCTTGGGGCATTGCCGCTCGATCTCCTTTCTTACTTAGCACGATCCCCCAAAGATGTCGCTTGTGCCGAATTTTCTGCACCTTTTCACTTATCACTTTGTTAATAGCGACATATTATCAAAAATCTTAATTACCTTGGGGCATTGCCGCGCGTATTCCTTTCTTATTTAGCACGATCCCCCAAATATGTCGCTTGTGCTGAATTTTCTACACATTTTCACTTATCACTTTGTTAATAGCGACATATTATCAAAAATCTTAATTACCTTGGGGCATTGCAGCGCGATCTCCCCCGATGTCGCTCGTGTCCCGTACTCTTCCAGCCAAACTTCACCGGGTTTGTCCGTTCCGGCTACTAGCTGTGGTACGGTGACCTTTATTATTTCTTCAATCGGCCGGGAAGTGCCCTCACTCAGTGCGCCGCCTGATCAAGGCTGGCCATCACGAGGACAGGACTTTTCACTTCCTCAGCGTTGCCCTCACACCTCGGAACGTGCCCTCACTTAACGAGGTGCCTATGTTAGCGCTACCATCGTTAGGATAGGATTTTCACTTGCGAGGTGGAGTTTTTATCTTCCCTAGGGTCGTGCCTCACTTAATGATCATCCGCCTTTGTGAGCGCGGGCTGTCACAAGGATAGGACTTTACACCCCTAGGGGAGTCGGGGCGTGCCCTCTCTAGGTTTCCCCAGGATAGGATTTTTCACTCCCGACAGTGCTGGAAAGTGTCTCCTCTTGGCGAGCCGCCTGATCAGGGCCGGCCTCCCAAGGCCAGAATTTTTCACTTCCAACACCATATATTAGGATCGCCGGGGCGTGCCTCCTCTTGACGATCCGTCTGCATTAGCCCATTCCGCTCCCAAGGCTAGGACTTTTCACCCCCGACATCCTCCTTTCCTTGTTATCTGCACATTACACAGACAACCAACAAGGAACAAAAAATATTTCCACAACAATTGTTAGACCATGCCCACGGCATGTCAATATTTCAAAGACCATGCCCACGGTATGTCGATATTTCAAAGACCATGCCCACGGCATGTCAAAATTTCAATTTCAAAAGACCATGCCCACGGCATGTCGATATTTCTAAGACCATGCCCGCGGCATGTCAAAATTTCAATTTCAAAAGACCATGCCCACGGCATGTCGATATTTCAATTTCAAAAGACCATGCCCACGGCATGTCGATATTTCAAAGACCATGCCCACGGCATGTCGATATTTCAATTTCAAAATACTATGCCCACGGCATGTCGATATTTCTAAGACCATGCCCGCGGCATGTCAAAATTTCAATTTCAAAAGACCATGCCCACGGCATGTCGAAATTTCTAAGACCATGCCCGCGGCAAGTCAAAATTTCAATTTCAAAACCATGTTCAACGGCATGTTATATTTCACAAATTTCAAAACCATGCTCAACGGCATGTTATATTTCACAAATTTCAAAACCATGCTCAACGGCATGTTATATTTCACAAATTTTAAAACCATTCTCAACGGCATGTTATATTTCATAAATTTCAAAACCATGCTCAATGGCATGTTATATTTCACAAATTTCAAAACCATGCTCAACGGCATGTTATATTTCACAAATTTCAAAAGCATGCTCAACGGCATGTTATATTCTAGCATGATATAATTTTAATCTAGCAATATTCCAAGAGTTAGGTAAGGGAGTACCGTCAACCGTTTCGAGGTGATACGCCCCCTTTCCGATAACACAAGTGACGCGGTATGGGCCTTCCCAGTTTGAGCTGAGCTTCCACATTCGTTGGCCCGCCACTCGTTTATCCCTGAGCACGAGGTCTCCCGCTTTGAGCAGCCGCTCCTTAACATATCTGTTGTGATACCGCACCATTCTTCTTTTGTAGTGCATTATTTTCAAGAGAGCTTCCTCGCGCGCCTCAGGGAGCATATCAAGGTTAGCTCGTAACCTCTCCTCATTTAATTCCTCCTTGAAATATTCCACCCTCAAACTTAGGGTGCCAATTTCGACAGGTGTTACCGCTTCGGTACCAAAAGCCATCACAAAGGGCGTCTCACCCGTACTTGTTTTGACGGTCATGCGGTAAGCCCACATTACATAGGGTAACTCGTCTGGCCACTTCTTTTTTGACCCTTCGAGATTTTTCTTGATGCCGCTCAGAATGCTTCGGTTGGTCACCTCCGCCTGGCCATTAGTCTGGGGATGCGCCACAGAGGAGAACCTCTGTTCAATCTGAAATTCTTCGCATTACTCCTTGAAGAAGCGGCTGGTAAATTGCACCCCGTTGTCACTAACTAGCACGCGAGGCACCCCGAAGCGCATGATCACTTGGTGCTTAAAGAATTGCCATACCTTTTCCGTTGTAATAGTGGCTACCGCTTCTGCTTCTGCCCATTTAGTAAAATAGTCCACTGCCACAATTACAAATTTCAGTTGGGACCTTGCCTTAGGAAAAGGGCCTAAAATATCGATTCCCCACTTAGCAAAAGGACAAGGTGCCACGATCTGAGATATTTCAGCGGCAGGTCGTCGAGGGATTTTGGCAAATTCTTTACATCTATGGCACGACTGCACAAAGTTGTTACAATCCCTGCGAATAGTGGGCCAATAGCATCCTGACCGAAACACCTGCGCGGCCATGGTACCACCCGACACATGCATGCCGCAGATGCCCTCATGGATCTCTCGCAGGGTATGGAGGCCTTCTTGTTCCGTTATGCATTTTGCGGCCGGGTGCGAGAAACATCTCCGAATTAGCGCCCCATCATAATAAGTGCACCTCGCCGCTTGCTTCAATACTTTTTTCTTTTCTACACTGTCGTTTGGGAGCTCGTCATGCTTCAAAAAAATTATCACAGGGATCCTCCAATCCTTTTCGATCTCCTCTACACATAGCGACAGCTGTTCCTCCATGAAGGACGGCAATGACCTTTCTTCATAGTACACGTCCTCTGGAATAGCGGCCTCCTGATTGGCTGCCGTCTTGGCAAGACTATCCGCCTCGGTATTATCCTCCCGCGGGATGTGTTCGAAAGTGACACATACACCGCTTTGTTCTATTTCTGCCAACTCCCTTTTCACTTTCGAGAGGTATTGCGCCATGATCGGTTCTCTAGCTTGGGAATGTCCCAAGACTTGATCAATTATCAACTTGGAGTCCCCTCGCATTATCAACCGTGGGGCCCCAGCTACCAGGTCGTTCTCAGCTTTGGCAAAGAGATTCCTTCCTACTCTAAGCCCTGCCAATAACGCTTCATACTCTGCTACGTTGTTGGATAGCGGTTGTAGGATTCTGATGGCGTGCCGCACCTGCACATCATATGGCCCGACCATGTATATTCCGGCTCCCGTCAGTTCCTAATTTTTGGCGCCATCCACATAGATGACCCATGTGTCCGCGGGGGCTTCTGAGGGTGGGACCTTTGCATCACTGTCTTTCCTCTCAAGCGGCTCTACCGCCTTGTCCCCAGTAAATGTGCACTCGGCTATGAAATCCGCCAAAACCTGAGCTTTTACAGACGGTCGAGCTTTGTATTGTAGTCCATATTGTTCTAGCTCAATTGACCAGATCAACATCCTCCCCGAGGATTCTGGTTTCCTGAAAATCCTTCTCAAAGGCTGGTCCGTGAGCACGATGACCGGATGGGCCTAAAAATATCTGTCCATCTTTCGTGTGGACTGTATCAGGGCGAACGCCACCTTCTCAAGGTGGGTGTACCGCACCTCGGCATCTTTTAACACATGATTGACGAAGAAGACGGGTCGGTGGGCGTAATTGTCCTCCCGGACCAAAACAGCACTGACCACTTCGTCCGCGACGCCAAGGTACAAAAATAAAGTGTCGCTCGGCTCTGGTCGTGTTAGCACCAAGTTGGACGACAAGTAAGTTTTCAAACTCATGAACGCCTCTTCGCATTCTTGTGTCCACCCAAAAGGAGCTTTCTTGCGTATAACTTTGAAGAACGGCAGACACTTCTCGCCCTGCTTAGACATGAACCGCCCTAGAGCAATGACGCGTCCTGTCAATCTCTGAACCTCCTGAAGGGTTCGCGGCGATACCATATCATGGATAGCCTTAATCTTTGACGGGTTCGGTTGGATTCCCTTTTGGCTTACCACATACCCGAGAAATTTTCCCGTCTGAAATGTGAACGCGCACTTGCGGGGGTTCAGCTTTATCTGGTACTTCCTTAACGTATCAAACACTTCCTGCAAATCGGCCAGATGGTCACTGAAACTTCTGCTTTTGACCAGTACATCGTCTACGTATGCCTCTACATTTCTCCCGATTTGCTTTTCAAACACTTTGTTGGCCATACGCTGGAAGGTCGCCCCTGCGTTCTTTAAGCCGAACGACATTGCCGCGTAGCAATACGTGGCCTTCGAGGTTATAAATGTCGTCTTTTCCTCATCCTCCTTGGCCATAGGAATTTGATGGTATCCAGAATTGGCGTCCAGGGAACTCAAATACGCGTACCCTGCCGCTTGATCGACCAACTGATCAATCCGAGGGAGCGGATAGCAGTCCTTAGGGCAAGCGTCGTTCAAGTTGGTGAAATCAATGCACATGCGCCAGTCTTCGTTGGGCTTGCGGACCAAGACGGGGTTGGCCAGCCAAGTGGGATATTGAACTTCTCGGATGAATCCCGCATCTGACAATTTCGCTATCTCCTTATCAATCACCACCGCCTTTTCCGCGGAGAATGCTCGCCTCTTCTGTTGAACTGGCGTGGCGTGTGGGTCGACATTGAGTCGATGCTCAGCCACCTCCCTGGACACGCCAGGCATGTCCGCTGGTTTCCACGCGAACTCTCCTTTGCACTTGTTCAACAGCCGAGCCAATTGTGCTCTCTCCTCAGGGGTCAGCTTGTGGCTAGCCTGGAAGCTCGCCTTATCATTGCCTTGGACAGGGATGGGTACCATCGCATCTACTGGCTGGGTTCGCCTTTCATCCCTTTGCTCGTAGGGGTCCGCTGCCACACACACATATTGATCACAGCTTTTTTGGATCATGAGCGAATAACACTCGACGGCTAGCTTTTGGTCGCCCTTGATCGATACTACCCCTTCCCACGAGGGGTATTTCATCTTGAGATGTTTCTGAGATACCGCCGCCCTGAAATGATTGAGGAATGGCCGCCCTAGAATGGCATTATACGGTAGGATGAGATCAACGACCAAGAACATCAATTCTTCTTATCGCTTCGATGCGTCTTCTCTGAAATATACAAGCAGCGTTGTGATTCCAATTACAGGTATAGGGATGCCGTCCACTCCAATAATTGGTTTCTTGCAGGGCGCCAGTTCGCCGGCAGGGTGTTTCATGAGATTATACGCTTCCAACGAGAATAGGTTTACCGCACTGCCGTTATCAATGAGGGTCCTTCGCACCCCATGGCTCCCGATAACCGGTGTGACTACTAACGCATCATTATGAGGGAAGACGACGCCCTTCTCATCCTCTTCTGAAAAAGATATTACCATCTTGTCAAACGCATCAATCGCTCTCTTTTTTGCCGGCTGGCCTTCCCGTTTTCACTTCTCTTCTGTCAAGGGCGTTGTTGGGGTAATCTCATCTAGGAACGACGCCCCGCCAGTGATAATGTTGATGATGGGGACATCCTCATCATACATTGTTAACAACTCTTTTCCCCTTGCGCCAGAAGTCCCGCTGCTCCTAGGGGGAGGAGGCAATTGATGGTCGCCTAGTGCTCCGCGCGGGGGGTCACTCCTGGTTTCTTCTCTCACTCGAGTGGCGAACTCTCCAAGGTAGCCTTCTTCCAACAGTCGCTTTATTGCCAGTTTTAACTCCCTGCATGCCTCTGTAGAATGCCCCTTAACCTTATGGAATTTACAAAAAGCATTTTCCCTTCCTCCCATGACCACCCCTGGCTTCACAGGGGCGGGATAGCGAATCGGCAGGTTCCGCTGCTGAATAATGGCTAAGATTTCCACTCGTGGGAGTGTAAGGGGTGGGAGGTCGGGATCGTATGCTCGACCCTTGGGGGGATTCACCTATCGCTGAACATTCTGGTCGTCACCCCTTCCTCTAGAGAAATTGCTCTTCTGGCGGCTCGACACCTTGGGAATGTAATCTTTCTGCTGGGTGAATTCATCACTTGGACGGGTATCGTGGGCCATACTGGCTTGTGCCGCAGGAGCAGGAGGGGCACTCTGGGGCGTATCCCGCATCCTGATTCTATACTCCTCCTCTTCCATTCTCGCATAATTGTGGGCCTTCAACCTTAACGCATCTAAGGTCATTGGGGGGTCCACCATCAATGTATCCCTCAGCTTCCCATATCCACAATTCCGCTTCAAAGCTTCTATAGAAAAATCAATAGTGATACCGGGGGTCAACGACATTTCTGTATCAAAGTGACCCAGATAGCTATTCAAAGACTCCTCTGGCTTTCTACATATATCAAACAAGGCTACCGCGGATTTCCGAATAGGGATAGCTGTGCTGAAGCGGCTCTTAAACTTGGCCTCTAGTTGCTGGAAATTGTCAATTGATCGAGCGGGAAGCCCTTCAAACCAGAGGCGAGCCACTCCTGACAATGTCATAATAAATATCTGACACAGCGCCGCATCGTTGTGCGTCTGAAACTGAACGAAGTCCTTCACCTTGTTGAGGTGCGAAATGGGGTCTCTAGTGCCATCGTACGACTCCGTGGGGAGCTTGACACGTCGGCCGACCCTGTGGCGCCTTATACGATGGGTGAAAGGATGACCAGCGGTGTCGTCCAAGATCTCACGATCATGACGAGGAGGAGACACGTCCAGGTGTCGCCTGAGCCCTCGAGGCTCCGGGGTGCGATGCTGCCGGGGAGTCCGGCTGCGGCTCCTGGGCAAACGGGATCGACGCCTCCTACTGCCTGATCTCTCACTCCGCTCCATAGATACCTCTCTACCGACTCCATCTCTTCTGTCGTCCCAACGCTCTCCGTATTCCTCTAGCGGCCACTCTACTTGAGAGTCAGGAATCCGCGGTATCCGCGGTATGTAGTGCTCCTCCTGTCCGCCTGCCAGTTGCACGAAGCCGAATGGCATGCTTATCGCAGGTGAGGTCAAAGGGACACTCATCTGGCATCGAGGCGACGCTGGTCGATCAGCGACAATAGACGGAGTGAAAATAACTCGAGGAGGCACACTTGATGTTGCGGTACTAAAAGAGGGGCCCGCGGCCATCTCGATCAAATAATCCAAGTGGGTACGAAGAGCTAACATCGAGCTTACCGAGGGAGTAGCGAGGCTACCCATCCCAGAGCTTACAAGCGGAGGGACAGAGCGACTGGATCCGGGGGGCCCATTGAGGAGGCAAGGGAACCCATTTGCAGAAATGGAGTACTCGTTTCAGAAAATGGGGTACCCGGTTGAGAAAGCGATGTGTCAGCTGTCAGTCCGAAAAGAAAGTCTGTCTGTGCAGAGGAGGTTTCAGGTGATGTGACGTACGTACTGGACGAAGACGTGGAAAAAAATGTCCTACGCGCGTGACCGCCACGAGTGTGAGGGGGCGTGGATTCTGAATCCGAAGCCATGATCCTTCGACTCTCAGAAAGAAAAACAGAGCTTGGTTACTAAGGAAAACTCACTTAATCAACCAAAGCTCTCAATGAAAGCACCATTTGATAAGAGTCTGGAGGGTACAGAGCAGGATTGGCTTGATCCGGGGCTGTCAGGAACACTGTACTAGGGGCCTTCGTCACCTGCAAAGTGCCGGAGGGGGTCTCCGGCGTAAACACTCCGATGCCAAAGTCCGTGTGAATAGTAAAAGTGGCAGGGATTCAGTACGCTATCTTAAGCTTACCCTCTTGTCTGAAAAGGTGAGGGTATTTATAGACAAAGGGAAGAGAGTACCGACAGGGGTAGGAATAGTCCCTGGTAGGTGTCGCTGGTGTGGTATATGCCGCTAGAGTGGCCTTGAGTGATGTCACATGGGTGACGTCACGCGGAGTGACGTCACGGATGACCTGGGATGGGATGCCGTCGTGCGAACGTCGCATGAGAACCCCCCCCCCCCCCCCCCCGCTGAAGTCGACCATCCCAAGGCCGGTCGCCAGGCTAAGGGCGGCATGAACAGGGCCTCGTCTCCCGCGACAGGTACAGTATGATGGCCGGGTCACCCGGCGGGGTAGGGAAGATGCCGCTTCAGTGGTATCAATAGTTATCAGTAAGCGGCGGAAGAATCCTCCCGTTAGGCCTCCCACAGGGGAGGCTAACGGGAGAATGACAAGAACGGAAGGTATCCTACGTATCGAAACCGACCTTCGTACTCCCTAACGGATGACCATGCTGAGTCATAGATAATCATCACACCCCAAAGCGCATTTAATGCGGAAGTGATGACAATTAATGCGGACCTCAGGGCCTTAGGCGGTAGACGCCAAGAAGTCTTAGGCAAAACAAAAGGCATTCAATACGGAAGCGGTACTCCCTAACGGATGACCATGCTGAGACTAGTTTTTGAGAATTCTTCACTCCCCTGCCTGGGGTGACCTCTGAAATTAATCCTTTGTCACTGAATCGTCGGCTGGATTTTTTGGCTAGTCCAGACACTCTCTTTCCCGTCTCTTAGGACGCGGAAGCTAACACCTTTGGCAATCCTAACACCCTTAATACTCCTACCACCACGCCCCCCGGGGACCCATCGGTGATTCCAGGAGGTAATCTGACAACAGCAGGTACGGTTAGACCCAGCACGATTAACCCTACGCCCTTCACTGCTGAGCAAGAGGCAACCCTGCACAGAAGGATTGATTATCTCGCATCTTTAATCGGCAATGGCATTCCACAACACGCGGCCCCTACGCCCAATATACCATTCATTCCACCCTAAGATACATCTAGGGCAGCACCTTCTTTTGCGAAATACTAGCATAATCCCCATCCCAAAATTCCTCAGTATTACCCTCAGGAACCTGAGAAGCGTCCCACCTTCTCGGCCCCACCCTTTGTTAACTCTCCCTTGGTACCAGGACCATACCTGGGCAGACGGTACGATAACGATGTACTTGACACACGTCATAATTTTTCTCGCCAACAGTCTAGAGGACTTGGCGAGGAAAGAAGGAAAGAAAGGAGGAGCTAAGAAAGGTCTCCGGTACCCCTACGACCTGAGTTGCCACATCAACTACTTAACCGAGAACACAACCCTAGGGAGGAAGAACGTGGAAGGTCCCCCTCCATGGTACCTCAGGCCAGGAGCGAGTAGGACATCAACCCAAAGAGTCCCCTAACTCGCCGAGTGCGGAAACATCATGTCAGTCGGCGAATGAAAGTCCCTACAGATATCTACACCGGTAACTCTAATCCTGCCATCCATGTGACACGGGTGAAAAACAACGTTATATTCCAGTCGGAAAGAGACGAGGCCTTGTGCCAGGTTTTCGTGTTAACCCTGTCAGGAATGGGCAGTACGTGGTATGAGGCCCTACCTCCGAGGACAATAAATAACTTCACAATGTTAGAAAGAAAATTCCTCAGCAGATTCAGCAACCAGATTTCGTTGAAAAACTCTTCAACAACCCTATTCGAAATTGTGAGAGGAAGAGAGGAATTCCTCAAAACCTACCTGTCACGCCCCGCGAAAATAATAAAAGAAATTCGCGAGTATACAATGAATCTGAGACCTTACGATGCTCGACGTAAAAGGACGCCTCGCAACATGCAATGAAGTCGCCACCCTAATTTGTCTCTAGGCTTTAGGGAACCTAATCGTCATGGCATAAAAAATAAAATAAATAAATAACTAAAAAATTAAAGGCACAAAAAAGGGTCTAAAACCCAAGACAAAGGTTTGGGGTCGTATTATGGACTCGAGAAGGTGTTAGGCACCCGAGTCACATCCGAAAATGGTTACCGGTTGATAAGAGAGGTGTTTAAAAGATGTTTAATAAAAATGAATTTTGAAAGGGGGTCCTTAGAGGAATCGTCACTTTAGTCTTTTCCATGATCGGGACCGTTCAGGAATAATTAATCGTTGGACGGGGTTACCATTTTCAAGACCGATCAATTATCCCTGACCGTAGTGTGATGGGACTGAATTTTTCATAAGACCGAATGAGCGCCCTCTTTTTCATCGTCGAACTATGCATGATTAAATTAACTACTAAGTGATTCTATCATGGATTGCTAACAATACAAATTTAAATGAGAGATATTTTAAAATGATAAACCGATGTGGGATCGAAGCCACCAAACACATGCAGCCAATATAAGCGGAATTTAAAACAAATGAGCATGACATTTAAAGCGAGTCATTAAACGAGTTGTTCATGTGGATTGATTTTAATTCTAGCAATTCTATATATCATGCATATGATTAATATTTACGGAAAGCTTCGAATAAATAAAAGGGAAAGAAAGGCGTACTTTCGAGCGAAGCTTAAATTTTAAACCTACAAAATGAGAGTGTTAGTGATAGCTTGAAAGATGAATAAGCAGTTTATGCATGCGAGGAATTAAGTACACAGTCGATATATACGAAAAATAAAACAATGATTTTGACGAGTACGAAAATTTAAAGGGTGATTTTACGCATACGAAAAATTAAATGATGATTTGATAAGTGCAGGAAATTTAAATGATGATTTGATAAGTGCAGGAAATTTAAATGATGATCTAACGAGTGCGAGAAATTTAAATGATGACAGATGATAAGTGCGAGAAATTTAAATGATGATTTGATGCATACAAAAATTTAAATGATGATAATTGCGAAAAATTAAAGATTTGATGAGTTGCCGAAAATTTAAGCAGTTGATGATTTGCAGAAAAATTAAACAGTTGATGATTTGCAGAAAATTAAAGCAGTTGATGTTTGCGGAAAATTAAAGCAGTTGATATTTGCGGAAATTAAAAACGCAACCGACCATATAGGTGGTAGATTAAATGACTGAATTTTAAATTGCGGAAAGTAAATTGCGGAAAATTAAAGTGTGGAAAATAAAATTGCGGAAAAGTAAAAATGCAAAAATTTAAACAGTTGATATTTTGCGAAAAATAAATTGCGGGAAAGTAAGCAGTTGATATTTTGCGAAAAATACGAAAATAAAATAAACAAGTTATGCGCACGCACAAAATGAACAATTAATTAAATAGGCAAAAATAAATATTTTGTACTAAACAGACATATCGGACGATTGGCACGAGAAAAGAAGAAATTGACGAAAAAATGCGGGGCGGGGCCGTTGTGCTGGGCCCAAGGAAATGGGGCCCAGCTTTTAAAAAATTGAAAGATGGGCCAGGAATAGCTCCTGGCCCAAGGAAATTGAATTAATGGTGATGGGCCAGGCCCATCACCTTTCCTTCTTCTCTCCCGCATGAACCCAAAAATAAAACCCATGCACTATTCATCATCATCAACCTTGGGTCGCCGGCGCTATTGCCGGCGACCAAGGTCCGGGCAACCGTGGTCGAAACTAAAAACCTTCGTACCGAGATGCTCGTCTCCTCGATGGCTTCCCGACCGTACAAACCTCGAATCTCGGTTTAAAACGTACCGAGTTTAATTTTGAAAAAATGACGAAGACGGTAATTAACAAAAAATAATTAATTCACAAAATTTACTTAACAATTAAGCAAACTAAAAACATGTATTTAATCTATAGCATAGGATTTAATGGCATGAAAAAAAAACAATTATTTGATCAAAATCGCATCCTAAAAATTAAAACCGAAGATGGCCGAAAAAAAAGCAAGAAAATACTCACCGAAAAAGCTTTGAACTATGGCGACTATCGCTCAAGATGAGCAATCTATCTAGAGGGAGAAGAAGCAAGTTGCCTGGGTTGTGAATTTGTGTTTCAAAATGGAGAGGTAGTGGCCTCTATTTATAGGCGTTTTTCTCGAGTGGAGGCGAGGCGCAGCGCTGCTCGTGGAGGAGCGGCTCGGCGTGCTGGCGGGGCTATGGTTGTTGTGCTGGTAGGGCTATGGTCGTTGGTGATGATGGCGGACGGGACAGGAAGCCACGGGAGCAAGCAGCTCGGTGGCTTACTCTGCTGCTGCTCGTCGTCACCGTGAATGTGTACCATACACACTTAAATGGTGAACCGTTGATCTGGTTGACTTTCCTTGGTCAACCAGATCAATGGTGATGATCAATTTTCCTTTTAATTTTATTTAAATGGCTTCGAGCTATTTTTATGAACACTTGTCTCAAAAACTGGAGCCGAAAGTGCCAGCGCATAGAGAAAAATAAGACAAGAGAATTGATATACAGTGTGCAAAAAAAGTTCATCCCGAGCCTCGATAAAAAAAATCATTTGCGAACGAGGAAGGTTCGAACGGGAAAAATACTAGGGAATTAATTTTACAAAATAAAAAAAGGTGGCGCGATCTAGAAAAATAATAAAAAATAACTGGCCGATAAGAAAAGATGTTCGAGCCTTTTCTCCAAGAAATTTCACTCGGGAGCAAAAATGAGCTCGAACGGGATATTTGACTCGGGTAGTGGTACGAGCGAACTCGCTTGACATGAGAGAGCTCAAAAATCTGAGGTGGCCAAGTTGTAGAGAAAAATGAGATGAATTTACTAGTCGACAGCGAATGAAGAAAAATCTTCGTTTAACCTATTTATTTTCTCGTTCGGAAACATGAACATGTTCAAATGAAAAATAAATGGTGTTATGACGAAAATTGCACAAGACGAAGTTGACTGGCGTGAATGAAAAAAAGAGTAGGTAATTATCAACTGAAGAAATAACGCATTCGATCAATGGTCCGAGCGAATTTACTCGGGTCCAATAAAAGCTCGAACAAAAATAATAATAAAAAAATACTAAAAATATGATAAAATACTAAAAAACCTAAATTTTATGTGATGACCTAAAACAGAAAAATAAATAGCAAATGACTAACGGATAATTAAAAATATGATTTTTAAGGCTGAAAAATGATAATAATAAAAAATGAAAATAACGTGACGGAAAATTTAAAAATGCGATTTCGAATGCTGACGATGACAATGATGATGATAAAATACGATGAGAATTAAAAATACCCTAATGATCGTAAATTAATTAAAAATGACAATAAGTTAAGTAAAATAACAGAAATGATAAATTTAATTTAAATGGCGTAAAAAATTTG
Source organism: Viola odorata (assembly GCA_963691705.1). Lineage (NCBI taxonomy): Eukaryota > Viridiplantae > Streptophyta > Magnoliopsida > Malpighiales > Violaceae > Viola > Viola odorata. The sequence continues at coordinate 836,200 of OY829540.1, read as the reverse complement.
GGTATCAACAGTTGCCCCCTCTTTACTGTCTTATCGAAGTATTTGATAAGCAGTAAAGACGGTTGCCCCCACATATCCAAATTTTGGCGACACAGCAGGTCTTACCTTAAAAGAGCGTGATGACGTCACTCTAGAAGGAAAACGTTCGTTGATGTCACCCTGGGAGGAGATAAGTCGTAGATGTCACTCTCGGAGGAAGTAATTGTTGATGTCACTCTAGGAGGAGATATAATTTGATGATGTCACTCTGGGAGGAGATATAATTTGATGATGTCATTTGTTGATGTCACTCTGGGAAGAGACATATTCGAGGATGTCAATTTGATGGGATAATTTTGATGTTGTCGCTCTGGGAGGAGATAATCGTTGATGTCACTCTAGGAGGAGGTATGCTTTTGAGGGTGTTATTCGGTGATGAGGAAATTGATGTTGCCACTCTAGGAGGAGGTAATCTGTTGATGTCACTCTGGGAGGAGATAGATTCGTTGCTGTCACTCTGGGAGGAGAAAGGTTTTGATCGGATGTCCTGCAAAGGTAGGAATTTAGATCTATTCGGACATTGAGAGAAACATAAGTTGAAGAAAATGTAAATGACAACTACTTTGATAGGAATGGAAGGTAATTTTACAAAAATGTAAATGACGGCTCCACTTGGGGGGTATAAGCATTTGACATGTAACGGACGTTGCTTCGGGAGGATAATGCGCGATCCGCAAAAATATGAATGATTTGTCCTAATGATGTCCCTCTGGGAGGAGGAAAATGCAAATGATGTCACTCTAGGAGGAGGAAAATGCATGATGTCACTCTAGGAGGAGGAAATACGTGTTGTCACTCTAGGAGGAGGAAATACAAAGTTGTCACTCTAGGAGGAGGAAATGTAAAATGTGGAAATTTAAATGACGTCAATCCCGTAGGAGAAGACGCGAGGTGCAGAAATAAACTAATCGTCACTTTAAGAGGACGAAACGTAGATGCTATCACTCTAGGAGGAGGAAATATGCATGATGTCACTCTAGGAGGAGGAAATGTAAAATGCGGAAATTTAAATGACGTCAATCCCGTAGGAGAAGACGCGAGGTGCAGAAATAAACTAATCGTCACTTTAGGAGGACGAAACGTAGATGCTATCACTCTAGGAGGAGGAAATGTATGATGTCACTCTAGGAGGAGAAAAATGCAAATGATCACTCTAGGAGGAGGAAATATAAAGCTGTCACTCTAGGAGGAGGAAATGTAAAATGCGGAAATTTAAATGGCGTCAATCTCGTAGGAGAAGACGCGAGGTGCAGAAATAAACTAATCGTCACTTTAGGAGGACGACATGTAAATGCTATCACTCTAGGAGGAGAAAATGTATGATGTCACTCTAGGAGGAGAAGAATGCAAATGATCACTCTAGGAGGAGGAAACATGAAGCTGAGGATGTTCAATCACTCTAGGGAAGGAAGTCGTTCACTTTTGTTACCAGCAGCCTTGATACGAACCTAGAGCGCATCTGCATCCTGTTCAGGAGGTAACGACCCCAAGGACAAGACTTTCCCACAATTTGCAGCTGTAAGTAATCCTCACCTGACATTAGTGTTTGCACTCATGCTCTGAAACAAGGTTAAGTGTTTTACACTCATAAAGATGCAACTAACATGGTACATAATTTCAAATTCGCAATGTCAATCCGAGTGAATAGACTTCAAATGAAGATGCACATGCATGGGCATTCTAATAATCGATGGGACTTTCACGGAAAATAATGACGGGATATGAAATGTCTGGAAAGAAGCTTGTTTTGGTAAAGATGTGCTTTTCTGAAGGGTTTGAAGGTTTTTGAAGAGTAACGCTTGTCGATTGGCCCTGATGAGGGCAAGGCGCGCGAGTTCTTTCATTTTTTGCTAGGGGTGCTTTCTCGGCAGAGTGCATGAGTTCTTGGATCCTTGCTGGGGGCGTTGTTTTCCCGTTGGCCAGGGGCCTTTTCTCGAGTCTTTACTAAGGGATGTTTCCTTCGAGATTTCTTGAGTTGGTTCTGGGCCCTTTTTCTTCTCGAGTCTTCACTGGGGAATGTTGTCGTTGTTCTTTTCGAGGTTTACTGCTTGAGTTGGCCCTGGGTCCTTTTTCTCGAGTCTTCACTGGGGAATGTTTTCCTCGAGATTTCTTGAGTTGGTTCTGGGCCCTTTTTCTTCTCGAGTCTTCACTGGAGAATGTTGTCGTTGTTCTTTCCGAGATTTACTGCTTGAGTTGGCCCTGGGCCCTTTTTCTCAAGTCTTCACTGGGGAATGTTTTAGTTGTCCCTGGGCTGTGCTTGCTTCTGTTTTTCGATTGTTGTGTTCCTTGAACGCCTCTGAGCATTTCTCTCTTTTTCTTTTCTTTTTCTTCTTCTTTTTCTTTTTCCCCTTTTTTTTCTTTTTTCTTTTTCTATTTTTTTTCTCTTTTTTCTTTTTTTTTCTTTTTTTTCTTTTTTTTTTTGATTTGAAATGCATCAGAGAGCAGAGCAAGTACAACCTTTGTCTCGATCTCTTCCAGTTCTGGCTTAAGGCCTCGACCTTCATCTTTGGGTTTTTGGCTTCTCTACAGTGATGGTTCTTAGAGATCCTTTGGTGACTTTTTCCGTCTCTTTCATCGTGAACTTGAACTTGGCGTGCTTTTTACCTCTGGCTAGCAATCTTAGCTAACACTGCTCCTTGGCTCTCGGGGTATGAGTGATAGTGAAGGTTTTTTAGGAGTGATGGCACATGCGGTGGAAAGAGGGAAGAAATGGAAAAATGGAGAAAATCATAAAAGTCCCACGTCATTTTACTATTATCCCATGTCTAATAGCACATGTACCCTGGATATTATGCGAATTCAACTAGCACTTAGTCAGGCACTTACACTCATGAAAAGATAAGGTGCGATGGCTCGAAAAATGCTTACCGGGATTTGTCTGTGACTGCTTACGTTTGAGCAAATCGTGCATATAAGAGCAACCAAGTAAGATCATGTATGATACATAATTTTGATGGATTCCTTACTTAACAGAGGGATTGAACATCCTCGACCTATGAAATGCATGAATATGCTACGAGAGCGGTATGGATTTTTGTTTTAGCCAGGCTAAAAAAGAAATTTTTTTTTTTGATTGATTGATAGTTTAAAGCTAGGACGCGGGGGACGACCTATTTGCAAGAGTCCAACGAGAATCTAAAGGGTTGCCCCCAGTAGGCCAAACGACCGTACGCAAATTAAAGCTAACAAAGTGAGCAGGAACGAAAATGAATTTTAATAAGGGGGGAAGAAAGATGGACTCCCCTGAAATGTGCAGCGGGGCTGCGAGGGCATCTTCCACAAGCTTTATGCGGGTGACAATGGGATGATTCAAGTCCCTGCGAAATGAAGAGGGGACAACAGAGTAGAGAAGGAAAGCTGATTCGAAGACAAAAATGACATAAGTTTTGGATTCTCCCTTTCCTTAGCCTGGCTTTTCGAAGATGCCTACGGCGTGGTCCTAATTTAGGAATGCTTTGCTTAGATGCTTTGATTGGTTTCTTTTTCAGATGCTTTGCAGGAATCGCAAATCTAGGTCGGAGCGAGGATGAGATTCGCATTTTTTGTTCATTTACTTACTGGACTTTCGCTGATTTGCTCTGTGATTGCTCTGGGATAAGGGGAAAATCTTTTGTCCCCGAAATGTGCAGCGGGGTTGCGAGGGCGTCTTCTACAAGTCTCATGCAGGCAACAATGGGGGTGACCCAGTTCCTAAAAAATGAGGCGAGAAGAATAAGGAGTAAATGAAAGGCGATTTATAAGTTTTAAGCTCTCCCTTTTGGACGGGCCATGTGTGGGTCCCCGCGGCTTGACTCGCATCGGATGTCGGTTGATGATAGCTTTGCTTTAGATGCTTTGCCGCAATTCCCACCTTGGCGCGGGTGATACTTGCAGTCCGGCTGTCCCTCTTTAGAGAGGAGTTCTGACGCTTTTTGCAGCAAGAGATTGTGGATAAAATAAGTGACTGCGATCACCATCAGTCAGCAGTTAGTGATCCAAAAATTAAAGGATTGATCTTCATCGTGTTGATCATGATGCAGAAGTTGAGAAACTTCTTGAATGAGACCGCATTAAGTATGTTGATTGTGGTCCTGGGAGGACAGCTTTTCATCGTGCTTCTTTTCCAAGAGTTTTGCCTGCAAAGGGCACTTGGTGACTACAACGTTTTGATGGTGAACTCCTCTGAATAGGCGAGTGGAGATGGGATCTCATGCCACTAGCATTTCGACAGCTCGGCCGGTATAGGATGGGCTTTGTGACTTTGGTCCAGCATTCAGTCCTTGGTCAAACTGGATAATAGTATTGCTGCGAAATTCTAACGGTGCCCTATGGATTCTCGATGGACGACCCTTAAGTTCTTGAATAGTGTTACAGGTTCAGACAATCCTCTCGATGATCGGATGATAGCTTTGCGGGGTGATCTCCCTTTATGCATTCGGTCCTTTGAGACTGGTTGCAAGATGTGCTGATAGTACTGCGAAGAAAAAGAATTTTTCAATTTAGATAGTGACTGATTTTTAAAATCTTTCCTGATTTACTCTTTAAGGCGGCCTGCTGCGGCAATACAGGAGCTGCTACAAGGGGATTCCCTGGTCCTATCGTGATGATGAGATGAGGTGTGAGACATTATGTTCCTGCAAAACTTAAGATTAATTAGTGGCGTTAGTCTAAGCGTCATGTCTTGTGTCTCGAACTACTCCTTGGGAGCCACCAATGCCATGCCTCCTTTTGTCATCTCACAAGTTTAAGAAAAAGTTTTGAAATAACAAGCATCTCTTGAAAAACTCATTTTATTAATTTCAGGATAAACATTTGAGCAGCATTGTCATGATAAAACCCTATGTCTTTGATTCGACAAGATGCACGGTCTGCGAAACCTTAGGCAAAATATATCTTGATGGCATCGGCGTTTACCGGTCTTGGTAGGTCATCTTCATCCATATTGGTTAGCATTAGGGCACCCTCCGAGAATGCACTTTTAACTAAATACGGGCCCTCGTACTTTGGGGACCACTTTCCTTGACTAGCCTCCTGATGAGGGAGAATCTTTTTCAACACTAAATCCCCAGTCTTGAACTTGCGAGGTCGCACTTTCTTGTTATAAGCGTTGGCCATCCTTTCCTGATACAATCGCGCATGGCAGATAGCGGCCAAGCGTTTCTCAGGAATGAGGTTTAACTGCTCGTACCTCACCCTTGCCCAATCTGATTCTTCTACTTCTGATTCTACCAGGATTCTGAGAGAAGGGATTTCTACCTCAAGAGGAATTACGGCTTCCATGCTGTAGACTAAAGAGTAGGGAGTTGCCCCTGTGGACGTACGAGTTGCTATCTGGTAAGCATGTAGTGCAAAAGGAAGCATGTCATGCCAATCTTTATGAGTGACCACCATTTTTTGGATGATTTTCTTCAAGTTTTTGTTTGCCTCTTCGACTGCGTCATTCATTTTTGGACGATATGGTGATGAGTTTCGGTGCTTCACCTTTCAACGTTGGCAAAGACCATCGATCATTTTTTCATTTAGATTAGTGTCGTTGTCTGTGATGATCATTTTCGGGACCCCATGGCGGCAAATGATGTTCTTCTCAATGAATCGCATGGTTGTTTTCTGAGTGATGTTAGAGTAAGAGGCGGCTTCCACCCACTTGGTGAAGTAATCGATCGCTACGAGGATGAAGCGATGGCCATTAGAGGCTTTCGGATGAATTTAGCCGATGATGTCGATTCCCCACATCGCAAAAGGCCAAGGCGATGTCATGCTGAAGAGAGGGTCCGGAGGGATATGGAGATGGTCCGCGTAAATCTGACATTTGTGGCATTTTCGGAAGTAGTCGATGCAATCTCGTTCGACGGTGAGCCAAAAGTAACCTTGTCTCATTATTTGTCTTGCCATCATATGCCCACTTGCGTGTATGGAACAAACCCCTTCGTGGATCTCCGTTATGATTTTCTTAGCCTCAACTATGGTGACGCAATGAAGTAAAGCTCCATCAGATCTCCTCTTATACAAAACCTCCCCGTCGAGGTAGAAGTCTAAAGCCAAGCGTTGGAGGGTCTTTTTGCTAACCCAGCTTGCCCCCGGTGGATACTCCCAGTTTCTGATAAATCGCACTAAGTCGTGGAACCATGGCTTCCCATCAGGTTCTTCTTCCAAGGTGACACAACATGCCGGTGTTTCCTTTACTTCTACTCTCAATGGTTGAAGCATTACTCCGCATTCTGACTTGAACATCGAGGCCAACGTGGCTAACGCGTTTGCGAAGCGGTTCTTTTCTCTGTCGACTGGGTCAAATTTGTTTTCTTTGAATTCCCGCATGAGTTGGGTGAGTAACCTCTGATAAGGGATGAGCTTGGAATCCCGTGTCTGCCATAAATCCTGGGCTTGGTAGATGACAAGGGCCGAATCGCCGAAGATTTTGAGCTTTTTTACTTTTAAGTCGATTGTTGCCGTCAGACCGTTGATGCATGCCTCATACTCGACGATGTTGTTGGTGCATGGGAAGTTCAACTTGCACGCTATGGGGAATTGACGGCCATCTGGGGCTGTGACCACGGCTCCTACTCCCTTGCCTAAGAGGTTCACCGCACCGTCAAAGAACATGGTCCACCAATCATCTTCTCTAAGATCTTCTGCGATATCGTCATTAATCAACACGATGTCCTCATCCGGGAAGTCAAAACTCAACGACTCATATTCGTCCAAGGCGTGATCAACTAAGTGATCGGCGAGAGCGCTTGCCTTAACCGCCTTCCGCGTTACATATATGATCTCGTGCTCAGCTAATAAGACTTGCCATCTACAAATGTGACTTGACAGATATGGCTTCTCGAAGATGTACTTCAGGGGATCCATGCGGGAGATTAACCATGTCGTGTAATACAACATGTACTGCCGGAGCCTTTGGGCGCACTATGCTAGGGCGCAACAAGTTCGTTCCAACATGGAGTAGTGCATTTTGCATTCGTTGAATTTTTTGCTGAGATAGTAGATGGCTTGTTCACGCCTTCCTGACTCATCGTGTTGCCCCAAAACGCAGCCCATGGCGCTAGCCGTGACTGTCATATACATGAGCAAGGGACGTCCTGGCGTCGGGGGAACTAGTACAAGTGGGCTTTGCAGATATGTCTTGATTTTCTCAAAGGCTTTCTGGCAATCTTCATCCCATTCTGCGTCTTCATGCTTCCTTAACATTTTGAACATCGGTTCGCAGGTAAGTGTTAACTAGCAGATAAAGCGAGCGATGTAGTTGATGCGTCCTAAGAAGCTTCGTACTTCTTTTTCGGTGCTGGAAGTGGGTAGCTCTTGAATTGCCTTTATCTTATCAGGATCCACTTCGATGCCTTTGTTGCTGACGATGAATCCTAACAACTTTCCGAAGGTCACTCCAAAGGTACACTTAGCTGGGTTTAGCCGTACCTGAAATTGTCTCAACCTTTCGAATACCTTCTTTAGGATGTCTACATGATCTTGTGTCCCGCGAGACTTGGCTATCATGTCGTCGACAGATATTTCCAATTCTTTATGCATCATGTCATGGAAGAGGGTGACGGCAGCACGTTGGTAAGTGGCTCCTGCGTTCTTTAATCCGAAGGGCATTACTTTGTAGCTGAAGGTTCCCCAGGGTGTGATGAAGGTCATTTTTTCACTGTCTTCGGGTGCCATCTTGATCTGATTGTATCCCGAAAATCCATCCATAAAGGAGAACATGTCGTTACTAGCGGCACTATCCACTAAGATGTCGATATGGGGAAGTGGGAAGTCATCCTTAGGGTTGTCTCGATTAAGATCCCGAAATTCCACGCACATGCGGACTTTCCCATCTTTCTTAGGTACTGGCACTATATTGGCGATCCATTCCGGGTACTCGGCAACTCTTAGGAAACCTGCATCTAGTTGCTTGGTAACTTCTTCTTTGATTTTCAAAAGGATGTCTGGATGCATCCTCCGGAGTTTTTGTTTGACAGGTTTAAACTCAGGCTTCAACGGGATGCGATGCTCAACTATCCCGGGATCAAGACCTGGCATATCGGCGTATGACCATGCGAACACGTCCGAGTAGTCTTTGAGGAGGGAAATCAACCTTTCTCTCTGAGTTGTATCTAGGGTAGTTCCGATCTTAACCAGTCTCTGATTCTCATTACTTGCCCCCAAATTTACTTCTTCCAATTCCTCCCGATGAGGGATTATTTCCTTTTCTGAACTTTCTAGTAAACGGGCCAATTCGCAGGGGATTTCGACCTCGTCTTCGGTTGCGGCGACGATTTCTTCGCCAGTAAAGACATAGGTTTTATCAAGACAATCCGAACTAATATTCATCCTGAAAGTAACAATGCGAAAAAAGGAAGAGATGTTTAAAACAAAAATTGCATATATTGATTTTTAACAAAGGGGAACGTGAGTCCCTACAAAAATGTTTTCATAAGAAAACGTGCACACATTATTATTATTATTATTTTTCAAAAAGGATTAATTACGGAGAAACATCCGGAAGCATGGTGGTGGTCCAGTTGCACACAGACTCCCCTGACTTCTTTACAAAAATGACTGAACTAGGCGACGATTCTTCTTCTCCTAGAGTGCAAATACGGAGGTCCGATACCCTAATCGGGCTTTCATTAATGGCTTCAGCTGTGAAGGGGAACATGGTTCTGATATGGGGGATCTGGATTTCACCCATTGGCGTAAAACGTCCAAATAGCTTAGCCAGCTGCTTTTCTTTCTTCTCTTGGGCAATTTTGGCAAAATCGGCCTCGCTGGGTTGGTACCCTAAACCAAAGCGGTCTCTGAAGCTCTTTGGAGATGCCAAGCCTTTTAACCCTTGTAGCATTGCCCCTAGCCCTTTTTCCATTTGAAAATTTCCCTCTGGTATCAACTTAGTGGTTGTTTCGGCCATTTCAGAATTCGAGGCTTCGAAAATGGGGGATCTTTCCTCGATCCAATCCGCGTTGACAATTTTGAAGGCTTGAAAAGAACTCTCCAAGGTTTCAGCAGTCTCGATGTAAGGCACGGACGAATGTTTGGCCAGGATTAAGGCTTCCTCTGCCTTTATCGTGACGAGGGCATTGTCTTTGACGTACTTAAGGCACTGATGTAAGGAAGAGGGGACGGCCCCTGCCGAATAGATCCATGGCCGTCCTAGAAGCATGCTGTAAGCGGGTTGGATTTCCATGATCTAAAATGTTAAGGCGAAAGTGTGGGGCCCGATGACCATATCCAATTCAAAATTCCCGATGATCTCTCGAGTGGTGCCATCGAAAGCCCTAGCCATCATTCCGTTAGGTTTCATGTGAGAAAAATCAATTAGTAGTTATTCGAGGACATGTCTGAGCATGACATTTAGTGCGGACCCGTTGTCAATCAGAGCCTTCGCTATGACATGTCCTTTGCATTCTACCGTGATATACAAGGCTTTGTTGTGACCTCTTCCTGCAGGGTCGATTTCTCCTTCGGAGAACGAAATGCTGCTTAGGGCTTGAATTCTTCCGACAAGGTTTTCCACCCCTTCCGTGGTGATATCCTTAGTTACGAAGGCTTGTTTCAAGACTTTTAAGAGAGCTTGGCGATGAGGTTCTGAAGTAAGGATTAGCTCCATGATGGAAATGTGAGCTGGGGTTTTCTTTAGCTGTTCGATGATGCTGAACTCGCTCTGTTTCATGATTTTGAGGAACTCAGATGTTTCGTCCTCGGTTACAGGTTTGTTCAACCCTTGCGTCTCTTCTACTGCCTCTTCGTGGGCCAAAGGATTTTTTCCTTTGGCTTGTCATTGTTTCTCTACTTCCTCCGATATGTAGCACCTTCCGGTGTGGGTCATGCCCCCGATATGAGAGGTTTCGCCGACAGTTAGCCCTGTTGGTGCGGCGATAGGAGGAGTGGTGACCACCGTGTATCCGTAGTTAAATGGGACCGCGTGTAAGTCTTGGCTAGGAGTATTCACAGCGAATGTGAACACCACTTTGCGTGGGGTTGTGGCCGTATTCCCTGTTTGGGCCACATATTCGAAGGAATAGGGTGTTGGAGAATTGTCCTCGATGGCGTTGATTGCTCCTCTGGTTTTCCCTTCGGTCTGAATGATCCTGAATGTTGTAAGTTTCTTGACTTTCTGCCGAAAAAGTCTGCAATCCTGGATTTAGTGCTTGCTTTCCCCTTGGCAGAATAGGCTAGGGCCTGATTATTCTCTAGGTATGGCAGGTTTCCACTTTTAGCCAATACAAAGAAAAGTTCTTCTTTGGGCGCTTCTCTCGCTGAAGGGAGAGAATCGTTGATTTCTTCGAAAAAAATATCGTTCACCCTAGGATTATGGTGCGGTAGAGGACTGGTTGCCACGTCAGGACCTTTTGCTAGACCTTTGGAAGAGATTCGTCCGCGTTTGGTCAAATGATCAACCTTTTCTCTAAAGATGAAACAGTCTTCCAGGGAGTGTCCTCGGGTTCCGGCGTGATATTCGTAGCTAACCTTTGGATCATACCAACTAGGGTAAGGAGTTAGTTGAGGCGAGAGTGAGGATGGCGTAATCTGCCCGTCTACCAGGAGGCTTGCGTAGATTTCCTTCAAAAGAAACGGGGGAGGTGACCACGTCGGTGAAGGGTATAATTCATAATCTGGGGTTTCCCAAGAGGATGGTAATGACGCTGCACTAGAGTGGGAGGGTAGTGCAGAATACCTAACAAGATAGCCAAATTTCCCGGAAGGCTGGCCTAGGGTGTCAATCTCACGGTCGCCCTCATCGCAGCGCGTGGAGAACCCTTTGTATGACGAAGTTGACCTTTTCTTTTGGATGACTTAGGGTGGGGTTCCTTTGGAGTTATGCAAATACGGGATAGGAAATTCATCTCCGATGGCATTAATGGATCCTTCCTCGTAGGTCGCTTTCTGGGTTTGTATTACTCCGAACCCCAAGAGTTGTCTCACCTTTCCTGCAAACAACTCGCAGCCTTGGATCTCATGACCATTGTTTCCCTTGCAGTACACACAATGACTTGGATTGCTTTTCGAATATGGTATATACCCTCCTCGAGCTAAGGCTAGGAAAAGTTGATCTTGCGGCCAACTTGATACCAAAGAAGAAGGGTCGTCGCTTTCTCCTACTGAGATGGTGTTTACCCCTCCATTTCCTTGAGAATGATTAGGGAGAGGGTTGGTAGATGTTTTGGGTCCTTTAGCTAACCCTTCGAAAGAGACCCATCCACTTTTGATCAAGTGATGAACTTTTGCTTTGAAGGCGAAGCAGTTTTCCAGAGTGTGACCCGGGGTTCCAGCGTGGTATTCGCATCTTGCGTTGAGATCATACCATTTCGGGTAAGGAGGCAATTGGGGCTGAGCTGGAACTGGTACGATCTGTCCGGCTGCCAAGAGATGTTTGTAGATTTCTCCCACGGGAAGAGGAAGAGGAAGAGGAATCAGGTAACAAAAGGGAATGTCTACCGGAAAATTCTACCGTATGAAGAAATCAAAATTTCAGGAGGATACTACCATCCCAAAATGAACCACAAAGCGCCATGAAGATCTGTACAAAAATTTAAAGGCATTCTACGCAACATTAAAAGAACCCAAGGAATAACAAAGGGAAGAGAGAACGATTCATTCACTTTTGGCCATACGGCATCTACATGGGGGAAAAAACACACTACTCATCCCCAGAATCAGGGACAAGGGGGATATCTCCCAGAGAGGTAGCCACCACTCCAGCTTCGACAGGAATCACAGCAACGCTCCTAAAGCAAGCTTCCAGTTGACCCCTCTTGTGCTGGAGCATGTTGACGGCAACACGAAGATGAGTGAGGCACGCACTAACAGAAGTAACAATATCCAGTGCATCGTCATCCTCATCGATGGTCAAATCCCTTCAAACCTCCAACGGATGAACGATATCTTCTAGGCGAGTAATGTCGACCAAGGTGTCTTGAATCATTTGCTGCAAAATGTTCATGTGCTAGAGGGAATTGTGCTTGACCATGGCAACGCTGAGTAGAAGCTCTCCCTTAGTCTGCTCATCCATGACGGTAAAAAATTGAAATGAGACTCCAGAATCAAAAACAAAATGGGCGATTTATAGAGAGGGAAGATATGGGAAATCTAAAGTCTGGCAATTAATAAAATATTAATGAAGGCACACCACCCCGAAGAAATGCGGCACCTGAAAAGGCGAGAAATTCAGAGGGCATTAAGTACCCAAGAAAAGAAACACTCCATTCAAAGGGCACGACTGTTGGGAAAGACCCAAAGAGATGGAACATTAAAAGCACACGACCGTAGGGAATAGGCGAAAAGTCCACTCAAAACAAGCACTCACATCTAACAATTCGATAGGCTAGATATCGGATTGAACGATACATCTGTCAAACTGATAGTCAATTACCGGTACAATGATCATCTAAGATACGTTATCCTACCAGAAGGTAGAAAGGTTAGATAAAAACATCTCCGTTACCAAAAAGAGAGTATCATATCCGTTACAAGGCTTTCATTACCCTCATTCGATAGTTTCATCTCGGCAACACAAGACAAAAGAAAGCAGGGAAGGTAAATAACACAAAAAATCAAACACTACCGGATTCATTAATACTTAGCCATATGGCATCTACAAAATAAAACAAGGCAAAAACAAATAAAATATTTTCTACTCCTCATAATCAGCAAAACTTCTACTCTTCATGGTCAGTCCAAAATTCTGTCACAACCCAAGTGACGGGCTGGAATCTTCACCGAGGGGAAGAAGCGACTAAGATTGAGGGGTTGCAACCATCATCGAGGGATGAGGATGCATTACATCAGCCCGGCTATACCCCAAGCTTTCCTCAATCCTAACCAAACCGTTACTCCTCCCAAAATATAACAGGGAAAGTAATGAGAAAAATGGAACGACATTCATAAGCGACGGAAGGTCCTCATGAACGGCTTAGGAAGGCATTTCTCAGGAAACTTCTAGAGATATCAGAGACTGAAGACTCTGAAAGAATACCCATAGAGAAAACCGCCTAAAGATGAACGTTAGTAAAGAATTCTACCGGCAAGAGGGCACCCACCATCGGGGAGATGGCTATCGATAATAACACCTTCTTACGGCTGCTCAGTAAGACACACATGATCCGGAATAGCGCTTCCTTCGCCAACCGTGAGATACGAAAACAAGGATTTTAAGCCACCGAATGAAGGGTAACATACCCCTAGTGTACCATCAGGAATATCTAATACAAGTTCAACACGACCCAGTGACTCGAACCAGAAGTGGTTATCAAACATGATCAAGAGGTTTTGTAACGACAGGGTGCTACCGACTCCCCATTTATCGAGAACCCAGGGGAAATGAAAGAGAAAAGCTCTAAGCATGATTAAAGCAGTAAGCAATAAGTTTTTCCCAAAAAGGGGAGAGAGATGAGCAATGAAAGTCTCTAAAAACATCCCATTTATAGGCCAGAACCCTCCTCAGTAAATGCACCATGGCAATAGGTGGCGGAAATCCAACGGTTAAAATACAACTACATTTATCATCCACGTCAAAACAGCTATAGTTATGACTTAGACACTCAATGACACTTACATCCCAAAAATAGTGACATTTTGGCAGCAGTAATTATTATTTCAACAGAAGAAACCATACATCACTCAGAACAGCTGTGATAATGAATATTTGAGGGGCTCGAGAGATTGAGAATCAATGGCACCCAGATCAACGAGATAATCTCGGGCAGAGCAAAACAATGTCAAAGAAAATATCAAGCAAGGAATCAAACGGAACAAAGTACCAATCAGTGAAAATTCTTACAAAGGACAAGAAAAATGATATGAGGTCCGATACTCAAAAATTATACAAAAACTGGTACTTAAAAAATCACTCGATCCCTAACAAATAATCAGCCTGACCCTGGTGGAAGAGAGGAAACCTTAGAAATCGCATGCGCTAACTTCGTCTCAAGCTCATCTAGCTTGGCTTCCAGCTCGAGAATCTTGGCTCTATTAGTACACCTCTCCTTTTGTATCACAACCAGATTAGTGATGGCATTCCCCAAACTCCGTTGTGTCTCCTCTTACAATCGGACGAGACGATGGTTCTCGTCACGAAGTTTCTGAGAATCAACGAAAGACTGGTCCACTTTATCAAGATAAGCATCTACAGATTTTGTTAGCAACTGAAAGTCGTGAAAGGAGGAAAACAACTCCTCACGAACCAAAGCATGATGAGCATCCAAAGACAAGTGCTGGGTAGAGGACCCAATGGAAGAGGAACACAACATTTCTTCTACCAGGAAAGCCAACTCCGGAACGTTTGTTTTCGAAAAACCCATGGATCGCATACCAGAAGTACTAAAATCACGCAAGTCCAAATGATAGGAAGCGGGACCACCTTGAACGGTAGAGAGACAGACCACCGACTCACGAGGTGGACCAGAAAGACGATTGTTGTTCAAAGAGGCATCAGGAGGCAACAAACCCGGAACAAAATGAAGGAATGATGGGGGATCTACCGGAACAGAAGGTTGGCCTAACTCCCTATCTAGTGGGATAGAACTATCCTGATGACACACGTTAGTCGAGGGAGACGGTAACCGTACAAACTCACGAGGGACAACAGGTGCTTCCTCGGAAGGTATCACTGAATTCGAGGGAGGCACAAAATTACGCTCCATGGTATTAGGTGGAATAACTGACGTTTCGATCGTTCCACCCACCAAAAATGTTGAAGAAGTCCCTAGCACCTCGGCAGCTACCACCCCAGCTTCTACCCTTTGACGCTACCGAACATTCCTAGGAATGAGATCGGGGCAATCGGCAGAATCTTCCGCATCCATTCACTCATCGGCAACACCTAAAATAACTTACTCTGAATCCATCCCTGAAAGTACTACTTGTTGAGACTCAACCCAGGGAGACCCCTTAGATGAAGAAGGAAGATCAAACCCCTCTAACTTCACCCTCGAAAAACAAATAAGGGATGAATCAAGTTCGGTAGGCACTCTTTGGGAAGAAGACTCTACTGTTGCGCCCCTATTGGCCACATCTTCTACAAAAAAAAAAACAAACAAACAAACAACACAGTCAAAGGATAAAAAAAACCCAAAAAGGGAAGGAAGCAAACGGGGCTCACCAATAAGGCAATCCTTGAAAGCGGCACCCGAAACCAACCTCCTAACGAGAAAGGGAGTGTTAAGAGCCATCAGTCTATCGAAAGCCTTCTTGAGATCGGCCGAATAACGGATAGGCCTACCCCAATCCGCGTTAGTAATTTCTCGATTAAAATCAGGACGCCACAAGGAAGTGGGCATGTCAAGAACAAAAAATTGGTTTCTCTATCCCGGTATCGAAACCTCTATCTCATGGAAATTCCTCAAGAAGGGAACAATTGCTTCATCATCCCAACGTGGGTGAAATGATACAAAACCCTTCCGATAGCGCAAACGAAAGAATATTTGAAACAACTCAACGGGAGGATTTGTAATACGCTTGTGCTCACAAACTCTTAAAAAGGCATACAAAACCATCCATGAGAGGGGAGTTATCTGTGCGAGATTTAGCTTACAACGACCTAACAATCTAACAACCGTTCCATGGAGGGGAAGCGAGAAGCCATATTGAAACATGGTGGCATACATGATCCTACGATTATCGGGAAAAATAGTATTCAACCTAACATCTGGATCAGGTGGATAAGCAGAATACCCCTCAAAAATGCAAACCTTAAATTCGTACAACTCATTCCACAAGGGCCCCAACTCAGTAAAAGTGGAAGGAGTTCTCGCCATTTTCTGTTCCGCCTGACTCAAAGGTCTAACGGGACGACGCGAGGAGCGAGTACCAGACATATTTATAAAAATACTAGAGGAGGTCACCAACAAAAAATAAAAGAAAGAAAATAGCAAAATACCTCGCGAAGAAACAAAAAACCCAAAAGACAGAACGGTCAAAAAAACTGGTGGGGAAACGACAATCCAAAAACAAGGAGCGGGCACGAAAGAGGAAAGAGAAATTTGCGAAGAAGGAGAAGAAAAGAAGGAACAAAAGAGAAATGGAATTTATAAACAAAATCATTTACCTGCCGTGGTAACAGCAAATAAGGGAGCAACACGTGGTACCCCTTCAATAACAACTCGACACTTGGAGTCAAAAGTCATCCGCACAAAGTACCAACCAGAGAACTGCACCGCATTTAAGAACACAAGAGCCCGCGAATCAAAGCGACACTTCATTACCGAATCCAACAGACACAAACGTTACAAAAAAAAAAGGGGAGAAGGAAGAATACTCCCGTTAGGCCTCCCACAGGGGAGGCTAACGGGAGAATTGCAAGAACGGAAGGTATCCTACGTATCGAAACAGACCTACGTACTCCCTAAAGGATGACCATGTTAAGTCACAGATAATCATCACACCCCAAAGCACATTTAATGTGGAAGTGATGGCAATTAATGCGGACCTCAGGGCCTTAGGCAGTGGACGCCAAGAAGTCTTAGGCAAAACAAAAGGCATTCAATGCGGAAGCGATGGCTCTTAATAAAGAAGTGACTACATTAATTACACTCATCATATGCTACACCTAGCCTGAAATCCGGGCCCCACTAGGCTCAGGAAGCCAAGCAAGGGTAAGGGTATAAATACCCCACCCCCCATCCAGAAGAGGGGGGATAGAAAATCACTACACTAAGTTTATACAATCACTCTGGTAACTCTCCCATATCTCTCACTTGTTCGTACTATCCACGATTCTAACTTAATCGTCGGAGGCTCTACGTCGGAGGCCCCCTCCGACTTTTTGCAGGTTACACGTAAGACGGCTCGGACATCCCATCATCTCGACTATTGACGGAATAATCCCTACCCCATAACACCAAGTTATCAATTACCTACTAATTCATCTTTCATCTTTCTGCTTACTGATGATGCTCGATCAATAATTAGCTGGGCATGACAAGTGCAACCGACACACTTTGCGGACAAGCTTTCGGTGCAAAGCAGTACAACATGATGGGGATTTACTTGCAGAGATCGCTCATCACCAATCTTGCTACCGCAACGCTTCTCCTCCCTTTCTTCCTCTTCTCCGCTCCAATCTTCAAGCTGCTCGGTCAGGAACCTCATGTGGCCGCCATTTCTGGTCAAATCGCGCTTTGGTTCATCCCGATCATGTATTTCCTGGCAATCCACATGACCGTCCAAAAATACTTGCAAGCGCAGCTCAAGAATATGATCATTGGATGGCTCTCCATCCTGTCCTTTGCGCTCCACATTCTCCTGTCATGGCTAATTGTCACCAAACTCCACTTCGGAATTCCTGGAGCCATGACAGCCATGATCTTGTCGAACTGGGTCATCATCATTGGAGAATTTGTGTATGTTTTTGAGGGGTGGTGTCCTGATACCTGGACAGGATTCTCTCCGGCTGCATTCTCTCATTTGATCCCAGTCTTGAAGCTCTCAGTATCCTCTGGTGTCATGCTAGTGTACGTAATTCATCTCCACAGTAGTAGCAGCAGTTACTTTACAGTTTACAACAATATTCTTAATTATTTTATTATATAAACTGATCAATCAGGTTAGAGTTGTGGTACAATTGAGTCCTAGTTCTGTTGGCTGGGTACATGCAGGATGCCACCACTCAAATTTCTGCCTTCTCCATTTGGTAAAGCCCTACTGCTTCCCTCCTCCTTTATTTCTTCATTCCATGAAACGACTTGATTGACAGTATCTAATGACTGTGCTGCAGCTTGAACATCACAGATTGGGATTTCATGCTATGTGTTGGGTTCTTCGCAGGGGTTAGGTTTGAGACTGAACCAAAGATGGGCTCAACATCTTCTTGTTTTTTCCATTCCCTTACAGTTATATAAGAGTGCTTCTGCTGATGATGATGCAAGTGTCGATTTCACTTTGTGCAGTGTCAGGGTTGCGAACGAATTGGGAAAAGGGAACACAAAAGCTGCCAAATTCTCCATCAAGGTCACCTTAAGCACTTCAGCTTGTATTGGAGTCATCTTCTGGATTCTATGTCTGGCATTTGGACGTAGCATTGCTTACCTCTTTACGTCCCAAGAGGAAGTTGCAAAGACTGTGTCAAGCCTCTCTGTCCTGCTTGCTTTCTCTGTTTTGCTCAACAGTGCTCAGCCAGTCCTCTCAGGCATAGCTTTCATATAAGTTTCTTAATTAGATGGGGGAAAAAACAATGTCATGATAGATGATGATGATATGATGGCTATTTTGATTGTTTACTTCAGGGGTGGCTGTGGGTGCTGCCCGACAAAAGATGGTAGCTTATGTCAATATCTGCTGCTACTATGTGATTGAGGTGCCACTAGGCCTTCTTCTAGGACATGTGGCTCACTTACAAGTGCAGGTAACCGTAGGATATCGGCGAAGATTTGTTTCGCTCACTGACTTCTCTTGAATCAATGCTAATTAACAGGGTATATGGATTGGAATGATCATTGGAGTTGTAATGCAATCTCTTGTGCTTGGTTACATTACCTTGCGAACCGACTGGGATGAGCAGGTATACTTGAACTCACATTTCTGGGTACTCTGATAAATATCCAAGTGATGGGAACATTTTGTTTGGATCTTCAATCTGCAGGTTATAAAAGCTTCAGAGAGGCTAAACCGGTTATTGATAACACCCTTCAGATGAATCTGGTGCTGGTAGGGGCTACTCCGTTCAGGAAAGCTTGAATTGATTGGCATCGGCATCGGCATCCAAAGTTTGTTACCTCATCACTTTCACTGTGCCGGCGACAATCCGATCACAATACCAAATCATGCATAAGGAAGTCTTTCACTTTGCAATTGGTTTTTGTCTGTCATGTCCGTCTAAGTTGTAGGTGTGCATGCATATAGCACAACTGCAGAGAGTTCATTAATTACCATCCCCTCCTCTCTTTTTTCTTCAAATAATTTTAGGTTTCAACTTGATTAGCTATAGTATTTTTAAATGTTATTGAATAACTTCCAGTTACGATGATCATATATGCTGCTCACTGTCATTTCCCCAGAAAATGAAAGAAAAAAGATTGACAAATACGAAATCAGATTCAGGGTAAGAGTACGAGATGAACAGCACTTCAACCCAAACGAGACAACTCATATTCCACGCTTAGGAAAGAACAGCTTTAATAATAAAATCTGACGTGTACACCGTTGTTGAGTAGATTGAAGCATTATATGCAACATTTCCAGAAAAGTAAAAGAGAATTTATATGTGTATTCTATTCTTACATTGTGTCGCGTCGCAATATCATTATCACCCTCTAAAGAGGTTATATGCTGGTAAATCTTTCACACTACAAACATCTTCCAAGGCAAGCTCACGCTCTAACTGTCCTCTTGTGGACTTCAGAACATCCTGGAAATTAAAATAACCATCAAACAAGATGAGCGATGCAGATATAATGTATCAAGTAATCAGGTAGTAGCATATCATATGACCTGAATTCCACATTACATTAAATTCCATATACGAAGCCCGTTTCGCAAGCCATTGAGCATCCATCATTTGAAAGGCTACACAAAAGAGGTTGTCAAATGCCATTTCATCTTCTGCAAGTAGTTCCAAAAATCGGATACCTGCTATTGTTGATGGCTTCCCTGCATGTAATTGTGTCAGTAAATTCCCTAAGGTTAAAAACCCAATAAAGGCATCACTCTCAGCTCATTTACTTGCCACACGTTATATCTCCTTACCTGTTTGAAGATCCAACATTTGCACCAATGTGAAAGAAATGTTTATGCCAGCCACTGCAAAGGGATATTCCCACTCGGCTCTTATACCATCCTTTTTGTTCAGTAACCTATGAAAAGACTCCTGATGAAAATACCAACCAATATACTTGTCAGCAAAAGAACAACCAAACCAGCATCATTTATACTAAATCTCCAGACAATCCATTACTGGGTTCAGTAGTAGTTTACTGAACACATGGTCTTTTGAGGGCATCAAATGAACTCAAAGGGAAAGAAGAAAGAAATTCTGATAAATTCTAAATAAAGACGCTCAATCGATAACAATATACAACTTGCATAATTTAAGAAAATGGAACAAACCGGATACTTCTTGGCAAAAAATATAAGATTCTCCAATGATACAAATCCTCCACCCCTTCAAATTCATGGGAAAAAGAAACAGCACATATAAGAAAAACTGGAATTAGCATATAATTTCAGAAATTAACCAACCATCTTCATTAAAACCAGCTTACACCTATATTTCCTATGCATACCGGAAGTCAGTGGACGGGTCTGAACCTTGCCAACCCATCTCCTTCCAAAGCTCTGACTTAAGAGATGGAAGTTCCCTGTCTGGATAAGCCAGCCTCCACAGCTGTTTAAGTGCATCCTACAAAGTTTTTTTTTATATATAAAAAAATCAATTTCTAATTCAAAAATGAAAATAAACTTTATAGCCAAGATTTCATCCCCATACAGAGGACAACAGGCCTTGGGATATAAAAGGTATAAAGTAAAATAATATTTTAAGAAGCTGCGATTAACATCCAAGTATTTTGACATTTGCAACAGGATATACAACCGTAAGCAATTCAACTTAGTGTTTCCTACCTTCATATATTCACGATAAATTTTATACTCTTTTTATTAAAAGTCAAAATGATTTTAGCAAGTCAATGAAACTTCAACTACAAATAAAAAGGAAAAAAATACATGAAAAATGATGGTAAAATGAGAAACAGAAGGCCTACTTGATGCTCCACTTGTGAACCGTCAAAGGGTACTCCCAATCTTTGCTGTAGATTCCTGAGTCTTTCTTCCTTAAGTAGACACAAACTAAAGTATCAAAATTAAAGAGCTCCACAAAACCACAAATCATGACAAGGGTCTGCGTGTGCAGCTAGATTAGAGCAATGAACTGAGACTTCTAAACTTGAACAGCCAGAGACTTACAAGAGGGACACACAAGCATTTGCATGCCATAATAATATGATGCGCAAACTGATTCAATAGCCATACCTGTAAAGGACTAAGACAAGGTTGAAGAAGCTCCTTATTTGATCCATTTTCAGTACCAGAAAAAAGAGGCAACAACCTCCTTATTAGTGATCCAGAACCTAGGACGATACTTGCTACAACAACCAATGCAAAACTCAGTCAACCAAAGTAGAAAATGCCAACAATATACATTGTATTGAAAGAGCATAAGCAACTCCAAAGGAGGCTAAGTAGTGCAATTATAAATTTTAAAATTTTGAGTGTAATAAGCCAGCAGAGGATCATGATACATTAAAATTTAATAGTCCTCACTTCTCAACCATCAAAACAATGAATTGGTGATTAGATTTCATACCCAAATTCCACACAGACCTAAATCCAACCAGAACAGTTAAGAAAAGAATGCAAATCATGTACTAAGACCGATACAATTACAACAAATATATCACACCTAACCACTGTGCCCACTGAGCAACCAGCTGCGAGAATAGTGACGCCCAATGAAGCTGTTGCTTCCTCCGCTCATTATCCCAAATCTCTTCCAGTGTAAGAACCTACAAACATAAATAGATCAGCCAACATACAAACATAACCATAACCATTCCTTCCTTCCTTTCTACAAAATTATCTGTCATTAAAAGAAAAAAAGAAGGCTCACCTCAGAAGGATGATCGTCTTCATGACTATGCCCGAGTAGAGGTTCACTTAAATCATCAGTTCCAGAAGAGTGAAACTGCTCATTCTTTTTCCCATCAACGTCCCCATGATGAAGCCTTCTCCTCAAAGTCTGAGGCGCCATGAATTCGACCCAAAATCTACATTTTCAACCAAAAAAACAAAAGCCCAACAAAGTTAAAAAACCCTAAACCCAATCTAAGCTACCAACAAACAAATTGCAAACAAAATATAATCATGAGCTATATCATTCACCCATTAAGTGCAAAACCCACAAATAAAACAGAAACATGATCACGAATTGGTTATATAAATACAGATGAAAAGGAGACATTACCAAGAAATTCTATGGAAGGAAGGGGGCAGGGAATCCGGAAGAAAGTAGGAGGGGGGTTGTTATAAAATATATAAGAAGCTAGAAAGAAGAGGAGAAACCCTGGTTGTTAAGGAAGCTGGAAGGTGGGAATATTTTATGCACTAATTCGTTCATTAGTATATTTTTATGTAAATAAATACGTAATACTAGTATCAATCTATTTCTATCATAGATATGCGTCTGTATGCTTGCTTCTCTTGCACGAGTACATCTCTGTTTCATGACCTTTACCTTCCTGGAAGAAGAGATACAGAGTTTGTTCAATGTTAAATTCGTCCGTATAAATATTTCACTTTATTCTATTCTGTTAAAAATAAAATTAGACGCCATCATTTTTAAATTTTAATACCAGCTGGGCCCCACCGGTCGAAAATTAACATTTACTCCCTCTGTCTATATATACTTGTCGCTTTTACTATTTGCACGCATTTCAAAGAAACCGAATGACTCACTATTTGAGACAATTTTGTCCCGAATTTTTTCTTGGACGTACGTTAAGGATTAACGTACATTAGAAAAAAAGCACGGAATTTTTTGGGGTCAAATAGTGAGTCATCTGGCCTCCTTAAGACGCGTGCATGAACAGTGGGCGACATGTATATATAGACGGAGGGAGTATATGCCAACTTTTAATTCAATTTACAATTAATGCATATTAAGAAAATAAATTTTCAATTTTTCCATAGATAAAATTAATTGAAATTAAAGATTCAAAATTTCAAAACTGTCAAATTTATATTAATTTAATTGATAGTATTTAACCTTAGGTAATTAATTAATTAGTATTTATTTATGGATATAATCCAAATTTTCCTACATATTTATTATATTTTATCAATATAAAACTTTAATATACATTTAATTTTAAATCCTAAAATTAATTTAAAAATATATCATACCATTATCATCCTATACTTCATATCTAATCTGAAAATTAATAAACTTTATTAAATTGAATGAAGTTCATTTTTCATCAACTTTTGGTGCATGGATACATTTATTAAAATATAAATTATTCATTACCTTATATTTTAGTTTTTTTATTAATAACATCTAAAAATGTTATTTGGTATATACTCCCTCTGGTCTTGATAATGTCGTTTAAGCACAAACGGCGTCGATGGTTTTTAAATGTCGTTCTGAGTTTTCGATGCAACTTTCGCGTATTCCTTACAATTATACCCTCGCTCCTCAAACAAAGGCATTTCCAACATCTTCCTCTGCCATTCTCTTGCTTCTCTCTCGTTCGAAATTTCATCAAAATTTAAGAGGGAAATTGAAAATCAAATTGGGTGTCAATCACTGTGTCCGGTGTATATTATCTCAATACAAACAATTTTTCTTTCGTCTACTCCATCCACATGTTCCTCCTTCACTCCAGAAAAAATTAGGGTCATATTTCGGGTTGTTGAATTCAATCATGGAAAGCGTCAACTACTGGGATGATTCCCAGTACGAATCCATGGTTGAATTTGATGATTCAACGAACATGGTGGTCCGAGATTCAATCGAAATCGAGGCAGAGGCCGCGGATGAGAAGATTGAGGCTTCTGGCGACGCCATCGAGGCAATCGTGGAGGATACCGACGAGGGTGTCACCGAGGCAATCGTAGAGGATTCATGCAACGAAATGACTGCTATCGTGGAGGATACCTTCTGTGATGATTGGGAGATGGATTCGGGTGCCGTCGTGGAGGGTGTCACCGAGAAATTAGAGCCACTTGTGAATTTCAGGAGAGTAAAGACTAAGGTATCCGATTCACGGCCGAAAGTTATCCATGACTTCGACCTGAATGAACCCTCGGCTGAGGAGAAAGTGTTGGCCGCCAAGTACAAGGGAGAGAGAGATTTCGACCTCAACAAACTCCCAATTGCAGGTATGTTGCAATTGGAGGACCCAAGTTGGGAACTCGACTTTATTGAGATGTTGCGTCTCCTGCTTCCATCCTACTACTGATGACCCCAATGTATTTCTTCTACTTTTTTTGTTGATCAACAGAATTGTGTTGTTGATGTAGATAGAATTGGTTTTGCCTTTTTTGGTTCTGTTAGGCAATGAATTAGTATGTCATTAGGTTGTGAAATATTGACTATGGTTGTATGATGTAAATATCAGATTCAATATCAATGTTATCCAAGTTTCTGAATCGTTTGAGCAATGATCTTTCATTTCAGTTTATTTTCATTTATATTGTTTGAGAAATTTATCTGGTTTGCATTGTGGTTTGTGGTTAATGTACATTTGCATTGTGGTCTGTGGTTGGCTGGGATTTTGGTTGGCTGAAAATTTGACTGGAATAATTTTGGTTAATGTAGAACGGAATAATTTCAAGTTAATTTCCAGGAATTGATCACTGAGTTTGAACGGAATGAATTTAATTTTTGAACCAAATTGTATGGTTTGTTTGAGCAATTACTTGTACTTCAGTTAAGGAATTAGTTTGATTGTTTGTGGTTAATGTGCATAATTTCAACTTCATTTCCCAGTCAAAATCTCTGTTTTTAACCTAATGATCTCTATTTTTTGAACCAAATTGTGTGGTTTGTTTGAGCAATTATTTGTACTTCAGTTAAGGAATTAGCTTGATTGTTTGTGGTTAATGTGCATAATTTCAACTTCATTTCCCAGTCAAAATCTCTATTTTTAACCTAATGATCTCTATTTTTTGAACCAAATTGTGTGGTTTGTTTGAGCAATTATTTGTACTTCAGTTAAGGAATTAGCTTGATTGTTTGTGGTTAATGTGCATAATTTCAACTTCATTTCCCAGTCAAAATCTCTATTTTTAACCTAATGATCTCTGTGTTTTGAACCAAATTGTGTGGCTTGTTTGAGCATGCATTTGTACTTCAGTTAAGGGTTTAGATTTATTGTTTGTGGTTAACGTGCATAAGTTTGGCCGGATCGTTGACTGGAACCAAATTTTACCAGCAGTTGCTTAATGTACACAAACTGTGGTCAATGTGCATAATTTAGGCCTGAAAATATGTTCTGTTTACTGGATTGTCACTTGACATAATAGAACCATTTGAAAGGAAATTGCATATCGAAATCAATTTAAGAAACAATCCTTTATTGAAACTCCATCACGGAATGAAATTCATTACATTGATAGAGAGTTTATTGAATGGAAATTGCAATACATGTAGTTGAACTAATCAGTGGTTGGAATGCCTGGCATGGCATTCGCAAACCTGTTCAGCTCAACATCAGCAGCCCTCACAGCGTTGAGTCCTAGATTGAACACATCCCTCTTGTGCTCTAGATGAGCAATTGCAAGAGAAAGACGTGTGACACAGGTTCCCAGAGAATCAACAGCTTGAATGGCCATCTCCTCAAAGTCATCTTCGTTTATGCCATCCTTCCTCTAGGACAGGTCCTCCATTCTCTCTGTGAGCTGCTGGATGTGGTGATTGGTGCGCAACACCATGTGCTCAAGGTGGACAATTTATTATTGGAGCACAGTGCTAATGTGTTGCACTTCATTGAGGAGTTCTACTTTGGCCCCGCGATCCATGGTAAGGAACCTGCAAAAAAAATTGGAACAGAGGGAAGACAAATAGCAAGATGAGAAACTGAATAAATTTTGCTGCTTAGGGGTGGAGAGACTGCTGGGGTAAATAGTGAATTTATAGGTGCTGATTAGGGTTAGAAACGCTTGTGAAGAGGTGTTTATGAAGCAGTCAAACGGTTGTGTGGTTGGGAAGGTAAAAGGTTGCCTTAAAATCAGGAATCTATTTGTGTATTGCAGATGCAATACACTCCTTTTCTGCTAAGATTCCTGGAAAAGCATGCATCTACTTCAATCCTAGCTGATAGTAGGTTTATCCAACAAGCATTTGATCTCAAAATGGACACGACACAGGGACTACACAAGCAATCACAATTCACAATGACTACACAAGCAATTAAACTACACCCTATCCAAATTAAAATTCAATCATCTATCAAGCTATCAAAATACACCCTATCAAAATATACCCTATGAGCAACCATTTGTCAAGCCAATCAAAATGCACCCTATCAAACTACACCCTATCCAAATTAAAATTCAATCCTCTGTCAAGCTATCAAAATACACCCTATCAAAATATACCCTATGAGCAACCATCTGTCAAGCTAATTAAAATTCAACATATAATTCTTACCAAATTCAAAATATACCATATCAGTAAAGCAATCAAAATACACTACCCTCTGTCAAGCCAATCAAAAATCAATTTAAATATATCCTTCTAAACAATCAAAATATACCATATCAGTAATTAAAATATACCATATCAGCAATCAAAATTTAACCATATCAGTCAAGCAATCTAAATTCACTACCCTCTGTCAAGGCAATCAAAATTCAACAAATCGCTGGAACCAAAATCAATTTAAATATATCATTCTAAGCAATCAAAATATACCATATCAGTAATTAAAATATACCATATCAGTAATCAAAATTTAACCATATCAGTCAAGCAATCTAAATTCTAAACAAAACTAAAAATCAACCATATAATTAACCAAACCAAACTAAAGTTATGGTATATTTACCTCTGTCAAACCAAACTAAAAATCAACCATATAATTATAAACAAAAACAAACACAAGACAGATGTAGGGTTATATTTCCACACAAACTTACGTATTTATATTTCCTGCAAAGGCCATACAAGAAAGAGAAAATTATGTTTCACCTACCAGCATACACAAATTAACAGAAGCAAACATAGTTTGATCTTCTTTGATGGACAGTGCCTATTCTAACCATTTACTCCATCCCAAAAGGTACAGGACCATGACTATTCTAACTAATACTCCCACACTAATTACTATACCTGCACAAAATTCACCAATTCCAACTACATCTTCTGCGCAAAATAGACCAATTCCAGCTGGATCTTGTGACAAAAAGTTATAAACGTAGTTGATACGATCGCGCCGATCGCATCTCGTATGCGAAGCCGACGCCAAAATATCGTAGCACTTATGCTCCAACCTTTACGCTACGAGGAGGAGCACCCAAAGTCTAAGGACCAATGGAGTTCGTGCATACAAATCCAAGGACCAATTGAGAATGTGTGCATAAACTCCATTTAGCCCAAGACCAGCAGCAGCAGCCCAAATGCTAGCCAGGGCCCACCGTCCAGCCCAGCCCAACATGCAGCAAGCAAGCAGCAGCCCATCGTCGCGTCCAGCAAGCAGCAGACCAACCCACTCCCACGCCCAGCAGCACAACGGCGTCGTTGCAAGCTCCAGCCTTTGCGTCCGCACGACGCAACCCACCCACGCCCCACTCGCCCTCACCTTGCGCATGACCAGCCGCACGATCTCCTCACGTCCAGCTGGCAGCATCACAAGTGGCCAGCGCCATTTCCTTGGCCATTAATTCAAGGATTCCAACCTTGAATTAATTCAAGGATTTTTAGCTATAAATAGATGTCTTTATTTTCCTTTAAAGGTGCTTTTTGATCATTGATAAACACTCAATCTTGAAGCCATTTTTAGTTTAATTATTTCTTGTAATTTTCTTATTTTCTTTCCCTAAATTTCTTGTAAACTTTCGATCTTAAGCTAGCAAATTCATTGCAAGTTTGAGTTCAATATTTCAAGTATATTCAATATAGAAAGGTTGCTCGTTCTTCGTTAACGAGAGGGTTTTCTTGAATTTACTTATTCATATTATCATCCATATTTCACTTCTAAAATTCCCGATTCAAGAACCATTAATCTTGAATTAAAATTCCCTTATTTTTTCATACACCTTTCTAAAATTCATACATCTTCCCATTACAAATTCCCGCTGCGCCTAACTACTGAAGTCATCAATCCTTCATCCATCAATCATCCGAGCCATCCCCAATCGAGACTAGTTCCTTGCAATTCAACATCGAAGGATCCTAACACGTGGTAGCGGAGCTCAGCTGTCTCGAAGGTTGGTAAACGTTAAATTCGCAAATTAATTCCTTTTTCCATCTTTCCGAATTCATTACTCCTTCGTCTTGTCCATTGTATAATTTTTTCCACTAACGCAAATTTTATTTTCTTTGTTATTTATTTGCGATCCGAGCATCCCTTCACTTGTGATAAAAAAAAATAGATAAAATATATATATATATATCTATTGTGTGTATATATATATAACCAAAAAAAAAAATCAAAGATCAACACAAGTCAAAAGAAAGGGGCAAGATCGCTAGGTAAGCTTTTCGACACTTGACGTAGACTTAAATTGGACGAGTCAAGCTTTTCTTTCAGCTTCCTAAACACCACTCCTTTTGCGCCATTCCTCATTCGAGTCTTTGTAAGTTTTCATTATTGATTCCACATCTTTCCTACTCCAAATTAAGGTAAGTATATAATCTCATTTTGTTCATATTATTTACCTTAATTTTCCATACCTTTCTTTGTGTTCCGAGTTTTCATTGTGTGTCACCAAAGTGCTCATCATTCTTTGAGTCTTTGAGCTAAAATTGGCATTAATTTTTGTTTTTGTGTGATTTTAGGTGAGAACAATCGAGAGAAGAGTGTAAACACGTGAGGGAGGGTACTAACAAACACCTTTTAGTTCTCCTTTGTGTTTATTTTCTTTGTGCAGGTACACATCATGTCCAACGACCCTACCATTACCGAAGAACATTCGGAAGTACCACCCCCACCGCCTGAACCAAACATGAGCCACATTAGCTCCATATTGGAGAAAATGATGGCTAGGCTCGAGGCCATCGAAACTCGACAAGCCCAAACACCCCCACCACTACAAACACCACTACTACAAAGAACCCCTACATTTCCCCACTTCCAAAAAAGAACCCGATCCACCGATCCAAGGAATCAACTCCTATATAGTCCTCCCTTCAATAACAACACTGAAGGTATCTATGCCCATACTGATAGTAGTGACAATGAGGAGGATCGCAAATAACACAACCGCCCACCCCTTAACATGCCTCACACATCCCAGCCACTAACGCCACCTCTCCTACACCAACATCGAAATAGCACGTCTAACCGAGGACCCAGTATCCCACTTCACCAGGCGAACTCCTACGTGCCACCACCAATACATCCAGCCGTGTCCAACCCATACATTCAATCACGTCAAACGCCTTTCTTTGATGCACCACGACACAAACCTCTAAGGGAGGCTCGAAGGGCACCTCGACATGAGGAACGGTATGATAATACTTCCAATCTTAAATTGTTTATTCCATCTTTTGAGGGTAAAGAAGACCCCGATGTTTATTATGAATGGGAAAGTAAGATGGAAAGGATATTTACCTGTTACCCTTACTCGGAAGAAAAGAAATGTCGTCTGGCTGTTGTTGAGTTCATAGGTTTGGCCATACAGTGGTGGGAGAGAGTCTTGGTCAATCGGAGATTGGATGGTGAACCACCAATAACGACTTGGACTGAATTGGTGGAGGAGATGCGGAGACGGTTTGTACCAGTCTTCTACCTCCGAGATTCGCATCAGAAACTCCAGCGGTTGTATCAAGGAAGTAGAAGTGTCATGGAGTTTTACCATGAGATGTTGTCCATGTTGACACGATTGGATGTATGAGAGAGTGGTGAGGCCACCATGGCCCGATTTTTCGGTGGTCTTCGCAAGGAAATATCACAATAGTTAGACTTCCTTCCCTACAATACACTCGAGGAGATGTATCACCTAGCCCTGAAACTAGAACGCCAAGTAAGCTCTAAACCCTGAAACTTTGTCAATACTACTACTCCACACTCTGTGACAAATACCAAAAAGCCTTGGCAAACAAACACCTCTAAAATGAACTACCCAAAACCAACTGATTCCCGAACAAACTACACCAAATCACCCGACCCCAAGCCATACACGTCCCAAAATACCTCCACAACACCAAACACAAACCAAAGAACCCCAAGCCGATCAATTGAGTGTTTCAAATGCGGCGGTAAAGGACACATGAGAGCCGAATGTCCAAACCGTCGCATCATCTTGGTTCGAGAAGGAGGGGAGATAGTAAGTGAAGACGAGGAATGTGAGAGGGAAGAAGAAGCCGAATTTGAGGAAGAAGACGAGTATGCCCCTTTAGAGATTCCCCGAAGTCTGGTTGTTCGACGGACTTTGAGTATGCAAGCCCGAGCAGATGATGAGGTCTTGGAACAGAGAGAGAACTTATTCCATACAAGGGGTGTAGCTGATGGGATGGTTATGTCGATCATCATTAATAGTGGGAGCTGTGCTGATGTGGCTAGCACCTTGCTAGTTCATTCGCTTGGATTATCGACGACAAAGCACCCACACCCTTATGTGTTGAACTGGTTCAACGATGGAAGTTCGATCAAGGTAGTCAAGCAAGTAAGAGTCAAGTTTCAGATTGGAGAGTACATGGACGAGCGAGTGTGTGGCATCGCTCCTATGCAAGCCAGCCACCTTCTGTTTGGCCGACCGTGGCAGTTTGATCGCCACGCCATTCATGACGGTCTCCGCAACACCTACCGGCTCACTCACGGCGACCGCAAATTCATGATTCCACCACTCGCACCTAGTCAGGTATACGAGGACCAAATCAAGCTTGAAAAAGCGAGTGCGGTCTTCGATATTTCAATTTCTTTGCTTAAAAAAGAGGGAAAGAGTGGAGTGAAAAATGTAAGCGGTGAGAGCATTCAAAATAGCCCGCAAGAAAAAAGTGAGCTTGCGAAAAGAGGAGAGAAAAAGGAAGGAAAGGGTGGAAACACACGGCTAGAAAAAAATGAGCTAGCTAGCGAGGTTCCGAGGGGAACGAGAGAAGAGAGAAAAGTGAGTCTCATGGGGAGATCTCGAGATGTGAGGCGTGCGCTTGTTGTGCAAAAACCCATTATTTTTCTCCGTTTCCGTGCCTTGAGTGCGGAAACATCTAACACTAACCCCGTTTCCTCTTCTCCTATTTTTGTGTCTTTGATGGCAGATTTTCAAGACGTGTTTCCTGACGAGTTACCCGAAGGACTACCACCCATCCGAGGGATCGAGCACAAGATCGATTTGATCCCCGGTGCACCTATGCCTAACCGCCCAGCTTATCGGTGCAACCTGATGGAAACCAAGGAGTTGGAGACTCAAGTCGAGGCGCTACTCGCCAAAGGTTATGTTCGAGAAAGCCTTTCCCCGTGTGCCGTTCTGGTGATCCTCGTTTCAAAGAAAGATGGTTCGTGGCGCATGTGCATGGATTGTCGAGCTGTCAATAAGGTAACCATTAAATACTCGCACCCCATACCTAGACTTGATGATATGCTAGATGAACTCAGCCATGCTACAATATTTTCTAAAATTGATTTGGCTAGTGGATATCATCAAATCCGTATGCATGAAGGAGACCAATGGAAAACTGCTTTCAAAACTAAATTTGGTCTTTATGAATGGTTAGTTATGCCTTTCGGATTAACAAATGCTCCTAGCACATTTATGCGTTTAATGAATCATGTGTTGCGTGACTTTATTGGTAAGTTTGTTGTTGTCTATTTCTATGACATATTGATATATAGTTCCTCGCATGATTCCCATTTCGAGCATTTACGACTTGTATTCCTAACCCTTCGCGAGCATAAGCTTTATGCTAAACTCGCGAAGTGCGAGTTTTGTTTGGACAAAGTCCACTTTCTTGGCTTTCTTGTAGGTGCTGAAGGACTCAAAGTTGATCAAGCCAAGACCAAGGCGATTGCGGATTGGCCAACTCCGCAAAATGTGAGCGAGATGCGCTCATTCCATGGTTTGGCCGGTTTCTATCGACGGTTCGTGAAGGATTTCTCAACGATTGCCGCGCCCCTCAACGCACTCACCAAGAAGAACGTTTCGTTCGTATGGGGGCCCGAGCAAGATGAGGCCTTCAAGACCCTTAAGGAATGCCTTGTGTCCAGCCCGGTTCTCGCCCTACCCGGCTTTGACAAGACATTCGAGGTCCAATGCGATGCCAGTGGAGTTGGGATTGGAGCGGTGTTATTACAAGGAGGCCGGCCGATCGCTTATTTCAGTGAGAAGCTGAATGACGCCCAGCTCAATTACTGTACATATGATCGGGAACTGTACGCCCTAATTCGAACCCTAACTGTTTGGGAGCACTACCTCGTCCCGAAGGAATTCGTTGTTCACACCAACCATCTATCCCTTTGCTACCTCAGAGGACAAGGTAAGTTGAATCATCGTCATGCTGTTTGGCTAGAGTTCATTGAGCGATTCCCATATGTGATCAAATATCTGAAAGGAAAGGAGAACACGGTCGCCGACGCCCTTTCCCGAAGGTATGCACTCATTACCTCTTTGCAATCTAAATTATTGGGATTTTCGCATATCATTGAAATGTATGAAAATGGTGATGATTTTCATGTGGCGTATGATGCATGCTTAAATGGACCTTTTGAACATTACTCTTTACATGATGGATTTCTGTTTTGTAAAGGTATTTTGTGTGTGCCTAAATGTAGCATGCGTGAGCTTGTCATTAAAGAGGCTCACGGTGGTGGACTTAGCAGTCACTTTGGTATTAACAAAACTTTGAGTACTTTAAAAGAACATTTTTATTGGCCGCATATGCGTCCTATGATAACTCGAATTGTTAATGCATGCGTTGAATGCCATCATGCTAAGTCTACATCTCACGATCATGGTCGTTACATGTCATTGCCTGTTGCTTCGCACCCTTAGTGTGATATTTCTATGGATTTTGTACTAGGATTACCTAGAACCAGTAATGGAAAAGATGCTATCTTTGTTATTGTTGATCGATTTTCTAAGATGGCACATTTCATTCCTTGCAAATCCACTGCTGATTCTTCTCATGTAGCTAACTTATTTTTCCGAGAGGTTGTCCGTCTCCACGGCATGCCACGTACAATTGTAAGTGATCGAGACTCAAAGTTTTTGAGTCATTTTTGGTGTGTCCTATGGGCTAAGTTGGGGACCAAGCTCCTATTTTCCACATCCTACCACCCCCAAACGGATGGCCAGACGGAGGTGGTCAATTGAACTCTTGGTAACTTACTTCGAATCATGGTACCAAAATATTCTAAGAACTGGGATCAATGTCTCCCCTTTGTTGAGTTTGTATATAATCGTGTCATGCATTCTGCCACTTTATATTCTCCATTTGAGCTCGTCTATGGGTTCAACCCAATCACCCCCATAGACTTGCTCCCTTTACCTGTTTCTCATGTATCCAGTTTAGATGGTGAAGAACGAGCGGCCAAAGTGAAGGAGCTGCATGCTAAAGCCAAGCAAAGGATGGAAAACTTGAACGCCAAACTCGAGGAGAAGCGCAATGCCGGCAAACGAGTCAAATCCTTTGAAGTTGGAGATTGGGTTTGGGTGCATCTACGCAAGGAGCGTTTCCCTCACCTTCGGAAGTCTAAATTGAGCCATAAAGGGGCTGATCCTTTCCTCATTGTTAATAAGATTAACGATAATGCTTATGTTTTAGACATTCCTACATCTTTTGCTGTCTCCTCTACTACTTTCAACATTACTGATTTATCTCCATATTTTGTAGAGGATTCAGATGACGAGGACCCTGAGGACGTGCAGACTTTGGATTCGAGGTCGAATCCACTCGAAGGGGGAGGGGATGATACGATCGCGCCGATCGCATCGCGTACGCGAAGCCGACGCCAAAATATCGTAGCACTTATGCTCCAACTTTTACGCTACGAGGAGGAGCACCCAAAGTCTAAGGACCAATGGAGTTCGTGCATACAAATCCAAGGACCAATGGAGAATGTGTGCATAAACTCCATTCAGCCCAAGACCAGCAGCAGCAGCCCAAACGCTAGCCAGGGCCCACCATCCAGCCCAGCCCAACATGCAGCAAGCAAGCAGCAGCCCATTGTCGCGTCCAGCAAGCAGCAGACCAACCCACTCCCACGCCCAGCAGCACAACGGCGTCGTTGCAAGCTCCAGCCTTTGCGTCCGCACGACGCAACCCACCCACGCCCCACTCGCCCTCACCTTGCGCATGACCAGCCGCACGATCTCCTCACGTTCAGCTGGCAGCATCACAAGTGGCCAGCGCCATTTCCTTAGCCATTAATTCAAGGATTCCAACCTTGAATTAATTCAAGGATTTTTAGCTATAAATAGATGTCTTTATTTTCCTTTAAAGGTGTTTTTTGATCATTGAGAAACACTCAATCTTGAAGCCATTTTTAGTTTAATTATTTCTTGTAATTTCCTTATTTTCTTTCCCTAAATTTCTTGTAAACTTTCGATCTTAAGCTAGCAAATTCATTGCAAGTTTGAGTTCGATATTTCAAGTATATTCAATATAGAAAGGTTTCTCGTTCTTCGTTAACGAGAGGGTTTTCTTGAATTTACTTGTTCATATTATCATCCATATTTCACTTCTAAAATTCCCGATTCAAGAACCATTAATCTTGAATTAAAATTCCCTTATTTTTCCATACACCTTTCTAAAATTCATACATCTTCCCATTACAAATTCCCGCTGCGCCTAACTCCTGAAGTCATCAATCCTTCATCCATCAATCATCTGAGTCATCCCCAATCGAGACTAGTTCCTTGCAATTCAACATCGAAGGATCCTAACACTAGTCCAATTGGATCTTCAGCTCAGCATCCTAAAAAACAAGTACAACTGCAATGTCAATAACATATCAGTAGTGTTATACACAGTTAGGAATGCATTTAAATATGACATGTACAAATAGGAGATGGACTTACATGGTAAATCAGGAAGGTAAGCAACAGCAGTAGCTATGAGAACTAGATCACACGAGAGTATGGAAGGGAGCAACCCTTGCCTAGCTAATTGTTCCTTACTCATGTGAGGAATTCTATACACATTAGAACCCCTAATTTTCAATATCTCAATCATGCATGACTGTAGAGTTAGGAAAATGTTGTTAGCCTTAAAGTCAGGAAGCTCACAGAAAGCTTTCTCAACAGATTCCACCAATTGAACCATATTTCTCGCACACTTCTTAGATTGCAATGACTGAATTGCTCTAAAAAATCCAAGATCAAACACATTTAGATCAGGGGAGTTTGGAGGTTGACACAAAAGTCTAATATTCAAACCTACATCATCAACTGTTGCCAAGAAATTAAGATCATTACCATGTATATGTGTCTTTGCATTGTCTTGCTGGATGATTATTTCATTCATGATGCTATCTCTTGGCCATTTTTCCTTAATGGCTGGTAGAATTTTCTCAATCATGAATCGCCTAATGACAGGCCTATCTATTTTAGTAATTGGCTTAACTTCTAAAGTCCCAGCTACCCTATTTGCACTCTTCCTCATAGTAGCCACCTCTGATACCAATGGAAACACTCATATTCTACCATCAAACGTACATTCCCCATGACAATCATATCTAGGCCTAGCAACAGCTACAAGGAACATAATTTTTGGAATAAAATTTGAGCTTTTAATTGTTCTTATAGGTTCATCTTCATCGGCAAGAAGATAGTAGGTTTGCACCTTCCTTGTCATTTGGAACCATTTTTCATCGATATGCACCACATTTTCCATGTCATAGAACTGGTTGGAGGTTGGATCAATGGATGAAAGGCAATGTCGAACCCTCTGCACACGGTTTGCCTCTGTCAAAGTTGGTTTGACTGCATTGGTGTGGCGCTTCAATTCTCCACTTCTCAACTTTGATATTGGTTGTCGGAGTCCCTTCCCCTTTTCCAAATCCGCTGGATTGTACGAACGTGCACATTGAAGAATTAGGCAACTTCAATTATTGTTGTCCTCTTTAGCTTGCCGTTAACACTTTTCTGACAAAGCATAGTGTAAGCAACATTTCTGTCCTCATTACAAAGCTCTCCTTTTCCCCCATTTTGACCTACCATCAACAAATGCATGAACAAAATGACAATAACGCAATCAGATTGAGGAGAGGAAATCATTAACAAACTTAAACCAGAATACTATGAGATGAGAGAAATTGACCTTGAACACCACTAGGATGTACTGGGTCCGGTCATTCTTCATCTTCTAAAACAAGCCAACAGGTGAGGGTGGTAACTGATTATTTTGAGACAGAGGAAGAGGGTCGATTTGGTTGTCCTCCATTGAAATGGACGCAAGAAATTTTGGAGCGAGAAATGGCTGGAATTTGCGAGCTCTGGAGCTTCGCGAAAATGAATGGGGGGCTGAAAATGGATTTTTCGACTCGGAGCATTGTCAAGAGAGATTTTTGAATTTGCGCGGCCATAATTCAAAAAATTTGAGGACATCTACTGAAAAATTGGGAGGGATTGAGCAAATATTTTGGGGAAAATGGCGCGGAGGGACAGAGCTGAGAGGAGTAAAGGGATGAGGACTGAGGAGGGGCAGCGTCGTCAATTCACCAAGACGCACAGTGCGTCCTTAATCTCTGTGCCAGGTGCTTAAACGACATATTATCAAGACCAGAGGGAGTAACTTTTTTGTATGAGTATTTTGATACATTGTAGTAGAAGTATTTTGATATTTTCTATTTACATGAATTATTTATGTGTATACTATACTGTATAAAATTAAAAATACACTATTATAACCCTAGTTTTTCCGATTCCTAATTTTTCAAAATCCCAATCTGACCGCGATTTGACCCCCAATTAGACTTTAAAATTGTGAACTTCTTGCTTCATCAGTTTTGAGCCCAATGTAGTTCTTACAATCTTGGTTTTCCTTTAATTTCTCTATTTTTTTAATAATTTACTACAATTTCTTTTTCAAACTAACGCAATTTACATTTGAAAATTTTGTTTTCCTTTTGTTGTCATTTTTTCTTTTGCAGTGAAAGGCAGATAACAAACAGCCACTTGGTAGTAAAAATGATAAAATAATGTAAACTAACGGTATTTTTAACAGAATGAAAAGAAACGAACAAACGAATTTAACGAATTTAACGATGGATACCAAATTCAACAAACTCAAGCGTTAACACAAAAGAAAGAAAGAAACGTTCAAATAAATAAGATTACAAAACAGAGCCTTGGGCCTATGAAATATGCATACAACCAGCTCAGGCCCACATACAAAGTCCAGCAATAAGCCTAAGGAGGAGGCCCAAACACCCTAACTCTAGAAACACAGCAAACACGCTGCAGTTGGGCACCACCAACTCTGTAATTTGCTCCAGACTAACAGATCACCGGACAACAAATTCCTAGCTCGGTGGCTTTCAATCAAGACGGAAGATGAGAGGAATCTGGAACTTTTATGCCGCCAGCATCAGGCGAGGAAGCATCGCAAATCCCAATCCCCTCATCGCAACAGGCTCAAGTGTGGGATGAGCCGATTCGATTATTCCGCAGTAGAGCAAGTGCTGGTGGCTTTCAGTCACCCACAGCCTGGATTCCGGAGAGCAATCAGCCTCACCTGTCAACTTGCCAGTTGCTGGGGAGCACTTAGTCCTGGAAGCGCAGGCAAATTCTCAAGCCAAACATACACGAGTGACAACGCAGTACATTTCATACTAGCTTCTTCACTTCCAACAATCTTCACAATAAACTTCACAACCACACCCCATGTAATGCCATATCATGGACTAAAAGACATGGACAGTCAAGTAAGACTTCATTAGTGCCGAGCTCACAAAAAGATATTCAGTTGAAGAGTCAGATAATACTATGACTGGATGGGACACGTCTACGAAAGACTGTCT
Source organism: Viola odorata (assembly GCA_963691705.1). Taxonomy (NCBI): domain Eukaryota; kingdom Viridiplantae; phylum Streptophyta; class Magnoliopsida; order Malpighiales; family Violaceae; genus Viola; species Viola odorata. The sequence continues at coordinate 798,593 of OY829540.1, read as the reverse complement.
AGATGGCACACCTACCATTTCTATTAATTTACACAATATTACAAGGCTCAGCTGTGACTCTCTCTGGCCTCAACTTCAACAGACTTACTGTTGAATCATCCATTGGTTTGCGTACAGCATGGTTCATAGAACACAAATGCCTTTTGGCCACCCAGTAGAAGGCTTTACAACCAGCAGATTTGTTCTTTAGAAAAACTCACTGCCGAGGCACTGCAGGTGTAGTAGGCTGATGGTTTTGCCCATAGAAGCCGATACCGGGTGGTCTGTAATATCCTCCAGTAGCTGTAGTATGCTGTTGCTGTTGTGTTTGCTGTTGCTGCTGGGGTTGTTGCGGCTGCGACTGTTGTGGTGGTGGTTGAGAAGCAGGCCTAGCCAACCCCATTGCAATATGTGGCGGTAGTGGGGGAGGGGGAGGCAGTGAATTTGCTACATAGCCATAAGGCATTACCGTGGTCATCATCCCAGCAGGCTGGACAAATTGATTTGCCTGTGCATTAGCTGAAGACACAGGTGGTGGGGGTGGTAACGGGTGCATAGAACCGAATGAAGCTTGTGGCTGGTTGGATTGGGACATGGATTGCATGCTTGTAGATAGCGGCACAAGTGCTATGCTTGTCCCTTGCTGCTGCTGTACAGGGGGGAAATAGGCCGTATTGGCTACATCAGCATTGCTGGCATCGGACATAGGCATTGGTTTCTCAAGTTTTTGCCTTTTCTCAGGGGAAAACATTTGTAGGCCTCCAGTTGATCTTAAGCTTCCGTTCATGGAAGCAGCTTCCTCCGCAACAAAAGATGACAGAACAGAAGAAAACATCTGTGCAGAGAATGTAGAGGCAGCGAGCTTAGCAGCAACAGCCGCCGCCGCTGCTTTCTTGCTCTCTTCGTCAGTGGTTGTCAGGGGTGCAAGGGAAACTGATGGCTGCCTGATGGGAGGCTGAGGTGGAGTGCTGGTTGGCAAAACTGGAGGGATATTGTGCTCTACTGCCTTTATGGCTTCAGTCAGAGGGATGACTGTGGTCGTGAAGGTGCCAGAATCAGTGGGCGATGTCAATCTCTTCTTCAGATTGCTTGTCTGCTCAATGAGACCCCGAGCAACCTGCATAGCCATCAAACTCATTGTATTACTAATTGCAGAATTTAAAGTAGCAAAACTCAAACTAGAAAAACAGAATCCAAGACCGTTCAATAAAGTAGCAACTCAGTTTCTAGTCAAGTTAACCACCACTTTCAAGTGCAACACACCCTATTAAAACGGAACAGCTCAAAAAATGTAAAACCGTAGTATCTGGTTCTCTTAGCTTCAAGGAGCCCCTGCGGCCTAAAGCATCACTAATTTTTTTTTTTTTTTAGCAGAGCCTAAAGCATCACTATGTTCATGACAGATGACCGTCGAACTTGTAGTTAGCGCTGCATACCAAGATAGATCATAAGGCAACTTCAACAGAGCTTAGGATTGGATCCCTAAAAGACTTGAAGAACTGACTAGTCAGCCTGTTAGGAAATAAATTGTCAACCAATCCAACACCTTTCAATAACACATGGTCAAACTGCTCAGTTATTGCATGGGATTGAGTTCACAAGTACCAAATAATTTAACAGGTTAACCAATAGCATTACATATTACTTGCAATTCTTATTAATAAAAAAATTCCAGAAGAAAGTAGTGCCAAGTGATCGCTGTAACTGAGATATCTATAAGTACAAAACATTGTTGCATCACTGATAGAACAATTTTCCAAAATACAACCACAAGGTAATGATTCTCCCAAATCATAAAGCAAGCAAAATAATTTTTTTCCCTAAACTCTTACTGCTACGCAACTTCTATCATGATTCTAGACCAAATGAACAAAATGAAAACCAGATGTTCCTTGCCATGCAGCCTATAATCTAAAAGGATAGTAGAAAGTAATGCTTACCTGCAACTGAGTGTTAATAAGGCCCCACTTTGATTCCTGGATAAAAGTTGAAATAATTAGCAGAGCTTAGAAGTATGCGAATAAGTTATTTGAACAACGGAGCTCTTTTTTTTCCCGAAACATGAAGAGCAGGCTTTTATATCAACCAAAACTTACTTGATCTTGAACTGCTTCTTTAAGCTGTGCAATCAGAACAGCCCTGGCTGCTTCAGCACTTTCAAGTTGCCCAACACACTTTTGAAGGATATTTTCCTGCTCTTGTAGACCATCCAGCAACGTAGAACCATGCTGATTTCCTATTAGACCAGAAAATTACATGAAAACTTACTTTAAACCACAATAAATAACATTTCCATTCTATATTTCTACCTTATTGTGAAATTGAAATGACATGTTGAAGCTAACAAATTATAATGTCACAAATGAGGGAAGCTAATTGCTTCAAAGGTATCACACAATTTAACTAAGTTGTCAATCTTATCAAGATCAACTATCTCTAGCTCCAGAAAAGAATGATTTTGGTTTTCATAATCACACCATCACTAGAACATGATACTAAAGACAAATCAATTTTCTCATCTGAATATATTATGATCAACATTGCCTGAAGCCCTAACTGAAACAGTACATTGATTTTGAAATATGTATGAATCTAGGAGTCTCCAAAGAAGTTTGTGAAACATGGATTCTGAGGTGGACATTGCATTTTCTGTTTGCAATACTAATGTGTTCGTGGAATATACAGCCTTATATGATAACCCAAAGGCTACAAAAGGGAGATACTGACTGATAAATTGTACAGGAGAACTATTGAAATCCTAAAAACAATATCAAAGAATGATATTCACTAAGCACAATAGCTCAAAGTATTCAACATATTGCATTACAGCCATATTTTGAAGCGAAGCTAAAGCAGATACTTTACCTGGAGTAGGAGAATTTTCCATGTCATCCCTAATTCTACCCACATGGGATGCAGCAGCATTACACTCATTTAAAGCAGCTTCTTCATCAAAATGATCATCAAATACAGACTGAAATGCCGTAAGTATCTTTTCTGGCAGACCACCAACAGCCAATTTCTGAGGTCAAGATGATAAAAAAAAATATATTGAATACCACAATGCGTATAAAGACATCAGAAATTAGGAGCTAGAAGAGAAAAGCAAGATATTTACAATTCTTAGTGAGTGAGCATCCCTCTTCACTATCTTGATAGGATTTGAGCTCTTCCCATTGCTAACTAATGGGCCAGGCAGATTCTTACCAAGCAATTCATCTTTAAGACCCTGGCCACGAGAACCAAAAACTTTCCTTTCGTCCCATATGTCAACCTGCCCATAATGGAACAAACCAGTGAGACGACATGTAAAGCCACTTAAAAGAAGTTAAATAAACAAGTCAAGCATGGAAACCATAGTAAATAAAGCATCAACAAAATCTAGCATCCAAAACCATACAACTAAAATTGGATGCCATATTGGCACATCCGTAGGTTCACTAACTATACCCCTCCTCCATATGCACAAATACATGAAAACAGATAAGCAAAGACAAAGGCAAAAAACACTTCATTTACAGCTCCCACACATGGCAAATGATGAAGCATATTATGTAGAGAAAAATAACTAAGCCTACATGAGATGTGACACTCTAAATAAAAAAGTAGAGACAGTTGATAAAGATATCACTCAAACTGTGCACAGTAATACAATCAAGCACAGAAAATCAAAAGAATGTCATTGAATGTTTGGTAACCAGTGAAATGCATCATAGAGATGATCTCAAAACTGCACATCAATGACAACATAAATAAATAAAAATAAAAGTAAAGAAAAGGAAATCAAAAAGAAGAAAGCGCAATAGGCAGTTGTAAAAAGAATGGTATGCTTTAGATTCTAAAAATCAGGTTGAGATTACTATATCAAATATAAGTTTAGAGACTTCGTCTTTACCGGGCAGCAGGACATTCAGATTGATTGAAAGTTAGTCAAGACAAAGAGATGGACAGCTTTGATGAGAACCACAAGGCATTCATGAATGCAAAACTAGGAGATTCGAGCATACCACTCAATTAGATAATGCTTGCCTAAATTTGCTTCTTATTTTCATAAAGAGTAAAGGCAGTATGTGACTTGTCTGTGGCCTAAGAATTTAGAGAGGTGAGCCATAAAGGCCACCTTTGTAAACAAAACAAGCCCCAGAACTGTTGTCCATCTGATAATCTAATTTGGTTGCTTTCAGAAGACAAACCCAAAGGGAAGAGCTGAACCATACAGTTGACGAAACAACAGTAACTAATAAAGTGAAATTGTTCTTGAAACAATAAATAAGAACAAATAAGTTTCAGAATATGTTGACCTTAAACACAACTGTCCACATGCATACGAATATGAAGCTGCCAAGTTAGAATGCACCAGTTATATGCTTGTGGAGATGGGTATGAAAAAGTGATACACATAAGAAGTACAACACTAAGACCTTACCAGTCTCATAACTGCTTTCTTCCCATGGTCATCTCCATTCTCATAGACATATTTCAGAGATGCAGGAAGAACTTTCCAGAATTCATTGACAAACTCACTACCCTTCCGCCTGCTATTTTGCAAAATGTCATTAGCCAAGTATAGGAAAGAGACGCGCTGCTCCTTCTGGGATGATGAGTTGAACAATTTATCCCATGTTTCAACAATCTGTCTAGCCTTCTTCCGGTGAGAAATACACCAGCGGGACAATGCTATTCCAATGTTTAAAGAATCACAACATATGAGAATCAACATGTAAACATAATTTTAGTGAAAAATACATTGGAGACAGGAAATACACTGATTAACAATATTACTGCTCACAACCTATTATTCTCAATACTCCTTGCTAACCATTTCTACCAGAGATGGTACAAAAGTTTTGCCACCTCTAGTGGACGTGAATGTCATTTTGAGCTTTAAATCTAGAAATTCAGGAACTGGGATAATCACATTCATGCGAACAAGGGGTAAAAGTGTTCTCAACAAAACTTAACAAAAATGATAAAGAACAAATTAGTGTATGGTATATAACAAATTCTGGCACCAAGTAGGTCAGTCATTCAGATTTAAAAACTCAATAATTTTGGAACCAATATAACAAATATTACTGGTAGTTGATATTACAAATAAATAAAAATTTAAAAAAATGGACAAACAATCCAGCGCATAGGACTCGTGGCCATAAATCAAGTTTGGAAAGAAGACTTTGGTAGAAAGGATACATTCAATGCTTTGTTGTGAGTTGTTGAGTTTTGACAACTTCTCAGCTAATATCTGCCCATCAAAAATGTCGCCGCTCATCTTTCTGCTTTATGAGTTGTCACACAGCTAATGAAGATCCTTGTAATACATAAAAAAGAAAAGAATTAGTTTAAATTATCTATAAACGTTTCTACCAAAAGAGCAGGTGAAATGTCACTGCAGATAGATCTGGTAGATATATATTCATTCATGAGTTGTAAATACAAGAAATACAAGCAGTATAAAACAATTTTCCTGAAGATTTCCAACTGAAATTTAATTTTTCAGAGCTCATTTAATCCAACTGATCGAAAATGGGTAGAGACAGATGTAAGAATCTAGCTATCATAAGCTACACCTGAAGGATATTTAATTCAAATACATGACCCTCAACTCATCAGCAGAGAGAAAACTTAGAATCACTAATTTAATAAAAGAACCAGGCTTAGACAGTCTCAATGATCAACCAAGTACGAGTCGATCTCAGAATAACCAAAACCCAGAGCCCAATGAACACAAACTTATATGTGAACTAAGATTATAAATGATAAAATACTGATGCAAAAGTTGCACAAACATGAACAAATTGAGTAACAGTTATCATTTTACTGCCTTGTATTGAGTCTAACAAAAAGGACTATGAGCCGCACATCAAACTGAAACGAGCCTGAGCAGGATCAGACTGTAGCTGTTGCTGTCAATCTTAATAAACAGAGACAACACACAGTGCCTCAAACTTGAGCTGAATTCACGTTCCTCAAAAGTATACAAAGAGAGCACAAAACGATTCATAGTCAGCTTACTTGCAGGTCAAGGCATCAAGCTTGGCAAGATATCTTTGTTCAGTATGAAATTGCAAACAAGAGCAGTAGCATAGCACAAAGTTAATTTTAACGTTTCAAATTGCTTACAGAAAAATATATTCCTGCCTTGCCTCATCAGGGAACAAAAAGCAGTTGTCTTCTATCTACAAATGAGATCACTACTCTCACATGTGTCAATAGTGCTAGTGGGATCATCATATTTATGCATGGGGGCAGATGGTCGGTTCCAATGGCTTAAAGCTTAATAAGCTACCCATGGGGTTTAAACATAAATATTTACCTCAGGCACATAGTCCCATCCCAAGCATTCAAGCACCGCCTCCAACTACGAAACTTCCTGGCAGATGAAAGTTCAATAGAATTAAGTCTTATTAAACAGTATATTTCTCATAACTAAAAAGGTCTGCTAAAAATGTGCACCGCTGAAACAAGATACTGGGCATTAAAACAAACCAATACGACATACAAAAATGAATTTGACAAACTAAACATCATCTATAATTCCAAATAGTGATTACATAATTTTCCAGAAAAGAAAACTACACAATGAACACACAGCAGGGGAAATCAGATTGGTAGAAGGTCAACAATCGACCAAAAAAATCCAACAAAGAAGAAAGTAGAACTGAATGCACGACAAGAAAAAAGGAATGGTGGCATAGCCTCCAATAAAGCTATCTACATAAATTGACAGGAGGTGACACACTATATGCCACTATCATATCGAATGGGAACATCAAACAGATACATTAGAAATTGTGTAGTGTAATGGGAAAAAAAGAGCATCTGAAAGTATGACCTTTTCAGACAAATTATATTTCTGCATTGTTTACAAATTCTTGTCTTGTCTGGAATTATTGATGGCCATATTGGTGGCACACAGCATTTAACAAATCAGGCACCATGAACATACAAAGGAATCTCAACTGCGAAATAACAATATGTGCCTAACTGGACAATAACTTATATTTTTTTTCTATTTATTAGGAAGTTATTATCATTTATTTATTTATTGACAGGCGGGAGGTGGGACTCAAACTCACTGCTGGTATTTTTCCACCAGCGGATTATTAAATTTCAAAAGCTACCACAGAAGTGTATGATTTGCAATTAGCAGGGAAAAACTCCCCAATAGCCTTAAAAGTCAAATTTCTGAACTTTAGCTAGACATAGTAAAGACAGTAGAAGTAGTGGTACCAGCAAAGCCACAATAGTTCATCATCATTTAGCGTCTAAAAGGGTCAACTAAAGTATTTCTTGATTTCAAAAGTTAACAAATAATCAACAGAATCAAAAATTTCAGGGGAAAAAAACTAAACCAGCTACGAATAAGTTCCACAAGACCAAAAACGAGCAAAGTTACCGAGCACTAAGAATTTGACTTCTCGAATTTTCCTTCTTCCTCTCCCAAGTTTTCTCAGCCACTAAGCAGCAGCATAAGATTTTCACACAATAACAACAGCAGCGACGAGGACGAAAAATTATGACGAGAGAATATAAACTTACCTGTAAAGAAGAAGAAGATGGGCGAAAAGAAATTGATAAGACCAGGAAAAAAAAAACCCTAGAATTTGAAACGTTTTTCTTTCTGTTTTTCTGTTTTTCTTTTTTCTTTTCTCCAGAGTGAGAGAGGCGGAGAGAGATGAGGAAACTTGTCGTGGAGAGAGGGAGAGTTTGAGTGAATTGGTAAAAAAAATTGTGAAAGGAGCTTTTTCGCCACCAAAGTGTATACACTTATTTTTTATTTTGCCACAACAATTTTATCTTCATTTTTTTTTCTTTTCTTTTCTTGGGAGGATTATAAAGTTCTTATAGAATAAACAAAAAATAGCATATTAAATTTTAACTTTTTTATTACTATCATTATCTTTAATATTACTATCATACCCGCGAGCGAAAAATATATTTTATTAAATTATTTAAACGAAACTAAAGAGATTTTAATTTAAGTTATCCAAAAAATTTAATAGGATATAATAAGAATTGCATATATTTTATTAGAAAATTTGTATTCAATTTTGAATATAATCGTAAAATTGGAAGTATGATTTTTTAATTATTTAGGGGTTGTTTCACAACGCAAAATTTTCTACAAAATTTTCTGTTTTGCAAAATTTTCCTAAATTTTTTTTTTTACTCTAATTCAATAAATCCATATTGTTAATCTAAAATAATAATAATGTTATTTTAGACATATCTACCCTTGTAATTTATGTAAATTGATACAAATTGTGCTAAAAATACTTCATAATTGATATTTAACTAACTAATGCTCCTAATTAAAATCATATGAGTAAAATTCAATGTTTAACATCGTAATGAATAGCATTTGTTATCATGTTATTATCGAAAGTTACATTATAAAATAAATACAAACTCGATTTAAAACAAATAACTTCATATATCCTAAACAAATAAGAATAAATATGGCTAAAGATACACATTTTTTTATATTTATCTAAAATTAATTCTGGTAAATTGATTCCAATGTTCCAATTGTTTTAATTAATCAATACTCCTAATTAAATTCATACGAATAAAATTAGATCAATATTTACATACAAACATTAGTTTAATAAATACTAAATAAGCAAAAATATAATCTTGGAACATTGGAATTACAAACATTAACATTAGTTCGGTCGATAATTCGATATACCATACAGTAAAAAGGCCCCATGTACTAACGCGAAAAACAGAAACCTCTCCTGACTTTTAAAAACACTATTCAACCTCCCACGTACCAAGGGCCAACGACAAAAGTATAGTTTATGTTAGTCAAACTAACAAACTGTTAGTGTTGACTGTTGACTTTAATTAAAAAATTTAGAAAAAATATAAAAAATCCAAAAAAAATGTAAAAAATTCAAAAAATGTAAAATTTCTATAAAAAATTAATTAACTAAAAATCCAGAAACAATATGTAAAAATTTCAAAAAAATATTTAATTAATCTAAAAATCCAAAAAAAAGATTAAAACTTCCAAAAAAAATTAATTAATCTAAAAATTCAAAAAATATAAAAATTCCAAAAATAATTGTAAAACATCCAAAAAAATGTAAAAATTCACAAAAAAATGTAAAAATCTAAAAAAATAATTAATCTAAAAATATTTTTTCAAAAAACTGTAAAAATTCACAAAAAATGTAAAAAATCCAAAAAAAAGTAATTAATCTAAAAATCCAGAAAAATGTAAAAATCTATAATTAATTAATTTTTTGCAATTTCTTGGATTTTTAGATTAATTAATTTTCTTTTGGATTTTTAACATTTGTTTGAATTTTTAGATTAATTTATGTATTTTACAATGTTTTTAGAATTTTTTGATTAATTAATTTTCTTTTGGATTTCTACAATTTTTCTGAATTTTTAGATTAATTAAATTTTTTTTGGTTATTTTTACATTTTTCGAATTTTTTTTATTTTTATTTTTGGATTAATTAATTGTTTTGGAATTTTAACAAATTTTTTAGATTTTTATATTAATTATATATTTTTAGAATTTTTTCATTTTTTTCCTGATTTTTAAATTAATTATTTGTTTTAGAGTTTTTACATTTTTTTGGAATTTTTACAATTTTTTTGGATTTTTAGATTTATTTTTTTAAAGATTTTTTTATTTTTTTGGGAATTTTTACATTTTTTGGAATTTTTTACATTTTTTGACATTTTTTACACTTTTTTGATTTTTTGATTTTTTTACGGTTAGTGTTAATTCTGAAAAATCATTTTGCAATTGCAAAACTTCAAATATGGAGTTTGCAAAATTTTCTAAACTTGTAGTGTTAAATTGCAAAACTGAAAAATTTGTTGAATATTTTCCATTTGCAAAATGTTGCTGTGAAACAGATTTTGAAAAATTTTCTAATTTTTGTAAAATTTTCTGAAAACTTTCCAAAAAAAATTCCCCCTAAATGGTTTGTGCTTTTGAATTTAGACATAAATATATTTAGCATATTTATATTTGATCTTTAACAAACTTAAAATAGGCTACTATTTAGTTTATTATTTTTTTTTCAAAAAAATATTAGCATTATTTTTTAATTAAAATAAAATTGATTTAACAAAAATAGTAGCTTTTGTTTTTTAAAAAAATAAGAAATAGTTGTTAGGTGAATACGATTTTGAGTTTTCTAAGGCTGAAAAATGTATTTTGCAAAACAGAAAACCTACTGTAGCTGTGAAACATAATTGAAAATTTTGCAAATTTTTTTGTTGTTTTGCAAAACCTGAAAATTTTGCAAAGCAGAAAATTTGCGTTGTGAAACGCAGCCTTAGCTTTTATATATAATGACCTTACTTTTTCAACAAAAAGAAAAAAAATAAAGAAATTCACCATAATTTTTTTAATATTTTGTAATTTTTATTCAAATATTCATATGTCAATAACCGGTAAAAAGAATGTTATATATCATGTAATGTTAATATAAGAGTGTTTTTAATATATATTTTGAAGAAGTTATGAGATGGGAGAATGCAAAATGCGCGTACCGTTTTAGTTTATTTCATTTCTTTCAAAACTCTCCTCTTCTGCATTGCTTAGGATATGTGGTGCTAAATTGGAAAAACACACAAATATATATATATAGTTTTTATTTAAAATTCCACATATAGTATTCTGCAAATAATTTATCTCTTATCTTAATATATAGAATCAAAAACCTTTTTAGTGTTAGGGTTACGAGATTTTGGGCTCTAAATTACTACGGTCCATGATCGACGATAGCTCATACGAAGACATTAAGCTCATACGAAGATACAAACCCACACAAGGAAGCTTTTGTCACACGCAATTACATACACGTAGGCATACGCACACACGTGACACGACTTGGGGATCACTCCCCCACTTCTATCAATTGTAGGTGCTGCCTCTCTGTGATCAACAAAGAGTGAATCACGCGGCCTCTTTTTTCTCTTTATGGTTACCCTATTGTACTATAAATATGACTCTTGTAATCATATCCGACTAGGTTGCTATCTACTATTGTAATTTCTGTAAGGTTCTTTCGGGTTATTATTGAATATAATACTTTTCTTGATTTATTTTTTTTTTACTGTTTTCAGACTTTTTTTTGGTCTCACTATCAACCCGTGAGATTCGGCAGACAACTTATTTTTTATCTTAGTAGAGTGACCGCCTTGATTTACTTCCTAATTGGTGGCTTAATTAGTGGTTCTGTTAACCATAATTTTTGCACAATAAAAAAGATCATTTTGTAATTTTAGGCCATTATTTTTTACTTTTGAAAAATGGTATAATTCTTTTATTTATTTTTTGTAGTATTAGATGTCCACCTGGAATTTTCTATATAACACAATTTTCTAAAGCCTAAATTTTATATTATTTTATAGATATTTTAAAATTTTATTATTAATATCCTTATTATTATCATTACAATTATAATATCATTGTTGTTATTATCACTTTATGTCTTTATTACAAATACAACTAATATCCTTTCACACACAAAAAAAAAAATACAACTAATATCACAATCATTATTACCATTATACGATTGATACTAAAATTATCAATATGATTAATAATAAATTGGAGCGTTTTGATACATTGAATTAGGAAAAATTATAATATATATTAAAAAATAAATAAAGTTCAATATAGGATTATTGATAGTATATTGATATAAAATTAGAATTATGCATTATAATAACGACATGTTTGGTTACCCGTAATGGACCGCAAAATGAGAATGAAAACTCAATTCTTATGGCCTGGGAGAATTTTCAATTTTCAATTTGCTGTTTTTGAGAATTTTCAATTTTAAAATTTGCTGTTTATTTTCATTCTGAAAATTGGAAAACTCGTTTACTTCGCGCTTGTTTCCTGATCAGAAAAACTGGAGAACGCGTTTACTTCACACTGAATGTAAAAATTTCCTGATCTGAAAACTGAAAAACGTGTTTACTTTGCGCGTTTTCATTTTTTCTGGAAAACCGAAAATATTTGTAATGAAAAGAAGAAATCATTTGAAAATTTAATAGTCATTTTAAAAAGGAAAAACTTATTTAATATAACATCAATCTTCTAATATTGCATTTAAATATTATAATTCATATTTCTACATGAAAATAAAAGCAATATACTAATATAGTAATTGATGAAAAAATTACATAGCAAACGTACTCCACTTGACTCGTTGCTCCCTCGTAATCTAACTATTATTACGATGAGCTCACAATTCATTTGCAATGTTGTTGTTGAAAATCAGAAATCTTTTAACTAATTAATTAAATACTAAATATAAATAAATAATTAATGAATGAATTATAATTCAGAAATCTTTTAACTAATTAATTAAATATTAAATATAAATAAATAATTCTTATAATGAATTAGAATTCAGAAATCTTTTAACTAATTAATTAAATACTAAATATAAATAAATAATTCTTATAATGAATTATAATTCAGAAATCCTTTAACTAATTAATAATTAAATACTAAATATAAATAAATAATTAATTAATGTATTATCATAATTAATTAACTAACAAACAGACAATGAAATTGGCCATTCATTCCAACCCACTAAAAATCCATATCATTCTTCCTCGGAAGTTCTAGCCATTCATTATAAGAATCCAACATTTGAAAACTGATGAATGGTTGAATCGACATCATTAGTAATACACATTTGGCAAGCAGCAGAACAAAACTTCTGTCATCAGTCCTAGAGAACAGACACTAAATAAAAATAAATAAATAATTAATGTATTATCATAATTAATTAACTAACAAAACTTTTTCAACTTGGCAATTTTAGTTCCTACCCCTTTGCCATACACTTCTAAAAGCTCCGCAAGCAATTCCAAATCGCTCAACCCTTCGAAGCTTTTCCGCTTCCCACACTTTCTACTAGGTGCCTCTGAAGTTTCCCAACAAAAACATCCAAGATTTTTATCTCAAACAACAATAAATTGTCTCTCTTGAATTAATAGCATGACTAACGAATCCCTAAAAGCAAAATTTTCTGAAAAAAGCAAAACAGCAAGTGTTTATCCAATTAAAAAACAAAAAGAAATGACTGCTGAATGAAGATCTCGCCAAAAAGGTGTTTTGATGGTCATATACAAATGAAAAGCATACAAAAGAATCAAGTAATCAGACCATACAGGGGTTAAAAATGCAATCAAAACAACAAATCACAACAAGCTAATAGGCTGATTAAAGTAAGAAAACAGCAGCATTCACCAACGAAATAAAATCTTAAATCTTTTCAGAACAGCAGCATACCCTAAAAGAAAGCAGCACTCAGCAAAGATTGAACATAGACGGAATAGAGATGCCCTAAATTCCTAATTTCCTCCACATTGTTGGATAAAATATGGGCATTGCACATACTCATCGCAAAATTATCTTTCCCAATCAAAGCTTTCATGATGAGAATATGCAACAAGCTTCTAATATGTTGTCATCCAATAGTCAAACCTCAGCCAAAGAGGTTAAAAAGTTCCTTAATTCCCAAACATGATTTAGATTGCACAGGGTCGCATGACCACAAAAGCTTAAGATTACATACTGACCATAAATTGCTTTACACTATGCAGGGTTAGTAGGCCCGTAACTATGTGTCCTCACATTAATCAACATGCACCGACACCAAAACAAGCATTCAAGTGCTGTTAACACAAGACAGAAAACAAGCATTAAGACACAGAATCATGAAAACCAGACTAAATTGCAAGCAACTAATATAACTAATCATCAATAACATGGTAAATTAACAAATACAGAACTTAGCAAACCCATTTTCTACCTAAGATCAAATCCCATTATGACCAAAGTAGACCAAAAATTGACACACCATTATGACAAGAAGCAATACTATGGCAGCAATAGCATTAGACACAGAAATCCCATTAGATATGCATGTATTCAGAGTACAAAGCATTCATCAAGTGTTGTGACTCATATGCCTTAATGACAACACAATAGAAACAGAAGGTGTGCAGAAAGTGTTGGCCCAAGGGCTCATTAAATCTTGTTTTGATGAATTAAGGACACACAAATTAATTAATATACTAACGCAATTTTAAGTTAAAGTATTTGTAGTTTGCGACGAGACAACAAAAGAAGCAACAAATCAATTATCGCAAGCTCGAAGAATCAAGTGTATATTAGAGCATTAAACGTGTAAGTATGATTCTAATTAGCACTTGATTTATGTTCGATAATACCTCAAGAAAAGTGTCAAAAGATTTTTTACACGAAAAACAATTTTTGGGAAAAGAGTTTTTGATTTCACTGTAGCAACGGAGAGTTTAACTGTAGCAACGGATAAACTCACTGTAGCAACGGGAATGAATAGTTTCACTGTAGCAACGGATAGTTTTTCACTGTAGCAAACGGATATATTTTTGTTACTGTAGCAAACGGCTAGTTTTTGGCTCCTTCCTTCTTGGATGAGCCTCTACTCTTTTGACACTATAAATACTCATCTAAGATGAGTTACAAAGAAGAAGAAAGCATTTATAAATTCTATATACACAAATTACATTTACAAACTCTCTTAATCAAAGTTTTACCACGCAAGCTTCACATATCGGTTTTCAACCATTCTTGCGTCTTTTAATTCGAGTTTGGATCGCTTTCTTCTTGAGGTAATATTGTTCATTTATTGGTGTTATTTTGAATCATACATTTATTATTTGTACACCAATTATTTGTTGCAAATATTATTAATTCAAATTGTGAAGGTTCTTCAATCCTTACCTTGAAAGAGGATTGTAAAACGGTTGTGGTTGAGCCCGTAAAAACTAAAGTGTAAGGTTGTAGTTGAGCCCGCAAAAACTACGGTGTAAGGTTGTGAGTTGAACCCGTAAAAGCTCAAGGTAATTGCAAAGGTGTTTGCATTAGAAAATCCTAAGGGTGAAGCTCTTAGGTAGTGGAGTACAATTCGGATTGTGAATTGGAACCACTATAACTCTTTGTGTCTTTGCTATTTTTCCTTACATTTTGTGTGCGATTTTTTATTGCCTATTCACCCCCCCTCTAGGCCGGGATTATTGTTTTATCAGAAAGAAGCGTGCAGAGGAGAAGGGCTAACTTGGAAATGATGGAAACTGTATGGAAGAATAATGCACGTACTATTCACCTAAGAATAAATTTCCTCCAGCATTTTACCTGTCACAATGCACAAGCTTGGAGGCTTGGTACATGCACCTATAAACTGAACAACATTCTTGTGTCGAACTTTTCTGCAATTTCACAAAAGCTAATATGAAAACACAAACAAATAGCTCAAACCTATATATTGAGCAGGTATATGCTTCTGCAATCCAGACAAATTCCTGCAGCATATGTATAAAAATCAGCTAAAGACATTATAAGAGAGAAACCTCATTATATAGACTTCCTGAGCAAATTCCTTCTGCATATCTGAATTTACGCGTTCAGGCTTGAGAACTTTAATCGCCACTTCCTGACTGCAGTATGTCCCTTTGTACCTAACAAATAAACGATGGAACAGTTAATGAAAAGTCAAACAAAAAACACCACCCATGTCCAAAAATCAACATAGAGTTAACTTACAGATCACCATATGATCCAGATGCAACTTTGTTCTCAAACTTCAAATATTTAGGATCAATTTCCCAAACATCACCATCATTGGGTATAGTCACATCAATACAGCACCATTAACACGATGAAGAAGTATCAATGGTCCAAAAGCTAAACAATATTCCAGCGATACAACCGAAATTACCTTAAATATCTAAAACAAATCTGAACAAAATTCAAGCATACAACTCGAAAACAAACGATTCTAAATCTACTGATTAACATGCAGGGAACAATATTTCATTTGAAATCATAGATTGTCCTCCATGCACCACAGACCAAGCAAAAAGAGCAGATGGAAGAAATACTGATAACAAAAGGAAGTTTTGCAGGGAAGAAGAAGAAGGAGGAGGAGGAGATGACGAACTGGACGGTTTGAGATGTCGTGGAGGGAATTTGATGAGAGGGATTCTCTTCAAAGCTTGTTCTGCTCCCATCTCCGTTTCTCGTGCTTAGCATCGGAAGAAGAAGAAGCGAGAGGAAAAAGAAGATTCCAGTGGCGCTGATGGGCGGCGATATTAGAGGGAAAAAAAACATCCAACAAAGTCAAGAAAACGTCAATATATAAATACGAATCGATACCAAGTTATTGGAACAAAAACCTAATTCTACAAACTAACATAACCATCAGATAATTACCTGTGTTTTGGCACCGCAGATGAGATTAGCAACATCGGCTTGAGATTGGAAACGAGAAGGAGCATAGTCGCCGTTGCGCATCCATGAAGGAGGAGAGTGCGTCGATGAAGGAGAAGCCAGTGTGAGAAAGGGCAGAGGAGAAGAAGAAGGGCAAATGGGTATTTAAAAAAGTTTCATTAAAGTCTCCAATTGGAAACGCGTGTTTTCAATTGGTGAAGAAAAACTTAAAAACAGGCTTTTTGGGTGTTTTCAAAACTTACACATGAGTTTTCATTCCGAAAATTTTCATTTTCATTCCGAAATGAAAACAACGCGAGGTAAACACGTTTTCGAAAAAAAAAATCCAGTTTTCAAAAAACTGGGGAATTTTCGGGAAAATTCCTTGAGGTAAACAGGCCCTTAGTATTCCGGTTATTTGGTTGCAAAAAATGGAGACAAGGGATGGAAATGGACCGGGAATGAGAATGAGGTTCAAAGCATGATTTTATGGCTAGACAACCCCTTGGATATAACAAGAAATGGAATGAGAAGTAATCCTCCCGAATTTTTCTTACTATAAATACCTCTTATATTTTTTAAAATTATAATCTATGTTACTATATAAATATCACTTATTTACCACTTGTACTAACTTGAACTATGACTTTATTTTTCTTTTTTTAATAATTTAATAAATTTAAAAAAAAAAAATTGGTGCTTTGTTATAGAACGTTACTAATCATTTTAACCCATGAGAAGCTTCCTTCTTAATTTTTTCCCATAAACTTTCTTATTGATTTTTTTCTTAATTTATAATTTTTTGAGGTAATAGTTATTAGCTCCCTGTACTATTTTTTTAAACAAAAACCTCCCCTAAACTAAAAAAATTCAAATTCGAGTACCATGTACTAACGGTCAACGAGATCCCAGTCCATTCCGTTAATCAAACTAATGGTCTGTTACTTTTTACCTTTGATAGCATGTTATCAAACAAAAAAACTTGTTGTTCAGGTCATTTCCTTTTCCTTTCCTTTTTTTAAAATCTAATTAATTTCTTAAATCTTTGAAATTGGTGCAGGGCATTTCCTTTTCCTTTTCCTTTTCCTTTCCTTTTTATAAATCTAATTAATTTCTTAAATCTTTAAAATTGCTGCAATCTTCTTCTTCTTCCTCCGGTTTCTTCATATTCTTTTTCTTTTTACTGCAATTTTTATCTTCTTCTATCCAAAAGGAGAAGGGAAGTTATGAGCTGGGTTCTTGTTCAAATGAAGGAAAGCAAGGTCCAGATCTGGATAACAAGGTCCAGATTTAAGTGTAGCCGCGGTGGAGGAGGAAGCGACGATTGGGGTTATAGATTTGGAAATTAAGCAAGGAAAATTTGTTAATAGATCTGAAAATTTGAGGTGTTCAAGGCATTGACACCATTGATTTTGGGTGGGAAGTCGCAGGGCAGGAACTTTGCTTTAGGGTTTGTGAAAGGTTTGGTGGCTGGAGTGGGTGGACGAAGTGACGGGGTGCAGAAGTCAGTGGCGAATTTGCCAAGGTATTTGGTGCATAAGGCGCCTAAGAAAGCTGAGCCTAGAGGCTGGGCTGTGGAGGCGATGATTGAGATTGTTAAGGTTATGGAGCCAGCGGACCAAATTGGGTTTTCCGGTTATGTGGTGAAGATGACCCAAGGGGAGCCTAATTTGCGGTTATTAGGTGTGGATTTGATTTTGAATTTAATGATGATGTTGAAGGATCCGTTTGGGTTGGATTTGGTCAGTGAAACTAAAGATTCATGGGGTTTTAGTTGTTTGCGGGGGCTGATCCAGCGCTGTTCGGATTCAAATGCTGGAATTCGTTCTCGTGCCTTGTCCAATTTGGCTCATTTGGTGGGTTTTTTGTCTAATGATGATAGGAATTGTGTGGTTCTGAAGGAAGTAATGGGCCTTGGAGAAGGAGAGCAGCAGCAGCAGCCGCCATCAGCAACAACGGAAGATGGAGAAAGCATAGTTTTCAGAACTGGACTGGACAGCGAACCGTTTTTGCCAATTTGGTGGCTCAACCGGGTTGAACCGGATTGTAGATGCTGGTCCGTCTGGAACCGTTTACACATTAAACCGGTAAATTTTAGACGAAAAAACCGGATTAAACCGGCTGGTTTTTACTGTAGCATTTTATAATATATCAAAAAATATTATTAAAATTGAAAAAGTCCAAAAACGGCGTCGTTTTGGTTGCCTCTCTGATGGGCTGACCCATGCCTGTAATGGGCCGGCCGATCAAATTTTTTTTTTTTTTTAAAAAACCAAACCAAAACGGCGTAGTTTTGGTTTGGCTTATCAAACCGGCCGGTTCAACCCGGTTCAATTCGGTTCGCTGGTTATGTAAAAACCGATCGGTTCGTCCGGTCCGACCCGGATCAGAAGGCAATCCGGTTCGAAAGGCGAATCGGACCGGAAAAGTGAAAATGGCCGGTTGAACCGGACGGACCGACCGGTCCGGTTCGGTTCTGAAAACAAGGGGAGAAAGTGAAAATGTTGATTTATGGGCATGTAGAGTAGGTAAATGAAGAAGATGAAGTTAGGTTTGTAGATTGAAAAATGAGAAATGGCTACGATTGAAAAATGAGAAATGTCCAGAAAAACCTAATAAATATAATTGATTTTGATTTGCAGATAAAATGCATTTGGTTTGGAACAATTTTTTTTTGTATTTATTTGTTTTTTTTTTAAGGTTGTATTTATTTGTAGATAAAATGTATTTTTTTCATGCAATTAGAAATTAATTTTACAAATGAAGAAATGAAAAGAAAAAAATA
Organism: Viola odorata; assembly: GCA_963691705.1. NCBI lineage: Eukaryota > Viridiplantae > Streptophyta > Magnoliopsida > Malpighiales > Violaceae > Viola > Viola odorata. The sequence continues at coordinate 779,574 of OY829540.1, read as the reverse complement.
CATTTTAAAATGAGCATAAGGAAAAAGAAAAAAAGAAAAAACAGAAAAGAAAAAGAAATGAAAGGAAAAAAAATAAAAAAAAACAGAAAAGAAAAAGAAAACGAAAGAGAAAGAAATTAAGGTTTTAAATTTTTTCTTACTTTTAATTTTTTTTTCTGTTCTTTTAAATTAATATATTATTTTTCTTAATTTTATATTATTTTACTTATCTTTTAGTAATTTTTTATATATTTTTTGGAATTTTAATTTTTTTCTATTTTTTTAAATTAATTATATTATTTTTCTAGATTTTTAAATTAATTATATTATTTAATGGATAATGGTATTATGGTAAATAAGCAGTAACCGGCAACAATAGGTAAAAAGTAACAGAACGTTAGGTTGACTAACGACAAAGGAGGTGGATCTCGTTGACCAATAGTACATGGTACCCGGATTTGAATTTTTTTAGTCCAGGGGAAATTTTTGTTTAAAAAAATAGTATAGGGGTCTAATAACTATTACCCAATTCTTCCCCGTCTCACGGCAATGACATGGACCATGGAGAAGCGCAACTTTGCTCCAGCTAATAGAGCAGCCATCATCACCCTCAAGGTATAAAATTAAAAAACATAAGTATTCAGGTTCTGTATTTCAGAACAGAAAATGTTGCGTCATAACCTGATGCTATGGGACGATAATGGGTGCCTACAAAATGTGTTGGGAATAGATAGATTGAGTAATGTTAAAGCTTGTGACTTACTTATTAATGTAATAGGCGTTTTGGTAACTCCTAGTGGGGACATTTTGGTTTAGGTCCATTCAACATCATCCGGTAAGTTTTCTGAAAAGTTGAAGGCAAATGGTCTTCAATTTCAAGGTTTGACCTTGTTCCATCAATCTTTAACGTTTCTATTTGGAAGTCTTTCTTGTTAGTTCTCTAACTAAGATCATTTGAAAATCATTTACTTTCAGGTTTTCGCTGCTTGATAGTTTGTATCACTTCTGTTTCTTATTAGTATAATGCTTAGGATTACTAACGTTTTTATACTAAGATTATTTTGGTAGCTGCTGTGGCGACATGTGGTTGGCGAACTATCTATTATTTAATTAAACCAAGAACTACCAAGTCAATTAAAAGAGCGGCACATGTGCATTACATAAACAGTTTTAGAAAAAGTGGTCTCTAGCAGTGTTTCTATATAATTTTCCTTTCGCCGAAGTGTAAGTTTCATGTTTTGATGCTAATCTTTTGGTTACTAATCTCACTATTATTTTGTGTTTTTGTGCTTCTCTCATCTTCTTTTCTCTCTATCCTCAACTGTAGCTTCAAGATCACACCAAGTCTGGTTCAGGAGAGATAGATGTGAAATTTCAGCTTACAAGAGATACAGTTGATGCTATGCTGAGATCTATGACATATATCAGAGGCCGACTTTCAAGTGTGGTATGCATGATTTTCTTTCATATAGGATTTCTTTATCCTCATTATCTCCTATTCTATATGATGGAGTTTGGGTATTGAAAATGAGAAAAATATCTGCACTCTTTGTGTGTGTTTATGCCTATTTAGGAATGGAATGTTTGTGGTTATGCATCATTTACACTTTGAATGTGTTTTTGATGGAAAATTCTTCTACCAGGTTGGGACTTCTTCAGAGCCAGCTCAAAAGAAGCAAAAGCAGTAGAACCCTGCTGCCTTTGATCTTCCTTGTTCATATTTGTTCGTCAACCTATTAGTACGGAAATCCGACTTGCATACTTAGTTACAATGGAAAGCTTAAAAGTTTGAAGGGTTAAAATTAGGGTTTGGTGGTGAGGGAGGGTTCAAATTCAAACTTTTTAGATAGACAAATAAAATACTGTTGTAATTATAAGATGTCTACACCTGATAAGTTGCCCTCCTTCAATCACAACTCGGTCACGATTGCTGTCTCATTCCAATTTTATCGGATGTCTCCCATTTTTGAGATGTTCTTAAAACTAGCCTACATATTGTGCAAAAGGCTCGCTATCCAAAGGCAAAACAAAAGAAACAAACGAGGACGCACATCCGGAATTGCTCATATCATACCACTGGTTTCACAAACTCCATATATAGATCTCAAACATTTTCAAAACAAAGATGCATTCATGCACATCTCCAATTGATCACACCATTGGTTTTACAAAACCTAATTTACAATGTACAAATATTTGGATACTCTTTCCTCAAGTAAAAAAACTCAAACTGCTCACTCTTAGGCCTTAGCTTCTCAAAAACAAAACAAAGCTCACTCTTAATATCCAGAGAGCAAAAAAGAAAAAAGAAAAAAGAAAAATCAAACTTCAAGAAATCAAACCAAAAACTCATTCTTGAAGAGAGCAAACGAATTAGAAAGCCAAAAACGCCCACCTATCACTAATTAAAACGAGACGGTAGATCAAATAATGTAAAATCAAAAAGCCCTTGATAACAAAAGGAAAATTCAAACCAGAAATACTCACTCTCTAAAGGTCTCTTTCTCGATCTGAATCACCGGAGTTGGATGCTTGAGATTTTTCCTCGTTACCTATTGAGTCCATGCTCAAGCTTGAATTTCCGGCTACTTCATCAAACCCATGCTTCGATTCGTGGGCAGTTACGCTGCTTGCTAGGACATCAGATTCTATTGTACTTGATTCATGCTTCCTGATTGGATTATTGTCAATCATCTCAACGGTAGATTCAGATGTGGAACCTGCTTCATTTACTTCCAACACTCTTGGCTCAACCTCCTTTGACAAACCAACCGTGCTTCCTTCTGCTTGTAAATGTTTTGAATCCAACCGTTTTGTCTCTTCCTCAATGTCATCCTCTGAAACTTTCTTTAGAGCAACATGAATATCTTCCAGAGATCTTGCTTCTATGAATTGCAAATCTGAACTGGTCTGCCCACAACTGGATTCATTCGGAGCTAGCTGTTGACTGACCATGCTAGGAAGGATTACCTCCTCCACATTTACTCCTTCATGAAGTTGCTTGAAAGCCACATCAACATCCTCAGCAGATCTAAATTCTAGAACTGGAAGTTCTGGTTCGATCTGTGTCCGGCTTGAATCATTTCGCAAAAGATCAATTTTAGAACTCCCAACTCCAGTTTTTTCTGGTATATGCCCATCATTAAGGGTCTCTCCAACAATTTCTTTGACACTGAAGTCCCCAACTGTATCCAATTCTGACAATAACTCCTCATCGATCTCTTTTATCTCATCTTCGTCCTCATTAATTTTCTCAGCAAAACTAGAACCATATGCCTCTGCTTCATAATTGGAGTGTTCAAATACAGGACCGTTGTCCTCGTTAACAATTTTATCAAAGACACTTCTAAAATCAGCTCCAACTGCGGGCGTTTTGTATTCTGGACTCTCAGATGAGACTGATGCAGAATCAGACCTCAAGTATGGGATTCTTTTCATTTTATCTTCAGACTCACAGACCTCCAAAGCATTTACATTGTTGTTTGTCCTCCTTTCTTCTGTAAACTCCGCTGGAGTGACTGATGGTTCCTGCTTAGAGAAAGAACAATCATTCTTAAATCATCAATTTAATGTAGAGGGCAAACATTAAATTCAACGAAAATAATTGAATTGATAAAACAAGCACAGTTATTTTCCCAAGATACAATAGCAGTAATGTAAACAGAGACTTCCGAGGACAGTGCCATACATAAAAAAGAAGAAGAAGCGTGACTAGATATTTGGAGAAGAACACAAGTATTAGAACAGAATCTTAAACATATAGAATGCAGTAGATTTTATTTAAGTACATTTAAGAAAATAGCATGTGTAGTATCTATGAGACAAGGCATACTCCTACATCAAGGGATCCCCATATGAGGTAAATCATATGCATAACCCATGAGTTCACAACATACGTGCAACAAAAGGATAAGTACACATTGAATTAACTTATTTCAATTAAATAACAGTGTCCTACAAAACTAGCAATCTTCTATTCTGGCTTCCCCTTTCCTAATACTGCAAACTCAGAGCAAAGAGTACTAAATCTGTTTTGTCAAAATACATGTCGTACCCAAATCTCATGCAGTGAATTCCATCTAATAATTAATAGCTGAATATGATAGATTACTAACAATGAAAAAGCATAACAAAAGACAATTTGCAGAAAAAAAGTTTAACATGAATAGTTGGATGTCTTACCCATTTTTCTTGAATGTTAAAGGATGGCTCAACCACGGATTTATCTGACCAGGGCATCTGTTTCTTCATTTCAAGAGGAGATTTCTCCCCCGAAGGCACATGCTGGGAAGTAGACCCTAGAGAAAAAACTGTACCAATTTCTACAACAGAGCTTGATGAGTGCAGCTCTTCCTGCTCGAGATTTTCTTCATTGAATGAGAGATTTTCTGCTTCGTGGAATGCTTTGGAAGAAGATGGAACCTCCAAAACTTCCTCAGTCAGCACAGCAGGCTGTCTTTCCTTGTGTGCAAACATATCCAAATCATCAGAAGGCATAAACTCAGACCTAGAAGCCTCCAAAACAGATTTCTCACTTACAACTTGCCTTCCATTAACATGAGTATCAGCATCACTTGATGAGCTGACCTGATCCTGTTCAAACCCGAGAATCTCTTCCATACCATCTGCACACCCCTTCAACAGTTCCCCCTTAGAATCTAATAGCTTGTCTTCTGCTGAAACATCTTCAGCTACCACTGGAGGAACTTGGTCCTCTACTGCAGCTACATCTACCTCTTCAGATGCCAATTGATAGCAAAAAGTGGCAGAATTGAACTGCACAGTAACATCTTTGTCTGCTTCAACGATGGTTTCTGCAACAAGACTTGATGGGTGCATCAGTTCCTGTTCTAGATTAGGGCTCTCTAAAGTAGAGACCAAAGCCTCCTTTATTGATCCATCATCTGATGAGGAAGGGGGTGAATGAACAGATACATGCTCAACAAAAGATTTAGGTGATACAAACCCATTTTCACCATTTGCATCAACTCTTGTAACACAATGGTCTCCAATCTCTGCAACTTTCCTAGACCTTGAATCACTAATTAGAGGAAACTGTCCTTTGGAGGAGCCTTCGAGCAACTCTTCATAACCAGCAGCATCTGACACCATGTTCTCAGTATGCAGCTCGGGGTCTTTCTCTGTCAGCACCCGTGAACTCACTTCTGATATCTCTCTTTGTGTACAAGAAGAAATGGAAGAAAATGAGAGGAACTTCTCAGATGGGGGACTCGAATCATAAAGTGGTTCCTTCCGATGAAGGTCATCAACTGTCACACTTGCAAACTGAACATCTGAATTGAGTGAACTTTGTGCAGAAATGCTAGATTCCTGAATATGATGGCCTCTTAACTCCACGGTAGGCTCTGGACCGTCAACTGCCAACCCACTCAAAAGATGCAAATCTGACTCCAGTGATGCTTTATAATCCCCTGTTGGCCCCAAAGTACAATCATTATTTTCATTGTCAACCATCACTTCACTAGTGGAATGAAAATCCAGGTCACCTGAAGATTGCATTGAGGTGATCTGCCCAATATGATCCTCTATCAGTACAAGAACAGTCTCCCTTTCTTGATGATCGTCTTCTACCCCACTCACAAAATGGAGATCTTGATCAAGTAAATTTTGGGTGGAAATAAGACACGCTTCAGGTTGGAAACTTGTTGCCTCTAGACTTGTCAATCCTCTTTGCACATGATGGATTTTTTCATCTACTTCTGAGGAGGACGATAGGCTTGAAGTACTGCTGTACTCCTCTCTGTCAGGCCCCATTCGTAGAAGAATTTCACTTGTATTGAGCTCTATAGGTGTCGCCCCTTCTGATGCAGACAGACTTGAATCTCCTTCATGATGATTTTCAACTTCCCCTGGTGAAATCTCCACTCTGTCTTGATGAACATCACTCTTCTCAGCTTGGTCAATATCAGCAAAATTGACATCTTCAGAGGATAGGCTTCCCTGTTCACAGAGTACAGAGACATGGTCCAGGTTGGAGATTGGTTCTGTTTCTTGAAATACATCAACCTCACCTAGCTTCTTGTCCTCCTCATTTATAGCTGAACTTTGAGATTCTGAATCAGGAACCGAGCTCATCTTCGACTCACTAACTTCACTTGATTGCCGCTGGAAAGTAGAATAGCCTGTTCCTTCAGCAGCAAATCGCTCAGGGACAAAATACGGCTTCCACCTAAGGTCCTGCCTCTCTTGCTTGAAACCACCAAAGAAAGATGGCCCCACATTGAAACTTTCATGCCTTCGAAAGAATGCCTCCCTGTGCTGGGGCACAGAGAACTCCTGTTGAAAACTGTCACCCTTAAGATCAGGTTTTTCCTCATTTGAGTCATATGGGAGGTCAAAAGGGTTTCTTCTTGGTAATAATATTGATGGAGCAGAGCCAGGAACATCATCAAAAGGAAGATCAAATGGGTTGTGCCTTGACGTTGAAATGGGTGGAATACCAAAGGGAACATCAGAAGAATCAAAGTCTATAAGATTCCTCTCAGCCATCAATCTCAAGTTTCTACGAGCTCTCCTCCTTGCAATAAGACTCTCTAGACGTTGGTTTCTTTCAAGTTCTAAAGTCCCCAAATCCATGAGATTCTTTTCATCATCCGCTGTCCATTTGATTGCAGACTTATACCCATCTTCTTTAACTTCTCCATGTTCTTCTTCTTCTTCTTCTTCTTCTTCTTCTTCTTCATCCTCCTCCTCCTCCTCCTCCTCCTCCTCATTCTCATTCTCATTCTCATTCTCATCATCATCATCACCACCACCATCACCATCACCTGACTCGAGAGAGCTCCCCTTACTATTATGATACAGCTCCGAAGCAATACCAGATCTATCATGAGACATATGAGCTGGCTGTGGAGCTTCCTCATCTAAAAGAGGGTGGAGCTCGTCAAGCAATGGAATGATGTCTGCCATTGAAGCATCTGGTGAGGAACTCTCAGCCATGTCAGACCCTGAAGTAGAAACCTCATCACCCTCTTCTTCCTCCTCATCATTGTCATTTAACCGATTCCAGGATGAATCATGAGGAAAATCTAGGTTGTTATATTTCAGTACTTCTGTGGACTCTCCAGGGGAATAACTATCTCCTACTTCTACGTCCTTATCTGCTAAATTTTGAAGCAGAGAATATTTATTCCCAACAGCATCCTCTTGACTTAACACCTCTTTGACCCCTGTCTTCTCCTGGTGACGTTTCCTCTTCTGTTCCAACTCAAAACCATCAAAGTCTCTCTCCACTTCCTTGGTGACTTGATTCCCAGATTGAATTTCCTGTGATCTTTCATCAATGAGCGGCATGTAATCACCTAAACCATCATCCCCTTCAATCCCACTAATCTCATTCACAGCTAAACTCTCCTCTTGTGTGTGCCCTTTCTTCCCTAAGAATCTCTCAATGCAAAAACTCTCATCTCTATCAGCAATAACAGTTGTTGCATCCTCCACAAGCCCAGATTTGAGAGATGAGATTTCATGGTTAATTTCCTCTTCTTCCCCGTCATCTTTTACCGTCTCTTTTTCTATCTCCGGTATATTCGGTTCCCCAAAACTCAACAAGGTCCCGAGCAAAATAGCAGTGCAAACTAAAACAGGAGAAGCAGACGCTAAAAGGGAGAACAGAAATGGAAATGATCTGTACATAACAATCAAGAAACAAAGCATACCCACGAGAATTGGATGCTTACAAACTGATCGATACCATATCCTAACAGAAACAACCAAAATGTTCCACACTTTAACACCAATTCCCATTGCGTCAAAACCCAAACTCTCCGTCTCTATTTCCAATAAAATCTGTTGCCATATATATATAAAAGTTCCAACAAAATAAACACCAGTCAGAAAGAACCCAACACGCACTAGATCCATTAAGCCAGAAACCAGAAAGAGCGGAGAATTGATTGATTGATACACTAAAAGGAAAACCCACCTTAGAAATCCAATCAAATGCGCCGACCAATCAGACGAACAAATTGAACACCTGAAATCAGCAAACATAAGATAAAACGAAAGTTGAAGAGATGGGTAGTGTTAAAAAGACGATAATTCGATGAAAATGGGACCAGAGCAATCAAATTATACCTGAGGGAAGGCAGGGTTTGAAAGAAAGTGGAGGAACTGGTGTCAAGGTAGGAAATAACAAGAATTGTTCACCAAGAGTGAAACAGAGATCAAAGTGGAAATATGTAAAGGAATCAACAGGGGGAGGGGGAAGGGCATGAAATCCTCTGCTTTTAGCTCAATTTTTATTAGCAGAATTTATTTTCAGCTATCTAGTTTTATTGTCAACACTACAGCCTCTATAAAAGGCCAGCAATATTGATTCTAAGAAATTTGATTCGGACAGAGTTGAAGAGGAGATGGGGCGGCTCAAAAAGAAGGAAAAAGAAGATGGAATAAGAAAGTTAAATAAAAAGAATTTAAAAAGAAAGAAAAAGAAAAGTTGATTGCATGTCTTTTTTTTTATAAAATTTGTTTTATTATTAACTATTATTATAGTATTAAGGATAAAATTTATTACTTAAATTATAAAGACAACGTATACTAATCATTTGAACTATAATAAATATGTTCAGAGTAATTATTTCACATTTTTATTACTTGGCCTTCATTAAGCCAATGCTGTATAAAAAAGGTTCAAAATCCCCACCATAGGATTGGGACCATTTTTTCACATTTTGGACACTAACAGTAATAAGTAATAAGAATATGAAGAAGGATGAGTCGACTGTGTGAGTGTGGGATTGATGATTACTTCCATTTCCATGTCTTCTTTTTTCCCATCTTTGCCTGCCTGCCTGTTGGGACCTACTCCATTTTATTTGAATCCATCCATCCATCGTGTTAGGGTGTTAGCCTGTTAGGACTTTGTACCAAGTTTAGATCTATATATGTGTTTTACCAACAACAAAAAGTGAAGCATGCATGGAGATTGGAATGTTATTATTATTCTTGAAAGGTTGGGAAATTCAAGTAAAAGTAATAGATTGTTCTGATGAATATTGCCAAAAAGAAATATTTGAAAGGAGCAGGCAGGGCAACTTGTAACTCCCATCTGCATCAGCAGTAGTCATCTTCACAGAATCTTCGCAAGCTGAGGGGAATTTCTTCTGCTTTCTCTTTATCTTTCGGAGGCGGAGTTGCTACTTCCTCATCTTCTTCTTCATCCGAATTTGACAATTCAGTCGGAGGACAAGAAGTTGATGGTGTTTCTGACCCATGAGAGCCAAGTGAATTGTTACTCGTCAATAATGCCCTCTTCTTCTCATCCTCCTTCATCCATTTCATGTAACTGTCGTAATCAAATCTAGCTGAACTTCTCCCACCAAACGAGCATTCTAACTTGTCCATATCAAACAGCTCCTCCATTATCTTTTGGCTCCCGGGATCACTCGAGTACACAAACTTCGCTTTCTTGTGTGTCTTCGACTCCAGGAATGGCCTCACCATCTGATTCCGATTCCGATTCCGCAACAAAAGAATTAAAGAAGATTAACCGAGTTTTTCTTCCGAATAACATATAACTATAGTCTATAGGACATACCTTCCAAAAGGACTCGAATACTTTGGGAGGGTTATAGAGGATTGCAAGGCCTAATCTCTCAGGGTAGTGATTCTGCAACACAGTAGCAGTTTCTCGAGCTGCCTTCACTGATACGCTGCCCATTGACCACCCTTCAAAATCAATTAGCCACACCATTTTCTCTTGTTCCAGTTCTTGCTCTGATGAATTCATAGTCATAATCGCATCCTCCATACAGTAAACCAAGTGTTTCAGTTGCCCTACAACATTGCTTGTGTTCTGACCAGTAGTACCAGAACAACAGAATTATTACGACTAGCTACCAACACAAGAACAATTGCTTACTTACTTTTAATAAACCCTAAAAAGCTGTGTATATATATATATATATATATATATGTACCTGGAGACCAGGTCTCATGACAAGAACAGTCCTTCCACTCTTGTCGAAATAACTAGCCTTGTACACTTTCCCTGTTACTGCTTCCTCAGCAATATCTTCCTACAATCCAAACGCTCAACCTGTATTTAATTTTATCTGCAGGCTTTCCAATTTATCAAAAAGAATTATCAAAAACTAAAATGGAATTACCCATCTTATCTTCTCAGGCTTGAATTCCAGCCTCCACTTCAAGGTGGCCTTCAACATTTTGGCTGCTTTTTTAGTATTCCAGCTCCTTGCTCGCAGATACCTTGATATTGATGCATCAGAACAAAATACTGGAAACTTGTCAGCAATTGGACCCATTATCTTCTTCACATCGTTTATCTGATCAACAGATTTATTAGCAATGTTGATTAGATCAATTATCCGAAATGAAATGAATATTGCTGCAATGACACTTTAAAGGTGGTGTTACCTTAATAGTCTGCTCTTGAGCTGATAAAGTTTTTTCAGCGCTTCCTTTAAACTTTCTGGAAGCCATCTTTGCAAGACTCATAGAAGAAGCTCGCGCGGGCTGAAAGAGAACCCAATCAACAACAGATCACTGTGAGAAATAAGATCACACGATGGAAATGAGAATGCTTTCAATCACGTCACACGTCCAACTTTGGAGCTTAAAGTGAGAAACTGGATCCCATGCACGCACACGTTTCTGGAATTTCCTCCATTTCGATCCGTTTCCTTTTTATTTTTCAGGTTAACAAGACTTTGAGTTGAGGCCCGATCAAATTCAAAACACGTAAGGCAATATATATAGTGATATCACTACTTGTTGTTGAGCACGAGATCGCATTAAAGATTACTAAACTACTCAGGATCTAATGAATCAAACCTAATTAACTATCAAACATGAACACAATGGGTGCGCCGTGCGCGGGGGTGGAACTGGCAATATGAGATGAATCATGAAAGTGAAACAAACTGCAGCTTTGTTACCTTCTCGTCACCACCAAGATGAGCCATTTCCATTAAGCTTTCAGGCATCCAGCAACAAAAAGTGATTCTTGTGGAAGTATGAAATCTGCATACATTATAAGGTTGGAACAAAATATATAGTACTTATATCACGTAAATGTTGACGTACATGCACCTGTAAGTGTAACAGTTTTAATAGGCTTCCATTATATCTCAACACCTCCATTCTCCACCTAAGTAGAGTTGAAAGATAAAAATATATAAAATATAAAATATAAAATATTTATTTCGGTTCGTTGCCAGTGTGGTGTTGAGCTCAAGCACGACCATCCTCTTCTCACAACTCTGTCCTCTATCTGTGAAACCTAACAGTTCCGGTAAAATGGAGTTTCTGTTGTTTTTATAACTTACACCTTTTCTTTTAGATTTTGATCCTACAACTCATAGTAATACACATCAAGTGAGATTCTAATTTATTTAATTTCTTTAATTTCTTTTTGAATAACCTTCTAGCTTATATCCAAAACCACAATGTAACAGTTAAATTGGCTAAAATATAACCTCTAGAATCCATGGAACAAAAGAACATATACAAATTGTGGTACAAAAAAAGATTAGGACATAAAGTTACAAGATTTGCAAGAATTCTTGGTATGGGATTCCAACTTTGATATACACGTAGCACTACCTTGCACTGGAACAAAGTCATTTGTCTTTTTTCCTAGAATACCATATCCTACTCTTCAATCAAATCGTGAGGCGAGCGGTCACGACTCACGAATGTTTTCTTTCCCACTTACCTTCACGTCTTCCATCCCTCTCTCTCCCTTCTCTACGCTCCAAGACTTGCCGAGACTTGCTCCCTCTAGAACCATGCCTTAGAGTAGATCCAAATCCACCAGACTGTCCGTCAAATGCCAGCATTACATCCAGATCGCCAACACTACCAGTGTCACCTGAGTCCTTGCTTCCATCAAAAGTTTCCTCATAACTGCTCCCGCAATCATCTTGACGGTCACGCAACTGAAGGATGGTTGGTGGCTGGCCTGAAAATGGTCGAGAATTGGACAAAACAACTGTTCCCATAGCTGTTGAAGAACTAGTGGCAGAAGCGTCAGGCAGCAAGCTGCCACTGCTTGTTCTAGCACTCCCTTCATTGCTTGCTCTTCCATTCTCCCTCTCACGGTACCTCTCCCGAGGCCGACTGCAGATGTAAACATTAAACAGACCAAATCTATCACTGGGAGTTCTTCCAGGGTAAAAAGAAAAGCTAAAATACACTATTATCCAATTAGAGAGAATGAGTTCCATCCTCCGGAAACTACTCCTCACAAGCTAGGTATCCATTCTTAGAAAGAGCTTTCCAGCCTTTCCTCCTAACATCTTGTTTCACAGGTCAAAATATCACTTTCAAGAGACTAAGCAATAAATGGTAGACTTTACAACTCCCATACCACCAAGGTACTATCAAACAAAGTAGCAATTGTACCTGTTATGAGTGGAAGTAGAAAAGTCACGCCGTGATGATCGTAGTCCAGATTCAGCCTGCTCCAGTTCGCGCTGAAGTTCTCTCTACACGCATGGCCAAATATGCATATAAATTGTACTTTAGAATACACTTGAGAGGAGTTAAACTTTAGTGCGACCACAACCAGTACACTAGGATGTACCAATTATTTAGAGTATAGTAGTGATAATGTGTACAATCTACCTAATTCATGTACAAATGACCATGAATATCTACATGAAGAAAGAAACTTTAAAATTAAAGCAAATAGCCAGACAGTCAATGACATGAGAAACTGACTTACAAAATACAAGTAAATAGCCAGACAGTCAAGGACTTGCCATAGAACTTCTGTTCAGATAAAAGGAAAAAACATAATAAAGAAATTAAGATTTATAAGGGGAAATCTAGGATGATTGAAGCTAAAGAATTATGAGTCGCATTCGGAAAGAACACGGCCACTAAATTTTGAATTTAGGGTGCAAGTGCAACAATCCATCTGCACTCAACTACCTCACATTCCTATGATAGTACTGTGACATGAGATTTCAGGGCAGATTTAACCACACTAACATCAGCTAAAAAAGCACAGGATGGACGACAATAGATTTTACGGGGAAGCTAGGTTTGGAAAGTGTCTTGCCTGTGTTTGCCTCTCCTTCTCCATGTCAAGATTGTGGCGAAGCTCCCTAGTTCTTGCACGCTCAAGTTCCAGCAACCTCTGTCTCTCTATCTCCTTTTCTGCTTCAGCTGTCCTCTCCCTGACAGATATTGAGGGCCAACTTTGAGTTACCATTGTATCTAAAATCAACTCCCTTAACATTGAAGTGACAGTGAGTATGAGCATAAGGTAAAACCTATCAAGTTCTCGCAGAAGTTCTTCCTCTTGTAAAGCTGCCTCTTCAAGATATTTCTGACGGGTCCGTCGCATTAGAAGTTTCTTTTGCCTGCGGGAGACTATGTCTTCTCGGAGTTTGGATTTATCTCTAATGAACAGGGGATAAGCAAATAAATTCAGAAGAAAAGAAAGATTTATAAATGATTAACCAAACAAATAAAATGAATTCCGGAAAAGGAAAAACAATATCAGAACATTAGAACAACTCTTAGTCAGCACTAATTTTCAAACTGTTATGAAGTTGACAACATCTTGCACAAAACAATATGGTCGAAAAGATTTCAATATAAAGTTAAGACTTTACCCAAAAAAAGATTAAACCAAAGTTCATAATTGCTGAAAAACATGCATCCTTAAACTAAAAATGTACACTTTGATCCAAAAAAAAAACATATAGTAAATTGAGAGAATCACAAACATATTCTGAAGGTAAGTTTTTAGAAAGGAGATGAATTCTTTTCACAGGTAATTCACACTATTTTTCATTTTTCACACGAGTATCAATCGGTAATTCGAGGCATGATTATAACAGAAAGGGATGACAGTACTTACAAGGAGTGAACAAGATCCTTGATTTGCAGAAGACGGTTATCATCCTTCTCTGACGCTGGACATAAAGGAGTTTGGGACTAAGGCAGTGGCAAAGAGAAGCACTAAAGGAGTAGGTATTTTGAACAAAAATAAGAAAAAAATCTAGGGATAATATTTATTACAAGTAATCCAAGGAATCTGCATCTCCTCTACGGAACCTTTTGATGATTCTTGAACTGCTTGCTCATTTTGAAGAATTTCTAATTGTATCTCAGCCTCCTCTAGTTCCTATGCACAAGGTAGACGTAGTAAATCCATCTGATACGTTCAGACCAAAAAAAAGACCAAGCAAGAATGGTTGGGCAAGTTTACCATTGCCTTTTGGTCAACTATTTTAGAGAACATATCAAAGTATGACCGAACTGAAGTTATATTGGCAAGTACCTGCCACAAACCAAGAGTTAAATAATTAGCCTTTAAACATAAAACATTGCAAGAACACATTCATGCAGATATCCCCTATTATATATCAAAGAAACACAGCGAACTCCTGATGCGTCCTAAGCAAGAAAACAAGCCACAAACGATCCTCAAAACCCTCATGTTTGACATGTTAAATTGTTACAAAATAAGATGTCTTTTGATTTTCAACAATCAGTTTAATCAAAACGTTGGTTCAATTTCATCCATTTAGGTATCAATTATTGGCGTCAGATTATAGAATTTAGAGCGATGGGATTTACAATCTCAATATTACTTATTTGTAATTATTCTTGTAGTTCAGAAAATGTGAAAAAACAAAGGTTATGGAGACACAATGGTAGGTATAATCCTTTTTCCACCCACTCATTCACCTCAAAAGTTAAGCAAAAAGCTTAGATCTTTACAAGAATCACATTGATTTAGCACAAGAATGATTTAACTAAAATCACACCTGCTCATTGTGTGGGCATGTGACTAGAAATTTATCAACAGAAAAGGACTCGAATTGAAACATCTAAAACTTCTAGTTAAGGCTTTTTCTAAAAGAAAATTTGAAAATAATAGCGCAGATAGGACCGAAGGAAAACAGAGAGACAACATCTTAAAAGGTGCCACAACATGTAAACAAAGATGGATTAACCAGCTTCCTGTTGGTAGCAGAAAATATCTTACTTGAAGAATCGACTCACGGGTGCTCCCAAAATCTGCATCAACTTGTTTTGACGAACTTGTAGAAAGCACTTTCCTCAGGACCTGGCACAAATCACGGTTCAGTTATTTATTTATTTCTTGTTCATGATTCATTTGATTTTTTGGACTAGAAACAATTAGTTTTTTTTGGTCTCCCTGGGTGTCTGCCCTGCCCCTTCGAACCAGGAGACTGGAAACTTATAGTAAAAGACAACTTCAGGCTACCACAATAAACACCACTTGCACAAAAAATCCTTGTTTCTTTGGCCTAGTACTATGGCGTACCTCTTTTGCCTCAACCCCTCCATCTCTCAAGCTACACAAGACTTCACAAGTGCTTTTCTCCATATCACCAAGCTTGCCTTCAACAAAGAAGTAGAATAAATAAATAAAGTAACAAAGCAAATCATTGATAAACACCCAATCAGCATCTTCCCTTATACTGAAATTTATACCTCAGTAACTAGAAAACAAAAAAGATCATACCAGTTCTTGACAAGCCTATAGCCTCAATATTTCTCCAAACATCTTGAGATATCAGCGAAATGGCTCCTTCAGGAGAGTACAGACAGGCACCAGCAATAAGTGCTAATGAAAGCCGTAATAATGGGCCTTCACATGCTGGGTGTGAACTTTTCCCCAAAACATGGAGAATACTATCAGCTGCGGCAAGAAATGATTGTAGCTGGTGCTGTGCAGCGTACGGGATGTAACCTAGAAGGAGTGCCATAGCACGAGTTCTTATGGGTAGCAATGCATCAGATGATGCCAATAAAACCACCTGATCCCATGTACTTGGAACCAGAAGGGAGAGAGAAGACTCTGGAACTGAAGGAACTAAACCCGATGATAGCAACTTATTGCAGACTGAAGAAGTGTGTAAAACTGGTTCTCCACCAGTATCTTGGCCAACTAGTCTGCCCAAGTGCCGAAGGGCGATAAAGCGTTGTTCAGGTTCAGGATGACCCAACAGTGAAATGAATAGATCAGTAAGAGGCCCATCACTCTCAGGAAGACCATGGACACCTCTAGCAAGCAATATTGATAACCATTTATCAGACCGAAAGCGCCAAGCAATTTTCGGTGCACTGCTAGAATAACTTTTTATTACGGAACAAATAGCATCAATGACATTATCCAACCGAAAACAGTAAGGTACTCCTAGTAGACAATTAAGCATCATAGAAGTAACTTCCCAACAATGAATTTCTAGGAACTTCATGATGATTTCAGCAAGTCCTTCTAGAGCTATCCTCCAATGTACTGGAAACTGATCAATTACTTTCACTGAAAAAGACATTTCACTGCTGTCCAGTTCAGCATTCAGAACTTGAGGCACAATAGAAGATAAGCATCTTGAAAACATAAAACACTGAGTTGATGTAATAATCAGTTTCTTGGCCAAACGATTATGAAGATTCCAACATTGCTCTATGGTTGGAATAAGAGTCGCAATGAGATTCTCCAAATCTTTACAAAAACCTTCTATTTCCCCCACTGATAAACACCACCCCTCTTCCTTCTGGGTTATACCATCAACATCATTACTATCCAGCTTGCAAGAAGTCTTAGGTGAACATGAGCTATGGCAAATATCATCGAGAAAACATAAATTCATCTCTGAATTATTGTCAATGAGGTACCCTGTGTTTAAATCAGAAGACTTGGGCAACTGAAGTGGGATAACACCAAAGACTTTTAAAGTCTGAACTAGCAAAATTTTGCAGCTGTCCAAAATATTTTGGAATGCAGATACATAATCATGAAAAGAGCTAGCAGGCCCAAATGTAGTAAAATCAGCCCATAAAGCCAAAGATTGTAATATTTCTCTTTTGCGTTGAAAGGATAAATCAGTAAAGATAGATGCAACAATGAAGATTACCAATGCTCTGCTACAGTGTTTTTCTGCAGAAGTATCTTGATTTTCGTTTTTCTGTGTTATATAAACAAAAAGATCCTCAAAGCAAACTGACTCAAAATCCAGACACGAATCATCAACCAGTACCTTTTCCTCACTGACCACCTTCTTTAATGAGTATGATATAATTGGCTTCAGCAAACGCATTACAGAATCAAGAAACGACACATCACAGTATGAGGCTCCACAAAGAGATATCAGGACCTGCAGCAATCTAGGTATTTCTGGTACCATAGCTTCCATGTGCTCAACAACAATGGCTTCAAGTATGTAGAGTATGATTGCTTTGGCATTCTTGGCAACATAACCTTTCAAATGATCAGAACCATTTTGAGAAGTCATCTGACTATTTTGAGAAAATGGCCATGAGCAAAAATCAGAAAACCAGCACAAGATGTCTGGCACAAGGCTGGAAGAAAGAGATCTCAGCTGCAGTCCAACAGCTTCCAAAATGTCATCCCCAAAACTTTCGAATTTCCTTTTCAGAGTTGGGAAGAATTTTCTAAGATCTGGATAGATGACATGAAAAGATTGGTCAGTATGTTGTTGGCCAGCCAATTCAAATCCCTGACAGATGGAAGAATCTTGCTTGGCCTGTGATTTTTCAAGCTTCCCATCTTTGGAGTTTTGGTTTATGACATTATCTACCACAGCCAGCTCATCTCCATATATGGATAGTAAACAAGTAAGCTGTGACAGATCTGAAGCAAGGAACAGCCGCTCCTTTGTATACTGTCTTGCAATTCTGGATATGGCCATCCAACCAAGAAATCGAACAAGGGGATAACTGCTACAAGAAAATGTAGATATTTTCTGTATCCAGATTGAGGGTGGAATCAGGTTTCCACATCGAAATTGATCGCCACTGAATGCAAAATCTAACCCATCCCCACTGCTTGAAGCAATGACCAGCCGTTGAAGTAGTATCCAGCGTCGCTGTATCCCGTGTATCTTTTCAGGATCCAACTGCAGATTACCTTCTTTGAATTGATAATAAAATGATGTCAGCATTCCATTAAGATACTCAGCAGATTGCAATATGATACTGACCACCTCGTCAGGAGCACAGTATAGTCGTGTAGCTGAGTTCAACAAAAACCCAAGACAGTGCATAAGAATCTCATGCATTGACTGGTGCTCTTTCTTCAACCGCTGAATAAGAAAACTACATAATAAAGCTTGATTTTGTCGAACCAAGGTGATTGCATCTGTAGATTGTTCATTTTGAGGAGACAAATTGATGACTTGTTCATCTGTTTCTTCAGGGTAATAAAGAGAATATTCCTCACTTGACATCTTCCTGCAAAATTTCCTGTCTAATTCAGAGGCCTCAAGCAACAGTTGAAGAACACATTTGTCCCTTTTATTTTCAAGAACAGCTACTATTTCCAAGTCACGACAATTCCTTTTAAAAGAATTACCGAATTCTGAAATTTCACAAACCGTTGCCGTTTTAATTTCAGTGTTCATCAGGTTCATTACTTTTGGACTGGACCTGAATGACATCATGAAAAAGGGGTTGACATAGCACTCCGCTGCCAACAACAAAGCATCTATAGCAGCATCATGACCTTCAACAGTTATCTCATTCTGTGAGTACAAGTCTGAAGCCAAACGCCGAAATTCAGATGCCCTAAGCTCACAATCACGGTGGTTGACAAGCTGAAAATAGTCTGCTTGCAAGTTGAAGTACTCAGCAGACAACCCAGTATCTAAAACTAAGCCATTCTGAAACAACTCAGTGAAATGTTTCCTGATGTCATGTTTTGGTTCCAAGTGGCTGTCCTTACAGTTTAAATCTGACGTATTATCTTTAGAACTGCTAGATACATTCGTCAGCACTAAGGTTTGTAGTTCTGCAGGAACAAAAAGAAGACTGGCATCTTCAGGAAAATCCATCCGTGAACCTGATTCACAAACATCTACTCTTCCATCAGCCTCCTCTTGGCTATTTGACTTTGCAGAAACTTCTCCATGGCAAAAAACAGAAGGATAAATGGACGTGGATAAAGCTTCATGATCACAGTTTTCAGAAACAGGTGATTTGCAAAGGTCAATATCAGGAGGTAACTGCATGTGGGGTTCCACTATTGAGAGAAGCACACTGCACAAAACAGTTTGTGTAAGTTATTAATCCATAAAAACTGCACGATAATAGTCCACGATGTGGTAATGAATGTGTGGAAAGTATTTCCAACATTCTAAAGAAAAGATGAAACTTCTGTAGGATAAGATGGTAGTTATTGATCACATCATCTCTTACATCTTACACAAGTTATCTTTCACAAGTCAAATAGATCTCTGAACATATGTATGAACCTATGATCTGTTCTTAGTGCCTTACAAGAAAAAATAAGAATCCATTTATGAACAAGATTCTACTGTTATGATAGAGAAAGGTAATACCTTGGAGCAACAGATCCACGCCTCCATTCTGATTCTAAAGAAGGAAGAACATCTGGTTTTTGTACTGCCGTATGGATAACATTGAGGGCAACAAGACAAGCTTGTTCCTGCTTTTCAAGGAAAGCTAGAGAAACATCTCCAAATGCTATTGTGCTTTTCAATGCATCAATAGCAGGATCCAGGAAAGGCTCTAGCATCTCCAAAAGAAAGAGAATTTTGTGCTTAACTTCCTGGCAAGTACACCGCAAAAATATTACCAGTGTTTCCTTAAGGGAGACAAAGAGTCATTCAAGATTATCACTACCCTGTCAGAACAGTCAACAAGTTTGCATAAAAAATAAAAAAATATGACAATATTTTATCACGAAACAAACAAAGTGAATGGTTTCAACCAAAGTCTGTATTTCACCAGCAATCCCTTAAGAAACTGTAGGCAAAAAAATTAAAGATAAATTGTCCAGCGACAGAGCCGTTTTGATCAATTCAACTATAAACCAAACAACACCAAAACACATGGCAGTACCTTATACTTCCCTAATATATCGTCCATGTGTCCAGATAGAGCCAGGATAATGTACTTAAGGGCAGCTCGAGCTCGAGGCAAGGAATGGCGAGCACACTATAAAGAAAGTAGATGCAAAAACACGAGGGAAAAGCCCATCAGCACTAGCGATAAAATAAATGCAATCATAGAAAAACCATGAGGCAGATAACTGACACCAATATTTTAATGCTTAGATATCCCTAAAAAAAATTCATTCACATACAAGCTGGATCATGATTGATTTCACAACAATTATGGATGTATTACAACTGTAAATAAACATATACTAACATATTTTCATTCCTGAAACAGTTTTTAATGCCTGACAGAATGAGTGTTATACGCACCTGAATCGTGCCCAAAAGATCTTCTAGGAGCTCAATAGTTAGATCTATCTGCAACAGAATCAGCCTAAAATTGAGAAATCAATGATTTAAGTGCGTGAAGTATGAAAACAAAAGTAAAACAGTAGAGGACTGGTGCAACACCAACCTTTGCAGTGGCCTGAGCCATCCAGGGTTCCAGCACACTAGAACACAGATCAATCAGAACACATGCAGCTTTAGCCTGCAGAAGTTAAAGATAGCAGTTTAATGCAATACAAACACATCCAATTTCATGGAAACCAAAACACAAAATAAATTATTTGAGATGCTCCATCTAAAAGAACATCTGAGAGAAAAGATATGGCGGGTGAATGTGAGAAATTCTAGTACAAATAAAACCAAAGGCTAGATATTATAGGGAAAAAAAAAGTAAGGCCATATGCTACTACGAAAGCAACAAAAGACTGACAGAAACGAACATGTGACGGTGAAAATGATGACAAGTAGCATGTGCAGGCATGAAGAAGAGGACGGTACAATGGTGAACACGATGTAGCTACAATCTGCAATTATAATCACCACAATAAGCAATAGTCAATATTGAAGCAAAATGGTTTTCCATAAAAAGTTAAACGAGCGAATATTCATATTGGCTAACCATAAAAAAGTTCACCGAGCATATAACTACATAAAAACAAAAAACCCACGCTAGGGCCAACTTTAACCTGAGAGAGTGCCTGTTGTACAAGAGGTTGTTTCCATGAAGAAAAGCTGTCATCAAAATGATCACCAAGGCTAATCACATGAGGCCGCAGTGCTAAAGAGAAGGGAAAAGAACATGTCAAACCAAACCATAAAAAGTGACATCCAGGTAAATTAAAGCTACACCAGGAGTAGAACTATTAGTTTTCCACTTTAATAAAAATTTCAACAAAAAAAAATATTCTTGCATTCTCCCCACAAATCAAGAGTCATAGTTTTGTGTTAACAGGGCAATATATACTATTTCACACGTGTTGATAAATTCCTACCAATAAAAGTTAGGAGGTAAAGAAAACACCCATGGGTAAGCCACCAACCAGGAAATAAATAAGTTTACTTCAATAAGATACTCAAGTTGAGGAATAATGCATGGATAAAAGTTATTGAGGCCTATAAAAGCAGGTTGGCCAGTCCGCAAAGAGGAAAATATGAAGTCTCTTGTCCCCCCCTTGAGGGTTATAGTTCTACCACATATTAGTGTTGTTCATTTCTAATGTATCTAAGAATGCTTATGGAACCACAAAATGCATGAACAGAAACTGTGACCTAAGACCCTAGAAGCATGATCTCTGGTATGAACCTCACCTGGAAGCAATGCTTGTACAAGTGGTAAAGCACACCAAAACTCAGAAGCATTTTCAGCCAATTTACGGCAAAGCAAAGGCTGAAAATAAACAAAGTTAAAGGTTAAGTAACAGATAGAGATAACATAAAAGAGGAAAGAGAGCAAATAACAACTGCTTATAAAACTTGTATCCCTATTACTGCAATTGACCTGTGACGCACAAGCATAAAGAACGTGTAAAACGCCTTCTTCGACTGCCCCAGTGTCCAAGACATTAAGAATGCTAGAGTCCCAATGATAATCAGTTATCTGAAATTCTTCTCCAAACAAGCTTGAGTAATCAACTGAAGGTACTGGATTCAATAATTCAGGTCCAGATGAATTATCTAAAACAGATGTATCTTCACCATTAATAGTCAGAGGTTCTTGAACCAAAACAGGCGCTGCAAGCTTGTGCAGGATTATAGAAGCCTGAGATAAAGTCATAAAGAGTGCCAATTAGCAAGTGAGAACATGACAGTTACATGTTAGCAATTGGCCAAGAAAGTACTACCATTCTACAAACAGCTCCAATATCAGATTCTTTATAGGCCTTTCTCAAAAGAGCAAAAGCTGCATCTGGACGGAAGGCTATGTTGCTAGAAGTGGATGAGACAGATGGATACACATTTCGTGATCTTCTTGGCTACACATGCAAAAAGGAGACCACTCAGACATCCTCTGTCAAATTTGGAGAGGGGGGGTTGAATCCATAAAAGAAAACCAGTACAGCAGTTACAAAACAAGCACAAGCAAAATCTCCTCTAAATTCAATCAGATTCATCCACTAAAAGTGAAATTTGGCCCTCTATTCTTCCCCATGCACAACAGGAGTAATTCAACTGCTAAAAAAGAAACAGCCTCGCCAAAACATTTGACGCCAAAGGCAAGACATCAAAAGTACAAGCTGATCCAATGAACCGAGAAACTACCTCGAAATTCGAAGACACGGTAAAGGAAGATGATGGTAGGATATTCTTAGGAGCTTCAGAGTCAGTATTGTTTCCCAAATACCTTGCATTTTCTCTGTAGAACAACCCATTATTAGCATCATGTTGAATACAATAGGCACATGGATTACATATGCAGAAGAAGTCCTAACATCATCATAACTAATATGTTTCCTACACGTGCAAAATGGTCATCAGTACCAACCGTTGAAGAAAGAAAAGATATCTGAGGGACTGAGGGCAAATGGAAACAGCTCCAGAAGGAGCTTACTTGTACTATCTAGCCTCAGCAAAAGTGGAATTACAGGACTATAGCAAGGCCAAGCTTGGACCATCTTAAGTGCCAGGAGGAATTAAGCATCCAATTTTTTACTATCACTTAATGATGGAATAATTGAAATAATCACAAGGAAAAAAAAAAAAAAAAAAACTCTTCTCTATCATTATATTTGGGTAATCAAAAAAGTGTATATTTCTTAATGATAGCACAAATGAGGGCAAATGAAGTATAACAAGGGTAGAAAAATATCTAACAAACTACTTAAGATTCAGCTAATCTACTATTCACAAAGGGAGAAGAAAATAAAACAAAGACTGTCTATGACAACAACATAAAATCTGCTCAAATTTAAGGATTGTTCACACTTCAGTGTTACATATCGCAGTGAGGGAATCCAGAGGACAGCTATAATTCTAATAATTAATCCACTTCTTTGGACCTTTATTTCAAGCAAGGACTACTGGCATAAGGGGCTGAATTTTCCTTACCGCTCTCAAGTTCAGCTATACCTCTTTAAATTAGCAAATGAGTGGTGTCCCACCAAGGAGAAGCATAACTTGGGCAGGAAACCTTAATCATATACATGTATCACTTCATTAGCATAAGGTGCTTTAGAACAAGAGAATATTATTTGGACTTTATAAAATTGGTGAACAAATGAGATTTCATCAACCATATAGCTGTCTCCAGAACAAGCCATATACAGGTTTGTATCATGTTCCCTATTAAGAGGAGGTTTGGGATAATAAAAAATGCAAAAGAGAGAGCTTCAATTTGAATTATTTAATGCATGACAAAGGATGTCTGAAAATGACCCATTGAGGAATATAAAAAGGAAAAGAAATATCTCATCTACAAACACAACCAACCTTTCATTTACTATGCATAGTATAGGGTAAAATGGTCCAGCAAGCATAGCAAGAAAACGCAAATTTTGCTCTGGAGCATCCAGGAAACTGGTTAATTCTGGCTGTGCAGTGATAAAAAAATGAAAGGTGATCAGTAATGCAACATATCAGAATAATAACAACAGCCACAGTAATAAATCAAGGAGAAAGTAAAGACACTTAACTAAAATGCAAGAGGGAAAAATATACCTCGAGTTGGGGAAGGAAAACAAGCAATCGGTTGGTCATGTCTTGAAGCAACTAAAAACATATACAAATCAGAAGGCAAGGAGATCTGCTCTAATACAGGCAGAAAAACATAACAAAGAATATATTATAAGTTAACAATGTGCTCCACCTGAAGATGTAAGTCTTGACCATCTTGCTTGTGCAATATAATTTGGGGCAACAAGTGATTAACAACTGGCTGAAACTCTGGCTCAAGCCCAGTCACCGAAACCCCAATCAGCTACAAGGCAGCAACAATAGCCCCAACAAATCAGAAACCAGATAAATGTCTTTCAGTAGTTATTAATTAACTTCACATGAAGTATAAGTTGGCCATTTCAAGAAGCACCTGGATGAAGAAAATAGCTATTGGATTCCCTCGCATGCAAGATATTCGCACGTATCGACAAGGAATATAGTTGGCTGGATAAATCATATCCCTTCGTGGAGCTTCACAACGGGGGCGGACTTTCACAAATGTCTCTGGCTGGTTGTAGGAATAGAAAAAAATAAAATAAGAGAAGTAATAAGTAAAGTGTATCTGAATAGATGCAACCACTACACCATAATTCTTTGTCGTTGAAGAATTCATAACAAAACAACAATGTTTCCATGATTCAACTTAAGAAAATTATTTACACTCACAACTTAAGCACCTTTCTCTCACAACTTATGCAGCCACCAAACCAAACATGAACTACCCATGCACTGTGGGGAGGTATCAGGTAAGATATACATGAGAGTGCATTTACAGGAGCAGATCAAGATCAAATCATATAATTTTCCATACATAATTAGCTTTTTGTCACAGGTCGCTGTCACACTTTTTTACTAGTTGAGGACAGAGATGCTATTAGTTTGAAAGAAACTAGATCGAAATCATGAGGGATAGGAACATGGCAGGATTGCAGTTGAACTAGAGCTCGTTGGCAGGCAGCATAAGAAAATTGTAGGAGAGATTTAGTAAGTAATATGTAGGGGCAACTTAAAGAACGATTTCAACCTCGCCAAAGGTTACCTCAATGTCTACACATTAAAGTGACGCAGCATAAACATGAAGTTGGAAAGCAATTTAAAAGTTAAAACCCTGACCTTGTAGCGTAAGCCAGCTGAGATTTCCCATTCGAGAACGGACTTATTATATATCCGAATATGTGAAAGCAAGCAAGGCTCCTGCACAGAAAAAACAAATAATAGTAAGCAAAAGGGAAATTGCTAGTGTGTGCGAGTGCGAGGGCGAGCATGTGTTGTGTTGGAATGGGATCGGGCAGGGTAGGTACGTCAAGTTCGAGAAGGATCCACTCTTTGGTGTTGGTGGAGGTGGACCAGTGGGCGCGGAGGTCGGTTTCAAGGACGTGAGAGGCTTTTTGAGAAGGTGATTCTCTGGACATGGCTTTCACTTTGTAGTTCAGTGCCTTAACTCTCCCTTCCATTTCTATCTCCATCATGCTGATGATGCCTCCCCTCTCCCTTCTCCTTTCTTACTCTGTCTCTCTCTCTCTGTGTGCACCGGCAAGTGGCAAGTGGCGAGTGGCGGGGGCAGAGCGAGCGCCCTTGTGTTTGTAACCTTGATTTATCTCTCAATAGATTTAACTATTTCTATCTGTCTTGACTAAACTCAAAGATTTTTTTTGATACTAGATCTTAGCGATTTCCTTTCTTGACAAGTTCATAGATAAAAAGCAATAAAAATGAACTCGTAAATGGATTTGTTATATTTTGGAGAGTAGTTTTTAACTTTGAATTATCCCTTTGTTTTTTTAAATATTTTTTTAGACATATTTAAAAGTTCTAAATAAGTGTCATTTTGATTAAAAATATATTTTTAGTTCTCTATTTTTTTTCTCTCACATCAAGTTTGTCTCCTTTGGGAAAGGATTACAATCAAAGAAAATGAAAGTTTGTGGCTGTTAGAACAGTAACAAAAGAAGAGAAAGTGATAAAATAATAAATCCTTAAAAATTATATTTTTCACCAAACGACAGTTAATTAAAAATAAAGAGAGTATATTACAAGTAGTGAGAAAAATATTTTAAGAAAGAATATTTCCTATTATTTGAATGCAACATTTTCTATAAATTTTGAAAACATAATATATGAAATTAATATCATAAAAGTTCTCCCACTAAAAACTCTGAACTTGCTTGAATTTTATTTTTGAAACTATTGTCTCTCTTTGAGGTTGACATGTCGACTATTATGTTGATA
The DNA here is from genome assembly GCA_963691705.1 of Viola odorata. Lineage (NCBI taxonomy): Eukaryota > Viridiplantae > Streptophyta > Magnoliopsida > Malpighiales > Violaceae > Viola > Viola odorata. The sequence goes on along the minus strand of OY829540.1, from coordinate 753,475 downwards.
TTTAATTAGCCTAAGCTTAGCTTTAGGGTAACATCTCTTCCCTCTTCCTCTTGGAAGGGGGAGACCCTCTATTGTTTCTGATCCGGCTACGACAAGGATTAGAGGATATTTTTTTGTTTTAATTTTGCTTCTATAATGGCTTTCTTTGCTGATCTGCATCGATCCAAGCTAGGGTGGGGGAGGATTACGTCTCTTCGTAGAGAATGGCTTACTTTCTTTGTTACGGTTTGTGTTGTCTTGGCGGGATCAATTCAATCTAATAATGGTGGTGGTGGGCATTTTTTTAAGATCTAGTTTTAGATTCAAAGTAAAGCTGATGGGTGGCTGTATATATGAATCTAGATCTACGGAGGTGGTTCTTAAGCTTACGAGTTGATGTTTGTCAGGGGTTTGTCCCCAGAGTGGTAACGGCCATTGATTTCACCGGAAAAGGAGGTGTTCGCTGGCTATGATTAGGAAGGGGGAAGATTGCCTTGAATATGGTAGTTCTCATCATTTTTTTGGGTCCATTTGGACTTGAGCTTAAACGTCTATAGTTGTTCTTGGTGGAGGTTAAGGTTTTTTGTCGTGCCTTTTTTTCTGGTGTCGTCGCTCGTCGGCGAATCCCGACTCCTTGCTTTTCGTTTGTGATGGAAGCCTTCAACTACTGTGTCGGGTTTGGAGTTCTAATGTCTTGCTTCTACTTAAGGTACAAACCTATGTTTATCTGTGATACGATTCAGCCTAGGGTGAATAGGCCAAATAATATATGGAGCTTGAGTGGATCTAGCCTTGAGCTTGTAGTACCAAACACACAAGAAAATTACACAAGAATATGGAGGAAACGCAGCATAAATTACACAAGAAATGACACGAAATAAATAAATATTACTCGAAGAAGATGAAAGGAGATTAGAGATGGAAAACCTGAACAACGATTGCTTGAATTCTTAAGATATGCTTGATGAATAGCTTGAATACACGGGTACAATATTCTCAATATTACAACAAACACAAACACTCATTCATTCACTCAATCGCACACTAAAGGAAGTAACAAGTTACACAAATTAATGGTTAACGTTTTACTTGTAAGTGATCAAAGACCCATCAAACTTAGAAGCTTACAAGATATAAGTTTAAGGTAAATAAAGGAGGAGAAACTCTCTCTCTCAATCAATATTCATTCAACATAAACTGAGGAAAAAAAAGGAAGAAATGAGCTATTTATACTAGGTACAAAATTGCCCTTGGAAAGCCTTCGGGGAAGACACAAGACAGTGACTGGCGGCATGCCGCTAGCTTCGGCATGAATTACCCCAAAAAAATGATCAATTTCTTCCAAGGAAGGCAGTGACTGGCGGCATGCCGTTAGCGTCAGAGTTGGAAAGATCAGCTCTTCGTTGCTCCGCGCATGCTTCTCGGCCTTCGATGTGATGTACGAGCATCATTAAGGTCTGGGGGAAAGCTCAACCACGCGGGTGGCCTCAGGTTGGTACAGATCTCGCCTATTTTTGATGGCTCCGAGCATGTCTCTCGCCCTCCGGATTTGTGCTCATTCATCACCAAGACGAGGCTAGGCGTGATCCTATCATCACCTTTCCTTTCGAAAGGATTCGCCCTCGAATCCATATCTCTAAGTTCGTCGTCCCGGCTAGGAATGGGGTTTAGGAAAGGATCCTCATAGGCTCCGAGATCCTTGATAAAACCTGTAGAAAAATTCTGCAAAAGAGATTCAAAAATAGAAAAGAAAGAATTCTCCATGTTAGAACGAGCTAGACGATCCTCATTACTCAAAAGCACGCTCATTAGATCGTTAGCAAATAAAACACTCTCTCTAATTCTTTTCTCACTTACTTTGCTCACACTCTTTTCACTCTCCCAATTAATATTTCCAAGTTCAAACAAAGGGTTGTGAAAAACTTGAAATACATTTGGCTCAATGTATTCACCCGACTCATTCTCAAGGGTATGGTTGCACTCACTCTCAATGACACGCTTGCTCTTTTCATGCCGTGTCTTTTCCTCATCACTCTTCTCATTCTTTTCATGCTCAAGACCTCTCTCTTTTATCACATTTTTAAGCTCACATTTCTCACTCATAAATGTAGAATTTTCACTAACACTTACCTCTCTTGATAGCTCAGAAATAGATGAAGGAGAGGACGTGGAAGGTTCATTATGCACTAGGTTCGACTTTTGCTCCGAGAGAATGGGAGGAGAAGACTCTTGGGTGCTTGGACAACGTTGAGATGAGTTTCGATTTAGCTTCATTGAGGACTCGTGAGCTTCCATTTTCAAGGCAAAATGGTACATGAAATGTAGGCTTGTAAACACTTTAGGTTCAAACCATCATCTAATCTTCTTGTTCAACCCGTTTTCAAACCTCTCCATGTTCTCATACGTGTCTCTATGAATGTAGGCCTTGATGAGTAAATCATCAAACTCATCATAGTAAACTCTCACTGATTTGGACCCCTTGTCGGATAGAAATCAATTTGTTTTCTAATTCCAACTGAACGTGCGAGGGCATAAATCATTTTCTCATTACTTGCCGCATATCGTACTAAGTAGCGATTGGCTTTCTTTGATGGTGTCCTCGATCTCGGTTTATTGTGTACCACTAAGCATAACCATCAAGTGCCACAGCAGCAAGCTTGGCTAACTCACTTTCCGAAAATTGATGGCATTTAAATAATTTCACCATGTTGTACTCCCATTCAATAAACTCAGCCGGATTGGGGGTATCTTTAAGGATGGAAAATATAGTTCCTTGGCGGTTAGAAGTGTCTCGGCCACTAGTAGAGGGGCTATGGCCAAGGCTTTGTTTGGAGGAACCGAGGTCGTAGCTTGAGTGAGGAGGATCTCGGAATGGGGATGGTTGAGGGTGCCTTGGAATAGCCCTTCAGCTCTGCTGCAATTCTTGGACATTTCAGCCTTGGTGAGGCCGAACCCTAGGAGGAGGGGGAGGAGGTGGTCGGCCGTGTATTCTATCATGATTATTTCGGACTTGTGCATTTGAGTAGAGGAAGCGTCGTCTAGAATTGGGGTCATGGCCAAGGCTTTGATTAGAAACGGAACCGGGGCCATAACTAGAGACATGTGGACTTAGAGGCTCTTCGTAGTCTTCATACTCATTAAAAAATTTGTCCGCACTATCTGAAACGATTCTAGTTGCCTAGGTGCGTAACAAGTAATTTCTCGATCTAGTTTAAGGCTTGGATTTCAATGCGGAAATAGATAACTCACTTGGGGACCTTTGACGGACTCTTAATCGGCCTAGTTATCGCCTTCTGAGGTTCTTGATTCGAATCCCTAACTCTCTACTCAACCTATGAATAGCAAACTAGGGTGAACGAACAATGAGGGGTGAACTTTCGGGTTTTACTTGTGATTTTAATTAAGTGTTCTAACTTAATTAAAGACAAGGCTCTCACAAGAACAATTTGAGAAATACTCTCTGTATTCAATTATCAAAATCAGAGGTGATTTACAATGAGGACAAAAGGCTCTATATATAGGCAAAGCCTAGTACAAGTTTAACTATAACTAGAAAACCTATTTTAGCTAGAACTCCTAAGTATATTCGAAATAGAACTTCTACTAGCCTAATAACTGTAAAAACTAAATAATAAATAAAATTAAAGTCTTTTAAGACTTCTGGAATGTTCCTAGCCAAAATCTCCAAGTCGCGGGTTGTCGCGCGTTCACACTGCGCAACAAAATATCGACCATGCTATCTTTCGATCCACTCGTCCAATTGGGCTGAAACATGTCCCATTCGAAAGATAACATCTGAAAATAGTGGACAAGGTCTTCTATTCCTGGTCCAGGCCTCACAGGTGTGAAATAAATAGTACGACGTTGACTGACGCATTTTGAAGTCCGAATCCAAGTAGCATTGCTGTTAGCAAAAATGTCTCTTCGAATAACTCGCAAACAGCTCGTGCGTTTGAGCTAAAACTTGGTCAAAATGGAGAAGACATCCTGAGGTTTCAGAAATATGTTCGATCGCATGATTCTGACTTGTGTAGCATCCGTGTAGGCGCGCTAGCGTGTAGTGCACGCTCTTCAAGCTCTAGGGTTTGTGTTGTCCGTACGACGGGCACTGTCTTCACTTGATGAGGCTGTGCAAACCTCCCTCGATGCTCCTCGGTGTCTTTGGCTCGATGCACTCATCCACTAAACCCTTGGTGTGCGCTAGGTGTGTGTTGTGCGTGCGCTAGGGCTAGGATCGTATCACTATCAATACTAGGCTCATAGTCATCCTCACCACAAGGGTCGTATACTTCATTACCATAAAATTGATAACTATCATATGCATGAGAATGACAACCATCACCACCATATAGGTCGTAGCCCTCGTCACCATTAGAATGGTAGCTAGCGTCACCATAGGAATTATAGCCATCATCACCATATGGATCGTAGCCCTCATCACCATTAGAATGGCAACTATCATCGTTATCATATGCCCCTTGGTCACATGATTCACAATCACTATCTTGTGACATTGTACAATCACTCAAGCATTTGCAAATAACGATGTGTATTCTCAAGCATTCAAGTTTTCAAATTCAAGCATCAAACATAAGGAGGCTGACTCGGAAGGTGAAGGAAGACATAAAGGAAACAAAGGCAAGACTTAAGACAGACTTTGCTGAAAAATTGTCACTTGACTTGAATTGGAAGAAAAGAAAGGGGAAAAGTGTTTAGGACTTTAAGGACTTGGCTTTAAGGACTTGGAGACATAAAATAGAGGACTTAAAGTTGAAGTTTTAAACAAAGGTAGCAACTCACTCATGTGTTTAAGACTCACCACGTTTTCCCCTCTAATGGTGCCAAATTGGGTGTTTTTGTTTAGGACTTTGTGTGCAACTTGAATGGCTTTAGTTTAGGACTTGGGGTTAATTTTTGAGTTACTGTTCTGCTAGATTTGGGGTGTAGTTGGACATGTGAAGCCAGCTAGTCTGCCCTAGCTCAAACGGGAAAGTCCTTGCTTGCTTTTGTAGGTGGCTTTTTGGTTTAGCACAAAATGGGTAATTGTTGGGAAAGCGAGCATGAGTAGGTGGGGAAAGTTGTAAGAGGTGCAACTACTGACTTTTGACTCAACTTAAAATAAATTAAACTGAAAGAGAAACACAGAATTGATGAAAGAAGGCAGCAAAAATGGATCAAGCTCACTCAAAATGAAGAACACATAAAGAACAATAAGCAGTCTGCTTGAGCTGTTCTTGGATTTTCTTCAGATTTTAACTCAAATAAATAGCAAACAATGACTAAAATTCACAAAATTTAACATGGACATTCCTAAGACATGAATCTATAACTTTCATGAAGGAAGGAAAAAGAAATTCGGTTGAGAACATAAAGAAAATAGACCTAGAATACAGAACTACTTTTCTCGGATGAAAATCTGCGTACCTTTTTGTTTTGGCCAAAATGCATGAAAGTTTCACAGAATTTTCAGGAGACTTAGAAAAAATAATTTTCATACAAAAGCTGAAGCATATGGACACAAAACTTTAGAATTTTCTGGGCGGTACAACAGACACAACAACAACAAACTCAAGAGCACCAAAAGCTCCGCTACCACTTGATACTATTCAGTCTAGGGTGAGTAGGCCGAATAGTATATAGAGCTTAAGAGGATCTAGCTTTGAGCTTGTAGTACCAAACACACAAGAAAATCACACAAGAATATGGAGGAAACGCAACAGAAATTACACAAGAAAGGACACGAAATAGATAAATATTACCCGAAGAAGGTGAAAGGAGATTAGAGATGGAAAACCTAAACAACGAATGCTTGAGATATGCTTGATGAATAGCTTGAATACACGGATACAATATTCTTAATATTACAACAAACACAAACACTCATTCATTCACTCAATCGCATACAAGAGGAAGTAACAATAAGTTACACAAATTGGTGGTTAACGTTTTACTTGTAAGTGATCAAAGACCCATCAAACTTAGAAGCTTACAATATATGAGTTTAAGGTGAGTACATGAGGAGGAACTCTGTCTCTCAATCAACATTCACTCAATATAAACTGAGGAAGAAAAGGAAAAAATGAGCTATTTATACTAGGTACAAAATGACCCTTGGAAAGCCTTGGGGGAAGACACAAGACAGTGACTGGCGGCATGCCGCTAGCTTCGGCATGAATTATCCAAAAAAATGATCAATTTCTTCCAAGGAAGGCAGTGACTGGCGGCTTGCCGTTAGCACCAGAGTTGGAAAGATCGACTCTTCGTTGCTCCGCGCATGCTTCTTGACCTCCGATGTGATGTGCGACCATCATTAAAAGGAAGAGCAATCGCTATAGTATCATCAAGGATGGGCGAGTATTTATTCTTGCGCCATTGACACCAATAAAAGTTAATGAGGATTAGAAGTGGCTCATTGAGTCTTATTCTAATTTTGAGAGAGAAAAAGAAAAGAAAAAGTTGAGTGTTACGGAAAAGAAAGAGTAAAAACAGCTCACATGAAAAAAAAGAGCATGTGAAGTGTGCAAGTCAGGAATTAAAACACATGCATGAAAAGAGTGAGCATGCAGAGAGTAGCAATCATAGAAAAAAAGGGAAGAGTGTTCATGCCAAGGGAGAGAAAGTGAGGCAAGCCTTAGTATTGCGCAAAAATAATTTTGACGCAAATCATGCGGAACCATTTGGTTCTCGGCCTTATGTTTCTAACCCTAATCAATTTGTCTTCTCCACTTCTATTTTTCCTTCTCATGCAGGGAATTGATGGATTGAGTCCAAAGAAGGAAGAACGAAGTCTTGGAGCTGTTTGGTATTCGTTGGTTTGTAAGTTTGAATTTGTTGATGACTTTTCGCTTTTATATATTTCTAACAAATTCGCTTATGAATTTATACTTGTGGTACCGTTGAACCCTTTTTCTTTAAGCTATTATGCAATTTTAGGGGATGACAAGGATTTGGTGATGGCCAAGATACCAAAGGAGCAAGTCGTGGCTCATATGGAGCGCATGAGAGTGTCGCAAGCGGACCTTGGCTACAAGAGAGGACTTCGCTTGTTCTCCAAGGTCCTTGATTGGGATAGGATGTGCTTACACCAGACACAGGTGCCTACTCAATTCGAGGAGATAGCTACTGATTTGGGCGATGGATCAACCCAACTCGTTCCCAAGCGCTTAAACACCAATGATGAATTGGATATCTTGGGTAATTTCGAAACTAGTTGTGTGCCTTTTGTTCATGCTAACTTAAGGCATTGTGTTGCAGGTACTGTTTTGGATCCTAAAGAGGATTCGAGGGCAAATCCTTTCCAAGGGGGAGGGAATGATGCGAATCCTAGCACAAACCCTAATTCGTCACACGCCATACCCGCGCGCGCCAAGCGACTAGAGCCAAGGAATGTCGGGGAGCGTGCCAAGAATGTAGCGAGGACTCAAGAGAGGTTAAGACGGACCTCCCGCATGGAGACAAGGTGATGCGAATCCACGCATCCAGGTGCCTTTACCGCCAGCTGGTCCTATGACTCGAGCCAGAGCTCAAAAGCTTCAAGACCGATTGTCATCTCTCATTCACAAGGAGCTGGAGTCTGAGATGACAAGTGAGAAAGCTGCACTTAGAGAGAAGACGACGAGAGTGGTGAATCTTCTCACCTTCACCTTGACCAATGTTGATTCTGCTAGAAATGGCACTTGACCGTTTCATCCAAACGACATCTGTCCGTTTTACTCAAAATGGCACTTGCCCGTTTTGATCAAAACGGCACTTGTCTGTTTCACTTAGCCATTGCCGATTCTAGCATCTGTCGTGCTTGCCGATTGCTATACCCGTTCCGTGTTCACACCTGTCTACCCTTGATGATAACGGCTCCTGTCCGTTTCGCCTCTATTGGAGTTGACGCGCGTTGACTGCTCTTTTAAGCAAGGCTGCGTCTTTCTATTTATGATAGCTTAGTTAATTAATCAGACACTTTAATTAATTAGTTAAGTGTTCTACTTTAGTAAGAGTTTTACTTTATTTATTATTCCTATTTTGGAATTAGGGTTTGCTTGTAACCTATATAAGGAGCCTCTTGGCCTCCTTAGAAACTTGGCTGTTATTTGATAAATTGAGATATTCTCTTCAATCTCTGCCCCTTGTTCAAGTTGGTTGAACCTTGTTCTTCTTGAGTCTGCAATACTTGAGTCGTATACAAGTAAATCTTGGAATTGCATTATTGTGTCGTTTATCTTAGTGTGATTCTCACATTGTTGAGTCTAGTCCTAAGAATCCGATTCAAGACCCTTGACTTGAAATCGATTAGGTCTCTTAGAACAGGTTAGCTAAGTGGTCTAAGCTCGTACTTGTTGAGTTATTTATTTCCGCAGGAAATCCGTCTTTGAACAAAGATCAAAATTGGTGCTACGCATCCTAAGGAGCCAGGATCGTATCAGTTGGTAGCGGAGCTTAAGGCGTTCAAAGATTGGTAAGTATCTTCAATTGTTTCAAGTTTTTCTTTGTTGAAATCGGTAAATCTTTCTACTCCATTCCAAAACCGATTTCTTTGCTGTGCTTGGTTAGTTACTTGAATACAATTGGTTGTGTTTCGGTCCAGTTTGTTGTGTTGAAATTCGCTAAATTACTTGCGTTTTCTGCCCACAAGGAGGTCACGAAGTACAAAAGAAAATTCTGTTCAGGATCAGTTGTCGAATTTGTATTTATATATATAGCAATTGAAGTCCGAATTGGGTGAATTTGGTTTCGTTGGAAAGCTGCATCTGTGAGGATTCAGAATCAAAAAGGAATCAAGTGATTTGGACACCTGAAACAAAAGTTACACCCGATTTACTAAGCAGTGATTCGGGAATCTTCAAAAAAAAAATATAAAAAAGAAGAAGAAGAAGAAGAAAATTCCAAAAGAAAAGAAAGGAATTAGATTCTGCAAGTACAAAAATATATAGAAGTATTTGCTCCATAAAAACCAGATTTGTCAAGGAAGTGAATTGAAGTGCGATTGGATATTACAATCATAACTGAAATTGAATTTGTTTGAGTCTTTTCGAGTCAAATAGAGCGTTTCTTTGATTCCTTAATATTGTTTTCTACTCCACTTGTTAATTGATTAATTGATTGATCTTGCAATTAATCGAATACCAAGTATCCCGTTTTGTTTGAAGCTAGTTTTCCTTGAGAGTCTTCTTGGAAGCTTTTCTTTGGATTCTTGAGTCTTACTAACGCTTGAACATTGCAGGAGATTTTGAGAAGAATTGTGAGATTATTAGAGTGATTAAACACGAGAGTAAACACGTGAGGGAGTGCTAGGATTAGTGCAATTTTACGTTTTCTTTTGCGTTGTGATTTCAGGAAAATTATAGATGTCTCAAGAAGGAGTACCACAACCCGATCTGTCGGCTATGCTAGCCACCATAACGGAACAACTCCGAACATTGAATGAACGGCAAGTAGCTGCCACTGAGCGGCAGCTGACTGCCGATGCAAGGATGGCTAGGGTGGAAGCGTTAGCTGCTATAAATCCAGTTCCTATAGCCGCGAATGACCAACGTGATGGACATTTAACCGATCAGTCCGAAGAGGATGACAACGCCCGCCGGCCACGTAATGTGAATCGACAGCGTGATCTTGCCAATGTTCCTCCTAGGCGACTTGCTAGGCGTGGACCACAAGTTCCACAACCTGATCTGGAAGAAGAACCTGACGGGGGAGAGGGATGGATATATGCTCAGAATGGACCGAGAAGGGAGAGACGAGATCGGCGTGATAGAAGAAGAGAACGGGAAGATGACCGTTTGGATGCTAATCTCAGCAACATCAAAATGAAAATTCCACCGTTTGAGGGTACTGACGACCCTAATGCTTTCTTGACATGGGAACGGAAAGTAGATGCTATTTTCTTATGCCACAATTATTCGGAAGGTAAAAAGGTTCAATTAGCAGCAGTAGAATTCAGTGGGTATGCTAGTCATTGGTGGGAGCAGCTCAACCTGAAGAGAGCCGCTGTTTATGCTGGTCCGATTAATGACTGGGGTGAGATGAAACAGGCGATGAGGCAACGGTTTGTCCCTGCCCACTTTCACCGTGAGCTTCATCAACGGCTTCAAACCTTGAAGCAGGGCAGCAAGGGAGTTGGTGCCTACTTTAATGAGATGGAGATTGCTTTAGCTCAAGCAAAGATTACTGAGGAACCTGAGGTAACGATGGCTCGGTTTATTGCTGGTTTGAATTCAGAGATTGCCGACGCCCTGGAGCTGACGCAATACAATACTCTTGAGGAGATGCTTCACATGGCTCAAAAGATTGAGAAGCATCGGAAAGGTAAGAGCTCTTCTAAGTCCACTGGATCGACACCTTGGAAGAGGCCTTCGTGGAATAAGGACGACAGAACGGCTTCTACCGTTTCAAAGAGCCCAGCCAGTGCCGTTATCCCTTCCAAAACGGCTACTGCCAAACCTTACACTCCACTTGTAGATCGGCCAGCCACTAAGGAAATTTTTTGTTTCAAATGCAACGGCCGAGGGCACAAGAAATCGGAGTGTCCGAATAAGCGGGTCTTCATCATCAGACCGAATGGAGAGGAAGAATCGGATGATGAACAGGAGGGATCGGAACCTAAGGAAAACGGTCAGACCAATTCGGACAGTAACTGTCAGAGAGGTGAGCAGGTTCGGTTGCTTGTGATCCGACGGAACCTGAGCGTACAGTCCACAGAAGAAGTGTGTGATGAGGAGCAACGGACCAATCTGTTCCATACCCGAGGTGTGATTGATAACAAGGGTTGTTCCATTATTATTGATAACGGAAGCTGCACGAACTGTGCCAATGCGCTGATGGTTCATAAACTGGAGTTGTCGACGGTAAAGCATCCGAAACCGTATCGTCTACACTGGATGACGGATGACAACGGTATTAAGGTGGCCAAACAGGTACTTGTTAAGTTTCGTATCGGCAAATACCATGATGAGGTTCTCTGTGATGTTGTGCCGATGCAAGCTAGCCATATCCTTCTTGGGCGACCATGGCAGTTTGATCGAGAGGCGAATCATGATGGAAAGAGAAACCTCTACAAGTTGGTTAAGGATGGTCAGAAATTCACCTTGGCACCGTTAACACAAGCTGAAGTGTTTGAGGATCAGCAGTGGCTTGCTAAGTCACATGCCGAATATGAGATTGCAAAACAACTTGTGAGAGAAAAAGAAGGTTTGAGTGTGAAAAACATAGAGGGAAACACTGAGTGTGTGAGCCTTAAACATTCGCATGAAAATAGCAAGCATGCAGAGGGAGAGTGTAAACATTCGCACGAAAAGAGTAAGCATGCTGAAAGTGGCATTGAGAGAAAAGGAGAGGTAAATAAAAAGAAATTGAGTGTATATGCCAAGGGAAGCGAAGTGAGGAGAGCACTGATTTCTCATAACAATTGTTTTGACGCAAGCCGTCCTCTTTTTCTAATCCATTTTCGATCTTATTGTTTGACCTCAGATGAAACGGAACGGTCACGTACCGTTCCGCTTGGTATTTCTTCTCTCTTGCAGGAATTTGGAGACGTCCTACCCGAAGAGATGCCGCCTGGCTTACCTCCGATCCGCGGCATCGAACATCAGATCGACTTTGTTCCTGGATCGGCAATACCACATCGCCCAGCGTACCGATCCAATCCAGCGGAGACCAAAGAACTGCAACGGCAAGTGGACGATTTGCTTGCGCGTGGGTACGTTCGGGAGAGTCTGTCTCCATGTGCCGTTCCAGTCATTCTAGTTCCAAAGAAAGATGGATCTTGGCGCATGTGTGTTGATTGTCGAGCAGTCAACAAAATCACTGTAAAGTATCGCCATCCTATTCCTCGATTAGATGATATGTTAGATGAATTAAGTGGTAGTATCATATTTTCTAAAATTGATTTAATGAGTGGCTACCACCAAATTCGTATGAAAGAAGGGGATGAATGGAAAACTGCTTTTAAAACTAAGTATGGTTTATATGAATGGATGGTTATGCCGTTTGGCTTAACTAATGCTCCTAGTACCTTTATGAGGTTAATGAACCATGTACTTCGGCACTTAATTGGCAAATTTGTTGTAGTTTATTTTGATGACATTTTAATCTATAGCAAATCAATTGATGAGCATGTTTTACATCTTAGGGAAGTTTTTCTAACACTTCGTGAACAGAAATTATATGCTAAACCTAATAAGTGTTCTTTTGCAATGGAACAAGTTGGTTTTCTAGGTTTTGTTGTGAGTGCAGATGGCGTTAAAGTGGATGAAGAAAAGATCCGCGCGATTCGGGAATGGCCGACGCCGAAGGCCGTTACCGATGTGAGATCGTTCCATGGATTGGCGAGCTTCTATCGGCGTTTTGTAAAGGATTTTAGCACCATTGCTGTTCCATTAAATGATTTAACTAAAAAGAATGTTGCTTTCAGGTGGGAACAACAACAGGAGGAGGCGTTTGCTACCCTCAAGGAACGGCTCTGTGCTGCTCCCGTGCTAGCTTTGCCCGACTTCAACAAAACGTTTGAGATAGAGTGTGACGCTAGTGGGTTAGGAATCGGCGCCGTTCTGATGCAGGAGAAACGGCCGATTGCTTTTTTCAGTGAGAAACTCAAGGATGCTCAACTCCGATATCCGACCTATGACAAGGAGTTCTATGCTCTTGTCCGAGCATTGGAGACTTGGCAACATTACCTGATGCCGAGAGAGTTCATCATCCACACTGACCATTTGAGTTTGAAGTACCTCAAAGGACAAGGGAAGCTCAATCGGCGACATGCCGTTTGGATGGAATTTATTGAGGCTTTCCCTTATCACATTCAGTACAAGCAAGGTAAAGAGAATGTTGTTGCTGATGCTTTATCACGCAGGTACGCGTTAATTACTTCTCTTAATGCCAAATTGCTTGGATTTTCGCATATTATAGAACTCTATGCTGCCGATTCTGATTTTGGTGATATTTATATGCATGGCGTTTCTACTACTCGTTCTAAATTCTTTAAGCAAGAGGGATATTTATTTAAGGGAAAACAATTGTGTATCCCTCATTGTTCCCTTCGTGAATTACTTGTGCATAAAGCCCATAGTGGTGGTTTGATGGGTCACTTTGGCGTGACTAAAACTTTGGATGTGTTACATGATCACTTTTATTGGCCTCACATGAAGCGTGATGTAGTGCGCATTATTGCTAGATGTTTAATTTGTCGTAAAGCCAAGTCTAAGTCTGCTAGTCATGGAGAATACATGCCCTTACCTGTTCCTTCTCACCCTTGGACCGATCTGTCCATGGATTTTGTTGTAGGGCTGCCTCGGTCTAAGAACTGAAAGGATAGTGTCTTTGTTGTGGTGGACAGATTTTCAAAAATGTCCCATTTTATTGCATGTTCGACTACTTGTGATGCTACTCAGATTGCTGATTTATTCTTTCGTGAAGTAGTCCATTTGCATGGTGTTCCTTTGACTATTGTGAGTGATAGAGATACTAAGTTCCTTAGTCATTTTTGGCGTGTTTTATGGAAAAAGCTTGGTACCCGATTGAGGTTGTGAATCGTACGCTTGGTTCAATTTTACGCACGTTAGTTCGTAAGCATGTTTCTACTTGGGTTGATCATTTACCGTTTATTGAATTTGCTTACAACCGTGCTGTTCATTCTACTACTCATTACTCACCGTTTGAACTTGTGTATGGATTTAATCCTAGAACTGTTTTGGATTTGACTCCTTTACCTTTGAGTGATGTTGTAAGTTTAGATGGTGCATAGAAGGCTGATTTTGTCAAGAAATTACATGCTAAGGCAAAACAGAACATTGAGCGAATGAATGAGAAGCTGATGCAGAAACGGAACGAAGGCCGACGGTTGTGCCGTTCCAGGTGGGCGATTGGGTCTGGTTGCATATGCGCAAGGAGCATTTTCCTGACCAACGCCGCGGCAAGCTATCTCCTAGAGGAGACGGACCGTTCCAGATTGTTGAAAAGATCAACAACAATGCCTATAAACTGGCATTGCCGAGTGAGTATGGTGCCGTTAGCTCTACTTTCAATGTTTCTGACTTAGTTTTGTTTGATACAGATGACGAGTATGGACTTGCTGCTGATGCCGATTCGGATTCGAGGGCGAATCCTTCCGAAGGGGGAGGGAATGATGCGAATCCACGCATCCAGGTGCCTTTACCTCCAGCTGGTCCTATGACTCGAGCCAGAGCTCAAAAGCTTCAAGACCGATTGTCATCTCTCATTCACAAGGAGCTGGAGTCTGAGATGACAAGTGAGAAAGCTGCACTTAGAGAGAAGACGACGAGAGTGGTGAATCTTCTCACCTTCACCTTGACCAATGTTGATTCTGCTAGAAACGGCACTTGACCGTTTCATCCAAACGGCATCTGTCCGTTTTACTCAAAACGGCACTTGCCCGTTTTGATCAAAACGGCACTTGTCCGTTTCACTTAGCCGTTGCCGATTCTAGCATCTGTCGCGCTTGCCGATTGCTATACCCGTTTCGTGTGCACACCTCTCTGCCCTTGATGATAACGGCTCCTGTCCATTTCGCCTCTATTGGAGTTGACGCGCGTTGACTGCTCTTTTAAGCAAGGCTGCGTCTTTCTATTTATGATAGCTTAGTTAATTAATCAGACACTTTAATTAATTAGTTAAGTGTTCTACTTTAGTAAGAGTTTTACTTTATTTATTATTCCTATTTTGGAATTAGGGTTTGCTTGTAACCTATATAAGGAGCCTCTTGGCCTCCTTAGAAACTTGGCTGTTATTTGATAAATTGAGATATTCTCTTCAATCTCTGCCCCTTGTTCAAGTTGGTTGAACCTTGTTCTTCTTGAGTCTGCAATACTTGAGTCGTATACAAGTAAATCTTGGAATTGCATTATTGTGTCGTTTATCTTAGTGTGATTCTCACATTGTTGAGTCTAGTCCTAAGAATCCGATTCAAGACCCTTGACTTGAAATCGATTAGGGCTCTTAGCACAGGTTAGCTAAGTGGTCTAAGCTCGTACTTGTCGAGTTATTTATTTCCGCAGGAAATCCGTCTTTGAACAAAGATCAAAATTGGTGCTACGCATCCTAAGGAGCCAGGATCGTATCACAAGGGCCAAGGCAGAAGCAGACCGAGTTGAAGCACGAAGGATGCGCATAGCGCATGCGCACACCCCAACGGATGCGCCTAAGAAGACCGTCCGAGCCATCTTGGAAGACGAGCTTTGATCATGACTCTAGCATAAATACAAGACCGTTTGGGATCTTAGGAGAGTTGTGTCCAAGTTTGGGGTCAATCGCATGGGTAGATTGCAAGATGGTTCGGAGTGACCTAATTGTATGCACCAAGGTTGCGTATAAGCGCAACAGGCGTGTTCAAGAGGACCAAGTGTGTTCGGGTGAGGTTTCTTCAGGTGACCCGCCTTGTAACATGTATTTTGACATGTTAGGAAGGTGTGGGCCAAGTTTCAGCCCAAACGCATGAGGGAATTGGAAGATGGCTCGTGGGTATATTTGAATGCGTATTGACCGAGCCACGGTCAAGTGCGACTAGACCAAGAGCGAGCCATGGTGCAGCCAGCTGAGCGGAGCTTATGAGAAGCCTCTAGACTTATTTGTATTTAATTATGTAATTATTAATTAGCTAAGTTAGAGTTATTTCTTAGTTAGAACTCCTAGTTTGATTAGAATTAGAACTTGTAGTTTTACTTAAACTTGTACTAGGCTTTACCTATATATAGCCGATTGGCTTCATTGATAAATCAGGTTATTTTTACCCAAATTGATATTGAGACTTTGTCTTGGAGAGTATTTACTCTTGTTGTTCGTGGACTCGAACCTTGTGCTTTTCTTTCAGTTTCACAAGCTAGGGCTTAGGCAAGTAAAACTGAAGTTGCGGTCATTGTTTGTTCCTTAGGGTCGTAGGGCTGAACCTAATACAAGCAAGAACCTCACTAGTATTCATTTAGGTTAGTAGGCCAGGGTTGTTTGCTAATCAAGGCTTGTTCTCGTGAGTCTATCCACCAAATTCCATGTCAATCTCGAACCTTCGAACTAGATCGTTATTCAAGCACATCCTAGGCAACTAGGATCATATCAAATTTTAACATCTTTTTCTTCTTATGGATTGACCACACACACACACCACACAAGAACAAGCTTTTGTTCTTTCTTTCTTTTCTTTATGTTGGATGCCGAGAGAGAGAAAAGAATGATGAAAGGGTGAGTTTTAGGGTTAGTTATGGTTTCCTAAGGTCTTGTTTGGTTGGTTTAATTAAAGTATCGAACAGTTCTTGAAGTCTTGAGTAAAAGACTAAAACAATTATCCATAAAATACAGAATAATTTACACTGTCATTTTCTAGTAATTTCTAATGTGTCCAATTAAATTTATTAACTAGACAAGTAAACCAGGGATATTACAAGTTATATATGAATTTTTTTATATTTTTTACTATTTTATTTAGTATAAGATATTTTTCCTTATTTTATTTAATAGCAAAATTTTGAAAGAGGCATATACATAAGTATTTTATAGAAAAAATAAAATGGAAGGTCTAGAATAGTTATTTCTGAAAAAATTAGGACTAAAAATGGAGCTAACTAACGACGTTAGTCAAAGTCAATTGAAAAGTTAGGGACTCGGGTGTTAGGTTGCTAATGGAGAAAAACGTTGAGTGCCAACTTGACTAATGAAATAAAAGTTGAGTACAGATGGCTAGAATATATTTTCCCATTTTACTTTTTATTGGATATTATGGATAAAAAGGAGAGAGACTTACCTCGGGGGTAGATTTGGATAACATGAAAAATATTTAGGTGATAACAATTAAGGAAACACCAAGGGTATAATCGTCTTCTCACCTCAAGTCAAAGCCGGATCCCTGTAGACCTTGACTGACAAACGACACCTAGCTGCTGCCCCCGTTAGGCCAAGGATCCTGGGATGGTCGACATCAGCGCGGGGGGGGGGGGGGGCACACGGCGTCATCCCATCCCAGGATACCCCGACAGCACCCATGAGCGATATCTCTATAGTGATATCTGCATGTTGACGTCATCCTGTACGGTCCAACTGACGTATGCTGATGTCATCCTGGGCGTTATCTCCCCTTGATAGCGCCCACCCCTGGGGGTAACGACCTTTCTTCTTCGGCTATAAATACCACTCATTTCTAGATCAAGGGTAAGAGTTGATTCTCTAGGCAAATCTCTGCCAAATTTTACAGCCATACTAACTTAAGCATCGGAGTGTCTACGCCGGAGTCCCCCCTCTGGCACTTTGCAGGTACGGCGAATTACCGCAACAGTGATTCCTGACAGCCGTAATCTCTACCACGCTTCCCCAACAGTCCGGATCTTATCAAATCGGTGCTTTCATTGAGAGCTTTGGTTTTAATTAAGTGAGCATCCTTAATAGCCAAGCTCTGTTCTTCTGGGAATTGAAAGATTATGGCTTCTGATCCAGATCTGTCGTTGACTCAGTCCTCTAGCCTTCCATTTGATACTAGCAGACGACTTTTCGCTTTAGCCACGTCTGATGCTTCCACCTCGGTGCAAGAAGTTCCTCCAGAAATGTCAGATCTATCCCTTGATCAAGCAGTGGGAACATTTGTGTCCCAGCCGTATACTCCTTCATCCCAAATAGCGGGATCCAGTCATTTTACTCCCCAGTCGAGAGGATCCGTGATAGACGGCGCAAATAACCCTTTCGCGAGCTCGATTTCAGCTCTCCGTGCTCAGTTGGACCATTTAACGAAACTGGCTGCTAGATTCACGCCTAGTGCCTCCAGATCAGGCATCTCATCTCAGTTCATTTTCACTCCACCCATTATTACAGAACGACCACTGTCGTCCCCATTGCATATGAACGTCCCTTTGACGCTGCCTGTACTGAGTGCGCCAGTCAGTCTTGTACAGTTCGCTCATAGGACAGTGGAATTGTATGTACCTCAAGTACCTTTACTTCCCATTCCCCAAGAGGAGCGTTAATGGCGGGAGGAGGATAGAGGTCGTTGGGACGGTAGAAGGGGCAGAAATGATAGAGATATGTCTCCTGGAGGGAGCGAGAGGTCCAGCAGTAGGAGGCATCGAACTCGCTCACCAAGGAGCAGCAGTCCGACTCCCAGGCGGCATCCTGATCAAAATCCGCGAGATCGCAGGCGTCATTTGGAGATATCCCCACCTCGGCATGCGCGGGAAATTCTTGATGATACTTCTGGCCACCCCTTTAGCCAGCGTATAAGGCGTCACAGAGTTAGTAGACATGTGAAGCTCCCCTCAGAATCCTATGACGGCACTAGAGGTCCCATCTCTCATCTTAACAAGGTGAAGGACTTTGTGCAATTTCAGACCCACAATGACACTGCTTTGTGTCAGATATTTGTAATGACCCTGTCAGGGGTCGCGCGTTTGTGGTTCGAAGGTCTTTCGGGTGGGTCTATTGATAACTTTTCGTAGCTGGAGTCTAAATTCAGGAGCCAATTTAGTACTGCAGTCCCTATCAGGAAGTCAGCTGCTTCTTTGTTCGACCTACACAGGAAACCTCAGGAATCCTTGAGGAGTTTCCTCCATTATTTTGACACCGAGATGTCGTTGACGCCAGGTGTAACGGTTGATTTCGCTATCGAAGCCTTAAAGCGAAACTATTGTTATGGAAAGCTTAGAGATGCTTTAATGGTTGACCCGCCGGCAACCTTAGATGCGTTAAGGCTGAAAGCCCATAATTATGCAAGGATGGAAGAGAAAGAGAACAGGGACATGATTCGAAACATGCCGCCAGTTGTGCCTCCAGTCCATAACACTCCTGTTCCTGCTACTTCCGAAGATCGGTTCATGGATGATTATGCTCAGCGAAAGGATCACATTCCCAAGACATCTAATCGGAGAAGAGGCAACTCCTCAAAGGGAAAGTCTGGTGACTCTTCAGCCCAGCGGCAGGGTGATCCTCCTAAGGGGCGAGTTTATGACACAGATCATCCTTCCTTCATCCTACCCAGAGCAGAAATACTAGCAATAGTGGAGCAGCGAAACCTGCCCATTCGTTATCCTGCCCCTGTAAGACCGGGGGTGATCCTGGGAAGAAGAGAAAACGCCTATTGCAAATTTCATAAAGCTAAAGGACACTCAACCGAGGTGTGTCGAGAACTCAAAGCGGCGATAGAGCGTTTGGTGGAGGAAGGCTATCTGGGAGAGTTTGCCGTGAAAACACGAGAAGAGGCCAAGAGTAACCCAACAAATAGAGTAGCCGATGGCAGAGCGACACCTTCCCGTCCTCCAGGCCATGACACTGGTCTTGCGGGAGGAGGCAGGGAAATGCTTACGATCGATGATGAGAATATCCCCATCATTAGAATCATCGCTGGAGGAACACCTTATCTGGATGAGTCTGCACAGCTGACACCCGCGCTAGGGGATAAGCGGAAGCGAGCGGGTGTGCCAATCAAGAGTGAAGCGATAAGCGCCCTAGATCGTATGATATTGTCATTTTTCTGAAGAGGACGAGAGGGGTGTGGTGTATCCGCACAACGACACGCTAGTGGTTACACCCATTATCGCTAGCCATGGAGTTAGAAGAACTCTGGCTGACAACGGAAGCGCCGTAAACTTGTTTTCATTGGAAGCCTACAATCTTCTGAAGCGTCAGGACAATGAGCTTACGCCCTGCAAAAAACCCATTATTGGGGTTGACGGAGTCCCCATCCCAGTGACTGGAGTAACCACTTTATCTGTGTATTTTAAGGAGGATACCTCCAAATGGTCGGAGGAACTTCTCTTCCTGGTGGTGGATCTAAACCTGCCTTATAACGCCATATTGGGACGACCATTCCTCAACCGTTTCGGAGCTGCGATATCACAAAAGCACCTGAAGCTGAAATATCCATCCTGGGATGGTGTGGTCTCGATCCGAGGAAATCAAAAATTAGCGGCTGAATGCTACCTACTCATGACGCAGAAGAATTGCGATAGGTACGTGTACGTAACGGTGGACCCATACGAACAAAATGAGGAGAAACGTACTCAACCTGTGGACAAGATGATTCACGTCCCAGTTAACGGGGTAGATGGAGTTGTATTTCTGGTTAGCAATAACCTCAGTCCCGAGGAAAATTCCCAGTTAGCCCAACTGTTAAACAAATGCAAAGAAGAGTTTGCATGGAAGCCATCTGACATGCCAGGTATCTTGCGAGAGGTGGCGGAACATCGGCTCAACGTCAACCCAGACGCAAGACCAGTTCAGCAGAAATGACGTGCTTTCTCTGCTTAAAAAGCAGTGGCTGTCGAGAGGGAAGTTGCTAAACTTCTTGACGCTGGTTTTATTCGAGAAGTGCAATATCCCACCTGGTTGGCTAACCCTGTTTTGGTTCCCAAGCCTAGTGGAGAGTGGCGCATGTACATTGATTTTACAGATTTGAATGATGCTTGCCCCAAAGATTGTTACCCACTTCCTCGGATCGATCAGCTAGTTGATCAGGCTGCCGGGTACGCATACTTGAGCTCATTAGATGCCAACTCGGGGTACCATCAAATTCCCATGGCTAAGGAGGATGAAGAGAAGACTGCTTTCATCACTCCCAAAACCACTTATTGCTACACGGCGATGCCTTTTGGGTTGAAAAATGCTGGAGCCACCTTCCAGCGGATGGCGAATCAAGTCTTTGAGAAGCAGATCGGGCGAAATGTAGAGGCCAATGTCGATGACATACTAATCAAAAGCCGAAGCTTCGAAGATCACTTGGCTGACCTGGCGGAAGTCTTTGAAGTAATGAGGCGATATCAGATGAAGCTAAACCCTCGGAAATGCATGTTTGCCTTTCAAACGGGCAAATTTTTGGGTTACGTGGTCAGTCAAAAGGGCATTCAGCCTAATCCATCAAAAATCAAATCCATCAAAAATCAAAGCCATCCAAGACATGATATCTCCTCGAACTATAAAAGAGATCCAGAAGCTAACCGGGCGTATTATCGCGCTGGGGCGGTTTATCTCAAAACAAGGCGAAATGTGCCTCCCTTTCTTCAAGGTTATACGCAAGAAAGCCGTCTTCGGATGGACGGCGGAATGCGAAGAAGCTTTTGCAAGCTTAAAGGCCTATTTGTCATCCGACTTGGTATTGACAAGACTAGAGCCTGGCGATATCTTGTATTTATACCTTGGGGTTGCTGACGAAGTGGTCAGCGCGGTCCTTGTGCGAGATGACGATCACACGCACCGCCCCGTATACTTCGTGAGTCACATCTTGAAAGACGCCGAGCTGAGATACGCCCGTATTGAAAAAATAGCGTTCGCATTAGTACAAGCCACGCGGAAGATGGATCGATATTTTCAAGCTCACACCGTTATTGTACTTACGGACCAACCTTTAAAAAGGATATTTCGGAAGCCTGAATCCTCGGGGAGAATGCTGATTTAGGCTATTGAGCTTGAACAATATAGGTTGCATTATCGATCTCGACCGTCTGTGAAGGCTCAAATTCTGGCGGACTTTATCGCGGAATGCACTTTCACGCCTGATCCGTTAACAGAATTGACTGAAAAGGAAAAAGAAGAGTTGGATCTCCCCTTCCCTGAAACCTACACTGACCTGTGGGTTATTCACGTAGATGGTGCCAAAAATCAAGAGCTTGCCGGGGCCGGAATCTTCATGAGCGGGCCTCATGGCATCCATGTGCGATATGTCATCCGAATCCTACAGCCGCTGTCTAACAACGCCGCAGAGTACGAAGCGCTGTTAGTTGGGCTCAGGATAGGAAAAAGCATTTCCATCAAGGGAATACATGACTCAGGGAGGTTGGGAGACTTGTGACTGAAAGTCTGTGGAGACTCCAAGTTAATAATAGACCAAGTTCTGGGACACTCTCAGGCTAGGGAGCCCATCATGGTACAATACCTTGCTAAGGTGAAACGCGAGTTGATAGAAATAAAGAAATGTGGCATACAGGTTAGCTTCGAGCACATTCCTCGAGAGGATAACACCGAGGCTGATAACCTTACCAAACTCGCAGCAAACCCGGAAGCGTCCATACCAAAAGGGGTATACTACCGGGAGCTACCCGTACCTTCCTTTATGGAAGAACAGGCGACGCTCTGTGTAGAAGAAGGTGATAATGACTGGAGAATTCCCGTCATAAAATACTTAAAGTATGACGAGCTGCCAGCGGATAACGCAGAGAAGAAAAAAGTGCTCAAGCAAGCGGCACGGTGCACGTACTTCAATGGGGAACTGATACGAAGATGTTTCTCTCATCCGGTTGCCAGGTGCATAACGGAGCAAGAGGGCCTTCATACCCTCCGCGAAATCCACGAAGGAATTTGCGGCATTCATGCATCCGGCGGAACCCTGGCTGCGCAAGTGTTTAGATCGGGGTTCTACTGGCCCACAATCGGGAAAGATTGCCATGATTACATGCAAACCTGCCAGAAGTGTCAGGAATTCTCTAAGATTCCTTGCCAGTCTGGCACACAAATTCATGACATTATCGCTCCTTGTCCTTTCGCGAAATGGGGAATTGACATCCTTGGACCATTTCCGAAGGCGAGGTCTCAGCTAAAATTTATGGTTGTGGCGGTAGATTACTTCACCAAATGGGCGGAAGCTGAGGCGGTTGCCAACATCACGATAGAAAAAATCTGGCGTTTCTTCAAACACCAAGTTATCATGCACTTCGGAGTTCCCCGCGTGTTAGTTAGCGATAACGGAACGCAGTTCACCAGCCAATTCTTTAGAAACCAATGCGTGGAGTTCGGAATCGAGCAGAGATTCTCTTCCGTGGCTCATCCGCAGACCAACGGTCAGGCTGAGGTGACAAACTGAGCCATCCTTAACGGTGTAAAGAAGAACCTAGAAGGATCCAAAAAGAAGTGAGCGGACGAGCTGTCATATGTGATGTGGGCATACTGCATGACCTCAAAAACCACCACAGGAGAAACACCCTTCGCACTGGCTTTCGGTACTGAGGTCGTCACGCCCGTGGAAATTGGTACCATGAGCCTACGAGTGGCTTACTTCAGGGAAGAGCTAAATGAGGAAAGGCTGCGTGCGAATCTTGACGCGCTGCCCGAATTACAAGAGGAAGCTCTCCTGAAAATGACACACTATAAACAAAAGATGGCGTGTTATCATAATAGGCGTGTCAAAGAGCGACTTCTAAAAGAAGGTGACCTAGTACTCAGGGATCAACGAGCGACTGGTCAATGCCGAGGAAAGCTCAGTCCAAACTGGGAAGGGTCATACCGTGTTACCCGTATTGTCGGGAGAGGAGCGTACCATTTGGAGACACTCGACGGTACCCCCTTACCGAACTCCTGGAATATCGCTCGTTTGAAATTATATCATGCTAGATTTTGATTTATCTCTGTACCTTTTCACTAACGCTAGCCCTAACCCCTGCTAACGCTCGAGTAATGAGCTTTCTTCTGTTTTGTGGCTACGTGTATGTGTGCAGGCGATATCGGAAAAGAGGTTGCTAGGAGTGAAAAGTCATATCCTTGTGATGGCCTGTCCTGATCCGACGGCTCACTAAGTGAGGGCACGCCCCGGCACACCTAATATTTAGCGTTAGGAGTGAAAAGTCCTATCCTTGTGATGGCCTGTCCTGATCCGACGGCTCACTAAGTGAGGGCACGCCCTGGCGCACTTAATATTTAGCGTTGGGAGTGAAAAGTCCTATCCTTGTGGTAGCCACGTATGGGCCATAAGAAGAGGCACGCCCCGACAACCCCTGGGAGTGAAAAGTCCTATCCTCGTGATGTCTGGATCCACCGACTCACTGAGTGAGGGCACGCCCCAGGATTCCTGAAGGTGCAAAGGCCTCATCCTTATGACAACCATTCTCGTGGAGACGGCTCGTTAGGGAGAGGCACACCCTAAGGAGATAATAACTCCATTTTGGAAGTGAAAATCCTATCCTTGCAGCCGGGCTGATGTAGACGGCTCGCCAATGGAAGGCACGATTCCAGGGTGAGAGGGTAACGCCGAAAGTGAAAATTCCTAGCCTTGGGAGGGCCTGTCCTGATCAGACGACTCACTAGGAAGAGGCACTTTCTGGCTGATCATGGAAATGCAAAAAATCACGAAATCCCTGGTGAAGTGAGCTGGTTGAGAAAGCGATAACAAGTGACACCGATACCCTAGAATGGCGGCGGATCGGCTCCTATGGGAAACTCGTGTCTGTTATCGCTTATTTCTTACTAATAACATTAATTGAGAGTGTGCAGGATATCTCTGACTACGAGAGATCGCGACACTCGAGGGGATAAAAGAGTTGTATGACTCGTCGGCAAAGTAGACGTGAAGCCAACCACGCTGATGATGACGAGGTTTAAGGGATAGGGCCTATTCGTTATCTCTTTTGATCAAGGAAAGAAGAATGCTTCTTTTAGGAATGTGCTCCCTGACGAGGCCAGACAACGGTTAAGTCGAATATGACAAAGACCGTTAACATGATCAGGGCGATAAGAACACGAAGGCCACACTACAAGAATTCAAAGAAAAAGAAATACATGGGAAAGGAAAATGGCACAGACAAAAGCTGATATCATAGAAGTGTCATTGTTCAAATACCCATGAAGGGATACAAAAATATACAAAGGCGAACAAAAAAGGGGAACGAAGGCAATAACACCCTGCCTACTACTGGTCCTCGAGAATCCCTTCCTCTGGGTAGCCTTTCGATCTGGCCAAGCAGAAGCCCTCGTCATTCAGACCGGAGGAATTCTTATAAAAGACGTTAGAAACAGCGTCTTCGTCATAAAGTTCTTCCCCGTGAATCTCCACAAAGTTGTTAGCCATGATAGAAGCAGTCTTTTCAATGTACCAGTGACACTTGATTGTTGTTTCCGCCTCAAGCGCTGTTTTCTCTTCTACCAAAGTTGTTTTCTCCTCTGCCAAGGTTGTTTTCTCCCTTTCGAGAGCGATAATCTTTGCCTGTTCAACCGCCAGACCAGCATTAGAGTTAGCCAGCTGTTCCTTCGCTTCCTTTACCTCCTCCTTGGTTGCCTCTAGGGCCTTCATATATTTGTCTCGCTCTTCCAGTAGCCGCTATTTTTCCTCTTGCTCCCGCAAAAGCTGGGCTACGGAAGTGGCAAGGTCAGCCGCCTTTTGCGAGGCGCGCTCAGTGTATTGATGAAATTCGAGGAACCCAGTGAAAAGTTTGGAGCGCAGCAAGTCGGCTTGCTCTTCGTCTCCCACAACAGCAAAGGTACTTCGTTCTTCAGGAGACGTCAGCATGTATACAGCCAAGAATGAAGCAGTAACGGCTGAGTTATCGCCCCCCATGGTCGCAATCCCCGAACTACGAAGCGTAGTCATATCAACCTGATGAGTGATGGGCCTAGTGGCGTCATATGAGCTTACGTCGGCCATAAGATTGGACACTACTGTCCCTTCCCCAAAGCGTTTAAGCATGGAAGCATCGGAAGGGACAAAAACCACGGCAGCAGGAGAAGGAGGATGGTTGGAAGTGGAACCTCCCTGGGGCCCGGTTGTCTCATGAGGCTGGTTAGAAGCAGAACCTCCCTGGGGAACGAATGCTCCTTGGGGTTGATGGGACGAGAAACCCGACAGCTCGTCAGTATAGACTGCATTGGAGGGAAAGTGAAGCATTTCCGAACCAAACGAAGGTGGAGAAGTCCCAAAAGACCCAAGCATAGCTACGTTCTCAAAAATGTTGTAGAAGACTTGTGCTATCGCTAGCAGTCGGTCCCTCTTACTAGTTTTGCTATCGTATGTCCGGTGCAATGGAATTAACAAAGGAATCAGGAAAACTCAGTAATTTTTCCCGAAGCTGACACGACGCAAAGGGAGTAATGATTCCTCTAGAGGACAAGAGAGGCAGCCCTTGGTGAACACTCGGGCTCGTTTTCAGTTGAGCTTATGATAACAATTAAGGAAACACCAAGGGTATAATCGTCTTCTCACCTTAAGTCAAAGTCGGATCCCTGTAGACCTTGACTGACAAACGGCACCTAGCTGCCGCCCCCGTTAGGCCAAGGATCCTGAGATGGTCGACATCAGCGGGGGGGGGGGGGGGAGGGAGGGGAACCCACACGGCATCATCCCATCCCAGGATACCTCGACAGCGCCCATGGGCGATATCTTTACAACGATATCCACATGCTGACGTCATCCTGTACGGTCCAGCTGACGTATGCTGACGTCATCCTGGGCGTTATCTCCCCTTGATAACGCCCACCCCTGGGGGTAACGACCTTTCTTCTTCGGCTATAAATACCACTCATTTCTAGATCAAGGGTAAGAGCTGATTCTCTAGGCAAATCTCTGCCAAATTTTACAGCCATACTAACTTAAACATCAGAGTGTCTATGCCGGAGTCCCCCCTCCGGCGCTTTGCAGGTATGGCAGATTACCGCAACAGTGATTCCTGACAGCCGTAATCTCTACCACGCTTCCCCAACAGTCCGGATCTTATCATTAGGGTATATTTGTCAAATAGATTATAGTCACGGGACTGGTTTGAAGAGGGAATAACAGTGCGAGT
This sequence comes from Viola odorata, assembly GCA_963691705.1. Lineage (NCBI taxonomy): Eukaryota > Viridiplantae > Streptophyta > Magnoliopsida > Malpighiales > Violaceae > Viola > Viola odorata. The sequence goes on along the minus strand of OY829540.1, from coordinate 727,046 downwards.
ATAATTTTTTTTGGCTCAATGAGTAAGTCTACCCTCGCGTGCGTTTCTAAAATCCTTTATTTACTGATACGTTTGTCTACATTGACTCAATTAGGCCTTGATTTTAAATTGTGTCTAATTTAATAATAAAAAATTATTTTATTTACCCATCTGGCAGTTTCTATCATTAATATATAAAATAAAATATGGGCCCCGCTAGTTCTAATAAGATTTCTTATTCGCTCTACATCATTCCTACACACATCTTCCTCTCCTCTCCCATCTCTCCATTTCTTCCATAACCACCGTGCACCACCACCATCTGTACCAAAAGACCAAACCACCATCATTTTCTCCATTTTCAACTTCACCTCAAGCAACAACTATATCCCCCGCCATCAATTGAGAGTATGTAGAATTTAGCTCATTGGTTCTTATTTGTCGAAATACCATTTTTCTCTATCGTCAAAGGCGCCGTTAGTACTGGCTTCGATTTCGCATTTGCTTGGGTTGTGGGCGAGATCTCTTTTAGGAACCAAAGCTTCTGATCATCATATCCGATCAGAAACTTACTTTTGAGGATTGAAAAGATTTCGTAGCTGAGCGTATCTGTGTCAATGCTCAGCTCTTGCATTTCTGATAGCCGATTGAAATCCATTTCTCACAAAAAAACAACAAAAATAAACGACTATTGTTTATTTCAATTTGGCAAACAAAAATAACGCCCAAGAGTTTGGTTGCCAAATTTTGATGTTGGAATTGGATGTTTCCACACTAAAAAAGAAGGGGGAAATGGAGAGTAGGAAACTTGAAAAGAATGTTCAATGAACCTGATAATATATTACGGATGGGTATGTGTTTTAGAGTGAAAAATAGAGGATTAGTGACTTGAACTTCTCTTTAGATCTTGATGAGAAGCTCTCTTCCTTGATCTTTGAATGTCCTAAAATGGTCACAACTTGTGATAAATGCTCCAAAGCTCAAGTTAGAATTGGTAGGTGAAGTGTTTAAAAACAAAGATGAATGTGATTAATGAGATGTTGATTCAATGCTAGAAATTATGATTGAGAGGTAGTAAATTCAGAGAGAATTTGGTCGTTGTGTGTATTTATGATAGCTTACTTGATTATGCCTAAAAATGAGGGGTTTATATAGGACCCAAAACTTAGCCTCTAGGGACAAGAGCGTCATTTTCTCTTTGACGAAAACTTGTACTTCAAGGCGCATTAAATGCTTTAACAATCATGATTTTAGCATTTCTCTCTTTAGCCAAAAGAGAATGTCTATTTTTCAGGTGCATTAAATGAGCGTCGACTCCTTTTTGCAGGGGGTTTAAATGGCCTTGTACTTGGCCTGCAAGAGTGGTTGGAATGTAGGTGAAAAAGTCTGACAGTCGAAAGAGCTCAAGTCTAAAGTGAAGCGCCATCTTGCCCTTTAGCTCGCCTTGAGTGTGCTTCGTTGGGCTGCACTCGCTTTCAAGCTTGGACACACGTTTGTTCTTGCTTCCCTCATGCCAAGCGTTTGAGCGCGTTCCTCGTGTGAGCCATGTTTGAGCTCGTTTCCCCTGTCCCAAGCGCTTGGGCTCATTTCGCTTGGGCCTAGAGAGGGAGCGAGGGTGCTCTTGATCGCTTTAGAAGTGAAACATGTGCTTCTCGCCTTTTTTAGTGAATCACCTTCTTATTTATGCGAAATACGCTTTTAATATTTTAAACGAATCATAAATATATTATCAAAATCAATTGTAAATTCTTATCTAGAGCTAGCTAATACCTACATCTTCAACCAGATCGACCAGCGTCGCAAAAAGTGCACCACCGATGATGGTGTAAATTTAATTGCTTAGAAAATCTTGAGGTGAAGGATCGATCGAGGAGAGCGCAAAATAGAGAGCAATGATTTTTGACATGCAAATCTAGTGTAGTTGGTCGATCTAGTCGAAGATGGAGGTGACTGGTTTCAATGATGGTGAAAATGGTGGTTGTTTGGGGTGAAATTGTTGGTGGTGGTTTGGTTGTTTTTGGTGGAGATGGTGGTGTTGCACGATGGTTATGGAGGAGTGAAGAGGGGTTGTTGGTGGATAGGGATGATATGTTGTGTCTTTGTTTTAGTGCACGGATCATCTGAGCCTAAAAAATCTTATTAGGATTAGTGGAGTCTATTTTTTTTTGTATAATTTTTTAATGATAGAAAATGTCAGCTGGGTAAATAAAATAATTTTTTGGTAGTCAAACTCGGCAGTTCGACCGGGACACCCGACGATCGCCCACCAAGCGGGGTTTAAAAATCCCAGAAACCCTCTCAAAGCGATTTTTTTAAATTTCGGTGTGTTGGTCAACGAAATTTTAACCATTACATCAACATTATATTTGTGTTACTCCCTCCGTTTACTTTTAATTGTCACTTTCCTACGTTTTTCTACTGTTTGGAGTACTTGTCATTTTATCTTTTTCGAAGCATATATTTTGTGCAAATGATAAATTTTTTTTGTTGAATCAACCCAATTTGATGATGGTGTGGTAATTTGAGTGGAAATTAAAAGAAAAAAATGAAACAATGAGGAATAAAATAAGTCCGTAAATCAACGGTTTACATTTTTCTACTATTCCAAAAAGTCATTTAAAAGTAAACGAAGGGAGTATTATATAACAACATATAATATAAATTTTTCATTTATTTTTTGCACATAGATGGAAAAGTAAGAGGGGTTTATTTACTATCCAAGTAACGGCTCCAGGGTAGGATTTCCCCGTGGAGATTTTTTCGGGTATATTTGCCGGATGTAGGTAGTTTCGGGGCTAATTTAGAAAGAGAGTGGTTGTTGTGGGGCTGAAAACGTCTTTCTGCCGCACGCTTCGTCCCAGTCCCAGACCAGACCTAATCTCAAACTCGCTTCCAAGCAAAAGAATCAATCAGTGGCAAAGCTATCAAACAAAAACTTGCAAATCTGAAGGTGATCGCTTTCAGGGTTTGTAGTCCATTTCGCCAAAATTAAATTGTCAAGGGTGATTTTCGTTTTGTCTTCATTACTGATCATATGCTTGACTGTGTTTGGGTTGGTATTAGTGTTTGTGTTGAAGAGACGGACAGTAGCGAGAGACGGGCAGACAGGGAAGGAATCATGGCTGGAGCTGCAAGTTTCAGGAATCTAAAGATCAAGACAAGCACTTGCAAGCGTCTAGTGAAGGAGTTGCATTCCTACGAGAAAGAAGTTGAGAGAGAAGCTGCTAAAACTGCTGACATGAAGGAGAAAGGAGCTGACCCTTATGACCTCAAGCAACAGGTATTTTTCTTTCCAATTCCTTCCTTTGCGTGGCGCCTGGGGATTTCTCAGAAGGAATGCAAATGCAGTGCAACCCCCGATACATTGCCAATGCTTTACTTCTGCTACTTAGTGTACACTTGACCAATCTTTGTAGATACTGGAAAGTGATGGGTACTTCTTTTGGTATATTTTGGTTACTTTTTCTTCTTCTTTTTAAAATAATTAGATATAGAATTTTCCGCATTCCTTAGTTGAGAGACTGAGAAAGAAAGATATAAGTATAACAAACATGAAGGATGTGTTAGGGTTTGGTCCGTTTTAGTTATTTTGTTCCTTTAACAATGTCGAATGGAGATCCATAGACTTGCTAATTTGAGCGGCATACATTTCCTAGGCTTCTCATTTTAAATGTTGAGAATGCAACATAATGAAAAGGATATCCCCTTGTTCTTAGTTATGCTGTAGAAACGGGGTTTGTCATTGAATTTGCTACCATCATCCTTGTTTTGAACTAGTAGTTTCCACAACTTCCACCCTTTCGGGTGATCTTTTCCAGTAGAATACCAAATAGATACTCAAATCCAATGAGTGAACTGGTTTCATATTATGAGGTTTTTTGTAGTTCTTTTCCCACTTTGGCATGTGAACCCTTTTTTTTCTTGGTTGATTTGGACAGGAAAATGTGCTGGCTGAGTCAAGAATGATGCTACCAGATTGTCGCAAGCGTCTTGAGGCTGCACTTGCAGACCTAAAAGGAACTTTGGTTAGTATTACATCATGAGTTGGCTGTCAACTTAAATGCTGTTGATTAAATGTTGTAGCTCGTGAGTTGCCCTACAATTCTGCAAAAGTTAGCTCCTGTTGTGAGTAAATTATGAGATTTATTAACTTAGAATGATGGACTAAGCTAAACTAGCAGCTAAGCGGGAATACCATAACAAGAGTCAAATTTATTTTTTGTTTGTCTGACCCGTCTTGGCACATGTATCAGACTAGCTTCTTGGTAGGACTTTACCATATTTGTGTAATGATCTTTTGCTGAGCCCGGGAGAATTTTGTACTCTTTTTTTTTTCTTCTGCTACAGATGTTTGCGCACAAAATTTCCTTTCTTCTATTGGCAAGTGGAGTTATTATGTTTTCATTCTCTCGTACATTCATATGGAAATGACATGTGGATTCAATTTCCAGGCTGAGCTGGAGGAGTCTGATCATAAGGAAGGCCCAGAAGTTGGGGATGCACGAAGCACTATCACAGAGGTTGAACAATTGTTTCAAACAACACATGTTTGAATCTATATTAACCGTCTCCTTGTAAGAGTTTGACATTGATTTATGAATTTGCGTGGTATATTTTCCTGCTCAAACTAGGTGCATAATTTGTAGGCTTAGCACTTTCATGAGTTTGTGAACTTTGCTTTATGCAAAGCTAGAATCCGCTGAAATATGATATTTTGAGGATGGTATTAAATCAACTGTCTTGGCATTTGTTTTCTGCTGCAAATTGAGTTTCTCTGCAAGGCGTTGATGCTCGTTGTAAACTGCAGCTGTCTTGTTATGAATTATGATGACCCCTGGAACAAAAAAGTACTACTTACCACCGCAGTTGATTCGTCAAATTCTGAGAGTATAATGATAGGGGAACTAGGAAAAAAGTTGAACTCAATTTGTAATTTAGGGCAAATAAAAGTTGTTTCTTTTTATGTAGAATGCTATTTGGAAATCAATTACAAGTGCTTTTTTAATTCCCTTCCCAAAGAAAACACTCAAGAGTCAATTGCAATGGAGGGCGACGTAGTGTTTCAAAATTTCAAATCCATCTGAGATGGAGGTGTTACGGGTGTCCATAATCCATTTTCGGACATCGCAAGTTCCATACCTTGCAATGGAAAAAGCGCCGAGCTAACTACGAGAGGAATACGAACACTATAATGCAGACAGTATAGAAATTTGGACATAAAATACGACAGTTCCTTATCATGTTCACTCCATACCTGATTGCTATTTTCTTTTTCTTTCTTTTATGGTTCATATTCCGAATTGGGATAGTCTACCAAGAGCTCATAATTGGTAGAGCTCATAATCCCCAAGTCCTGTTTTCAAGGATGAGGCTAGCCACCACAACACTTGATACCCATCAGTTCTGCTGGGGTGTAAAAAACTGTAGGCAATGCTAAAAAAAGTGCAAAGTATGTACATCCGTCAGAAGAAACTCTTCCACGTTAGTACAGAGTCTACAGACTACCCAGCTAGAAGCCTTGGCTAAATATCATTCATAAATATGCATCCTTAAATTCTGGAACAGATGAGTACATGAGATCTCTACACAATTCCCAAGTTTACAGTGACAGATTAGTGAAGTTGAACCATTCTCTCGCTCATGAGAATTGATCACCTGCAATTTTTTCATACTGAGTCGCGAGACCCTCTCCTGAGCTTCCTACGGAATGGTTTGCATGCCACAACGCTTAGATCAACTGCTGCTGCTAGTGCCATAAAGATTGCAGCATCTTCAACACAAGTGACATGCCTCATGGCCAACTGAACCAGTGGTTTGCTATGCTTCCCTTCCCCTAGCACTCTACAGCTCATGACGAAACCACACACAGCTAACCCCAATCCTGAAAAGTCTCCACTACTTTGTGGGCTTGGTATAGGAGTTGCTGCACCTAACATCCGTCGGTCAGTGTCTATGAAGAACTCTCCACCCTTTTCAGCACTGATGAATATCTCTGACATGAGCACATCACCCACCTCCTGCCCTTCAGACAAAAGGTGAAATCTGCAGCAAATCGAGTCTCTAACGCCACGCTCACGCCATGCCTCTAGCTTCCCCCACGGCTGCCAGCTCTCAGGCCTGCAAGCATCAGGACGAACAATCAACCAAGCTCCTGGGTTGGACCTGGAAACCCAATCACAACCTGTCGATGGCACAAATGGAGTAGTAATGAAGGCTGCCGCAACAGCCGAGCCAGAGAGATCATGTATCTTCACCTTCCATCCTTTCCGTTCTCTTCTTTCATTTTGCAGCTCGACGCCATTTGCAGAAGTTGACCAATAGGTGCTCAACGGATCCATCTGGGTTACCCTGTCATTTCATAGCAAAAAAGCTTCCTTAACAACCATCTAATACTTGGAACTTCATAGATGCAACCTATTAGGTTATAGGGAACCGATGAAATTACTCAAACAATAAACTGATGCTAAACCAGTGCACGCAAAAACAATGGTTAGTACTAAAAAAAATGGTTTCTCAGAATGCGTGATGAAGAGCAAATATAGTATATAAACAAGGTGCAGTTCTTCTCCTTTTCCAAAATTCATCATTGCAGGCTGTGCGTGCATGTATTAAACTTTGTTGGCCAGAGAATTTCAATCGGGAAAGAGATCCTAAAATCAGTGTAGCCGCAGCAAAAACAATCGGGGCAGTCTCATCAATATAACAAACAAGGAACAAAATTTAGTAGTTTGCTAAAGCGAGGTGACTGTATAATTCATATCACCTGTCACAACTGAACTTGCAGCTGAATATGGGCTGTTTGATGGAGCCTTGAAGCTGAACTATCTGAGGACTTGATGTGGTTACATCTTCAAACTGGAAAACATATCTTGGATCCGGATCCAGTTTCACTCTCAAATGAAGCTCAGCACCTGGTTTCCTGCTCTCCTGCTTGTTTTTTCCAATACCTATCCACCCATTAAAAAGAACAGCTGCCTTACCCTCACCCCATTCAGGACATACCTCCAGCTTAAATGTTCCTATCTGCTGTCTTTTGATGCCAACACCACAATGGGACTCCTTTCTCCCTGTGAAAACAGCAACCTCAAGACAGGGATGATGAGTGTAGAAACAGCCTGGTGCCAACAAGGTCTTCAGATCAGATTCTTCAAGATAAAAGTTCGAGGCAATGCTGTGAGTATCAGGTATTGCTTCAGGTGATGATACTAAGGGAACTGATGTTGTTTGAACAGGGAAGCCTCGAAGCCGTATCTTACATATGCATGGACAGGAGAGTGCATGAATTCCAGAATTTAAAGACTCTAAAGCTGTTCCAGGAACTCGTAGCCCAAGGGAACCTATTGACAGCCTGGTAAAAGCCTGAGGATCCATTCTGGTCACAAATCTTTCATCATTGGACCAAAGGCTCTGTGCTTGGCCAGCTCAAGAACTCTGTTGCATTGATAACATATAGTAATGAGTTAAATGAGTAGGGAATAATACAAAGCTGTCCACTCTTAAATGAATAGGATGCAATTGCTTCTCCTTCTTTTTTCTTTTCTCTTTTTTTCTTTTCGAGAGAGAATTTCACACCACTAGAATAGCACTTCCACTTGCTTAACATTTATGATTTTTTTCTTGGGAGGTTTATAAGCATGCCCACGAAAGAAGTTATAACACAATTGTTACAGCATTTTATAATGCAGTCTATTGGTCAATCCAAATTCTATATCAAATCCAGTAGTAAAATGTGTCAAAATAAAGAAATGAAGAATTTGCTTCATCATTCATTGTTACCTAAGCTTAAGACATTACAGGAGTGGAAAACGAAAAACAATACAAGAGAAACTAAAATATTGCTCCAATGCTAGGATAGGAAGATCCTAAACTTACAAGATCGAAATTTCAGTGCCTGGGTAAGCCTGCTGTACCAAATATTTAAACGTACCAGACCCCACCTGTATGTCCCGGATGAAGTGTCCATCACAAACAATACAATAGAAGCTAGTTTTAACAGAGAACCTTCTATTGTATACACCCAGGACCCTATGCTAGGTTTTATCCCCTGGGTGTATTCGATATTCTCTCCCCTGAATACGCAAAAGCATGTACAAAAACAAGCCGAATCCAGAAGGCTAGTAACAGTTTATACTCCCACATCCTGTATGTTACATGAAAAATCTAAAATTTTTAACTTCCATTCCTTAACAGCACATGCATGAGCATCCATTTATGGGATTGGATCAAGATTATAAGAATACCACCATGGCAAACTAACCAGAATGGATCACCTGGGAGATCATAAAAACAAGAGACTACATTTTCTCACACTCTTCCTCAATAATTGTGACAACAGGAATTAGAAAACTGGAAATTTAAGGGTGCAAGATCACATTTCCTTAAACTGCAGTGTACAAAATAAGTTCCCAGCAGGATGATGCAACTCAAGAGTTAAAATGCATAGAACAAATCACAATTCTTGTACACCATCAACCGGCCTGCCTCCATCATCAATGGAATCATAGTATTTCCATATAGAGGAACTCCTGACTTTGCCCAATTGTTATCGGTGCATAAAAGTGTTTTTAAGAAGTCTTAAGTTGCGGGATTCGTCAGATTTCCTAAAATTGGGGTCATGGGCTCTTTGACTAATCATGAATGTATGGATAGAGGTTATAGAGCAGGAGAATGCTATGATATAGTCAGTTGAACACTAAAACGAATTAGATGATTCCTCGGTTGAACTTTGCAACATTAAAGAAAAACCCATATCACTCCAACGTTGACCACAAAACCACAAAAGCGGCAAAGTTGAGCGAAGAAGTGAATCGCTTCATAGTTCTAACCTTTTGGAATTCAAAATTTTCATTTTCAACTCCACCAGCCAAACAGAATAGATGAAACGAAATTGAGCAAGAAGTGGACTACCCACCGGCATATTTCCATCAAACACCAACTAGTTTTGAACACATGAACAAAATTAAAAACACAGGAAAGCAAGAAAACGAGGGAGACGCACCTCAACATCTTACTTGGAGAAGCTCCAATCGAGCCAGAAAGCTGAGGATGGACACAGAATTAGCAGAGAAGTAAAGGCACCATTTGTATGTCCAAGCACCAACACATTAGCTTAGACTTTATTTATTTAATTTTTTATCAGCACATTAGCATAAACTTTTGTTGAAAAAATTAATCACACTTTCCTATATATACTTTTTTATAACGCATTTGTCGAAGATTTTCGAAACTGGTCCGACCAACAAATTGATGACTCGGACCTCAGTCTGGTTTGCTTCCTTATGCAGACTGGATACTGGATAGGCAATTAAACTGAAAAAATTTCAGCTGTATCACGATTGAACCATCCGATTTGGACGGTCGGACCTTGGGTACATAATATTATTGGCAAAAGACGTTTTGGCACAAAAGGTTAGTAAGTTAGTATACTCTATACTCTGTCACCCAACTTTTATCTCGGGTTGAATAGACAACCAACATTTACTCTGATAGATGTTTTGGTATTCAACACCTTAGATATTTTCACACATAAATACTCAACTTTTCAACTAACATTGTTAGTTTGTAACCTTTTTCCGTTAATTTCATTAAAAAATTATTTTATAATAAATAAATAAAATAATAAAAATTCAAGAAAAATAATATAAAGATGTCGAAAATTACATAAAATAATTTAGAATATGTAAAATCAAGTAAAAAACTTAAAAAATGACATAATAATTCATGAAATAACTAATTAAAAATAAATTTAAAAATTGAAATTATGATTTTTTAACTTATACTCCCTTCTTTTTCAAAAGGTCATCGTTTTAACTGAGTCACACATACGAAGACAATTATTGATTTCAGTTATCAATACACTCCACTAATTATCTCTCTTTACTATATTAATTACTCCACTTTAAACTGAGCAATAAAAAATAAATTTACTTTAAATTGATTGATTTAAACTTTATAATTTATAAAAATAATAAAAATTATAATTAAAAAATACCAACTAGCCTCCTAGTAAATGTAAATAAGATAACTATTTAAAAAGAATTTTTTTAGTCTAAATTGACAACTAATTAAAAAAGGAGAGAGTATAATAGAAGAGAAATTATAATTATTTAGAAATGCATAGACATAATTATTACAAATAAAAATGAAATTAGTAAATAAACTTATTTCCCTAATTACAACCGCCATTTTCAACTTAGCTTTCCGATAAAAGAAAAAGGTGTTTTTTTAGTTTTTTTAAACACAACCGCAATTATAATTATTTTTATTTATCTGACCGGCGATGCTTGGTCGTTGATAGCGCTTCCGGCACCATTTTAAAGGGTTTTATATGTACTTATGATTTTATAACGATAACGATGTGAAAAAGAAAAAGGTGAATAGAGAAGATCGTAGTTGTGTTGTGTCGTGCAAAGAAAAGTAACAGAAAGGAGAAAGTTTATTTTTTTAACACTACTACTATTTTATAATTATTTTTGTGATTTTTAATAATTTTTATGTGACTTATAGGTTTATAATTATTTTTTTATCATTCTTTTAATGAAACTAACGGAAAAAATTAGAAGTTAACACCGTAAGTTGAAAAATTGGGTCGTGTGTGTCAAATTGTCCAATATGGGTAATGTTAGGTGTCAAAATGTCCAATGGAGTAAATATTGAGTATAAGTGTCCTAATTAACCCCCAAAAATATTGGATATCAAAACATCTTTTGTATCTTTTCAAATTACTAGACTTTTAAGCTTTAAATTAAAATTAGTGTTTTAATTATTTGAAACTATTTTGTTTGTCTTAAAAAAACAGCTAACTTCTAACAATTTTTTTGACTTGTAAGCTATAAATTAAAATAAAAGGAAAAACTACAACTACAACTACAAATATGAATATGAATAGGCTATCATAATGATCTAATTTAAGGCCCGATCTGCAGTTTTTTTATAAAAGTAAAATCAGATTAAACCGTTTCAATTCGATCCGATCTCAATTTTACTCGTACAATTTTCAAAAAAAAAAATTGAACCAAACTAATTAGTTCGGTTTGATTTTTGAAAACTCCTAACAATTTTCACGGTTCGGTTTTTTGAACACCGCTTGCAATTCTCACGCAGAAATGGAAGGAGCACAACTTTTGTTTTGGATTGACAAACACTGCGTCATTGCCAAAACTCAAATATCAATGGATGTGGACAGCTTCCATTTACATGTGGAGGCATGAGCTTCTGGGACCCATTTATTAAACCACTCTAACCATCGGAACATGCAAGCAAGACAGCAAAGAGGATAAGCTTAATGACTTCTGGTGTGTATAGTGTGTAATGTATGCTAGGATGGCAGGGTATTATACTCCTCTTTGTAAGCATTGACCATTGACTTTTACGGCGCATTTGTCTTGTGAAATGTGAATGTTAGAATGTTTTTCACACCAACTGGAAATCTTGAAAAATGAATGCTCAAAAACTTGCTTCTTCATTTTTCCTTCTTCAAGCAGATAAAAAATCTTTTAAAAAATTGTTGACAATGACATGGCTATAAACGTACTGTATAAAACAGCTCATCTAATTATAATCTAAACCAAGGGTTAAACCGAACGACAGGAAAACAAGCAAAAGGTCTGTACTGTGTGTACACACGCGTGTTACTGTTAAACCTGGATAATAGCAGACCAACTATGCAACAGTCTCAGCCAAAGAGAAACAGCCCCATCAATTATAGTGTCTGTGCCTAAGACGACAGACCTCCAAAAGCCCCCAAGTCCAAGCAATCTGAGACATTGCAGTAAATACAAAAATACCATTCCTACAGTGACAACTTCCCATAATGGAATTGCTCAGACATAATAATATATATATATATACACACACATGAAATGAAAGCACCATATTATAGAGCAGTTGCATGGTATTAACATATGCAGAAGCTAATTACGAGTACAAACACTGAAAGAGTTATGGGAGAAAGCAGATTTGAGGATAACATGATGGGGAGGAATCACTTCCATCTCTTGAAGAACTTCCCCCTCTTGTGCTTCCCAAACATCCCATGCTTACCAAACTTCCCATGCTTGAACTTTCCATGCTTGAACTTTCCACGACCATAGCCATGACCATAGCCATGAAAACCCCCATGTGCAAGATGATGACCACCATGTGACATATGGTGAGCCCCATAAGCAGCAGCGGCAGCCGCTGCACCTCCAGCTAACAATGCCCCCATACCACCAGATCCATGCCCTGTAACCATCAGTGTTTTTTTTTTTAGTAAATCAGCATTCAATCAACAACATAAATGAAATGCACAGACGATCTCCGCAAAAGAATCAAAGCCATGCTTAGGACTAATCAACGGAACCTATCAAGATCAAGAGGCCTTAACATGCAACACATAAGGACAAGTCAGATTAACACTTAAAACTATGTTAAACAAAAACATTGTGTCACAATATGCTTGTAACAGCAACACATGGAATAGTTTTGTTCAATCTAAGGTGACAAACTTATCAAACATATCAACCTAATGACCTGTGGTAGCATAGAAAAACACCTCTAGTAGAAGGTTGTCGAGTGTGATAGAAATACAACTACATGAAGAAAACATCTATCAGGTTCAATGCGTGTTAGACAGAAACAAAAAACAGCACTCTAACCACTTAACCAATATGGATTTATACTCACCATCAATGTATTCAGTTGTATGCACAGTCAATTTATTTGGAAAAGAAAAAGGTAAGGATTCTGGAACTGGTCTTCTATCGATTCACTACCGAATGTCTAAAACTTCTGATTGGAAGTAGAGACAAGCCCAACTCTAGAGACTGTATAAAATTAACAATATGACAATCACAGGGAAATACTGTCCAGTAAAAATAGCATAGAAAGGTCATCAAAAATACCTGAATGATGTGGTGCTGATGGGCCTGGATAACCAGCCAGTGGGTAACCTGAATGAGGATAGCCACCTTGATGAGGATAGCCAGCAGGTGGGTATCCACCAGGAGGAGGATAACCTGCAGGTGGGTATCCACCAGGAGGGGGATAACCTGCAGGTGGGTATCCACCAGGAGGATAACCTGCAGGTGGGTATCCACCAGGAGGGGGATAACCTGCAGGTGGGTATCCATGTGGAGGAGGATATGGTTGAGGAGGATAGCCGTGAGGAGGGTATGATCCAGGTGGGTAGTGACCAGAAAGATGTGAAAACAGTCCTTTGTCAGACTCATTGCCGTTATTGTCCTTTCCGCCTCCCATTTCTACTCAACTTGAAGTCAACTCTGCAGAAATTAAAACCAATAATTTTACCCCCATTAGGCCAGCAAAAATCATCACATGGAAGGGAAAAAACAGAATGCCATCACACTTGGAAAAAAAATAATAAAGAAAGAGGTTGCAAGAATCCATTCTGCATACTAAAATGTTATAAGCACAAAAGGGAATTGCCCAGCAAGTGTCTAGGAGAATCCATATGCCTATTCCCATTACTCGGAGAAGACAAGCTCAACTAGTTGAACAAATTATGCTCTAATCTCCTTGCTCACGCTTGGAAAACTGTCTGAACAAGGAATTCTTTGCTCTATACAAAGCAGTGGTAACAAAATTCCTTGTTAGAAATGCAAAATACATGTGAGATATTATTGAAAGGCCACCACAAATACACGTGGAAGGATTCCTAAGGTGGAATCCTAAAGGAATTCCAATCTCCTAACAAGAAAGAAAAAAACGTACATCCAACCTATCTTATAATAAACATAAGCAATCAATATTCTGACAAGTCCAGAAATTTCAACAATATATCTTCCATCAATATCCTATAGTTATGCAAATGCAGAAGAGAGAATATCGAATACACCCAGAGGATAAAACCTAGCATAGGGTCCTAATAATATATTGATACATAGAAATTGATTCTCATTGTTAACCACAGCTAATTGACCTGAATAACAAAAGGTCACATGGAAATCAATCTCCACATGTGTATTAAACAGCTGATTGCCCTTCGCTTTAATTAAACAGAATTCTTTCAATTGATTCCACAAACCAGGAAGCTTAAGTTAAAATGAAAAAAAAAAGGGGGAGGGTACTAAATTGAAGGCTTCCCCTATATGTGCTGAGAAGGTGAATGAACCTATAGGGATCAAACTAATACAAGACTCATCACAAAGAACACTGACAAAAGGCGTCCAAAATGCCGTGTAATTCACCAATTCACGTACATATAAGGAGACACATAAGGTGGGCACCAACGAAGATACGAATGTGATTCCTAGCCCCATGGTTGGCAAATTAGAAGGAATACAATTCAAAACAACAACAAAATCAGCATGCAATCAAACTCAATTAGAACTAGAAGGTACCAATGAAGAAGGTGATAGGTATCCTTCGAGTCCCTACCTTGCAATTTCTACAACTTAACAAGAAGGGAAAAGGGGAAGAAAAAACGTAATATCGATCTGGAAAGAAAGATTGCACGAAAGGAAGTTAATCAGCAAGAAAATCAGAAGAGTCAGCAAAACTTGGAAACAGATAAGAAGGGATAAATAAAGATAAGAGAAGCATACCGATCGATGAATATGTTCTTGAGGTGAGATTATTATCTTGGGTCTTTAATATTTTGTGATCGATTGTATATGCGACTTCGCGTGCTCTGCTTACATATAATGGCTATCGAATCGAGAGAATGGCAAAGCTTAGGCCCTGTTTCTGATTTTAGAAAATATTTGAAAATTTGATTTGGGGTTTATTTTGTATTAAATGTGAAAATTTTCAATTTTAGAAAATTCGAAATTGTGATCACTTAATAATAATTTTTTTTTTGAAAAATGAAAACAACTAATTTTATTTAATCAATTTGATTTTAATTAAAAAATCATGTTATAATTTATTTCTTTTTGAAAAGATTAATAAGTTAAACGGTAGCCCATTTTAATTTTGTTAAAAATCAAATATAAATATATTTATTCTATTTATGTTAAAAATCAAATATAAATATAATAATTTCGTTCATGAAAATAAAATACATATAAAATAATCTTAAATTATTTGTCCATTACATGAATACTACAAATATGAACATTAAAAACAGACTTAATTTAACTTATTATTTCTTTATATTCTAACAATATTATAATTAGTTCATAATTGATTTGCAATATCTTCTCTAATAGCATTCATTTATTGTTGTTGAGACATATCTACTTGTTTCGAAGGGTATTATGTTTATTACTTAAGTCTGAGAATAATTACCATTGACTGAAAATAAGAGGTTGTATTTCACATTGGTTCGAAAGGAGCCATGCTTATTATTTAAGTTTGAGAATGATCATCATTTGTTTCATTGCGACAAATGCATCGATATGTGATGCATAAAAATGTCCCTTGGACAAAGGTAAATCAAGGAGATGATTAAAGCAAGGTAATTTTATGTGGAATATATGCGAAATGCTTAATACGCGTAGTGTGAAATGCTCGTTGCCAAAGAAAAAATAATTATATATATGTTCAATACCCGATTGAATGTGTGTTGATATATGTTCGAAGGGGTTGTAATGGATGGTATAATTTCCGTAAAGGCTTTACATAATTTCAGTTCCACCAAGATGATAAATGTAATATCAATCATATATATATCCCAAAACTTAGATTATGACTTTCATATATATATATATATATGACTTTCGGGTTAGCCAAATTCAGATGATATAGTTGATTAAACTTATGAGTTTTGGCATAATTATTGTTGAGAACAATGTTCTAAGCTTGCCCGAAATTTGAAAGGAGGAATAAACGGAGAGGTGCAATTCAACTCTTACATTTAGTTTAAGCTTTAATTCTCTTTAATTTTGGATCTTCCATCTCTTATCTTCCTACCTTGGTGAATTGATTGAGTTGTAAATGTAATCGTGTTGTAAAATATCATGAATGAAACTTGAATTGTAGGAAAGATACGATGCATGCATGATGAGATTCAAGTAAAACATGTGTTGATATCTGGGGTTTGATGATTGAAATTGAGAAAGAGATCTTGTTGCTTGATTTATGGAGTAGAAACGGTTTAGGCAAGAAAGTAAAAAAAAAATTGGAAAAATGGTTTTGAAAAATTTAGAAAATTCCATTTTGGGCTTTCTAATTTTCAGTGTTAATTTAAAAATTTTGGAAAGTTGGAGATTTTTTCGAGAATTTTCCATTTTGGAAAAAACTATTACGAAAATATATTTTCAGAAATATCTCTAGTTTTCTAAAAATTTGGAGAATTTTCAGAAAATTCTCCGTTCGTAAACATCCCTTTAAAGCTTAGGTTGCGTTTACTAATGAAAATTTTCTGTTTTGTAAAATTTTCAGTTTTTCCAAAACAACAGAAAATTTTGCAATATTTTCAATTCTGTTTCACTGCTACAGTACGTTTTCTGTTTTGCAAAATGCATTTTTCAGCCTTAGAAAACTCGAAATCGTATTCACCTAACAACTATTTCTTATTTTTTTGAAAAACAAAAGCTACTACTTTTGTTAAATCAATTTTATTTTAATTAAAAAACAATGCTAATATGTTTTTGAAAAAAAAATTATAAATTAAATAGTAGCCTATTTTAAGTTTGTTAAAAATCAAATATAAATATTCTAAATATATTTATGTCTAAATTCAAAAGCACAAACCATTTAGGAGAAAAAAAAAATTTGGAAAATTTTTGAAAATTTTCCAAAATCTGTTTCACAGCAACATTTTGCAAATGGAACTTCAGGGAATTTTGCAGAAAATTCCCCAGTTTTTTGAAAACTGGATTATTTTTTTTCGAAAACGTGTTTACCTCGCGTTGTTTTCATTTCAGAATGAAAATGAAAATTTTCGGAATGAAAACTCATGTGTAAGTTTTGAAAACACCCCAAACCTGTTTTCAAAATTTATCAAAGGGCTGTTTTCAAAATTTATCAAAGGGACCTCTCCATTTGCAAAACTCGGTTCTCCATTTGCAAAATTAAATGAAACTTTCATAATACCAACTCTACCCTCATCTCTGCCTCTTCGCGTCACTCCCAACCCTAAATCCTCACTCTCTCCTCTCTCGACGCTCTCACTTCTCACTCAGCCTCTCACAGTCACTCCCTTCCCTTCTCATCGCCACCGTCTCTTCCACCAGACTCACCACCACCGTCGTCTGTTCGCTCTCTCAATCTCACTCTCCCCTTCTGCCCAAAATAACCACCGTCGCCAATCGCCAATCTCCCTCGGCCAGAACCTTCTCCCACCATCACCACCGTTTTCTGTTCTTCTCTTCGCCGCCGCCGGACACTATCCTTCTCTGGTCCGTCATTGCTGACCAGGTTTATTTCTTCTTACCTTCTAATTTCTAATTGATGTGCTATAGGGTTTGAATTTGGCTGGTAATCGTTGCTCTCCTGAACAACAATTTTTGAGAGTATGACTTAGCTGTGCCGACTAATCTTCATGTAAGCAAGTGATTTGTTCTGGTCCTCTTAACCTTATTGCCTCTAAGTTATAACTTGTGGTTGGTAGAGACTTTGTTTTAACAATGATGATTCTGTCTTACTGAAGACCCACAATGTAGTAGTAGTGTTGTATAGGAATGATGAGCACATATTAGTCTTGAATTTTAGGAATTGTCCCATTCTTAGAGAGCAACATGTGTCATTTGTAGTTTTTGTACAACTTTCTCCTCTGCTGTAGTGTATTGTGGGTGCAGTAACATTATTGCATTCATGTATTGGTATTGAACAGTTTATAAATAAGAAAGGCTTGTTGGGTTAAAGTGGAATTTTGTGGTGGGTGTATTCATGATCACAGATGTGTTTGCTTTTACCCACAAAATTAGAGAGGAATTCCAGAAAAAGGAAGAGGAGGAAAGAAAATGAGCAGGTTATCCTAGATTTTGGTGAGAAAAAAGGATCCTATATAGGATTAACCCACCCACAACCACAAGCAATGCTTATGCCATGATACTGCCGATGTCACAAACAGAACACTGAATTCAATTCAAGGCTTTTAACATGTGTGCCCGTGCAGATCACATGCTTTTGGCCTTTACTTTACTTTGAAATACAGACACATTGTACCTTGTTAAATATGGAGTAGTATATTACGGGGTTTGTATTTGAGATCTAAATGACATAATGAACTCCATTTGAGTAACAATTGAAGACAGTGACAGTGCTAGTGATGAGATATCTTATGGTATTAATTAACCCAATTTATTAGTATTATATCAGTAACTTAAATAATCCTAGCAAGCAAGGTATAAAAAAAAACGTGATAAAGTTTGCGCAAGTCGTGCAAGCAATATCTTTCTACCTTTCTTTCCCTTTTTTGTTTTTGGTAAAGAATGTACAGAGTAGCAGTACTGGATCGGAGTTGGAGGATATTTGAAATCAATGAAGATTTAAGACTTTTTGAGTACTCTAGATTTAAGACTCTTTTTACCTTTCTTTAACTTCTGCTTGTGGGTCGTCCCATTTTTTTCATCAACGGGAATCAATTTTAGGCTGAAATTAGATCCTTTTGGTTTGGAAATGCTGTGCTATGCGTTTGAATTTTTAGGAATGAAGTTTTGATTAATAGGAATGAAGTTTTACTCATATCTGTCCTGGTCTTGAAACCAATTTGCTGCCA
Organism: Viola odorata; assembly: GCA_963691705.1. Classification (NCBI taxonomy): domain Eukaryota; kingdom Viridiplantae; phylum Streptophyta; class Magnoliopsida; order Malpighiales; family Violaceae; genus Viola; species Viola odorata. The sequence continues at coordinate 708,460 of OY829540.1, read as the reverse complement.
TTTTGCTGCCAATTTGCTGTCAGTTTGCTTGAAATGTTGTCCTTGTCTTGAAACCAATTTGTAAAGTGCCAGTGATTTCATTAGCACTGGCTAGAGTAGTTGTTTGTAATCGGCCAGTGTTTTATTGGCATATGGCCATTTTTCTTTGTCCTTCTTTCCTGCTTTTCTTGAACCAAAGTGTGGAAATTTGTGTTTCACTTGTGAAACAATGTGCATTGCTTGAGTTAATGTCAGTATTGGCTTAAAGAGTATTTCCTTTAACCACTAGGCATTTAGCTCTGTGGTGTTTCTTTTTCTTCAAGATCATCGGTCTATATTAGATTAAAGTTTAGTAGTGACAGCTCTTATGCTTGTTCGAAATGCTTTTTGAAAAATGGTTATTTTCATAAAGAATTTTGGAGTGGTAGCCATGGTACGCAGACAGTTCTTTTGGCGAGGGCATTATATGGGTAATATAATTGAGATTTGAATGCAATTATAAATCTTCACAAAGAAATGCTTTTAAGTTTACTTTCACTATGCTATGCAACTGTTTTTTAGAAAGAAATTTTATCTAGAGTGATGTTCTTTTTATTTTATTTTATTGCTAGTTTCTAGATTATACAGTGTTATGAGTAAATGCATTGATGATATTGTTATTGCCTGCGCAAGGAGTATAGAGAAGAAAAGCTTTTTCATTGTAATCCGGTACCAAGCTGCTGCATATAAACTATTAAGGGTCTGTTTGGCGTTCCGGTTCTGGTCCGAAAAGTGCTGTGAGTAAAAGTGCTGTAGGAAAAGCACTTTTGCGCAAAGCAGTGTGCTGTTTGGTAAACATTTCTTAAAAGTGCTGTGGGAAACGAGAAGTTGTTTTTGGTGTTTGGTAAACACTGCTTTTAGAACTATGGTTTGAGTGTAAAATGACTATAAAGGACATCAGTCATTTTTAGTGTTATTTATTTACATTATTTAATTCAATCTTTGTTTCTAAACAAATAATTGAAGTATAATTTTCTAAAAGCTGCAATTTTAACCTTTTAACTATAAAGGACAATTTATTTCAAGCATTAAAATTAATTTATTTTAGTATATATATAAATTATTTAAATCAATCTATTTCTTTAAACAAATAATTAAAATTTTATTAAATAAAGTTAAATATTGAGCACTATTTTAAAATTTTACATATATAAAATCACAATTATCTATTTATCGTTAAAATTTTAAAATTGAGTTACTTTTTTTACGTGAATACATCAATAATCTTTTTTTAATTTTTTAAGAAATTAATGTAACATGAATTTTTACTTTGACTCTATCATATTATTCAAATAAACATAAAAGTTGGTAAGTAACATTACAATATTTACCATATGGTTCAATTATTAAAATACTCTACTAAATATTTAAAATATTAGGATCTTATTTTTTATTTTGGTATTGTCACTAACTAATTGATATCTAATCTTACATTAAATTATATAATTGGTATTTCTATTATAGATTTATCGAAATGTACAATATTGTTGAAATATGTAATGACACATATAATAAATAAAAAACTTGATGAATAATCACATTTTTTTAGTGAGTTTGTTACATTTTGTATCATAAATCGTCAACTTATAAATATTTTAATTAATAAACAAATTAATAGTAACCTAAAGAAAATGTAAAGAATTATTTATTAAATAATACAAGTATAAATAGTTTACAAAAAGGAATTAGTCCAAGTACCTAAATGCATGCCATCTTGATTTGATTTCCGTTGATATTGATTTATTAATTAAGAAAATATAAATGTGTACCTAAATAAAACTGTTTACTTTGCTTTAATTCTATTAAAATAAAATACATGATTAATTAACTAAAAATATAATGACAACTTATAATTAATAGAATAATTTCAAAAAATTATATCTATATATATGTTTGACTAGAGCAACAAAATAATGCAACCCTCTCATGATATATGATAGCTTTAAAGGCAAAAATACCTAAATTTATATTAAAATTCGAAGTTGTTTGACACACACAGGACCAATTTGCACTTGTAGACTAGAGCAACAAAATAATGCAACCCTCTCATGATATTTCTTGACTTGAACACCCCTTTTGAGGCTCCTCAAAATTGGATACTAATGGTTGTTCTTCCACTCCATTGTCCATCTCATAACTTCTCATACCTCGTTTTCAGGCTTTTGTTCTGGAGGCACAGCAGCACTTGCAGTTTCCTTAACAGTACCTGACAACATATTAAACATGTGACGTTAGGAGGGTGAGGGCAGGAAGGCAGTGGGGATTTTTGTCCGAGAAATCACCTTGAGACTGAGCTTGAGTTGAAGGATCGTGCTGGCTTTCTCCTTCGGTAGCTAGTTGTGCCTGCTGTTGGGCAGATGAAAGGCAACTACGTCTAAATAGTGGCAAAAGATTGAACTAAAGCCAATCTCCCTTGCACCAATAACAAAGGCAGCTTCATCCGGTGATTCAGCTTCATAAGAAATTTCACCTGTTTCTCTATTATGCTCAGGAACTGCAGTATTGCAAAGTGCCAAAACTTGATCGTAGCTTTAAATCTCGTCAAGGATTCTTCATTACGTAAAGATGCTGTCACCTCTAAGGCATGCTTCAATTTTAAGTTAGTCTCCCCATCAAGATTCAAAGTCTCGACATAACAAATTCCATCCTTGTTGCTTGATGAGAGAAGAAGCAAGTCAGCAGGAAAATATTCATCCTTACAGACCTTAATAACATCCCCAACCCGGAGTTGCTTCCACTTAGTCTCGTAAAAAGTATATTTTTTACCATACACTTTGACCTTTCTATTGTTAGCCTCTATATCCTGAAACCATCCAAAGTCTCAATCAATACCGTGCAAGGCATCTAGAAGAACTTTGATAAAATAATAATATAGGTAGAGGTAGAGGTTGCATTGACAAAACAAGTTATGCTCGGAGGAGAAAACACATGGAACAAGCCATAGATAAGAAAATAAACAAAAGTATAAAGCCTGCACGCAAGAAAAGCTTCAAAGACTTCATTTCAATATTCAGGGCTAGAGTTCTAATCCATACTGGGAAAGGGCCTGTATTGCTTACTTATAGTCAAAACGCCAGCAACCCCAACCCACCCTCATCTAGGTGCACATATCACACATGGCAATTCCATTCAGTACATACTCATCCAATACCAAGTAAAGAAATAATTTGTTCACTTGCAACTAGATGTAAAATATATACTTGTGATCCCTATTGCTAAAGGAATTTCAATTTCCTAGAAAGCTGTAATTCTCTGAAGAACAGGCAAAATGTGCAGGTTTGTGTGATAAAATTAGCATAAGCTGTAAGGAAAATCAATTCCTGACAGAATGAAATAAAATCAGTGAGTGAATTGCAGTGTTTTAAACTGTGTTTGATAAGCATTCAATAAAAGTAAACCAACTCCAGAATCAGTGATCACATTTGCTAATGATATCATTACCTTCATCCAGCTGGCCTGCAGCATTAGAGGCAGACAATTCATTCTCTTGAACCGAACTGTCAATTTGTGAGATTTCCATTTCAAGACTGACAACCCTCTCGAGGACTGCTGGTGTGCTAGCAAACTGCACAAATCTGCGGAAAAAAGTATGAAAAAACTTTCAGAACAAGTGACTTCCTCACCCCTTCCCTTTACCACCTCCACCCAGGTGATAAAAACAAAACAAATCTCAATTGGCCTCATCCTTTTCCAAATTTCGTAGGCCTAACTAAAGCAGGAAAAAGGGTAATCTTTTTCTAACAAGCCAATTATATAATAGCGACTTGGGAATTCACTTTGGCATCAAACTAAATGCAAAATTAGATTTAAGAGTTGCATTGAAGAACAAAAAAAGAACAAATTCACATGCCATTGTACATATTGCAGCTGATTTTAAAACTTGAACTAGTTGAGAGACACAACAACAATGCAATCATGATCATAATTCACACACACTGATAGGATAACTGGAGTACAAAAGTAAAAAAAAAAGGTCAATTATTCATATATGGAGCAAATATGAAGCAAAAATCAAACCCATAGAATTAATTTATTACCTTTCAAAAGTGCCTTTGGTGAACCAAGGAGCCACAATGTTAGGACGAAGTTTGATGGAGTACCCACCTTTGGAAATCTCATCTTTAACAAATTTGAGATGCGAAATGAAAGGGTCGAATAACCCAGAAGCCAATTTCTCACTCCTCCCTCCATAGAAGAGAACAAGATCACATCTTTACACAAGCAGAAGAAACAAGACATCAATCAATAGAAAAGAAAGAGTGTTTAGTGCCTGTTTGCAACCTCAGTACAAGAAAATTGAAGCAACGAGACATGGATCAAAATCAGACCCTATTGAGCTGGTGATGTGAGCAATTGAGAATAGAAAAATAGCTTCAAAATTTCGGGAACCCAATTAAAAGAATGAGATAAAATGTAACAAATGTAACAAAAAATCTGAGATTTATGAAGAAGGGGGAGTTACGTCGGTGGATATTGCGAGGAATCCCGACGCAGAGAGGATTGGAACCGTTGATTTTGCGGGAGGAAGTATAATACTGAAATCCTGAGCAAGATTTCGCCGACGCAGAGAGGATTGGAACAGATTCAAAGAAACCCTAACGAGAGACTGATAGAACGAGAGAGCGAGAGAGAGTGAGAGAGCGATTTTTTTTTTAATCTTTTATACCTGGTTTATTTGTAATTAAGAAAAAAACCAGGGGATATTTTTGTCCAAAAATTACAAAAGCCAGCTTCCCGTGTTAGGCGTGGACGCACTTCTAGCCACTGCTCTCTTTTTGAGCAGTGGCTTTTAGAGGGTAAATGCTAAGGAAACCATAGAGCTTTTGAGAAGCTCTATTGGAAAAGTGGTTTACCAAACACCAAACCTTGAACTTTTGGGTTTGAAAAGCACTTCTTTAAACCAAACCATAACCCCAAAGGGGTACTAAGTGTCAAATACTGATTAAGAGATGAAAAGAAGCCATGCATATGTACTTAATTAATATAACAGGTGGTATAAATATAAACAAACTATTGATGTATTGTGAACATATGCATGTATATACATTTATGAAGTATATGTGGTTTCCATGTGTTGAATTATGACATTGATGCTCATGCTCATGTGTCCTTCCACAAGCTCACGTGAGATGATATGGAAACTGGCTGAATGTGGAATGAATGTGGCCCGGTTAAATGTCTCATGGAGACCATTCGTCCCTTCTCAGATATGCATATAATTATTACATACGGTGCTGGAAGTTCACTTCTCTTGCAAGTATATTTCAGCTAACCAAAGCTTCCATCTTTGTTTCAGGAACGGCGAGGTTTGGCAGAGGAAAGCTTTGGTGGGTGGAAACAGTCTTCAGCAGACGATTAAGCAACCATCTTTTTCCAATGCCAATAAACTATAGGCTTTTTGGCTATTGTACTTCTCAGGTTCTATCCATGAATGTATTCGGTTGTTGAGGTGGATTTAAGTTTTCCTGGTTATGACTCATGTGTTTTGTTATCTTTGGCTATTGTACATTTTTGGTACTGATGAAGTTCCCAATAATAAATTCTTTTTAAGTGTTTTGTTATCTTTGAATTTAGTGTAAATTTTTTATAAATGGCTAAATATTCAAGACAAGCAAAAAGAAGTGGCTTACCTGAGGGAGACATGAACTGGAGAGAATAATGCCTTTTATATGCAGACAAGACTTGATCAGTAAGGCAAATTTGATGTCTGATCATTTCAAATGAAAACTCTACATTCTGAACCATTTGGTGATCATAAGTGCTAAAATAGGTGTCGCTACAATTCCTAGGCGAGCATGCGATGACCTAGTATGTAAGGCCAAGCACGACGATCTGTTTATGGCTAGGGAAACCAAACATGACATGTTAACATGGTTAAACAACTGCTGTAGTTTATAGCCTCCTTCCTACACATTTTATGCTAATTTACAACAGAACTACTCAGAAACCATCAAAGGTTATTGTCCAAAAGGGATGGTATCAGTTATACACTTCTATCCTTCACATGTTGCAATTTCCAGTTAGCCACTATAACTCTAGGACTTTACCTTGGTGTTGCAAAATCCAGTCCAATCCTTGGTGTTTTTGGAAGAAGGATATGAATTTTTAGTGGGTTAGGATTTTAGGTAATTAGATTTTTAGATTTTTGTTAGTTAATTAATTAGTTAATTCATTAATTAATTAATTATTTATATTTAGTATTTAATTAATTAGTTAAAAGATTTCTGATTTTCAAAAAAATTTAAATTGAATTTAGTATTTAATATTATTTAATTAATTAGTTAAAAGATTTAAGATTTCATCAAAACTTTTTTCCATATTTATTTCATATTAAATATATTAAAATAAACAATTAGAATTATTAAAATAATTTTCAAATGATTTCTTCTTTTCATTACAAATAATTTCGGTTTTCCACAAAAAATGAAAACGCGCGAAGTAAACACGTTTTCCAGTTTTTAGATCAGGAAATTCTTACATTCAGTGCGAAGTAAACGCGTTCTCCAGTTTTTCTGATCAGGAAACAAACGCGAAGTAAACGCGTATTTTAGTTTTCAGAATGAAAATAAACAGCAAATTGAAAATTGAAAATTCTCAAAAACAGCAAATTGAAAATTGAAAATTCTCCCAGGTAAACGGGCCCGAAACTTTTCAGCAAATTTTTCAGTTTTGCAATTGCAAAACAGATTTTCAGAATTAACACTACAAGTTTAGAAAATTTTGCAAACGCTATATTTGAAGTTTTGCAATTGCAAAATGATTTTTCAGAATCAACACTACAAGTTTAGAAAAAATGTAAAAAATTCAAAAATATATATAAATTCCCAAAAAAAACCAAAAAATCTAAAAAAATGTAAAAAAATCCAAAAAAATGTAAAAAATCCATAAAAATGTAAAAATTCCAAAAAATATGTAAAAACTAAAAAAAAATAGTCTTGAATTATTTGGACATGAAATTATTTGTTCAAAAAAATAGTACAAATCCAAAAGAAAATTAATTAATGTAAAAATTCCAAAAAAAATGTAAAATCCAAAATTGGAATTAAAAATTAAATATAAATATAATATTTCCGTTCATGAAAATAAAATACATATAAAATAGTCTTGAATTATTTGTTCATGACATGAATACTACAAATTTAAACATTCAAAACATACTTAATTTAACTTGTTACTTCTTCATATTCTAACAATTATTATAATGAGACCATAATTGATTTGCGATATCTTCTCTAACGCCATTCATTAGTTGTTGTTGGGACATATCCACTTGAATACCTTCTTGCGTCATATTAGCTTCGTTCTCGTCTAAATTTTGCTGACCTTTTGTACCATATTCTGTGAATAGTTGATCAGCTCTATCTTCCATTCGAATAAAGTTGTGTAGTGTACAACAAGCTAGAGGTATTTGCCTCTGACGACGAAGAGGATAATTTGGAATGAACTTTAAGATTGGAAATCTAGCCTTCAGAACGCCAAAAGCCCTTTCAATCACATTTCTCAATGACGAATGTCGACAGTTAAACAATGCATATTTTCTTGTTATCCTTCCTCGTCCACGAAAATCATTTAAGTGATACCGTTCACCACGATAAGGAGCTAAAAATCCAGAAATATTTTGATAACCAGCATCAACTGCATAATAGTAGCCTGCCAAATATAAATAACAATCAAATATTTGTAGTAAACCATTAATGTAACAACTAATAAATATTGTTATGAATTACAAAAATAATGTTTTACCAGCTGCGGGCATAGGAAAAACATTATCTGGTCTAGTTAATGCATCAAGAAAAACGCGTGAATCATTAGCTGTGCCTTCCCAACCAGTACCTTCCCAACCTTCGCCATTACAATTTCTAAGATTCATTACAATGATAAAAAAATTCAATTTCTAAGATTCATTACAATTAGAGGTGGCAAAAATCTACCCATACCCAACTAATTTAAATGGGTATGAGTGTTAAATGGGTCAGTGCAATTTTTAAATGGGTAGAAATGGGTAATATACCCATTTAAACTAAAATAGGTGGGTTTTATTGGGTTGGGTAATGGGTACCCAATGGGTAACCAATTAAACCAAAACCCTCTCCTTTTCTCTCTCTCATATTTTTTATTTTTTAAACAAATTCAATTTTTTTAATTTATATAATGAACAAAATAAATTAAAAACTATAATAACATAATCTCTATCTCAAGATGAGTAATTCTATATCCATTTTTCTTATTTTTTTAAATTTTTTTAAAATGGGTTTTATACTTTTCATAAGATTACTCATGCTTTTTTTCTTTAAAGCATGAAAAAATCATGGTTATAGACCATTCAAAATTATTTAAATATTTTTAAATTAATTTAAAATTTTCATAACTATTCTTATAATTAATATTAAATCATTAATGTTGAAATAAATATATAAATTTAGACTTAAGCTTTCTTATAATTAAATTAAATCTTGTATTTTTTTTAAATTAGAGAGGCTGGAGTTGCTATTGTAATTGTTGAGTACATAATTTGCATTGCAAGACCCACATTGTAGAATATGTTTATGTGTGAAATTTTAATTCTGTTGTAATTGATTTGTGTTTCTTCGGGAAAATTAAAAAAAATGATTATCAATTTCTTGTTTTCATTCTTGATTTAATTTTTCATAGAATAACATTAATTTATTCGATAAATAATTTTTTTGTAATTAAGTACATTAATTTATAATTTCTTATTTATCAGCTCTAATTATAAAAAATATATAATTACTTTGTAATTAAGTACAATCCAGGAGAGTTCTCACTTTCCATAACTAAACAGACCACTAAACTAACAAATCTAAATTGTAGAAGGAAAAAAAAGGTTGAGCTTAAACGATAAAATCCGAGCCTAAATGGTCAAACCCGAGCCTAAATGGTCAAACCCGAGACTAAATGGTCAAACCCGAGCTTAAACGATAAAACCATCATACATAGTCAAAATCGAGTCACTTAGTCAAATTTTATCAAAATCTATATTTTGTTATCAAACATAATATTTTTAATCTTATTTAATAAAAAAAAATTATTAAGTAGATATAATTTAAATGGGTGTAAATGGGTATAAATGGGTGAGTATAATTTAATGGGTGTAAATGGGTATGGGTACCCATTAAAAAAATTATATGGGTAATAAATGGGTATGATACCCATACCCACCAATACCCATTTAATCCCCACCCATATCCACCCATACCTACCCATTTGCCACCCCTAATTACAATGTTAAACATTGAATTTTACTCGTATAATTTTAATTAAGAGTATTAGTTAGTTAAATATCAATTATGAAGTATTTTTAGCACAATTTATATCAATTTACATAAATTACAAGGGTAGATATGTTTAAAATAACATTATTATTTTTTTAGATTAATAATATGGATTTATTGAACTAGAGTAAAAAAAAAAATTGAATTTTTTTGCAAAATAGAAAATTTTGCAAAATTTTCCAGTTTTGCAAAATTTTCAGAAAATTCTCCGTAACTAAACAGCCCCTTACGTTTTCAAAACGTTGTTCTCTTGCGCGTCTGCAATGGGAGAGTGTTGTGAGGAATAACGAGTCTTTTCTTTTTTTCCTTGGAAGTTCAAATCTATCCCTTAACTTTATTTTATATATTTTATTTCTCCTTTATATTTATTCAGGGCAAAATGCTATGGGAAAGGACAGAGAAAAGGGGTTTAGGCCTTTGGAGATGTAACAGACCAACCCAGCCCAGGCCAGACTAGCCCAACCCCGCCTAGTCCACAACCTTAACCCGAATAGACCTCTTAGTGCCCTTTGGCGTTCCGGTTCTACTCCAAAAAGCTCTAAATTGGTGTTTGGTAAACACCTTTTAAACTGAGCTTCTTGAGAAGTTAGGATCCAAAACCAAGGTTTTGAAAAAGCTTGGATTTGAGGCTTTCTCAAAACCATTGTTTTGAGAAACACAGGAAGGAGATGTAAATATTAACTGGACAAAAATATTAATACAAACTTGAAAGAATTACAATATTACCAAAATCCATCTCATTTCACACAACAACCTCGTTCTCCTCTTCTCTCACTCTCGGCCTCCTCACCGCAGCTCACCATCTCTCCCTCTCGGCCTCCTCCATCATCACCGCTGCAGCACCATCATCAACCCCCACCGCGACACCTGATCTACTCACCCTTCACCGCCGCTCACCATCTCTCCCTCTCAGTCTCCTCCATCACCGCCTTCATTCTCTCCCTTTAACTAGCTTGAGCAAGCAAGAAGAAGGGCAATCTTTTTTCCTATTTTTGCTATTCATCATCATCATCATCATCTATTGTTTGTGGTAAGGCTTTTTACTTCCTCCCTCCATTGTGTTTATTGTTGTATTGTCTATTTTACAGTCACTTTCTAGGGTTTTGTTTCTCGGTACTAGTTTCTGGTATTCCAATTGCAATTTTAATGGTTCTTTAACTTGCTAAAAAAGTGGAATATTGTGTCTTTCTCTTATGCTTTACTGACGATGATTTAATCATATGGTGTCTTTCTCTTTTGCTTTACTGGTTCTCTCCTTCCTATTTTGGATTTAAATTGGGTAGTTATGGTTTTATCAGATAGATTTGGATTTAAACTGGGTAGTTATGATTTTCTCAACTTAGACATGTTCTTCAACTTAAGGAATGATATAAATTTCATAGTGTGTAGCTTATTCTTACTGTTACTGCTGATTATGTCCATTTCCAGTTTACCTCTCTTCGTATACTACTAATTGTATTTTTTTCAGATATTTATGTTAATTTTGCTTTCATTTGATTGAATTTTTTTTTACTTTCCAAAAGATGCTTTTCAGTTTTCATCTTTGTTTTACTGCAGTGGAATCATGATTTATAAAATCACTAGGTTGATATCAATAAAAAATGGCTCCAAGGCAAGGGAGTACAACACAACTTCTTTTAAATGTAATGCCCTGGGTTGAGTTATGCAATTGATTGAGGATACCATTTATCTTAGCATTTGGATACAGTTCATTTCTTCCTTTGGTAAATGTTTGGTTGTAGTTTGAAATAATATTGATAATAGCACTTACCTTTGGGTGCTGGTCCTCATTTTATTATAATAGCTAATATATTGTTAGTTGGGTTTAGATTGGTTGATGCATTGTGCTTTGCTGGAAACTAAGTGTTGCCATTTCTCTAGATGCATTGGGTATTTATTATTTCTTCCTTTTGTCTCATTGAGATGTATTGTGTTTGTTATAGATGATTTATGATTAAGTCATGAATGTATTGTGTTTGTTATAGATGACAACCCAAGGAATTGGAAGTAAAGTACCCAAGGCTGTTTGGCACAAAAGTACAGTGCATACATATTGTGATATTTGCATTCGAGCCATTGAAAAAATGTTAAAGCCACACACTCATTTCAACAAACAAGGGTGTGACTTTGTTATCAATGAGTTCCGTAAAAAAACTGGATTAGATTATGGGCAAAAATAATTTAAAAACAAATGGGATGCTTTAAAAAAAGAATATAAATTATGAAAAGATTTGATGCGTAATGAGACGGGGTTAGGATGAGATACACATAAAAATACTATTGGTGCAAATGATGCTTGGTGGGAAGAAAAAATCAAGGTTAGTTTTTGGTTTTTTGCAATTGGTTTGCTTTACTTTCTTTGTTTTATAACATAATTGCTGCATGATGGATCATTTTGGATCTCTTTAAATGTGTAGGTAAACCCGAGTTTTGGAAATTTCAGGATAGGTAGAATTGAACCTCAACTTGAAGAGAAACTAGCATTGATATTTTCTACCATAGTAGCTACTGGAGAGTTTGCTATATCACCTGAATGTAATGTGTACGTTATACCTCAGGAGGAGTAAGCTGAGGTTGAAGGTGGTGGTGATTCAGCAGAGGGGATTCCATTTGAAGAAAGTGTGGATGAGATATTTGAGAGTGGAAGTACTCAACCGTGTTTACCAAGTAATATGAGGAGATATCTTGAAGTAGGGGGTTGTAATAAGTCAAGCATTCGTTTCAAGAAAGGGAAGAGCCAATCGGGGGGGGGGGGGGGGGGGGGGGGGGGGGGCAGCAATGCTTGCTAGACACCTCGATACATTGGTTGGTGCAGTTGCCATGAGGAGTTCAACACTGACCTCTAGAGTTACTGAACCTGAAGTCCCTTGCCTGGGAGATATTGTGGCTGAGCTAAAAACCATACCAGGGTTCGATATCAACAGTGACATGTTTATGTTTACGACTAAATTTCTTGAAGATAAACCAAAGAGAGAGGTCTATCTTAAGCTCGATTCACCAACACACAAGCTACGTTGGCTGACTTACCATTTTATCAATAAGGGGCCGAATAAGAATCTCTAGTTTAGTTCAAGTTTCCGTATGAGTTATTATGTAGGGTGTTATGTTAAAACTTTGTTGTTAGTACGATTGCAATAACTATTTTAATAACAATTAGTACAATTGCAAATAACTATTTTAATGGTTTTAATTACTTCTACTCATCTCATTCTCTTTGTAATTATTTCTACTCACCAACTAATTTTGTAATTACTCCTAACCATCTGTTTCTCATTGTAATTAATTACTTCTACCCATTCACTTCTTGTAATTAATTTTCTAAGGCTTTTTATGAGTATATTTACCAAGAAACTATATTTGTTCATTACGATTTCTTTGACAAGCCGAATAGATCATCATCTAAGCTCTTCTCCTTCTCCTCTTGTCTCTTTCTCTCGTGTGTTTTGTAAGTTCATGCTCAACTAGATATTACAAAGTAAGTTCTTGACTATCCCTCACATCTTTCTTTATTTTTTATGTTACCACATTGAGGACATGCCCTGGCTTCAAATAAATAAAAATGGGCCAGCTCTTAAATTGTTTACTTCCTATTTTCCTATTTTCCTCTTTTGATACTGAAGATTATTTTTTTATTTTTTATAACAAAAATCTCTCTTTTGCTTTTTTTAACCTTCAAATTAGAAAAAGTTGAGCATGGAAGGACGCAGTTTCTGCAACTCCTCAGGTACAAATCTTGTTTTGCAATTTTGTAGGGTTTTGTTTAATTTGTTTATTAAAAATTGGCTATGACTTTGAATTTTTTAGACCCTACTGCCATAAAATTTTAGTGACCCAAATCAATATTTTCAGTTACCTTACTATAATATTACATTCTAAGAGTATGATATGTTCGTAGAAAATGACGAAGAAGAGTTTTGGCGGTTAATGTCTACTACGACTACAACTATCACTACGTATTTTTACACTTACATGTATTAAGAATTGTGTATGACCTCATACCAAACATGAATGAAATGGTTGACTGAGGTATTGTCTGGTAGGGATTCACGGTCTATCAATATATTCAGGATGGATAAAGATACAATACTACAACTAGTGGGCACATTACAATCATCTTGCAAATTGGAGTCATCACGAAGAATGTCAATTCTTGAGAAAGTGTGTATGTTTTTATATACCATCGCCTTAGGTGCTTCAAATAGCCACGTTTGTGAACGATTTCAACACTCTAGTGAAATAATTAGTAGAGTTTTTAATCAAGTATTAGATGATGTGTGGTCATTATCAGAGCACATCATTCGTCCTAGAGATTTCAAAAGTGTCCCGCCATAAATTTCTAATGATACAAGATATATGTCATATTTTAAGGTATGGTAAAATATTACTTTCATTTTCATTTTATATTTATATATGTTATGCATATTTAATACAACTAAAAATTGATTAAAATTTCTTTTAGGATTATATTGGATCCATAGACGGAACACATGTATATGCTTCTGTCGCTCAAGAAGATCAAATTAGATACATTAGCAGAAAAGGTATCCCGACTCAAAATATCATGGCAACATGTAGTTTTGACATGCAATTCATTTATGCTTGCGCTGGATGGGAAGGCACAACCCATGATACTCGCATTTTCAATTCTATAGTCAACAATCCATAATGGAAATTCCCTAAACCACCTCTAGGTTAATAACATTTTTTCATAACGTTTATTTATTTAAGGTAATAATTATTACGGTATTAATAACGTTAATTTATTTATGATATTAGGTAAGTATTACGTGGTAGATGTTGGATATCCTGACCTTAATGAGTATTTAAAACCTTACAAGAGTACAAGGTATCACTTACCTGATTTTCAACGAGGGCAACCACCAAGGGGTCGTAAGGAAACCTTTAATCGTGCACATTCTTCATTACGATGTCGTATAGAACGAACATTTAGAGTCTGAAAGAGAAGACAGAAAATATTACGTGACATGCCTTCGTATCCATTTCCAACGCAAGCTAAAATTGTAGTCGCTTTTATAGTTTTGCACAATTTTATACGAAGAAAATCTCTAAATGATCCTGTTTTTAGAAGATTGGATGAGAATCCTGATTTTGTGCCAAATGATATTTTTCTGGATATGATGGGAGTTTCACAAGATGTGATGCATATGGGTGAAGGAAATATGCAAAGTGAAGGAAATATTAGTGAAATGTTACCTATGAATGTAGTTCGCGACTCAATAGCTAATAACTTAATGATGAATAGGTAATTGTGATTTATATATGTAAAACTTTCAAAAAGTGCTCAATATTTAACTTTTTTTCTTCTTCTTTTAATGAAGTTTTAATTCTTATTATAAATAAAATGTTAATTATTTATTTAAATAAATAGATTGGTTTAAATAATCTGTATAGATACTAAAAAATATTAATTATAATGCTTGAAATAAATTGTGTCCTTTATAGTCATTTTGCATTCCAACCATAATTTTAACCACACTTTTTACCAAACACCATAAACAGCTTCTGGTATCTTACAACACTGTTAACAAATATTTACCAAACAGTATACTGATTTTTCCAGAAGTGATTTTCGTACAACACTTCTTCCCATAGTACTTTTTCATCCAAAACCTCAATGCCAAACAGAGCTTTAATAGGGGGACAAATATATAATAAACCGATAAAAAGACAGAAATTAGTCAAATTACATACATCACAGAAGGCATCTAAAAGTAGTGATGATTGTTGTTGGTAAAGAGGTAAGGGGTTAACGGGGCTAACTGCCTAAGGCATCGATGAGGTTGTGTGTACAAAAGCAGGAACCAACTGCAAACTAACCAGTACTATCGATTCTCTATCAGTATGGCTTTGGCTTCAGCTTTTTCACCACTCATTTTTAAAACCCATTGCACTACCTCCTCCTCCTCCGCTAACAACCAAATGATCAGCCTAACCCGCCCTGCTGTCATCCTTCCAGTTATATTCTCACTATCTTTCAGTTGCGTAACGCTTGTGAGCTGAACCGAGTGTAGTGTAACCAAATGCATGCGTTTGTTTCTCTTGTAATTTCACCAGGGGTTAGGGAACAACACAAGGGACTATCACAAATTGGAGCTGATATTGAGAGAATATGGGGTGCCTATTGTTGTTGCTAAGGTGTCAAGATTCGATTGGCTCAGGAATGCTACTGGTTTGGTAGACCCAAGCTACTGGCGGGGCACTCTCAAGCCTAGGCCTGTTCTTGATTGGTAACAACTCTTACTCCTAAACATAATTAATCAGTTGCTTATGTTGTATGCATAGTAATGCATTTATTGGTCGTTCCCTGATTTGGAAGCTGTACATATACATATATATATATTTTGTATGCATAGATACTTGAAGAGGGTTGACGAGGCAGTCTCCGAAGCCAGAGAGCTAGCACAAGGTGTAAGTTTTATCCTGCTGCTTATAGTTAAGCCACCATTTGTTGTTGTTAGTTATGTATAATTTGACCATCTTATTGATAACAGCTGCCTAAATTGTTTTAAAAATTGGTGTGAAGAGGGTGACCGCAATTTCTTGTTATGTTTTGGTTGCTGATATTGAAGGAATACAACCAAAAGATGAAGCTTGATTAGGAAAATTCAGCTTCTTACTTCTTTTAGTTAGCATATGTTTTGTTAACTCACAAGTGAGTAGTGAGTAGAAAAGCAGGTTAAGATATAAACGTGAGAACAATCAAGCTGTTTTATTCCTAAAGTAACCATTATTGCAAGAGTTAGTCTAGAAAGCACATGTTCTTCCTTCAGATTACTATCTGGATTACTATTTTCTTTCATACTGCCACTGGTTGCAACTTGCAATTTATCAATGTTGCTACCACCAATTGTAGTTAACAATAACATGCATGAGAGCTGGAATCCTTTTCTGTGCCCTTACTCTTCTATTTGTTGCTTCCTCTTTCACTGTTGATGACTATAATTTGCAATTAGTGGCATCTTTAACTACCATCTTCTAAGCATGTATATACCAAAACATGTTGTTTCAGGTGTGACTCTATCTTTGATTGGTCACTCAGCAGGAGGATGGCTTGCATGTGTCTACATGCAAGAATTTGGGCTCTCTGATGTTTCCTTGTTGTTGACTCTGGGTACTCCCCATGTGTAGGTTATCAAATCAGCCAAGTTCGTGCTCTTCCTAGCTAGTTACTCTTCTCTCTTATGTACTAGTTGATAATATATAAGGAAATCACAAGGGCATTATGGTCCTTTACTTCAAGGTTGACTGGTCGTATAGCCACGTGGGCGCATTAAATACAAGTTGACTGACTAGTACCGGGAAGAGTTAGAAAACCAGTACCCATACAGGAAACAATTGTGAACTAGGGTTCTATCGGGAGGATCCGTTTCTGAGAGGGGGGATATTATGGTAATAGACATAGATTTTATTAACGGTAGTTGAGTACCGGTAACCATAATGATCTAGCAGTTAATGACATGTAACGGTTTTTAGATAACCGTTACATACGTTACTCGCAGAAATAATGGCTCCATTAATGGCATTGATTGTCTTCATTAACACAAACGCAACGGTCAGATGGTTAGCTTATAAATAGCATGGTAAAGGAGGGTAAACACACGGAAACACACTGCTATTATTCTCATACACTCATTGCTATAAAAGACACTCTACTAACTTAACCGTTGGAGAGTCTATGCCGAAGACTCCCTCCGGCGCATTGCATGTCATTGGAGGTCAAACAAGTAAAAGCATCAACAGTTGTAGTTACAAAGGAGTCCTACCCCGTTCTAGACATTTATCATTTGGTGCTTTCATTGAGAGCATTGGGTTCTTAAGTGAGACATCCTTGAAATCCAAGCTCTTCTTTCTACAGGTCTAAAGAAACTCTTCTGTAACTGCTGAAAATGACTTTTGAACCACAAGTTACGGCAACTATGAATGTTTCTGTGATCTCGACTCAAGAGGTCTCCACATTATCTTCGCTATTGACTCCAATGAATGTAGGGTCCAACCGACTTTACCGATATTTGGATTTTCTTCGTACTCCGGGGGATAATTCGACAGTGCCTAACACGTCATTTCCTGGACCTAGCGTGCTAGTCACATCGCCACCCCAACGGCTGAATTAGTTGCATTGTTGCATTGTAGAATGGACGAAATGATATCGCTATTGACAAACCTGGCTGCACAACCAGCGGTATACAACCATCTGTTGCCAATTTTCACTGCACCTTTAGTTGCGTCCCAACCTTTGCCACAAATGACTGCACCGATTCCTCCACCACCAGTTTTTCTGGAGCTAGTTGGAAGCCAGGCCATTCCTCCGAGACCACCATCAATAATGATCCCAGCAAGAGCTGAGGAGGGGTACATGGATAACTCCGACAGTGAGAGTGATTGTGGGGGAAGACGTAGTGTTCCTCGAAGTCAATCTCACAGAAAGGAAAAGATGTGAGACGGTAGGCGAAGTAGGGACACGTGATACGAGCCTAGTAGCCCGAGCCACACATGGGCCTGCGACTAGGAGCAAGGCCATGATCGCCTTACTCATGAAGGCACTAAGGGCCGAGGAGAGCAACACGGAAGCCTCAAGCCATTGGAGTCTATGTGTCCATTCCAACGACTCGGCTCGCAGCCTCACGCCCAAGCCTGAGTCCCACAGCGCGCCCAAGGCCGCACCCAGCACCTTGGCCTCACCTACGCTCATCGCCTTGGCCGCGCCTAAGCTCAGTGCCTCGACCTCGCATAAACCCAGCGCCTCGGCCTCGCCAAGGCCGCGCCTAAGGCCAAGCGCACACGAGGGCCTGAGCCAGCATCCAAGCCCATCGACACCAAGCCACCAAAAGCCCATAATCAAGGCCACGTCCTCCAAGTATGAAGCCCCTTTGTCCAAGGGTGTTTAGGGTCTTTTCCCTTGTAATAATTTGCACTATAAATTGAAGGACATAGCCTCTTTTATAGTTGCTTTTGATTTTGAGAATTTCTTCTCAAGCCTTAAGCCAAATCCTTAGACTAGCTCTAGGAAGATCTTAGATCCAATCATCCATACTTTCAAGGTGGCCGAATCGTTTGCCTTCTCTTAGAGAAAACATCGGTCTTGTTCAAGACACCCTCAAACGCTTGTAGTTCCTTCGAGCTTTTGAGCCATATACATATATAAAAATCATTTCCTTCAACTTAAATATTCCGCTGCATCTTCCTTACAAAATATCATATAAACACCATCCGTTCATCCATTCCATAGCCGAACCCAAAGCCAACCGCGCACGAGACTAGATCTGGCCCTCACAAGCGACGTCCAAGCCAAGCTAGGCATTTGGACCGTATCAAGTGGTAGCGGAGCGCCAGCAGTCTCACGATTGCATTGCCTTCACTTTCAAGGTATTTATATGGTTCAAAAATCATCCCCTTGTCTTCCTTGTCATTTTTGACCATTTGGGTATTTTTGAGTTTTGGCTATTTTACCTTGTTTGATCCATCTTAAACACTTTGTCCATCTTGGTTTGTATTTTTGGTTGGATTAAATCTATTTTTCTTCATCTCTTTCATTCAAGAACATGTGGGTGTTCTTAGCGTTTGGTTGCATTCCATAAAACTTGAGCCAAGTGTCAAGGTGGTCCAAGGAGTACAGTTTGTCCTTTTGTGTGAGTCATTGTGTGAGTCATCCATAGCATGTGTGAGGTCGGGGACCTTCAACCCTAAAACTTATTGCACACCCTAGGAAAATATCTATAACCGTACCTCTTTATCACTAATCATTGATACCCACACTTGCTCCTTATCACCTAATCATTGATACACTCATTCATTATCAACAAAGCTCATATCACTTATGCAAACACCGCTTATGACTAGCACTTATCATATTGCACTACAAGTCTTGCATCATTAATCAATACTTGTCATACATCTTGGAGCTCTCTTGCACTAAAAAAAAAAAGAATTCAAAAAAAAAAAGAATTCAAAACAAAAGAAAAGAATTCAAAAAAATAAAAATACAATTGAGTCAAAGCAAGGGACTTGAGATAGTAAGCAAGGCCGAAAGCATGTGTGAAGTTTGCATTTAAGCTTTAATCATTTTAGCGTTCGAACTTAAGGAACTCTACTTGTTTCCTTTTCTTCTTTTTCTTTTTCCTTTCGTTTCTTGAGTCTTTGTGTGCTAGCTTTCTTTTGTGTCCTAGGTCTTTCCTTCTTTCTTCTCGCATTACTTCTACTCTAAGTCTAGGGTGCATGTTACTACAACTTGCTTGCACCACATTAGACTTTCCGTGCCTTTTCTTCGTGCCCTTGTTTTCTTTGTGTGTCCCGTGCCCATCTTATTCCTTAGAGTCTTGGTTGGTCTAAGTTTGGTTTGGGGTTTGAGAGAAAATAGAGCGATATGAGGAGGGGAGCTTATTAGAGAGAGAGTGAAACATGAGAGGAAACACGTGAGGGAGGGAACTAACCTTATTTGTGCATATAAATTGTGTTTGTTCATTTTATAGGTACGTTGGACTATGTCCCGAATTGTAACCCCATCCGGCGGGGGCTCCAATGAATAGGTACATGGAGGCGACTTTGTGGGGGAAGAGAGTAGGGAGGAGCCCGCACCTCATGAGGTCCTAGCTAACCTATCGGCGCGAATGGAAGAAAGGTTGGCAAACCAAGAGACCATGATGGCAAACCAAGAGGTTATAATGACGAACCAATCCCAAGCCATCAATAGGATGATGGAGGCCATAGCTACCATAGCCGAAAGGTTGACACCACCAACACCACAACCCCATCCCCCACCACCACTTCAACAACCACCACAACTACACACCCAACCGCAAACACAAGCACCACCTCGACCCCAAGAACACCTAAAGTAACTCGTGATCCACTTCTTCCAAAAGACCGCACCAAAGAACCCTAATGACTTGGATTACTATGCCTTCACTAATACCGGGCTTGAGGAAGAAGAGGTGGCCGAGAGTGTGGCAAATGAGGACCTAGCGGCGCCACATGGGCCTTCCTTAAGGCGACTACAACCCCGCCAACACAACACCGAGTCTCCACCTAAACCTAAACACTTCCTAAACACCATCACCTAAGCCACCCGAAACACCGACCCCAACATACCCTTACATACAACCAATGGCTACATACCTCCTAGGCAATCGCCTAGAGCAATGCCTGAGGAGAACCAACCATACCAAACCCCACCGTTTGAGCCACCGGGGCACAATGAGTATGAGAGAGAGAATGAGGGGAAAGGGTATCGACATCAAGAAGAGAGGGTGAATAATTACCACAACCCTAAGATATCCTTGCCTAGTTTCGAGGGGAAGGGAAGGATGATCCCGAGGCCTACTTCGATTGGGAGAAAAAGATGGAGTAGATCTTCGCGTGTTACAACTACTCGGAGGACAAGAAGGTCAAGCTAGCCGTGGTAGAGTTCACGGGTATGGCCATCCATTGGTGGGATTGCATTTTGGTTAGTAGGAGACTTGAGGGGAGAGTAGCCGTGACCGAATAGGTGGAGCTATTGGAGGAAATGAGGTGCCGGTTCATACCACCTCATTACATAAGGGACTTACACCATCGTCTCCAAACGCTTTGCCAAGGTTCGAAGAGTGTGAATGAATTTTACCATGAATTGCTTACTTGTGTCATGCGTGCGGAGGTGCGCGAAGGAGCCGAGGCCACCATGGCCCGTTTCATAGGAGGACTACATAGGGAGATCGCGAACATGATTGATTTCTACACCTATTCCACCTTAGATGAAATGTATCTCCTCGCCATCAAGATTGAAAGACAAGTAAGCCAAAAATCCAAAACTCCATCTCAATTACCTAACTCTACTTCTACCCCTTCTTCCACTTACAAGCGGCCTTGGCAAACTACTAGCAAGGCGCCCGTAAACACAACAGCAAACACCTACCGCACCTTCCCACCCAAGCCAAATGCCCAACCAAACACTATACCACCTAGACCGGTTCAAAATACTACACCAACCAACCAACCAATGAGGACACCCGCAAGAACCATTACGTGCTTTAAGTGTGGGGGCAAGGGGCATATGAAGGCCGAATGCCCCAATAGGATGAACATGGTGCTAAGGGAAAGTTGCGAATGGGTTAGTGAAAGTGAAGAGGAGGAGGAAAGTGGCCCAACGGGAATTTGGGATGATGAGAGGTACGATAGTGAGGGGAGTGACGGTTATGACCATGTGGAAGTGCCACAATGCCTATTAGTGAGGGGGAGTTTGAGCATTAAAGGGAGGGAGGATGATACCTCTATCGTGCAAAGGGAAAACTTGTTCCACACTAGGGGCGTGTCCAATGGAATGGTGATGTCCATCATCATTAACAATGAGAGTTGCGCGGATGTGGCAAGCGCACTCCTAATGCACTCGTTAGGTTTGACAACCACTAGGCACCCCCATCCGTATGTGTTGAATTGGTTCAACGATAAGAGCACGGTTAAGGTGCAAAAGTAAGTGCTTGTGGCTTTCAACATTGGCGACTATGTGGACAAACGCTTGTGCGATGTGGCTCCAATGCAAGCGAGCCACTTGCTATTGGGCCGACCTTGGCAATACGACCGAAAGACACTTCATGATGGGTACAAGAACAACTACAAGCTTGAGCATGAGGGGCAAAAGTTCCTAATCCCACCCTTGCCGCCTAGCCAAGTCTATGAAGACCAAATCAAGCTAGAAAAGGCTTACGCCACTTTCGAAATTTCAGCTTCACTTTAAGGAAAGAAAGAGAGTGATTGGAGTGGAGAGAAGAAAGTGAGGGGAAAATGGGGAAAATTGCAGGCATGAAAACAAAGAGCATGCGCCGAGAGAAGAAAGTAAGGAGAAAGGAGTGAAAAAGGGAGAGTCGAGTGGAAAGATACAACTTGAAAAAAATAAGCAAGTGTGTGAGGCCTTTAGAGAGGTGAGTGTGGAGAGAAAAGTGAGTTTAATGGCCAAGGGAAGAGACGTTAGGCATGCGCTAATCATGCGCAAACCATGCATTCTCATTCATTTTAAACCTCTTGCTTTAAATGCCACTAACGCTAACCCTTCCTTGCCTAAGATGCTTTCCCCTCTTTTGTTAGAATTCCAAGACGTTTTCCCGAAGGACATTCCCGAAGGTCTACCGCCCACACGAGGGATTGAGCACAAGATCGACTTTGTGCCCGGATCCACCTTGCCTAATAGGCCGGCCTACCGATGCAACCCCAAAGAGACCCAAGAGTTGCAAGAACAAATCGATGGGTTGATGGCCAAGGGGTTCATCCGAGAGAGTCTCTCCCCTTGTGTCGTGCCAGTCATCTATGTACCCAAGAAGGATGGAAGTTGGAGAATGTGCATAGATTGCCACGCCATCAACAAAATAATGGTAAAATATTCTCATCCAATCCCTCGCTTAGATGACATGTTAGATGAGTTGTGTGATGCTAAGATGTTTTCAAAATTTGACCTAATAAGTGGTTACCATCAAATCAAGATGAATGATAGTGACCAATGGAAAACGACTTTCAAAACTAAATTCGGTTTGTATGAGTGGCTTGTGATGCCTTTTGGACTCACTAATGCGCCTAGTACTTTCATGCGGTTGATGAACCATGTTTTAAGGCCTTTCATAGGTCATTTTGTTGTGGTGTACTTTGATGACATTCTAGTCTATAGCACTTCACCACATGCACACTTAGATCATTTGCATCAAGTGTTTCTAACCCTTCCTGAGCACAAACTATTTGCTAAACTCTCCAAGTGTGAATTTTTCTTGGAAGAGGTCCATTTCCTTGGTTTTATTGTAGGATCCGAAGGGCTCGAGGTAGATGGTGATAAGGTCAAAGCCATAGCCGAATGACCCATACCGACCAATGTGGGAGACATCCGCTCCTTTCATGACTTTGCGGGGTTCTACCGCCGCTTTGTCAAGGACTTCTCAACCATCGCGGCGCCTCTAAATGAGCTCACAAAGAAAGAGGTCCCGTTTGTGTGGGGAAAAGATAAAGAAGAAGCCTTCGCTACTCTTAAGGCTAGGCTCACTTCGAGACCTGTGCTTGTCCTCCCTAATTTCGAGAAGACCTTCAAAGTTGAGTGTGATGCGAGTGGCATTGGCATTGGAGCCGTGTTACTTCAAGAGAGGAGACTTGTGGATTTCTTTAGTGAGAAGTTAAAGGCGACCCAACTCAATTATTGTACCTATGACAAGGAATTGTATACTTTGGTAAGGGCCTTGACTGTATGGGAGCACTACCTAGTCCCAAAGGAGTTGGTGGTCCACACGGACCACCTTAGCCTAAAGTATTTGAAAGGGCAAGGAAAACTCAACAAGAGGCATGCGGCTTGGATGGAATTCATTGAAAGGTTCTTTTACCACATCAAGTACCTCAAGGGTAAGGATAATGTGGTAGCGGATGCGCTATCATGAAGGTACGCCCTTCTCACCTCTTCGCACTCACGCCTTCTAGGATTTTTTCACATCACCACCTTGTATGTCCCGGATGTGGACTTTCGTGACATGTTTGTTGCTTTTGTTAATGGTGTGTTTGATCACTTTGCATTGTGTGATGGTTTCCTTTTCCGTAAGGGTAGGTTATGCGTCCCCATGTGTAGCACACGAGAGTTTCTTGTAAGAGAGGCACACGGGGGGGGGGATTAATGAGGAACTTTGGCATAGAAAAGACACTAACCACACTCAAAGAACATTTCTATTGGCCCAAAATGAAGAAACTAGTATCTCGCATTGTTAGCTCGTGTCTTGCATGTAAGTGTGCTAAAACTAGAAGCATTGACCATGGGCGTTACATGCCATTACCCATATCTTCTCACCCATGGTGCGACATATCCTTGGATTTTGTTTTAGGACTCCCACGCACTAAGCACGACAAGGATGCCATTTTTGTTATTGTGGACCGATTTTCTAAGATGGCGCATTTTGTCCCTTGTCATTCTACTTGCGATGCTTCTCATATGGCTACTCTATTCTTTCGTGAGGTAGTTAGGCTTTATTGCATGCCGCGTACTATAGTGAGCGATAGAGATAGTAAATTTCTTGTGCACTCTTGCCGCATACGCTCCTTTGAAGTTGGCGAGTGGGTATGGGTCCACTTGACAAAGGAACGCCGGGCGAACAAGCTTAGCCCTCGTGGGGATAGCCCTTTTCTGATTTTGGAAAAGATTAGCGATAACGCTTACATTCTTGATATCCCTTCTTCTTACGGCAACACCTATCACTCCTTTAATATTAACGATCTCTCTCCGTTTTTATTTGAAGGTGACGACGAAGAAAACCTAGGAGAGGACAACGATGCAGATTCGAGGACGAATCCATGCGAAGGGGGAGGGGATGATACGAGCCCAGTAGCCCGAGCCACACATGGGCCCGCGACTAGGAGCAAGGCCATGATCGCCTTACTCATGAAGGCACTAAGGACCGAGGAGAGCAACACGGAAGCCTCAAGCCATTGGAGTCTATGTGTCCATGCCAACGACTCGACTTGCAGCCTCACGCCCGAGCCCGAGTCCCACAGCACGCCCAAGGCCGCGCCAAGCGCTTTGGCCTCGCCCGCGCCTAAGCCCATTGCATCAACCTCGCTGAAGCCTAGCACCTCGGCCACGCCTAAGCCCAGCGCCTCGGCCTCGCCTAAGCCCAGTGCCAAGGCCTCGCCCGTGCCTAGCGCCTCGGCCTCACCAAGGCCGCGCCTAAGGCCAACCACACATGAGGGCCCGAGCCTGCATCCAAGCCGATCGACACCATGCCACCAAAAGCCCATGATCAAGGCCACGTCCTCCAAGTATGAAGCCCCTTTGTCCAAGGGTGTTTAGGGTCTTTTCCCTTGTAATAATTTGCACTATAAATTGAAGGACATAGCCTCTTTTATAGTTGCTTTTGATTTTGAGAATTTCTTCTTAAGCCTTAAGCCAAATCCTTAGACTAGCTCTAGGAGGACCTTAGATCCAATCGTCCATCCTTTCAAGGTGGCCAAATCGTTTGCCTTCTCTTAGAGAAAGCATCGGTCTTGTTCAAGACACCCTCAAACGCTTGTAGTTCCTTCGAGATTTTGAGCCATATACATATATAAAAATCATTTCCTTCAACTTAAATATTCCGCTGCATCTTTCTTACAAAATATCATCTAAACACCATCCGTTCATCCATTCCATGGCTGAACCCAAAGCCAACCGCGCACGAGACTATATCCGGCCCTCACAAGCGACGTCTAAGCCAAGTTAGGCATTTGGACCGTATCACAGGTCATCGACAAAGCATCGGTCGGTCAGGAATCAGCCTGACGGCCATGGAAGGGAGGCTCACAAAGATTCTTGTTCAGTGTCTTCAGAGCATCGAAGGGAATAGGATGACAACCTAAGGCATCCTCTGAGTCACAAGGTTTGCCGGAACCAGGTCAGTAGGAGAATTAAGATACCAACTGAACTATACGACGGAACTGAAGATCCTATTGCCCATCTCAATTGGGTAAAGGACTTTGTGAAGATCCAAACGCGAAGGGATGAAGCCCTTTGCCAGCTTTTTGTCCTCACGTTTACCGGAGCTACAAGGAAATAGTTCGAAAGGTTACCGGCTTGCTCCATAGATGGTTTTGTGTGTATGGAGGAGCGGTTCCGTAGCAGGTTCAGTACCTCCATCCCACTCAAAAAATCCTTTGCGGATCTATTCGACGTTAGAAGGAAGTCTGACGAGTCTTTGAAATCATACCTAGAGAGATTTAATTTAGAGATGGCCGTCATGACTGATGTAACGGTAGAAATTGCCGTTGAGGCAATGAAATAGAATTATAATTTTGATAAACTAGAGGATGCATTGCTGGTGGATCCGCCATTGACTCTGGATTTTTTACACATCCAGGCTAACCACTATGCCAGAATGGAGGAAGCTGATTATTAGAGGAGGATACGGGCAGAGATAGTCCCGTCGAAGAAAGTAGAGGAGAAGAGTCAAAAAGAGTACTCTTCGAAGAAAACAAATTCGCGTTCTGGAGGAAAAATGGATCGTGTATCCGTGTCCGTATTGCTGCATAAAGCAGAAATATTGGCTATCATTGAGCGAAAGGGATTGCCAATCAAGTACCCTGTTAATAAACCAGGAGTCAACCTCGGCCAACGAAGAGACTTGTATTGCCGTTTCCATAAGGCTAACAGTCATGACACAGAAAGATGCAAAATGCTGAGAATGATAATTGAACGACTAATCGAGGAAGGATATTTGGGGGAATTTGCAACTCAAGGTCGCCAACAGGCTCCTGACATA
Organism: Viola odorata; assembly: GCA_963691705.1. NCBI lineage: Eukaryota > Viridiplantae > Streptophyta > Magnoliopsida > Malpighiales > Violaceae > Viola > Viola odorata. The sequence continues at coordinate 681,909 of OY829540.1, read as the reverse complement.
TGGCAGATTAAAAACCGGGATGAAGCGGCAAATGCAGGTCCCACGAAAATTCCCGTCTTCGATAAATGAAAGGACAAGGTGAAAGAAGTAATGACGGCGACCAGGGGGGATTTGCCTTTAATTTGTTTGATAGCAGGGGAACTGAGAACGTGGGAGGGTCCTCCAACGTTGTAATTGAAAACATAGGTGAATCCTCAGTTGGGGAGAAGAGGAAGAGAGAGGAACCCTTGAGAGAAGATGTGGGGTTCAATATACTTGATCGAATGGTCATTTCATTTCAGAGGAGGATGAGCAGGAAGTCATCTATCCTCAAAATGACGCAATGGTTATAACAACGGTGGTTCATGGTTTCAGGGTGGCCAGAACTTTGATTGACAACGGTAGTGCTGTTAACTTATTGTCATATAAGGCGTACAAATTGATGAGTCACCCGGAAGCCGAATTAATCCCATGTGTAAAACCCATCATTAGGGTAGATGGAGTTCCCATTCTGATAGTAGGGATAACGTATTTTCCGGTGTTATTTTTGGAAGATAACGGAAAGAGGACAATACAATAATTATTCATGATAGTGGATTTCAACCTGCCATATAACGACATCTTAGGGCTTTTGGGGTTGTTATCTCGCAACGGAATTTGAAGATGAAGTATCCTTCTTGGGATGGGGTCGTTACTATCAAGGGAGATCAGAAATTGGCAGCAGAATGTTACCTATGGTGGTTGAAGATGAAGAGAAAATAATCTTCATAACTCCAAAGGCGATGTATTGCTATAAAGCTATGCCATTTGGATTGAAGAATGCAGGGGCAACATTCTAGAGGACAACTAACAAGATTTTTGAAGCCCAGATCGGTCGAAATATGGAGGTATATGTCGATGATATGTTAATAAAGAATAAGAGCTTTGAGGCACACTTGGCTGATTTAGAAGAAGCATTTAATGTCATGTGACAGTATGGGATGAAGGTCAATCCCAAGAAATGCATGTTCGCATTTCAAACGGAAATGTTTTTGGGATATATTGTCAGTCGAAGGGGAATCCAGCCCAACCCTTCAAAGCTTCGTGCGATACACGATATGATATCACCTCGTAACGTCAAGGAAGTGCAAAGACTTACAAGTAGAGTCATTGCGCTAAGCCACTTTATCTCTAAACAGGGGGAGCAGTGTCTTCCTTTTTTTAAGTTAATCAGAAAGAAAGCTCCATTTTGTTGGTCAGAAGGATGTGAGAAGGCTTTCTCTGCCCTGAAGGGGTATTTAACGTCAGACTTATTGCTAACATGACCAGAGGAAGGAGATATTTTGTATCTGTATTTGGGAGTGGCATAAGAGGTGGTTAGTGCAGTATTGGTACGGGATGAGGATGGTATCCACATACCCATTTGTTTTGTAAGCCGAATCCTAAAGGATGCCAAACTCAGGTATGGCCAGATAGAGAAGGTAGCTTACGCCTTGATATAGGCGAGGAGGAAGATGGCCAGATATTTCTAGGCATACCCGATCGTCATATTAACAAATCAACCATTGAAACGGGTATTCAAAAAACTAGAGACTTCTGGTAGGATGGTTATTTGGGCTATCGAATTGGAGCAATATGGGCTACAGTACCAGTCACGTCCGTCTATTAAGACTTAGGCCTTGGCTAATTTTCTTGCATAGTGCACGTTTCTGGATCAACCATTAGCCGAAGAAAGCGTGAGCAAGGATAGTTTGCTGCAGCATCCGGAAACCTATGGAGATACATGGGTGATTCATGTGGACGGAGCAAAAATTCAAGAGTCGGTAGATATCGGTATTATCATCTCCGGTCTAGACGAAATTAAAATGAGATACGCACTAAGGATCCTGAAACCATTGTCTAACAACGCAGCTGAGTACGAGGCATTGTTAACAGGGCTCCGTATTGGGAAAGAGTTGAGCACTAAGGGTAGTCATGATCATGGGGAGCTAAGTGGTCTTCGTTTGGTAATTCATGGAGACTCTAAGTTAATCCCGGATCAGGTTAATGGTATTTCTCAAGCAAGGAACCCTATGATGATCCGGTATCTTGAGAATGTACAAAATGAGTTGGTAGCGGTAAAAGAGAGAGGAGTACGGGTGGAAATTGAACAGGTTCATCATGAGGATATTTTTGAGGCGGATGAGATCGCCAAATTAGCTGCTGATCCAACTGCTATTATGCCTATGTATGTCCTAGTGGAGGAGATTGTAACGCCCTCTTTCATGGAAAAACAATTGGCCTTGAGCGTGGCGGAAGGAGAAGACGACTGGAGGGTACCGGTCATAAATTATTTCAAACACGGAACATTACCGAATGACTCGAAGGAGAAAATGAAGATCCTCAAACGGGCAGATAAGTGTTCTATGTATGACGGGGAACTTATTCATCGTTTTTTTTCTCATCCAGTTGCTAAATGCATTTTTGATGCAGAAGGTCGGTACGTACTTCGCGAAATCCATGAAGGTGTCTGTGGAATGCATATATCTGGTGGGACTATGGTAGCATAGGTTCTATGGTTAGGCTTCTATTGGCCTATGATAAGAAGGGATTGTGATCAATTTATACGAATATGTAGGAGATGTCTGGAATTTGCAAAGATTCCACGACAGCCAGTAACATATATAACAACTATTATAAGTCCTTGCCCGTTTGCTCAGTGGGGAATTGATATTTTAGGGCCTTTTCCTAAGGCTCGTTCTCAGCTCAAGTTTGTGATTGTTGCAGTGGATTACTTTACCAAATGGGCTGAAGCTAAAGCAGTTCTGGTAATTACGGCAGAAAAAGTGTGGCATTTCTTTCAAACTCAAGTCATCTACCGGTTTGGTATTCCTCGGATCTTGGTAAGTGATAATGGAACGCAATTCACCAGCACTTATTTCCAGGAGAGATGTCGGTCATTGTCTATTGAGCAAAGGTTCTCGTCAGTGGCACATCCACAAACAAATGGACACACGGAGGTGACTAACCAAACGATCTTGCGCGGGATTAAATTTTTTTTGGAAGGGGCTCACAAGAAGTGAGTAGATGAATTACTAAATGTCATGTGGGCTTACCGGATGACCAAAAAAATAAGTACCAGAGAAACACCGTTTGCCATGACATATGGAACTGAAGCCATTACACCGGTAGAGCTTGGAGTCATTAGCTTACATGTGGAGTATTTTGATGAAGAGCTGAATCAGGATCTATTGCGGGCGCAACTTGATCTATTACCGGAACTTCGCGAGTAGGCTTTTGTGAAGAGTTTGCATTATAAGTGAAGATGGTAAAATATCATAACCGGAATGTCTCGCACTTCAACTCCCTATGGATCAACTGAGACAGCAATGCTTGTAGCCTCTTGCCTCTTGCACGCATCATGGGTCCAATGGGCGGCAACGACAAACTAGGGTTAGGGCTTGTGTGAGGGATCTCATCAAGGGTGAACATACCTTTGTCCTTGCACTTAAGTGGTAGCTTCCGTTGGATTGCGGCCGATACGTTCACACCTATGCTAATCTTTTTCACAGCTACCATGTTACATTTGTTAGCACACCAATTTTTCAAAAAATTAGCATAACGAGGAACGTTTTTAATAGCCTGCAGCAAAGGAATGTTGACTTGGACTTTAGTAAACATGTCAAAAATTTCACGATCCTCCCCATCCTTTTTGGACTTGACCAATCGTTGAGGAAAGGGAGGCTCAAGAACTTTCATGATGAATTCTTCGGTAAATTCCGAGTTTGCCTCGACCTTTCTTGGGGAGCCATGTCTTCTAGTGTGGTGAACACACTTCTCCTGTTCCACGTCTGCTTTGGCTTCTTTTGGATCAGGTGCATGTCCAGGTAGTTCAAAGTCTAGGTCTTGCTGCTCGCGGGATGGTATTTGTGTACCGCTGCGAAGTGACATAGCGCAGACAGTAAATTGCGTGTTGAGTTCTGGTTGAGGTGGCAGGCATCTTCTATTCTTCTCCTCTTGCACCTCTATAGTTAAAGTACTCAATTGTTTTTGCATATCAAGAATAATATTAGTAAGATTCGTTACCTCAACAACTAGGGGTGTGGGAGGAATAGGTTCTTGAGGGGCCTGGTACTGGTGTTGTTGTGATCTGGCCATAGCTAAAAGTGCTGAAGACTGTACGATGGCTAAGATTGATTTTGGTAATGGTGCTGCTACGGTGACTGACTAGGCCTAGACGGTTGCGGATCAACAAAGTTGTAAAAATCGCATGCCTTGGCCTGGAAAAGCTGTCCTGCTGCCATAATCTGGAGTATACCAGTGATGGTGGTGAGCTGATTTTCCATAGCAGCAACACGCACGTCTTGGGTGGTCATGGCTCTCTCCAAGGGCATGCTATTTTTTACCATGAGTTCAATGGTCGCCTTAGCAGTGGCTGGTGTGAGATTAACAAGTGAACTACAACTGGCAGTGTCCAGCAAGGCCATGTCGTTCGCCTTCAACCCTTCGTAGAAGTACTGGATGAGTACGTGGTCAACGAGGTTGTGCGAGGGGCAGAGAGCTTGCATCTTCTTAAATCGCTCATAGTACTTCCCAAGTGTAGCTGTTGAAGGTGTCAGAGTGCATTCTCCGTAGGGATGCCATAGAACTTGGGCAAGTAATGGAGGACAGAAGGCTTAATCACCCAATCATTCTGATTGTTCACAACACCAGCTAACAAATATACAATAAATTGTATAGAGTGGCAACAGGGTTGATCCACAGGGACTAGGGATAGACGCTAACGTTGGTGTATGACTAGGGCAAATAGACCAAAATAGTGACAAATGGGGGGTTTGAAAGTTGTTGATTAATCTAATGTAAACTAGGAAGGTAATGACAAGCAGTAGTAAAACAAATAGGAAATCAACAGAGAGAGGGGTTCCCAGTAGGAATCTATCTCCGGTTTTATTTGCGGTCAGCCGGTCATTGGTGCAATGATCTTCTACCCCTAGCTGATAGATGTGCTATGGGGACCAGGTACGTTTAGGTCCCCTGCTTTCTTTCGCATGAGAAACTACCCCAAGGTAAGTTTATGGAGTAGTCTTGACGCTTTGCCGTCCCCAAGGTACGTTTATGAGGGCAATACTCAAAGGCCCATGAAGCTGAAGAAAGACACGTCTAGGGCGAGACGCTCAGTACGTTCAAGGCTCTACCCAAATTACTTACTTAACCCAGTCGGATTGGACCAACGACCTGATGACTCCGATCTAGTTGTCTACTTTACCCTGCAGCCTCACGTTAGTTATTACCATAGAGATGACTTTAATTGTCTAGGCCTAGCTACTAGTTGGCCAGACTTGCAAACAACTCTAGCAGATTTGGCAAGAATTCGTTAAGCAAATAAATATAAACCAATGATATATTAAACTTCAATTAGACCTCACGACTTTTCTAAGCAACCTTCGATGATTCCTACCAAGAACAAGAGCTTAGCCGCTCATATTAAAAGTAAAATAAATAAAACAAATTAATTGCGTAAAGTATGAAGAAGAGGAATGGAAAAACTCTTTATTATTGCCGGCCGGAGCAAAGCTCCGGTTTATTCGAACAGAAATAGAGAAATATGGTGGTGGCTGCTCTCTCCAAAGAGGAGGACGTGATAGTGATGAAGTTCCCCAAACCCTAAGTATAAAAAGTCTTAACTGGGAAAATTACAAAGAAGGAAATTCCAGAGATGGAAGAAAATAAATGATAACAATCAATATACCCCCCAGGGCATTTTAGTCCGGGCAGGGGGTACGTCATCTTCTGCTACAGTAGGGCCTGCCTGGCCTCCTGCTCGTCCTGCTACCGGGGGTGGTCGACTTCAGCGGCGGGGGAGGGGGCCCATCCAACACGGAATGACGCCTATTCCCACACCCGGTAGGCCATAAGCGTTAGTACCCCTAACGCCCCACTACATCTCCTATAAATACCCCCCTAGGTAGAAAGGGGGGGGGGGGGACTCTCTCTCTACTCCCTCTCACTCCTGCTCCTGCTTACACTTCATACTTCACTACTTATACTGACTTGATCGTCGGAGTACCTGCGCCGGGGACCCCCCCGGCGCCTTGCAGGTGTAACGGCAGCAAGGACCACCCCCTTAGAGGTGAAGGTCTCCAAGATTCCTCCTACCCCGGGTGCAAATCTCATGCTATTTTATCAAATTGGTGCTTTCATTGAGAGCATTCAGATCATCAAGTGAGTTCCTTGAGATCTGAAGGCTCTCCTCTCCATATTCATATTTATTATCTTCCATCGTCACTACTGGCTGCTGGTTTTTCTAGTAATGGGTTCATCTTATGATTTAAGTCTTGCTTGGATCTGATGATATGAGATATATGAGTTTATGTGGTCATTCCATTGTTATATGTTCAAAAGAAGATCAGATCTGGAAAGAAGAACAAGAATTGTGAAAACTATCATCATTGTTCACAAAATCCAAAATTAGAAAAGGAAAGCCAAGCTCCTTCATCATTTCTTCTTCACTTATGTGCCTCTGGTGCCTTACATGTTGGCCTTGATCTAATCTAGTCATAATCATTGATGCTGTCCTCCATCTTGTCTCTTTCATCTTCACTGTCGGCCCAAGTGCGAATAAAATAATAAAAGGAAATCCTAATTCTAAGGGAAATAAATCCCTTGCTTTGACTGGAGAATCGTAGGGAATAATGGCAGAATTCACTGGAATCTTAGATTTTATTTTCCAAAATTTTCCTTTTTTTGTGCTGCTGGCTTGCGCGCGATGAGCAGCTAGGCCTAGTCACTCGAAATCCGTCAGAATCTGGTGAATAATGCATCTTTTTTGCATTTCCTCTCCAAAAGCCAAGATCTACAAATAGTAAGGAAACAAGAGTAAATTAGTAGCATCAAGATCTAAAAGGGGCTAGGAAAGGAAGGAAAAATACCCGTAAAATGCATCACATCAAACCTCCTCATTAAAAACCTGATCTCCTTCACTATCCGTCTCATACACTCCCTCTCTAATGGCAATCACCCCCCGGTTTCGGCATTGGGAAGAGATGTGCCCTCTCCCACGACACTTGAAACATTCAATGTTGGAAGAGTGTTTTCTAGGTGGTATATTGGGAGTGTTTTGGTTATTTGGTGTTGTAGTAGGAGGTGGTTTGGTGTAAGGTGTGTAAGGCTTTGGTGTCGGGGAATTTGGTTTGGTATACGGTGGGTTTTTAGGTTGGTCACTTTGGTATGGTTTCCATGGTGTCTTGGAGGGATTTAAGTAGGTGTTGGTAGTGTTGGTGTTTCGGCTAGGGAAATTCTTCCTTTTGCTGGCCTCATGTGCTTCTACCTTGAGTGCATAGTGTAACATAGGTTGCAAATTCACAAATCACGCAATTCAAGTTTATATCTAATTTTCTCATGCACACCATTTAAAAATCGGGCCATAGTTACCTCTTCATCTTCATGTGTGTTGGTTTGGGTGAGAAGTGACTCAAGCTCATTGAAATAATTGCCCACAAATTTTGACCCTTGCTTGAGACCTTACAATCGATTTTGCAAGTCTCACTTGTAGTATGATGGCACAAACCTCTCCCTTATGACTTGCTTCATGTCTTCCCAAGTGCGAATCTCTCTCCCCCCTTGTCTCTCCCTACATACCTTCTCCCACCAACTCACGACATAACCATCAAATTCCATTGCGACGAGTTTCACCTTTTTCAATTTCGTGTATTGGTGGCAATTGAAAATCTGTTGAATCTTACCCTCCCACTTCACATATTCGGATGGGTCTGTAGTTCCCTCGAAGATGGGGATTTGCACCTTAATTCTACCCAAGTTATCATCAAGGCGAGGCTCTTAATTCATATTCCTTCTCACACTATTCAACCGGTCATGCTCATTAAGCTCATCAAAATCATCATTAGGCTCTTCATAATACCCCTCATAGAATTCTCGTTGGTGATGAGGATCGGTTCGCGCATGGAGGTGTGGGATGAGAGTTGGGCCGCTCATGGCCATAACTTCTTCGGTCGCTAACTTAGGTATGCCACTAATGGTTGGGTCAATGGTAATATGTTGGCCATGTGGTAGCCCAATTGTTTGCCTCTCTTGGAACCGTTGATATTGTCCCTTGATACCTTGGGCATGAAGTGCCCGTATGTTGTTCGCGTGGCCTTCGGATATGGCAAGGTTTGGAAAAACACCTTATTTTCGGGTACCTGTCGTAAGTACCTTGGGGAAGCCACAGTTGGCCACCCTTTGGTGATCTTCATCTTCACCATAATTTTCATAACCCTCTCCTTCGATTTCACAAGTCACTTGGTTCTTGCTAGGCTCTTCATGAGGTTTAGAAGGTAGAGTTTTGGGTGGTGGAGGACATGAGGAAGTCGCGGCCGGCTGGCCTTGAGCAAGCTACAACATGAGGGACTTGAACATATTCCTCATTTCCTTTTGTTCATCAAGAACATTATCCATCTTGGCGGCTAGGGAAATGGTGGCCTCGTCGGACTTAGCATCGTTGTTTCCAACTACACTTTTGTCGGACATGGTGGAATGTCGTACCTACACACATAGAAAATGTTAGTGAAATAAAATATTTTACTCCCTCACGTGTTTATCCTCGTGTTTAAGCACTCGTATAAAAAAATCCTCTCGAAATCTCTCAATTCTGGCCTACAAAGGAGTGTTGCAAGTTATGCGTGCGATGGTGCGTGACTTTCGTATCCACCGTCGTCAATTTCCTTTCACCTCAAGTTTCAACTACATAAGACTCAACAATAAAAAGGACACAAGACAAGAGACTCAAGATAGATTAATCAAAAACTGAAATGGATGAATATAGTTGAGAGGAAATTAAAAAGTGGAAGACTAACTTGCAAAAGAAAGAAAAAAAAAGAGATAGTTGTTTAGGAAAGACTAAAACTTGACTCTTGGGAGTTGAAGACACAAAACAAAATAGAAGACTTTAAATGAGTTTAGAACAAAGAAATACAGGTCACTCAAAAGTTTAAGACTTATGGTGCCTAGTTTAGGACTTATGTGGTGTTTCTTTATTTTTATTTTTTTATATATATCTTGCCTTTGTGTAGGACTTTTGGTAGGGTATATAGCTGGGTTGCTAGCTGAGCAGTTGGGGTTTTAGGAGGTTAAGATTCAGCCCTTTCTTGTGGCTGCAACGGCTTGGAGGTGAGATGGAAAGTAGGGTAGGTGGTACTTCCTTAAATTAAGGAAGGTTGTCTTGCAAAAGTTGATAGGTGTACATGGGATTGCATTTATGGTTGAGGGACTTGTGATGGCTGCTGATGGGAGAAGTATATTTGTTTAAAGGAAAACTCACTCACTCCAGCAATTTGAAAGAAAAATGGATCAACAAGCCTCACTCAAGAACACACATGAACATGACATCAAGAACACCAAGAGCGCAGACCTCTGAACTTTCACCTTTTGAACAGGCAAACAATGGAATTAAAATCCGAGAATTAGACCACAAGAAACTAGAGACAAATTACTATATGTTAGACTCAAGAAACAAAGAAAACGAAGACATAAAACTCAAGATACATTGTTCCAAAGATGAACACGAAAAATAGAAAAAGAACAGTTTTGAGCACTTTTGGTGTAAAATGATTTTGCAAGGATTTCCTTGGAAGGTGTCGCACCCCCTTCTTGGTATTTTTGTGCGACGCGGAATTGGGACGAGATGTGAGATGAAATTGGACTCATCTCACATAATGCAACGAAGTCGTCACCCTATTTTGTTTCTAGGTCTAGGGAACCTAAAGTCATGGCATAAAAAAATAAAAAGCTAAGGCAAGATGGGGTTGAACCCGAGAATAGCGGTTCAGGGTCGATTTATGGACTCGGGAAGGTGTTAGGCACCCGAGTCTCATCCTAAAAAAGGTTACCAGATAAGAGGTGTTTAAAACATGCTTGAAACATAAAAGGTCCTAAATTATATGATCATGCCCAACATATGAATTTAAATCTAACATTTCTAAGTGATCATGCATACGATCTTGTAAAAAAACATTAAAATAAATAAAAGGGAGAGAACTTGTACTTGTTGGAGGGACAAGCATTGATTTACCCTAAAAAATGAGATTATTAGTACGAGAGATAAATAATTGAAAAACAGATAAATGTTTAACATATTAGACAATTTTAAAAGTAAGCGAAAATAATTACTTAAGCATTCAGAACATGCAAAAATAATTAATTACACATTATAAGCACACGATAAATTGGTGCAAAAAATTACGCGATGGGCCAAAATTGGGCTCAGCCCACTGGGCTGGCTGTCCGCGTTGGCTGAAGCAGCCCACGCTTCCCTCTCTTCAGCTGGGCTCAAGAAGCCCAGCTTTCCTTTCCTTGCGCTGGGCCTGAGCTGACCAAGCATCTCTCTCTCACGCGGGCACCACGCCCGCGTCCTTCTTCTTGGGCCTGCCTTGGCCCAAGATTAATTCAAAAAAACAAACACTGTTCATCGTCACCTTCCTTGTGTGTCGGCGCCATTGCCGATGACCAAGGAAGGAATGACCTCGATCATGGCCCGAAATAGGCCGAAAAAAAACTTCATTCCCACAGCAACCCATACATACCATCACAGCAAGAAAATTCAACCCGAAACCGTGGGGATTAAATCAAAAACGAGTTTAAACTAAATAAATAGAAAATTCAAAATTGGCTCGAATTAGCCAACGATTGAGTAAACTAAAGTGTTGTAATTATCCTACATATCACATAAAATTTATTTAAAATCAAAATGGCTAATTATCATTTGAAAACACGACCAAACGAATTTTGGAAAAAATAATTAGAAAAAGCGCGAAACAAGCTCAAAAATTTCAATTGTGAGTAACTTCAACCTTAGGTTGAAGTAGGCAGCTGTTCGTGCTAGTGAACCAGCGCTAGCGAGGGAGAGAATGTTCATGAATTAGCGAGGCAAAATGTTCGTGCAAGCTCGCTATTTATAGGCATTCTTCCGAGTGAATTTGGAGCAGTTGCTGCGCGTGATCATCGCGGACGTGAGGCTCGAGGAGAGCGTGAAGACGAGCAGTGGCGATGATGGGAGGAGGTGCTGATGAGAGGGCAGGTGAGTGATGGCAACGATTGAGGAGCTATAGGCTGAGGGAGTAGGCTTTTTGAAAAACATAGAGAGGCATTAAATGAAGCTTGGAGGCCCCGGGTGGAAGGAGATGGTTGTTGGACGAGTTTGAAGAAAAAAGTCATTGTGATCAACGGTGATGATGAGATGGGAAGGGAAAAGGAATTATAATTTTTTAAATAGTTCGAATTATCGGTACGACAAATCTCGCTTAAAATTGATAAAAACTCGAATGGGAAATACCAAAATGTGAAATAAAATGACATAAATAAAATGATACGAGGCGAAAACATAAAATATAAAAATAGGCGGAAATATTCAATCTATGGCTCGAACGGAAAAACATTAAAGACGTGAAAAAGAATACGAAATAAAATATGAATTTCATGAGACATAAAAATAAGTAACAGATGGACAAAAATAAACAGGAATACGGTTTTAGAAAATTGACAATAAAAATGCAAAAACGCTTGTGACAAAATCAAAATTCGGGTAGCAACAGTTGCCCCCTCTTTACTGTCTCATCAAGAAAAATGTGCAACTGAGATTTTTGATGAGCAGTAAAGATGGTTGCCCCTGTACCACCGATGTTTTTAAAATGCGAAATGTAAATGCACGCGGAAGGTAAATGCAAACTTCCCTGAGAGTGGGGCGAGCGGCGGTAAATTTCATCTGGGTGAGGGTAGTACTCGTAGTCCTTCAGTGATGGTGCTTGAAAGTGAATTCAGATCCAGGAGAGGGTAATACTAGTAGTCCTTTCACTGATGGGGAAAAGTAGACTCAACTTCGGTGAGGGTAGCACTCGTAGTCTGTTGTTGTTGATGCAGAAAAGTAAACTCAGCTCCAGCGAGGGTAGCACTCGTAGTCTGTTGCTGTTGATGCAGAAAAGTAAACTCAGCTCCGGCGAGGGTAGCACTCGTAGTCCATTGTTGTTGATGTAGAAAAGCAAACTCAGCTCCGACGAGGGTAGTACTCGTAGTTTGTTGCTGTTGATGCAGAAAAGTAAACTCATCTCCGGCGAGGGTAGTACTCGTAGTCCATTGTTGTTGATGCAGAAAAGTAAACTCAGCTCCGGCGAGGGTAGTACTCGTAGTCCATTGCTGTTGATGCAGAAAAGTAAACTCAGCTCCGGCGAGGGTAGTACTCGTAGTCCGTTGTTGTTGATGCAGAAAAGTAAACTCAGCTCCAGCGAGGGTAGTACTCGTAGTCCGTTGTTGTTGATGCAGAAAAGTAAACTCAGCTCCGGCGAGGGTAGTACTCGTAGTCTGTTGTTGTTGCTTGAGTGTTGTTTGACGCTAATGTAGCTTTTTGCTCAGATGTCAATGACTCTCGTCGGACATCTTGTGAAAATATAGATCAGTGCTTCGAGCTTGTTATGTCTATTCGGATACCTTGTAGAAACTGTAATTGTTGTTCCGGATTTGGTGCCACCGGAATTTCCATAACCTGATTGGGTTTTCCGATGTCGAGGTTAGGATGGCGGTTTTTTCATCGAAACCTCATTTTTTGTGAGATTTTGCTGGAGTTTCCTCCTATATTTGTATTCTGCAAATAGGAAAAGAGCAAACACGGCGTAATATGGATGGGAAAGAACAGTGCAATTAATATGTGGAAAAAATATCAATAATATGTGTTGTATATGAAAGTATTCCCACACTACCCTAAGATTCACCCCCAGACATTTTGTTAAGATAAAACAACTTTCTTATCAAGAGAAAGTTCAACAGATTTATGCATTTTTGGAGAACTTGTCATCCAACTTTCTGTCATACAAGCATGTTTGATACAAGCCTAGAAAAGCATCTGCATCTTACCCAGGAGATAACGACCTCAAGGACAAGACTTTCCCACATCATGTAGACGTAAGCAATCCTCACCATATATTGGTGTTTGCGCTCACACTCAGAAATAAGGCTACGTGTTTACACTCATAAAAATGCAACAAACATAGCACAAAATCAGATTTGCAATGTCAATCTGAGTGAATAAACTTCAAATGAAGATGCTCATGCATGGGCCTTCTAATAATCAAGAGGACTTTGCAAGGGAAAAGAAATGAAGTGGATAGAAAGAAGGGAAAGAAAGAATCTGTTTAGCAAGGAAGTGGTTTTTAGTAGAAAGAAAAAAAGGGTTTTAATGAGTAGCGCACAACTGAGGTTGCGAGCCGGAGGTAAGGTGTACAAGTTCTTTAGTCATTTGTTGTTGACAAAGCGCACTGGTTTTTGAATCTTTGCAGAGAATGATCTCTTTTACTTTTGAGATCATCATTTGTTGTTGACAAAGTGCCAGTTTTTGAATTTTCATTAGAAATGATCTCTCCCTTTTTTTTAGACCATTTCTTGTTGACTTTGGACCATTTTTTTACTTACTCCTACTTTTTATTGATTGTGTTCTTTGAACACTTTTTTGATTTGATTTGATTTTATTTCTATTTTATTTTTTTAAGCAAGCAAAACAAGTACATGTTTTTTTTGTCTGGTCTGTCGTCATTTCCGTCTTCGGCAGAGGCCTTCAAGTCTTGATTTTTGATTTTGTTTTTTTTTTGCCTCCTTCCGGCATTGACCATCAGCAATCCTCGGAGATTTCACAATCCCTCTGGCGCAAACCAAGTTCGATGTGCACCTTACCTTCGGTTAACAACCTCAGTTAGGCACTACTCATTATTTATGGAGTTCAGGTGGAAGCAAGAGATTTTACAAGCGGCTTAGAAAAGAAATGAATCGAATAGAAAGCAAAGGCAAGTGTTTAAAGATAAAAGAATGAGAAGACCAAAGAAAGGTGGAAGAAAAGAGCAAAGTCCCCTGTCATCTTATAGCTATCCCATGTCTAATGGTGCATGTACCCTAGATATTATGCAAATCTAACTAGCACTTAGTTTGGCATTTGCACTCATGAAAGAAGTATGGCGTGAAGGCCCAAAATGCTCACAGGGATGTATTTATAACCGCTTTCGTCTAAACATGCTGCAGATATAAGAGCTAGCAGGCGAGATCATGCATGTCATACAATTTTGAATGGATGTACAAGTCATCCTTGATGCAATAACATGTTGAACATGCTCAATTTAAGGAAGGTTTGAAAAAAATTTGAGGGTAGTGTGGATTTTATTCAAAGAATTTTGTTTACAAATTATAAAGCCAAAAACTCTTAACGGTTTTATAGACAAAACGTGAGGGCATGACCACTCACAAAAATTTATGTATAATTAAACAGCTGCCCCCAATGTGGGAATGAATGCATAATGATTGTATGATGGCTAAAATTAAAAAGGTTGAGAGGAAAAGTGAACTTCTCTGGATATGTGCAACAAGTAGCTAACGATCAGACAGGTTCATCAGCAAGGGATTGACCGTATGATTCTGATCCAGCATCATTTGTGCTAAAATTAGATGATAATATTGCTGCAAATATTTCTAACAGTTCCGCCATAGTCGATCACGACATCTCGAAGGATGATTGTTAAGCTCTTGAATGGTGTTTTATGATCGGACGATATCTCCTTGCTAGAAATTAACTGCGCGATCTTTTCATGAGGATCCACTCTCCGAAACAGCTGCATTACTCCTAAATTCGGCCAGGTTGCCAAAGAAAGATGAGCTCGGAATGAACTTTGCGACTGGTTGTTTGTAAATGCAAGATGTTCTACAAGGAAACCAGCTCATTATGGTGACCGAAGGATCATCTTGAAAATTTTCGATTCGCTCCTTGACTGCTCTCGGCGAGGAGAAATATTCTATGTCGAGGATGACCAATGACTGATGGTTGGCTCAAGAAGTATGGCTTGAACATCCTGAGCGATGGAACTAGAGATTCCAATTGTCACTGGGAAATCTGGCCAGTTACTTCTTTGCGGAGAAGCTCCAACACTCTAGCTTTTGTAGCAAGGGATTGCAGATAGAACAAGTGAATGCAATCCCTTCAACATCTGTGCTTACTGGCTCACCAATCGTATTATCATTGCGCGTGTACACGGAGAGATCTTGCTTGTGGTGATCCAATTCAAAACATGAAAGATTTGGTCGTGGTCGAGTTTTGAATTCGCAATCAGAAACCGTATAGGTTGGGAATGTCGCTATATCACAGAACAAGACCGTATTAAGTATGTTGATTGGAACCCATGTTTTGACAATGTGAATGCAAGGAGTCCACCATTGTAAATGATCAGAAAACATTCTATTCCTGTAAAACTAGCATTGGTTAGTGATATTAGTTTACACGCAGTTTGTATGACTCAAAAGGTTGTCCAGAATTTACTGGCATTTCTTTTGTCGTTTCAAGAAATAAGACCAAGAAATAATTTTTAAAAAAATGCAATTTTTATTATTATTATATTTTTTTGGGAAAAATCTTATTTTATTGATTCAAAATAGGCATTAAAATGGTCCTGTCATGAGAAAACCCTATGTCTTTTGATTGAACCTGCCGATTTCTAAGCAAAGTACATCTTGACAGCATCGGCGTTCACTAGTCTTGGTAAGTCGTCCCCATCCATGTTGGTGAGCGTTATAGCGCCTCTTGAGAATGCGTTCTTGACTACATATGGACCTTTATATCGTGGGGCCCATTTCCCTTGACCCTCATCTTGATGAAGGAGAATCTTCCTCAACACTAGATCCCCGACTTTGAACTTGCGAGGACGTACCTTCTTATTGTAGGCGTTAGCCATCCTCTTCTGATACAATTGAGCATGACACATGGCAACCAATCGTTTCTCCGAGATTAGATTCAGTTGTTCGTATCTAACTCTTTCCCAATCGGACTCTTCAACTCCAGATTCTGCTAAAACTCGGAGAGAAGGAATTTCCACCTCGAGAGGAATCACCAGTTCTATATCGTAGACCAGGGAGTAAGGAGTTGCTCCTGTAGAGGTACGAATTGCAATCCGATAAGTGTGTAGAGCAAAAGGAAGCATGTCGTGCCAATCCTTGTGAGTGATGACCATCTTCTGGATGATCTTTTTCAAGTTTTTATTGGCGGCCTCGACTGCGCCATTCATCTTTGGTCGGTACGGTGAAGAGTTTCGATGCTTAATCTTCCACCGCTGGCAGAGGTCGCTGATTAGTTTCCCATTCAGATTAGTGCTATTATCTATGATGATCGTCTTAGGGACCCCATAGTGACAGATGATGTTCTTCTCAATGAACCGCATGGTCGTTTTAGTAGTGATGTTCGAGTAGGAGGCAGCTTCCACCCATTTGGTAAAGTAATCGATCGCGACAAGGATGAAGTGATGACCATTAGAAGCCTTTGGATGGATTTGACCAATAATATCAACTCCCCAAATTGCGAAAGGGCAAGGCAATGTCATGTTAAAAAGAGGAGCTAGAGGGACGTTGAGATGATCGGAGTAAATTTGGCACTTGTGGCATCTCCTAAAGTAGTCGATGCAATCTCGCTCAATGGTGAGCCAAAAATAGCCTCGGCTCATGATCTACCTCGCCATCATATGACCACTAGCATGTGTGGAGCAAACTTCATAATGGATTTCAGCTATGATCTTCTTGGCTTCAGAGGTAGTGACACAACAAAGTAAGACTCCATTTGCTCTTCTCTTGTATAGAACTTCTCCATCAAGGTAGAAGTCTAAAGCCAGACGCTGAAGAGTCTTCTTGCTACTCTAGCTTACCCTCAGTGGGTATTCCTGATGTTTGATGAAGCATACTAGATCATGGTACCATGGCTCCCCATCAGGCTCATCTTCTAAGGCAGCGCAACATGTCGGCGTCTCCCTCACTTCTACCCTTAGTGGCTGAAGCATTATTCCGCATTCCAATTTGAACATTGAAGCCAAGGTGGCTAATGCGTCTGCGAAACAATTCTTTTCTCGATCGATCCGATCGAACCTGGTTTCATCAAACTCTTTTATGAGTTTGGTGAGCAGCCTCTGATAAGGTACCAGCTTTGAATCCCTGGTCTGCCATAAATCTTGGGCTTGATAAATGATGAGGGCTAAGTCTCCGAAGACTTTCAATTTCTTCACCTTTAAATCAATCGCAATCATTAGCCCGCTGATACATGCCTCATACTCGGCGATGTTGTTTGTACACGGGATGTTCAATTTGCATGCTGTGGGGAATTGAAGACCATTCGAGGCTATGACAACAGCACCCACTCCGTTTCCCAAGAGATTTGCAGCGCTATCAAAGAACATGGTCCACCAATCATCTTCTTTGGCATCATCTCTGTATTCCGCGTCGATAATCATGATATCTTCATCAGGGAAGTCAAACTCTAGAGGCTCATACTCATCGAGAGCATGGTCGGCTAAGTGATCGGCAAGGGCGCTTGCTTTAACCGCCTTTCGCGTCACATAGAAGATCTTGTATTTGGCAAGCAAGACTTGCCATCTACAGATGCGGCTTGACAAGTAAGGCTTCTCGAAGATATACTTTAGAGGATCCATGCGAGAAATCAACCATGTCGTGTAATACAACATGTATTGTCTGAGTCTTCGAGCGCTCCATGCCAGGGCGCAACAAGTTCGTTCTAACGAGGAGTAGTGTATTTCACACTGGTTGAACTTCTTACTCAAGTAGTAAATGGCTTGCTCACGTCTTCCAGATTCATCGTGCTGTCTTAGAACACATCCCATAACACTGGCCGTGACTGTCAAGTACTCCAGTAAAGGACGTCCTAGCGTAGGAGGGACTAAAACTGGAGGACTCTGCAAATATGCTTTGATCTTCCCGAATGCTCCTTGGCAGTCCTCATCCCATTCAGCATCTTCGTTCTTCCTTAGCATTCTGAACATTGGCTCGCAAGTGAGCGTCAGCTGGCTGATGAAGCGGGCAATATAGTTGATACGCCCCAAGAAACTTCGTACCTCCTTTTCAGTCTTAGGAGAAGGTAGCTTCTGAATTGCCCTTACTTTGTCGGGGTCTACCTCTATGCCTCTACTGCTGACAATGAATCCTAACAATTTTCCGGATGTTACCCTAAAAGTACATTTGGTTGGATTCAGCCGCCACTGAAATTGCCTCAGTCTTGTGAAGACCTTTCTCAAGATGTCCATATGATCTTGTGTTCCACGAGATTTGGCTATCATGTCATCGACGTATATCTCAACCTCCTTATTCATCATGTCATGGAAAAGAGTGACAACAACATGCTGGTATGTGGCTCTTGCGTTCTTTAGTCCAAAGGGCATCGCCTTGTAGCAGAAAGTTCCCCAAGGTGTGATGAAATTTGTTTTCTCGCTATCTTCTGGAGCCATCTTGATCTGATTGTAACCCGAGAACCCATCCATGAAGGAGAACATGTCATGATGGGCGACATTGTCTACTAGGGTATCAATATGAGGGAGCGGGAAATCATCCTTAGGACTTGCTCGATTGAGATCACGAAAATCCACACACATGCGGACTTTCCCGTCTTTCTTTGGCACAAGCACGATGTTAGCGACCCATTCTGGGTATTCAGAAACTCTCAGGAAACCCGCGTCTAGTTGCTTTGCGGCTTCCTCTTTGATCTTTAGAAGGGTGTCAGGATGCATCCTTCGTAGATTTTATTTTACCGGCTTGAACTCGGGTTTTAATGGGATGCGATGCTCAACTATACCAGGATCGAGACCTGGCATGTCTTCGTATGACCATGCAAACACATCTGCATATTCTGTGAGGAGGGTGATTAACTTTTCTCTCTGAATAGAGCTTAGGGTTGTCACGATCTTGACTATCCTCTGATTTTCACCGCTTGCCCCCAAGTCGATCTCTTCCAACTCTTCCTGGTGGGGAACTATTTCTTTCTCTAAATTTTCCACTAGACGAGCTAACCCGTGTGGGATCTTAACCTCATCCTCAGTTGCGGCGGTAATTTCCTCGCCCGAAAAGATAGGGTTTTTCAAGACAATTCGATTTAACATCCATCATGAAAATAAAGAACGCAAAAAGTAAAAGATGTTTGAAATGATAAAGAAACTGCATATATTCATATTTTGACCAAAAAAAGGAACGCGAGTTCCTACAAATGAGTTTTTTCAAAATCAATTTTTTGGAAAATAAGAAAAACAAGCATATTTATTACAGAAAGGCATCAGGAATCATGGTGGTTGTCCAATTGCACACCGGCCTCCCCGACTTCTTTACAAAATTAAGTGTGCTCTGAGATGAGTCTCCTTCTTCCAAGGCGTAGATATGGAAGTCTGAAAATGCATTGTCTAAGATAGGACTCTAGTTGATGGTTTCTGCCGCAAAAGGGAATGTGGTCCTAATGTGAGGGATATGCATTCGATCGTTCAATATTAGACGCCCAAGTAACTTGGCTAGCTGCTCTCCTTCTTTTCGTTGGCAATCCTATCAAAATCAGCCCTGCTCGGTCGGTACCCCAAACAAAAGCGGTCCCCCGAGCTTTTGACGACTCCCAATTCTTTCATCCCTCGCAGCTTGGCTCCGAGCTCCTTTCCTAACCAAAAATCACCCTTTGGCATCGTCCTAGCAGTCATTACAACGGTCTCAGGTTCAGGAACAAGGGATCCCTCCTTCATCCAGTCTGTGTTTACGATCTCGAAAGCTTAGAATGAACTCCCCAAGGTTTCGGTGGTCTCGATATAGGGTACGGATGGGTACTTTGTCAGAATCAAAGCTTCTTCCACTTTTATCATGATGAGGACTCCATCCTTTACATACTGGATACACTAGTGGAGAGAGGAAGGAACAGCTCCTGCTGAGTGAATCCATGGTCGCCCTAGAAGCATGTTGTAGGTGGGGCAGATTTCCATGACCTGGAATGTTAACGTAAAAGAGTGGGGCCCAATGACCATATCCAAGTCAAAATTTCTGACGATTTCCCTGACAGTACCGTCGAAAGCTCTGGCCATCATTCCGCTAGGTCTCAAGTAAGCCATATCAACTGGAAGTTGCTCAAGAACATGTTTGGGCATGACATTCAGCGCGGACCCATTATCAATCAGGGCCTTTGCTATGACATGGCCTTTACATTCCACATTGATGTACAAAGCCTTGTTATGACTTGTCTCGGCCAATTCAACTTCTTCTAAAAAGGTGATACTGCTCAGAGCTTGAATTCTTCCAATAAGGTGTTCCACCCCTTCTACAGTAATGTCCTTAGTCACGAAGGCTTGATTCAAAACCTTCAAAAGTGCTCGGCGATGAGGCTCAGAAGTGAGAATTAACTCCATGATAGAGATGCGGGTTGGGGTCTTCTTCAGCTGCTAGACGATGCTGAATTCACTTTGTTTCATAATCTTCAGGAATTCTGCCGCATCATCCTCTGCCGCAGGTTTGTTTACCTCCTGCACTTTCTCGGTCAATCCTTCGGGAATCATCGGACTCTTCCCCCTAGCCAGCCTCCGTTTCTCAACTTCGTCCGAGATGTAACATCTCCCACTACGGGTCATGCCCCCAACATTAGATGTTTCGCCCATCAAAGGGCTTGTTGGCGCAACGGCAGAGGGAGTAGTGATAACCTCATACCCGTAGTTAAAGGGGACCGCGTGCAGATCCTTACTGGAGTGTTCTGGGTGAACTTGAAGATCAACTTGGGCGGTGTTGTAACCGGTGACCCTACTTGGGCTATATATTCAAATGAATAAGGGGTGTGAGAACCGTCCTCGATAACATCGATTCTCTCTATTCCTCTAGTCTGTTTGTCGACGTGGATGAGCCCAAAGCCTATTAACTGTCTCAACTTCTGTAAGAATGGTCCACAATCCTGGATCCCATGCTTAATTGCCTCAGGGCAAAACAAACAACTGCTCAAACTACCCTCCGAGGGTTGCAGATAGCTAGCTTTCACCAACGCAAAGAAGAGCTTTTCTCTAGACATCCCCACTACTGAAGGGAAAACTATTGTAACCCCCTCGGTCTCGATGATGCTCACTCCGCCAGTACCCAGAGCATGATTTGGCAGAGGGTTGGTAGTGGTGTTGGAACTTTTGGCCAGCCCCTCAAAGGAGACCCACCCACTTTTGATTAATTGATTTACCTTCATTTTGAAGGCAAAGCAATTCTCCAATGTATGACCCTGATCCCCTTCATGGTGTTCACACCTTACGTTAGGGTCATACCATTTTGGGTACGGAGGTTGTTGAGGTTGGGCTGGGATGGGCACAATCTGCCTAGCTGCGAGTAGATGCTTGTAAATTTCCCCAGCAGGAAGGGGGGGGGGGGGGGTGGCACTGGTTCTCGGTTCCAGCGGTTGTTTTATGGAGCTAGGTTCCTTGGTGGATTATTTGGTCTTGGTGGTGTAGGGTGTGGCATTTATGGTGGAGGAGGTAGAAATGGTGAAAATTGAGGCGCCACGTTAGCAACGGGCATTGGTGGTGGAGGAAAAAAAGTAGGTAACGGTGAAGGATATGTGGGTGGAGGAAAATAGGGTGCCCTATAGCTTGGCAAGTGGGATATGAAGCCAACTTCTTTCTTCACAGGAGGTGTTTTTTTTGGTGTTGCCTCCGGTGCAACAACGATCCTTCCAGACTTGATCCCTTACTCAACCCTCTCTGCACCTAGACTACGTCGGAAAAGTTGTTGGATGAATTAGAGATGAGGTAGGTGTAAAAATGGATATAAGTTCCTTATCGCTTAGAGGGGGAGAAATTCTGGCAGCTAGTTCCCTCCACCTTTGCGCGTACACCTTTACCGACTCGTTGGCCTTCTTCTCGAGGTTCTGTAGATCAGAACGGTCTGGAGTTACATCAATGTTAAACTTGTATTGCTTGAAGAAGGCATCCGACAAGTCTCTCCAAGTCTTGATCCTCGTCTTGTCAAGATTCATATACCAGGTCAGAGCATGTTTGGTCAGACTTTCTCTAAACAGATGAATCAACAAGGGCCCGTTTTGTATGACCTCCGCCATTTTGTTGCAGTATACCTTGAGGTGGGTTTTGGGACACTCGATCTCAGTATACTTCTCGAATTCTAGAATTTTGAACTTCGAGGGCATGGTTATCCCTGGTACCATGCACATGTCCATAGGTCTTATAGGATCGAAGGGATCAGTCCCTTCAATAGCCCTCAATCTCTCTTCTAACAGGTTCAACCTGTCGAAACTTGGCAGTTCCATTTTAACAACGCCAAAACTAACATCTGGTGGACACCCAATGGAATCCAGTGGCTGTGTTAGAATGCCACCACGAGGTTGAGTGCCCGAAGATAAAGGAATCGTAACTTGGGTTGAATAGCCTAAAAGAGGGAGGAAATATTGAGATTCTGGGCGGACGATGGAATGACTCTGAGGCGGGAGGAAGTATTGAGATTCTGCGTGACCCTCTTTCCTGCTAGGGTCAAAGGTAGGCCCGATCTGTGTACTTTTCCCGGTGGTGCCAACTCCAGAGGTCGGGATAACTGAAGTGATGAATTGAGGGTTGGGGTTAAGATTAATGAAATGGGGCTGCCATTTCCAAATAACCCCTTCCCCGGAGAATGGTGGAGGCATGGATGAACCAGCTATGTCAGACGAAGTGGTTGGCCCTATTGCTTGAGTGGAAAATGGATAAAAACCGGGTGGAAAGTCGACTGTCGCCTCATCTCGTTCCTTTTCGGCTTGTTCAGCCCTTTCCGTAACGGTCCGAATTTGTTCCTCCAGTTCCACTATCCTTGCTAGTAATCTCTCCTCCATTTTATCGTGTTCTGCCGTCTTTCGAGTCTGTAGTCTAGTTGCGTGGATTTTGTGAGGAATAATTTACTTTTTGGGAGCTATGTTTTTTTAACCCTGAAAAATAAACAAGTGAAATATTTAGAAGATTAAGCAGTGATTAATTATGTATGCAAAAATGCTATCCCGAGGCCTCCACGCTGCTTATTCACTGCTTCGCCCACGCTTTTGCTTGATACTTTTGGGGTGAAGAGATGGCGGCGTTTCCGTACGATCACGACGCTTTCGGATGATCAAGTTGACGATCTTGACGAGGATATGGAAGGAGCTTTCATTCATTCCCGGGGTAGAAAAGAGAGGATTTTTTTTCCATTTCCCGGGGTATCAAAGAACGAACCGTGGCAATCTGGAAGCAAAGGTTAATTGATCGTAAGTGGTAGTTAAAGGTGCCTTTGGACCGTAAGGGGATAAACACTTATTTATGAAAATTTCTACGTAAGTAAACATAAGCTTGATTTAGAACATCATATAAACATTGGTCCGATTCGATTATAGTTATCCTTCAAGTGTTCCAAGCCGTAAGTGGCTTGTTAGGATTACAAAAAGGGTCAAACAGTAAGTGTTTCAGCAGAACGGCAGGTTAGTGGGCAACTAATATTCAGGGATTCGCAATTTCAACTCTCTGAATGATTCGACCCAGGAATCGGAGATAGTTCACTCGCTTTCCAACTGCTCCTTCAATATCTGGATCTCGTGTCCAAATCTTATCCTCTCGTCCTCCGATTGTTGGAAGAGTTTCAGCTCGGCCTGTTTTAACAACACGATTTTTTCCTTCTTCTTTTCCAACTCAGCTTGCAAGGATGCTATCTGAGTTTGCCTTTTCTGGTCCCTCTTGGTCACTTCACTGGCGCGAACCGTCAACATCTTGATTTCCGCGTCCCTTTCCTTGATCGCGACACTCAGAGCCTCTTTCTTACTGATCTCTGCTGTCATCCTCTTTTCGAATTCGCAATTGGCCAACTCCTGATTCTTTAAGCTCATTCGCACATTATCCTGGATACGCTGCTCTACTTCGCATAGCTTGAATTCCAGCTCCATCTTTTCCATTTTCAAACCTTCATTTTCTGATGCAATCTGATCCCTCTGTCTCACCACCCTCTGTAATTGCTATGATAGTTGGGCGTAGGTCACCCTATTGGCTCCTTCATTCACGTAGGATTCACCCACTTCTTCCACTGGCCTCTGATTTTTCGGGCGTGGCAAGATGTTCCCATTGGCTCTGTTCCTTCTCCATTGTAAGTATTCATTCATTGGCGGAGTAGGAACAATGTGTCCTTCCAGGCATAATGGATCAATCCAATCGTTCGCGTAGTCTTGAGGTGTCGGGTCTGCCCTTATGTGCGGCAGACTTGAGTCTGTCATGCCGTACGTGGCGGGAATGATATGCTTGATGCAGAATTGGCTCAGTACCAGTACGGGGCAATAAGGAACACACCCTCTTGCTCCAATTAGAGGGACCCATGATAGATACCCACAACTCACAATGGGGTTGACTGATCACAACCACTTGGCATGCAGACTGATATCTTCCTCGGAGAGGTTTAGGAATCGATCCATCCATACATCTTTGTCCTCCATCTGCCACTTGTCATCGGCTGCCCCAGTACCTATAGCTTCGATGACCTTTATCAACGGATTCATACCTAGAAAATTTGGAAGAAACAGAGAATGATATGGTGCCTGCTTGAAGTGGCTCATTAACCATACTGTCAATAACTGGACACAACAGGTAAGCTTTCCTTTCCCTTTCCTTCTGTAGGAATCCAAGGCACGAAAAGTTTCTGCCAGAATGGCGGTGGTGGGGTTGATTTTGTTTGCCTCCATTTCGTAATAGACATTGGCCGCCTCGAAGTCGATGTAATCCTTTGCTTTCGGGAACAAAATGAACCCTACCAGGACAAAGGCTAAAATCTTCAAACGTCTGTCTCCTCGAGCTGAATGGAATTTCTCCACAATGTCTGGCCAACACCAAATGTCATTTCTGTCATTATACCATGTGGGAATCCCCAGCCGCTTGTTGAGCTTTGTACAGACGAGGGAGGACTCATAACGGGCATTCCAGTAAATGGTGGAAATCTGTGGAGTGAAGGATAGCAAAGTGAAATATTCTTCCAAAGTAGGCATCAGATCTATCCCTTCATCGAAGGAAAAACAACGGTAATACGGATCCTAGAATTTCAGTGTTGCTCGAATGCAACCCCAATCCACCTTAATATCTAGGAGGGTCATCAACCTTCCGTATTCACAACAGAATTGCAGTTCCTCATCAACAGTCAACTGGGCCCTCAATGCCCTAATTCTACTCTCTTAAAGTTCCCAAGATGTACGCTTCTGGGATGGCTCTTCAATATCAGGTGGGCCTATTCATTCACTAGATGGGTGCAAGTCTGCCAAGTTTAGCAACTCTGGTAATATATTTGCAGCCTTGTCAACTGAGGTGTCTCGAAGAGAGATTTTCCTTTACGATGTTCAAACCTGTCAGGTGGAATCTACATTGTCAGATGCAGTTATGAGTTCTACAGGTCGTGGGCATGTTTATTCCCTTGTGCATTTCAGCCCTTCGGATTCAATGCTGCTTTGGAATGGGGTCCTGTGGCATAGACGACAATCTGGTCCTGTTCATCGCTTTGATAAATTTACTGATTATGGGGGTGGTGGATTCCATCCTGCCGGGAATGAGGTATGCTATGCCATAACACCCTGCTTAATCAATATTGCTAGATTAGTTCAACTATAATTTTGTTGTTGGCAGACCGTAAATCACAGATGGTTATATTTATTTACTCTGGTGCGGTTCATCTCTCTTATCATGTGTTGCTAAGTTAGAATTTTTCTCTGAACGTCTGTGTACAACAGAATCTGTACTGAATTTGGTACTGCTTGCTTGTAGTGTAACTATCCATATAATAGCTGAACTTGGAAAAGTGTTTAAGGAAAACCTGTTGATGATGTTGTTACCTTTCTGTTTAGTTTTTCTGGTTTCTAAGTATAGCTTGCATCTCAATTTCACTGTCTATTTTGTTTGAGCAGGTGATCATAAACTCCGAGGTATGGGATCTCAGGAAATTTAGGCTTCTACGAAGCGTACCTTCGTTGGACCAAACAGCAATAACATTTAATGCACGTGGGGATGTGATTTATGCAATACTAAGAAGAAACCTAGATGATGTGATGTCAGCAGTTCACACCCATCGTGTGAAACATCCTCTATTTGCTGCTTTCCGCACCGTAGATGCAATAAACTACTGTGAAATTGCCACTACGCCTGTAGACCGCTGTTTGTTGGGTTGATTACAATGGATGACCAAGAGGAGATGTTTGCATCTGCTAGGGTTTATGAAATTGGTCGTCGAAGGCCAACTGACGATGATTCTGATCCTGATGACGCTGAGAGTGAGGAAGATGAGGATGAGGATGCTGATATTGATCCCATACTAGGTCCAGACCTAGATGGGGATGGTGAGAGTGATGCTGATGACATGAGCAATGACGATGATAGTGTCAGTGACGATGATGAGGATGATGGGGACTTTATGATGGATGACTTGGACTTGGATGGTGGCCCTGGGATATTAGAAATTGTGACCGAGGGCGATGAGGATGCTGATGATGACAGTCAGGATCTTGAATCATTCAGCAGCGGTGATGAGGATGACTTTATGGGTAATGGATGGGTTTAACTATTGAGTGCCAAATGGCTACTGGTTGTGGTTGGAATTATGACAGACTGAAAACGATAGGTTTGAGAGTTATTGGGGAGATGAGAACGCTCCGTGATGGAAATTGAAGGATGCTGCAATCCTCGTCAGTAGCATGGAAGAAATGGAAGAAAAAAAATGATAGGTCTGCCCTTGGATGATGCAACTTGACATAACAGTTAACTGAAAAAAAGAAATTTTTAATCTTTGTATGCAATTTCTTTTAGCTGCGCCATAGGTAGATGTTCTGCAAGTGATGGGTAGATATTTATTTCAATTTACAGAGACTCCTGGTAACTAAGTTCTGGCCCTGAGGCACGGCTTATGGGATGTTGTACTTGTACGATCCATAAGGTATTTCATTGTCGTCTATGTGAAAAAAGAGAGTAGAACGGGAGTTAGGTGGGTAAAGTATGCAACTCTGCTAGTTAAGAAGTGATCTACATTTTTATACGGTATCAATTGCAAACTACGTATTCTAACGCTATAAAAAAACGATCTAAATTCCTATTTATAAGCTTTTCAGTATTACTCAAAAAAATTATATTCCAAAGAGTATCTAATTTTTACATCAAGAGTATATATTTTAACTCTTCCTAGTAAAGGTAACCGTCGGCAATAGCTGTGGATAAAATAGAAACTTGTGTGATAGTTATTGGGTAGTGTATGTGAAATTTGTTGTTTTTTTACCCAGTAATTTTCATCTCTCCTTAAAGATCAGTGACAGTTGCAATAAGCTCCACAGGAATCACCAAGTAGTGCCCACAATTTCATGTAATAAGTAAACAGATGTCGCCAAGCTAGACTGCCCTAGCTGAATAGGGTGCCAGTCTCCTCTCTCTGATTCTGCATGTCAAATACTTACAAGGAGCATCTGAAACTGAAACACAGGCTTCCACTTCATAGTATGCTATCATTTCCGTTATCCAAACGACTAAATGGGAAGTTTAATAGAGAGCCTGCACTGTTTCTTTTTCTGAGAACGAAAGCATGCACTTTTGTTACAAGCAAAAAGAAAGAAAAGGAAACAATCAACAACGAAAATGGCAGGTCCCTATATATATATATATAGATATAGCTACAGAGGAAGAAACATCAGTGTTCCCCACCCTACTGGAACTAGGGAACCCCGACAATCAACCGCACTACTCCAGTACAATTGGCACCAACAGCCACACAAACCAGCAGTCTAACAGGTTAATGTCCCCCTATCTGGATAAAAAAGGAAAATTACTTATACATACACAAACATATAAGTAAAGTCGGTGCTTCTTCACTTTATAATTTTCAGTTTTCATTTGTATCCACTCTTTACCATGTGTTTATGGGTCTTGTATCCTGGATCAGTCAACTGTCATGGGTTGGGTCATGCAACACCTAAAGCGTGCCTTGCGGACAGTGGTCATGATCTCAGTTTCTGCGTTCTCAAGCATCCTGACAATATCAGTGAAAGGAGGGCGGACTTCAGGGTTGCTGTCCCAGCAGCGGGTCATGATTTCACTCAGCACAGGTAGGCAATCATTTGGGATAACTGGCCTTACACCTTTGTTCACCACCGCAAATGCAGCTTGCACTGCTGTCATGTTCTGGAAAGGAAGCAAACCTGTTATGAGCTCCCAAAGGACAATGCCAAAGCTATAGACATCCACCTTCTGAGTATAAGGCCTATGCTGAATCATTTCTCTGCATCAACAGTCAAGTCCACAGAGGAAAGTAGTTAAAAAGGCTCTGTTTCAGTCGCCAGGAGAGTTATGAAGATCTTGTAAAAAGAAATTGAGAAACAGTGATCCATTGTTCCCTCCAAATTTGACTGCATCAAGAAGAAAAGGCCACCCGTAGAAGTAGAAGTAGAAATGAAGAAAGAAATTGACCAGAGCATAAAAGGAAATTCCAGTTAGAAATTACTAGATTCCTCCTAGCAAGAATATATCTAAACACGGTAAAGCTTATTAATGCACGTGGAAATCTTGAGCATTTTTCTAGGAGGAAGTATGACTGCTAGGAAAAGTATCGACAAGATAATAAAAGACAAGATCGCTAATGCAAATAAAAATGTACTCAAAACAAAAATCTTAGGTGAGCAGGTGTAAAACTATATCTTGTGCAACAAGATATAAAACAACTCTCCCTCCTCACAGTGATGTCACCGCGTGATCAAAATGGACAGAATTGGCTGACAAGATCATATTAAATTGCGTTTAAGAATTTTAACTGAGAAGTTCACCATTGTTTTCCCCAAAAAAAGCACGAGAAAAGACAATTAATTGTTTAACCAAAATTTAAAATACGCAAAGAGTAGTACTATCAATACCAACAAGATTCTCAAACGAGTTCATGCAAACTGAGGTAGGGGTTACAATATCCATTCATGAGTACTTTTAGCAAAATTTCATTGAAAAGTAAATCATTTTCCATAAATTTAAACTTCTTGCATGCTTATCACACATCAGATTGATGCCCATACCCAAATGAACAGGCCAGGGTCACATAATGATGATAAGGGTTCCGCTGTACACGTCAATGGGCAAAGACTCGTGTCATTGCCAATACAGAAAGGCACAGTTCTTATATATTTTTTTTAAAACTCTTTAAAATTAAAGGTTCAGCTTTCTAGAAACCCCTAGTTTTGTATTGTGAATAATTCCTAACATATGACACTTATAAACAATTATGCACAAATGCAAAAGAATAATTCCTACTGCCGGATATGCTACAAGAACGTCAAGGCACAAAAATAAAGTAAGAAAAAATGTAGCAGTACACGTCCCATGTCTGAACAATACAGGCAAGTAACTAAAAGCCACAATTAAGATAAACCCTAAGAATGAATAATACGCAATGAGTGTCTGTACATAACAGACAACGAAGTAAAAGGCCATAAGGTAGAAAGTATGCCAAAGGAGAACAAAAGAAAGACCGTTATTGTATAACCTAATTAGGATCAAAATACTTACGGTGCCATCCAACGGTATGTCCCGGTTTCTGGTGTCATGCCTTCTGTCTGCACCTCAATCCGTGCCACACCAAAATCTGCAATCTTTATGGATTTGTCAAAGGAAATCAGAAGGTTATCTGACTTCAAATCCCGGTGTATAAAGCCAAGCCCATGAACATAAGCCATTCCTCTTGCAACATCCAATGCTTGCTTAACTGCCAATTTCAATGGCACTGCCCGATTCTGCCTCCTGGTCAAAAACTGCCTAACTGACCCACCCTTTGCGTACTCGGTCACAATACACCAAACCATGGGCTTACGACAAGCACCAATGAACCTCACAATGTTAGGGTGCTTTAGTGTTGCAAGCATCATGACTTCCTGTTGGAATTGTTGCTCCATCACTTGTGCCTTCTCTGGGCTATTCTCCGGTCTCTCCAATATCTTAATGGCAACATCCTCCCCGTTATATGTCCCTCTGTACAACTTTCCAAAAGCACCTTGGGCAAAAGCTGTACCCATATTGAGTTTACGCAAATCAATTGTCCATTCATCATAATTCTCCAGTCCCTCAGTAGGGTACCTAACGTCCATTAATGCTTGTGCCAGTGCATCATCATTAAGTGCATGGGTGACCTTGCCTGGACGAAATACACTCTGCCCAACTGAGACACTGTAGTTGTGACTACCAGGTTTTAGACCTGGGTGACTTAAAATGTGGGTCAGAGAATCATTGGAGCCAACGCTGCTGTTGTCCACTGACATTGAGACTGATCCACCAGCATTGCTCGTTTGCAAACTATCCAAGGACATATTTGTACCTTCACCAAGCTTTTGGTAAAACCCTTGTGTGAAATCATAGTAGTTGTTGTCATTGTTGTGGTTTCCACCCATCAGTCCAGTAAATTTTGGCCCATCTACCATTTTCCCAATCATAAATGAAACTCCTCAAAGTAGAGTCACCAATGAAAGATTGTTCTTTTGCGAAACTCCTAAGCTCATCTGATGGTTCGACAACTCTAGTGCTCAGGTCCTGAAACGAGAAACACGAATGAGAAGGTTTTGAGGCATGTAAGGTATAATCACTCCATTTGGCAGCTGTTATATTAGCCGTTTGTATTCATTTGGTTAAAATGTCACAACTAATCGGAGTGGGAGCTAAAATTGTAACCTACTGCCACTCCAATTTCATGGAAGACGAAAGAAGAAGAGGATGCAGTTCTTTTAGCTCCCACTCCAATTTCAATTCCAATTCAACCACAAAACAACCTACTTCCATTGCCAAGCAACAACTACAAATTAAACATACAATAACAGTAATAATAATGAGTAAATCCACTACTGCAAAGCCAAGCAACTTGCACCAATTTGAAAGTCCAACCAAGCATTAATCCCCTATAATTTCTGTAACGGTGTCTTCACTCCCATTTGAGATAATAAAGGAGAAGACGAAGAAGAAGAAGAGGATGCAGTCATACCGTGATTCAGCAAGAGAGCCGAGAGAAGAGATTGAGCGCGAGAGCCAAGAGGTGAGAAGAGATTAAGCGAGAAAGCCGAGAGGTGGAGATTGATTTTGGGGGTTAGGGTTACTGGAGATCGATTTTGGAGGTTAGGGTTAGGGTTACTGGAGATCGATTTGGGGGTTAGGGTCGTGAATCGTGATGGGTGCTGGAGATGGTGAGGTGAGTCGGTAGCTGTGGTTAGGGCCTGCCGTGATGGGTGCCGTTGGTGGCTGTGGTTAGGGCCATCGGTGGCTGTGATTTTGGCTGAAGATGGATACGGGACTAGAGAGAGAGAGAGGTCGTGCGTGCGTTTGTGTTGTGGGAAGGAAGGAAGGAATAATGGAAAATTGGAAACCACTAAAGCATTAATATTTCCTGAACCCGAACCTGAGCCCGAAATAATTTCGGGTATTATATACCCGAACCCGAATTTTCTGATACCTGAAATACTCGAACCGAACTTCAAAAAATTCGGATCAAAAATTTCAGAATTCCGAAATTTCAGAAAATGCCCACCCCTAGTTATTCTTATGATTGCTTTGGGA
This sequence comes from Viola odorata, assembly GCA_963691705.1. Taxonomy (NCBI): domain Eukaryota; kingdom Viridiplantae; phylum Streptophyta; class Magnoliopsida; order Malpighiales; family Violaceae; genus Viola; species Viola odorata. Next base: position 650,599 of record OY829540.1, on the reverse strand, counting down.
CTCAAAACCAAAAAGGAAATGAAATGAAATGAAAGAGTATACAAAATAACAAGACAATAGCATCCAACACAGGCAAACAGGGAAACGAAAAGAAGATGAGATCTAGTCTTTCTTTAGATAGATAGATAAAATAAATAAATATATAGAAATGTATTAAATAAAAAGGCAAGAGAGAGAACAGTCGTCGCTACGCATTTACTTCCTTTTTGTTTCATTTTATTTTACTTCGAAGACCTTTTCTTTTATTATTTTTATTCAAAATGATAAAACCAGTCGTCTTAATGCAGTCACTTTTTCTACTCGCCAAATTTGCTTTACACATGTGATCTTTTGATTTTTCGAGTTTCGATTCCAAGTCGTTCTACGTTGTACCAATTGTAGCGTGAGTGAATGAAAATAACTTATTCATCCTCTTTTTTTTTCGAGAATTAACTTGTTCTTCCCATTTGTCATGTTCAAATTAGTAGCAAAGCTTAAGTGAAGTTTTAAGGGAGCTAAATAAATAAAAAATGGAGAGTTAAATATAAAAAATTTATCTAAAAAGAATAGAGTTTTAAATACTATTATAAAAGTTTAAAATTTGTGGCGATAAATATTAAAAATTGATGAACATAGAATGATTTTTTTAGGGACGGTTATAGAAGAATTCAAAATTTTAGAAGAATACGAGGGATTAATAAAATATTAACAAAACTTTTAGGACTATTAGTGTGTTGGACAAACTAATGGTTTTTTAGAGGTTGTCTATGTAGCATTTTAAGAATTCCTTTTTAAGATCGTTCTTAGTTTCTCTTTGATAACACATTTTTTGTGTAGTTATTCAAATAAAATTCTAAATTTATTGAAAGAAAAAAAACCATACCTATTTTTATATTACCCTCTAATTTTTATATATATATATATATATTACATTTTTAACCAATAATTTTGAAACTTTAACTCCTTAAATTTACAATTTTCAAAATAAAATATAATTTATAGTGCAAGTTTTAATTATTAGAAACTATAAAAGAGGGAGGTAATGATGTCCCTTTTTTTATTTTTTAGCACACTAATGATGTTTTTTTTTTTTTGCCTCCTCGTTACTATTTATAACTAACAATTGCTAAGTTTAAAATTATTTTAAAATATTGGAAGGGATAGGTGATGTCCATGAAACTTGATCCCGAGACAATCAAGCATTTGGATAGTTGCTCAACCATTACACCATCACATTTTCATACAACTAAAAGAACACATTTAATATATGTAAAACTAGTTCAGACATAATTTAAATATGTTAAATTGAAAGATTTATGCAATTATAAATAGTATAAAAAGTCAAATGTCTTGTAATTTTTTATTTATTTCTATCTTTTAGCTTATTGCACTATGGTAATTACTTATTTACCCTTATATTAGCATAGAACATATTTGCCCTAAAGTCTTTAATATTAAAGTGTCATTTTTTTTTGCTAAAAATATTATATTTGATCATTTGATGCTTTAAACATATAATGGTCTTTAATATTTTAGATAAATTACATATTTTTTTATTATTTTTTAGAATATCAAGTGATATAAATTAATTATTTATATTTTATAATTACTTTTTTAAGTAGTTAAATTTGCCAATGAGCATATTGCCTGTTTATGGTAAAGTATCAGTAAAATTTTAGGTTCGAATCGAATCTCCGCGTTTAAAAAAAAATCAAATTCGAAGTGATTGAAAACACAGTAGCTAATTTTAAATTTATTTCTCTTATTAAATAAGTTACTAAAAAAGTATATTATCATGCATAAAAGAAAGCCCCCTGCGCGAGGGAACGCAATTACTAGTACTATTGAGGTTGAAATAGGACATTTTATATACTATGAGATTTTTTAGGTAAACTATCCTTAAAAATTATTTTTAAAAAGTTGGTTATATTATTAATTATTATTACAATCACATAAAATGTGAAGTCATGTCATAAAAAAATATACACTAACCAATTGAACTATAACATCACATGCTTTTTTTTAATTTTTTACCCAAATAATCCTTAAAATAATTAAAGAATAACGATGTAAAAAAATTTAAAATATATTTGAATACTTTTTCATTAATAAAAAATATTTCAATAATAGGAAAAAAGTAATCTTTAATTTTTATTATTCTCTCCTCCTACTCAATCGGCATCCCACCAAATATCAATTTCCATCATTTTCTTTCTTTGAAACGTATATTTTCACACAATAGAATATTCAAATCTACATCTCTAATTCTATGCGTAATCATCAACTTGAACAAAATCTATGTGTATTTTTGTTGTATTCGTTTTTTTAAGCTACTTTAAATTATTATTTTCACACCTTTTCTTACTTAAAACTTTATCATTTTAACTCTACTTATGTTTTGTGATACTATTTTTAATACTCAAACAAAACTAGAGTAGGTTGTATAGTAAATTTATAAGTGCAAGAGTGTGATAAATATCACTACTCCTCTTTCACACTCGTCTAGGGTTATTCATCGGTTAACCGAAACCGAAATCTGAAGTTTCGAATTTTAGTTAACCGAACTCTCTAAAATTACTATCCGAAATCGAACCAAAATGTCTAGAAACATAAAATATTTCGGTTTGAACTTCCGAAAATTTCAATTTTTTTTTTGAATTTCATGAAAAAAGAACAAAAAAATGGATCACAACATCAGTAATTCATCCGAAAATCAGGCAAGCATTGACAAACATCATAGAACAGTTCTGCAGTTTATACAATCCAACATAATTGTCTCGCCCCCCCGAAAATAATAAAAATTCGCGAGTATACGATGAATCTGAGACCTTACGATGCTCGGCGTAAAAGGACGCCTCGCAACATGCAATGAAGTTTCCACCCTAATTTTTGTCTCTAGGTTTAGGGAACCTAATCGTCATGGCATAAAAAATAAAAATAAAAATAAAAAAGATAAAAAACTAAAGGCACAAAAAAGAGGGTCTAAACCCAAGAACAAAGGTTCGGGGTCGTATTATGGACTCGGGAAGGTGTTAGGCACCCGAGTCACATCCGAAAATGGTTACCGGTTGATAAGAGAGGTGTTTAAAAGATGTTTGATAAAAATGTGTTTTAAAAGGGGGTCCTCAGAGGAATCGTCACTTTAGTCTTTTCCGTAGGGACCGTTTGGGAATAATCAATCGTTGGACGAGGTTATCGTTTTAAAAATCTTTCCGGATGGAGTTACCATTTTCAAGACCGATCGATTATTCCTGAACGTAGCGTGATGGGACTGAATTTTCCGTAAGACTGAATGAGCGCCCTCTTTTTCATCATCGGGCCATGCATGATTAAATTAATTACTAAGTGATTCTATCATGGATTGGTAACAAAGTACAAATTTAAATGAGAGATATTTTAAAATGATAAACCGATGTGGGATCGAAGCCACCAAACACATGCAGTCAATATAAGCAGAATTTAAAACAAATGAGCATGGCATTTAAAGTGAGTCATTAAACAAGTTGTTCATGTGGATTGATTTTAATTCTAGCAATTCTATATATCATGCATACGATTAATATTTACAGAAAGCTTCGAATAAATAAGAGGGGAAAGAAAGGCATACTTTCGAGCGAAGCTTAAATTTTAAACCTACAAAATGAGAGTGTTAGTGATAGCTCGAAAAATAAATAAGCAGTTTATGCATGCGAGGAATTAAATAATCAGTTGATGTATATGAAAAATAAATAATGGTTTGACGCATACGAAAATTTAAATGATGATTTGATAAGTGCAGGAAAATTTAAATGATGATTTGATGCATACAAAAATTTAAATGATGATAATTGTGAAAAATTAAAGATTTGATGATTTGCAGAAATTTAAGCAGTTGATGATTTGCAGAAAAATTAAGCAGTTGATGATTTGCAGAAAATTAAGCAGTTGATGGTTTGCAGAAATTTTAAGCAGTTGATGATTTGCAGAAATTTTAAGCAGTTGATGATTTGCAGAAATTTAAAGTGCGACCAACCATATAGGCGGTAAATTAAATGACTGAATTTTAAATTGCGGAAAGTAAATTGCGGAAATTTAAACAGTTGATAGGTTGCAGAGAACAAATTGCGGAAATTTAAACAGTTGATAGGTACAAAATTTTAAAGCAACAGTACGAAAAATAGTCATAATGGAATGCACGAGTATTTTTACGAAAAAAAAGCTACACTTTTCATGCATATGATATATGAGAAAAATAAAGCATAAATCACAAAAAATATCATACGAAGCATGCGAGTATTTTACACAAAAAATGCGAACCGAGATCTCAGAAAGAATGAAAATGGGCGGGGCCCAGCTTGAAAAATAAAAGAAATGAGCCACGAACAGTTCCTGGCCTAAAAATCAGATTTTTAATGGTGGTGGGCTCGACCCATCACCTTTCTTTCCCTTCCCGCGTTGAACAGCCCAAGACTAGGACTGTTCATCGTCTTCCTCGTGTCGCCAGCGACGGGGAGCTCCGACCAGGCGGCCAAATCGCCTGGTCTTGAGCTCCAAGGAAAGCTCTTCTCCTCTACAACACGATCATGCAAAAATTAGGGATCGAAACACGCAAGAACAACATTTAATTTCATGAAAACGTAAAAAAATGATAATTAAGAAAAAATTCGAAATTCGCTCTTCTCACTCAACGAATCAACAAATAAAAAGCATGGTAATTATCTACAGCATGCATATGAATTAATAAGACACAAACAAGCAATTGGTTTAATCAAAACAACAACCTAATAATTAAAGCCGAAAATGGCAGAAAAATACCGAAGACCAACTTATCGAAAAAGCTTGAAGACTGTGGCAACTGACGCTCTAAGTGAGTAGTCGGTCTAGAGGGAGAAGGAGCAAAGTGCTCTGGGTGAATTCGTGTCTAAAATGGTTGGGAATGGCTTGGTATTTATAGACATTTCGGCGAGTGAGGGTGAGGACGCGACGCTGCACGTGGAGGGGCAGCTCGTGCCCTGGCGGAGCTACGTCGTTGCACTGGCAAGGCTAGGTGATGATGACGGACGGGATAGGCTTTGTGTTGGCGGGGCTAGGCTGTTGGCGATGCGATGGGGAGGCGACGGGAGTAAGCAGCTCGATGGCTTGCTCCGCTGCTGGTCCATGGCTACTGTTCATGTGCCATGCATATGAATTATGGGAGCCGTTGATCTGGTTGACTTTCCTTGGTCAACCAAATCAACGGTGATGATCAAATTCCTTTTTTTAATTTTATTTAAATGACTTCGAGCCATTTTGCAACCAAATGTTTCGAAAACTCAAGCCGAAAGCGCCAGCGCGTAGAGAAAAATAAGACGAATTTAATAGTCGACAGCGAATGAAGAAAAGTCTTCGTTTAACGTGTTTATTTCTCGTTCGGAAACATGAATATGTTCGAATGAGAAATAAATGACGTTACGAGAAAATTGCACGAGATGAAGTTGACTGACGTGAATGAAAAGAAGAGTAGGTAATTGTCAACTGAAGAAATAACGCGTTCGATCAATGATCCGAGCGAACCTACTCGGGTCCAGTAAAAGCTCGAACAAAAATAATAATAAAATATGAAAAATGCCAAAATGATGATAAAATATTAAAAATCCCAAATTTTATGCAATGACCTAAAACGGAAAAATAAATAGCAAATGACTAACGAATAATTAAAAAAATGATTTTTAAAGGCTGAAAATATTAATAATAATAATAATGAAAATACGTGACGAAAAATTAAAAATGCGATTTACGACGCTGATGACAATAATAACGATGATAAAATGTGACGAGAATTAAAAAATAAACTAACGATAGTAAATTAATTAAGAATGACAGTAAGTTTAAGTAAAATGATAAATTCAATTTAAAATGGCGTCAAAATTCGGGTATCAACAGTTGGCCCGTCTTTATTATCTTATCGAAGTATTTGATAAGCAGTAAAGACGGTTGCCCCCACATATCCAAATTTTGGCGACACAGCAGGTCTTACCTTAAAAGAGCGTGATGACATCACTCTGGGAGGAAAAAGTTCGTTGATGTCACTCTAGGAGGAGATAAGTCTTAGATGTCACTCTGGGAGGAGATATAATTTGATGATGTCATTCGTTGATGTCACTCTGGGAGGTGATAAGTCGTAGATGTCACTCTGGGAGGAGGTAATTGTTGATGTCACTCTAGGAGGAGATAAGTCGTAGATGTCACTCTAGGAGGAGGTAATTGTTGATGTCACTCTGGGAGGAGATAAGTCATAGATGTCACTCTGGGAGGAGATATAATTTGATGATGTCATTTGTTGATGTCACTCTGGGAGGAGATATATTTGGGGATGTCAATCTGATGGGATAATTTTGATGTTGTCGCTCTAGGAGGAGATAATCGTCGATGTCACTCTAGGAGGAGGTATACTTTTGAGGGTGTTATTTGGTGATGAGGGAATTGATGCCGCCACTCTGGGAGGAGGTAATCCATTGATGTCACTCTGGGAGGAGATAGGTTTGGAAGCCATTGCGTGAATCGAGTTTTGACCGGACGTCCTGCAAAGATGTAAATTTAGATCTATACGGATATTAAGGGAAACATAAATTGTAGAATTGTTTAATGACGACTTCCTTGACAGGAACAAAAAGTGAATTACGGAAAGGTAAATGACGACTCCACTAGGGGTGTAAATGCAAAAAGGTGTTATTCTAGTAGGAAGATGTAACGATGTTTTGAAATGTAATGATATCACTCTTGGAGGAAAATGTAACTAATGTCACTCTAGGAGGGGGAAATGTAATGCTATCACTCTAGGAGGAGGTAAATGCAAATGATGTCACTCTGGGAGGAGGAAAATGCAGATGCTGTCACTCTGGGAGGAGGAAATGCAGTACGAAAATGTAAACGACGTCAATCTCGTAGGAGAAGACGTGAAATGTGGAAATTAAACTAAGGTCACTCTAGGAGGAGGAAATGCAAATGATGTCACTCTGGGAGGAGAAAAATACAGATGCTGTCACTCTGGGAGGAGGAAATACAGTACGAAATGTAAACGATGTCAATCCCGTAGGAGAAGACGTGAAATGTGGAAATTAAACTAAGGTCACTCTAAGAGGAGGAAATGCTAATGATGTCACTCTAGGAAGAGAAAAATGCTGATGCTGTCACTATGGGAGGAGGAAATATAAAGCTGTCACTCTAGGAGGAGGAAATGTAAAAATGCGGAAATTTAAATGACGTCAATCCCGTAGGGTAAGACGCGAGGTGCAGAAATAAACTAATTGTCACTTTAGGAGGACGAAACATAGATGATGTCACTCTAGGAGGAGGAAATGTATGATATCACTCTAGGAGGAGAAAAATGCAAATGATCACTCTGGGAGGAAAAAGTTCATTGAGGATGTTCAATCACTCTAGGGAAGGAAGCCGTTCACTTTTGTTACCAGCAACCTTGATACGAACCTAGAGTGCACTTTTGTTACCAGCAACCTTGTAGCAGAAGACGTAGAACTCGTTCACCCAGGAGCCGCAGCCGGTCTCCTAGGCGACGTCTTACACCTGAACCGCGAAACCAGCGGCGTCATGAGGAAATATCTCCCCCGCGCCAGGCGCGTGAAATCCTTGACGACACATCGGGTCATCCTTTTAGCCGTCGTATAAGACGCCATAAGGTCAGTCGGCATGTGAAGCTTCCCACTGAAACTTATGACAGAACCAGAGATCCCATTTCCTACATCAATAAGGTGAAGGATTTTGTTCAATTCCAAACTCACAGTGATGCAGCGTTGTGCCAAATATTCGTTATGACATTATCAGGAGTTGCGCGTCTCTAGTTCGAGGGCCTCCCTGGCGGATCTATTAGCAGCTTCTCACAATTGGAATCTAAGTTCCGAAGTAGATTTAGTACAGCGATTCCAATCAGAAAATCCGCTGCCACGTTATTTGACATACGTCGAATGCCCCAAGAAACTCTAAAGGAATTTCTCAGCCGATTCGACTTGGAAATGTCACTGACACCGGGCGTTACCATTGATTTTGTCATAGAAGCCTTGAAAAGGAACTGCCGTTATAATAAATTGAAGGATGCACTGATGGTAGACCCTCCGGTGACTTTAGATGCATTAAGACTTAAAGCCCATAATTATGCTAAAATGGAAGAAGAGGAAAACAGAGAGAGAACTTACAACATGCCGCCTGAGGCACCTCCGATTCCTAACGCTCCTGCGATTACCATTCCTGACGACCGCCTCACCGACGAGTATGCTCGATGGAAAGATCATATTCCCAAAACCTCCAGTGGGTGGAAAGGTAGCACTTCGAAGGGAAAGCCTGGCAGTTCCCCTACTCAGCGTCAAGGAGATCCTTCAAAAGGTCAGATGTACGACCCTGACTTCCCGTCCCTTAATCTACCAAGGGCAGAGATTTTAGCGATAGTGGAGCAGCGAAACCTTCCCATCCGTTACCCTGCGCCTGTGAAGCCTGGGTTGCTTCTAGGGAGAAGAGAAAATGCTTATTGCAAGTTCTACAAAGCCAGGGGGCATTCCACAGAAGTATGCAGAGAACTAAAATCGGCAATAGAATGTTTGGTGGAAGAAGGTTATTTGGGAGAATTTACAGCCAAGGTAAGAGAAGACGCCCGAAACAATCCCACGAAAAGGATAACGGATGACCGACAGGTACCCCCTCGTGTCCCACAGAAGGATAGTACTCCCGGAGGGAGAGGGGACGAAGCTTTCACAGTAGACGATGAGGACTTCCCTATGATTAACATCATAGCAGGAGGGGCTCCTTACATGGATGAATCAGAGCCACTGATGACCGCGTTAGGAGAAAAACGCAAACGAGATGGCACGATAAAGAAAGGTGAAGCAATAAGCGTCCTGGATCGCATGATATTAGCCTTCTCAGAAGAGGACGAAAAAGGCGTTGTCTATCCGCATAATGACGCATTGGTGGTTACGCCCATCATTGCCAGTCACGGAGTTAGAAGAACTCTTATAGATAATGGGAGCGCGGTGAACCTCTTCTTGTTAGAGGCATACAATTTCATGAAACGACCAGGCAATGAGTTAACACCTTGCAAGAAACCCATAATGGGAGTGGACGGGGTCCCAATCCCTGTCGCAGGAGTAACTACACTGCCCGTGTACTTCAGAGAAGACACCTCCAAGCTATCGGAGGACCTGTTATTCCTTGTCGTGGACTTAAACTTGCCCTACAATGTCATACTTGGACGACATTTTCTCAACCGCTTGGGAGCGGTGATATCTCAGAAGCACCTAAAGATGAAATATCCCTCCTGGGACGGAGTGGTATCGATAAAGGGCAACCAAAAACTGGCAGCGGAATGTTACCTGCTCATGACTCAAAAGATTTGCGATAGGTATGTATGTATAACGGCGGACCCATACGAACAGGGTGATGAGAAGCGCGCACAACCTCTAGACAAAATGGTGCCCGTACCAGTGATAGGCATAGAGGAGGCGAGCTTCCTAGTCAGCGAAAAGCTCAGTCTAGAGGAAAACCTACAATTGGCCCGGTTATTAAACAAATGTCAAGAAGAGTTCGCATGGAAACCCACAAACATGCCGGGTATATCGCGCAAAATAGCCGAACATCGTCTCAATGCTGACCCTAGTGTCAGGCCGGTCCAGCAAAAGCGACGCGCGTTTTCTACCGAAAAAGCTTTAGTCGTTGATAAAGAAGTGACGAAACTCCTTGATGCGGGGTTCATCCGCGAAGTTCAATACCCTATGTGGTTAGCCAATCCAGTTCTTGTTCCTAAGCCCAATGGAGACTGGCGCATGTGTATCGACTTTACCGATTTGAATGATGCTTTCCCTAAGGATTGCTACCCGCTTCCCCGTATTGACCAACTAGTCGATCAGACTGCCGGGTACGCATATCTAAGCTCACTTGACACTAACTCCGGATACCACTAAATTCCCATGGCCGTTGAAGATGAAGAAAAGACTGCCTTCATCATTCCTAAGGCCACTTACTGTTATACGGCGATGCCATTTGGGCTAAAGAACGCTGGAGCAACGTTCCAACGTATGACAAACAAGATATTCGAAGGACAGATAGGAAGAAATGTGAAAGCATACATTGACGATATTTTGGTAAAGAGCGCGGACTTTCAGGATCACTTGCGGAACCTGAAGGAAGTCTTTGATGTGATGAAAAGGCACCGCATGAAATTGAACCCCCGAAAATGCATGTTTGCATTTCAGACGGGGAAATTCCTGGGCTACGTAGTCAGCCGAAAAGGAATCCAGCCTAATCCCTCAAAGATTAAAGCCATACAAGACATGATATCTCCAAGAACCGTCAAGGAAGTATAAAGGCTAACAGAGCGCGTTATCGCCCTAGGACGATTCATTTCCAAACAAGGCGAGAAGTGTCTCCCTTTTTTCAAAGTCATTCGCAAGAAAGCACCATTCGAGTGGACCCTGGAATGTGAAGAGGCGTTCATTAACCTAAAAGATTACCTGTCATCTGACCTACTGCTGACCAGGCCGGAACCGGGTGATAATTTATATCTATACCTTGGCGCCACTGACGAAGTGGTTAGTGCCGTCCTTGTTCATGACGATAGCCACGCGCACCGCCCTATATATTTTGTGAGTCACGTTCTAAAGGACGCGGAGCTGCGATACGCCCGAATTGAGAAAATAGCGTTCGCACTAATACAGGCCACCCGAAAAATGGACCGATACTTCCAGTCCTACTCCGTTATCGTGCTTACAGACCAACCCCTGAAGAGAATATTTCGAAAGCCTGAGTCCTCAGGAAGAATGTTAATCTGGGCCCTCGAACTCGAGCAATACGGGCTGAGGTACCAGTCCCGGCCATCTGTGAAGGCTCAAATCCTAGCGGATTTTATAGCGGAATGTACCTTTACAGACGATCCGTTAACAGACGTACCCGAAGAGGAATGGGGCGACGTGGATCTCCCGTTCTTGGAAACTTATACGGACCTCTGGATCGTCCATGTAGATGGAGCTAAAAACCAAGAATTGGCTGGAGCAGGAATCTTCATAAATAGGCCGCACGATATGTGAATACAATACGCCATCCGAATCCTACAGTCATTATCCAATAATGCGGCGGAATACGAGGCGTTACTAGCCAAACTCAGGATAGGGAGAAGCCTTTCTTCCAAAGGAAGGCACGATACCGGAAGAACAGGAGACCTGCGTCTAAAAATTTGTGGTGACTCCAAACTAGTAATCGACCAGGTCTTGGGGCGCTCTCAGGCTCGGGAGCCCATCATGGTCCAGTACCTCGCCAAGGTAATGCGAGAGCTATTGGAAATAAAGAAAGAAGGCACGCAAGTCAGCTTTGAGCACATTCCCCGAGAGGACAACACTTAAGCCGACAGTCTTGCTAAGCTGGCAGCAAACCCGGAAGCGTCCATACCCGAAGGGGTGTATTACCGTGAGTTATCCATACCTTCTTTCATGGAAGAGCAAGCGTCTCTATGTGTGGAAGAACTCGAGGATGACTAGTGGGTTCCCGTGATCAAATACTTGAAATACGAAGAACTACCTGTGGATATCGCTGAAAAGAAAAGGGTGCTGAAACAGGCAACTCGCTGTACGTACTATGACGGGGACTTGGTTCGGAGATGTTTTTCTCACCCTGCCGCCAAATGTATAACGGAGCAAGAAGGTCTTCACACCTTGCGCGAAATCCACGAGGGTGTGTGCGGTATGCACGTGTCAGGTGGCACCTTGGCTGCACAAGTTTTTAGATCTGGATTCTACTGGCCCACCATCCGGAGAGATTGCCACAACTACGTGCGAACTTGCTCGAAGTGTCAAGAGTTCTCCAAAATTCCTCGACGTCCTGCCACCGAAATATCTGAGATTATCGCTCCTTGTCCTTTTGCTAAATGGGGGATCGATATCTTGGGCCCATTTCCAAAGGCAAGGTCCCAACTAAAATTTGTAATAGTGGCAGTGGACTACTTTATGAAGTGGGCGGAAGCTGAAGCGGTTGCCAATATCACTGCGGAGAAAACTTGGCGTTTCTTCAAACACCAAGTTATTATGAGGTTTGGCGTACCCCGTATCCTAGTCAGCGATAACGGAACACAGTTCACCAGTCAATTCTTCAAAGACCAATGCTCGGAATTCGGGATTGAGCAGCGATACTCTTCCGTGTCTCACCCGCAAACCAATGGACAGGCGGAAGTGACCAACCGGAGCATCCTCAGCGATATTAAGAAAAACCTAGAGGGGTCTAAAAAGAAGTGGGCCGACGAGCTGCCATACGTGATGTGGGCGTACCGCATGACGGTAAAAACCAGTACTGGAGAAACACCTTTCGCATTGGCCTTCGGGACCGAGGCTGTTACGCCGGTAGAAATCAGGACCATGAGTTTGCGAGTGGCTCACTTTCGGGAGGAGCTAAATGAGGAAAAGTTACGGGCTAACCTTGACGCGTTACCGGAGGTCCGAGAAGAAACCCTCCTAAAAACACAACATTACAAGCGAAAGATGGCCCGTTATCATAACAGGCGCATCAAAGAACGGTTGCTAAAGACAGGCGACTTGGTGCTTAGAGACAAGCGAGCGGCTGGCCAACGCGTGGGGAAACTCAATCCAAACTGAGAGGGACCGTATCGCGTTTCCCGCGTTATCGGAAAAGGAGCCTATCATCTGAAGACACTCGATGGTACTCCCTTATCCAACTCTTGGAACATCGCTCGTTTGAAATTATATTATCCTAGAACTTTATTTTATCTGCACCTTTGACTGATGCCAACCCTAACCTTAGCTAACGCTCGGAGAAAGAGCTTTCTTGGGTGTTCGTGGTTGCTTTTGTACAGATAAAAAATGGGGATCCTGGGAGTGAAAAGTCCTACCCTTGTGATGGCTGGTCATGATCAGACGGCTCACTAAGTGAGGGCACGACCCAGCACGCCTTGAACTAGCGTTGGGATTGAAAGATCCCTAATGCTCCCGGGAGTGAAAAGTCCTATCCTTGTGATGGCCGGTCCTGATCAGATGGCTCACTAAGTGAGGGCACTACCCGGTATCCTTGGGAGTGAAAAGTCCTTTTCTTGTACTGACTGTTCTCGTGGAGATAGCCCATCAAGACAAGGCACGCCCCAAGGAAATAGTAACTCCATCCTAGAAACGAAAAGCCCTATCTTAGTGACCGGACTAGTGTAGTCGGTTCATCAAGTGAGGGCATGATTCTAGGCGCGAGGACAGCGCCTGAAAGTGAAAAGTTCTATCCTTGTGACAGCCTGTCCCGATCCGACGGCTCACTAAGATGAGGCACTTTCCAGGCCGATCGTGGAAATATGGAAACGAGAAGAATCGTGAAATTCCAGCTAGTAACCAGATGCGTAATCCCTGGTGAAGTATAGAGCTGATAAAGCGATTTGCGCGGTTTCCATGCTAACGCCCTATGATGGCAGCAGAAAGGCTCCTACGGGTAATTACTGTCTCCTATGACATGTTATGCTACTAATGGTTTACAATTAAGAATGTGCAGAATACTTTTCGAGCAGCGGAAAGATTGACGATCGCACTAGTGGTGATATTATGAGGCTCATTGGGAAAGCCAACCCGATACTGACTACAGCGATTTCTGTTGACAAAACGCTAGGAGCCTACTCGAAAGAGTAAACACACTATGTTATCAGGGCGATAACAGCACCGAGGGAATTTCAAAAGGTGAAAATTAAAGAAAAGGAAAGGCAGCAGTAAAGATATAAACTGTTTAAATACATGAAAGTGCCTTTGAAAGGTCACGAATTCTAAGGGTCAAAACAATAATGCCGCGGAAGTAGAAAATAAAAAGCTTGGAAATTCCTAATGACTACGGAAAAGGCGGCAAAAGTTTTGGGGTGCGTCAGCCCTCGGGGTTCCTTCGTTTCCAACCCTCTGCCTTAGCTCGGTGGAAGCCCGCTTCGTTGAGGTCAGCAGACTTCTGCTTGAAAGCCTTCGTGGCCTCGTCACCTTTGTATACGTCAACCCCATGGACCTCCTCGAAGCATTCAACCAAAATAGCGGCAGTCCGCTCGACATTCCACAGACTCTTATCGGCTGACTCCTCTTCCAGAACGACCTTCTTCTCCTCCAAGGCAGTTTTCTCCCATATCAAGGACGACTTCTCTTCTTCCAGGGTGGCATTCTTGGCTCTTTCTGCTGTCAGGGCAGCATCAAGGGTCGACGCTTGCCCTTTCAGTTCCTGCTGGGCCAGTAATAATCGAGTGCGTTCCTCCAGCAACTTATTCTTCTCATTTCGCTCTCGCAAAAGTTCAGAAAGGGACGCGGTAAGAGAGGCAGCCTGACGTTGTACGTGCTCTGTCCAGTAATGAAATTTCACGAAATTGGTAAAGAGACTAGAGCGTAGCGAATTTGCTTTGTCGTCATCAACCTTAGAGAGGAAAGCTTCCTGTTCGGCAGTAGACGATAATATCTGGGCCGCTAAGAAAGCAGAAACCTCGTCCGAGCCATCACCTTCGATAGCCGCTAAGCATGTATTACGAAAATCATATAAGCCCACTTGGTGAGTCACAGTGCCGGGCTCACTCGATGAGCTTAGATCCGCAGCAAAGTCGAAGCGGCGGCCCCCTCGCCAGAGCGTTGCGACAAAGGAACGCTTGAGGGGACAAATGCCAAAGGAATAGGAGGGCGAACCTGTGTAGAAGGCCCCCCTTGGACGATGTAGGAACCGTGAGGATGGTAGCCCGAAAAGTCCTGTAAACCTTCTTGGTAGTCCAAGTTAGGACCATATGAATGAACGGGTCCACCAAAAGAATTGGGCGAAGCCCCAAAGGACTCCGCCATACCCATGTTCACTAGAAACTCAGAAGGGTGATTCTGGGGAATGCCCGTAGACACGAAGACGCTGTCAGATTGGACTTCCGTGGCAGCGATAGTTGAGGATAAGCTTCCACCCTCACCCTTTGGCCGAGATCTTTTCTTGGAACCACCCAACACATAACCCATATCCATATCGTCTATGGGAGATGCGGAAACAACAACAGTATCTTGCAAAGAACCCAGTATAAAACGTAGATAAGAGAAACAGAAAAAAACAACGACAGACATCAATATACGACATATCGCAGTCAAAAAGTACACTCACGATAGCAGTGTTAAGAGGAGGCGCTTCAGAAGAGGCTGCCGCGTCCGGAGAAGGAGTGAGAGCGGCAACACTTCTCGTTCTTTTCTTCTTTTTTCCTTTGGCAAGGGCCTTAGGGACTTTAGAAGAAGATGGTTGAGCAGGAGGGGCAGCGACGGTCACGATGGGGATACCTGAAGGGATGTCGGTATTTCCCTCACCAGCTGAGGAAGAGGATACTTGAGCAAGGCTCACGGAAGTAGTCGGTAGCACAGTTGGGTTATCAGTAGCTCCCGTGGAGGCGGCCCTCTCTTTTTCTTCTCTCTCCTGGGCCCTTTTCAGTCGTCTTCTAACGCTTTCAGGCTTGTAATTGGGATCCGTCGCTGCATGATCACAAAATAATGTTAGCATTAGTATCAGCGATAGTAAGGAAGGAAGCGACACGACACTCACGTCTAACACAGTCCTTGATATCAGCCCCGCACGCCACATAACGGATGTGAACGCTGATTTCCAGTTGAAGCAATTTGTCTAGCCAGCCTTGTTCACGCGGAGGAAGGCTCTCCGACCGGCCCCAGACGTTATCCTTGACGTCTTGGTTAAACCCAGATCGCCACCAGGAACCAGGAGCTTCGGGAAGATTTATCACAAATAACTCCTTTTTCCAAGCATCGACAGAAGACTTGATGTGGAGGAGTTTCCAAGTAAAAGACTTGAGGGAATCATCGTCGTATCGGGGCGATATCGTTATCACACCCCGACACTTCATCAGCTTAAAAACTAACTTAAGCAACAAAAGAGAAGGAGAAGTAATTCCCTTATATTTACAAAGTTCCAGAAAGGCATAAACACAGCAATATGCATTTGGGGCTAATTGAACGGGATTCAAATCGCAGGCAACAAGCAACTATTTTATGAAAGGGTCGATGGGAAGTCGGAAACTATAACGGAACATTTGTGCGTACAGAACCCTACGGTTACCCGTCAAAATGCTATTCAAGCGTATCGACTCAGGGGCAACGGTGGCCTTATAACCGTCAGGGATAACAGCATTATGTGCAGCTAAATGTTCATTGAGAGCGATTTCAGAGGTGATACTGCTAGCCGTAATATCCATCTTTTTCTCATCGGCAGACTTCGACTTAGGGCGGCGAGTCTTGGCCATGGCAGAAAATAAAAAAGTAAAGACGAAGAAGACGATGGAAGAAAATAGGAAATACCTTTAGAGAAAAAAAGCACTTTGACAGCCTGGAATGGTGGAAAGAAAATAAGACGGTTAGAGAGAGTATGAGGAAAACAGAATGACAAAAGTAAGAAAAGAAATAAGTGTTGGTTTTTATAACCCTAGTGGTCAAAGGAAACGACGGAGGCTGCAGTCGTTGCGTGAGGCGTCACAAGGAATAGACTCAAGCAATGAGTACAATCCTAGAGAAGTGCGACAACGCTTCGATTTTGCTAAAATTCTAGAGCACGCTAGCCCGTGGCGTCACAAAAAATGGACACGTGTGTCTGTACTGTCACGATTTTCCTCCCGCATTAATGAGAGGATCGTGAGCATTAAATGCACTGAAAAGCAGAAATGATTTTCTGGAATAAGACAAAAGCGATATTGCAATAATGGAGATAAGGCATAATGGCGTTAACAAAGCCAGCAACTTTCGAGATAACGCGGGAAAGCGAAATGAAGATCAGTTATTATAAAGTACAGATATCGTTGCGCGATAAGGCGTTATTACAAAACAGAAAAAGCAAAAAAAAGAGGAAAATCCTCTAAAGGGTCAGCCTCGACCATTCATTGATTGGCACGGATATCGCAACTACCCTTTCCCTACTCCTCTCTGAAAGAAAGAAGATCTCCCTCGCTTTCGCTTAAATCCTTTATCTTCTTGGAGGCGTAATCAGCCAACTTAGACGGGTCAACAGTTCCCTGGCAATAGAGATCCATAAATCCGGCGATACAGACTTCCAGGATCTTGTCTTTCCACCCGGCTATCTTCGAGGGTACCTTGGCCAAATCCGCGTCACGGGACGATATCTCTTCACGAAGGAAAGAGTTCCTTTTGTAGGCCGCCACCTTTCCTTTTGATTTTTCTCATGCGAGCTCGGTGCGGCACTCGTTCAACTCTGCCCAGGTTCGATCTTGAAGCTTTGACAGCTCTGTTACCTTCGCCAGGGCGGCATCTAATTGTTCTTTCGAACCGGGAGAGCACCGAACTTTGTCGCTCTGATCCTCGAGAAAATAGTGCAGCTCGCGGAAGCTGGCCAACATGTCGTTCAGAAGGCGTGAGTGCTGAACTTCAGGGGGATGTCGCAGGAACTCTTCCTTGTCCTCGGGGAAGGTTCAGGAGGAACACTTGGATTCGAAACTGGCACGGTCACATCTGGAATATAGGAAGAGATCGGAGAACCAGGGTCACCAGGCGGCAAGGGTGAATCCACCGCCGCTGAAACCTCATTAGCTTTGGAAGGAATGGCAGGAGACACCTTGACAACCTCCGCTACTTGCGAGGTACTCGCGGCACGAGAGGTGTCAACCTCAGCAGTAGGAACTGCGTTAACTTCCCTCAAGGGAGGAACCGGTGGACCAGTCTTCTCTTTCCGGATTTTCTTTCGGAGACGCTCCGTCTCGACAGCCATCTCTTCGCTATCGTCCTCGGTTGACTCCACCACGGAATCATTTTTTCTCGCCTGAAGCTTCATTCGTTGGGCGATGGTGGCGTGACGTAGTTCAGAACCGGCATTCATGCTCTCGCTATCATTGTCAGCTATTTCCGTCATAGGATGACTCGGAGTCACTCCCCTACCCCGAGGCGGCAACCAATTCTCAAGAAAATGAGAAGGTTGAGCGGAAGCACTGCGTGTTGCGACGGTCTTAACTCTCCTTTTCCTTGGCGGAATAGTCGGATGGCTGGAGCTTTCAGGCGGTGGAGAAGGAGGTAACGTCTGAAGTGGCACCACGTTCAGAGGAGTGTTATTCTCCCTGGAGGAACGACCCTCAGCGCCACCTGCCAGCGAAGCATGTTAATGCAGCAAGCAAATCAAAGTAATAACATGGCAAAAGAAAAACTCACCAACGACACACTCTTTCAAGGGTCTGAACTGAGCAAATTCCCGAATGCGGAAAGGCCCTTCTATTTCTAACAGGGCGGTAACATGGGACACGTTAATGCTAGATAGTACTTCTGGTTTTTTCAAGCAGCGTTGGAAATCTCTCGGTTAAAACCCCCGCGCCACCAGCGGGACGATAGGCGAAGGGTGAAGAAGCCATTTTTCCAGTTGCCCACGTTGTCCTCAAAACCTTGAAAGTTCCGCCAGAAAAATTGCACGATGACGTCATTCCATCTTGGGGTGATATCCACCAGGCAGTCGCGACAGCTCAAGCTGAAAAATATGCGGAACAGATCGAGGGAGGGAGTGAAAATATACTTCATCTCGCATGAGCGAAGGAAGGCATAAATCCCGCACCAGGAGGACGGGGTTATTTGAAGGGGATTGAGATCGTAATGATTTAGCAGCTTTATCAGAGAAGTATGGATGGGGAGATGAAATCCGTAGAGGAACATCTTGAAATAAACCACCCGGAACGTTCCCCACATGGCATCATGAAGCCGAATATCCTTCGTGGGGATATGAGGGCGGCAACCCAAGGGGAAGGTGATACTGTTCTCCTCTAATTCCGCCTTCAAAACTTCATTACAATCAAAAATACTACGAGCTCTTCTAGCCTAGAGATCTATGGGATTTTCGGCACTCGCCGAGGCTTTAGTATGAGACATAAGGGACGGGAAAAATAAAAACTACGACGAGAGAAGAACAGAATACCTGGAACAAAAAGCCAGTAAATAGGCTGTCGGCGCTGGGGAGCAGTTGCAGAAACTTATCTTGAGCAGGGTAGAAGCACAGGAGAAAAAGAAAGTGTGAAAAATTTCAAAATATTGACAAAAGTAATAAAAGAGAATGACGGTTCCCTTATAAAGGTCAAACTTGAGGAAGAAGACAACCTGTAAAAGTGAAACACGTGTGGAGCAGAAAGTGACGCGTGGACAGTCAATTATGTCTGTGGGAGAAGACAGTTACTGACTAAAGGCCGAAAGACGGTCGCACCCAGCGACAGGTATCCCTCCACGGCAACCCTTGATGTTTAAAGAAATGGCGCGAGAAGGCGATAGGAGAACAAAAGGAAAATGAAGCGTTATCTTATTTTCAAAAAGCCATACGACATCTACAAAGAGGCAAGACAAGCTAAACTAATTGCCATCAGACCAAGAGATACCATAACAATAAACTACATCATCATCCGAAAAGGATAGCTCCCTGCTAACGGGAGGAAAAGGCTCATCAACCCTCTTTCCTACGTGTATCATCGATTGGATGGACTCCTCCTCGGCGACTGGCTTCATCGTTTCAACCCCTGAGCAGGCAGAGAGGGCCATTTTTGGCGA
Organism: Viola odorata; assembly: GCA_963691705.1. Lineage (NCBI taxonomy): Eukaryota > Viridiplantae > Streptophyta > Magnoliopsida > Malpighiales > Violaceae > Viola > Viola odorata. The sequence continues at coordinate 631,106 of OY829540.1, read as the reverse complement.
ATCACGAGGAAGAAGAGATGGTTCATCCCCCTTTTGAACAGAAAGGATCGGGGAATTAAAAGGCGGTTCAGACACCTTTGAGACATTTTTCTTCAACCTCTTACGACCCCGCCGACGGACAAACGGCCTCCATAGAGGCGACGGAGGAGGATTGTCTGAATCAGGCGAAGTCGGAGGAGTTGGCGGAGAATCCCGCGCAGCAGTATCTAAAAAATGAGAATCAGCCATGAGATCACAGACAACTTGTCAAGGGGAAAAGGAAAAAGATGAACAGAAATGGGAGAAAGAATCCTATTAAATAGCCAAAGGAGGGGGAAAAGCTTTTCGATCACCCAACATGACTCTTGAGAACCGACACTTGTACAACTTGAAGTGCAAATATAAATTTGCAGTCACGCCTGTTGAAATCTCCCACAGATCGTGGAAAACCGAAAATTAGCCCAATCAGTTGGCAAGGGAGCAGCGGCGCAGAATTAATGCAGAACGGTTAGCGAGGAAACCGTCCAATGACTGACTCATTTTCAGTTGGGCTAAGGATGCCTCCAATCGAAAAAAGACAAAGGGCGCATTGAAAAAGAAGAAAAGTTACAAGGGGCATAATAAAAACAGTTTATTTATTATGGCCTAATGGCCAAGAGGTACAGCTGTGTACATAGAGAAAGAGAAGAAAAGGCTCAAAGGGAGCCATTGCCGTCAGGCGTCAGAACAAGCATCCTCGGGTATATCGGGAATGTCTCTCAGGGAGTCCATGACCAGAGTTAGGTCAGCAGAGGTGACCCTCATTCCCTTCAAGCAGCACCCCAGCATGTCCTTGCGTTGCTGCAGCATGGCGATCACCACTTGAATCCGAGCGATAGAGGTGGCCAACTTCGATACGCTCTCTAGAGGACTGAAATCCTCCAGAGATGTAGCTCCCAGCCTAGAATGGAGTGGGGTCAGCATCCCTTGCAACTCCAAGATGTCCTCGGAGGTCTTGATCAGCATATTCTCCAGGAACCCGACGTCTCCATCATTGAGGTTCTTGAGAGTATGGCCCTTGGATAGGAGAAATTTTTTGGTCAAATGATCCATGATGCAGATTGTGAAAGGAAAAGATGAGATGAACTTGAGTAGAGAAAGCTCTCAGATTTATAGGCTCCGAGAAAATGGGCCTTTTGAAAGGGGAAGTCCTCAAAAGACGAGCCACCCGTTAGCCTCTAAGACCGATGGACCTGCTACGGAGACAAGGATCGCCGTCAGCATACTACTAAGGATGTTGGTACCCGAAAGGAGCACGAGATAGAAGTCCTGGAAAACGTGAAGGAGCGCGATATCGCAGGTAGCCACGACGTAAAAGCCGCGCAATTGTAGGTATCCACAGTGTAAGGCCGCGTCGATGTCGCAGGTGGCTCCTAGCAGCGTAAAACCTCGCCGATATTGCAGGTATCTGGTGGTATAAAGCCGCACAACTTGTGGGTAGCCAATGGCGTAAAACCGCGTCAATATCGCTGACTCCATGAGCGGAAAGGAAAGAAAGGTCCCGCGTGTTCACAAAACCCCTTGAGGACCTAGTTACTGCCCACGACGACATCAACAATGATCCGTCAGCATCGACAACTACCCCATAGCACAGACAAGTTATAACCTTCTGAACGCTGCCGATGACCCAGGCAGGTTAAAACCGCTAGGCGAAAGTGACACCCTAGCGGAGCCAGACGAGTTAGCGGCGTCTCTCGCTGATTCCTTGACACCCCCTGAGGAAGGAACTTTGGACAAGTACGAAGACCGAAATCCGCTGGCTCGGAGGAAAGCCCCAGAACTATGTGCTGCATATCGGTTCAATCGATCTTTGCCGTATCGAAACAGACAAAGAAACTCGAAGACATGGACAGGGAATGACAACCATAAGGGGGAAAGGACCCTCACCTAAGATACCAGACATGGAGATGTTCTCCGGGATGGTCGACATCAGCGGGGGGGGGGGGGGGGGGGGGGGGGGGGGGGGAGGTCTCACGCGTCTCTGGGCGCACGACATCATCCCATCCCAGGGGATCCGCGGAGTTATCGCCCCCGACATCACCATGGATATCACCCCCGGCACCCTCCTCAGAGTTATCACCCCCGACATCACCATGGGTATCGCCCCCGACACCCTCCTTAGAGGTATCGCCCATGACGTCACCCCCAGGTATCGCTTGTGACGTCATCCAGAGTGCTATCTTTCCGGATACCCTCTCTTTACTCAGGTACCCCCCCCAGCGGCCTATAAATACCTCCTTGATTTTAAAACAAAGGTAAGACAAAAATTACCCACTGGAACCTCTGCTATTTTTGAACCGCTTACTGACTTAAGCATCGGAGTGTCTACGCCGGAGCCCCCCCTCCGGCGCTTTGCAGGCGGATCCGACGTCAACTACAGCAACTTCGACCAACAGTAGTCATCGTCCTGATCATCTCGAAGGTCGAATCTTATCACTTGTTATAAGCGTTGGCCATCCTTTGCTGATACAATTGCGCATGGCAGATAGTGGCCAAGCATTTCTCAGGAATGAGGTTTAACTGCTCGTACCTCACCCTTGCCCAATCTGATTCTTCTACTTCTAATTCTGCCAGGATTCTAAGGGAAGTGATTTCTACCTCAAGAGGAATTATGGCTTCCATGCCGTAGACTAAAGAGTAGGGAGTTGCCCCTGTGGACGTACGAGTTGCTATCCGGTAAGCATGCAGTGCGAAGGGAAGCATGTCATGCCAGTCTCTGTGAGTGACCACCATTTTTTGGATGATTTTCTTCAAGTTTTTGTTTGCCGCTTCGACTGCGCCATTCATTTTTGGACGATATGGTGATGAGTTTCGGTGCTTCACCTTCCAACGTTGGCAAAGATCGTCGATCATTTTTCCATTCAGATTAGTGTCGTTGTCTGTGATGATCATTTCCAGGACCCCATGGCGGCAAATGATGTTCTTCTCAATGAATCGCATGGTTATTTTCTGGGTGATGTTGGAGTAAGAGGCGACTTCCACCCACTTGGTGAAGTAATCAGTTGCCACGAGGATGAAGCGATGGCCGTTACAGGCTTTCGGATGAATTTGGCCGATGATGTCGATTCCCCACATCATGAAAGGCCAAGGCGATGTCATGCTGAAGAGAGGGGTCGGAGGGACATGGAGATGGTCCGCGTAAATCTAACATTTGTCTCATTATTTGTCTTGCCATCATATGCCCACTTGCGTGTGTGGAACAAACCCCTTCGTGGATCTCCGTTATGACTTTCTTGGCCTCAACCATGGTGGCGCAACGAAGTAAAGCTCCATCAGCTCTCCTTTTACAAAACCTCACCGTCGAGGTAGAAGTCTAAAGCCAAGCGTTGGAGGGTCCTTTTGCTAACTCGGCTTACCCCCGGTGGATACTCCCGGTTTCTAATAAATCATACTAAGTCGTGGAACCATGGCTTCCCATCCGGTTCTTCTTCCAAGGTGACACAGCATGCCGGTGTTTCCTTTACTTCTACTCTCAATGGTTGAAGCATTACTCCGCATTCTAACTTGAACATCGAGGCCAACGTGGCTAACGCGTCTGCGAAGCGGTTCTTTTCTCTATCAATTCGGTTGAATTTGGTTTCTTCGAATTCCCTCATGAGTTGGGTGAGTAACCTCTGATAAGGGATGAGCTTGGAATCCCGTGTCTACCATAAATCCTGGGCTTGGTAGATGACAAGGGCCGAATCACCGAAGATTTTGAGCTTTTTTACTTTTAAATCGATTGCTGCCGTCAGACCGCTGATGCATGCCTCGTACTCGGTGATGTTGTTGGTGCATGGGAAGTTCAACTTGCATGCTATGGGGAATTGACGGCCATCTGGGGCTATGACCACGACTCCTACTCCCTTGCTTGAGAGGTTCACCGCACCGTCGAAGAACATAGTCCACCAATCATCTTCTCTAAGATCTTCTGCGATCTCGTCATTAATCAACACGATGTCCTCATCCAGGAAGTCGAAACTTAACGATTCATATTCGTCCAAGGCGTGATCAGCCAAGTGATTGACGAAAGCGCTTGCCTTAACCGCCTTTCGCGTTACATATATGATCTCGTGCTCGGCCAATAAGACTTGCCATCTATAAATGTGACTTGACAGATACGGCTTCTCGAAGATGTACTTCAGGGGATCCATGCGGGAGATTAACCATGTCGTGTAATAAAACATGTACTGTCGGAGCCTTCGGACGTACCATGCTAGGGCACAACAAGTTCGTTCCAATATAGAGTAGCGCATTTCGCATTCGTTGAATTTTTTGCTGAGATAGTAGATGGCTTGTTCACGCCTACCTGACTCATCATGCTATCCCAAAATGCAACCCATGACGCTAGCCGTGACTATCATATACATGAGCAAGGGACGTCCTGGTGTCGGGGGAACTAGTACAGGTGGGCTTTGCAGATATTTCTTGATTTTCTCAAAGGCTTTCTGGCAATCTTTATCCCATTCTGCATCTCCATGCTTTCTTAACATTTTGAACATCAGTTCGCAGGTAAGTGTTAACTGGCGGATAAAGCGAGCGATGTAGTTGATGCGTCCTAAGAAGCTTTGTACTTCTTTTTCGGTGCTGGGAGCGGGTAGCTCTTAAATTGCCTTTACCTTGTCAGGATCCACTTCTATGCTTTTGTTGCCGACGATGAATCCTAACAACTTTCCGGAGGTCACTCCAAAGGTACACTTAGCTGGGTTTAGCCGTAGCTGAAATTGTCTCAACCTTTCGAATACCTTCTTTAGGATGTCTACATGATCTTACGTCCCAAGAGATTTGGCTATCATGTCATCGACATATATTTCCAATTCTTTATGCATCATGTCATGGAAAAGGGTGACGGCAGCACGTTGGTAAGAAGCTCATGCGTTCTTTAATCCGAAGGGCATTACTTTGTAGTAGAAGATTCCCTAGGGTGTGATGAAGGTCGTCTTTTCACTGTCTTAGGGTGCCATCTTGATCTGATTGTATCCCGAAAATCCATCCATAAAGGAGAACATGTCGTTACTGGCGGCACTATCCACCAAGATGTCGATATGGGGAAGTGGGAAGTCATCCTTAGGGCTGGCTCAATTAAGATCCCGAAAGTCCACGCACATACGGACTTTCCCATCTTTCTTAGGCACTGACACTATGTTGGCGATCCATTCTGGGTATTCGGCAACTCTTAAGAAACCTGCATCTAGTTGCTTGGTAACTTCTTCTTTGATTTTCAAAAGGATGTGTAGATGCATCCTCCAGAGTTTTTGTTTGACTGGTTTAAACCCAGGCTTCAACAGGATGCGATGCTCAACTATCCCGGGATCAAGACCTAGTATATCTACGTATGACCATACGAACACACCCGAGTAACCTCCGTGGCTCATCCGCAAACTAATGGACAGGCGGAAGTAACCAATCGGAGCATCCTCAGCGGTATCAAGAAAAACCTAGAAGGGTCTAAAAAGAAGTGGGCTGATGAGCTACCATACGTGATGTGGGCGTACCGCATGACTGTAAAGACTAGCACTGGAGAAACACCCTTCGCGTTGGCCTTCGGAACCGAAGCTGTTACACCAGTGGAAATTGGAACCATGAGCCTACGGGTGGCTCACTTTCGAGAGGAACTAAATGAGGAAAGGTTACGAGCCAACCTGGATGCGTTACCAGAAGTCCTAGAAGAAATCCTTCTGAAAACGCAGCATTACAAACAAAAGATGGCCCGTTATCATAACAGGCGCGTCAAAGAGCGGTTGCTGAAAGTCGGTGACCTGGTGCTCCGAGACAAGCGGGCGGCAGGACAACGTATGGAAAAACTCAGTCCAAACTGGGATGGACCATATCGTGTCACCCACGTTGTCGGAAAAGGAGCCTATCATCTAGAGACGCTCGATGGTACACCCTTATCCAACTCTTGGAATATCGTTCGTTTGAAATTAGATTACTCTAGAATTTAATTTTATCTGCACCTTTGATTTATGTCAACCCTAACCATGACTAACGCTCGAGGAGAGAGCTTTCGTGGGTGTTTGTGGTTGCCTTTGTGCAGATAAAAAAGGGGGTATCTTGGGAAGTGAAAAGTCCTATCCTTGTGATGGCCGGTCTTGATTAGATGGCCCACTAAGTGAGGGCACGACCCAACATACCTTGAATTAGCGTTGGATTGAAAGATCCTGGACACCCCCGGGGGTGAAAAGTCCTATCCTTATGATGACCGATCTTGATCAGATGGCTCATTAAGTGAGGGCACTGCCCGGTATCTTTGGGGGTGAAAAGTCCTTTTCTTGTACTGACCGTTCTCGTGGAGACGACCCATCAAGACAAGGCACGCCCCAAAGGAATAGAAACTCCGTTCTAGAGACAAGAATCCTATCTTAACGGCTGGGCTGCTGCAGCCAGGCCATTAAGTAAGGACACGGTTCTAGACGCGAGGCCAACGCCCAAAAGTGAAAACTCCCTAGCCTTGTGATAGCCGTCCCGATCCGACAGCTCACTAAGATGAGGCACTTTACGGGCCAATCGTGAAAAAAGGGAAACGCGGAGAATCGTGAAATCCCAGCTAGTAGCCAGATGTGTAATCCCTAGTGAAGTATAGAGCTGATAGCGAAAGCGATTCACGCGGGTTCCAAGATGACGCCCTATGATGGCAACAGAAAGGCTCCTACGGGTAATTACTATCCCTCGTAACGTGTTTTTGTTACTGATGGTTTACAATTAGGAATGTGCAGAATATTTTTCGGGCAGCGAAAGGAGTAATGATCTCATAAGCAGCGATATCGTAAGACTTACCAGGAGAACTAACCCGATATCGAATTTTGAAATTTTGGTGGGACTGCTAAGGAGCTACTCAAAAAAATAAACGCATCGGGATAACGGGGCGAAGACAACGCCAAAGAAGGTCGTAAGGAGACAACTAAATGAAAGGAAAGATAGCGATAAAAGCTGTCTGATTACACCAAAATATTTTAAGGAGTTATGAACTTCAGCGGTCAAAATAATTACAAAAATATAGTGACGCTTGATCACTAAGAGAAGGGCGGCAAAGCCTCAAAGAATGTCAACTGTCGGGGTTCCTCCGTTTCCAGCCTGCCGCTTTAGCTTGGCGAAAACCTTCCTCATTAAGATGAGCAGATCTTCGCATGAAAGTCGCCGTAACATCATCAGGCTTGTACGCATCGACCCCATGGACTTCCTCAAAACAAGCAACTAAAATAGCAGCAGGCTGCTCGACGTGCCACAGACTCCTATCGGCCGACTCTTCCTCCACGGAAGCCTTCTCTTGGGCCAAGGATGACTTCTCATTCTCCAAGATAGTATTTTTGGCCCTCTCTTCTGCCAAGGCGTCAGAATGTTCCTTCTTCAGCTCCTGTTGAGCTAATAATAGTCGCGTGCGCTCCTCCAGCAACTTCTTCTTCTCATTTCGCTCCCGCAAGCCCTCTTGATATCCCAGATTGGAGGGATATGCGTGAACGGGACCTCCAAAAGAATTGGGCGAAACCCTGAAAGTCTCGCCTGTGCCCATGTTCGCCAAAAATTCAGAGGAATGCCCCCCTTGGGGAACAACCGTGGAATCAAAACCGTCTGCAGGTCTGTTCTCCATTCCGGTGGTGGGGGAAGAGAAATTTCCGCCCTCACCTTTCTGCCGCTGTCTCTTCTTAGAACCAGTCAGCACGTAGCCCAAATTCATAGCGCCTGAGGGAGGAGCGGAGGTAGCGACAGCAGTAGTGTCCTGCCAAGAACGCAATATGAAATATATAAAAAAGAAATCAAACCACGACAGACATCGAAAATGTAGCATATCGTGGCTAAAAGACATCCTTACTGTAACGGTGTTAGGAAGAGGTGCGTCTGAAGAACCTGTCGCGTCTGGAGAAGGTGTAAGAGCGGCAACGCTTCTTGTTTTTCTCTTCTTTTTTCCTTTGGCAATGGCCTTAAGAGCCTTGGAAGAAGAAGAAGGCTGGGTAGGAGGAACAACGATGGTCACGAGGGGAACGCCTGAAGGAATGGCAGTATTCCCCTCACCGGCCGAAGAAGAGGATACTTGAGCAAGACTCGCGGAAGTAGCAGGCAGCTCCGTGGGATTATCAGTAGCTTCCGTGGAGGTAGCCCTCTCATTTTCTTCTCTTTCTTGAGCCCTCTTCATGCGTCTCCTTACGCTTTCAGGCTTATAGTTGGGATCCGTCGCTGCGAGATCACAAAATAACGTCAGCATTAGTATCAGCGATAACAAATAAGGGAGTAACGCGACACTCACGTTTAACACAAGAATGAATGTCCACTCTACAAGCCACTTGACGGATGTGAACGCTGATTTCCAGTTGGAGCAACTTGTTTAACCAGTCTTGTTCGCATGGAGGAAGGGTCCCTAGTCTGCTCCAGACGGTATCATCGACGTTTTGGTTAAACCCAGATCGCCACCAAGAACCAGGACCTTCGAGAAGATCTATCACAAAGAACTCCTTTTTCCAGGCATCAACGGAAGACTCGATGTGGAAGAGTTTCCAAGTAAAAGACTTAAGAGAGTCATCGTCAAAATGGGGCGATATCGTTATCACTCCCCTGCTCTTCATCAGCTTAAAAAGAGATTTGAGCAGTAGAAGGGAAGGGGAAGTAATCCCTTTGTATTTACAAAGTTCCAGAAAAGCATAAACACAACAATACGCATTTGGGGATAATTGGGCCGGATTCAGATCGACAGCAACAAGCAATTCTTTCACAAAAGAGTCAATAGGAATCCGGAAACCATAACGGAACATTTACGCGTACAAGACCCTACGATTGCCCGTCAGAACGCTGTTCAAACGTAGTGACTCAGGGGCAACAGTGGTCTTATAATCATCAGGGATATCAGCATTATGGGTGGCCAAATGCTCACGGAGAGCGGCCTCAGATGTGATAACACTAGCAGTAATATCCATCCTTTCTCATCGGCAGATTTCAACTCAGAGCGGCGAGTCTTAGCCATGGCAGAATTAAAGAAATAAAAGATGAAGAGGACGATGGAGGAAAAAGGAAATACCTTTAGAAAGAAAGCACTTTGAAGAGCCCTGAATAGTGGGGAGAAAACAAGACGGCTAAAAGAAAATATGAGAAAGTGGGATGATAAAAGAAAAGGAAAAGAATAAATATTGGGTTTTATAACCCTAGTAGTCGAACGAAACGGTGGATGCCACAGTCGTTGCGTGGAAGCGACATGAGAAACAGACTCAGGCAATGAGTGCAATTCTAGAAAAGCGCTACAACGCCTCGATCCAGGTAAAGTTCTCAAGCATGCTAGCCCATAGCGCCAGAAGAAATGGACACGTGTGCCTGCACAATCACGACTTTTCTAAATGAAAGGATAGCAAGCATTAAATGCTCTGAAAAGCAGGTACCATCTCTTGGAACAGCCTCGATTAATCATGGGCCCTCGCGGTCGCCATTCCTAGAAGGAAGATCTCCCTCAACTTCGCCCAGAGACTTCATCCTCTTGGAAGCGTAATCGGCCAACACTGACGAATTAACGGTTCCCTGGCGATGGAGACTCATAAATTCAGCAATACAAATTTCCATGGTCTTGATCTTACACCAGGCTATCCTTGAAGGTACTTTGGCCAAATCCGCATCACGAGACGCTATCTCTTCGCGAAGGAAGATATTCTTTTTGTCAGCCACCACCAATTCCGCCTCCAGAAGCTCTATCTTAGCCTTCCCTTTTGATTTTTCTCGAGCAAGCTCAGCACGACAGTCTTCCAACTTTGCCCAGTTTCGCTCCTGAAGCTGCGACAGCTCCGTTACCTTCCCTAAGGCAGCGTGTAGCTCTGCCTTCAAATCAAGAGAAGGCCGAACCTTGTTACGCTGATCTTCAAAAAAGTAATTTAACTCACGGAAACTGGCCAGCATGTCAGTCAGAAGGCGTGAATGCCGTACTTCAGGAGGATGCCGCAGGAACTCTTCTTTGTTCTTCGAAGAAGTAAACATTTGCCCCACTATTGGGCCCACTGGCTCTTCTCGCGATAGCGGGTCTGATATCCCTAAAGCGCGAAGGTCGTCGGTACCAAGGGAAGACAAGTCCAGCTGATGTGTGGTGGGGCCTTGAAGGGAAAGATTGGCGATATAAGGAGGAGAACAACTTTCTGCGGAATCACCAATGCCCGAAATCGAAGAAAGAAACACAGGCTGAGGTTTCTGTGGGGGAGGGTTAGGAGGAGCAATCGGATTTGAAGCCGGTAAGATCACATCAGGAATAAAAGAATGAATCGGAGAGCTAGTGATAAGATTTTGTTTTCTGCCGAAGGAGGTGATAAGATTCTGTTTTCTGCCGAAGGAGGTATGGCGGAACGGCTCCCCTCAGATCAGTGTTCACGACGGTCCGCGGTACCTGCAATACGCCGGAGGGGGTCTCCGGCGGAAACACTCCGATGCTTAAGTCAGTATGTGTACTGAATTTGGCATAGCTTGGGCCAGTCAGATTAAGCTTACCTGCCTCCTTTGAGGGGAAGGTATATATATAGAAGAATTGAGCATTTCCGCGTTTGGGAATAGCTAGAGAGTTATCCCTAACGTTAGGGATCGTGGTTCGCCCCTCGGATGATATGTTACCGTGGCGGTAGCCATGGGATAAATGCTACCACGATAGGGCAGCGACTGAGTGGTCTCCCTGACGCGTGGTATTCCTCAGAATGAGACAACTCCTCGAGCCATCTAGAAGGTTTGTTTGGGGAGACTCCTGAGCACTGTTTTGCCCTCGTGGCATCAACCTCTGGGGTAGGCGGTGGCCCTCTATCCACCGCGACGGTGGGAATAGTGATTTCTTCTTTCAGTTCAGGGCAATAGACGGAAATACCCTTTTCCTTAGGTGGATTGTCACTCCTGGCATGCTTTATTATCTGCATTTTATTCAACAACAAACGCACAGAAAGATATATCTTGTTAGAATAGTATTGATGTTACCAGATAGGGTGAGCTAGTTCCTGGTGTGGTATAGCTTCAGCTGGGCTATATTCCACGAGTTCTGTAGGGGCATTCCATCGAGCATTTCCAAGTGGTAAGCTCCTCTTCCCACAATACGGGTGACGCGATACGGTCCGTCCCAGTTTGGGCTGAGTTTGCCCATGCGCTGCCCTGCCGCTCGTCTATCTCTGAGCACTAAATCCCCAGCTTTGAGCAATCGCTCTCTCACTTGCCGGTTGTGGTATTGCGCCATTTTTCTTTTGTAGTGCAGAGTTTTCAGCAGTGTTTCCTCATGTGTTTCTGGTAGGGCGTCAAGGTTAGCACGTAACCTTTCCTCGTTGTTTTCTTCTCTGAAATGAGCCACCCGAAGGCTCATCATTCCGATCTCAACCGGTGTGACAACTTCGGTTCCAAATGCTAACGCAAATGGGGTCTCTCCAGTGCCGGTCTTGACAGTCATGCGATAGGCCCATAGTACGTATGGCAGTTCATCTGGCCATTTCTTTTTGGAACATTCCAGGTTTCTTTTGATGCCACTAAGGATGCTGCGGTTGGTTACCTCTGCCTGGCCATTGGTTTGAGGGTGTGCCACGGAAGAGAACCTTTGTTCGATCTGGAATTCCGCACACTGATCCCTGAAGAATTGGCTTGTGAACTGTGCTCCATTGTCGCTAACCAGTATGCGCGGGACCCCGAATCGCATGATGACTTGGTGTTTGAAAAAATGCCAAATTTTTTCAGTGGTGATGGTAGCTAACGCCTCGGCTTCGGCCCATTTTGTGAAGTAGTCTACCGCCATGACCACGAATTTTAGCTGAGATCTAGCCATTGGAAACGGGCCTAATATGTCAATGCCCCATTTGGCAAACGGGCATGGAGCAGTTATTTCTGAGATTGGCGTGGCCGATTTTCGAGGGATCTTAGCGTATTCCTGACATTTCTGACAGGTTTTCACGAAGTTATGGCAATCTCTTCGTATGGTGGGCCAGTAGAATCCCGACCGAAAGACTTGAGCTGCCAGAGTATCGCTCGCGATGTGCATGCCGCATATCCCTTCGTGAATTTCTCTTAGCACATGCAGGCCTTCTTGTTCCGTTATGCATTTAGCGGCTGGGTGGGAGAAGCACCTCCGTATTAACTCTCCATTGTAATATGTACATCGTGCCGCCCGTTTTAGGATTTTTCTTCTTTCCGCACTTTCATCTGGTAGCCTATCATGCTTCAGATATTCTACCACTGGGATCCTCCAGTCACTTTCTATTTCTTCCACGCACAACGATGCTTGCTCCTCCATGAAAGAGGGTATGGATAGCTCCTTGTAATGTACCTCGTTGGGTATGGAGGCGTCTGCGTTGGTTGCCATCTTGGCGAGGCTATCAGCCTCTTCGTTACTTTCTCTAGGGATGTGCTCGAAGATGACCCGAGTGCCTTTTTTCTGCATCTCCGACAGCTCATGCTTTACTTTGGCCAAGTATTGAATCATGACGGGTTCTCGGGCTTGGGAGTTTCCAAGGACTTGATCCATTATCAATTTAGAGTCTCCTCGTATCTTTAGGCGCAAGCCGTATTGCTCCTCCGCCACGGTAGAGGCTTCGACGGAGAAGGTGTTTCCAATTCTGAGTCCTGCCAGCAACGCTTCATATTCAGCGGCGTTGTTGGATAACGGCTGCAGGATTCTAATGGCATATTGCATTTCCATGCCGTTTGGCCCCACCAGGAAAACGCCTGCTCCTGCTAGCTCTTGATTTTTTGCGCCGTCTACGTTGATAACCCATGAGTCTGCGTGCGTTTCCGGGAACGGTAGGCATGAGTTTCCTGGTTCTTCCTCTGACAGTTTTTCCGACATCTCCTTGGTGAATGTGCACTCCGCTATGAAGTCAGCTAACGCCTGGGCTTTTATTGCCGGCCTGGCTTTGTATTGCAGCCCGTATTGTTCGAGCTCGATTGCCCAAATCAACATTCTCCCTGAGGACTCAGGCTTTCTAAAAAAAATTCTCAGCGGCTGATCAGTTAGAACGGTAACGGGGTGGGCCTGGAAGTATCGATCCATCTTTCGCGTTGCCTGTATTAGAGCAAGCGCTATCTTCTCGATGCGGGAGTATCGTAGCTCCGCGTCTTTTAATATGTGACTCACGAAAAATACAGGGCGGTGTACATGCCCTTCACTTCATACGAGGACGGCGCTGACTACCTCGTCAGCTACTCCCAGGTATAGGTATAGCTCATCGCCAAACTCAGGCCTCGTTAGCACTAGATCGGATGACAAGTAGGCTTTCAGTCCTGCAAATGCGTTTTCACATTCCTCTGTCCACCCAAATGGGGCCTTATTTCGAATGACTTTGAAAAAGGGGAGACATCTCTCTCCTTGCTTAGATATGAACCGTCCTAACGCGATGATGCGGCCAGTGAGCTTTTGTATTTCCTTGACGGTTCGCGGGGATATCATATCCTGAATGGCCTTTACCTTTGAAGGGTTGGGATGAATACCTTTTCGGCTGACCACGTGGCCTAAGAATTTTCCCGTTTGGAACGCGAACATACACTTTCGCTGGTTCAACTTCATCCTGTATTTTTTCATCACATTGAAAACTTCTTCCAAATCGGCCAGATGGTCTCCGAAGCTTCGACTTTTAATCAGAATATCGTCCACGTAGGCCTCTACATTTTTCCCTATTTGTTTTTCGAAAATCTTATTCGCCATGCGCTGAAATGTTGCCCCGACATTCTTCAGCCCAAACGGCATTGCGGTGTAGCAATATGTGGCCCTAGGGGTGATGAAGGCAGTTTTTTCTTCATCTTCTGCGGCCATTGGGATTTGGTGATACCCGGAGTTGGCATCCAGAGAGCTTAAATAAGCGTACCCCGTAGTTTGGTCGACCAGCTGGTCAATTCGAGGAAGGGGATAGCAATCTTTGGGACAAGCATTATTTAGGTCAGTGAAATCGATGCACATGCGCCAATCTCTGTTAGGCTTTGGAACTAGCACCGGGTTAGCTAGCCAAGTTGGGTACTGAACTTCTCGAATGAACCCCGCGTCCATGAGCTTCAGTAACTCCTTCTCGATAGCCACCACTTTTTCTGATGAAAAGGCGCGTCGTTTCTGCTGAATCGGTTTGGCCTCAGGGCTGACGTTTAGTCGATGCTCCGCGACTTCTCGCGAGATTCCAAGCATGTCCGCTGGTTTCCATGCGAATTCTCCCATGCATTTTCTTAATAGTTGGGTTAGTTGCACGCTCTCTTCAGGGCTCAGTTTCTCACTGACTAAGAGATTTGCCTCATTGTCCTCAGCGATAGGTATTGACATCATCTGATCTAGTGGCTGAGTGCGTTTTTCTTCTTTATCGTCAAAAGGATCGTCTGCCACGCAAACGTAGCGGTCATAACTCCTCTGAGTCATGACCAAATAACATTCGGCTGCCAGTTTCTGGTCTCCTTTGATTGAGACCACTCCGTCCCATGAGGGGTATTTCATTCGCAGGTGTTTTTGGGATATCGCTACCCCGAAATGATTGAGGAACGGTCGTCCCAGTATAGCGTTGTATGGTAACATTAGGTCTACAACCAGGAATAATAGCTCTTCTGAGCGCTTGGATGTGTCTTCTCGGAAGTATACTGGCAAGGATGTTATTTCGGCTACCGGTATCGGTACGCCATCAATCCCGACAATTGGCCTTACGCATGGCGCTAGCTCCCCATCAGGGCGTTTCATCAAGTTATATGCTTCCAGCAAAAATAGATTTACTGCGCCCCCGTTGTCAACAAGGGTTCTTCTCACCCCGTGACTTCCTATGACAGGTGTGACTACCAACGCGTCGTTGTGTGGGAAAACAATGCCCTTTTCGTCTTCTTCTGAGAAGGACAATATCATTCTATCTAAGGCGTTTATCGCCTCAATTTTTACCTGGGCGCTTTCTCGCTTGCGCTTTTCCCCAGGACTGGGCGTTTGTGGTATGGCCTCCTCGAAGTAGGGTGTCCCCCCTGCAATAATATTAATCATAGGCATCTGATCGCTATGAACAACGAGAGCTTCCCTATTTTGTCCAAGGGGAATTGCGTTAGCCCCCGTGGCGCGTGAAGGTGCTTGCCTCTGATCAGTTGTCATTCCCGTTGGGTTATTCCTGGCCTCCTCTCTTGCCTTAGTGGCAAATTCTCCTAGGTAGCCCTCATCGACCAATCGCTCTATGGCCAATTTTAGTTCTCTGCATACATCTGTCGAATATCCCTTGACCTTGTGGAACTTGCAATATGTGTTTTCCCTTCCTCCCATGATCACTCCTGGCTTCATAGGAGTCGGATATCTAATGGGCAGATTTCACTGTTGGACTATCGCTAGGATTTCAGCCATTGGGAGTATAAGAGATGGAAGGTCAGGATCATATATCCGGCCTTTTGGCGGATCCGCTTGTTTCCGAGAGGGGGACCCTCCGGGTCTTCCTTTCTAGAAATTGCCTCTCTGCCGGTTAGAGGCCTTGACAGTATGCTCCTTTCGTTGCCCGTGATCATCAGTGGGTCGTTCGTCAGGGACACTGTTATGCGGGGCGTTAGGGGCCACATATGGGTCCGTTGGCATGTCTTGGATCCATTCTCTATTTTCCTCCTCTTCCATTCTCGCATAATTATGCGCTTTCAGCCTCAGCGCATCCAGGGTCATCGGTGGGTCCACCGTTAGCGTGTCTCTCAATTTTCCGTATCGGCAGTTGCGTTTTAGGGCCTCAACCGCAAAATCAATAGTGACCCCTGGCGTTAGGGACATTTCAAGATCAAATCGACCTAAAAAGTCGTTCAACGATTCCTGCGGCTTTCGATGGATATCGAATAGTGCAGCTGCTGACTTCCTGATAGGAATAGTCGTGCTAAACCGACTTTTAAATTTTTCTTCCAGTTGAGAAAAATTATCAATAGATCCGGACAGGAGTCCCTCGAACCAGAGACGTGCCACGCCTGACAGCGTCATCACGAAGATCTGACACAATGCTGCGTCACTGCGCGTTTGGAACTGCACAAAATCTTTCACCTTATTGAGGTGAGAAATGGGATCTTTCGTGCCATCATATGATTCTGCTGGGAGTTTCACGTGTCGATGGACTCTATGGTGCCTGACACGGTAACCGAACGGATGGCCAACGTTAATATCAGGGACCCCACGAGGCTGATGCGGGTGTGGAATTTCAACGTCATATCTGGGATTCTGAGGGTCATATTCCTGATGCCGCCTGGGAGATCGGCTGCGGCTTCTTGGAGTTCGAGCTCGTCGACCTCTGCTGCTAGATCTTTCACTGTATCTAGGAGATGGCTCTCTCAATATATCCCCCCGTCGATCATCCCAATGTTCTCTGTACTCATCACATCGGCGAGCTACTTCAGGGATAGAGATTCCTCACCTGTATTGTCCAGAATGTTCAGCAGGTCCACGCGCGAGCGGCGGGACGCTGATGGGGGCCAATGTGATAAGATTCTATGTTGATCTTGTAAGACTTGGAGTCGTGCCTAATCGGAACGGTGGCGGTCGATGTCGGATGTACCTGCAAAGCGCCGGAGGGGGGGCTCCGGCGTAGACACTCCGATGCTTAAGTCAGTTCGGGTTTCAAAAATAGCAGAGGTTTATCTCAGTGATCTCGATCTTACCTTTAGATTGGAAAAGTGGGGGTATTTATAGGCCTGTTCGGCGATACCTGGCGATAACAATCAAGGCGATGTCTGATGGTGACGTCACAAGCGATACCGACAGATGACGTCATAAGCGATATCATACGTGCTACCGGGAGCGATAAGCTCATGGGTCCCTAGGATGGGATGGTGTCGTGCGTATAGAGTCGCGTGAGTCCCCCCCGCTGATGTCGACCATCCTAGGAATTCTTCTCTGATTCTCGGGCGATATGAAGATATCTTACGGGTCTTATGGGAAATCGTCCTGGTGGGAGCCGCAAGTGTGGTAGCACCGTTAGGGCTGTCTTGATTGTTATCATAAGCCCAACTGAAAACGAGCCCGAGTGTTTACCAAGGGCTGTCCATATCTGAAATCTTAGATGAAACTTGTTCTTTCGGGGGGCGATATGTCTGCAGGATCTCTAAGTTTCTCTGTCTGCTCGACGTCAACCGCGTTGAGTGATGAGCTGGAACTTAGTTCTGAAGCTTTCCAGTGAACAAACGAATTCCGTCCGCCATTCTTATCCAGAGACCTGCTTTTCTGAGGCGGTAAGAGGTCCACGAGAGATGCTGCTATTACACTCGTGATCATAAGGGCATTTCTTTTGCCCAGCGATGCTAGTTTGTTTGGCCTCTTGTCAGGGCTTACGGAGTCTCAACTTTATTCTTGCTGTAGAAGGGGCTGTTGATGGGTCATTTGCGATACCGCTAAGGACGGCAACCAGGTCATGTCATGGATTTGTATTCATTCTGAGTCCATCATCCTTTCAAGTGTACTGCAAACACATGGAGGAGATAGGCGTTTATAGAGAAGTTAGTAAACCTTTGTACTTACAGGGGTTTGAGGTCACGCGGGCCCCATTTTCCTCTTTTGCTTTAAGGAAACAACGATATCATCGCGGCTTTACGCCATCAGCTGCCTACGATTAGCGCGACTTTATACCACCAGATGCCTGTGATGTCGACGAGGTTTTACGCATCTAGGGCTACCTGCGACATCAACGCGGTCTTACACTGTGGATACCGGTAACCATATGGCTTTACGTAATGGCTACCCGTGATATCGTGCCTTTTGGCCTTTTTCCATATTTCATCTTGCATCCTTTCGAACATTCATGTCGCGGATGGCATACGAGCATCAACCTTTGACTCCGCTTTAGGCTTATCAGTCCTTAGGGGTGACGAGACGGCTCGCCTTTTGAGGACCTCTTTGTTCTTTCCAAGGCCTCTCTCGTGGGGCCTATAAATTGGGGAACTTTCTCCACCCACGTTCTCCTCATCTCTGGCAATTTTCATCATGGATAATTTGACTAAGAATTTTCTCCTTTCCAAGGGCCATTCTCTCAAGAACCTCAATGATGGGGATGTCGGGTTCCTGGAGAACATGTTGGTCAAGACCTCTGAGGACATCCTGGAGCTGCAAGTAATGTTGACCCCTCTTCATTCCAGGATGGAAGCTACATCTCTGGAGGATTTCAGCCCTCTGGAAAGCGTGTCAAAGCTGGTTGCCTCCATCGCTCGGATTCAAGTGGTGATCGCCATGCTGCAGCAGCGCAAGGATATGCTGGGGTGCTGTCTGAAGGGAATGAGAGCCACCTCCCATGATCTGATTCTGGTCATGGATTCTCTGCGAGACCTTCCCGAAGTGCCTGAGGATGCTGGCTCTGATGCCTGATAGCGATGGCTCCCTTTGGGCCTTTTCTCTTTTCTTCCTGGCATGTAAATGTACTTTCCGGCCCCTAGGCCATAATAAATAAACTGGTTTTAGTACGTCGTTTTGCAACTGTTCTTCTTCTTTAATGCGCCCTTTGTCTTTCTAGGAGATATTCTTAGCCCAACTGAAAACGGTTCAGCCACTAGGCGGTTTTCTGATTGGTTGTTCAACATTAAATCTACGCCTCGGTTGTCCTGGCAACTGATTGGGCGATTTTGTGGTTTTCCTCGATTAGAGGAAAATCTCAACAGGAGTGACTGTAAATTCATATCTGCACTTCAGGCTGTACACGTGTCTTCTTTCAAGAGTCCGGTTAGAAGATCAAAGATCCTTTCTTCCCAAATTTCTTGCTATTTAAGGGATCTTTTCCCCTTCGTTATTCTTCGTCCCCTTGTTGCTTTTTCCTTTATTAACATTCTGTGATCTCATGGCTGATTCTCATTTTTTAGATACGTTCGCCCGATATTCTCCACCAACTCCTCCGACTTCTCCTGATTCGGATAATCCTCCTCCGTCGCCTCCCTGGAGGCCACCTGCTCGCCGACGGTGCCGCAAGAGGCGGAGGAAAGATGCTGCGAAGGCATCTAAGTCATTCTTCGATTCTCTTGCTTCTTTCTCTTCGAAGGGGAGAGAAACATCTTTCCCTCCTGACGAGTCATCGCCAAGGGCTCCTTCCGCCTGCTCAGCCGTTAAAGCGGTGTCGCCGTCTGTCAAGGAGGAGTCGGGTCGATCATCTACTCGCGTGGGAGAGAAGGTTGAGGAAACTTTCCCTTTCGCTGGCGAAGATCCATCGCTTTTGGATGAGGACAATGATGACGTGGTCTACTGCTATGGCATCTCCTGGTCCGATGGCGAATAGATGGGCATACCATGCCTCTTTGTAGATGCCGTATGGCTTTCCCAAATAATAAAATGACGTTTTTATTTCTTTTCGCTCTTCTGCCGCTTTTCTTTCTTCATATTTTCAGGATTATCGCGGGAGTGGGCTTTTCGCTTGACGCAACCGCCTTTCGGTTTTTAGTCAGCAACTGTCTTCTCCCAAAAGACATTGATGACTGTCCACGAGTCCTTTTCCCTTCTGCACGTGTTTTGTTTTCACAGGTTGTTCCTTTTTTAGGTTTAACCTTTATAAGGAGTTTACTCTTCTCTTTTAGTATTTTCTGCGAATATTTCGAAATTCTTCGTATTTCCTTTCATCTGCGCTTCTTTCTTCTCGAGGGATTTTACTGCAATTGCTTCGCCGGTGCCGACGGCCGATTCACTGGTTCTCTGCTCCAGGTATTTTGTTTCTCTATTGCCATAGCTTTACTTTCCCTTCCATTATGTCTTCCGCTAGGCCTTCTGCAATTATCGAAAATCCTCTAGATTCCGAAGTCAGGAGAGCTCGTAGTGTTTTTGATTGTAATGAGGTTTTGAGGGCTGAGTTAGAGGAGAACGGTATCACTTTTCCCACGGGATATCGCCCCTTTGTCCCCTTGAAGGATATTCGGCTTACTGATGCCATGTGGGGGACGTTCCGGTTGGTTTATTTTAAGATGTTTACCTACGGGTTTCGTCTTCCGCTTCATACTTCTCTGTTGAAACTGCTAGACCACTATGATTTCAATCCTGTTCAAATAACTCCGCCTTCCTGGTGTGGGCTTTACGCCTTTCTTCGCTCGTGTGAGATGAAGCATATTTTTGCTCCATCGCTCGATCTATTCCGCACATTTTTCACCTTGAGGTGCCATAACTTCTTAGTGGATATTACCCCAAGATGGAATGGTGCTCTTGTTCGGTTTTTCTGGCGGAATTTTCAAGGTTTCGAAGAGAACGTTGACAACTAGAAAAATGGCTTCTTCACCCTTCGCTTGCCCTCTCGGTTTTGGCGCAGTGGTTTCAACCGAAAAATTACTAGTGCCGCTTGGCGAGAACCAGATGTGTTGTCTAGTATGGATGTATCCCATGTTAACGCCTTATTAGAAATAGAAGGGCCTTTCCACATTCGGGAATTTGCTCGGTTCAGGCCTCTGTCAGAATGTGTCGTTGGTGAGTCTTTTCTTTTATCGCCTTATCGCTTCGACTTTCTTGTTGTACTAAAATATTTTATCGGCAGGTAACGCTGAGGGTCGATCCTCCGAGGAAAGGGACATTCCTCTAAACGTGGTGCCGCTTCAGACATTACCTCCTTCTCCTCCACCCAAAGGCTCTAGTCATCCGCCTATTCCGCCGCGAGGTAGGAGAAACAAAACCGTCGCGACAAGCAACACATCTGCCCGACCTTCTCGTTTCCTTGAGAATTGGCTACCAGCTCATGGTAAGGGTGTGGCCCCAAGTAATCCCATAATTGAAGAGGTTGACAGTGATAGCGGAAGCATGGATACTGGTTCCTAGCTGCGTCATGCCACCTTTGCCCAACGGATGAAACTTAGGTCCAGAAAAAGTGATCCTTCAGCGGAGTCGACCGAGGATGATAGCGAAGAGATTGCTGCCGAAATGGAGCGTCTTGTAAAAAGGGTTCGCAAAGAGAAATCTGACCCACTAGTTCCTTCCGTGGAGGAAATCAATGGGGTTCCTTCCGAGGAGGTTGACGCCTCGCACGTTATGAGTCCCTTGCCAGTGACGGAAGTTACCAAGGCGCCCTCTGCCATTCCTTCCAAGGCTTCGGCAGCGGTGGGCTCTCCCTTGGTGCCTGACGGTCCTAGCTCCCCTATTCGCTCCTTTATTCCAGATGTGAGCTTACCAACTCCGAATCCCATCGCTCCTTCCCTACGGAAGCCTCAGCCCTTGTTTCTTTCTTCGATTTCGGGCATTGGTGATTCTGCAAAAAATTGCTCTCCTCCTTATATTGCCAATCTTTCCCCTCAAGGTCTTCAAGGCCCCATTGCTTATCAACTGGACTTGTCTTCCCTTGGTACCGAAGGTCTCCGTGCTTTAGGGGTATCGGACCCGTCATCGCGAGAGGAACCAGTGGGCCCGATAGTGGGGCAAATGTTTACTTCTTCGAAGGACAAAGAAGAGTTCTTGCGGCGTTCTCCCAACGTACGCCATTCGCGTCTTCTGACTGACATGCTGGCCTGCTTCCGCGAGTTAAACTACTTTTTTGAGGATCATCGTGACAAGGTTCGACCTTCTCTTGATTTAAAGGGAGAATTAGATGCTGCTTTAGGGAAGGTAACGGAGCTGTCGCAGCTTCAAGAGCGGACCCGGGCAGAGTTGGACGACTGTCGCGCTGAGCTTGCTCGAGAAAGATCAAAAGGGAAGGCTAAGATAGACCTTCTGGAGGCGGAATTGGTGGTAGCTGACAGAAAGAATATCTTCCTTCGCGAAGAGATAGCATCTCGTGATGCGGATTTGGCAAAAGTGCCTTCAAAGATATCCTAGTGGAAGAACAAGACCATGGATATTTGTATTGCTGAATTTATGAGTCTCTATCGCCAGGGAACTGTTGACTCGTCAGTGCTGACCGATTACTCTTCCAAGAGACTGAAGGATTTGGGCGAAGGTGAGAGAGATCTTCCTTCTTCTGGAGAGAAGCGGAGGAATGGTGATCGCGATGCTCGCGAGGGCCCATGATTAATCGAGGTTGCTCCTTTTAGAAGATTTTCTGCTAATTTGCTTCTTTGTCTTGTAATAACGCCTTGCTGTGCGACAATATTTGTATTTGATTGCTATTTTCTTTTTATTTCGCCTTTCCGCGTTAACCCAACGCTATTCTTTTTAATCAACGCCATCTTGCGTTATCTCCTTCCATGTGATATCGCTCTTGTTTTTCCCCAAAGATAGTACCTTCTTTTCAGAGCATTTAATGCTTGCTATCCTTTCCTTAGAAAAGTCGTGATTGTGCAGGCACACGTGTCTAT
Source organism: Viola odorata (assembly GCA_963691705.1). NCBI lineage: Eukaryota > Viridiplantae > Streptophyta > Magnoliopsida > Malpighiales > Violaceae > Viola > Viola odorata. The sequence continues at coordinate 608,987 of OY829540.1, read as the reverse complement.
TTCTTCTAGCGCCACGGGCTAGCGTGCTTGAGAACGTTGCCTAAATCGAGGCGTTGTAGCACTTTTCTAGGATTGCACTCATTACTTGAGTCTGTTCCTTATGCCGCTTCCACGCAACGACTGCGGCATTCGTCGTTTTGTTTGACCATTAGGGTTATAAAACCCAATATTTATTCTTTTCACTTTTCTTTTATCATCCCGCTTTCTCATATTTTCTTTTAGCCGTCTTATTTTCTCCCCACTATTCAAGGCTCTTTGAAGTGCTTTTCTCTGAAGGTATTTCCTTTCTCCTCCATCGTCTTCTTCATCTTTTAATTCTTTAAATTCTGCCATGGCTAAGACTCGCCGTACTGAGTCAAAATCTGCCGATGAGAAAAGGATGGATATTACGTCTAGTGTTATCACATCTGAGGCCGCTCTTCGTGAGCATTTGGCCGCCCATAATGCTGATATTCCTAATGATTATAAAACCACTGTTGCCCCTGAGTCACTACGTCTGAACAGCGTTTTGACGGGCAATCGTAGGGTCATGTATGCGCAAATGTTCCGTTATGGCTTTCGGCTTCCCATTGACTCTTTTGCCAAAGAATTGCTTGTTGCCGGCGATCTGACTCCGGCCCAACTATCCCCAAATGCATATTGTTGTGTTTATGCTTTTTTGGAACTTTGCAAATACAAATGGATTACTTCCCCTTCCCTTCTACTGCTTAAATCTCTTTTTAAGTTGATGAAATACCGGGGGGTGATAACGATATCGCCCCATTTTGACGATGACTCTCTGAAGTCTTTTACTTGGAAACTCCTCCATATTGAGTCTTCCGTTGATGGCTGGAAAAAGGAGTTTTTTGTGATAGATCTTCCTGGAGATCTTGGTTCCTGGTGGTGATCTGGTTTTAATCAAAATGTGGATGACAACGTCTGGAGCCAACCAGGGACCCTTCCGAAACGTGAGCAAGACTGGTTAAACACATTGCTCAAACTGGAAATCAGCGTTCACATTCGTCAAGTGGCCTGTAGAATGGACATTCAATCTTGTGTTAAACGTGAGTCGCGTCACTCTTTTCTTTGTTATCGCTGATACTAATGCTGACGCTATTTTGTGCTTTCGCAGCGACGGATCCCAATTATAAACCTGAGAGCGTAAGGAGACGCTTGAAAAGGGTTCAAGAGCGAGAAGAAAAGGAGAGAGCTACTTCCACGGAAGCGACTGACAATCCTACCGAAGTGTCGCCGCTCTTACACCTTCTCCAGACGCGGCAGGCTCTTCAGAAGCACCTCTTCCCCACACTGATACAGTAAGGGTGCCTTTTAGTTATGATATGCTATATTTCAACGTCTGTCGTCGTTTGATTTCTCTTTTCTATATTTCATATTGCGTTCTTGGCAGGACACTACCATTGTTGCTACCTCCGTTCCTCCCTCAGGCGATATGAATATAAGATACGTGCTGACTGGTTCCAGGAAGAGACAGCGGCCGGAAGATGAGGGCAGAAATCCGTCTTCCTCTACCACCGGGATGGGGAGCAGGCCTGCGGACGGGTTTGACTCTACGACTGTTCCCAAGGGAGGGAATCAGTCAGAATTTTTGGAGAACTTGGGCACAGGCGATACCTTCGGGGTTTCGCCCAATTCTTTCGGCGGTCCCGCTCACGCATATTCCTCTAATCCAGGATATCTAGAGGTCTTGCAGGACTTTTCAGGCTATCAGCCTCATGGCACTTATCTTGCTCCAGGGGATTCGGCCACCCAGGTTCACCCTCCTTCTCCTCTGGCGTTTGCTCCTTCGAGCATTCCTCTGCGGGATCGTTATGGCGAAGGAGGTACCACCTTCAACTTTGTGGCGGATCTTAGTCCGATAGGTGGGGTTAACTCTATAACCCATCAAGTTGGACTGTATGATTTCCGTAACACCGGCTTGGCGGCATTAGGGGGTCGGACCAGGAGACGCCATAGCAGTAGACAACGTCATCATCATCCTTACCTAAAAGCGATGGATCCTCGCCAGCGAAAGGGAAAGGTTTCTCAACCCTCTCCCCTGAGCGAGCGGATGATCGATCTGACCCCTCCTTGACAGCTGGCGATACCGCTTTAACGACTGAACAGGTAGAGGGAGCCCATTGTGGCGACTCACTAGGAAGGAAGGACGTATCTTTCCCCTTCATGGAGAAAGAGGCAAGAGAATCGAAGAACGATCTCGATGCCTCCGCAGCATTTTTCCTCCGCCTCTTGCGACACCGACGGCGAACAGGCGGCCTCCAAGGAGGCGACGGAGGAGGATTGTCGGAATCGGGGAAGTCGGAGGAGTTGGTGGAGAATCTCGTGCGAACGTATCTAAAAAATGAGAATCAGCCATGAGATCACAGATTACTTATCAAAGGAAAAAACGAACGAGGAAGTGAATAAAAACAAGGGAAAGAGGATCCCCTTAAATAGCCAGAAAATCAGAAAAAAGGGATCTTCGGTCTTCCAACCCAACCCTTGAGGGTAGACACGTGTACAGCCTGGGGTGTAAATATGGATTTGCAGTCACGCCTGTTGAACTTTCACATGAATCAAGGAAAACCGCAAAATCGCCCAATCAGTTGCCAGGACAATGGCGGCGTAGATTTAATGTAGAACAACCAGCCAGAAAACTACCCAGTGGCTGAGTCATTTTCAGATTGGGCCAAGAATATCTCCAATGGGAAAAAGATAAAGGGCGTATTAAAGAAGAAGAACAGTTGCAAAGCGGCATAATAGAAACAGTTTATTTATTATGGCCTAATGGCCGGGAACGTACAGTTGCATGACACGAGGAAAAGGAAAAAAGGAGAGCCACCGCTATCAGGCATCAGAGCCGGCATCATCTGATATTTCGGGAATGTCTCTCAATGAGTCCATGACCAGAATTAGATCATGGGAGGTGGCTCTCATCCCCTTCAAGCAGCACCCCAGCATATCCTTGCGCTGCTGCAGCATGGCGATCACCACCTGAATCCGAGCGATGGAGGTTGCCAACCTCGACACGCTCTCCAAAGGACTGAAATCCTCCAGAGACGTGGCTCCTAGCCTGGAATGGAGTAGGGTCAACATCCCTTGCAGCTCCAGGATGTCCTCAGAAGTCTTGACCAACATGTTCTCCAGGAACCTGACATCACCATCATTGAGGTTCTTGAGAGAATGACCCTTGGAAAGGAGAAAGTTTTTAGTCAAATGATCCATGATGCAAGTTGCCAGAGATGAGGAAAATGTGGGTGGATGAAGCTCCCCGATTTATAGGCTCCAAAAGGGGGGGGGGGGAGGGGGCAATGGAAAAGAAAAAGGAGGTCCTCAAAAGGCGAGCCGTCTCGTCACCCTTAAGGACTGATAAGTCAGAAGCAGAAGCAAAGGTCGATGTTCGTATACTATCCGCGATACAGATGTTCGAAGGGGTGCGAGATAGCGTCTGGAAAAATGCCAAAAGGCACGATATTACGAGTAGCCATGACGTACAAGCCATATGGCTACCGGTATCCACAGTGTAAGGCCGCATTGGTGTCGCAGGTAGCCCTAGATGCATAAAACCTCGTCGACATCACAGGCATCTAGTGGTATAAAGTCGCGCTAATCGTAGGCAGATGATGGCGTAAAACCGCGTTGATATCGTTGTTTCCTTAAGCGGATAAGAAAGACAGGGTCCGCGTGACCTCAAATCCCTGTAAGTACAAAGTTTGCTAACTTCTCCATAAGTACCTATCTCCTCTATGTGTTTACAGTACACTTGGAAAGAGGATGGACCCGGAACGTGTGAGCCCACGGTATGACCTGGTTACAGTCCTTGACGGCGTCGCAAGTGGCCCGTCAGCAGCTCTCCCACGACGCGGGTAAAGTTGCGACTTCATAAGCCCTGCTAAGAGGCCAAACAGAATAACTTCGTTGGGCGAAAGCAATGCCCTCGTAATTACGAACGTAATAACGGCGTATCTCGTGAATCTCTTGACGCCTCAGGAGAATAGGCCTCTAGACGAGAATGAAGGACGGAAGCAGCTTGTTCGGCGAAAAGCTTCAGATTTAAACTCCAGCTCATCACTTAAAATAGATCAGCGTTGGGCAATCGAAGAAGTTCGAAGGTCCTGCAAACATATCGCCTCAGGAAAGAACGAACCCTCACCTAAGATTCCAGATGTGGACAGGGAATGACAGCCCTTGGTAAACACTCGGGCTCATTTTTAATTGGGCTTATGATAACAATTAAGACAACCCTTACGGTGTTACTACACTTACGGCTCCTGCTGGACGGATTCCCATAAGTCCCGTAATATCTCTTCATATCGCCCGGAGATCAGCAAAGGATTCCTAGGTTGGTCGACATCAGCGGAGGGGGGGACTCACGCATCTCTATACGCACGACACCATCCCAGCCTAGGGATCCCCGAGGTTATTGCTTTCGGCACCCCCGTCAGATATCGCTCATGGCGTCACCTACTGGTATCGCTCGTGATGTCATCAGCAGACATCACCTGGACTGTTATCGCCAGGTATCGCCACCAATGCCTATAAATACCCCTACTTTTCAAACAGAAGGTAAGATCGAGATCATCTAGCAAAACCTCTGGTTAATTCATACCCTCGAACTGACTTAAGCATCGGAGTGTCTACGCCGGAGCTCCCCCTCCGGCGCTTTGCAGGTACACTCGACACCGATCGCCGCCGTTCCGATCAGACACGACACTAAGTCTTATCAAATCGACATTGAATCGTATCAAGAATCTGGGGTTTCCCAAGAGGATGGTAATGACGCTACACTAGAGTGGGAGGGTGGTGCAGAATACCTGACAAGATAGTCGAATTTCCTAGAAGGTTGGCCCATAGTGTCAATCTCACGGTCTCCCTCAACGCGGCGCGTGGAGAACCGTTTGTATGACTAGGTCGACCTTTTCTTTTGGATGATTTGGAGTGGGGGTGGGGTTCCTTTGGAGTTATGCAAATGTGGGATAGGAAATTCACCTCCGATGGCATTAATGGATCCTTCCCCTTGGGTCGCTTTCTGGGTTTGTATTACCCCGAAACCCAAGAGTTGTCTCACCTTTCCTGCAAACAACTCGCAGCCTTCGATCTCATGACCGTTGTTTTCCTTGCAGTACACACAATGACTTGGATTGCTTTTCGAATATGGTATACACCCTCCTCGAGCTAAGGCCAGGAAAAGTTGTTCTTGTGGCCAACTTTATACCAAAGAGGAAGGGTCCATTTCGGACTTGTGTTGAGATCATACCATTTCGGGTAAGGAGGGAATTGGGGCTGAGCTAGAACTGGTACGATCTGTCCGGCTTCCAAGAGATGTTTGTAGATTTCTCCCGTGGGAAGAGGAAGAGGAGGCAATGGCTCTCGGTTCCACCGATTGTTCGGCGTGTTTTGGTCCTTTGGTGGGTTATATGGCTTAGGTTGCATGGGTTGTAATGTTTGTGCTAGAGGTGGTGGGAAATGTAGAGATGGTGTAGGATTTTGAGGCGCGATATTAGCAACGGGTGGTGAGGCAAACAGAAAGAAGGCGGGTTGATATAGCGGTGGCGGATGATAGGGCGGTGGCGATAGATAAGGCGGAGGTGGTGGAAATGATTACCTATGGTTAGCTTGGGGAGCAACAAATCCAACATCTCTTTTCACGACAAACACTTTCTTTGGTGCAGACTCTGGTGCCAAAGTTATGATTCGTCCGGACTTAATCCCTTGCTCGACTCTTTTGGCAATTAGGACCATGTCGGAGAAACTGTTTGACAGATTCGAGATCAGGTAGGTGTAGTAGGGATCTTTGAAGGTGTGCACAAAAATTGACAAAGTTCCTTGTCACTTAAAGGAAGAGAGATTCTGGAAGCCAACTCTCTCCATCTCTGAGCATAGGTTTTCACGGACTCGCCGATTTTCTTTTCCAAATCTTGCAGGCCGGCACGGTCGGGAGCTACCTCCATGTTGAATTTGTATTGTTTAAAGAAGGCATCGGATAGGTCTCTCCACGTCCTGATCCTGGCTCTGTCTAGACCCATATACCAAGTTAGGGCGTGTTTGGCTAAGCTTTCTCAAAATAGATGAATCAACAATGGCTCGTTGTGGATCATCTCTGCCATCTTATTGCAATATGCTCTGATGTGGGTCTTTGGGCACTCGACCCCAGTATACTTTTCAAAGTTGCGGATCTTGTACTTCGGTGGTATAATGATCCCGGGGACCATGCACATATCGGCGGGACCAGTAGGGTCAAACGGATAGCCCCTTCGATCGCTATGAGTCTTTCTTCGAGCAGGAGGCTGAGGTTGTACTGGGTAGGAAGCAGGAGGCTGAATTCCCACAGGTCCGGGAACTGTGCTTGGAGTAAAATGACTTGGAAGTGGAGGGAGATACGAGGCTTCCAGGTGGGCCTAACTTTTACCGGAGTCCACGACAGGGTTGGTCGAAAGGCGTTGAAGCGATGTGGTGATTTCTTCACCCGTGTTAACCATAGGGTTTGTAGGGGTGGGCACAGTGAAGGGATTAATCCATTTCCATTGGCCCCCGGGACCAAAAAGTGGCTGGGGAACTGAAGGTCCAGCGACGGCGAGCGAAGAAGGAGGTCCTACTGTTTGAGTGGGATAAAAACCCGGTGGGAATTCGGCGGTAGCTTCATCCCTCTCCTTGTCGGCCCTGGCTTCCCTTTCTGTAGTAATCTTAACTTGTTCCTCTAACTCTGCGATTCTGGTTGTTAGTACTTCATCGGCCTTAGCCTATTCAGTCATTTTTTATTTTTGAAGTCTAGTTACGGGGAGCTTATGCAGAGTAGCTTGCTTTTGAGGAGCTATCGGGAACCTGAAAAGAAATAAAGAAAAAGGAGTAAGTACAGGTGATGATATGCAGGTGATGTGCAATCTCGAGGCCTCCACATTGCTCATTCGCTTTTCTGGCTATACTTTCACTTGATACTTTCAGGGCGGCTGGAGAGGTGAGTGATTGATTGTTATTCCACTTAGTTTTGTTGTCTCTTTATTTGGTTTTTGAGACAATAAACATGCTGCTTTGACCCTTTTTCCTTCCTTTTTCCAGTATTGTGCTTGAATGACTAGAATTAGGAAAAGGAATGAAAAGGCCGAAGAATAGAGCTCAATTGATCAATCAGCCTTGGCAGATTTTCAGCTGATGCATTTCCGACTCATCTCAGGGCCTTGAGATGAGGCTTCCGTGACGTTCCCAGTTCTGGACAGCACTCACCATGATTTTACGCGCCACATTTATTTAATCTTGAGTGCGTTTCTTGTCTCCTTGGGCCCCGTTTTTGCAGACACTAAGCTTCTTGAGTTCCTATATCATTCCTCCCACTCCTAACAAGCATCTTGGAAGTATGAAACAACATTCTCCTTGTGTTTTGGAAGAATATTGGACAAGCTTCTTGAAGACCAAACTGAGGAGACTTGTTAGTGGGAGCTGTCTCAACTTGGAGAGGAACATCTTGGCGTCCAGAAGGACATTAATAGAGATCAGAACGGGCAGAGGAAGAGATTCGGACAGAAGGGGTAACCAGAGGAGAAAATCAGCTTTTCCCCAATTTTCCAGATTTTCCAGCACTTCTCTATTTTCGGTTTTGCACTTCTTGTATCATTTCTATTATGTTTTGTAACTAAAAACCTCCATCTCTGGTAGAGATTTAGAGGTTGACAATTCCAGAAACGTTGTGAGACTTCTTGTTCTTAATTAAAAACGTTTTCATATCTCTTTTCTTGCTTGGTTTAATGTCAATTTGTTCTTGTTAAATTTGGGCTTAGCTAACCTATGTTTTAACTTGAATGATTACAGTAGAATCACTCTAATGCCGCGTTTCTGTGTTAGAGAGAACCCGAGTGGACAACTAGTTGATAGGATGATGTCTTCTTGAAACTAGAAGAAGAAACGGGTTAGTTTTGAGGTCAATGGACTGCAAGTGCGTCCATCTCAAGGTCTAGAGAAGGGCCTTCCTAATCATAATCAACAAACTAGCAATCCTTGATTGTTAAGGGAGTTAGGGTCGCGAAAGGAGCTTCTCCTTGAGTGACTTGAGTAGGAGGAGGCTTGGAGATCGCCCCTGGATGTATCTCTATAACTTCTCTATGAAAATGGTTTTGAAAATCCTTTTGTCAATGATCAACATCTTGGAATTGTCACTTCGTTAATATCTCTACCAGGGATACCTTTCTCCTACTGATTTTCCTCTTATTTCACTGCTGTTTTCTTTTATGCAATCTTATTTTCGTTCCTTTTGTTTCTCAACCAATCAAACTCTCACCTCTTCACTGATTTTCGTCATTTACAGGAAAAGCAAAGATTAGACCGATGTCTCTGTGGGATCGATCCTCTCACCACTATCTGCATTTATTTGTAGCATAGCACTGAGTTGAACTTAACTTTTATGCAGGGCATGCGACACCCTCGTCAGTGAGACATCCCGACAAGATACAAAGGAAGCTGTTATTCATTCCAAATGCCATGAAGCAATCTGGGATGCTATCAGTGAAAACAAAATCAATAGGGGCAACCAATGTCGCCATGCTAGAAAGATCTCTTTTTACACTATGCTTTCAAACGATGCAGGGCCTGATGCCTAGTGAATCCATCCGAGGAGAGGGATGATGATCCATATTATGAATTTGGAGTTTGTGATGAGCAAGGAGGACATGACCATGGGTGAGCAATATTCGAATGTTTTGAGTATTTGGTAAATTTTTTTTTTGAAATTTTGGTGAAATGATTGTGTTTATTCCGGAGTTATTTTCTCTTTTCTTTTTATGATGGTCTATTGAGTTGTATTGGATGGACAAATGATATAGAAAGTAGAGGCGCTTTAATAAATATCTGAAAGAGTACGACTTTATTAAAAAGGGTTTACAAAATATGGTAAACTTGCCAACTACCTAAATTCATCAAAAATGGCTAAATAGATGAAATCAGGGAACATAGTTATATGAAAAAAGGAAAGGGTTGCCGACATTCGAGTCTTCCTATGAAGGTGTCAACCCTGGAAGTTGGGATCCTCTTGCTCCTGCCAAAGGTATTCCATCGAGGCCATCTCCCCTTTTTGCATGTCTATCTCGACCTCTAAAGCGGTAATCCGGCTTTGCAGTGCCTGGCTCTTCCTATCTCCCAAGTTTGCACGAGTAGTCAAGATCCTTATCACAGAATTTCTGTCTTCAATTATGGCACTTGATGCTTCTTTCCTGCGGATTTCGTTGTTCAAACGTTCCTTAAAGTCCTTGAGGGCCACTTTCTGTTTTTCCACTTGCATGCGGATAGTGTCCTTACTACGCCTTTCTAACTCATTCATCTGGACTTCTAGGTAACATTGATGGGCTACAGAATCATCCCTTTCCTCTACCATCTGATCCCGTTCTTCTTGTGCTGCTCGCATCTGTTCCACTACTTGAGCGTAAGCCATGACATTCATCCCTTCGCTCACCTGGGATTCCCCTTCTTCTTCCATTGGTTTCTGATTTTCCAAGTGGGGTAAGACATTGCCGTTAACTCATCTTAACCTCCACTGTGGATATTCCGGTATCGTTGCTATAGGGGTGACACGTCCCTTGAGACAAAAGGGGTGAGTCCAGTCTTGAGCGTACTGCTGAATGTTCTGATTTTCTCCGGTGTGTGGCAGGTTTGACCTTATCATGTCGAATGTCACGGGGATTACTTGCATGATGCAAAACTGTTTGAGGACGAGGGCGGGGCAATAGTGAATGCACCCCTATGCTCCGATCAAAGGAACCCAAGGTAAGGGTCCGCAGCAGACGATGGGATCGGAGGCTTGCAGCCATTTGGCGTGCCAACTAAAGTCTTCTCTCGAGAGGTTTATGAATCTGTCGACCTATACATCTTTATTTTCCATTTTCTATTATCGTTGCGTTGATAACTCTGATTAAAGGGAACGATTTTATGTAGCTTGCAAAGAATATGGACTGATCTGGTGTCTGTTTGAAGTGGCTGACTAACCATACTGTTAACAACTGGGTGCAACAGGTAAGTCTTCCTTTCCCTTTCCTTCTACAAGAGTCCAGAGAGTGAAAAGTCTCGGCCAAGATGGTTGTTGTAGGATTAATGGCATTTGCCTCCATCTTGTAAAAGACATTGGCCGCTGCAAAATCGATGGCGTTCTTCATTTTAGGGAAAAGGACAAATCCTACGATTGCGAAAGCCAGGACCCTTAAATGCTTTTTCCCCGTTAGCCAAATGAAATCGTGTTTCAATATCTGACCAACACTAGAAGTAGTCCCCTTCTCTGACACGAGTAGTGATTCCTAACAACTTATTGATAATAATAGGATTTGATTATACCCGGGGTGGGAAGAATCTTGGCGATCTTCACCTCTGAGGGGGTGGTCCTCGCTGCCGCTACACCTGCATGGCGCCGGAGGGGGTCCCCGGCGCAGATACTCCGACGATCAAGTCAGTATAAGTAGCGAAATATAAGGGGTAGGTAGAAGTAGTAGTGAGAGAGAGTAGAGAGAGAGAGTCCTTCCTCTTTTCTACCTAGGAGGGGGTATTTATAGGAGATTTGGTCGGGAGTGCTGTCTTGGGATGTCAATACTTATGGCGTACCGGGTGTGGGAATAAGCGCCATATCGTGTTGGATGGGCCCCCCCGCTGACGTCGACCACCCCCCGGTAGCAAGACTAGCAAGAGGCCAGGCGGGCCCTACAGTAGCTGAAGATGACGTACCCCATGCCGCACTGGTGGGTATATCAATTGTTATCATAAGCCCAACCGAAAACGAGCCCGAGTGTTCACCAAGGGCTCCATTCTCGGCTTTTGGGGGAGTGCTATTTCCTTCACGACGCGGCCGGTTCATGAGGATTTTCGAGTTTCTCTGACTCTTCTGGCATTCAAGCAATGTATTTTCATTCCCGATATCTATCAGAACTCGATATCTTGTACCAGATACACAACAGCAAAGCAGGTAACACGGACCGAACGCTTTCGAGAACTATTGGCCACAGAAAGGATGTCGACCAAGTTGGTAGTGGTGATGTCGTGGCGATAACGCTGGTCATAAACCAGAACTGATAACGCTGGCGATAAGCCCGAACAGATAACACTGACGGGGACGCAACACTGTAGCAAAGCGACGTCATAGCTTGCTGATGAAGATAGTGTCATCACGAGACCACCATGTAGTCAGTCAAATCATGGGCGGATAATAATAATAAAGTATTCTTCTTGATATCGCGACATGACTAAGCATGCGCATTTCAGCACCGGGAAGGAGATATCGCAGATAAGATGGTGTACCATCGCTCTCATCACTAAGGATGCATCTCCTCGCTAATGACAAGAGATACCCCGTAGGCAGTAATAAATTCTTGCGTAATCTCGCTGCCTTTGCGGGCGTTAGTCTCTTCACTGTTTCGATATTTTGTCGACTTTCCTGCACATTCTCAAATGTTGCCTTGCCATGTTAGTAAAAACAATATGTAATGACAAGTACTGGTTACCCTTAGAGGCTTTCACCCGCACATATCGGGGTGTCATGGATGTCGCCTTTTCTATCCAAGCTCGTTGGATCCAGCTTTGCTGTAAGCCGCCTGCAATATTGTCGCGGCTTTACGCCATAAGCTACCTACAATTTGTGCGGTTTTACGCCATCGCTACCTGTAATATTGACGCGGTTTTACGCTGCTCGGAGCTACCTGCAATATTGTCGCGGCTTTACACTATAGGCCACCTACAAATTGTGCGGTTTTATGCCGTAGCTACCCGCAATATTGCACGCTTTCACGTTCCCCAGGATTTCAATCTGTACTCCACTTGAGTACCTGCACTGTTAGCTGCACAAATACACTAACAGAGTTTGCTAACTTCGGTTAGCTTCCTCTAAGAATGTTAGAAATAGAGGTAAGGGGAAAATGATAACCTTAAAGGTAATAGCGATACCTTAGGGGAATAAACAAGGAACTCGGCCGTTGTTTAATTCCCGCTCCACTCCTTGCCTTTACGAAGGAGAATGACATATCGTTGGAGACCCTTTTGATGATAAGAGGATGTCGACATGATATTACGAGGGCTCTTCAAACGGGGTAGATATTCACCCGATAAGTCATATCAATATTCATACGGGGTAGATATTCACCTGCCAGATAATATTCTAAATTATCATTTATTTCACCCACCGTCGACATAGAGGAAAACTGACGACAGATAAATAACCAGATATAAAGCTGGACTAGGCTGCAATCAGTGGCGTCACTTTGAGGTTCAATCGTGCCTGCTAAACGTCGATATCTCACATAGATGTCTTCATGAGAATTATAGCCCTTTAAACTATCTTCAAATCGAGCTATTATCCAGAAGATTCTAAGTACGTATGAATAAGATATGATTTTTTCCGTAAAACCCGATATAGCTGGAATCACGAATCTTAAACCCGGATTTCGAATCACAATAACGGCCAGATAACGTCAATATCTCACAGAGATGCCTTGACAAGAATTGTAGCCCGACGAATTTCCTTCGAATCGAGCTATGATACGCTGAATTCTGAGCGCATATGAAAAAGATACGATTTTCCTCGCGAAACCCGATAAATCTGGCCAGAAATACGTTTTCTCCAATCCTGATACTGTTTACTCACTTTGCTATTCCGAGGTACTGTTCACACGGAAGCTACTGCTGACGTGGAAGCACTATTCACGTGGAAGCCGGCGCTAATGTTCACGCGGAAGTACTGTCGACGCTTTCTAGATATCATATGAATTGTCATAATTAATTGGCATCAGCCACTGTTCGCCCTTTCCTTTCCCGTTTGCTTGCTTCCTTCTTTGTTTTGTTTTCCCGTTAGGTGCCATTACTGCTGTCGTTAGCGTTAGGTGAACCCCATACGTTTTATGGGCGTTATCTGCAAGTTGTTGCCGTAGAGGTCTTTTAACAAAGTGATAGCGTTGGGTAGCTGGACGCTTAACGCGTTAATTTGGAAGATGCCTGACGCGCTGACTTTCTTTATCCTTCGGTTGACGTGGCCTGCTACTCTCTTTTGCTAACGCTGCTGATAATTTCGTTTCCAATAGCGTGTGCGCCTACTGTTACTATACTTTCCTGCTAGCGTCAGCTTGCTGAAGGTGCTACTGAATTCCTTACGCAATCAAGCAACTCTCTAACAGCACCACAATCATTATTCTTGTCAGATCTGGTGACGATAATTGTCCAAGTTAATTCATTTCTATCGCTCAAAACAGCTTCCCAGCTGCCCTACTGCGGAATGCAACCGTTGGTGCCGCTTTTCTTCTTCTCCTGGAATCCATGATAACCCAACGGTAATGGGATATCGAACCCGCTATCTGATGCAGAAAAGGCACAGATAATGACGTGCCGTTAGGTTCCTTTCCTATTATTTCTTCTGTCCTCCGCTCCTGATCAGTCGCTATCGCTCTTGCGGTTGACTGCTTGGTCGCTTATCACTTATTACTGCGGTAGACAAACGTTTACATCGCTTGAATACCAAAGGGTACAGCTGTCCAGGACACGCATCAGCCTAAAAAATGCTGGACATGGCTGAAGTGGACCCCGCACAGTAAAGTTTCACACCCAATATTCTATGGCAATCCAAATTAATTTGTTTAGTTCCCTTGTTTAATTCCTTTGGCCATCTCTCTGCACGTCCTCCTTTTTCTTCTCTTTCCTTGCACACGTTAGCGATCAAAATTAATGACGATGGCCATAGCAACATATCTTTACCCTTCAACCGTGCGCAGACGATGATGGCCGTGATCGAGAAAAGATGAGGTGGTGATGGATAATTAAAGGTGCGGCAGTGATGACTGTTGCTTTAAGATTGAAAATAAGCTTAGACTTGATGATGATTGGCCGCCCGAAGTCGAGGAGATGATGATGATGGGCCTCTAAGTTCAAAACCCATTTTCCAGAAGTAAAAGATCCTTGGCAGAGATCTTGATCTTGACGAAGACCTCGTAAAATTAATGATAATGCCATAGGTTCGTGAAATACAACGATGATAACCATGATTTCTCTCCCTCTTTTCTTTCTTTTCCAGATATGATCTTTCTTTTGAACATATAACCATAGGTTATTGGTATAGGCTGAGATCATTAAATATGAGCAAAAATTTGAATCATCTTTTTCCAGATCTGATCTCCTCAGTGCACAACAGTAAACTTGCCATGTGAATTAATATCCTCGGATCCAAAAAGGACTTAAATCCTATAATGAACCATAACCCGAAAAACTAGTAGCAGCTATGTAGATTAATAAATGTGAATATGGAGAGGAGAGCCTCCAGATCTCAAGGAACTCACTTGATGATCTGAATGCTCTCAATGAAAGCACCATTTGATAATAATAGGATTTGATTATACCCGGGGTGGGAAGAATCTTGGCGATCTTCACCTCTGAGGGGGTGGTCCTCGCTGCCGCTACACCTGCATGGCGCCGGAGGGGGTCCCCGGCGCAGATACTCCGACGATCAAGTCAGTATAAGTAGCGAAATATAAGGGGTAGGTAGAAGTAGTAGTGAGAGAGAGTAGAGAGAGAGAGTCCCTCCTCTTTTCTACCTAGGAGGGGGTATTTATAGGAGATTTGGTCGGGAGTGCTGTCTTGGGATGTCAATACTTATGGCGTACCGGGTGTGGGAATAAGCGCCATATCGTGTTGGATGGGCCCCCCCCGCTGACGTCGACCACCCCCCGGTAGCAAGACTAGCAAGAGGCCAGGCGGGCCCTACAGTAGCTGAAGATGACGTACCCCATGCCGCACTGGTGGGTATATCAATTGTTATCACTTATCAAGCCTTATTTTGACACTAGAGGAGTCGAGTCGAACGTTTTGGTATATAGCCGATATAGGAGATGTGAAGCACATCAGAGCGGAATATTCCTCTAGTGTGGGAGTCAAGTCTAGCCCTCTGTCAAAAGAGAAGCACCGATAATAGGGATCCCAGAATTTTAGGGGTGCCCGGATGCAACCCCAATCAGTCTTTACATCAACCAAGGTCAGCAACTTTCCGTAACTACATTCAAACTGTGTCTCCTCATCCTGAGTTAACTCATTTCTTAACTTTCGAATCCTAGTTAAGTCAAAATCTGTAACCTCTACTTTGACCTTAGTGGTGATATCAGGGGTGAAACCGAGTTCTAACATGTCTGCCCTTGCGGCCTGATCATCGAAACTTCGTCCCCCGAAGGTATCAAGTGAAAGTAGTGTAGGTGCCGACATTTCGAATGAGCAAAATGGGTCCTGTGGGGCAGAAATAAAATTTTAAGTGCGAAGTAACCTGTACGTGCAAGAAATTTACAGTTCGTATAAAAGAAAAATTACAAAAAATGGAAATCATGGTAACAAGATAAATAGAGCCACGACAAAGCAGATATGATCATGATGCATGTGCTGGGGCTCTGATTCTGACTTTTCTAACTGGCTTGAACGGTTCCCGGATGATACCATGAAAAGGTCCCTAAAGTGTCGTCCAGTGTCAACCGATTCCTTGCGGAATCAGGCAACCTTTCGACTATCTTTAAGGCTTCATCCGAGTTGGGATTGATGAACACTACCCAGGACATGTGTCCTAGGGCGTCATTACTACCCTCCTAATTTGGTAATTGTCTCCGGGGTGTAGGGCGCTATGAAATGCATATGACGATTGATATCAAAGCGAATAAATAAATAAATCAGCAATTTATCAAAGCGGGTAAATAAACAAATAAACATCTCAAAAAAATAAAACCGGCTCCGACCCACAGTCCGCAGTGAAGTCGCCAAACTACCGCACCCCTACAAAAATAATAAAAATTCACGAGTATACGACGAATCTGAGACCTTACGATGCTCGGCGTAAAAGGACGCCTCGCAACATGCAATGAAGTCGCCACCCTAATTTTTGTCTCTAGGTTTAGGGAACCTAATCGTCATGGCATAAAAATAAAAATAAAAATAAAAAAAGATAAAAAACTAAAGGCAGAAAAAAGAGGGTCTAAACCCAAGAACAAAGGTTCAGGGTCGTATTATGGACTCGGGAAGGTGTTAGGCACCCGAGTCACATCCAAAAATGGTTACCGGTTGATAAGAGAGGTGTTTAAAAAATGTTTGATAAAAATGTGTTTTAAAAGGGGGTCCTTAGAGGAATCGTCACTTTAGTCTTTTCCGTAGGGACCGTTCGGGAATAATCAATCGTTGGACGAGATTATCGTTTTAAAAATCTTTTTGGACGGAGTTACCGTTTTCAAGACCGATCAATTATTCTTAAATGTAGCGTGATGGGACGGAATTTTCCGTAAGACTGAATGAGCGCCCTCTTTTTCATCATCGGGTCATGCATGATTAAATTAATTACTAAGTGATTCTAACATGGATTGCTAATAGAGTACAAATTTAAATGAGAGATATTTTAAAATGATAAACCGATGTGGGATCGAAGCCACCAAACACATGCAGTCAATATAAGCGGAATTTAAAGTGAGTCATTAAACAAGTTGTTCATGTGGATTGATTTTAATTCTAGCAATTCTATATATCATGCATACGATTAATATTTACGGAAAGCTTCGAATAAATAAGAGGGGAAAGAAAGACGTACTTTCGAGCGAAGCTTAAATTTTAAACCTACAAAATGAGAGTGTTAGTGATAGCTCGAAAAATAAATAAGCAATTTATGCATGCGAGGAATTAAATAAATAGTTGATGTATACGAAAAATAAATAATGGTTTGACGCATACGGAAATTTAAATGATGATTTGATAAGTGCAGGAAAATTTAAATGATGATTTGATGCATACAAAAATTTAAATGATGATAATTGCGAAAAATTAAAGATTTTATGATTTGCAGAAAACTTAAGCAGTTGATGATTTGCAGAAAAATTAAGCAGTTGATGATTTGCAGAAAATTAAGCAGCTGATGGTTGCAGAAATTTTAAGCAGTTGATGATTTGCAGAAATTTAAAGTGCGACCGACCATATAGGCGGTAAATTAAATGACTGAATTTTAAATTGCGGAAAGTAAATTGCGGAAATTTAAACAGTTGATAGGTTGCAGAGAATAAATTCCGGAAATTTAAACAGTTGATAGGTATAAAATTTTAAAGCGACAGTACGAAAAATAGTCATAATGAAATGCACGAGTATTTTTACGGAAAAAAATCTACACTTTTCATGCATATGATGTATGAGAAAAATAAAGCATAAATCACAAAAAATATCATACGAAGCATGCGAGTATTTTACACAAAAAAATGCGAACCGAGATCTCGGAAAGAATGAAAATGGGTCGGGCCCAGCTTGAAAAATAAAAGAAATGGGCCAGGAACAGTTCCTTTCTTTCCCTTCCCGCGTTGAACAACCCAAGACTAGGACTGTTCATCATCTTCCTCATGTCGCCGGTGCCACTGCCGGCGACGGGGAGCTCCGACCAGGCGGCCAAATCGCCTGGTCTTGAGCTCCGAGGAAAGCTCTTCTCCTCTACAACACGATCATGCAAAAATTAGGGATCGAAACACGCAAGAACAACATTTAATTTCATGAAAACGTAAAAAAATCATAATTAACAAAAAATTCAAAATTGGTTTAATCAAAACAACAACCTAATAATTAAAGCCGAAAATGGCAGAAAAATGCCAAAGACCAACTCACCGAAAAAGCTTGAAGACTGTGGCAACTAATGCTCTAAGTGAGCAATCGATCTAGAGGGAGAAGGAGCAAAGAGCTTTAGGTGAATTCGTGTCTAAAATGGTTGGAAATGGCTTGGAATTTATAGACGTTTCGGCGAGTGAGGGTGAGGACGCGACGCTGTGCGTGGAGGGGCAGCTCATGCGCTGGCGGAGCTACGTCGTTGCGCTGGCAAGGCTAGGTGATGATGGCGGTCGGGACAGGTTGTGTGCTGGCGGGGCTAGGCTGTTGGTGATGCGATGGGGAGGCGACGGAAGCAAGCAGCTCAGTGGCTTGCTCTGCTGCTGCTCCATGGCGACTGTTCATATGCCATGCACATGAATTATGGACCGTTGATCTGGTTGACTTGGTCAACCAGATCAACGGTCATGATCAAATTCCTTTTTTTAATTTTATTTAAATGGCTTCGAGCCATTTTGCGACCAAATGTTTCGAAAACTCGAGCCGAAAGCGCCAGCGCGTAGAGAAAAATAAGACGAATTTAATAGTCGACAACGAATGAAGAAAAACCTTCATTTAACATGTTTATTTTCTCGTTCGGAAACATGAATATGTTCGAATGAGATTTAAATGACGTTACGACGAAAATTGCACGAGACGAAGTTGATTGGCGTGAATGAAAAAAAGAGTAGGCAATTATCAACTAAAGAAATAACACGTTCGATCAATGATCCGAGCGAACCTACTCCGGTCCAATAAAAGCTCAAACAAAAATAATAATAAAATATGAAAAATGCCAAAAAGATGATAAAATATTAAAAATCCTAAATTTTATGTAATGACCTAAAACGGAAAAATAAATAGCAAATGAGTAACGGATAATTAAAAATATAATTTTAAGGCTGAAAATATTATTAATAATAATAATGAAAATACGTGACGAAAAATTAAAAATGCAATTTACGACGCTGATGACATTAATAACGATGATAAAATGTGACGAGAATTAAAAAATAAACTAACGACAGTAAATTAATTAAGAATGACAGTAAGTTTAAGTAAAATGATAAATTCAATTTAAAATGGCGTCAAAATTCGGGTATCAACAATAATTATACAATCCATACTTAAACATAGCAATTGAACATAGCAAAGTAATCAGCCAATTCAACACTGCACAGTGAAGCCCTTTTACCCACAGGACAGACAGTTTGAACCCGTCCGCGTATCAACACCTCATTTTCCTTGAATCTATCGTCGAGCTCCCCTACTGGGATCCACTTATTGAGATCCGCCTCCTCTTTGGACTATAGTTCAAGCAGCGAAACATCCCCGTAGTTGGACGCTAGCGGGTCCTCTGTGTTACCGGAGATAGGAGTGGAAGAAACAGACTCGGAAGCTGATGTGATGTAAGCAACTTCGAGGCGACGGCGCAGCTTCTCCTGTTTCGTGGCTTCTTTCTTGGCAGTTTTTTTACTGATCGGTTTTGATGATTCTTCCTCTGGTTGTTCCTTTTTAGACACGCGGAGATCAGATTCCGATGACATTGTGGGTCGAATACGACAAACAGACGGCGGAAGAAGGATGCTAGACTCTACTCTGCTGTTTAGGGTTTTAGACTATCAGGTTTCCTTCTATTTGATGATGATACTTTGTTCGTTCTTCTACTTCCCAAAATTATATCTTTAATTAATTTGGTAGAGAAAAGGTGGGGTAATAAATATTAAAATGCTAAAGTTGGAAAATCATATGACAATTTGCTATCTCGCATTTTTATGGTTCCATGTCTCATCAAACAAAATTGATAAGGGTAATGCTATTCAGGAGGAATAGCCAAGAGGAATGGCGTGGCACCGCTACGTCATTGCATAATTACAAGTTTGCCACCGTTTGCAAATTTATGAAACTGCCACCGCGTCTCCTTCTTCATACCCTCTCTTCCTCTTCCCAATCTAGAGTTTTTCTTCCTCTTCCTCTTCCCGATTTGCTGCTCCTCCTCCATACTTCCCTCCTCCATTCGCGACCTCCCTTCCTCCCTCCTCCATTCCGCGGCCGCCATTCCTTCTCCCTTCTACCCGTCGCGACTGTTGCTTCCTCATCCATACCCGTGACTTCTTAGGTAATGGACTTCACTATTTTTTCTTTTCTCGCTTTGTAGCTTTGGATGTAACTAATAGTTAAAACTATGATGACTTCTTAGGTACTGAAAGCTGTCACTTTTGGTGCATCCCGACAAATGCTCTCACCCTCAAGCTAACCAAACTTTTATTAAACTGAATAAAGCTTTCAAAGACCTACAAGATCCAGATAAGGTGAGTGTCATTCTTTTTAGGACATTATTTGTGCTTGCTTTTGTGTGTGTTTTTGTTGTACTTGGTTGCTCCCTATGCATCTCTATACTGGTTGATCAATTTCTCAATTGGCAGTTTTTGTGAGATTGAATATGCTTGTCTGTATTTTTGGTGATTGCGTTTGTTACATGGCCTCCTTCTTTCATGATTTCTTTACTTAGCACATAATGCACGTTTTTTGTTCATTAAAATTTGTACCCTGTTCAATCTCTTACTCTGCCACGGTAGCTAATGGATTTATCATTACTTAGTGTGCTGAAACTTTAACAAAGAACACAACCTCGGTCTAAAGAATAGTAAACATGCTTATACCACGTCTCTAATTTATCACTAGCGTTTGTCCATATCTGTTGTTTTAAATTTTCTGATGGTCTAAATAAATTTTGAAGACATTTATTATACAAACTTAAGGAATCTCTTTCTTCTTGTACAGGTTGCTATTCTTTCTAGCTCTCTGTGTATATTGCGTGTGTTTCTGAAGAAACTCTTGAGTTGTGGAAGGATATCTAAAGGAAGGTACTGTTGACAGCTACACATATTTTCCCTCTTTATTCTTTAAAATTTCAACTGCATAATTCATTTAAGTTTGATCATATCCTTGAAATAATTTCTTGAGGTTGCCCTATTCAACGTTTCTTTCATTTGATTCAATTTGGACCAAACTTTATTACATATAATACTTGTTTTTTTAATTTTTGTTAACTTCTTTCTGAAGTAACCTTGCATCCCTGTTGTTTCATCTTAATTAGAAACTGATAAAATGTCAAATATTATGTTCATTATTTGTATTGGTCATAAAAACTAAAGTTCAGTTAACTAGTTTGATGCAACAAATAAAGTATGTTGGTTGCTAGTAAAAGCGAAGGGGCTAAGAACATCATGTTATTACATCACACTGCAGTCAGTTGTTATGCATTTATTTTCTATTTGTTTTCTTTTGTTTGTTATGTTTGGCACATACCTGAATGGTTTGTTGTGTGAGAACATGTGTTATGGGCATCTTTGCAAAGCTTGTTCACTTATATGGTTCCCTAAGGCCATCATTTGATGCATGATTCTTTGAAGTTGAAGTTGGGCTTCCTTTTTTTTACTTTTAAATTTAAACGGAATTGACAATATTTGCATAGTTTAAACTGAATTTCCTTTTCCCTGTAAAGTTTAAATTGAATAAAAACATGTTGCACGATTTGAACTGAATGTTGAGAGATCCTTCCCCTTTGACAACCTAATTGTCCCCTGCTCTGTTAGCTCAACTTAGACCCTATATGCCATCATCACGAACTCACGTGGCAAGTAAAGTGTGATCAATTGGATTATTTTTCTATCTTAAGTTTGGGATGTAAATATGGGCTTTGGGGTGAATCTTGGTTATTCACCTCCGTTTTAGTTCTGACATAGCATACATTTGGCTGAGTTCTTTACATATATCTGGTGGTCTATTATGGCTTATTCTCTTGTTGATTAGTGTCCCTAAATGTTGGTTTATTATGACTGTTATTGTTGATTTTTGGGGCTGTAAGTGTTGGTTTCTTTTCTACGTTATGAACTATTTTTGTTTCATCTCTTTTGGATTTTAGTAGGATGTCAATAAACTCTCCATCCTCGATCTCTAGTAGTCAACACCGTGAATACAGACGCAGCAGAGTGTTGACGTCACTTGGGAAGCAAAAAGTAATCTTGGATTACGAGCCACCAATCTTATGCAAGTGTGGGTTGAAGGCACCAAGATGGATATCTTGAACTGACAAACACCCAGGTCAGCGTTTCTACAAGTGTGCTGGACTAGATGAATATGGTGGTTGTGGCTTCTTCCATTGGGAAGATAAACCGGTAACAGGTTGGGTTCGTGAAGTGATAATGGAGTTGAGGGATCGTGAGAAAGAGTTGGCCGAAAGAAATGCAGATTTAGAAGCTGAAATTGCAAGGGGGGGGGGGGGGGGGGGTATAAGCATTGGTAGTGAAGTAAGTATGTTAGATGAGCTTAGGTGTGTGAAAGAGGTAGTCAATCAAGTATATAAAGTAGTAAAAATGATATGTATATGTCTGGTTTGTATTATTTTCTGGTTTATTATTTATCGCTAGATTTGAGCCGTTAATTACAATATATAAGAGATTTATTATATGATCCATTTATGTAAAGAAAATCTTTTCAAAACAGGTAGCTTTTGCTAACAAGTGCCAATGTATTTAGCTTAAATGACTTGAAATGATAGAGCTATTTCATCTTTACTAACATATAACTGCTCCATTTAGTTACCAAGTTGCAAACGTTAGCGACACCACATATAACAAGTGCCAATGTATTATTTTCTTTAATTTGATTCTTCCGTATAATTTTAAAAATTTATGAAAGAAAAAAGAAAAAAGAAAAAAAGTTACGTCACTTCCATTTTCATTTCGGTCATTGAAACGCCAATCATCTTTTATTATTATTATGATGTACTAATAATATTTAACATTAATATTGTATTTTCATTTATTTTTCAAAGATTAACTCTCTTAAGTTGGATTTTGACAAGTAAATTTGGGACCACTTAGAGGAAAGAATCTGGAAATCTATTTCAAAGCATCAAAACAGAAAACAATATGAAGAATTCAAAACAATAAATTGTAACCTAAATCTTGAAATTTAATTGGCGTCCACTGCACCACAAACATGAAAACAACACATGATGTTTTGAGGCAACGACGTCATCACGCCAGCAATGAACAGCAAACACGCCAAGCTACTGATCGCGACGTAATTACGTCGCCCTCTTGGCCGTAATCACGCCGGACCTAGTCTGCCCCTCTTGGAGCTTACTGCTTGTGGCGTGAATTACGTCCTCTTAACGTAATTACGTCGTCCTGGCCTGCACCACATCAAACCCTACTGCTTCACTTACCCTAGGCCGGATCAAGCAAGATGACTTCAAAATATCAATTCCAGCAAATTGAAACCAACCCAAATGCAAGAAATACTGAAGCATCTTAGTTCAAGTTTTTCACAAAAACATCCATACCTGATCTACATGAATAACAATACAAAAGTATTAATTTATAACCAGAATTGCATGCCGACTACACTACCTAGGAATAGGCTTGATGATTTAGTTTAGGTCGTGCTCTCTTGTTACTGCAAGCGCAAGAGGGGCATTTGTACTGCTTCATATGCTCAACCCTAGCTGGAGTGATCTTCACACACTTCCCATGGAACCACTTCTCGCATATGTCACAACAGATCCAGAATTCATCAGATGCATAATTATCCCCACAAGCACCACATAACGTCTCTCCATGCTCATCCTCGTCTTCTTCATCATTATCATCATTCAACTACAAATTCCAGTAAGCTAAAATTTAGTTGTAATCCTACAACATGTATAACACAAAATTCCAAAGAAATAAAACATTCATACCAGACTCTCTTGAGTTCCAAATTGATTAACAGTTGATGGTTCAGATGGTCCAAATTGACTCTCTTGAGTTCCAAATTGATTCTCTTGAGTTCCAAATTGATTTTTTTTTACTCAGAATGATCTTTCTTGTTTTTCCTTGCTTTAGCACTCTATTAGAGAAAAACATTATTGAGAAGTTAAACATCATAGACATACAACATATAGAAAATACATTATTGAGAAGAAATAATTAACTAAAAACCTTTCATACCATTTTGTTTTTCATTTTTTTTTCTAGTGTTGAAAATTTTCTTTTGGATGGAGGACGCCCTTTTGTTCGCACCTTCAAAGGACTCGAAAATATTTGACAGTCTTCTGTCATGATCATTGAAGAGGTTCTTGCGGACTGTTTTTTCCAATTAGTTGAATCACTGAGTGAGAGTTTTGAAGCTGCCTCATCTAAGGGTGTCAATAGAAACTCATAATTCTTGTTGATACCCGAATTTTGACGCCAATTAAATTGAATTTATCATTTTACTTAAACTTACTGTCATTCTTAATTAATTTACTATCGTTAGTTTATTTTTTAATTCTCGTCACATTTTATCATCGTTCTTATTGTCCTCAGCATCATAAATCGCATTTTTAATTTTTTGTCACAATATTTTCATTATTATTATTATTAATATTTTCAGCCTTAAAAATGCTATTTTTAATTATCCGTTAGTCAGCTGCCCCTCCACGCGCAGCGCCGCGCCTCGACTTCACTAGCTTAAAAGCCTATAAATACGAGGCCCTCTCCTTCAGTTTTCAACACGAATTCACCAAGAGCTACCTTGCTCCTTCTCCCTCTTAACCGACTGCTCATTTAGAGCGTTAGTTGCCACAGTTTCAAGCTTTGTTGGTAAGCCTTTTTTGTTTTTTTTCGACCATTTTCAGTTTTAATTTTTAGGATGAGGTTTTGATCAAATAAATTGCTTGTTTTTATGCCATTAAATCCTACATATGCTATAGATTAAATACATGTTTTTAGTTTGCTTAATTGTTAGGTAAATTTTGTGAATTAATTATTTTTCATTAATTACCATTTATGTCATTTTTTCGAAATTAAATTCGGTACGATTTAAACTGAGAGTCGAGGTTCGTACGGTCGGGAAGCCGTCGAGGAGACGAGCATCTCGGTACGAAGATTTTTTGGTTCTGACCACGGGTGGCCAGACCTTGGTCGCCGGCAGTAGCGCCGACGACACAAGGAAGAGGATGAATAGTATGGGCTTGGCCCCTCACCATTTTTTTAATTTCCTTGGGCCAGGCCATTCTTTTAATTTCCAAGCTGGGCCCCACTGCCTTGGGCCCAGCCCAACGGGCCCGACCCTCTTTTTTTTTCGTCGATTTCTTTTTCGTGTCATAATTATTCGTGTGTCGTTTTGTTATAAATATTTATTTATTCGACTAATTGTTTATTTATTTGTACGTATGACTAGTTAATTTTATTTTCGTAAACTGCTTTATATTCCGTAAATCATGAACTGTTTAATTTTTGCAAAATATCAACTGTTTTACTTTCCGCAATTTAAAATTCAGTCATTTAATTTACCGCCTATATGGTCGGTCGCACTTTAAATTTCTGCAAATTATCAATTGTTTAAAATTTCTGCAAATCATCAACTACTTAAAATTTATGCAAATCATCAACTGCTTAAATTTTTTGCAAATCATTAAATCTTTAATTTTTCGCAATTATCATCATTTAAATTTTTGTATGCATCAAATCATCATTTAAATTTCTCGCACTCGTCAAATCATCATTTAAATTTTCCTGCACTTATCAAATCATCATTTAAATTTTCATATGCGTCAAATCATCATTTAAATTTTCGTACGCATCAAAATCATTGTTTAATTTTTCATATATATCAACTGTTTACTTACATTCTCGCATGCATAAACTACTCATTTATTTTTCAAGTTATCACTAACACTCTCATTTTGTAGGTAAAATTTAAGCTTCGCTAGAAAGTACGCCTTTCTTTCCCTTTTATTTATTCAATGCTTTCCGTAAATATTAATCGTATGCATGATATATAGAATTGCTAGAATTAAAATCAATCCATATGAACAACTTGTTTAAAGACTTGCTTAAAATGCCATGTTCATTTGATTTTAAATTCCGCTTATATTGACTGCATGTATTTGGTGGCTTCGATTCCACATCGACTCATCATTTTCAAAATACTTCTCATGCAAATTTGTACTTTGTTAGCTATCCATGATAGAATCACGTAGTAATCAGATTTAATCATGCATGGCCCGATGATGAAAAAGAGGGCGCTCATTCAGTCTTACGGAAAATTCAGTCCCATCACGCCACGATCAGGAATAATCGATCGGTCTTGAAAATGGTAACTCCGTTTGAAAAGATTTTTAAAATGATAACCTCGTCCAACGATTGATTATTCCCGAACGGTCCCTACGGAAAAGACTAAAGTGACGATTCCTCTAAGGACCCCCCTTTTAAAACACATTTTTATCAAACACCTCTCTTATCAACCGGTAAGCATTTTCGGATGTGACTCGGGTGCCTAACACCTTCCCGAGTCCATAATACGACCCTGAACTTTTGTTCTTGGGTTTAGACCCTTTTTTTTTGTGCCTTTAGTTTTTTATTTTTTTATTTTTATTTTTATTTTTTATGCCATGATGATTAGGTTCCCTAAACCTAGAGACAAAAATTAGGGTGGCGACTTTATTGCATGTTGCGAGGCGTCCTTTTACGCCGAGCATCGTAAGGTCTCAGATTCCTCGTATACTCGCGAATTTTTATTATTTTCGGGGGGCGCAACAGTTTCGCGACTTCACTAGGGACTGTGGGTCGCAGCCGGTTTTTTTTTTTGAGGTGTTTATTTGTTTATTTACCCGTTTTGATAAATTGTTGATTTGTTTATTTATTCGCTTTGATATCAATCGTCATATGCATTTTATAGCGCCCTACACCCCGGGGACAATTACCAAATTAGGAGGGTAGTAGTGATGCCCTAGGACACATGTCCTGGGTAGTGTTCACCAATCCTAACTCGGATGAACCCCTAAAAATAGTTGAAAGGTTGCCTGATTCCGCAAGGAATCGGTTGACAATGGACGACACTTTAGGGACCTTTTCATGGTATCATCCGGGAACCGTTCAAGCCAGTTAGAAAGTCAGAATCAAAGCCCCAGCACATGCATCATGATCATATTTGCTTTGTCGTGGCTCTATTTATCTTGTTACCATGATTTCCATTTTTCATAATTTTTCTTTTATACGAACTGTAAATTTCTTGCACGTACAAGTTACTTCGCACTTAAAATTTTATTTTTGTCCAACAGGACCCATTTTGCTCATTCGAAATGTCGGCACCTACACTACGTTCACTTGATACATTCGAGGGATGAAGTTTCGACGATCAGGCCATAAGGGGAGACATGTTAGAACTCGGTTTCACCCCTGATATCACCACTAAGGTCAAAGTAAAGGTCTCAGATTTCGACTTAACTAGGATTCGAAAGTTAAGAAATGAGTTAACTCAGGATGAGGAGACACAGTTTGAATGTAGTTACGGAAAGCTGCTGACCTTGGTTGATGTAAAGACTGATTGGGGTTGCATCTAGGCAGCCATAAAATTCTAGGATCCCTATTATCGGTGCTTCTCTTTTGACAGAGGGCTAGACTTGACTCCCACACTAGAGGAATATTCCGCTCTGATGTGCTTCGCATCTCCTATATCGGCCATATACCAGAACGTTCGACTCTACTCCTCCAGTGTGAAAATAAGGCTTGATAAGTTGTTAGGAATCACTACTCGTGTCAGAGAAGGGGACTACTTCTGGTGTTGGTCAGATATTGAAGCACGATTTCATTTATCCAACGGGCAAAAGTGCTTACGGGTTCTGGCTTTCGCAATCATAGGATTTGTCTTTTTCCCTAAAATGAAGAACGCCATCGATTTTTTAGCGGCCAATGTCTTTTACGAGATGGAGGCAAACACCATCAATCCTACAACAACCATCTTGGCCTAGACTTTTCACTCTCTGGACTCTTGTCGAAGGAAAGGGAAAGGAAGACTTACCTGTTGCACCCAGTTGTTAATAGTATGGTTAGTCAGCCACTTCAAACAGACACCAGATCAGTCCATATTCTTTGCAAGCTATATAAAATTGTGCCCTTTTATTAGAGTTATCAACGCAACGACCACAGATAAATGGAAAATGGAAAATAAAGATGTCTGGGTCAACAGATTCATAAACCTCTCGGGAGAAGACTTTAGTTGGCACACCAAATGGCTGCAGGCCTCCGATCCCATCGTCTACTGCGGACCCTTACCTTGGGTTCCTTTAATCGGAGCATGGGGGTGCGTTCACTATTGCCCCGCCCTCATCCTCGGATAGTTTTGCATCATGCAAGTAATCCCCATGACATTCGGCATGATAAGGTCAAACATGCCACACACCGGAGAAAATCAGAACATTCAGCAGTACGCTCAAGACTGGAGTGTAAGGGGAGGAAGGTCGGGATCGTACATTCGACCCTTAGGGGGATCCGCTTGTCGCTGAACGTTCAGACCGCCGCCTCTCCCTCTAGAGAAATTACCCTTCTGGCGATTCGACGCCTTAGGGATGTAATCCTTCCGCTGGGTGTATTCCTCACCTGGACGGATATTGTGGGTCATATTGGCTTGAACCGCGGGAGCAGGAGGGGCGTTCTGGGGCATATCCCTTATCCTGTTTCTATATTCCTCCTCTTCCATTCTTGCATAATTGTGGGCCTTCAATCTTAACGCATCTAAGGTCGTTGGGGGGTCAACCATTAGCGTATCTCTCAGCTTCCCATATCCACAATTCTGCTTCAAAGCTTCTATAGAAAAATTGATAGTAATACCAGGTGTTAACGACATTTCCATGTCAAAGCGACCAAGATAGTTATTCAGAGACTCTTCTGGTTTTCTACATATATCAAACAAGGCTGCCACAAACTTCTGAATAGGGATAGCTGTGCTGAAGCGACTCTTAAACTTAGCCTCTAGTTGCGAGAAATTATCAATTGATCGAGCGGGAAGTCCTTCAAACCAGAGGCGAGCTACTCCCGACAACGTCATCACAAATATCCGACACAACGCCGCGTCGTTATGCATTTGAAACTGGACGAAATCCTTCACCTTATTAAGATGTGAGATGGGATCTTTGGTGCCATCGTATGATTCTGTGGGGAGCTTAACATGTCGACTGACCCTGTGGTGCCTTATACGGTGGGTGAAAGGATGACCAGCGGTGTCATCCAGGATCTCACGATCATGTCGAGGAGAAGATATGCCCAGGTGTCGCCTGTGCCCTCGAGGCTCTGGGGTACGACACTGCTAGGGAGACCGGCTACGACTCATAGGCGAACGGGTTCGACGCCTCCTACTGCCTGATCTTTCACTCCGCTCCATGGATACCTCTCTATCGGTGCCCTCTCTCCTGCCGTCCCAACGCTCTTTGCGCTCCTCTAGCGGTCGCTCTACTTGAGAGATAGGAATCCGCGGTATCCGCGGTATGTAAGGCTCCTCCAGTCCGTCTGCCAGTCGCGCAAAGCTGGACGACATGCTTATTGCTGGTGGGGTCAGAGGAACACTCACTTGGCGTCGAGGCGATCGATGGACGGAGTGAAAATAACTCGAGAAGACACACCTGATGTCGCGGTGCTAGAAGTGGGGCCTGCAGCCATCCCAATCAAGTAATCCAAATGGGCACGAAGAGCTAACATCAAGCTTACCGACGGAGTAGTAGGGCCATCCATCCTAGAACTCACAGGCGGAGGGGCAGAGTGACTAGATCCACCCACGTGGGAAAATGGGGCGCCCATTGAAGAAATAAGGGAACCCATTTGCAGAAACGGGGTGCCCGTTTGAGAAAATGGGATGCCCATTTCTGAAAACGATGTGCCAGCTGTCAGTTCGAAAAGAAAGTCTGTCTGCGCAGAGGAAGTTTCACGTGATGTGACAAATGTGCTGGACGAAGACGTGGAAAAAAGTTCCCTACGCGCGTGAACACCACAAGTATGAGGGGGTGTGGATTCTGAATCTGAAGCCATGATCCTTCGACTCTCATGAAGAACAGAGCTTGGTTACTAAGGAAACTCACTTAATTAACCAAGGCTCTCAATGAAAGCACCACTTGATAAGAGTCCGGGGGATACTGAGCAGGATCGGCCTGATCTGGGGTGGTCGGGAATACTTTACTGGGGTCTTAGTCACCTGCAAAGCACCGGAGGGGGTCTCCGGCGTAAACACTCCGATGCCAAAGTCAGTGTGAGTAGTCAGAATGGCAGGGGTTCAGTACGCTGTCTTAGGCTTACCTCTTGTCTGAAAAGGTAGGGGTATTTATAGGCAAAGGAAGGAGTGTACCGACAGGGGGCAGGAGTTATCCCTGGTTGATGTCGCTGGGGTGATAGATGTCGCTGGGGTGACAGGGAGTGATGTCATATGGCATGACGTCATGGATGACCTGGGATGGGATGCCGCCGTGCGGATGTCGCATGAGAGCCCCCCCCCCCCCCCCCCCCGCGCTGATGTCGACCATCCCAGGGTCAGTCGCCAGGCTAATGGCGGTAAGAACAGGGTCCTGCTTCCCTCGGCGGGTATGGTATGCCGCCCGAGTCACCCAGTGGGGTAGTGGAGATGCCGCTTCTGTGGTATCGATAGTTATCAGCCGCACCAACAGGGCTCGTTATCAGCGAAACCTCTCATATCGGGGGCATGACCCGCACCGGAAGGTGCTACATATCGGAGGAAGTAGAGAAACAATGACAAGCCAAAGCAAAAAATCCTTTGGTCCACGAAGAGGCAGTAGAAGAGACGCAAAGGTTGAACAAACCTGTAACCGAGGACGAGATAGCTGAGTTCCTCAAAATCATGAAACAGAGTGAGCTCAGCATCATCGAACAGCTAAAGAAAACCCTGACTCGTATTTCCATCATAGAGTTAATCCTTACTTCAGAACCTCGTCGCCAAGCTCTCCTAAAAGTCTTAAAACAGGCCTTCGTAACCAAGGATATCACCACGGAAGGGGTGGAGAACCTCGTCGGAAGAATTCAAGCCCTAAGTAGCATTTCCTTCTCCGAAGGAGAAATTGACCTCGTAGGAAGAGGTCACAACAAAGCCTTGTATATCACTTTAGAATGCAAAGGACATGTCATAGCGAAGGCTCTGATTGATAATGGGTCTGCACTGAATGTCATGCCCAAGCATGTCCTCGAACAACTACCGGTCGATCTTTCTCACATAAAGCCCAGCGGGATTATGGCAAGGGTTTTCGATGGCACTACTCGAGAGATCATCGGGAATTTTGAATTGGATATAGTCATCGGGCCTCACACTTTCGCCTTGAATTTCAGATCATGGAAATCCAACCTGCTTACAGCATGCTTCTAGGACGGCCATAGATCCATTCAGCAGGAGCCGTCCCCTCTTCCCCACATCAGTGCCTCAAGTGCGTCAAGGACAATGCCCTCGTCACAATAAAGGCAGAGGAAGCCTTAATCCTGGCTAAACATTCGTCTGTGCCTTACATCGAGTCTGCTGAAACCTTGGAGAGTTCTTTTCAAGCCTTCAAAATTGTCAACGCGGATTGGATCGAGGAAAGATCCCCCATTTTTGAAGCCTCAAATTCTGAAGTGGCCGAAACAACCACTAAGTTAATACTAGAGGGAAATTTCCAACTGGGAAAAAGGCTCGAGGCCAAGTTACAAGGGTTAAAAGGCTTGGCATCTCCAAAGAGCTTCGAGACCGCTTTGGTTTAGGGTACCAACCCAGCGAGGCCGATTTTGCCAAAATTGCCCAAGAAAAGATAGAAAAGCAGCTGGCTAAGCTATTTGGACGTTTTGCGCTAATTGGTAAAATGCAGATCCCCCATATCAGAACCACGTTCCCCTTCGCAACTGAAACCATCAATGAAAGCCCGATCAGGGTATCTGATAATAATTTGTCTTCTGCCGAAGGATGTATGGTGGAGCAGCTCCTCTAAGATCAGTGCGCACGGCGGTCCACAGTACCTGCAATGTGCCGAAGGGGGTCTCCGGCGGAAACACTCCGATGCTTAAGTCAGTATGTGTACTGAATTTGGCAGAGTTTAGGCCAGTAAAGTATGCTTACATGCCTCCTTTGTGGGGGAGGTATTTATAGAAGAATGGGGCGTTCCCGCCCGTGTAAACGAGTATGGAGCTATCGCTCACGTTAGGGTCTGTGGTTCGCCCTTATCGTGACACGCTACCTTGGCGGTAGGTGTATAGGTAGATATTGCCACTGTAGGATAATGGTCGGAGCGTTCTTCCTGACGCGTGGTTTCCCTTGGGGGGTGAGATAACTCCTTGAGCCATCCAAGAGGTCCGTGAGAGGAGCCAGTAGGGCATCGTTAGCCCTCATAGCGTTAGCCTTTGGGGAAGGCAGCAACCTTGTCCCTACTGCGGCGGTGCGAAACAGTAGCTATGTCCTTTCCCACTGGGTGATAGACGAAAGTACCCCTGCTTTTAGGTGAATTGTTATCATAAGCCCAACTAAAAATGAGCCCGAGTGTTTACCAAGGGCTAACGTTCCTTCTCTTATGGAGAGTCCCTCTAAATACCGGGCGGTTCTGCATCGGAAGGCGGTCCTGATGGTTTTTTGTCAGGATCTATAAATCAGAGGTTTCTCTGCGCCAGTTTCTTTGCATTTTCACGTCCTTTCTTTTCATATTTCGCCATGGATGAACTGACTCGCAATTTCCTGATCTCTAAAACTCTGACCCTGAAAAATCTCACTGAGGGTGACATCGGCTTCCTGGAGAGGATGATCACCAAGACCTCCGAGGATGTCTTGGAGTTGCAGGGGGTGCTAACCCCTATTCTGTCTAGACAGCTGGGAATAACTTTGGAGGATTTTAGTCCCCTAGAGAGTCTGGCGAAACTGGCCACTATCACTGCTCACCTTGATGTGGTGGCCTCGATGCTGCAGCAGAGGAAAGATCTGCTGGCCTGCTGCCTAAAGGGCATGAGAGCCTGCTCTGCCGAACTAACCTCCGTCGCTGACGCTTTAAGGGAGGTTCCCGTTGTTCCAGGGGAAGATGATGCTGGGTCCAATATCTGACCGCTGGCTTTGCTTCTTCTCATTGTTTTTTTTATGTTTCTTGTACATATTTGAACGCTAATGCCACCTGGCCATAAATAAATAGTTGTCTCTGCTTTTTTCCCAAGTCTCCTCTTTTTTTCTTGCTTGGTTGCTTGCTACATTGGTTGGAAATATTTGTCATGAGCCCAACTGAAAATGGGTCTTCCTCGGGACATTGTACTGCAGTGGTCGTGTTCCGGGAATTAGCAATGAATGATCTGTCTTGACTGTTGCAGGGTCGTCTTTTCAGTGGCAGGTGGTTGGGCGGTTATTTGGTGCCCTTTGATTGGTGCGTTCAACGAGCAGATGTGCCTATGGCGGATCAGATTCTGCAATTACGGTTATTTTTCCCAAGCGTCTTAATTGATTTTTCAGGGATCTGCGCGAGGATCGAAGTGCTTACTCGGCTATATAAGGGGGGTTGCTTTCCCTTTCCTGTTCATCTTCATCCTTTTCCTTCTCTTTTGCTTTTGCAGGTCACATGATAGATTTTTATGAACGTGAGTCTCGGCCGACTCCTCCGACTTCGCGGGATTCGGACAATCCTCCGCCATCGCCACCGTGGAGGCCTTCCAAACGCCTGATTAGGCGCCAGCGTCGCAAGAAACCGGTGAAGGTGAAGAATCAGACCTTTGAGTCCTTCTTTGCTGGTTTTACGCCCCATTACGCGGCACTATCAAAAGATGATGAAACGGCAATGTCTGCCCCTCCTCCTTCTTTGGAGAAAGAGGTGCCGGCTCCAAGCACTATTCTGAGGCCAGTTGCTCCTACCGTCGGGGAGAGCTCCCGCACTCGTTATGAAGAGATGGTGGTCCACGCGACAAAGCTTGTGCCCAAACCAGCCGACTATTTCCTCTCTTACAAGGGAGGACTACCGTCGTCCCCGGAGGACTATGATTATTGCTACGATATGAGCTGGGCCGATGAGGATTAGCGCCTTTGCGCTAGGCCTATTGTAAATGTCGTTTGACCTCTTTATGAGTGAAATAATGCCTTTCTGTCTTTTTCTTTTGTCCTTACTTTTCCGTTAGCCTCCCGACCTTGTTGATAGCTAACGTGAGCGGTTATTTTTCTTGGCGAGGCAACCGTTTCGCGGTTACTCTGACTAGGTCAACTCTGTTGCCCTTTTGGGGAGTCCCGACGAATAACTTCTCTTTTTTCAAATTTCTTTAATGTGCTTCCACGTGGCCAACTTCTTTTACACGCGTCTTCGCCCGATTGGTGACTCAATTAATGCGGTGGCATTTTTATCCTTTAAGAAGGGCCATTCTCCATTTTCTCAAAACTTTTGCCCTCACTTTGAATTTTTTCCTTTTTGTCTTCCTTCGTCTTCTTCTCCGAATACCTTTCCGGCCGCTCGCCACTGTCCGCCGATTTCTCTGCGATTCTTCTCCTTTAAGGTATCAATTCGACCCTTCTCAGATTTACTTTTTTGTTGGTTTGCTATGGCTAGGGGTAGACCTCGCCAGATTATCTCTAGGCCCATGGATCCAGAGGTCGCCCAATCACCGAGCATTTTTACATGCGACGTGGTTCTGAAAGCCGAATTGGAGGAATATGGTATTACCTTTCCTCTTGGGCATGAGCCTTCTATCCCTGGAAGTGATATGCGGCTTCATAATCCAGTGTGGGGCCACAGTAGGCTTCTTTACTTTAAGATGTTCCTTTATGGTTTCCGCTTTCCCGTTCATGAGTCGATACTAACTCTGCTGCGAGAGTATAGCCTTAATCCTGCCCAGATAACTCCTTCCTCCTGGTGTGCGGTTTATGCTTTTCTTCGCGCTTGCGAGTTGAAGAACATTTTTACCCCATCTATCAATTTGTTTCGCAAATTCTTTAGCATGATTTGCCACAATTGTTTAATCGAGGTTACTCCCCGGTGGGATGATGCGCTCGTGTAGTCGTTTTGGCAACGTTTCCACGGCTTCAAGAAAGGTGTAGCTGATTGGAAAAGCAGTTTCTTTGTTCTGGAGCTACCGTACCGTTTGTGGCGTATTAATTTCAATCAGGAACTGATAGGTCCCGTTTGGACGAATCTCGCGATATTGTCCAGAACTGAGTTGGACCAGGCTAACGCTTTGTTAGACGAGAATACTCACTACCGCATTCGCGCCTTTGCTTTGTTCAAACCTTTGGAAGAGTGCGTTATGGGTGAGACTATTTCTTTCCACACTTTCTTTGCTTTGGTCATCGCACGCTTTGTTTGCTATAGGAAGCTAACGGTTGATTCCCAGGTGACGCTGGTACTCCTCTGAACGTAACGCCGCTTCAAACTTTACCGGCCTCGCCTTCGGTCGAGGGTTCTAATCGGGAAAACGTTCGACCCCCGAGGAGGATTAAGACGGTTGCGCGGGGAGGGCGAAGACCCATTAGCTCCGTGCGAGCTTCTCGCTTTGTGGAAAATTGGCTACCGGATCGCCGCAAGAGGGCAGAACCTTCTCGGACCGCAACAAGGGCGGTTGCTAGCGATGACGAGGATGCGGACGTTAAATCAAACCTTTGCCACGCTTCTTCCCTTACTGCTTCCCAGCGTCGAAAAAAACTTCGAGTGGCCGCTAGTGGACAAGCTACCGAGACATCTCCTGTGGATGTGGCAACTGTTTCTTCGCCTGCTGTTTCGTCTGAGGCAGGCGCCTCTCAGCCAACGGAAGTTGCTGAGGCGTTGGAAAAAACTTGTTCTACTAAGGAAGAGGCCCTACCGATGGAATGTCCTCCTCCCATATCTGACGCTCCCGATTCTCCGATTGCTCCTTGTATTCCTGACGTAGTGGTCACGCCTCCTGTTGCGAATTCGACTACTGAGCTACCGCCTAGGGTTACTCCACAGCTGTTTTTTACTCCTATCAAGAGTACTTTTTCCCAGGGCTCTTCTCCACCTCCATCGATCAATCTTGCCTATGACGGTCCTAACGGGGTCCCGACCTACCGTATGAATCTTGCAGGGTTTTGCTTTGATGCCCTTCGCGCTGTCGGGGTTCCCCAACCTTTTTCTCGAGATGAGTTTACTGCACCCTTGATAGGAGAGATGCTGGGCTCCAAAAAAGAGAAAGAGGAATTTCTTCAACTCCCTCCCTCGACACGCTTTCGCTATGTGCTGAATGATTCTCTGGACTTCTTTCGCCATCTGAATTATCAATTCGAAATTCACGATCGCGAGTCACGTAATTTTTCCAACGCATTGTGTGTTGCGAGGGTGCAGCTTGAAAAGGCGGTGGAGCACTCTAGGTTGCTGACGCGTCTCTGTGAATCGTCCCAAACAGAATTGAACAGAGAAAAGTCTATCGGGAAAGCTAAGATAGAGGTTCTGGAGGCAGAATTGGCGCTAGAAAAGAAGAAAAATCTCTTTCTCCGCGAAGAGATACTTGCTCGAGATGAGGAGTCTGCTAGGGCACCATTAAAGGAAGAGTTATGGAGGAAGAGGGTTTTGGAGGCCTTCATTTCTGGATTTGTGGCCCGTTTCAAAGGTAACCCTTCGGATCCGGCCCAGGTGGCTGATTACATATCTATCGTGATGAGTGAGATTAGCAAAGGTGACAACGGTTCTTCTGGTCCCTCGGGGGAGAGAGCCTAACGCTAGCGATGGTGCCTGGGCCTTTACTTGTTTTTCTTGTTGTTGTCTCTTTTCTTTTGTTATTTCTTGAAAACCATTCGAACATTATTTTTCTTGTAATAATGCTGACGCTTTGTAACCTTTGTCGTATTGTATGATTCATCGTGATATTACCGTTATTCCTTTCTTATCTTCTTTGTATCATCGCACCGTTTGGCAAGGTTAGCGCTGCTTTTTATGTTTTTTAATCAATCCCCTAGTCCCTCATTTAATGCGACTTGAAGGGTAATGATGAAAGAAGACACGTGTCCTTCCATAGAGAGGCGTTTGGAGCAGGCGTCTCCTAGGGAGGTGCGAATATAGAAGCGTTTCGTCCTTGTTTCAAATTTGCGCCTTCTGGCGCGTGCCTTACTTTATGACGCGCTACTTCGCCACGTGCCTGCTGCTGACTGGTCGTGTCCTTTCAGGGTTGTTTTTATTGTTTCTTCTACCCCCTTTTTCTTTTTCCATCTTTTCCCTTATACGCCATTGCGTCTTTGGATAAATAATTCGCGCCGCTCTCTCTTTCTGGTTCGAGACTCCTCGTGTTCTCTTCACGAAGGTACAAGGTACACGTCCTTTTTCTTTTCTCTTTACTTCTTCCTTGTTAGCCATGGCTAGAACTAAGAAATCCTCTGAAGAGGGAGACCCTCAAAGGTCTTTGGATACTACTCCCACTTCTCTATACACTCTGCCCTTAATTAACCGTAGACTTGCTGGGTTTACTGCACGATTTCCCAAGGAATATCCTGTGCATCCTGCTTCTGAGTCGCTTCGACTGAACAGCATTCTGCCCGGAAATAGTAGAATGCTGTATGCTAAGCTCTTCGATCACGGGTTTCGTCTCCCTCTTGACCCGCTCGTAAAATTGTTGTTGGCTGATTCTGATTTGGCTCCGGCTCAGTTGAGTCCTAACGCGATTTGCGTTGTTAGTGCTTTTGCCGCACTGTGCCGTTTCAAGGGAATAGAATCTCCCACTTTAGCGTTGCTTCATGACATTTTCCAGTTGTATTCCCGTAAAGGGGTGATATCGATATCACCTCGCTACGAAGA
Organism: Viola odorata; assembly: GCA_963691705.1. Taxonomy (NCBI): domain Eukaryota; kingdom Viridiplantae; phylum Streptophyta; class Magnoliopsida; order Malpighiales; family Violaceae; genus Viola; species Viola odorata. The sequence continues at coordinate 571,906 of OY829540.1, read as the reverse complement.
CGGCTCTTTGAAGCCCTTTACCTGGAAGCTTATGGGCATTGAGTCTTCTATTCCTCACTGGAAAGAGGAATTTTTTATTGTTGATCTGCCTGAGCCGTTGTGGAGGGCTGGCTTCAATGAAACAATTAAAGATGGGGTTTGGGGTCATCGGAAACCCCTTTCTGACCCGGAGGATGGCTGGTTGAAGACACTGCTTCAATTTGACTTTAGTGTTGATGCCCGAAAAGTGGCCAACGGGTTGCCCGTGGAACGGTGCAAGAAGGGTGAGCATTTGACCTTTTTCCTTGGCGTTGTCACGAAGTACTAACGCTAATGTTTTGTAACTGTGCAGTGCCTCCGCCTGGTTAGGAACCCGAGTATTTTCGGAGGAAAAGGAAACAGGAGGCGAAAAAGAAAGTTGCCGCTTAAGCTAGGGCTGCTGCTGCCGCTGCTGCTAACGCCGAGGAAGGGGAGGCCACTGCTACCGCTAACGTTACGGGCACTCGGGTTGTAAGAAAGAAAAGGCCTAGGAAAGCACGCGCTGCTCAACCCGTTTCGTCCCAAACTGTTGTTTCTTCAGAGGCTACGGTTGATCCGATTCCTGTTGGAATTCCTCTTGTATCCTCAACTACTCAGGTGTGTATTTTTCTTCTTTTTAAAACTTTGTTTTTCTTTTTGCGCGATTTCCTTATCACGTTCTGCGTTATTTAGGAAGTCGTTGCTGCTTCCGCCCCCTCCACCTCCCAGGGAGATATGGCTATCGCAGATGTCCTTCGCGAGCATCAGAAGAAGGCTCGCTATGAGCTTCAGAATAGCCCTTCTTCCGCGGCCGCCAACCGTACTTCTAGCGTTCTTGGGGGCGAGGGCGCGTCTGCTGATCAATCTGAACATGTTGATTTTGGCGGTCAGCCCCATGTGCCTCCTGGTTCTCCAATCCATTCTGCTCACACCCCAACGGGCTATGATTTCGATGCCCTTAATCTTGAGGTGCCTGGAGGAAATGAGGTCTCAGTGCCTAACGTGGAAGGTTCCACCGGCCGGCCAGCTTCTCCTGCTGCGTTGTTCTTTGTTCCAATGCCTCATCCAACTATCGCGAGGGGTGGCCCCGCCCCTGTCTTGATGGCTGGTATCTCTCAGTACGAGCCTCCTCTCCTGCCAACTCACCACATCAGCTTACGCTCCATTAGGGACAATATTCTGCAGTTTCCTACCGAAGCTGATAATGATACCATGCTTTCCTCTACCGCTTATCTGATGGCAGAGATTTTGTCCCTTCCGAGAGAGAGGGATGCCTTTGAGGCTCGAAGCAAGCAGGAGCGCATAAATTTCCTTCGCTCTCAGGCGCTTTCTATGCTATGCCATCTTCACTATATGGATGAGGAGAATGCCAGAGTTGTAGCTAACGGGCAAGGAGAGATAAACAGGTTGCTGGAAGAGCGACAGCGTCTCGAAAATGCCCTCAATGCTGCAAACGAAGGTATGGAGGCTGCCCGGGGAGAGGCTACCGCTGTTAAGCAAGAGCTGGAGACCGCTAAGTTGGCTCTGGAATAGGAGAAGCGACAAAGTGCCGATCTGGCCATACGCAGTTTTGAGCAATCGCTCCCTCACTTGCCGGTTGTGATATTGTGTCATTTTCCTCTTGTAGTGCAGGGTTTTCAGGAGGGTTTCCTCGTGTGTTTCTGGTAGAGTATCGAGGTTAGCTCGTAACCTTTCTTCGTTAGTTTCTTCTTTGAAATGAGCCACCCGAAGGCTCATCATGCCAATCTCGACCGGTGTGACAGCCTCGGTTCCGAATGCTAACGCGAACGGGGTCTCTCCCGTGCTGGCCTTGACAGTCATGCGGTAGGCCCATAGTACATATGGCAATTCGTCTGGCCATTTCTTCTTGGAACCGTCCAGGTTTCTTTTGATGCCACTGAGGATGCTGCGGTTGGTTACTTCCGCCTGGCCATTGGTTTGGGGATGCGCCACAGAGGAGAATCTTTGCTCGATCTGGAACTCTGCACATCGATCCCTGAAGAACTGGCTTGTGAATTGTGTCCCATTGTCGCTAACTAACACGCGTGGTACTCCAAATCGCATGATGACTTGGTGTTTGAAGAAACGCCAGATTTTTTCGGTGGTGATGGTAGCTAACGCCTCAGCTTCGGCTCACTTTGTGAAGTAGTCTACCGCTACGACCACAAATTTTAATTGAGATCTGGCCTTGGGAAACGGGCCCAGGATGTCAATCCCCCATTTTGCAAACGGGCACGGAGCAACTATTTCTGAAATTGGCACAGCCGGCTTTCGAGGGATCTTAGCGTATTCCTGGCATTTCTGACAGGTTTTCACAAAGTTATGACAATCTAGTCGAATGGTGGGCCAGTAAAATCCTGACCGGAAGACTTGGGCTGCCAGAGTATCGCTAGCGATGTGCATGCCACATATCCCTTTGTGAATTTCACGTAACACGTGTAAGCCATCTTGCTCCGTTATGCATTTAGCGGCCGGATGGGAGAAACATCTCCGTATTAACTCTCCGTTATAATATGTGCATCGTGCTGCCCATTTTAGGACTTTCCTTCTCTCTGTATGGTCTCCCGGTAGTTTATCATGTTTCAGATATTCTATCACTGGGATCCTCCAATCATTTTCCATTTCTTCCACACAGAGCGATGCCTGTTCTTCCATGAAAGAAGGTGTAGGCAGTTCTCCATAGCGTACGTCACTGGGTATTGAGGCTTCCGGATTGGCTGCCATCTTGGCGAGGCTATCAGCCTCTTCATTATTTTCTCTAGGAATGTGCTCAAAGGTGACCAGAGTACCTTTTTCCTGTATCTCTGACAGCTCACGCTTCACTTTGGCCAAGTATTGGGCCATGATGGGTTCTCTGGCTTGGGAGTTCCCCAGAACCTGATCCATTATTAGCTTGGAATCTCCTCGGATCTTTAAACGTGTTCTGCCTTCCTTCTCCACACCGGGAGTGGCTTCGATGGAGAAACTGTTTCCGATTCTGAGTCCTGCCAGCAGCGCTTCGTATTCAGCCACATTGTTGGACAATGGCTGCAGGATTCTGATGGCGTATCGCATCTCTAGGCCGTTTGGTCCAACTAAGAAAACTCCTGCGCCTGCTAATTCTTGATTTTTTGCTCCATCTACGTGGATGACCCACGTGTCTGCATATGTCTCCGGAGACGGTAGGCATGAACTTTCTGCTTCTTCCTCCGGCAGATCTATTTTTGCGTCCTTTGTGAACGTGCACTCAGCTATGAAGTCAGCTAACGCTTGGGCTTTAACGGCCGATCTAGCTTTGTATTGCAGCCCGTATTGTTCGAGCTCGATAGCCCAAATTAGCATTCTTCCTGAAGATTCAGGTTTTCTGAAGATTCTTCTCAACGGCTGATCCGTGAGTACAGTGACGGGGTGGGCTTGGAAGTATCGATCCATCTTTCGCGTGGCCTGTACTAGAGCGAGTGCTATCTTCTCGATAGGAGCGTATCGCAGTTCGGCATCTTTCAATATGTGACTCACGAAGAAAACAGGACGATGCACGTGCCCTTCACTTCGCACAAGGACGGCCCTAACTACCTCGTCAGCTATTCCCAAATATAGATATAGCTCATCGCTGGGCTCGGGCCTTGTCAGCACTAAATCTGATGACAGGTAAGCTTTTAGTCCTGCAAACACTTTCTCACATTCCTCTGTCCACCCGAAAGGAGCCTTGTTTCGGATGACTTTGAAGAAAGGCAAACATCTCTCGCCTTGCTTAGATATGAATCGTCCCAACGCAATGATGCGCCCGGTTAACTTCTGTATCTCTTTGACAGTTCGCGGGGATATCATATCCTGGATGGCTTTTATCTTTGAAGGGTTAGGTTGGATGCCCTTCCGGCTGACCACATAGCCCAAGAATTTTCCCGTTTGGAATGCAAACATGCACTTCCGCGGGTTTAGCTTCATCTTGTACTTTCTCATCACATTGAGAACTTCTTCCAAGTCAGCGAGGTGTTCTCTGAAACTCTGACTTTTGATCAAGATGTCATCCACGTAAGCCTCTACATTTCTCCCGATTTGATTTTCAAAAACTTTGTTTGCCATGCGTTGAAATGTTGCACCGGTATTCTTTAGCCCAAACGGCATTGCGGTATAGCAGTATGTAGCCCTGGGAGTGATGAAGGCAGTTTTTTCTTCGTCCTCTACGGCCATGGGGATTTGATGATATCCGGAATTTGCATCTAGGGAGCTTAGATAAGCATATCCAGCGGTTTGATCGACTAACTGATCTATTCGCGGAAGGGGATAGCAGTCCTTGGGAAAGGCATTATTTAGGTCAGTGAAGTCGATGCACATACGCCAGTCCCCGTTAGGCTTTGGGACTAACACAGGATTAGCTAGCCAGGTCGGGTATTGAACTTCTCGGATGAACCCCGCATCTGTGAGCTTTAGCAACTCCTTTTCGATGGCTGCTATCTTTTCCGATGAAAAATCACGTCGCTTTTGTTGAACGGGCTTGGCGTCAGGACTAACGTTCAGCCGGTGTTCCGCAACCTCCCGAGAGATTCCGGGCATGTCTGCTGGCTTCCACGCAAATTCTCCCTTGCATTTCCTCAACAGCCGGATTAATTGCGCGTTCTCTTCAAGGCTCAGTTTCTCGCTGGCTAAGAGATTCATTTCACTATCCTTACCGATAGGGATCGATACCATCTGATCTAGTGGCTGAGTGCGCTTTTCTTCTTTATCATCGAAAGGGTCGTCTGCCACGCAAACGTAGCGGTCGCAACTCCTTTGAGTCATAAGCAAGTAGCACTCGGCTGCCAGCTTCTGGTCCCCTTTGATTGAGACCACGCCGTCCCATGAGGGATATTTCATCCGCAAGTGTTTTTGAGATATGGCCACTCCAAAACGATTAAGGAATGGTCGCCCCAAAATGGCATTATACGGTAACGTTAGGTCTACGACCAGAAATAATAACTCTTCGGAGCGTTTGGATGTGTCTTCCCGGAAGTACACCGGCAGGGATGTTATTCCGGCTACCGGAATGGGTACTCCATCAATCCCAATAATTGGCCTCGTGCAGGGCGATAGATCACCGTCAGGTCGTTTCATCAAGTTGTACGCTTCCAATGAAAATAGGTTCACTGCGCTCCCGTTATCGACAAGGGTCCTTCTTACCCCGTGACTTCCAATGACGGGCGTTACGACCATCGCGTCATTATGCGGGAAAACAATGCCTTTTTCGTCTTCCTCTGAGAAAGAAAATGGCATTCTGTCTAAGGCACTTATCACCTCGATTTTCGTTTGCGCGCTCTCCCGTTTGCGCTTTTCCCCAGGGTTGGGCGCTTGCGGCATGATTTCCTCGCAATAGGGTGCTCCCCTAGCAATGATATTTATCATAGGCATCTGGTCACTATCGATAGCGAGCGCTTCTCTATTTGGCCCGAGGGGAACTGCGTTAGCCCCTGTGGCGCGCGAGGGCGCTTGCCCCTGATCAGTTGTCTTTCCAGTTGCGTTGTTTCTGGCTCCTTCCCTTGCCTTTGTGGCAAATTCCCCAAGGTAGCCCTCTTCGACCAATCGCTCTATTGCCAGTTTTAGTTCTCTGCATACATCTGTCGAATGTCCCTTGACCTTATGGAATTTGCAGTATGCATTTTCTCTTCCTCCCATGATTACTCCTGGTTTCTTTGTTGGACTATTAGAGGCTTTCAGCTGGCCATTAGAGGCTTTCAGCTGGGTAACGGATGGGCAGATTTCTTTGTTGGACTATTGCTAAGATCTCCGCCCTTAGAAGTATGAGAGATGGGAGGTCAGGATCGTATATCCGGCCTTTTGGCGGGTCCGTTTGCTTCCGTGTGGGGGACCCTCCGGGTCTTCCTTTCGAGAAGTTGCCTCTCTGCCGGCTAGGGGCTTTGGTATTATGTTCTTTCCGTTACCCGTGATCCTCGATGGGTCTAGCGTCAAGGGCATTGCTGTGCAGGACGTTAGGGGCCACATATGGGTCTGTCGGCATGCCTCGGATCCAATCTCTATTTTCCTCCTCTTCCATTCTCGCATAGTTATGTGCTTTCAGCCTTAACGCGTCCAGGGTCATTGGGGGGTCCACCGTTAGTGTGTCTTTCAATTTACTGTATCGGCAGCTGCGTTTCAGGGCCTCAATCGCAAAATCGATAGTGACCCCTGGCGTTAGGGACATTTCAAGATCAAATCGACCTAAAAAGCCGTTCAACGATTCCTGTGGTTTTCGATGGATATCGAACAGTGCAGCTGCTGACTTTCTGATAGGAATAGCCGTGCTAAACCGACTTTTGAATTTTTCTTCCAATTGAGAAAAATTATCGATAGACCCGGCGGGGAGTCCCTCAAACCATAGACGTGCCACTCCTGACAGCGTCATTACGAAGATCTGACACAATGCTGCATCACTGCGCGTTTGGAATTGCACGAAATCCTTCACCTTATTGAGGTGAGAAATGGGATCTTTCATGCCATCATATGATTCTGCGGGGAGTTTCACATGTCGATGGACTCTGTGGTGCCTGACACTGTAACTGAACGGATGGCCAACGTTAGAGTCAGGGACCCCACGAGGCTGATACGGGTATGGAATTTCAGCGTCGTATCTGGGATTCTGAGGGTCATATTCCTGATGTCTCCTAGGAGATCGACTGCGGCTCCTTGGAGTTCGAGCTCATCGACCTCTGCTGCTAGATCTCTCGCTGTATCTAGGAGATGGCTCTCTCACTATATCCCCTCGTCGATCATCCCAGTGCTCTCTATACTCGTCACGCTGGCGGGCTGCTTCGGGGATAGAGATTCCTCCCCTGTATTGTCCAGAATAGTCGGCAGGTCCACGCGTGAATGGTGGGACGTTCATGGGGGCTAAAGGGAAAGGCAAGGAGGACGGGAGTGCCCTAGATTGTCGGGGCGATAAGGGTCGTTCGTTGACAATGGACGGAGTGAAAACTACTTGGGAGGACACACCAGGTCTCGAGGCATGAGGAGTAAATCCAGCAGCCATCTCTGTCAACTGATCCAGTTGAGCTTGGAGAGCTGCTATTGAGTTCGCGAAAGGGTTGTCCGCTTCTCCTATCATAGATCTCCCCGCTTGGGGGGTAGGATGGCTGGTTCCCGCTATATGGGAGAAGGGAGAGCAAATCTGGAATGTAATTTCTTCCGAACTTGACCCAGGAGGAAGATCTAATTCTCCTGCAGTGACGTCCTGCCCTGGGGTGGAGGCGTCGGAGGTAGCGAAGGGAAACAGGCGTCTGCGGGTGTTGTATGGGATGTTGGAAGTTCGGGACAGCGCCGGATCTGACTCTGAGGCCATAATCCTTCTAGCTTCGGGGAGGAGGAGCTTGGTTATTAAGGATGCTCACTTAATAGAACCAATACTCTCAATGAAAGCACCAATTTGATAATAATTTGTCTTCTGCCGAAGGATGTATGGTGGAGCAGCTCCTCTCAGATCAGTGCTCACGGCGGTCCACAGTACCTGCAATGCGCCGGAGGGGTCTCCGGCGGAAACACTCTGATGCTTAAGTCAGTATGTGTACTGAATTTGGCAGAGTTTAGGCCAGTAAAGTATGCTTACCTGCCTCCTTTGTGGGGGAGGTATTTATAGAAGAATGGGGTGTTCCCGCCCGTGTAAACGAGTATGGAGCTATCGCTCGCGTTAGGGTCTGTGGTTCGCCCTTATCGTGACACGCTACCTTGGCGGTAGGTGTATAGGTAGATATTGCCACGGTAGGATAATGGCCGGAGCGTTCTTCCTGACGCGTGGTTTCCCTTGGGGGGTGAGATAACTCCTTGAGCCATCCAAGAGGTCCGTGAGAGGAGCCGGTAGGGCATCGTTAGCCCTCATAGCGTTAGCCTTTGGGGAAGGCAGCAACCTTGTCCCTACCGCGGCGGTGCGAAACAGTAGCTATGTCCTTTCCCACTGGGTGATAGACGAAAGTACCCCTGCTTTTAGGTGAATTGTTATCATTATCGAACGTGTGCAACTGGACCACCACCATGCTTCCGGATGTCTCTCCGTAATTACTCCTTTTAAGAAAATAAAAAATAAAAAATAACAATAAAAATAATGTGTGCACATTTTCTTACGAAAATATTTTTGTAAGGACTCACGTTTCCCTTTGTTAAATATCAATATATGCAATTTTTGTTTTAAACATCTCTTCTTTTTCGCATTTTATTTTCAGGATGAATATTAGTTTGGATTGTCTTGATAAAACCTATGTCTTTACTGGCGAAAAAATTGTCGCCGCAACCGAAGACGAGGTCAAAATCCCCTGCGAATTGGCCCATTTACTGGAAAGTTTGGAAAAGGAAATAACCCCTCATCGGGAGGAATTGGAAGAAGTAAATTTGGGGGCAAGCAATGAGAATCAGAAGTTGGTTAAGATCGGAACTACCCTGGATACGATTCAGAGAGAGGTTGATTTCCCTCCTCAAAAACTACTCGGACATGTTCGCATGGTCATACGCAGATATGCCAGGTATTCGAAAGGTTGAGACAATTTCAGCTACGGCTAAACCCATCTATGTGTGCCTTTGGAGTGACCTCCGGAAAGTTGTTAGGATTCATCATTAGCAACAAAGGCATAGAAGTGGATCTTGATAAGATAAAGACAATTCAAGAGCTACCCGTTCCCATCACAGAAAAAGAAGTACGAAGCTTCTTAGGATGCATCAACTACATCGCTCGCTTTATCCGCTAGTTAACACTTACCTGCGAACCGATGTTCAAAATGTTAAGAAAATACGGAGATGCAGAATGGGATGAAGATTGCCAGAAAGCCTTTGAGAAAATCAAGACATATCTGCAAAGCCCACCTGTACTAGTTCCCCCGGCGCCAGGATGTCCCTTGCTCATGTATATGACAGTTACGGCTAGTGCCATGGGTTACGTTTTGGGACAGCACAATGAGTCAGGGAGGCGTGAACAAGCCATCTACTATCTCAGCAAAAAATTCAACGAATGCGAAATGCGCTACTCCATATTGGAACGAACTTGTTGCGCCCTAAGGCTCCGACAGTACATGTTGTATTACACGACATGGTTAATCTCCCGCATGGATCCCCTGAAGTACATCTCCAAGAAGCCGTATCTGTCAAGTCGCATTTGTAGATGGCAAGTCTTATTGGCTGAGCACGAGATCATATATGTAACGCGGAAGGTGGTTAAGGCAAGCACTCTCGCCGATCACTTGGCTGATCATGCCTTGGATGAATATGAGTCATTGAGTTTCGACTTCCCGGATGAGGACATCATGTTGATTAATGACGAGATCACAGAAGATCTTAGAGAAGATGATTGGTGGACCATGTTCTTCGACGGTGCGGTGAACCTCTCATGCAAGGGGGTAGGAGTCGTAGTCATAGCCCCAGATGGTCGTCAATTCCCCATAGCGTGTAAGTTGAACTTCCCATGCACCAACAACATCGCCGAGTACGAGGCATGCATCAACGGTCTAACGGCAGCAATCGACTTAGAAGTAAAAAAGCTCAAAATCTTCGGCGATTCAGCCCTTGTCATCTACCAACCCCATGATTTATGGAAGACATGGGATTCCAAGCTCATCCCTTATTAGAGGTTACTCACCCAACTCATGAGGGAATTCGAAGAAACCAAATTCGACCAAGTCGATAGAGAAAAGAACCGCTTCATAGACGCGTTAGCCACGTTGGCCTCGATGTTCAAATTAGAATGCGGAGTAATGCTTCGACCATTGAGAGTAGAAGTAAAGGAAACACCGGCATGTTGTGTCACCTTGGAAGAAGAACCGGATAGGAAGCCATGGTTCCACGACTTAGTACGATTTATCAGAAATCGGGAGTATCCACCGAGGGCAAGCCGAGTTAGCAGAAGGACCCTCCAACGCTTGGCTTTAGACTTCTACCTCGATGGTGAGGTTTTGTATAAAAGGAGAGCTAATGGAGCTTTACTTTGTTGCATCACCATGGTTGAGGCCAAGAAAATCATAACGGAGATCCACGAAGGGGTTTGTTCCACACACGTAAGTGGGTATATGATGACAAGACAAATAATGAGACAAGGTTATTTTTAGCTCACCGTTGAACGAGATTGCATCGACTACTTCCGAAAATACCACAAATGTCAGATTTATGCGGACCATCTCCATATCCCTCCGACCCCTCTCTTCAACATGACATCGCCTTGGCCTTTCGCGATGTGGGGAATCGACATCATCGGCTAAATTCATCTGAAAGCCTCTAATGGCCATCGCTTCATCCTCGTGGCAATCGATTACTTCACCAAGTGGGTGGAAGTCGCCTCTTACTCCAACATCACCCAGAAAACAACCATGCGATTCATTGAGAAGAACATCATTTGCCACTATGGGGTCCCGGAAACGATCATCACAGACAACAGCACTAATCTGAACAGAAAAATGATTGACGGTCTTTGCCAATGTTGGAAGGTGAAGCACCGAAACTCATCACCATATCGTCCAAAAATGAATGGCGCAGTTAAAGCGGCAAACAAAAACTTAAAGAAAATCATCCAAAAAATGGTGGTCACTCACAGAGACTGGCATGACATGCTTCCCTTCGCATTGCATGCTTACCGGATAGCAACTCGTACGTCCACATGGGCAACTCCCTACTCTTTAGTCTATGGCATGGAAGTTGTAATTCCTCTTGAGGTAGAAATCCCTTCCCTCAGAATCCTGGCAGAATCAGAAGTAGAAGAATCAGATTGGGCAAGGGTGAGGTACGAGCAGTTAAACCTCATTCCTGAGAAACGCTTGGCCGCTATCTGTCATGCGCAATTGTATCAGCAAAGGATAGCCAACGCTTATAACAAGAAAGTGTGACCTCGCAAGTTCAAGACCGGGGATTTATTGTTGAAAAAGATTCTCCCTCATCAGGAGGCTAGTCAAGGAAAGTGGCCCCCGAAGTACGAGGGTTCGTATTTAGTTAAAAGTGCATTCTCGTGGGGTGCCCTAATGCTAACCAATATGGATGGGGATGACCTGCCAAGACTAGTAAATATCGATGCCGTCAAGATGTATTTTGCCTAAGGGTTCGCAGACCGTGCATCTCGTCAAATCAAAGACATAGAGTTTTATCATGACAATACCACCCAAATGTTTATTCAGAATTAATAAAATGAGTTTTTCAGGAAATACTTGTTATTTAAAGCTTTTTTCTTAAACTTGTGAGATGACAAAAGGAGGCATGGTATTGGCGGCTCCCAAGGAGTGGTTCGAGACACAAGATGCAACGTTTAGACTAACTCCACTAATCAATCTTAAGTTTTGCAGGAACATAATGTCTCACACCTCATCTCATCATTGCGATAAGACCAAGGAATCCCCCTCGTAGAAGCTCCTGAATTTCCGCAGCAGGCCGCCTTAAAGAACAAATCCAGAACGATTTTAAAAACCAGTCACTATCTAAATTGAAAAATTATTTTTCCTCGCAGTACTACCAGCACATCCTACAACCAGTCTCAAAGGACCGAATGCATAAAGGGAGATCACCCCGCAAAGCTATCATCCGATCATCGAGAGGATTGTCTGAACCTGTAACACTATTCAAGAACTTAAGGGTCATCCATCGACAATCCGTGGGGCACCGTCAGAATTTTGCAGCAATACCATTATCTAGTTTGAGCGAGGACTGAATGCTGGACCAAAGTCACAAAGCCTATCCTATGTCGGCCGAGCTATCGAAATGCTAGTGGCATGAGTTTCCATCTCCATTCGCCTATTCGGAGGAGTTCACCATCAAGACGTTGCGATCGCCAATGCGCCTTTTGCAGGCAGAACTCCTAGAGAAGAAGCACGACGAAAAGTTGTCCTCCCAGGACCACAATCAACATACTTAATGCGGTCTTATTCAAGAAGTTTCTCAACGTCCGCACCATGATCAACATGATGAAGATCAATCCTTTAATTTGTGGACCACTAACTGCTGACTGACGGTGAACGCATTCACTTGTTTTATCCACAATCTCTTGCTGCAAAAAGTGTCAGAACTCCTCTCTGAAGAGGGACAGCCGGACTACAATTAGCACCCGCACTTAGACGGGAATTGCGGCAAAGCTATCATCAACCAACATCTGATGCAAGTCACGCTGTGGCGACCTACGGATGGCCCGTCCAAAAGGGAGAGCTTAAAACTTATCAATCGCATTACTCTTTCTAAAAATCGCCTTTCATTTACTCCTCATTCTTCTCTCCTCGTTTTTTCAGGAACTGGATCACCCCATTATTGCCTACATGAGACTCGTAGAAGACGCCCTTGCAGCCCCGCTGCACATTTCGGGGACAAAATATTTTCCCCTTATCCTAGAGCAATCACAGAGCAAATCAGCGAAAGTCCAGCAATGGCCAGTAAGTAAATGAACAAAAAATGCGGATCTCATCGTCACTCAGACCTAGACCTGCGGTTCCTGCAAAGCATCTGAAAAAGAAACTAATCAATCAGCCTCTAAGCAAAGCATTCCTAAATTGGGACCACGCCGTAGGCACCCTCGAAAAGCCGGGCTGAGGAAAGGGAGAATCCAAAACTTATGTCATTTCTGTTTTCAAATCGGCTTTCCTTTTCTACTCTGTTGTCCCCTCTTTTTTTCACAGGGACTTGAATCACGCCATTGTCGTCCGCATAAAGCTCGTGGAAGACGCCCTCGCAGCCCCGCTGCACATTTCAGAGGAGTCTATCTTTCTTCCCCCTTATTAAAATTCATTTTCGTTCCTGCTAACTTTGTTAGCTTTAATTTGCGTACAGTCGTCTGGCCCACTGATTACATTGCATTTCATCATGTTTTTACTATCCATTTACTTATTATTTTGGCAGTAAACCTACTGATTTATCCTTGTATTTCCCATATCTTAGCAGTTCTGGTCTGGAGGCAATTTATAGAAGAATATGACTTGTGGAGCACTGAAGCTATTTTCCCGAGTCTTGGCCTAGCTCCTTCGCATTCAACGTGTCGCACCACCAGATCATCTTGGCCAAGACTCCGGCAAAGACTCATCCGCGAAAGAGCAATCATGAGCAGTAGCGTTGGGCCTTGCGAGCTGGCAAATCACAGTTGTCCAGCGAGAAAGAGAAGGATCAAGAAGATATTTATTTAAGAATTCTATCAAGGATCTCCTTCCATCTTTATATATTTTAAATTCCTATTTTTATTCAAAACAAATCAGGATAATATTTAGGAGATTATTTAGGAGATTGAGTTGGAGAAGGACAGAGGAGTTTTAGCTTACTTATAGCTCAACTTGTCCTCCTCTTCGGAGACTCTCTTCTCACGCTCTCTTCTTCTTCCCCAATTCGACATTGATATACTTTTGCTCCGGGATTTAATTCTTTGAATCCACGGATTTATTTTATTTATGCAAGCAAGTATTTTTATAATTCATTCATGAGTACATCTAGCTAATCACCATTCTTAGTAAGAGCTTGAGGGCTATGTTTCTTATATTTCGTGAGATCTAATTACTCTTAATAATCTCTATTTTTGTAATTATTTATTTTCTGGTTTCTTTACTTCCTTGTTTAAGTTTAGAACTGACAATTCAGATTTTATCTTGGGAGACCCAGTTAAATGAATAATACAACTCAGACCCGATTGACAACCGTGGGCCTCGACTGACAACCGAGGGTAAACTTGAGTGGGGCGTTGTCTTATCCACAGCAGCACTGCAAATATAGAGATGAACACCATTGAATCAATGATCGAATCATAAGAACATAGCCTGTTCATGCTCTTACCGGGAACCTCCTTTTTACTGTTTCCAATCTTGACCCCCTGTCTTGGCCAAACCTTTGACCAAGACTGTTTTGAACTATTTAATTGCTTTTGCTTTTGTTTTAATTTTCAGAATCAACCAACCAAACTCAGTGATGAGGAAGTCAACCAAGAACTACAAATCCCCCGAAGTCTCTGTGGACGATCCTCTTACCACCATCTACAAGTTCCTTGTGGACAAGTGATAAGTTGTATTTCTACCCCTTTTTCATATCTATTATACACTTATATTTGACATGCTCGACACGTGATCACCCACTGTGGGAAACCCTTTAGATTTTTGTTGGACTCTTGCAAATAGGTCGTCCCCCGCGTCCTAGCTTTAAACTATCAATCAATCAAAAAATCTTTTTTAGCCCGGCTAAAATAAAAATCCATACTACTCTCATAGCATATTCATGCATTTCATAGGTTGAGGATGTTCAATCCCTCTGTTAAGTAAGGCATCCATCAAAATTACATATCATACATGATCTTACTTGTTTGCTCTTATATCCACGATTTGCTCAGACGTAAGCAGTCACAGACAAATCCCAGTAAGCATTTTCGAGTCATCACGCCTTATCTTTTCATGAGTGTAAGTGCCTGACTAAGTGCTAGTTGAATTCGCATAATATCCAGGGTACATGAGCCATTAGATATGGGACTTTTACGATTTTCTCCATTTTTCCATTTTTCCATTTTTCCCTTTTCCCACCACATGTGCCATCACTCCTAAAAAATAAAAAAAATAAAAAAAAACCCTTCACTATCACTCATACCCCGAGAGCCAAGGAGCAGTGTCAGCTAAGATTGCTAGCCGGAGGTAAAAAGCACGCCAAGTTTAAGTTCACGATAAAAGAGACGGAAAAAGTCACCAAAGGATCACTAAGAACCATCGCTGGAGAGAGGCAAAAAAACCCAAAGATGAAGGCCGAGGCCTTAAGGCAGAACTGGAAGAGATCGAGACAAAGGTTGTACTTGCTCTGCTCTCTGATGCATTTCATATCAAAAAAAAAAACAAAAGAGAAAAAAAAGGGAAAAGAAAAAAGAAAAGAAAAAGAGAGAAATGCTCAGAGGCGTTCAAAGAACACAACAATCGAAAAACAGAAGCAAGCACAGCCTAGGGACAACTAAAATCAAGAAATCTCGAGGAAAATATTCCCCAATGAAGACTCGAGAAAAAGGGCCAGGGCCAACTCAAGCAGTAAATCTCGAAAAGAACAACGACGACATTCCCAGTGAAGACTCGAGAAGAAAAATGGCCCAGAACCAACTCAAGAAATCTCGAAGGAAACATTCCCTAGTAAAGACTCGAGAAAAGGGCCCATGGCCAACGGGAAAACAACAGTCCCAGCAAGGATCCAAGAACTCATGCACTCTGTCGAGAAAGCACCCCCAGCAAAAAACGAAAGAACTCGCGCGCCTTGCTCTCGTCAGGGACAATCGACAAGCGTTACTCATCAAAAACCTTCAAACCCTTCAGAAAAGCACATCTTTATTAAAACAAGCTTCTTTCCAGGCATTTCATATCCCTTCATTATTTTCCGTGAAAGTCCCATCGATTATTAGAATGCCCATGCATGTGCATCTTCATTTGAAGTCTATTCACTCGGATTGACATTGCGAATTTGAAATTATGTACCATGTTAGTTGCATCTTTATGAGCGTAAAACACTTAACCTTGTTTCAGAGCATGAGTGCAAACACTAATATTAGGTGAGGATTGCTTACGGCTACAAATTGTAGGAAAGTCTTGTCCTTAGGGTCGTTACCTCCTGAACAGGATGCAGATGCACTCTAGGTTCGTATCAAGGCTGCTGGTAACAAAAGTGAACAACTTCCTTCCTTAGAGTGATTAAACATCCTCAGCTTTATATTTCCTCCTCCCAGAGTGATCATTTGTATTTTTCGCCTCCTAGAGTGACAGCATCTACGTTTCATCCTCCTAAAGTGACGATTAGTTTATTTCTGCACCTCGCGTCTTACCCTACGGGATTTATGTCATTTAAATTTCCGTATTTTTAAATTTCCTCCTCCTAGAGTGATAGCTTTATATTTCCTCCTCCCAGAGTGACAGCATCAGCATTTTTCTTCTCCTAGAGCGACATCATTCACATTTCCTCCCCCTAGAGTGACCTTAGTTTAATTTCCGCATTTCACGTCTTCTCCTACGGGATTGACGTCGTTTACATTTTCGTACTGTATTTCCTCCTCCCAGAGTGACAGCATCTGCATTTTTCTCCTCCCAGAGTGACATCATTTGCATTTCCTCCTCTAGAGTGACCTTAATTTAATTTCCGCATTTCACATCTTCTCCTATAGGATTGACGCCGTTTACATTTTCGTACTGCATTTCCTCCTCCCAGAGTGACAGCATCTGCATTTTCCTCCTCCCAGAGTGACATCATTTGCATTTACCTCCTCCCAAAGTGACAACATTACATTTCCCCCTCCTAGAGTGACATCAGTTACATTTTCGTCCCAGAGTGATATCGTTACATTTCAAAACATCGTTACATCTTCCTACTATAATAACACCTTTTTGCATTTACACCCCCAGTGGAGTCGTCATTTACCTTTCCATAATTCACTTTTTGTTCCTGTCAAGGAAGTCGTCATTAAACAATTCTACAATTTATGTTTCCCTTAATATCCGTATAGATCTAAATTTACATCTTTGCAGGACGTCCGATCAAAACTCGATTCACGCAATGGCTTCCAAACCTATCTCCTCCCAGAGTGACATCAACAGATTACCTCCTCCCAGAGTGGCAGCATCAATTCCCTCATCACAGAATAACACCCTCAAAAACATACCTCCTCCTAGAGTGACATCGACGATTATCTCCTCCCAGAGCGACAGCATCAAAATTATCCCATCAGATTGACATCCCCGAATATATCTCCTCCCAAAGTGACATCAATGAATGACATCATCAAATTATATCTCCTCCCAGAGTGACATCAACAATTACTTCCTCCCAGAGTGACATCTACGACTTATCTCCTCCTAGAGTGACATCAACAATTACTTCCTCCCATTTTTTTTTTCTAGATCGCGCCACCTCTTTTTATTTCATAAAATTAATTTCCTAGTATTTTTCCCGTTCGAACCTTCCTTATTCACAAATGATTTTTTTATCAAGGCTCAGGATGAACTTTTGTTGCACACTGTATATAAATTCGCTCGTCTTATTTTTCTCTACATGCTGACACTTTCGGCATGAGTTTTTGAAATATTTGGTCGCAAAGATGGCTCGAAGCCATTTAAATAAATTAAACAAAAACTCTTGATCATCACTGTAGATCTAGTTGACCAAGGAAAGTCAACCCGATCAACGGCTCACAAATTATGAATGCATGGTACACATGCACAGTGGTGACGAGCAGCAGCGGAGCAAGCCACCGAGCTGCTTGCTCCCATCCCCTCCCCATCGCATCCACCGCGTCCTATCCCGTCCGCCATCATCACCTAGCCATGCCAACCCAACGACGTAGCTCCGCCAGCGCACGAGCTGCCCCTCTATGCGCAGCGCAGTGCCTCAACCTCGCTCGCCGAAAAGCCTATAAATACGAGGCCCTCTCCCTCAGTTTTCAACACGAATTCACCAAGAGCTACCTTACTCCTTCTCCCTCTTAACCGACTGCTCATTTAGAGCGTTAGTTGCCACCAGTGGCGGATCCAGGAATTATTTTTTTGAGTATTTTAAAGGGAAAGCAAGCGAGCTGAACGAAAAATTGGAAAAATGCTTAAGAGTATTTATATCTGTCACTAAATAACAAATATTCAAATAAACTTAAAAAAAGGATAAATAAAAAGACAATATAGAAAAAAAATTAATTATACATTAGAGTTCATACAATATACGTAGTTTTTACAATTGTTCTCTACGAGTTTTCATTTTTTGATATCCTTGTATGATTCTCTCATTCTCTACACTATCAAAAATATATTTTTCAACATAAGTAATCAAACAATCATTTAACATATTATCTCCCATACGGTTCTGCAATCGAGTCTTCACAATGCTCATATAAGAAAAAGTTCTTTCCACTGTTGTAGTTGCAACCAGTAAAATCAAAGCTAGCTTCAATAGTAAATACACCAATGGATAGACAATATACTTTCTTCTTTCAACTAACTTTTCAGAAAGATCATTAATCGCTTTCAAATTTGAAAATTCAACATCCGACCACATATCCAAAATATAATTCTCAAGTTGATTATCAAGAGCAAGAACATCAATTGTAGAAAACTCATTAGGATAAAATTGAGCCAATTGAAGCAATTTCTCCTTATTGAAAGCAACAAAGGAGTCTCTTGGATTTAAACATGCCACGCAAAGGAGTAATTCACTATTCCTCTCATCAAATCGATTATTGATCTCATGAAGTTGCATATCAATGACTTGATAAAATAAATCAACTTGATAATGATGTAGATTGGAAATTTGCTCACCTTTCCGCCTTGATCTACCTTGGGCAACAAACATATCACTCATAGTTGGAAGATTTATATTATGTTTGCCATAAAATGAAGATACTTCATTAAGTAATAACATCCAACCTTCATCCCTCATTGACTGCAGTCTCAACTTAGATATTTTGAGTAAATCTAAAGCATTTACTATGTCTTGATCTTTTCTCTGAAGTGCTTGAGAGAATTCATTAGTAATTCTTAATATATTCTTCATCAAATGCAAAAAAAAAATATAAATTCAAAATATTGTACCGTATTCAATAATGCACATGCTTCTCCTTTTTTATCTACGTTTAAGCCATCTTCCTATATCATTTCAAGCACATCAATTACTGAAGAGAATAAATCGATTAAGCTGAGCAGTGTACCATAATGTGAACCCCATCGAGTATCTCCTGTTCTTTTAATGCTCCTCTCTTGATTTAAACCTTTTCCACTACATATTTCACCATTTTGTAATCCTTCGACCACATGATCTTTTTGCTTCTCTCGAAGGGCATCTTGTCTTTTACATGAAGATCCAACCATATTGCACACATTAGCAACCATATTAAAAAAAGACGAAATTGTAACTTGTTTTTTTGCAACAATAACAAGTGCAAGTTGAAGTTGGTGTGCAAAACAATGAACATAAAATGCACATGAATTCTCCTTCAAGATCAAACTTTTAAGACCATTGAATTCTCCTTGCATGTTGCTCGCTCCATCATAACCTTGCCCACGTACCTTTGACAAGCTCAAGTTATGTTTAGCAAATAAAAACTCCAAGGCTTTCTTAGGAGAGCAAGCACGTGTGTCAGTAACATGAACAAGACTAAGAAAACGTTCAATAATTTCCCCTTCTTATTCACATACCGCAAAACAACACCCATTTTCTCTTTGATTGATATGTCACGACATTCATCAATTAAAATAGCAAAAAAGTCATCTCCAATATCCTCAAGAATAATATTAGTAGTCTCACTAGATGCAACACTAATAATTTCTTTTTGGATACTCGGTGCTACCAACTTAAGATTTCCACGAGCTTGACTCAAAATATTTCTAATGGTCTCATTGTGGTTAGCAAGGAACTGTAAAAGCTCAAGAAAATTTCCTTTATTAATTGAATCTTCAGACTCATCATGACCACGAAAATCTAGTCCCTGACGAAGTAGAAACCGAATACAATCAACTACTGCAGTCAACTGAATCCGATAATCTTATTTTATTTGACTAGATTGTTGAGAAAGAGCCACTTTAATATGTTGCTTTTGATGCATCAATGCTTCACATTTTCTCCAAGCATTATTATGACTACTATTAACACCACCAATATGTTTCTGTAATCGTCCCTTCATGTCTTTCCAATTGTTAAAGCCAGTAGAAATAAAAACACCACTCCCTCCTTGGTCGCCATTCTCTAAACCCATCAAATAACAACATAAATAAAAAACTGCATCTTTGGACGAACTATACTCCAACCAATTACCAAATTCATCATACCATTTAGGATTAAAACGTCGTTGAATACTTCCAATTAATGTTTTAGGAAACTCTATGTCTCGTGGTTGACAAGGACCTTTCAACATATAAGCTCTACGAATTTGATCCCGGTCATTAGGATGGTATGCTAAAATTTGTGGTAGCATGCCTGGATCAGCAGGAAGCTTTTTCAAATCAACTTCTAAAAATCTCTTCGACTTCTTCGCAAGTCGTTCTTCACTTTCATTTAGACCAACATTTGATGATATCGATGGTACTTGAGTAGATGGTTTAATCAAATATTTGTCCATATCTGCAAAAAAAATATTAATATTATACAATTAGCATATTTGTTCATATCTGCTGAAAAAATATTGCATAAATTGAAAAGCATTGCAAAATACCGATTAATTTGAGAGGCTGAGAAGGCATGACGAGCAAAGGCTGAGCGGAGCGGAGGAAGCGACCAATTAATTTGGAGATTTAGGGTTTTCAATTTTCTGATTTGGGGTGGGTTGCGTTAATTAATTTGGGTTGGGCTTAGCATTAATTTTTTTTTTTACTGGAGAGAAAAGAAAAGATATGTCAAAAGTGGGATTTGAACCCACGCCCTCTTGGTGGGGGGGAAGAAAGCCTGGCACCTTAGACCACTCAGCCATCCTAACATTGGAGTAAATTATTATGTTCATTCAACTAAATAAATTTTTTTTATTGGGCCAGCCCACCCTGGCCCTAGGCTGGATCCGCCACTGGTTGCCACAGTTTCAAGCTTTGTTGGTAAGCCTTTTTTGCTTTTTTCGGGCCATTTTCGGCTTTAATTTTTAGGATGAGGTTTTGATCACATAAATTGCTTGTTTTTATGCCATTAAATCCTACATATGCTATAGATTAAATACATGTTTTTAGTTTGCTTAATTGTTAGGTAAATTTTGTGAATTAATTATTTTTCATTAATTACCATTTTTGTCATTTTTTCAAAATTAAATTCGGTACGATTTAAACTGAGAGTCGAGGTTCGTACGGTCGGGAAGCCGTCAAGGAGATGAGCATCTTGGTATGAATATTTTTTGGTTCCGACCACGGGTGGCCGAACCTTGGTCGCCGGCAGTAGCGCCGGTGACACAAGGAAGAGGATGAATAGTATGGGCTTAGCCCCTCATCATTTTTTTAATTTCCTTAGGCCAGGAACTATTCCTGGCCCATTCTTTTAATTTCCAAGTTGGGCCCCACTGCCTTGGGCCCAGCCTAAAGGGCCCTACCAGCGTTTTTTTTTGTCGATTTCTTTTTCGTGTCATAATTATTCATGTGTCGTTTTGTTATAAATATTTATTTATTTGACTAATTGTTTATTTATTTGTATGCATGACTAGTTAACTTTATTTTCGTAAACTACTTTATTTTCCATAAATCATGAAATGTTTAATTTTTGCAAAATATCAACTGTTTAAATTTCCGCAATTTACTTTCCGCAATTTAAAATTCAATCATTTAATTTACCGCCTATATGGTCGGTCGCACTTTACATTTCTGCAAATTATCAATTGTTTAAAATTTCTGCAAATCATCAACTACTTAAAATTTCTGTAAATCATCAACTGCTTAAATTTTCTACAAATCATCAAATCTTTAATTTTTCACAATTATCATCATTTAAATTTTTGTATGCATCAAATCATCATTTAAATTTCTCGCACTCGTCAAATTATCATTTAAATTTTCCTGCACTTATCAAATCATCATTTAAATTTTCGTATGCATCAAATCATCATTTAAATTTTCGTACGCGTCAAAATCATTGTTTAATTTTTCATATATATCAACTGTTTACTTAAATTCTCGCATGCATAAACTGCTCATTTATTTTTCAAGCTATCACTAACACTCTCATTTTGTAGGTAAAATTTAAGCTTCGCTCGAAAGTACGCCTTTCTTTCCCTTTTATTTATTCAATACTTTCCGTAAATATTAATCGTATGCATGATATATAGAATTGCTAGAATTAAAATCAATCCATATGAACAACTTGTTTAAAGACTTGCTTAAAATGCCATGTTCATTTGATTTTAAATTCTATTTATATTGACTGCATGTATTTGGTGGCTTCGATCCCACATCGGCTCATCATTTTCAAAATACTTCTCATGCAAATCTGTTGTACTTTGTTAGCTATCCATGATTGAATCACGTAGTAATCAGATTTAATCATGCATGGCCCGATGATGAAAAAGAGGGCGCTCATTTAGTCTTACGTAAAATTCAGTCCCATCACGCTATGGTCAGGAATAATCGATCGGTCTTGAAAATGGTAACTCCGTCCGAAAAGATTTTTAAAACGATAACCTCGTCCAACGATTGATTATTCCCGAACGGTCCCTACGGAAAAGACTAAAGTGACGATTCCTCTAAGGACCCCCTTTTAAAACACATTTTTATCAAACATCTTTTAAACACCTGTCTTATCTACCGGTAACCATTTTCAGATGTTACTCGGGTGTCTAACACCTTCTCGAGTCCATAATATGACCCCGAACCTTTGTTCTTGCGTTTAGACCCTCTTTTTTTGTGCCTTTAGTTTTTTATTTTTTTATTTTTATTTTTATTTTTTATGCCATGTGATAGAACGCTAAATTGTCATCCTTTCATCATCCTTTTACGTCTGTTTTGGGATGATGATACTGCTAAATGATGGCTTTTCTCTCCTTTTCCACAGATATGCTGCTGAGAAGCAGAATTATTCAAAAGGAGTTAGAAGAGCCTATATCAGAGCTGTTTTGGTGGTCAAAGAACAATTTTATCCCAGACCTGGGATAAGGCAAGAAACTGAAAGCGTTGACTAGAGTCAACTGACTTAATAAAGCCATTTGGGCCGCAAGATTGATTCGTGGGCCGCGAGCTAAACCCTGAAATTGAGTTGCCGTCTTCCAGAAGGAAAGAAGTTCTTATGTGCTTAGAACTCCTTGTCGATTTGCACACTGATTCTCTCTTTTGTATTTTAAACAATTCCACAAGATTAGATTTTTATCTTCTCTTCGTCTTTTGAATTTTGAACAAGAGTTAGGTTTTGTTTATAAGCTGCCACTAAGGAGAAAAGGTCGGTCTCTCTTCTTCCTCGATTTTCCATTTCCACCATTGTTGCAGCTTTACCTTCCTCTTCACTTCAATACAATTCTGATTTCTTTTCTATTCTGTTATTTATTATTATTATTCATATTATGTCTGTTATAGGCTAAACGCCTTCTTCTTAGTAAGGATTCAAAGCCATGATTCCTAGGTTGTGAGATCAAATCGCACTTCACACACTCTATACTTATATTCTTATCCTTCTTGTTAGCATGATAACTTGTCCTTGTTCTTAGTAAAGTCTGATCAACTTCACTTAAGATTTGGAACGATTACAGTCTTTTCTAGCGGCTTTGGAGTCTACATTGCTAAGAGAAATACGAAGGCAACTAACTGGTGACGGCTAGAAGAAGGATCAGATCTGGTTTATAGGATAGACACGATTCTTTATCCCAGGCTTGGGATTAGGTCTTTCCTTGTGTCTATCAATTGCCCTGATTAAATCCTAAAGAGTGTCTCTTAGGATTGTTAGGATGATTAGGGACTTCCAATAGAGTGTCTCTTTAGAAGTCTTGTATAAGAGGAAAGCAGGAGATTTAGGTGACCAATACCTGATCTCTATAGTCATCCTATAAGTTTAGTGTTTAACACTCTTGCATCTATGATCAATCTACTCGAATCATGAACTAGAAGGAATCCTTACTGGAAAGTCTTTGTCAACTGGGTAATCTTACTCATTGTGTCTTCTGTTCTATTATTTCTGTCTATCTAAATTATTTGCATCCAACCAACAACTTATATTGGTATTTACCATCCTTTCATTTTATACAAAGAATTGATTTAATCCACCGAATCCCTGAGGAGCGATCCTTTTACCACTTGCTGCAG
The DNA here is from genome assembly GCA_963691705.1 of Viola odorata. Taxonomy (NCBI): domain Eukaryota; kingdom Viridiplantae; phylum Streptophyta; class Magnoliopsida; order Malpighiales; family Violaceae; genus Viola; species Viola odorata. The sequence goes on along the minus strand of OY829540.1, from coordinate 548,291 downwards.
TCTAATTTATATTTGTGCATGGTAAATTGTAACTTGATTTATTTTGACGGTCTCGGCAACCATCACCATGACGATTAGGTTCCCTAAACCTAGAGACAAAAATTAGGGTGGCAACTTCATTGCATGTTGCGAGACGTCCTTTTACGCCGAGCATCGTAAGGTCTTAGATTCATCATATACTCGCGAATTTTTATTATTTCCGGGGGGTGCGACAATTCTCTATAGACTCAGCTCCAAGCTCTACAATATTAGCCCATTGTGAATTCAAATGATTGTATCTCACTCTACATTGATCATCCCTGTCGTCATCATAACAATTCTTGACATATGTATGTTTGTGTCTAACATCCTTCCTCCAACGATGCAAGACATATTGAGATGGAACATGATGTATATTTTCCTGAATTAACACTTTCACAATATGTCTGCAAATAATTCCTTTAAACTGAAACAGACAGCATGAGCAGCATAATTCTAGATCCGCCGTATCATAATAAACAACATAAGTAATTTTTCTTCTTAATGCACACTCTTTGCTTCTCAAAATGTCAGTTATTTGAAACGTCGAAACACTGGAACCGCACCTATCAATTTCGTGAAAGGAATCATGCAATAGTAATAACAATGAACTCAAGATTGCCAGTCAAAATTAGCTGAAGTAAAAAGAGAAACTCTTAGAGCATAATAAATTGATTCGTACCTGTCAATGAACTCAAGATTGATGAACACCATACCCCGCACCTCATCCTAAAATAACCGAAACAGTTCATTTGTGTAGGCATCTTGAAATTATTTCTCAAACCTGAAATCAGTTATCAGAGGAATATAGGAATTGAACGAAGTAAAATCTGCTTTATTTTCTTTCTTGATCTTACTTCTCAATGCATTATCATACTGCTCTACAAACTGCTTTAGAGACGTCTTCGGACCAACATACCTGTTGATACCCGAATTTTGACGCCATTTTTAATTAATTTTAGCATTTCTGTTATTTAGTTAATTTACAGTCATTTTCAGTTGATTTACTGTCGCTAGCATTTTTAGGTGTTTCGTTGCATTTTAGCATCATCGTTAGCATCGTCAGCTTTCGAAATCGCATTTTTAATTTTTCATCACGTATTTTCATTATTATTATCATTATTATTTTTAGCCTTAAAAATCACATTTTTAATTATCCGGCAGTCGTTCGCTAGTTTTTTCTTCGTTTTAGGTCATCACATGAATTTTAGGACTTTTAGTTTTTTAGCGCATTTTTTAGTATTTTTATTATTTTATTATTATTTTCGTTCGAGCTTTTATTGGACCCGAGTAAGTTCGCTCGGACAATAGCTTGACTTTGAAATGTTTTCCATCAACTAGTTGCTAGCTTTTTTTCCGTTCGCAACGGTCTACAGCGTTTAGTGTAATTTTCGGCGTAACGTCATTATTTTTCCGTCCGAACGTTTCACGTTTTTGAACGAGAAAATAAACACGTTAAACGGAAAATTTTCATTATTCGCTGTAGACGGTTAAACCCATTTTTTCTCTACGCGACAGTACCTTCGACTCGAAAAGTCGGAACGTTTGTTCGCAGGAACCGGCTCGAGGCCATTTATATCAGATAAAGGGTCATTTAATCATGGTCGTTGATCTGGTCAACCAAGGAAAGTCAACCAGATCAACGGCCCTTGAATTACCTAGCATGGTGCACATGCACAGTGGCCGTTGGAGTGCAGCGAAGCAGACCACCGGGATTACCTGCTCCCGTCGCTTCCTAGCTCGAGCCCATAGCTTCCTACCCCGTTCAGCCATCATCACGCCTCCCCTAGCCACCACGCGCAACGCCCCCGTCCTCCAACCCACGCGATTTCGGGCTATAAATACCGAGCCCCCTCCTTCAAAAAAAAGGGTCCGAATTTTGCAAGAAAAAAGCACTGCCCCTCTCCATTTTCCTGGCCAATTCACGTACTCCTGAACCTCATTCCTTGCGCTCAATCCCTTCCTCTCTCGGCAAGCACTGTAAGTTTTTTTCTTTCTCTCTCACTTGTTGTTTCTTTCTTTAATTTTCGTTCTTGCTTTAGATAATCAGTTAATTGCTTAAACTTGTCCCAATTGCTTTAGTTTTAAGTCAATTTCACCACACTAGCATCGATTAAATTGTTTGAACATTTGAAGTATTTATTTACTAATTAAACGGATTAATGCGCATTATTGTTGTCGTTGCATTTGTCACTGTTTGGTTGGGATTTATCTTGCTGTGATCGCATGTTTGCATTGTTGGAAGGGAGAGGTTTCTTTCGGGCCAAGAACCAGGCGAATTGGTCGCATGGTTCGTCACTTCCGTCGCCGGCAGTGGCGCCGGCGACGTGAGGTTGAAGATGATGATGATATGGGCCAAATGGCCTTCGTGCAAAAAAATTAAAGAAAGGTGATGGGCTTGGCCCATCACCGTTAGAATTAATTTTCTTGGGCCAGGAATTGTTCCTGGCCCATTCCTCCAAATTTTAAGCTAGGCCCAGCCCATTTATACTTTTTTCGAATCTTTGGTTCGTTAATTTTTTCACGTAAAATGCTCGCACGCTTCGTATAATTATTCTTCATGATACGGGTTTATTTTTCCTATGTTGTATACATGGATTGTTTAGTTCATTTTTTTAAATATTCCTATGCTTTCTTTCTTTATTTACTTTCTCACATGCTATTTGGTTGAACATTCCTATGCTTTTAATTTCTCGTATGCTTTCAAATTCTTACATGCTTTTATTTAAATTCTCATATACTTACATGCTTAATTTCTCTTATGCGTTGTTTCCCTGATCATATTTTTCGTATGTTCATTCTTGCGTCAACCGGTTTATTTAATTATTTTATATATATATATATACCTGAATTGCTTATTTCTTGTCGTGATATTTATTTTTATGTTATTTAACTTCAGTCATTTATATTTAGCAATTTAATTTCAGTCATTTAACTTACCGCCTATATGGTCGGTTGTCATTTAACTTTCCGCAAATTATCAACTGCTTTTAAATTTTCGTAAATGTTCAACTACTTTAATTTTTCGCAAGCTGCTGGAAATCCTTCCGCAAATTATCAACTGTTTAATTATTCGCACTTTAAAATTCCGCAATTTACTTTCGACAATTTAAATTCAATTATTCATTTTACCGCCTATATGGTCGGTCATATTTTAATTCTCGTAAATATCCAACTACTTTAAATTTTCGCACTTATCATACTGCTGGAAATCCTTCCGCAAAGTATCAACTGTTTAATTTTCCGCACTTTCATTTTCCGCACTTTACTTTTCCGCACTTTACTCTTCCGCACTTTAAATTTTCCGCAATTTAGTTTCTGCAATTTAAATTTAGTTATTCATTTTACCGCCTACATGGTCGGTCGCATTTTAATTCTCGTAAATATCAACTGCTTTAATTTTTCGCAAACTGCTGGAAATTCTTCCGCAAATATCAACTGTTTATTTTCTGCAAATATCAATTGTTTTATTTTCCGCAACATCAACTGCTTTAATTTTCCGCAAGCTGCTGGAAATTCTTCCGCAATATCCAACTGTTTATTTTCTGCATTATCAACCTGTTTTATTTTCTGCAAATTATCAACTGTTTTAATTCCCTGTAAATTGTCAACTACATTTAATTTTTCTACACCTATCAAACTCAGCATTTAAATTTCGTATGCGTTAAATAAATCATTTTTCGCATGCAATCATGTCATCATTTAAATTTCGTATGCGTCAAATAAATCATTTTTCGCATGCAATCATGACATCATTTAAATTTCGTATGTGTCAAATAGGTCATTTCTCGCATGCAATCATGTCATCAGTTAATTTTCGTATGCGCTAAATCCATCATTTCTCGCATGCAATCATGTCAGCATTTAATTTTTGTATGCGTTAAATAAATCATTTCTCGCATGCAATCATGTCATCATTTAAATCTCGTATGCGTTAAATAGATCATTTCTCGCATGCAATCATGTCATCATTTAAATCTCGTATGCGTTAAATAAATCATTTCTCGCATGCAATCATGTCATCATTTAAATCTCGTATGCGTAAAATAAATCATTTTTGCATGCAATCAACAACAGTTAATTTTCGTATGCGTTAAATCCATCATTTTTCGCATGCAATCAACTCGGCATTTAATTCTCGTATGCGTTAAATCCATCATTTCTCGCATACAATCAACTGTCATAATTTATTTTCCTGCACTTATCAAACTCAGCATTTAATTCTCGTATGCGTAAAATCCATCATTTTACGTATGCAATCAACTGGCATTTAAAATTTTCGCACTCATAAAATTGTTTATTTATTTCTCGAGCTATCGCTAACACTCTCATTTTTGTAGGTTTTAATTTCAAGCTTCGCTCGAAAGTACGCCTTTCGATTCCTTTTTATTTATTCGATGCTTTCTGCAAATATCAATTGCATGTATGATATATAGAACTGCTAGAATTAAAATCAACCCACATGAAAAACGTGTTTAAAGATTGCTTAAAATGCCATGTTCATGTGATTTTAAATTCTCGCTTATATTGACTGCATGTACATGGGGACTTTCGATCCCACATCAGTTTATCTTTTCAAAAACCTTTCATTTAATCTGTACTCTGCTAGCTATCCATGATAGAATCACGTAGTAAGTAATTTAATCATGCATGGCCCGATGATGAAATAAGAGGGCGCTCATTCAGTCTTGCGGAAAATTCAGTCCCATCACGTTACGGTCAGGGATACTCGATCTATCTTGATAAACGGTAACCCCGTCCGAAAGATCTTTTTATTATTCCTGAACGGTCACGATCATAGAAAAGACTAAAGTGACGATTCCTCTGAGGGTCCCCTTTTTCAAAACGCCTTTTATCAAACACCTTTTCAAACACCCCTCTCATCAACCGGTAACCATTTTCGGATGTGACTCGGGTGCCTAACACCTTCCCGAGACCATAATACGACCCCGAACCTTTGTCTGGGGTCCAGACCCCTTTTTTGTGCCTTTAGTTTTTTACTTATTATATTTCTTATGCCATGACGATTAAGGTTCCCTAAACCTAGCAACCAAATTAGGGTGGCGACTTCATTGCATGTTGCGAGGCGTCTATTTACGCCAAGCATTGTAAGGTCCCAAATTTCGTTGCACACTCGCAAATGACTATCTTTATTAATTTTCGGGGGCGCGACAGTTTGGCGACTTCACTAGGGACATAGGGGTCGGAGCCGGTTTTATCTTTTTAGAGAGGTGTTTTATTTGTTTATTTATTTATTTGCTTTGATCAATTGCTGGTCTGTTCATTTATTTGCTTTATCAATTGTCATATGCATTTCATAGCGCCCTACACCCAAGGGATAATTACCAAATTAGGAGGGTAGTAGTGACGCCCTAGGACACATGTCCTGGGTAGTGTTCACCAATCCCAACTCGGATGAACCCCTAAAGCCAGTCGAAAGGTTACACGATTTCGCAAGAAATCGGGAGACTGGACAACACTTTAGGGACCTTTTCATGGTATCATCCGGGAACCATTCAAGCTAGTTAGAAATGTCGGAATCAGAGCCCCAGCACGTACATCATGATTATACCTGTTTGTCGTGGCTCTATTGGTCTTGTTGGCATATTGACGTGATTTTTCTGTTATACAAACTGCGGATTTCTTACACGTGCAGGTTACTTTGCATTTAAAATTTTATTGTTGTCCCACAGGACCCATTTTGCTCACTCGCTATGTCGGCACCTACGCTACTTTCACTTGATATTTTCGAGGGACGAAGTTTTCGACAATCAAGCTGCACGAGGAGATCTGTTGAAACATGGGTTCACCCCTAACGTCACCACTAAGGTCAAGATAGAAGTCGATGGAATACCTTTGGCAGGAACAAGAGAATAACGACTTCCAGGGATGATACCTTCATAGGAAGACTCCAATATCAGCAAACCTTTTCTTTTTCATGTAACTAGGATCCCTGATTTCATCTATTTTAGCCATTTTTGATGAATCTAGGTAGTTGGCAAGTTTACCATATTTTGTAAACACTGTTTTAATAAAGTCATACTCTTTCGGATATTTATTAAATCGCCTCAACTTTCCATATCAAGTGTCCATCCAATAAACACAGTCGTTTCACCCAAAGAACCGAAAAATCAGACCAAACATTCGAAAAATAGCCAAATATTGCCCACTCGTGGCCTTGTCCTCTTAGATTATCACAAACTCCAAGTTCATAGCTTAGATCATCATCCCTCCCCTTGGTTGGGTTCACCAGGCATCAGGCCCTGCGCCGTTTACAAGCACAATATGAAAGAGATCTTCCTAGCATGGCGGCATTGGTTGCCCCTGTTGATTTGGGTTTCGCAGATAGCATCTCAGATTACATCATCTCGTTGGAATGAATAGAGGCTTCCTTCGCATATCACCCACAACCAGGAGATCACGCCTCTCCGACCGCCTTGAAAATATCAAGTGAAAGTGTGGCCAGAAAGCGAATGAGCAAACGTGGAGGCCTCGGGGTTGCACATCACCTGTGTGTCCTCACTTGTACTTACTCTTTTCTGTGTTTTTTTTCCTTTTTTCAGGTTCACGATAGCTCCTCGGAAGCATGCTACTCCGCACAGGCTCCCTGTAACTAGACTTCAAAAATGAAAAATGACTGAACCGGCTAAGACCGATGAAGCACTAACGGCTAGAATAGCCGAGTTAGAGGAGCAAGTTAGGATCAGTACAGAAAGGGCCGCCAGGGCCGAAAAGGAAAGAGATGAAGATGTCACCGAATTGCCACCGGGTTTTGATCCCCATCAAATAAGAGGACCTCCCTCTTCGCTCGCCGTCGCAGGACCTTCAGTACTCCCGCCACTTTCTGGCCCCGAGGGCCGATGGAAATGGGTTAGTCCCTTCACTGCACCCACCCCTGCAAATCCTACAGTTAAGGCGGATGGAGATATCGCCCCGTCGCTTCAGCACCTTTCGATCAACCCTGCCGTGGACCCCAGCAAGACCCAGGCCCATCTGGAGAACCTGTATCTCCCTCCTATTCCTCCGAGCACAGTTTCCGGACCTGTGGGAACTCAGCCTCTTACTTTCAACCCAGCATAACCTCAGTTCTCATCAGAACCTATGCTACCTTTTGGTTTTAACCCCATCGGGGCCGAGAAACCAAAAAGTGACAGACTGAATCTTCTCGAGGAAAGACTCAGGGCAATCGAAGGGGCCGATCCATTTGATCCCACTGGTCCCGCAGATATGTGCATGGTCCCCGGGATCATCATACCTCCGAAATACAAGATCCCTGACTTCGAAAAGTATACTGGGGTAGAGTGCCCAAAGACCCACCTCAGAGCATACTGCAACAAGATGGCAGAGATGATCCACAATGAGCTGTTGTTGATCCATCTATTCCGAGAAAGCTTAACCAAGCACGCCCTAACTTGGTACATGGGTCTAGATAGAGTTAGGATCAGGACGTGGAGAGACCTGTCTGATGCCTTCTACAGACAATATAAATTCAACATGGAGGTAGCACCCGACCGCGCTGACTTGCAAAATCTGGAAAAGAAAGTTGGCGAATCCATGAAGACCTATGCTTAGAGATGGAGAGAGTTGGCTTCTAGAATCTCCCCACCCTTAAGCGACAAGGAACTCTTGTCGATCTTTTTGCACACCTTCAAAGCCCCCTACTACACCTACCTGATCTCAAACCCTTCAAACAGCTTCTCCGACATGGTCCTAATTACCGAAAGAGTTGAGCAAGGGATTAAGTCTGGACGAATCATGCCTTCGGCACCGGAGTCTGCGCTAAAGAAAGCATTCGTCGTGAAAAGGGATGTTGGATTTGTCGCTCCCCAAGCTAATCACGGGCAATCATTTCCACCACCACAACCTTATTTATTGCCACCGCCTTATCATCCGCCATCACTATATCAACCCATCTCCTTTCCTTTTACTTCACCACCAATTGCTAATATCGCGCCTCAAAATCCTACACATTTCCCACCACCTCCAGTACAAACATCACAACCCATACAACCCAAGCCATATAACCCACCAAAGGACCCAAATAACCAAAACACATCAAATAGTCGGTGGAACCGAGAGCCTTTGCCTCCTCTCCCTCTTCCCGCGGGAGAAATCTACAAACATCTCCTGGCGGCCGGACAGATTGTACCGGTTCCTGCTCAGCCTCAATTGCCTCCTTACCCAAAGTGGTATGATCTCAACGCAAGGTGTGAATACCACGCTGGAGCCCCGGGTCACACTCTGGGAAATTGTTTCGCATTCAAGGCAAAAGTCCATCACTTGATCAAAAGTGGATGGGTATCTTTCGAAGGGTTAGCAAAAGGACCCAACATATCTACTAACCCTCTCCCCAATCATTCCCAAGGAAAGGGAGGGGTGAATGTCATCTCGGTAGGAGAAAGCAACGACCTTCTCTCTTCAGCATCGAGCTGGCCACAAGAACAGCTTTTCCAGGCCTTAGCTTAAGGGGGATATATGCCGTACTCGGAGAGCAATCCAAGTCACTGCATGTACTACAAGGGAAGCGACGGTCATAAGATCCAAGGTTGCGAGTTGTTTGCAGGAAAGGTGAGACAACTCTCGAGTCTCGGAGTAATACAAACCCGAAAAGTGACCCACGGGGAAGGATCCATTAGCACCATCGGGGAAGGATTTCCTATCCCAACTAACTCCAAAGGGACCCCACCCCAAATCATCCAAAAGAAAAGATCGACTTCGTCGTGCAAACGGTTCCCCACGCGCCGCGACGAGGGTGACCACGAGATTGACACCTTGGGCTAGCCTTCCAGGAAATTTGATTACCTCGTCAGGTATTCGGCACCACCCTCCCATTCTAGCGCAGTGCCCTTACTACCCTCTTGGGAATCCTCAGACTCCGAGTCATACCCTTCACCGACATGGTCACTTCCTCCGTTTCCTTTGAAAGAAATCTACGTAAGCCTCTTAGCAGACGGGCAGATTACACCATCCCCGCTCTCGTCTCAATCAATTCCTTACCCTAGCTGGTATGATCCAGAGGTTAGCTGCGAATATCACGCCGGAACCCGAGGACATTCCCTGGAAAATTGTTACGCCTTTAGAGAGAAGGTCGATCACCTAAGCAAGCAAGGATGAATCTCGTCCGAAGGTTTAGCAAAGGGTCCTGATGTGACAACCGGTCCTCCGCCACACCCCAATCCGGGGGTGAATGGTATTCTATCTAGAGGAATCAACGATTCTCACCTTTCAGTGAAGGAAGTACCCAATGAAGAACTGTTCTTTGCATTAGCTAACAACACGTATCTACCATTCCCGGGGAATAGTCAGGCCCAATGCCTATTCTACCAAGGGGAAAGCAAGCACGACATCCAGGATTGCAGACTTTTTCGGCAAAAAGTCAAGCAACTCACAACATTCGGGATCATTCAAACCGAAGGGAAAACCCAAGGAGCAATCAACGCCATCGAGGATAATCCTCCAGCACCGTATTCCTTCAAATATGTGGCCCAAACAGGGGATGCAGCCCCGATCCCACGCAAAGTAGTGTTCACATTAGCTGTGAATACCCCCAGCCAAGACTTACACGCGGTCTCATTCAACTACGGATACACGGTGGTCACCACCCCTCCTGCCATCACACCAACAGGACTCGCTATTGGTGAAGCCTCTCATATCGGGGGTATGACCCGCACCGGAAGATGTTACATTTCGGAGGAAGTAGAAAAGCAACGACAGGCCAAAGGAAAAAATCCTGCGATCCGCGAAGAAACGATAGAAGAGACGCAAGGTTTGAGCAAACCTGTAACCAAGGACGAGACAGCCGAGTTCCTCAAGATCATGAAACAGAGCGAGTTCAGCATCATCGAACAGCTAAAGAAAACCCCGGCTCGCATCTCCATCATGGAGTTGATCCTTAATTCAGAGCCGCATCGCCAAGCTCTCTTAAAAGTCTTGAAGCAAGCCTTTGTGACTAAGGATATCACTACGGAAGGGGTGGAAAACCTTGTCGGAAGAATTCAAGCCTTAAGCAGCATTTCTTTCTCTGAAAGAGAGATCGACCCCTCGGGAAGAGATCACAACAAGGCCCTATACATCACGGTAGAATGTAAGGGACACGTCATAGCAAAGGCCCTAATCGACAATGGGTATGTACTTAATGTCATGCCCAGGCATGTCCTCGAACAACTGCCGGTCGATTCCTCTCTCATGAAACCTAGAGGAATGATGGCTAGGGCTTTCGATGGCACCACTCGAGAGATCATCGGGAACATTGAGTTGGTTATGGTCATCGGGCCCCACACTTTCGCCTTGACATTCCAGATCATGGAAATCCAACCCGCTTACAGCATGCTTCTAGGACGGCCTTGGATCAATTCAGCGGGAGTCGTCCCCTCTTCCCTGCATCAGTGCCTCAAATACGTCAAGGACAATGCCCTCGTCACAATAAAGGCAGAGGAAGCCTTGATCTTGGCCAAGCATGCATCCGTGCCTTACATCGAAACTGCCAAAACCTTGGAGAGTTCTTTCCAAGCCTTCAAAATCGTCAACGCGGATTGGATCGAGGAAGGATCCCCCATTTGCGAAGCCTCGAAATCTGGGATAGCTGAAACAACCACTAAGTCAATACTAGAGGGAAGCTTCCAATTGGGAAAACGGCTCGGGGCCGAGTTACAAGGATCAAAAGGCTGGGCACCTCCGAAGAGCTTCGGAGATCGATTTGGGTTAGGGTACCAACCCAGCAAGGCCGATTTCACCAGGATTGCCCAAGAAAAGAAAGAAAAGCAGCTAGCTAAGCTATTTGGACGTTCTGCGCCAGAGGGCAAAATGCCAATCCCCCATATCAGAACCACGTTCCCCTTCGCCGCTGAAACCATCAATGAAAATCCAATCAGGGTATCAGACCTCCGTATCTGTACTATAGGAGAAGAAGAATCGTCGCCTAGTTCAGTCATTTTTGTAAAGAAGTCAGGGGAGTCTGTGCACAACTGGACCATCACCATGCTTCCGGATGTCTCTCCGTAATTTCTCCTTTTGAAAAATATATATATGTTTTTGGCACGTTTTCTTACGAAAACATTTTTGTAGGGACTCATGTTCCCTTTTGTTAAAAATCAATATATATGCAAATTTTCATTTTACGCATCTCTTTTTTCCGCACTTTTAATTTCAGGATGAGTGTTAGTTCGGATTGTCTTGATAAAACCTATGTCTTTACTGGCGAAGAAATCATCGCTACGACCGAAGACAAGGCCGAAGTCTCCGACAAACTGGCCCGTTTACTAGAAAGTTCAGAAAAGGAAATAACCCCTCATGGGGAGGAATTGGACGAAGTAAACTTGGGGGCAAGCAACGAGAATCAAAAACTGGTCAAGATCGGAACTACCCTGGATACGACTCAGAGAGAAAGGTTGATTTCTCTCCTCAAGGACTACTCTGATGTATTCGCATGGTCATACGCCGACATGCCAGGTCTTGATCCCGGGATAGTTGAGCATCGTATTCCATTAAAACCTGAGTTTAAGCCCGTCAAGCAAAAACTTCGGAGGATGCATCCAGACATCCTTCTGAAAATCAAAGAAGAAGTTACCAAGCAACTAGACGCGGGTTTTTTAAGAGTTGCCGAGTACCCAGAATGGATCGCCAACATAGTGCCAGTGCCTAAGAAAGATGGGAAGGTTCGCATGTGCGTGGACTTCCGGGATCTCAATCGAGCCAGCCCTAAGGATGACTTCCCACTTCCCCATATTGACATCTTGGTCGATAGTGCCGCCAGAAATGACATGTTCTCTTTCATGGACGGATTTTCGGGGTACAACCAGATCAAGATGGCACCTGAGGACAGTGAAAAGAGGACCTTCATCACGCCCTGGGAACCTTCTGCTACAAAGTGATGCCCTTCGGATTAAAGAACGCCGGAGCCACGTACCAGCGTGCGGCCGTCACCCTTTTCCATGACATGATGCATAAAGAATTGGAAATATATCTCGACGACATGATAGCCAAATCTCGCGGCACGCAAGATCATATAGACATCCTGAGGAAGGTGTTCGAAAGGTTGAGGCAATTTCGGCTACGGCTAAACCTAGCTAAGTGTACCTTCGGAGTGACTTCCGGGAAGTTGTTGGGATTCATCATCAGCAACAAAGGCATAGAGGTGGATCCTGATAAGATAAAAGCAATTCAAGAGTTACCCGCTCCCAGCACCAAAATAGAAGTACGAAGCTTTTTAGGACGCATCAACTACATCGCTCACTTTATCAGCCAGTTAACACTTACTTGCGAGCCGATGTTCAAAATGCTAAGGAAACATGGAGAGGCAGAATGGGACGAAGACTGCCAGAAAGCCTTTGAGAAAATCAAGATATATCTGCAAAGCCCACCAGTACTAGTTCCCCCGACGCCAGGACGTCCCTTGCTCGTGTACATGACAGTCACGGCTAGCGCCATGGGTTGCGTTTTGGGACAGCACGACGAGTCCGGAAGGCGTGAACAAGCCATCTATTACCTCAGCAAAAAATTCAACGAATGTGAGATACGTTACTCTATGTTAGAACGAACTTGTTGCGCCCTAGCATGGTGCGCCCGAAGGCTCCGGCAGTACATGTTGTATTACACGACTTGGCTAATCTCTCGCATGGATCCCTTGAAATACATCTTCGAAAAGCCGTACCTATCGAGTCGTATTTGTAGATGGCAAGTCTTATTAGCTGAGCACGAGATCATCTATGTAACCCGGAAAGCGGTTAAAGCAAGCGCCCTCGCCGATCACTTGGCTGATCATGCCTCGGACGAGTATGAGTCGTTGAGCTTCGACTTCCCCGATGAGGACATCATAGTGATTGAAGATGAGATCGCAGAAGATCTCCGAGAAGATGACTGGTGGACCATGTTCTTCGATGGTGCGGTGAACCTCTCGGGCAAGGGAGGGGGAGCCATGGTCATAGCCCCAGATGGCCGTCAATTCCCCATAGCATGCAAATTGAACTTCCCATACACCAATAACGTCGCCGAGTATGAGGCATGCATCAGCGGTCTGACAGCAGCCATCGACTTAAAAGTAAAGAAGCTCTGAATCTTCGACGATTCAGCACTCGTCATCTATCAAGCCCAGGATCTATGGCAGACACGGGATTCCAAGCTCATCCCTTATCAAAAGCTACTCACCCAACTCATACGGGAATTCGAGGAAACCTAGTTCGACCGAGTCGACAGAGAAAAGAACCGCTTCGCAGACGCATTAGCCACGTTGGCATCGATGTTCAAATTAGAGTGCGGGGTAATGCTTCAACCGTTGAGGGTGGAAGTAAAGGAAACTCTGGCATGCTGTGTCGTCCTAGAAGAAGAACCCGATGGGAAGCCGTGGTTCCACGACTTAGTACAATTCATCAGAAACCGGGAGTATCCACCGGGGGCAAGCCGGGTTAGCAAAAAGACCCTCCAGCGCTTAGCACTAGACTTCTACCTCGACGGCGAGGTTCTATATAAAAGGAGAGCCAATGGAGCTTTGCTTCGCTGCGTCACCAGACCGAGGCAAAAAGAATCATAATGGAAATCCACGAGGGGGTTTGTTCCACACACGCAAGTGGGCACATGATGGCTAGGCAGATAATGAGACAAGGTTATTTTTGACTCACCATCGAACGAGATTGCATCAGCTATTTTCGTAAGTGCCACAAATGTCAAAGCTACGCGGACCATCTCCATGTCCCTCCAGCCCCTCTCTTCAGCATGACATCGCCTTGGCCTTTTGCGATGTGGGGAATCGACATCATCGGCCAAATTCATCCAACAACCTCTAATGGTCATCGCTTCATCCTCGTAGCAATCGATTACTTCACCAAATGGGTAGAGGTCGCCTCTTACTCCAGCATCACTCAGAAAATGACCACGCGATTCATTGAGAGAAATATCATTTGCCGTCACGGGGTCCCAAAGACCATCATCACGGACAACGACACCAATCTCAACGGAAAAATGATCGACGATCTTTGCCAACGTTGGAAGGTGAAGCACCGAAACTCGTCACCATATCGACCAAAGATGAATGGCGCAGTTGAAGCAGCAAACAAAAACCTGAAGAGGATCATCCAAAAGATGGTGATCACTCACAAAGACTGGCATGAGATGCTTCCCTTCGCACTACATGTTTACCGGATAGCAACCCGTACATCCACAGGGGCAACTCCCTACTCATTAGTTTACGGCATGGAAGCCGTAATTCCCCTCGAGGTAGAAATCCCTTCTCTTAGAATCCTGGCAGAGTCTGAAGTAGAAGAATCAGATTGGGCAAGAGTGAGGTACGAGCAGCTGAACCTCTTTCCCGAAAAGCGCTTGGCCGCTATCTGCCATGCACAATTATATCAGCAAAGAATGGCCAACGCTTATAACAAGAAAGTGCGACCTCGCAAGTTCGAGGCTGGGGATTTAGTGTTGAAGAAGATTCTTCCTCACCAGGAGGCTAGTCAAGGAAAGTGGGCCCCAAGGTACGAGGGCTCGTATCTGGTCAAAAGTGCCTTCTCAGGGGGGGCCATAATGTTAACCGACATGGATGGAGACAATCTCCTGAGACCGGTAAATGCCGATGCAGTCAAGTTGTACTTCACCTGAAGCCTCGCGAACTGGGCGTTCGGCCCGACCAAGGACATAGGGTTTTATCATGACAATCTAGCACAAACATTTGTCCTGAAATTAATAAAACAAGTTTTTTTCAAGAGATGCTTATTATTTTAAAAATTTGTTGTCCCATTTTTCTTAAACTTGTGAGATGACAAAAGGAGGCATGGCATAGATGGCTCCCCAGGAGTAGCTCGGGACGTAAGACCCGTCACTTAGACTAACGCCACTAATCAATCTTAAAGTTTTGCAGGGATGTAAGGTCTCACGCCTCACCTCATCATCGTCACGATAGAACCAGGGAGTTCCGCTCGTAGCAGCTCTTGAATTGCTGCAGCAGGCCACCTTTAAGAGCGAATCAGGAAAGATTTTAAGGCAAACCATCACCATCTAAAGCGAAATTTCTTTTCCTCGCAGTGCTACCAGCACAGCCGTCATCGCAAACAACCGGTCTCAAAGGACTAAATGCTGGACCAAGGTCACAAAGCCCATCCTACGCCGGCCGAGCTGTCGGAACACTAGCAACATCGGCTCCCATCTCCGATTCACCTATTCGGAGGGGCTCATCACCAAAACGCCATGGTCGCCCAGCGCACCCTTGCAGGCAACAACTCCGGGAAAAAGCACGACAAAAAGTTGTCCTCCTAGGATCACCATCAACATACTTAATGCGGTCTTGTTCAAGAAGTTTCCCAACATCCGCACCATGATCAACACGGTGAAGATCAACCCTTTAGTTGAGGGACAGCCAGGCTGCAAGCATCACCCAAGCCAAAGCAGGAGCTGCAGCAAAACATCTAACAGCAAAGCCATCATCAACCAACATCCGATGCCAGTCACGCTGCAGTGACCCACGGATGGCCCGTCTAAAATGGAGAGCTTAAAACTTATCAATCACATTACTTTTGCTAAAAATTGTCTTGCATTTACTCCTCATTTGTGCTCGCCATATCTTTTTCAGGGACTGGGTCACCCCCATTTGTTGCCTGCAGAAGAACGGTAAGCATACGCCCTTGCAGCCCCGCTGCACATCACGGGGACAGAGGGTTTTTCCCTTTATCCCCGAGCAATCACGAAGCCAATCAGCGAAGGTCCAGCATGACCGGCAAGCAAATAAACCGAATGCAGATCTCGTCCTCGCTATGGCTCGGATCCGCAGTTCCCGCAAAACAGCTGAAAAAGAAACCAATCAAAGCAAAGCGTCCCAGAACTAGGACCACGTCATAGGCACCCTCGAAAAGTCGGGTTAAAGGAAGGGAGAATCCCTGAACTTATCTCATTTTCATTTTCAGATTAATTTCCCTTTCCGCTCTGTTGTCCCCTCTGCATCTCACAGGGACTTGAAGCATCTCGCTGTCATCCGCGTGGAGCTTGTAGAAGACGCCCTTGCAGCCCCGCTGCACATTTCAGGGGAGTCCATCTTTCTTTCCCCTTATTTAAATTTGTTTTCATTCTTGCTCGCTTTGTTAGCTTTAAGTCGAGTACGGTCGTCTGGGCCACTGGGGGCAACCTTAGGTTCCCGTTAGAACTTTGCAAATAAGTCGTCCCCCACATCCTAGCAATCAAACCACCAAGCAATCAAACCATCAAGCAATCAAACCATCAAGCAATCAGACTATCAATGAATCAAACCATCAATCAGTCAAAAAATCAAAAATCAATCAAAATCCCTTTTAGCCCGACTAAAACAAAAGCCTACTACTCTCATAAGCATTTTCATGCATTGCATAGGTCGGGGATGTCCAATCCCTCTGTCAAAAAAAAACATCCACCTAAATTACGTGCTATGCATGATATCACTTGTTTGCTCTTATATCCGCAGTTTGCTCCGACGTAAGCAGTCATAGACAAATCCCGGTAAGCATCTTTGAGCCATCGCGCCTTATCCTTCATGAGTGTAAGAGCCTGACTAGGTACTAGTTGAGTTCGCATAATATCCAGGGTACATGCGCCATTAGACATGGGATAACTATAAAATGACGTGGGACTTTTACGATCTTCTTCATTTTTTTCGTTTTCTTCCCTCTTTCCACCATATGCCATCACTCATACCAAAACCTTCACTATCACTCATACCCCGGGAGCCAAGGAGCAGTCTCAGCTAGGACTGCCAGCTGGAAATGAAAGCACGTCGAGTCCAAGAACACGATGAAGGAGATAAAAGGGATCACCGGAGGATCGTTGGGCACTATCACCGAAGAAAGGCTAAAAACCCAAATGTGAAGGTCGAAGCCTTAAGCCAGAATGAGAAGAGATCAAGACAAAGGTTGTGCTTGCTCTGCTCTATTGCATTTCAAATCAAATCAAAAGGGGGGGGGGAAGGGGAGAGAGAGAAAAAAAAAGAGAGAAAAAAAAAAGAAGAGAGGAAAAAGAAGAAGAAAAAGAGAGAGGGGAAAAGGGAAAAGAAAAGAAAAGAGAAATGCTCAGAGACATTCGAAGAATACAAACGATTGAAGAGCTGAAGCAAGCACAGCCCGGGGACAACTCAATTCGAGAAATCTCGAAGAAAACTCTCCCTAGTGAACTCGAGCAAAATAGGCCCAAGGCCAACTCGAGAAATCTCAAAGCAAGCATCCCTAGTAAGGACACGAGAAGGAAAGGGCCCAAGGCCAACTCAAGTAGTGAGTCGCAAAAAGAACAACGACAACACTCCCCGGTGAAGACTCGAGTAAAGGGCCCCTGGCCGAACGGAAAGCACCCCCAGCAAGGATCCCAGAGCTCACGCACTCTGTCCAGAAAGCATCCCCAGCAAAAAGCGAAGGAACTCGTACACATCGCCCTCATCCGGGCCAATCAACAAAGCATCATTCATCAAAAATCTTCCAGCAAAGCAATCTTTCCCAAAACAAACTCCTTTCTGGACTTTTCATGTCCTTTCATTCTTTTCCGTAAAAGTCCCATCGATTTTTAGAATGCCCATGCATGTGCATCTTCATTTGAAGTCTATTCACTCGGATTGACATTGCGAATTGAAAATTATGTATCATGTTAGTTGCATCTTTATGAGCGTAAAACACTTAGCCTTATTTCAGAGCGTGAGTGCAAACACTAATATCAGGTGAGGACTGCTTACGGCTGCAAATCGTGGGAAAGTCTTGTCCTTGGGGTCGTTACCTCCTGAGCAGGATGCAGGCGCATTCTAGGTTCATATCAAGGCCGCTGACAGCATTAGCATTTTTCTCCTCCCAGAGTGACCTTAGTTTAGTTTCTGTATTTCGCGTCTTCTCCTACGGGAATTGATGTTGTTTGCATTTCTGTACCGTATTTCCTCCTCCCAGAGTGACAGCATCAGCATTTTTCTCCTCCCAGAGTGACCTTAGTTTAGTTTCCGCATTTCGCATCTTCTCCTACGGGATTAACGTCATTTAAACTTCTGCCTTTATATTTCCTCCTCCTAGAGTGACACCTTTATATTTCCTCCTCCTAGAGTGACAGCATTTACATTTCCTACTCCTAGAGTGACAGCATTTACATTTCCTCCTCCTAGAGTGACAGCATTTACATTTCCTCCTCCTAGAGTGACAGCTTTGTATTTCCTCCTCCTAGAGTGACAGCATGCATTTTCTCCTCCCAGAGTGACATCATTCACATAATTCTACATTTCTGCATAATTATTATCCCCTCCTGGAGTGACAGCACGCATCTCCTCCTCCTAGAGTGACATCATCTGCGTTTCCTCCTAGAGTGACATCATTAGGACAAACCATTAGTACTCCTATGAATCGCGCAGTATCCTCCCAAAGCAACGTCCGTTACATGTCAAATGCCTATCCCCCCAGTGGAGCTGTCATTTATATTTTCATAAAACTATCTTCCATTCCTGGTAGAGTAGTTGTCATTTATGTTTTCTGTAACGTATGTCTCTATCAACACCCGAGCAGATCTAAGTTTACCTCTTTGCAGGATCAACAACCTATCTCCTCCCAGAGTGACATCAACGGATTACCTCCTCCCAGAGTGGCAGCATCAATTTCCTCCTCACCAAATAACACCATCAAAAGCATACCTCCTCCTAGAGTGACATTAACTTACCTCCTCCCAGAGTGACATCTACGACATATCTCCTCCCAGAGCGACATCTACGAAACTACCTCCTCCTAGAGTGACAGCAACAACCTGCCTCCTCCTAGAGTGACATCAACGAACAACATCGGCAAACTACCTCCTCCTAGAATGACAGCAACAACCTGCCTCCTCCCAGAGTGACATCAACGAACAACATCGGCAAACTACCTCCTCCCAGAGTGACAGCAGCAACTTACCTCCTCCCAGAGCGACATCATCACTGTAAGCTTGAGGTAAGACCTGTTGTGTCGCCAAAATTCGGATATATAGGGGCAATCGTCTTTACTGCTTATCAAATCCTTCGATAAGACAGTAAAGAGGGGGCAACTGTTGATACCCGAATTTTGACGCCATTTTTAATTAATTTTAGCATTTCTGTTATTTAGTTATTTTACAGTCATTTTCAGTTGATTTACTGTCGCTAGCATTTTTAGGTGTTTTGTTGCATTTTAGCATCATCGTTAGCATCGTCAGCTTTCGAAATCGCATTTTTAATTTTTCATCACGTATTTTCATTATTATTATCATTATTATTTTTAGCCTTAAAAATCACATTTTTAATTATCCGGCAGTCGTTCGCTAGTTTTTTCTTCGTTTTAGGTCATCACATGAATTTTAGGACTTTTAGTTTTTTAGCGCATTTTTTAGTATTTTTATTATTTTATTATTATTTTCGTTCGAGCTTTTATTGGACCCGAGTAAGTTCGCTCGGACAATAGCTTGACTTTGAAATGTTTTTCATCAACTAGTTGCTAGCTTTTTTTCCGTTCGCAACGGTCTACAACGTTTAGTGTAATTTTCAGCGTAACGTCATTATTTTTCCGTCCGAACGTTTCACGTTTTTGAACGAGAAAATAAACACGTTAAACGGAAAATTTTCATTATTCGTTGTAGACGGTTAAACCCGTCCTATTTTTCTCTACGCGACAGTACCTTCGGCTCGAAAAGTCAGAACGTTTATTCGTAGGAACCGGCTCGAGGCAATTTAAATCAAATAAAGGGCCATTTAATCATGGTCGTTGATCTGGTCAACCAAGGAAAGTCAACCAGATCAACGGCCCTTGAATTACCTAGCATGGTGCACATGCACAGTGGCCGTTGGAGTGCAGCGAAGCAGACCACCGGGATTACCTGCTCTCGTCGCTTCCTAGCTCGAGCCCATAGCTTCCTACCCCGTTCAGCCACCATCACGCCTCCCCTAGCCACCACGCGCAGCGCCCCCGTCCTCCAACCCACGCGATTTCGGGCTATAAATACCGAGCCCCCTCCTTCGAAAAAAAGGGTCCGAATTTTGCAAGAAAAAGCACTGCTCCTCTCCATTTTCCTGGCCAATTCACGTACTCCTGAACCTCATTCCTTGCGCTCGATCCCTTCCTCTCTCGGCAATCACTGTAAGTTTTTTTCTTTCTCTCTCACTTGTTGTTTCTTTCTTTAATTTTCGTTCTTGCTTTAGATAATCAGTTAATTGCTTAAACTTGTCCCAATTGCTTTAGTTTTAAGTCAATTTCATCACACTAGCATCGATTAAATTGTTCGAACGTTTGAAGTATTTATTTACTAATTAAACGGATTAATGCGCATTATTGTTGTCGTTGCATTTGTCACTGTTTGGTTGGGATTTATCTTGCTGTGATCGCATGTTTGCATTGTTGGAAGGGAGAGGTTTCTTTCGGGCCAAGAACCAGGCGAATTGGTCGCCTGGTTCATTACTTCCGTCGCCGGCAGTGGCGCCGACGACGTGAGGTTGAAGATGATGATGATATGGGCCAAATGGCCTTCGTGTAAAAAAATTAAAGAAAGGTGATGGGCTTGGCCCATCACCGTTAGAATTAATTTTCTTGGGCCTGGAATTGTTCCTGGCCCATTCCTCTAAATTTTAAGCTGGGCCCAGCCCATTTATACCTTTTTCGAATCTTTGGTTCGTTAATTTTTTCACGTAAAATGCTCGCACGCTTCGTATAATTATTCTTCATGATACGGGTTTATTTTTCCTATGTTGTATACATGGATTGTTTAGTTCATTTTTTTAAATATTCGTATGCTTTCTTTCTTTATTTACTTTCTCACATGCTATTTGGTTGAACATTCCTATGCTTTTAATTTCTCGTATGCTTTCAAATTCTTACATGCTTTTATTTAAATTCTCATATACTTACATGCTTAATTTCTCTTATGCACTGTTTCCCTGATCATATTTTTCGTATGTTCATTCTTGCGTCAACCGGTTTATTTAATTATTTTTTTATATATATATACCTGAATTGCTTATTTCTTGTCGAGACATTTATTTTTATGTTATTTAACTTCAGTCATTTATATTTAGCAATTTAATTTCAGTCATTTAACTTACCACCTATATGGTCGGTTGTCATTTAACTTTCCGCAAATTATCAACTGCTTTTAAATTTTTGTAAATGTTCAACTGCTTTAATTTTTCACAAACTGCTGGAAATCCTTCCGCAAATTATCAATTGTTTAATTATTCGCACTTTAAAATTCCGCAATTTACTTTCGGCAATTTAAATTCAATTATTCATTTTACCGCCTATATGGTCGGTCATATTTTAATTCTTGTAAATATCCAACTGCTTTAAATTTTCGCACTTATCATACTGCTGGAAATCCTTCCGCAAATTATCAACTGTTTAATTTTCCGCACTTTAATTTTCCACACTTTAATTTTCCGCACTTTACTCTTCCGCACTTTAAATTTTCCGCAATTTACTTTCTGCAATTTAAATTTAGTTATTCATTTTACCGCCTACATGGTCGGTCGCATTTTAATTCTCGTAAATATCAACTACTTTAATTTTTCGCAAACTGCTGGAAATTCTTCTGCAAATATCAACTGTTTATTTTCTGCAAATATCAATTGTTTTATTTTCCGCAACATCAACTGCTTTAATTTTCCGCAAGCTGCTGGAAATTCTTTCGCAATATCCAACTGCTTATTTTCTGCATTATCAACCTGTTTTATTTTCTGCAAATTATCAACTGTTTTAATTCCCTGTAAATTGTCAACTACATTTAATTTTTCTACACCTATCAAACTCAGCATTTAAATTTCATATGCGTCAAATAAATCATTTTTCGCATGCAATCATGTCATCATTTAAATTTCGTATGCGTCAAATAAATCATTTTTCGCATGCAATCATGACATCATTTAAATTTCATATGCGTCAAATAGGTCATTTCTCGCATGCAATCATGTCATCAGTTAATTTTCGTATGCGCTAAATCCATCATTTCTCGCATGCAATCATGTCAGCATTTAATTTTTGTATGCGTTAAATAAATCATTTCTCGCATGCAATCATGTCATCATTTAAATCTCGTATGCATTAAATAGATCATTTCTCGCATGCAATCATATCATCATTTAAACTCGTATGCGTAAAATAAATCATTTTTGCATGCAATCAACAACAGTTAATTTTCGTATGCGTTAAATCCATCATTTTTCGCATGCAATCAACTCGGCATTTAATTCTCGTATGCGTTAAATCCATCATTTATCGCATACAATCAACTGTCATCATTTATTTTCCTACACTTATCAAACTCAGCATTTAATTCTCGTATGCGTAAAATCCATCATTTTACGTATGCAATCAACTGTCATTTAAAATTTTCGCACTCATAAAATTGTTTATTTATTTCTCGAGCTATCGCTAACACTCTCATTTTTGTAGGTTTTAATTTCAAGCTTCGCTCGAAAGTACGCTTTTCGATTCCTTTTTATTTATTCGATGCTTTCTGCAAATATCAATTGCATGCATGATATATAGAACTGCTAGAATTAAAATCAACCCACATGAACAACGTGTTTAAAGATTGCTTAAAATGCCATGTTCATGTGATTTTAAATTCTCGCTTATATTGACTACATGTACATGGGGACTTTCGATCCCACATCAGTTTATCTTTTCAAAAACCTTTCATTTAATCTGTACTCTGCTAGCTATCCATGATAGAATCACGTAGTAAGTAATTTAATCATGCATGGCCCGATGATGAAATAAGAGGGCGCTCATTCAGTCTTGCGGAAAATTCAGTCCCATCACGTTACGGTCAGGGATACTCGATCGATCTTGATAAACGGTAACCCCGTCCGAAAGATCTTTTTATTATTCCTGAACGGTCACGATCATAGAAAAGACTAAAGTGACGATTCCTCTGAGGGTCCCCTTTTTCAAAACGCATTTTATCAAACACCTTTTCAAACACCTCTCTCATCAACCGGTAACCATTTTCGGATGTGACTCGGGTGCCTAACACCTTCCCGAGACCATAATACGACCCCGAACCTTTGTCTGGGGTCCAGACCCTTTTTTTGTGCCTTTAGTTTTTTACTTATTATATTTCTTATGCCATGACGATTAAGGTTCCCTAAACCTAGCAACCAAATTAGGGTGGCGACTTCATTGCATGTTGCGAGGCGTCTGTTTACGCCAAGCATTGTAAGGTCCCAAATTTCGTTGCACACTCGCAAATGACTATCTTTGTTAATTTTCGGGGGCGCGACAATACCCATCAAAGAATGCATTTATACTTTCACTTCTTTGGGTTGTAGTCATTCCGGGCCAAAAAAATCCTCTCACAAACACTGGAACCCAATGATGATGATCTTCATATAAACTACTTAACCATGTATTTTCCTGGAGATCAAAATCATTAATCATGTTACCCCAAATCTCCTCAAATTCTTCCACCTCAATGGACTCGTAGACTTTTTTTAGCACTTTTTAATTGGATTGTAATCATGACGTGATCCAAGCTTCTCGGGCAACTTCTTCATAATGTGCCACCGGCAAAGACGATGATGAGAATTAGGGAAGATAGATTTGACAGCTTTTTGAATGGACCTGCATTGGTCAGTAATAATTGCATTTGGAGAATTTGACATGCACATCAACCAAGCTTTAAACAACCAGATTTATGTATCCGCTTCTTCATTTGAGAGTAAACCACATCCCAATAGTACAGTTTGCCCATGATGATTAACACCAACAAATGGTGCAAAAGGCATGTCATATCTATTAGTTAAGTACGTTGTATCAAACGATATGACATCACCAAAAGTTTCATAGGCTGCTATAGATCGTGCATCTGCCCAAAATACATTTCTTAATCGACTGTCATCATCTATATCAAGCATATAAAAGAAATTAGGATTCCTTTTTTGCATGCATGCAAAATACATGCTAAGTGATGTTGCATCTCCAACTCTAAGCCTAATTTGTCTTACTTTCAGTAGATGATTTCTATAATCTTTCTGAGTAAATGTCAAATTCTCATACCCCCCTACTTCCACAGCCAAAGAATGAAAATTATTACTCACACGTATGCCTGCTTGATCATTTATTTCAAGCCTGCTCTTCGCATACACATCCATCTCTTTATTACACTTAAAGAAACGTGCTTTTTTGGGACTCAACAAATGATTATGGTCAAGAATAACACGAGAAAGTGTGAACTCTCCTTCATCATTAATAATAGCGTTGATTTTAGCCTTACAATTAATTTTTCTTGATGGCCTTGGATTAAAAGCATTTTTTGCCTCAGATTTTCATTTACCTCCTCTACTACACTCAGCAGAATAATACCTAAGCTTCTCATTATCATCTTTCTTGATACCTTTTCTCGTAATACTGAATCTCATCGCACGAGAATACTCAAGATAAAAATTGTAAACTTCTTCTTCTGATTTGAAGACCATACATGACATCGGAATCAAACCCTCATCAGGTTTAGACATTTAAGTCTCATCACTTTGAGGTAAAGACTCCCGTGGATGCTCATCACTTTGTGGAAAGAACTCCATTACCTCCGCCACAAAAGACTTATTGTAGTATGTCGAATATCAGTGGGAAGAATGCCTGAAAAGGTAATAAGTTAAAAAAATTACACACCCAGATTGCAAAATACAGGCTCCCTCTTACTCAAACAACAATGCAAAAAATCCATGTACTACCACAAATTCCACCCAGGATCTAGTATCAGTCAAACCCATAACTCCTATCCATAGAATGCAATAAATCTTACCAAAATATAGCAATTAAGAAACTAATTTTTTTTACTTGGCAATTTTGATTTTATCTCAGTGCTATAGTTTGAGTGAAATTTTAAGGGTAATTAGATAATTTTTTAGTAGAAAAATATAAATAATTAATTAATAAAAAAAATAGAATTGATGTGCAGTGAAAATGCTTAAGAATTGATGTGCTTTTTTTGGGATTAAAAAATTTGTAAGAATTGATGTGCTTTTTATGGGATTAAAAAATATTGTTGGTGTTTCAGCTGTCGAATATTCGTAAGGGTATCTTGTAATCCTGTTTATAGAGTTTTTCACTTATGTGTATTCTTTTCTAACCTTCAACCACTTTCCTAAAATATTTTTAAAGTGCTCAACTTGCATTATTGTTATTATTATTTTAATTAACTTTCTTATCTTTAATTATTCGTGATTTGCTTTGCCTTGCACCACTCCAAGTGTCATATTTATCTGGGATTAATTAAAAAAGGAATTAATAAATAATTTAATTTGGCTAAATGTTGCTAATGAAACATAAGAAGGCATGACAAAGGATTAGATTGCATAGCTAAATGTTGCTATGTTTACCTCTACAAGAAGGGAAGAGGAAGAGCACGAGTATGGAGGAGGGAGGTATGGAGAAGGAGACGCGGTGGCTATGGAGGAGGAGCAGCAGCAAATCGGGAACTGGAGAAGAGGAAGAAAAACTCTAGATCGGGAAGAGAAAGAAAGGGTATGAAGTAGGAGACGTGGTGACAGTTTCATAAATTTACAAATGGTGGCAAACTTATAATTATGCAATGACGTGACAAAATGACGTGGTACCTTCCAAACACTTCTGACATGCTCCCCAATCACCCCCTTCCCTCTCCTCACCATCTCCACAGAAAAAACTAATTGATTCATCTTTCTTCTTCTTCTTATTATTAGATAAGCGAGAGTTATATATATGTTGATATTTTATTAAAAAATATGTACATATAAAAAAATAAAATTTGGTTATGAATTTGTCTACTATTAAATATATATAGTACCGCAACTTAATTTGCTTATTGTCCTAGGTAAGGAATTTTTTTTTTTCTAATTTAAACATATTTATATATAAAAAATATTTATAGAATTGATACACATACTTATCAATTTCAAATTATTATAATTATTATTTAATAAATAAAATGATTGTAACTTATATAGATTAGGGTATGCGTGATGCGTGTGTTTGAATTGCTCCTCTTTATATTATTTAAAATTTTATTTATTTATTTTAATTTTAAAACCGTGCAAATTAACTTTCATATCCATATATTAACTCAATGAAATAATCGAAAACATTATAGAGTTTTATGATTATTATATATTTTTTACCTTTTATTGAATTTTATTTATTTATTTACAATTTCTAATAATTTATCATTTACAAATAAAAAACTACTCGTTTTGCGTGGATTAGTACACCATTGATCATTCATTACCAATTATATATATAAATTAATTAATTAAAATATAAATTGAATATAAAATAAAATTAAAATTGACTTATATAATCTTAAAAAAATTAATCATAAAACAAAAGCAATCAAACTTTAAATGAAACCCACCTTTACATGTTATTACAAATGAAAACAAACAAAAATGATCATGAATAAAAGAGAATTTGAAGATGGAGAGATGTGAAGTGAGAGGGGTCTAAAATAAAAGAATGATCGTGTGATAAGTTTTGTAACAACCTCATACTTACATAAAACTTGTGTCACTTGATATTCTATAATGGACCTACTGGTTGGAATACTTAATTTAATATAATTTATTAGAAATTAATATAAATTTAATGTAATAAAATAAATAGGCAATGACTTTAGAACACTTGAGTGTTACTTGAAATTTTATAACAAACCAAATGGTTGGAATGCTTAATTTAATATAATTTATTAAAATAAATTTAATGTAATAAAATTAATAAGTAATGAATATTAGTATATAAAATTAATTAAAAGATGTTTTTGGCCATTTGTATACAAGCTTTAAATAAACATTAAGTCATGTTAAAAATAATTTAATTAGATTATATTATATGACGAAAATTATATTGATAATTTGTTTAATATTTTTTAAGAAATGTAAAGGTCACATTGCATGCGAGTTTAAATGTTGATGTGGTTGAATTACTGATGTTGTGATCCATTTTTTTGTTCTTTTTTCATGAAATTAAAAAAAAAAAGTTTTGAAATTTTCGGAAGTTCGAACCGAAATATTTTAGGTTTCTAAAATTTTTGGTTCGGTTTCGGATAGTAATTTCAAAGAGTTCGGTTAATTAAAATTCAAAACTTCAGATTTCGGTTTCGATTAATCGATGAATAACCCTAGACGAGTGTGAAAGAGGAGTAGTGATATTTATCACACTCTTGCACTTATAAATTTACTATACAACCTACTCTAGTTTTCTTTGAGTATTAAAAATAGCATCGCAAAACATAAGTAGAGTTAATATGATAAATTTTTAAGTAAAAAAGATGTGAAAATAATAATTTAAAGTAGCTTGAAAAAAAACGAAGACAACAAAAATTCACATAGATTTTGTTCAAGTTGATGATTAAGCATTGAATTAGAGATGTAGATTTGCATATTCTATTGTGTGAAAATATATGTTTCAAAAAAAGAAAATGATGGAAATTGATATTTGGTGGGATGCCGATCGAGTAGGAGGAGAGAATAATAAAAATTAAAGATTAATTTTTTCCTATTATTGAAATATTTTTTATTAATGAAAAAGTATTCAAATATATTTTAAATTTTTTTACATCGTTATTCTTTAATTTGTTTAAGGATTATTTGGGTAAAAAAATTTAAGAAAAGCATATAATTCAATTGGTTAGTGTATATTTATTTTTATGACATGGGCCCTCAATTTATGTGATTTTAATAATTAATAATAACATAACCAACTTTTTAAAAATAATTTTTAAGGATAGTTTACCTAAAAAAATCTCATAGTTTATAAAATGTCCTATTTCAACTACGTTCCATGTGGCTTTCTTTTATGCATGATAATATACTTTTTTAGTAACTAATTTAATAAGAGAAATAAATTTAAAATTAACTACTATGTTTTCAATCACTTCGAATTTGATTTTTTTTTAAACACGGAGGTTCGATTCGAACCTAAAATTTTACTGATATTTTATCATAAACAAACAACCATTGACCTATGCTCATTGGCAAATTTAACTACTTAAAAAAGTAATTATAAAATATAAATAATTAATTTATATCACTTGATATTCTAAAAAATATAAAAAAATATATGTAATTTATCTAAAATATTAAAGACCATTATATATTTAAAGCATCCAATGATCAAATATAATATTTTTAGAAGAAAAAAGTGACACTTTAATATTAAAGACTTTAGGGCAAATATGTTCTATGCTAATGTAAGAGTAAATAAGTAATTATCATAGTGCAATAAGCTAAAAGATAGAAATAAATAAAAAATTACAAGACATTTGACTTTTTATACTATTTATAATTGCATAAATCTTTCAATTTAACATATTTAAATTATGTCTGAACTAGTTTTACATATATTAAATGTGTTCTTTTAGTTGTTAAAAAAACATAAAGATCATTAGTGTGCTAAAAAATAAAAAAAGGGACATCATTACCTCCCTCTTTTATAGTTTCTAATAATTAAAACTTGCAGTATAAATTATATATTTTTTTGAAAATTGTAAATTTAAGGAGTTAAAGTTTCAAAATTATTGGTTAAAAATGCAATATATATATATATATATATATATATATATATATATAAAATTAGAGGGTAATATAAAAATAAGAACGATCTTAAAAAGGCATTATTAAAATGCTACATGGACAACCTCTAGAAAACCATTAGTTTGTCCAACACACTAATAGTCCTAAAAGTTTTGTTAATATTTTATTAATCCCTCGTATTCTTCTAAAATTTTGAATTCTTCTATAACCGTCCCTAAAAAAATCATTCTATTTTCATCAATTTTTAATATTTATCGCCATAAATTTTAAAATCTTTTATAATAGTGTTTAAAACTCTATTCTTTTTAGATAATTTTTTATATTTAACTCTTGATTTTTTTTTTATTTAGCTCCCTTAAAACTTCACTTAAACTCTCTACTAATTTAAACATGACAAATGGGATGAACAAGTTAATTCTGGAAAAAAGAGAGGATGAATAAGTTACTTTCACTCACTTGCGCTACAATTGGTACAACACAGAAAGACCTGGAATCGAAACTCGAAAAGCCAAAAAATCACACGTGTAAAGCAAGTTTGGCGAGTAGAGAAGGTGACTGTATTAAGACGACTGATTTTATCATTTTGAATAAAAATAGTAAAAGAAAAGGTCTTCGAAGTAAAAATAAAATGAAACAAAAAGGAAGTAAATGCGGAGTAACGACTGTTCTCTCTCTTGCCTTTTTATTTAATACATTTCTATATATTTATTTATTTTATCTATCTATCTAAAGAAAGACTAGATCTCATCTTCTTTTCGTTTCCTGTTTGCCTGTGTTGGATGCTATTGTCTTGGTATTTTGTATGCTCTTTTATTTCATTTCCTTTTTAGTTTTGAGTCCCAAAGCAATCATAAGAATAACCAGGGTGGGTATTTTCCGAAATTTCCGACCCGAATTTTTTGAATTTCGGTTCAAATATTTCGGGTATCAAAAAATTCGAATATACCCGAAATTATTTCGAGTTCGGGTTCGGGTTTAGGTTCGGAATGAATTTAGGGAAATTCGGATACCGAAATATTAATGCTTTTGTGGTTTCCAATTTTCCATTATTCCTTCCTTCCTTCCCACAACACAAACGCACGCACGACCTCTCTCTCTCTCTAGTCCAGTATCCATCTTCAGCCAAAATCACAGCCACCCACGGCACCCATCACGGCCGGCCCTAACCACAGCCACCGACTCACCTCACCATCTCCAGCACCCATCACGATTCACGACCCTAACCCCCAAATCGATCTCCAGTAACCCTAACCTCCAAAATCGATCTCCAGTAACCCTAACCCCCAAAATCAATCTCCACCTCTCGGCTCTCTCGCTTAATCTCTTCTCACCTCTTGGCTCTCTCGCTCAATCTCTTCTCTCGGCTCTCTCGCTGGATCACGGTATGACTGCATCCTCTTCTTCTTCTTCTCCTCCTTTATTATCTCAAATGGGAGTGAAGACCACCGTTACAGAAATTATAGGGGATTAATGCTTGGTTGGACTTTCAAATTGGTGCAAGTTGCTTGACTTGGCAGTAGTGGATTTACTCATTATTATAACTGTTATTGTATGTTTAATTTGTAGTGGATTGTTGTTGTTGCTTGGCAATGGCAGTAGGTTGTTTTGTGGTTGAATTGGAATTGAAATTTCGGGTAATTTCGGAATTCCGAGAATTTCCGAAATTATATTTTAACCGAATGAATACAAACGGCTAATATAACAGCTGCCAAATGGAGTGATTATACCTTACATGCCTCAAAACCTTCTCACTCGTGTTTCTCGTTTCAGGACCCGAGCACTAGAGTTGTCGAACCATCAGATGAGCTTAGGAGTTTCGCAAAAGAACAATCTTTCATTGGTGACTCTACTTTGAGGAGTTTCATTTATGATTGGGAAAATGGTAGATGGGCCAAAATTTACTGGACTAATGGGTGGAAACCACAACAATGACAACAACTACTATGATTTCACACAAGGGTTTTACCAAAAGCTTGGTGAAGGTACAAATATGTCCTTGGATAGTTTGCAAACGAGCAATGCTGGTGGATCAGTCTCAATGTCAGTGGACAACAGCAGCGTAGGCTCCAATGATTCTCTGACCCACATTTTAAGTCACCCAGGTTTAAAACCTGGTAGTCACAACTACAGTGTCTCAGTTGGGCAGAGTGTATTTCGTCCAGGCAAGGTCACCCATGCACTTAATGATGATGCACTGGCACAAGCATTAATGGACGTTAGGTACCCTACTGAGGGACTGGAGAATTATGATGAATGGACAATTGATTTGCGTAAACTCAATATGGGTACAGCTTTTGCCCAAGGTGCTTTTGGAAAGTTGTACAGAGGGACATATAACGGGGAGGATGTTGCCATTAAGATATTGGAGAGACCGGAGAATAGCCTAGAAAAGGCACAAGTGATGGAGCAACAATTCCAACAGGAAGTCATGATGCTTGCAACACTAAAGCACCCTAACATTGTGAGGTTCATTGGTGCTTGTCGTAAGCCCATGGTTTGGTGTATTGTGACCGAGTACGCAAAGGGTGGGTCAGTTAGGCAGTTTTTGACCAGGAGGCAGAATCGGGCAGTGCCATTGAAATTGGCAGTTAAGCAAGCATTGGATGTTGCAAGAGGAATGGCTTATGTTCATGGGCTTGGCTTTATACACCGGGATTTGAAGTCAGATAACCTTCTGATTTCCTTTGACAAATCCATAAAGATTGCAGATTTTGGTGTGGCACGGATTGAGGTGCAGACAGAAGGCATGACACCAGAAACCGGGACATACCGTTGGATGGCACCGTAAGTATTTTGATCCTAATTAGGTTATACAATAAGGGTCTTTCTTTTGTTCTCCTTTGGCATACTTTCTACCTTATGGCCTTTTGCTTCGTTGCCTGTTATGTACAGACACTCATTGTGTATTATTCATTCTTAGGGTTTATCTTAATTGTGGCTTTTAGTTACTTTCCTGTATTGTTCAGACATGGGACGTGTACTGCTACATTTTTTCTTACTTTATTTTTGTGCCTTGACGTTCTTGTAGCATATCCGGCAGTAGGAATTATTCTTTTGCATTTGTGCATAATTGTTTATAAGTATCATATGTTAGGAATTATTCACAATACAAAACTAGGGGTTTCTAGAAAGATGAACCTTTAATTTTAAAGAGTTTTAAAAAAATATATATAAGAACTGTGCCTTTCTGTATTGGCAATGACACGAGTCTTTGCCCATTGACGTGTACAGTGGAACCCTTGTCATCATTATGTGACCCTGGCCTGTTCATTTGGGTATGGGCATCAATCTGATGTGTGATAAGCATGCAAGAAGTTTAAATTGATGGAAAATGATTTACTTTTCAATGAAATTTTGCTAAAGGTACTCATGAATGGATATTGTAACCCCTACCTCAGTTTGCATGAACTCGTTTGAGAATCTTGTTGGTATTGATAGTACTACTCTTTGCGTATTTTAAATTTTGGTTAAACAATTAATTGTCTTTTCTCGCGCTTTTTTTTGGGGAAAACAATGGTGAACTTCTCAGTTAAAATTCTTAAACGCAATTTAATATGATCTTGTCAGCCAATTCTGTCCATTTCGATCATGCGGTGACATCACCATGAGGAGGGAGAGTTGTTTTATATCTTGTTGCACAAGATATAGTTTTACACCTGCTCACCTAAGATTTTTGTTTTGAGTACATTTTTATTTGCATTAGCGATCTTGTCTTTTATTATCTTGTCGATACTTTTCCTAGCAGTCATACTTCCTCCTAGAAAATGCTCAAGATTTCCACGTGCATTAATAAGCTTTACCGTGTTTAGATATATTCTTGCTAGGAGGAATCTAGTAATTTCTAACCGGAATTTCCTTTTATGCTCTGGTCAATTTCTTTCTTCATTTCTACTTCTACGGGTGGCCTTTTCTTCTTGATGCAGTCAAATTTGGAGGGAACAATGGATCACTGTTTCTCAATTTCTTTTTACAAGATCTTCATAACTCTCCTGGCTACTGAAACAGATAGCCTTTTTAACTACTTTCCTCTGTGGACTTGACTGTTGATGCAGAGAAATGATTCAGCATAGGCCTTATACTCAGAAGGTGGATGTCTATAGCTTTGGCATTGTCCTTTGGGAGCTCATAACAGGTTTGCTTCCTTTCCAGAACATGACAGCAGTGCAAGCTGCATTTGCGGTGGTGAACAAAGGTGTAAGGCCAGTTATCCCAAATGATTGCCTACCTGTGCTGAGTGAA
This sequence comes from Viola odorata, assembly GCA_963691705.1. Classification (NCBI taxonomy): domain Eukaryota; kingdom Viridiplantae; phylum Streptophyta; class Magnoliopsida; order Malpighiales; family Violaceae; genus Viola; species Viola odorata. The sequence continues at coordinate 515,566 of OY829540.1, read as the reverse complement.
ATCATGACCCGCTGCTGGGACAGCAACCCTGAAGTCCGCCCTCCTTTCACTGATATTGTCAGGATGCTTGAGAACGCAGAAACTGAGATCATGACCACTGTCCGCAAGGCACGCTTTAGGTGTTGCATGACCCAACCCATGACAGTTGACTGATCCAGGATACAAGACCCATAAACACATGGTAAAGAGAGGATACAAATGAAAACTGAAAATTATAAAGTGAAGAAGCACCGACTTTACTTGTATGTTTGTGTATGTATAAGTAATTTTCCTTTTTTATCCAGATAGGGGGACATTAACCTGTTAGACTGCTGGTTTGTGTGGCTGTTGGTGCAAATTGTACTGGAGTAGTGCGGTTGATTGTCGGGGTTCCCTAGTTCCAGTAGGGTGGGGAACACTGATGTTTCTTCCTCTGTAGCTATATCTATATATATAGGGACCTGCCATTTTCGTTGTTGATTGTTTCCTTTTCTTTCTTTTTGCTTGTAACAAAAGTGCATGCTTTCGTTATCAGAAAAAGAAACAGTGCAGGCTCTCTATTAAACTTCCCATTTAGTCGTTTGGATAACGGAAATGATAGCATACTATGGGCCTGTTTGGCGTTCCGGTTCTAGTTGGAAAAGTTCAGTAGAAAAAAGTTCAGTCTGCAAAAGTCAGTTTCAAACTTTTGTAGAACGGAGTATGCTGTTTGGTAAATGTTTGTTAAAAGTTCTGTGGGGAAACCAGAAGTTGTTTTTGGTGTTTGGAAAAACTGTTGGAATGTAAAATGACCATAAAGGGCATAATTCATTTCAAGTGTTAGAAATAATGTTTTTTAGTATCTTTATATATGTTTATAATCAATTTATTTATAATTAAACATTTACCACCTAATATTTATCAATTTATTTATAATCAAACATTTAAAAATATAAATTATTAATACCATGGTTTAAAGCATTATATTAAAAAATTTGCAAATTCTATATAGATATTTTTAATCAATATATTTCTGTAAAGAAATAATTAACATTTTATTTATAATAAGAAATTATGCTACAATTTTGTTCCAACAAAACTTTTTTTTAATGAAATTCCTTCGTTTTTCACTATATTTCAATTTATGTTACGATTTTTCGATCATCTTTGTCATTTTAAATTATATGAATAATATTTTAAATATTAATATAGTCATTTTAATCTTTATATATTTTGTATCATAAAATGTAAAGAAAAATCGCGTAATAAATTGAAATGTAGTGAAAAATGAAGAGATTTCAATTTTTTGATCCATTTTAATATTTGTCATTTTATCTTTTTCGAAACATATATTTTATACAAATGATAAATTAGCCCTTATCTATCAACCCAATTTGAATAGAATTAGTAATAAATTGTCAATTTCCCCGCAATTCTAATAAATTTTATATTTATACATAGAATTTAGAATTTATTTTTATATGATATATATATATATATATATATATAAGTCAATAATTAGGGGAATAAAATCTAATTCTGATAGTTGACAATTATTTAATATATTGAATGGCACCAGAAAAAATAAGAAAAAGAAGAAACATACGCCGGGTTTGCCAATTACCAGTTACCGTGAATATATATGGAAATTTGTAAGAATGGGATATTTAGTATTTAAATTACATTAATGCTCAATTTTTTCCCCTAAAATTATATCATAACCTTATCATTCAGATTTAGTTTATTGCTTTCTAAAATCTAAAACTTAATAAATAATGCAATGCAAAAGATCTGAAAGATTGCAAATAATAATAATACAACAAAAAAATAGCTTTCAAATTGATTCCCTAAAGAAACAGGAAACAAATTAAGAACATCCCTTTTTCTTGCTAATGTAACCTTAATCAATCTTTTTAATTAAAGACACCCAATAATCTAATTATTTAATATATAGTCATTTTAAATGTAGTGAAAAATCAATCTATTTAGGTTCGATTTTTTTCGGTTCCGAACAAAATTTCTCGAACTGTAGATCGAACATTTCTGTCCATTGTCACATTTTACATTTTTGACGCGTATCATTTCGTTTATTTCATTTTATTAATCCTTTCGGTATTTTCCGTTCGAATTTTTATTTATTTTTAGCGAGATTTCTTGTACCAATAACTCGAACCAATTAAATAATTATACTCTTTTTTCCTTCCCTATCTCATCCTTACCGTTGGATCATCTTACCTTTTTGGCAAGACCGATCCAACGGCCATGTTTTTATTTATCATTAGCCATCTTCATCTCTTTTCCCTTTCCTGCAAAACCATGTCCAGATCAAAAAATCCCGCAAATCCCTCACTACAAGCAGCAATCCAACAAATCAAAAGCATCCAATACATATAAATATACAAACTCATATCACCAAACTAAAAAACAAGAAGAAGAAGAAACGGGCTACAACTTAAGAATGAAAAGATGAGTGAGGCACGAATGAGAAGAGAAGAAGAAGAAGGAACACCTGCAACGAAGAGGGCAAAATTGGGTTTTTGAGAGTTTCATTAAACTCTCAACAGTAAAATCTCCTTCCCGTGTTTTGGGTTTTCGGTTTTGGCCACTGGAGCAAATGAAACCAGTGCCATCTCCTGCAGTTTTGCAGGTTTACAAAACTGGACTTCTCAAGAAGCCCAGTTGAAATGGTGTTACCAAACACCATGATTGGCATTCTGGTTTTGGAAACCAACTTTCTAGTACCAAACCAGAATGCCAAACACCCACTATGAAGTGGAAGCCTGTGTTTCAGTTTCAGATGCTCCTTGTAAGTATTTGACATGCAGAATCAGAGAGAGGAGACCGGCACCTTATTCAGCTAGGGCAGTCCTGTCAATGAAGAAATAGAAACAGAGTAAAGTAACAAGCTTAGGCTGCGTTTACTAACGAAAATTTTCTGTTTTGCAAAACAATAGAAAATTTTGCAATATTTTCAATTCTATTTCACAGCTACAGTACGTTTTCTGTTTTACAAAATGCATTTTTCAGCTTTGGAAAACTCGAAATCGTATTCACCTAACAACTATTTCTTATTTTTTTGAAAAACAAAAACTACTACTTTTGTTAAATAAATTTTATTTTAATTAAAAAACAATGCTAATATTTTTTTGAAAAAAAAATAATAAACTAAATAATAGCCTATTTTAAGTTTGTTAAAAATCAAATATAAATATTCTAAATATATTTATATCTAAATTCAAAAGCACAAACCATTTAGGAGAAAAAAAAAATTTGGAAAATTTTTGAAAATTTTCCAAAAGTTAGAAAATTTTCCAAAATCTGTTTCACGGCAACATTTTGCAAATGGAAAATTTTCAGCAAAATTTTCAGTTTTGCAATTGCAAAACAGATTTTCAGAATTAACACTATAAGTTTAGAAAATTTTGCAAACGCCATATTTGAAGTTTTGCAATTGCAAAACGATTTTTCAGAATCAACACTACAAGTTTAGAAAAAATGTAAAAAATTCAAAAAAATGTATAAATTCTAAAAAAAAACCAAAAAATGTAAAAATTCCCAAAAAAATGTAAAAAATTCAAAAAAATGTAAAAAATCCATAAAAATGTAAAAAATCCCAAAACAATGTAAAAAATCCCAAAAATATGTAAAAACTCAAAAAAAAATAGTCTTGAATTATTTGGACATGAAATTATTTTTTCAAAAAAATAGTACAAATCCAAAAGAAAATTAATTAATGTAAAAATTCTAAAAAAAATGTAAAATCCAAAATTGGAATTAAATATTAAATATAAATATAATATTTCCATTCATGAAAATAAAATACATATAACATAGTCTTGAATTATTTGTTCATGACATGAATACTACAAATTTAAACATTCAAAACATACTTAATTTAACTTGTTACTTCTTCATATTCTAACAATTATTATAATGAGACCATAATTGATTTGCAATATCTTCTCTAACGCCATTCATTAGTTGTTGTTGGGACATATCCACTTGAATACCTTCTTGCGTCACATTAGCTTCGTTCTCGTCTAAATTTTGCTGACCTTTTGTACCATATTCTGTGAATAGTTGATCAGCTCTATCTTCCATTCGAATAAAGTTGTGTAGTGTACAAGAAGCTAGAGGTATTTTCCTCTGACGACGAAGAGGATAATTTGGAATGGACTTTAAGATTGGAAATCTAACCTTCAGAACGCCAAAAGCCCTTTCAATCACATTTCTCAATGACGAATGTCGATAGTTAAACAATGGATATTTTCTTGTTATCCTTCCTCGTCCACGAAAATCATTTAAGTGATACCGTTCACCACGATAAGGAGCTAAAAATCCAGAAATATTTGGATAACCAGCATCAACTGCATAATAGTAGCCTGCCAAATATAAATAACAATCAAATATTTGTAGTAAACCATTAATGTAACAACTAATAAATATTGTTATGAATTACAAAAATAATGTTTTACCAGCTGCGGGCATAGGAAAAGCATGAAACGGGAAAAGGCACCACGAGGTCCCCCCTCTTATTATTTTCATTTTTGTCAGTCCTTAGGTTTTGAATTTGTTCAATTAGCTCCCTTCCGTTATAGACGTTAACACTACCAAGTCCCTGCCGTTAAAAAATAGACGGATTGCGACTAACGGACGTTAGTTGTGATTATTTAAATATTTTTTAATAATTTTTTTTAAAAAATTTACAAAAAACCATAAAGAAATGTAAAAATTCACAAAAAAAATGAAAAAAATTTTAAAAAATTGCTAAACCTAAAAATCAAGAAAAAATTTTAAAAATTTGAAAAAAATGTAAAAATTCATAAAAAATGTAAAAAATCCCAAAAAAATGTAAAAATTCAAAACAAATGTAAAAATACCAAAAAAATCTTAAACTTTCAAAAAAAATCAATTAACCTAAAAATCCAAAAAAAATTGAAAAAAATCATAAAAAATTTTAAAAATCCAAAAAAATGTAAACATTCCCAAGAAAAATGTAAAAATTTTAAAAACCTAAAAATCCAAGAAAAAATTTCATTTTTCAAAAAAAATGTAAAAATTCTCAAATAAATGTTAAAATCCATAAAAAATCTAAAAAATTTTAAAAAAAATAAAAAATGTAAAAATTCATAAAAACATGGAAAAATCCAGAAAAAATGTAAAAACTAAAAAAAAAGTAAAAATTCAGATAAAATGTAAAAATTTCAAGAAATAATGTAAAAATTAAAAAAATCTATTGGGAATGTTTACATTATTTTGGATTTTTAAATTTTTTTATGATTTTTTACTTTTAAAATTTCTTTAGAATTTTTTTTTCCAATTATTTTTGGATTTTTAGGTTAATTGATTTTTTTGGAAAGGTTAAGATTTTTTTGGTATTTTTACATTTGTTTTGAATTTTTACATTTTTTTGGGATTTTTTACATTTTTTTAAAATTTTAAAAACATTTTCTGGATTTTTAGGTTTAGCAATTTTTTAAAATTTTTTACATTTTTTTGTGAATTTTTACATTTTTTATGATTTTTTGTGATTTTTTTTTAAAAATATTTAAATAATCACAACTAACGTCCGTTAGTCGCAATCCGTCCATTTTTTAACAGCAGGGACTTGGTAGTGCTAACGTCTATAACGGAGGGGAGCTAATTGAACAAATTCAAAACCTAAGGACTGACAAAAATGAAAAAAATTAATGGGGGGACCTCGTGGTGCCTTTTCCCCTAGTTAATGCATCAAGAAAAACGCGTGAATCATTAGCTGTGCCTTCCCAACCAGTACCTTCCCAACCTTCGCCATTACAATTTCTAAGATTCATTACAATGATAAAAAAATTCAATTTCTAAGATTCATTACAATTAGGGTGGCAAAAATCTACCCATACCCAACTAATTTAAATGGGTATGAGTGTTAAATGGGTCAGTGCAATTTTTAAATGGGTAGAAATGGGTAATATACCCATTTAAACTAAAATAGGTGGGTTTTATTGGGTTGGGTAATGGGTAACCAATTAAACCAAAACCCTCTCCTTCTTTTCTCTCTCTCATCTTTTTTATTTTTATTTTTTAAACAAATTCAATTTTTTTAATTTATATAATGAACAAAATAAATTAAAAACTATAATAACATAATCTCTATCTCAAGATGAGTAATTCTATATCCATTTTTCTTATTTTTTTATATTTTTTTAAAATGGGTTTTATACTTTTCATAAGATTACTCATGCTTTTTTTCTTTAAAGCATGAAAAAATCATGGTTATAGACCATTCAAAATTATTTAAATATTTTAAAATTAATTTAAAATTTTCATAACTATTCTTATAATTAATATTAAATCATTAATGTTGAAATAAATATATAAAATTAGACTTAAGCTTTCTTATAATTAAATTAAATCTTGTATTTTTTTTTAATTAGAGAGGCTGGAGTTGCTATTGTAATTGTTGAGTACATAATTTGCATTGCAAGGCCCACATTGTAGAATATGTTTATGTGTGAAATTTTAATTCTGTTGTAATTGATTCGTGTTTCTTCCGGAAAATTAAAAAAAATGATTATCAATTTCTTGTTTTCATTCTTGATTTAATTTTTCATAGAATAACATTAATTTATTCGATAAATAATTTTTTTGTAATTAAGTACTCCCTCCGTTTTCGAATAATCGTCATTTTTGTACTTTTTGTTACTGTTCACTTTACTTGAATTTTTGGTGTTTGTTGTACTTTTTGTTACTGTTTCAAAGAGTCAATTATTCAAAAACAGAGGGAGTACATTAATTTATAATTTCTTATTTATCAGCTCTAATTATAAAAATATATATAATTACTTTGTAATTAAGTACAATCCAGGAGAGTTCTCACTTTCCATAACTAAACAGACCACTAAACTAACAAATCTAAATTGTAGAATGAAAAAAAGGTTGAGCTTAAACGATAAAATCCGAGCCTAAATGGTCAAACCCGAGCCTAAATGGTCAAACCCGAGACTAAATGGTCAAACCCGTGCTTAAACGATAAAATCATCATACATAGTCAAAATCGAGTCACTTAGTCAAATTTTATCAAAATCTATATTTTGTTATCAAACATAATATTTTTAATCTTATTTAATAAAAAAAAATTATTAAGTAGATATAATTTAAATGGGTGTAAATGGGTATAAATGGGTGGGTATAATTTAATGGGTGTAAATGGGTATGGGTACCCATTTAAAAAATTATACGGGTAATAAATGGGTATGATACCCATACCCACCAATACCCATTTAATCCCCACCCATACCCACCCATACCTACCCATTTGCCACCCCTAATTACAATGTTAAACATTGAATTTTACTCGTATAATTTTAATTAAGAGTATTAGTTAGTTAAATATCAATTATGAAGTATTTTTAGCACAATTTGTATCAATTACATAAATTACAAGGGTAGATATGTTTAAAATAAACATTATTATTTTTTTAGATTAATAATATGGATTTATTGAACTAGAGTAAAAAAAAAAATTTGAAAATTTTGCAAAATTATGGCTGTGAAACAGCTTTTGCAAAATTTTCCAGTTTCGTAAAATTTTCAGAAAATTTTCAGAAAATTCTCCGTAACTAAACAGCCCCTTAGAGTTTTTGCATTCAAGCAATAACTAGAGAACTAGACGATATTGGCTGCAATAGCCATTACATGGGGCAATTGCAAACCCGTCGATGCACATAGAAATGAAAACAATACTAATTTGTATTTCTTCAGTTTTAAACTCGGTTTGCAATTGCATGATTCATTATAGATTATTATACATCAGTAAAATATTATTTTATATAATTAATGTCAAAATATTATATTATTAATAAATTTGTACAAGTGTTCCTTTATTTTATAGGGTGGAAAAATAGAATCTAGTTAATCAATTTGAAATTTTCTGATTATCAAAAATATGCATGAGTCCATGGACATCTGATCGTGCCACGTTGAAGATGTACATTTTATTAGTTTCATCATGGTACTTAAGTTGGATCAAACTGTTTATGATTTTAAAAAAAACCCAACCCATTCCAGCGAATAGTTTGATTATACAACGATTACTATGAATTTTTTCTATATAATACACCTACATCTGCACGTCTACGTATTTTCACAGATTCTTCTTGCAATGAAACGATTATGAATTATTTTTTTAAACACAAAGATTTTTTTATTGTTTGACGACCCACTGAAATAGACAGTTTTTTTTTTCTTGAAAGAAAATAGGCATTGTCATGTTAACATAATTGGTATTGGTATTGTTATTCTTATTTAAAGAGAAAAAATAAAATTATGTGATTGTTTTTAATAAATAAACATGAGAGAAAAAAAGAAGAAAAGTAAAAGAAATATGATAATAATAATTTTAAAAAAATTGTCGGGTAATAGTTATCGAAGAAACGAGGTAGTTTAGAGGATATTGCTGTTGTGAACTTGAGTCTGGCGCTAAGCCACTCAGCCATCCTGACATTGATATTTAATGATGCTTAGTAAATGAATATGTTCATTCAATTAAATAATTTTCCACCCACCTTGACCCTGGGCTGGATCCGTCCCTGTTTACCAGGCATATTTACAAACACTGTGATCCTTAAGAATTGCAAATGTGAGGGGAAATTAAAGAAATTTGAGAGATTTCACTTCACTCTAAAAATTTATGAGAAATATTTTTAAAAATATTAAAAAATAATAATCTCAAAAACAAATTATAAATAAAATTTAACGTACTTTTTTTCATTGTATTAGGTTCTACATTATTTGTTATATATTCTGGCTAAATTTTATAAAATTTTGCTATTTTCTACTATTTTATTTTATTTTTAAAATTATGAAATTAAAATTCACAACTTTTAGAAAACTACATGATAATCAATGCAAGCTTTTAATGTGTACAGGATTAATTGGAATATTTTGTAAACTATAGGATTTTTAATGTAGTATTATAAATAATATTCATTGGTTAATTTAGTCTCTATTTTCTTAGAAGTTTTCTAATCAAACTTCTAAATTAATTTAGTTTCCATATTTGTAAAAAAAATTCAATTAATTTTTAAATAATTAATTTAATCACAGTGTTTGTAAATATTTCTCCCAGATTTGTAAATATCAGCTTGAGTGAAGGAGAGTGCATTTGATCCAACCTTTTCTCAAAAGACAGAAAAATAATTGTTTCCCTCAAAACAATCATTTTTATCTTCCATCACCGGCCATCAACGTCCGCCTTGCATTTAATGCAAGCAAGTGGCGCCGAACTCCCTCACCTCCATTGTGGACTTTAACCACCAAACCACCTAAACTACCTCTGCCAAATGCATAGTGTCATGGTACAAAATAGCAACTAGGCCACTTTTGGGTCCGACAGAAAAGACCCTAACCTACATCACCACTTTGAGTATTTTATCTTGAGTCTTATCTCTTCCGGCTTTTACCTCAAGTCCTCTTCGTTTACGTCTTGAGTCTGCGTCCCTTTCATCTACTATGAAATTTTCACTAGTCTTTGTTCTTCGAGTCTACCGTTAGTTCTCTTAGTCTTGTTCTTCGAGTCTACCGATAATTCTCTTAGTCGTGTTCTTAGAGTCTACCGATAGCTCTCTTAGTGATATGGATCTAAGGAGGGAATTTTCTATAATCAAAGATCAAGCATTCGACTTCTACGAAGACAAGTTCCTTATTCAAGAAGAGAAGTCCAATACATATAAGAAGCTTGAATTGCAACTATTTATTGGTGTATTTGATTCTCATGGTTATTTTCAAGATATTCCTAAGTGGCAAGAATCGAGCAAGGTTTGAAAAAGAACATTTAATTACAAATTAGATTAATTCCTCTATATTCTTCCTCCAATTTTTCGCATAAATATGATCTCATTTTTTTCTTAGAATTTTAGTCTCCTATTCTAACAAAGTCATTCATATCATCAAATAAACAAAAGTTTTCTTTGTTGTTAATAACGTGAGCTTAAATTATTCTAAAATGAATTTAATTTTATTAATAGATTTATTAATAAATGACATTATTGACTATATATTATCCTCTTATTTTTAAGAAAAAATAAATACATGTCAAAAGAATTTAATACGACATTATAAACATGCAAATGAACTTCAAATTATTTTCGATAATTGTAACTTATTTTGTCCATCTAAATAAATATAGTGGTTGATTTGAGCTAATTAAAAATACATGAACTTATTTGATATTAGTTGGAAATGCATAGGTAAGTCCAAAATATTAATTATTGATTAGTCCTTCTTCCAAATTCTCGCAAATAATAACTTGAATATTCATGTACAACATTTAGAGCCGTAAGCAACGAAATAACTCGGGGTTTTCTTTTCTAATTAGCTCACTTAAATTACTATTTAATTTTCATTTTTGTTTATGAGATTCGTTACTACATATATCTTTAAAAAAAAACTAACATATCATTGAAACATTATACAAAATAATCAAGACATAAAATTGTTAAGTTTATATTCCCAATTTTGACTCAATTGAGTATCACATGTATGGATTTCTCGGGTTTGGTGCGTCAGGAGTCCCTAACGTTATTATTTTCATTTTAGTTGGTCCCTAACGGCGAAATTGGGACCACGAAGTCCAAACGTTACCTCAGTTAGCACCCCGGGGTCCCTATTGTCATAACGGAGCTTAACACCGTTAACTCTCAATATTTTAATATTATTTTTAAAAAAAATATATGACATTGGGTCCCACTAGTCAGATTTTTCAGACTTTTTTATTTTCTTATTATCTAAAATAATTAAATTAATTTAAAAATTAAGAAAAATATGTAAACATCCAAAAAAAAAGGAAAAAATCCTAAACAATGTAAGAAAAATAGAAAAATAATTAATTTAATTTCAAAATCTAGAAAAATATATAAAAAATGTAAAATTGTAAAAATTCCTAAAAAACGTAAAAAATAAGAAAAAAATTAAATTAATTTGAAAATCAAGAAATATATATATAAAAAATCCAAAAAAATGTAAAAAATACAAAAAAATGTAAAGATTCAAAAAAAACATAAAAATTCATAAAAATAATTACGTTTTTTTAGATAGAAAATTCAGAAAAATAAATAAAAAATCAAAATAAATTAAATTAATTTAAAAATCCAGAAAAATATATAAAAAATCTAAAAAATGTAAAAAAACAGAAAATTAATTAAATTAATTTGAAAATTCAGAAAAATAAATAAAAAATGTAAAAAATATAAAAACTACAAAAAATGTAAAAATTCCAAAAAAATTTAAAAAATAAGATAAAAATGTAATTAATTTGAAAGTCAAGAAAAATATATATAAAAATCCAAAAAATGTAAAAAATACAAAAAATGTAAAGATTCCAAAAAAAATGTAAAAATTCATAAAAATAATTACGTTTTTTAGATAGAAAATTCAGAAAAATAAGTAAAAAATCAGTAAAAATTTAAATTAATTTGAAAATCCAGAAAAATATATAAAAAATCCAAAAAAATGTAAAAAATACAAAACAATGTAAAAATTCCAAAAACAAAACGTAAAAATTCATAAAAATAATTACGTTTTTTAGATAGAAAATTCAGAAAAATAAGTAAAAAATGTAAAAAATCAGAAAAAAATTAAATTAATTTGAAAATCCAAAAAAATATATAAAAAATTCAAAAAAATGTAAAAAATACAAAACAATGTAAAAATTCCAAAAACAAAACGTAAAAATTCATAAAAATAATTACATTTTTTAGGATTTGTTTACGTATTTTTGTATTTTTACATTTTTTAGATTTTTTATATATATTTTTCTGGATTTTGAAATTAATTTAATTTTTTCTGATTTTTTACATTTTTTACTTATTTTTTTGAATTTTCTATCTTAAAAACGTAATTATTTTTATGAATGTTTACATTTTTTTTAGAATCTTTACATTTTTTTGGATTTTTATATATATTTTTCTTGATTTTCAAATTAATTACATTTTTATCTTATTTTTTACGTTTTTTTGGAATTTGTTACATTTTTTATATATTTTTCTGAATTTTCAAATTAATTTAATTATTTTTCTGTTTTTTTTACATTTTTTATATATTTTTCTGGATTTTCAAATTAATTTAATTTTTTTTGATTTTTTTGATTTTTTACTTATTTTTCTGAATTTTCTATCTAAAAAAACGTAATTATTTTTATGAATTTGTATGTTTTTTTTGAATCTTTACATTTTTTTGTATTTTTTACATTTTTTTGGATTTTTTATATATATTTTTCTTGATTTTCAAATTAATTTAATTTTTTTCTTATTTTTTACGTTTTTTAGGAATTTTTACATTTTTTTTGTATTTTTTACATTTTTATATTTTTTATATATTTTTCTGGCTTTTGAAATTAATTTAATTATTTTTCTATTTTTCTTACATTGTTTAGGATTTTTTCCCTTTTTTGTATTTTTACATATTTTTCTTAATTTTTAAATTAATTTAATTATTTTAGATAATAAGAAAACAAAAAAGTTAGAAAAATCTGACTAGTGGGACCCAATGTCATATACTTTTTTTCAAAATAATATTAAAATATTGAGAGTTAACGGTGTTAAGCTCCGTTATGACAATAGGGACCCCGGGGTGCTAACTGAGGTAACGTTTGGACTTCGTGGTCCCAATTTCGCCGTTAGGGACCAACTAAAATGAAAATAATAACGTTAGGGACCCCTGGCGCGCCAAACCCTGGATTTCTCTAGAAAAATGCATTTGTTTTGAATATGGGAAAAATCGGTTGACGCACCCTGGGGTCCCTATTCTTATTATTTTCATTTTAGTCAGTCCCTAACGTCCGTTTTTATTCGATCTGCTTCCACACGTTAAATACATTAGTCGCCTGGAGTCCCTCCTTCAATGTCGGTACCAAACGTCTGTTATTTTTTATTATTAACGACCAAATCAGCATGCCGTTAGTGTGAATGGTCAAATCAAAATGATCATTCAAGTAGGGGTTGTATCCGTGCAAAAATGGCACGACGACACATTTAGTAACTGATGGGGCATATGGGTTGGGGGGTGGTGTTGGGTTGCAATTGTTTTGGATGTGCTATTCAGGCATCTGCACTTGGGTGGGTAATTGGATAGTGATGAGTTGTAAATTATGCCCCTTTTGTGTAATTACACTCGTCTTTAAGTTCTTAGTTCTATTTGTGTATTTCTGTTGGTAAAGATCAAGTATCGCCCTTCTGTGTCTAGGTCCAGTATCATTCGTTCTGGAAAAAAACATCTCAATGAACAACAATCTCAATTTTCCATTAGAAAATAAAATTAGAACTTTTTCAGAAAATTAGAAAAAAAAAGAAAACAAATATCTCTCTGCTAAATAGTCCTTTAGCTTCCACGATCAAACTCCCAACTTATTAAATGGGCGCGAACCAAAACTTTATTATCTTTCTCTCTCTCTTTGTTTCTTGTCTTCTTCTCTTGAATGGGACAAATCCCACAAGGCCGACTAATAAGTGATTTCTTGTCTTTAATCAAAATCATATAATATAATAAAGTGATTTCTTGTCTGGTTATTATTATGACACATTTTTCACCATTAATTCTTAGATTAGTTACTCCGGACTCTAAATATAAGAATGATAGTGGATTGAATAATAATGGATATTCACGCCAAACATATCCATTAATTATCCATTTAGAGTATGTGATAAAAATTAATATCAAAATGATACAATTAATTATATCATCAACTGAGTCAGGGAAGAAGACCCCTTTATCAATTACAATGCAAAACATCTGCTACGAATATGATTAGTCCTAATTAGGAACGAGAAAATCATTGAGGAACTTAGCTAATATAATATAAAATGACAACAATCCTAATCTAATAAATTAGGTTAGCATTTTATAACACTTAAGAGTTGCGCCCAACACGCATCTAAGCAATTGTAACGTCCATATGAGAAATAATACCTATTTAGGATATAGTGGAGGATAATTTGTGGAGGAGATTGAATTCATCTCTTAGCATTTTGATTTCAACTATACTTGAAAAGGTTTACTTAATATAAATTAGGGACGATTGAATTATTAGATTTGAAGGAGCTTGAAGAGGTGAAATTTTTTTAGAATTGTAATAAACACAATTTTTACCTACAACAGTATTAAAAATTGTTATTATTTATAGCATAAATATCCTCCACTAAATTGGGTGTTTATTGCTAATATTAGTGTGAAAAATTACATAAGTTTGAATTCATCCACCATGAAATTAATGGTACCGTAATTCACGAATTTTAGTAAAGCAATTTTCGTCAACCAATTATCTGGGTTATTAGCAGCTATAAATACAATTATATCATCACACACACACCTTGATTTAGGATACTAGGTAAACCACGTATGTTATTTAAAAACATTGTGAGTAAATACTAGTATTATCACTTAGACTAAACAATGACCGGTAAGATATACTTGTACATATCCCTTTAAGGTAATAAAGTTGTTGCTACCTGATTTTTGATATTTTTGTCACATCATATTCGCCTTTTTTCGTCATATTATTAACCTTCTAAATCAATCATATTTACATTTATTATCGACGTTTATTTACTGTTTATTATTTGCATCGCATTTCGTATTTTTTCCTTTTATTCCGCATTTTAATATTTTTCCGTTTGAACCATAGATCGAACATTTCCATCTATTTTTATATTTTATATTTTCGTCTCGTATCATTTCATTTATCTCATTTTATTTCACATTTTGGTATTTTTCGTTTGAATTTTTATCGATTTTGAGCGAGATTTCTCGTACTGATAAGTCAAACCAATAAATAAATACTAGACCTTTTTTTCTCTCCATCTCATCTCAACCGTTGGATTGGTTGACCCACCGATGGTCAACCATCCAACGGCCATGTCATTTCCCTTTTTAAACCATCTTCCATCTCATTTCCTTTTCTTCAAATCCATTTCCTTCCGAAAATCCTCAGCCAAACATCTTCTGAATTGCTAGAAGCTTCCATTCTCTCTCAGCCACACAACCGAGACTTGCTCCCCACTCCGGCCATTGCTCATCGACACGTCTTCATCATCATTCGTCATCACTACGAGTGCCAATAAAATGGAAAAAACCTTGCGTATACATGGTGCCTAGTTCGGTAACCTGATACGATCCTAGTTGCGTAGGATGCGTAACGAGTAATTCCCGATCTAGTTCTAGGCTTGGATTTAGGATGCGGAAGATAAACTCAATAAGTACGAGCTTAGACATGAGGACAACCTGTGTCAACCAACCTAATCGATTTCAAGTGAGGTTCTTGATTCGATCCCTCGACCTATATTCAACATATGAATATCAACCTTGGGCGACGACTCAATGGAATGGACTTTCGGGTTTTACTTGCTATCCTAATCGAGTGTCCGGACTCAATGAGGGACAAGGTTCGCGAAGAACAATTGAGAAAACTCTCTGTATTTTATTTCAAAGATAGCGTCAAATAATAATGAAGAAGGTGGCTCCTTTAAATAGTAGAAACCCTAAATCCTTACAATAGGAATCCTTTCCTTAATAGAACTTCTAATTAATTAATTAAAATAAATCCAAACTAATTTAATTAATTAATAAAGCAGTTAATTAAAATAAAAGGTTATGAAGTTTCCTTCTTTTTGCAAAGTTGCAGCTCGTTGGCGTGATCACGCCTAGGGGGATCAGACCTCGCAACTCGCCTCTCGCCTCTATTTTGGGCGTGATCACGCCTAGGGATGGCATGATCACGTGATCACCAGCCTTCACGTCGCGCTAGCTGCTGTTTCGAGCGTGGTCACGCTTAGGGATGGCGTGATCACATCATCTCCCAACCTGCACGTCGCGCCGGTTGCTGTTTCGGGCATGATCCTAGGGATGACGTGATCACGTCATCTCCAGCTTGAACCATGGGCAGCGTCACTAGGCGTAGGCTCTTCTCGCGTAGAACAACTTCATGGATGAGTGTCTCGCACTGTAGCTCCTTGTAGATAAGCCGAGACAGTCTCGCTTGCAACTCCTTGCTCCTCGCTCGAGTCATTGGTCCCGCAGGTGGCAAAGGTACTCCTGGATTCGTATCATTCCCTCCCCCTTGGAAAGGATTCGCCCTCGAATCCGTACCAGCATCAGCTGTAACAACATCATCACCTACAGCAAACAACGTTAAGTCAGAAACATTGAAGTGGCAGTCACAGAACCATACTCACCTAGCAAGTCAAGTTTGTAGGCATTGTTGTTGATCTTCTCGATGATCTGGAATGGACCGTCACCTCTGTCAGCCATCTTGCCACGACGTTGGGTTGGAAACCGTTCCCAGCGTAAGTATAGCCACACTCAATCACCCACATTGAAGGATACTATCTTCCTTCCTTCATTCCTCTTGTTTGCCAACTTCTCATTCATTCGTTCTATGTTGTGCTTGGCCTTCTCGTGTAGTTTCTTCACCAGATCTGCTTTCTTGGCTCCATCTAAGCTAGAAACATCACTTACAGGCAAAGGGATCAAATCCAAAGGTGTCATAGGATTAAAACCATACACAAGCTCGAAAGGTGAATAATGAGTTGTAGAATGAATGGACCGATTGTAAGCAAATTCAATAAAAGGTAGACACTCTACCCATGTAGACACATGCTTACGAACCAATGTGCGCAACAAGAAACCTAGTGTTCGGTTTACTACCTCTGTCTGGCCGTCGGTTTGCGGATGGTGAGATGTAGAGTAAAGCAATTTAGTACCAAGTCTCTTCCACAAAACGCGCCAAAAGTGGCTCAGGAACTTGCTATCCCTATCACTGACAATAGATAAAGGTATTCCATACAAACGTACCACTTCTTTAAAGAACAAATCAGCAATAACAGTCGCATCATGAGTAGTAGCACACGGAATGAAGTGTGCCATCTTAGAAAATCTATCTACCACAATAAAAATCTATCCTTCCCTTGCCTACATTTGGGTAATTCCACAACAAAATCCATGGACAAATCGGTCCAAGGATGGGAAGGAACAGGTAAGGGCATGTACTCACTATGACTGGCTACTTTAGATTTGGCCTTTCGGCACACTAAACACCTAGCAACGATGCGAACCACGTCGTGTTTCATATGGGGCCAGTAAAAGTGATCTTTCAGCACATCGAGAGTCTTAGTCACACCAAAGTGACCCATTAAACCACCACAATGTGACTCTTGTACAAAAAATTCCCCTTATGAACATACGGGCACACACAAGCGCTTGCGTTTAAATAAATATCCCTCATGCCTATAAAATTCAGACTCGGCCCTAGTCATGCATGTGTTATATATTTCACCAAAATCAGAATCAGTAGGATATAGTTCAATAATGTGTGCAAACCTAAGCAACTTAGCGCTAAGAGATGATAGAAGAACATACCTTCACGACAGCGCATCAGCTACTACATTGTCCTTACCTTGCTTGTATTGGATATGATAGGGGAAGGACTCGATGAACTCCATCCAAGTCGTGTGGCGTCTATTCAGCTTTCCCTGTCCCTTGAGGTACTTCAAGCTAAGGTGATCCGTGTGGACAATGAACTCCCGTGGCTTCAAGTAATGTTGCCACACCTCGAGCGTGTGCACAAGGAACATTCCTTTTAGTTAGCTCATTTAATGGTACATCTATGGTACTAAAATCTTTAACAAACAACCTATAAAAGATCGCAAGGCCGTGAAATGAGGGCACATCACTCGCGTTCTTCGGAGTTGGCCACTCCCTGATTGCCTTGACCTTCTCCTCGTCAACTTTTACACCTTCTACAATGACAATTAAACCAAGGAAACTATCTTGTTCTAGAGAAAAAGAACACTTGGTTAGCTTAGCATACAGTTGTTGTTCACGCAGTGTAATAAAGACTGCTTTAAGATGTGAAATATGCTCATCAATGGATTTGCTGTAAATTAATATATCATCAAAATATACTACAATAAATTTACCAATAAAGTTCCTAAGAACATGGTTCATTAACCTCATAAAATTACTAGGGGCATTGGTCAATCCAAACGGCATGACCATCCACTCATAAAGCCCATACTTAGTTTTAAAAGTTGTTTTCCATTCATCACCCTCTTTCATGCGAATTTGATGATAACCACTCATTAAATATATCTTAGAAAATACTTGGCTACCACTCAATTCATCTAACATATCATCTAAACAAGTATAGGGTGTCGATACTTTACAGTGATTTTGTTGATTGCGCGGTAGTCAACACACATGCGCCAAGTTCCGTCCTTCTTGGGAACTAAGATCATGGGAACGACGCACGACGATAAGCTTTCCCTCACATAGACGCGACTCAGCAACTCATCAACTTACCGCTGCAATTCTTTGGTCTCCTCGGGATTGCTCTTATATGCTGGTCTGTTTGGGATATTTGATCCGGGCACGAAATCGATCTGATGCTCAATTCCGTGAATCGGTGGAATCCCCGGAGGCATCTCATCAGGCATCACATCCTTGAACTCCTGCAAAATATTATCAATACCAATATGCATAGAATTCATAGGGTTAGGATTAGAAGAGTTTAAGCAAAATGATTTAAAACAAAGAAGAATCAATGGGCGGCTTGAGCCAAAACTGGATTTTTGTAAAAGCAGTGCTTGCCTCACATCTCTCCCTTTGGCGAATACATTTAATTTCTTTTTCTCACTTTCGCCCACTCTAGCATGCTCTCTTTTTTCATGCGGGTTGTTCTGCTCACTTGCACTCTTCCCATGCTCTCTATTTTCATGAGGGTTGTTTTTCACACAATTTCCCTCCACATGCTCTCTATTTTCATGTGAGTTATTTTTCTCTCATTTACTCTCTTTCTTTTCAACACTCAACCCTCCTTTTTCTCTCTCAATGTTTTTTGTAACCTCATACTCAGCATAGGACTTGATCAGCCACTGTTGATCCTCAAAAACTTCCATTGGTGTCAATGGTGCAAGGGTGAACTTCTTCCTATCTTTCACCAACTTGTACTGATTAGTTCTCCCTTCATTATTGGCTTCCCGATTGAATTGCCATGGTCGTCCAAGTAAGACGTGACTTGCTTGCATGGGGACAACATCGCATAGGATTTCATCCTTGTACTTGCCTATGGAAAATTCAACCAACACTTGCTGCGAAACTTTCAATTCACCACCATCATTCATCCATTGCAACAAGTAAGGCTTCGGATGCTTCATAGTTCGCAACCCCAAAATGTGCACAAACAAAGTGCTTGCACAATTCGTACAACTACCATTATCAATGATCATGGAACATACCTTTTTATTGATCCAACAACGAGCGTGAAAGAGATTTTCTCGCCCTTCTTCCTCACATATCTCAGCCTTGGGTTAAGCACTGAGATTGCGCCTAATGACTAGATTGACATTATAACAGCCCTCCTTTTACTCACCATCATCCGAACTATGCTCCTCCTTTTCCTCCTCCACACAACCGGAATTATCACACTCTTGCTCATCCTCCGATTCTAGTTCCGCGTTGTCTCGTATAAGCAACATCTGTTTATTAGGGCACTCAGCTTGTCTATGACCTCTACTGGCACACTTGAAGCATACAATATCTTTAGTTTGAACTCTATTGGCTGGAGCAGAAGAAGAGTTACTATTGCCGCTGTTTTTAGAAGGTGTCTGAGCATTAGTTGCACTCTTGGTACCGTAGTTGTATGGTAGTACCTTGGGTGGCTCTCTTGCTCCCTTACTATCCTTAGACCACTGAGACTTTTTCCAAGGTGTAGTCCCCGAAGTCTGACCAGAATAAGAGAGTTTAGCCTCCCGTTGTCTCTCTATCTTAATGGCCATATGTAACATCTCCTCAAAACTAGTGTGATATGATGCATTTTGTGCTAATTTCTCATTCCTTTCCAAGCCCTTTTTGGGCATGTTGCTACTGATCTCCTTCTATTTTCTTACTATTTGACAGATCAGGGCTTTTGGAAGGGAAACCTTGAAAAGATACATTTTTCTATGGATTTTGGACGGACTTGAGTAGCGAGGCCTGGTAGTTGGCAGACAGCATGCAGGCAGTAGCTTGCCCCTGCATTGTTACGCACGCGGTAGCCTAAGACTCCAACGCGCTTTAGGAATCTCCGGAAGATATTTCCAGCTGGATTTTATTCCCTTTTGGTCTTTTATTCAAGCGGGATTTTATTCCCTTTTGGTCTTCTATTCCAACAAGGAGTTTATTTCCTTCTTTTGCAATTTTAATAGGAATAGGACTCCCTTTTTTATTTATTTTATTTTTCACTATATAAGACTCTTTAGAATTAGGGTTGAGGAGTTTTTCTTCCGCCACTCTTCTCCTCCATATTTATCCAGCAACCCTGTAATAAACCGGATGCTTGGGTCCGACCAGCAATATTAAGGATTTTTCGTTACTCTCTTCTTCTTTAATTATGCAACTTGTTTATTTTATTTATTTTAATTTTATTATGAGTAGTTAAACTCATTTGTTCTTGGTAGGATCATCAAAGGTTGCTTAAGAAGGTTGTGAGGTTGAATTGAAATTAATATATCCTTGGTTGGTATTTAATTAGTTAACGATTTCTTGTCAATTCTACTAGGACTACTTCTAGCCTGATCAACTAGCTATTTGCCCTAGGCGATTAAAGTCATCACTGTGGTTATAACTAACGCGAAGCTGCAGGGTAAAGTAGACAACCAATCAGAGTCATCAGGTCGCTAGTTTCATTCAGTTGGGTTAAGTAAGTAATCAGGGTAGAGCCTCGAACGTACCGAGTGTCTCGCCCTGGATGCGTCTTCCTTCATCTTCATGGGCCTTCGAGTATTGCTTCCATAAACGCACCTTAGGAGACGACGAAGCGTCAAGACTACTCCATAAATGTACTTTGGGGTAGTTTCTCGTACGAAAGGAAGCAAAGGACCTAAACGCACCTGGTCCCCATAGCGCGTCTACCAGCGAGGGATAGAAGATCATTGCATCAATGATCAGCCGACTTTGAAAGCAACCCGAGATAGATTCCTACTGGGAACTCCTTCCTTTATTGATTTATTACTCACTTTTATTACTGTCTATTATTGCTTTATTAGATATTAATCAACCAACTCTTGAAACCCCCCTGTTACTTGTTACTGTTCTGATCTGTTTGCCCTTGCTGCACAACACAAGACAATGTTCACCTTAGTCCCTGTGGATCGACCCTGTACCACTATACATAGTTTAATTGTGCATTTGTTGCAGGTTTTATTATTATTTTTGAGGTGTCTCGACAACACGTCAAATTTTGGCGTCGTTGCCGGGGACTTCGGTACTGATCCTTTCTTTGTTGTGTATGACCAGGTCATCCAATCCGAATCCATTACCACTCGACCCTGAAATTCGAAGGACAGAAAGATTAGCTAGAAGGTTAGCCAGACTGTCCGCAGAAATCAACAATATCCAAAACCCCCCATGAAATAGAAAATCCTGAACGTCTTACCCAAGACGTCGAAAACCACATCATGGCAGAAGATCACCAAGAGATTCCACAAGTTGTGAACAATCCCTCAATAGAGGACCTGAATTCCACCGCTAACAAAAATTCCAGCTGCATCGTATGGCCTGAAGTGGCCAATGATTGGACAATCAAGTCCGCGTTCATGCACCACTTGCCCAAGTTCCACGGTTTTCCCAAGGAAAGCGCAATCCGACATCTCCAGCAGTTGCATTCCATCTGCGAGGCCATGAAGCCGGCCGCTGTTGACATTGATTATGCTAAGCTGAAAGTATTTATATGGTCCTTGGAAGATGAAGCCCGTAGTTGGTTTTATGACCTACCACCTCGTTCCATTACCAGCTGGGCCAATATGTTCAAGGCATTCATTGATAAGTACTACCCCAATTCCATGGCTAGTGTGACCAGAAAGTAATTGGTTGCCATAATGCAAAAAGAGAATGAGAATGTGGGATAGTATTATGAAAGGTTTAAGAAAATGCAGGCCCTCTGTCCCTCTCATAACTTTGCAGATCACACATTGTTACAATACTTCTACGAGGGACTGCTAGGGCGAGACAAAACTATAATTGACGCTGCTTGCAATGGTTCCTTGGTTGCCCTCACCCCTGCCGCAGCAAAGAACATCCTGGAACTCATGGCCAGGAACGCTGTCGCCGTAGAACCTAGCAGTATCCAAGATGTACGCCAAGCCGTTATAGAAAACTAGTTGACTGGATTCAAGAGCCAGCTGGCCAACCTTACAGGGATGATTCAAAATCTTTCTACTGGCCAGCCCGCGCAGGTCAAAGCATGCGAGATTTGCCATTTCAATGACCACCCTACCGATGCTTGCCCCTATATTCCGGATGAGATACAAGTCAATGCAGTAGGAAACTACAATGGAGCCCCAAAGAAATTTGAGTCGTACACCCAGAATTACAACAAGGGATGGCGTCATCCGAACCTTAGCTATGGTAACAATGTTCAAGCGCCTTGCCCTAGTCAGCAGCAGCCACCGCACCTATTCCAGAATCAGCAGCAGCCGCCTTTCAACCTTCAAAATTTCATGCCGCAGCCTAGCTACCCCAGTAACCAGCAGTACCAACATCAAGCCCCACAAGAACCATCACCTCCTGCGGCAACAACCACCGAGGTAACAAATCTTACTAATATTGTCCTTGAATTACAAAAACAAATGGGTTCTATGGCTGCAAAAATAAAGGAGTTCAGGAATGGAGGACGACTGCCCTCCTAGCCAGACGCAAATTTGAAGCATGGAACTTGTGCCATGACTCTTCGAAGCGGTACTGAAATACCATCCCGTGAGCTGCCTGCCCAAGACGTTGAACTGCCTGAACTCACGCCCAAACCAGAAGAGGCAAAAGTAGAAGTGGAGAAAGAAAAACGTGTCTACATTGCTAGAAGACACGGTTCTCCACGAAAGTAGATGAAAATTCTAAATTTTTGGAAGAATTCATCACCAAGGTACTTGAGCCACCATTCCCACAAAGGTTAGTCAAAACAAAAAGAGATAAAGAGGATAAAGAAATTTTTGAATTATTTAACAAGGTGCAGCTCAATATTCCTCTTCTTCAAGCCATTAAAAATATTCCTCGATATGCCAAATTCTTGAAATCTTTGTGCACTAACAAATGTAAATTGGCAGAAGTGAATAAGATTAGTGTGGGTGCTAACTTTTTGGTCGTCATTCAGAGGAAACTTCCACCAAAGTGTAAGGACCAAGGGATATTTACCATCCTTGTAAAATTGGAAATACTGATGTTGGCAAAGCTATGTGTGATCTTGGTGCAGGTATCAACGTAATGCCCTTGACGATATACAACAGCCTAGGCCTAGGCCCGCTTAAACCAACCCAAGTTGTCATCCAGCTGGCCGACTGCTCCGTTATATATCCCGAAGGCATTATTGAAGATGTTCTAGTGCAGGTTAGCGACTTCCTTTACCCAGCCGACTTCTATGTGATCAGCATGGAGGACGAAAAATTCACCAAACCGACGGACATGCTCTTGGGCAAGCTGTTTCTTTGGACGGCCGGAGCCAAGCTAGATGCGTGCGACACCTCTATCACCCTCAAATTCGACGGAGCTACCATAAAATTCAGCATGTTTGATGCTATTCGCAACCCTTCTGAATTTTCCAGTGTGAATTTCATTGATATAATTGACCCTGAAAATTTCTGACTTATACTCTACTGATTCTCTACAGCTTTCCCTAGACAGAGGAATCATACCAGCGGTTCTGGACAGTTTGGAGTCTAAATTCGTGACTCCACTGGAGTTGAGCGAGATTGTTACTGCTCTAGAAGAGTGCCCTTTTATCTCTTCTCCTTCCATTAATTCAACTCTTTCCACCGACCGTACTAAACTTCCCCCTTCAGTTGTGCAGGCACCTAAACTGGATTTGAAGGTCTTGCCCTCGCACCTTAAGTACGCCTACCTCGGAGATGACGATTCACTTCCCGTAATTATTTCAAGCAAATTTGATACAAAGGAAGAACAGAAACTCGTCACCCTCCTCAAGGAATTCAAACGGGCCATTGGCTGGACCATTGCTGACATTAAGGGACTGTTGCCTACTCTATGCACTCATCGCATCCACTTGGAAGATGCCAGCAAGTCAGCCCGACAACCACAACGCCATTTGAATCCTCTAATGATGGAGGTTGTGAAGAAGGAGATACTTAAGCTGCTAGACGCGGGAGTTATTTACCCTATCTCGGACAGTACTTGGGTGAGCCCCGTCCAGGTCATGCCGAAGAAAACAGGCATCACAATCATGACAGGGCAAGACGGTCAATCCATCCCTACCCGCATATAGAATGGATGGCACGTTTGCATCGACTACCGTCGATTGAACGCAGCCACGAGGAAGGATCACTTCCCCTTGCCATTCATCTACCAGATGCTGGAGCGCCTCGCGGGTAAGACGTACTACTACTGCCTCGACGGATATTCTAGCTTTCACCAGGTACCGGTTGCCCTAGACGATACAAGATGACCTTCACTTGCCCCTCCGGTACCTTTGCATACAGAAGGATGCCGTTTGGTCTCTGTAACGCCCCTGCCACCTTTCAGTGCTGCATGATGAGTATATTCTCTGAGCTTGTCGAAAAAGGTATAGAGGTATTTATGGATGACTAACCTTGTGCTTAACTTTGAGAAGTGTCACTTCATGGTAGACCAGGGTCTTATCTTAGGACACATAGTTTCCCATAAGGGCATCGAAGTGGACAAGGCCAAGATTGAGGTAATCGAATCTCTTCTTTATCCAACTTGTGTTCGCGAAGTCCGTTCTTTTCTTGGGCATGTAGGTTTCTATAGGCGGTTCATCAAGGATTTCTCTAAGATTACCCAACCCATGTGCCAGCTGCTGCAAAAGGATGTGGATTTCGTGTTTGACGCAAGCTGCAAGGCCTCGTTCGACACCCTCAAGGCAAAACTCATTTCTGCCCCGATCATACGCGCCCTAGACTGGTCACTTCGATTCAAAATCATGTGTGACGCCAGCAACAACACCCGCCCAACGGATTTACACTACAACCGAAAAAGAATTCCTTGTCGTTGTCTTTGCTTTCGATAAGTTTCGCCAATACCTCTTGTGCACTAAAGTAACTGTTTCCTCTGACCATACAACCCTAAGATGTCTCTTGATGAAACTTGATGCCAAGCCGCGTCTAATTAGATGGATCCTTCTACTTCAAGAATTCGATTTAGAGATAAAGGATAAGAAGGGAACTGAAAATTCAGTAGCTGACCATTTCAGCAAACTACCACACCAGCAAGACAACTCTTTAGAACCAATCCGTGATACCTTTCCGGATGAACAGGTCTGTCTTGCCCAAGCAATTCAATTCCCTTGGTATTCTGATATTGCAAATTATTGTGCTACAGGAGACTATCCTGCAGATTCAACCGCCTCTGAGAAGAACAGAATTAGGAGGCAAGCTAAATATTTTGTTTGGGACAGCCCATACCTTTGGAAACACTGTTCTGATCAAATCATTCGGCGTTGCGTGACCCTAGATGAAGTTCCTTCCATTCTTTAGTTCTGTCACTCCTCAACTAAAGGAGGACATTTTGAGGCCAAGAAGACAACACTCAAAGTCCTAGAAGCTGGCCTTTACTGGCCATCTCTCTTCAAAGACAGTTACATGTTTTGTGCTGCTTGCCCGCGCTGCCAGGCCACAGGTAACATAGGAGCCAGAAATCAGATGCCCCTCACAGGAACCATTGCCTGTGAGATATTTGATATTTGGGGCATCGATTTCATGGGTCCTTTCCCTAACTCATTTGGTAATATTTATATCCTTCTTGCTGTTGATTACGTATCCAAATGGGTCGAGGCCAAGGCGACCAGATCTAATGATTCAAAAGTTGTTGCAGCCTTTTTGCACACTAATATTTTTAATAGTTTTGGGATACCACGAGTTTTGATTAGTGACAGAGACATGCACTTCATCAATCGCACAGTCAGTAAGCTGCTAGGGCAATATGATGTTTCACATCGGGCATCTACCGCTTACCACCCGCAAACGAACGGCCAGGCCAAGGTGTCTAATAGGGAGATAAAATCCATTCTGGAGAAGACAGTCAATCAGTCGCGCAAGGACTGGAGCTTGAAGTTGGACGACGCCTTATAGGCTTATCGTACAACCTTCAAGACCCCCATAGGCATGACACCGTATAGACTCGTCTATGGCAAGCCGTGCCATCTCCCAGTCGAGATCGAACATAAGGCTTTCTGGGCAATCAGACAAGTCAATATGGACATTGATGAAGCCGGGAAGCAAAGACGCCTTCAGATCCAAGAACTAGAAGAGCTACATGATGATGCCTATGAGAACACTCTGATCTACAAGGGCAAGACGAAAGCGTATCACGATAAGTTGATTTTGAATAAAGCTTTTGAGATAGGTCAGAAGGTTTTGCTATATAACTCTCGCCTAAGGATGTTTGCAGGAAAATTGAAGTTCAAATGGATGGGCCCATACGTGATCACGAACATCTATGATCATGGCTCCGTCGAGATTCAGAGCTTAGACACAGGTGTTATCTTTAAGGTCAATGGACACCGTTTGAAGGCTTTTTATGAAGGTTTCAAGCTGTTCACGACCGAGGAGACCGAGGTGGTTGCTCCACCAGATCCGAACTGATCCATGTGCTGAGCGTCCAAGCCAAGACGCTAAAAATAGGCGCTTCGTGGGAGGCAACCCACGTTTCTTTCCCTTCTCTTCCCTTTTATTTTTCTGCTTTTTGAATTATTTTTTCTTTTGTGTGAGTCCGATTCTCGCATCGAGGACGATGCGCTGCCTCAGTGTGGGGGTGGGACACTTGTGTGTTTTCTTTTTTATTTGAACTTTTTGTGGTTGGATTGCTTGCTGCATGCTGCTTGCCCTTGCATGATAACCTTTGATTGGAGTTTTTGAACAGGAAGCACTTATCCCACTGCACTTATTCACGCTCACAACCACACTACTTGTTAGCTCCTATATCCATGCCTTGCTCTAGTCGCTTGCAGTCACTTGTTTACCCATGTGAGTCTTTTGAACCTTCATGCCATGATTATTTTTTCTGAGTGAATGCATGACTTTTGTACTGGCTGAATTTGCATGAGACCCCTGGGTATAGGCACCATTAGACGTGGGAAAACGACGAGATGATTAAAAACTTTGCATTCTTTCTTCTTATATTTTTTCTTGCTTTTATCTTTCCCTAGCCACTTATCTCACCTTCTTTTCATCACCCTTCTAACTATTTGAGACTTTTCTTTCTATTCTTAGCTGGTGAGAGATGTTCTCTGGCAGTGAGCAAGGTAGGGCAAAGAGAAACAACATCTTTAGCGTGGGGGTACCGAGCTGCGAGACCAAGATGCTGAAAGCCAAAGCGGATGGTGAGAACAGATACATAACGACAAACTACGAGACCAAGATGCTGAAAGCAGTAGTATGGCAAGCAACCACGGAACAAAAAGAAACAGAACCTCAGTGTAATGAACAACCAAACCAAGACGCTCAAGTCATTCAACGAGCAATATGGAAATGAAGAGATAGGCCAAGACACTGAAAGCAATCACACGCTTAAGCCTTATCAGTCGACAGAATTTTTACTGCTCCAGTCAGTCAGGTGAAAATAATTTGTACACTCCTCTTTTGCTAAAAAAAAAAATTAATAATAAAAAAAATAACAACTATAAAAAAAGAGAGGAATAAATCAAAAATTTGAGCAAAAGAGGAGCATAATTCAGAAACGGAGCAAAGCACGAGAAAGCCAGAAGACTGATAGCACTACAAAGAAGAATACCCCCACTGATCATCCAGTGCTTTTTGCCTTGCCCTCGCTGCTGCCAACAAGAGACTTTCTCGCCACCTTGCTTTTTCCAGCTAAGAAAATCTCTATTCTTCTCTCTCTGCCTCTCTTTGAACCTTCTCTCCTTCTTCCACAATTTCTTGCGCTACCCTTTGCAAAGTTTTTATGATTGTATGATTGCCCACGCATGTGTACTACGTACTCAGGTCGCTAGTGCAAATCTGGTTTTGTGCATTGTCATTTGCATTGTTGAGTGTAAACAGATTGCCCTGGTTCTGAGTGTTGAGTGCAAACACTATACTTTGTGAGGACTGCTTGCGACTATGCTAGGTACAGGAAAGTTTCTCCCTTGGTTTCGTTATTCATTGGGTTTGATGCGGATGTTATCTAGGTAGGAGGTTGTGTCGAATTTTGTGCTTGTGTGCTGAGTATGCTTATTCCTGTATTCCTTTTTGTGGAGACCATTTGTTCTTATTGAGGGGCTGTTTTGAGTTTAATGCTCGAGGGCGAGCATGGGGTAGTGTGGGGGTGATTTGATATGATGCATTTTGTGCTAATTTCCCATTCCTTTCCTAGCCCTTTTTGGGCATGTTGCTACTGATCTCCTTCTATTTTCTTACTATTTGACAGATCAGGGCTTTTGGAAGGGAAACCTCGAAAAGATGCATTTTTCCATGGATTCTGGACGGACTTGAACAGCGAGGCCTGGCAGTTGGCAGACAGTATGTAGGCAGCTACTTGCCCCTGCATTGTTGTGCACGCGACAACCTAAGACTCCAGCGAGCTTTAGGAATCTCCGAAAGATATTTCCAGCTGGATTTTATTCCCTTTTGGTCTTCTATTCCAACAAGGAGTTTATTTCCTTCTTTTGCAATTTTAATAGGAGTAGGACTCCCTTTTTTATTTATTTTATTTTTCACTATATAAGACTCTTTAGAATTAGGGTTGAGGAGTTTTTCTTCCGCCACTCTTCTCCTTCATATTTCTCCAGCAACCCTGTAATAAACAGGATGCTTGGGTCCGACCGGCAATATTAAGGATTTTTCTTTACTCTCTTCTTCTTTAATTATGCAACTTGTTTATTTTATTTATTTTAATTTTATTATGAGTAGCTAAACTCATTTGTTCTTGGTAGGATCATCAAAGGTTGCTTAAGAAGGCTATGAGGTCGAATTGAAATTAATATATCCTTGGTTGGTATTTAATTAGTTAACGATTTCTTGTCAATTCTACTAGGACTACTTCTAGCCTGATCAACTAGTTGTTTGCCCTAGGCGATTAAAGTCATCACTGTGGTTATAACTAACGCGAAGCTGCAGGGCAAAGTAGACAACCAATCAGAGTCATTAGGTCGCTGGTTTCATTCGGTTGGGTTAAGTAAGTAATCAGGGTAGAGCCTCGAACGTACTGAGTGTCTCGCCCTGGACGCATCTTCCTTCATCTTCATGGGCCTTCGAGTATTGCTTCCATAAACGCATCTTGGGAGACGGCGAAGTGTCAAGACTACTCCATAAACATACTTTGGGGTAGTTTCTCGTACGAAAGGAAGCAGGGGACCTAAACGCACCTGGTCCCCATAGCGCGTCTACCAGCGAGGGATAGAAGATCATTGCATCAATGATCAGCCGAATTTGAAAGCAACCCGAGATAGATTCCTACTAGGAACTCCTTCCTTTATTGATTTATTACTCACTTTGATTACTGTCTATTATTGCTTTAGTAGATATTAATCAACCAACTCTTGAAACCCCCCTGTTACTTGGTACTATTCTGATCTGTTTGCCCTTGTTGCACAACACAAGACAGTGTTCATCTTAGTCCCTATGGATCGACCCTGTACCACTATACACAGTTTAATTGTGCATTTGTTGCAGGTTTTATTATTATTTTTGAGGTGTCTCGACAAGACGTCATAGTGTAATGCGTAAGCTCTAACGCATTACCTATCTCTCGGTTAAGACCATGAAGAAATCTTGCCATCGTAGCCTCCTCTTCCTCAACCACCGAGGCTCTAGCTAGGGCAATATTCATCTCATTGAAGTACTCCCCGACACTCCTACTACCTTGTGTCATAGTGTTGCTACTCGATTTTTTATTTTAAATTTTTCGCCAAAGCGTTTTCCACATTTCTGAAACGTCGATTTTCTGAAATCATATTTCCATTTACTCTCGTCAATATGTTATTTATTTTTACACTTCATGTCATTTAAATTTTATTCCGTACCTTTTTTCGCATTTTTATCGCTTTTCCTGTTCGAACTCATATCAGTTCCGAGTAAAATTCTTGAAACCAAGGGTCGAACATTTTCGTTTATTAGCTACTTATTTTTTATTATTTTTCTAACTCGCGCTATCTCGTTGCATCTCGTTCAATTTTTATTTTAGCATTTTTTCTGTTCGAACTTTTGTCACATTATAAGCAAATGTTTATCGAGTTATATAGCGAACTTTTCGCCGCTTACTATGTGCTAATAAGTTTGTTTCATTTTATTTTATGTTTTTGCAATTTTGGTTTGAGTTTTTGTTCATTTTCAGGCGAGATTGCACGTACCATCGGATCGAGTAAAAAAATCAAAGGGGAAGTCAAGGGATGTATCACCACCGTTGATCTGGTTGACTTTGCTCCCTATTTTCCACCTCATGCGCCCTCTTCTTAACCACATTTCTGCACAAAATAGAGACGAGCCCATCCCTTGCACTGCTCCTCCCTTGCTCCTCACGTTTAACATCGATTGTCGTTCCCACGCTACCAGCAGCCTCGGAGCTCCCAACAATTCTCAACCATACAACCGTTCCTACCACTACTCGTCGACACGTCATCGCCTTTGACCGACTTACTCACCTATAAATAGAGAGCGTTCTTCAAGTGTTTTCACCAAAACACAAGCCGAAACAATCTCTCCAAAGCTTTATCTCGCTAGCACACTGGCTCAACAAAGGTTGAAGCTCAATCTTTAGCTCTTTAAAATTTTAGTTTTCAACGTTTTTAGCAAAATCTTTAAAAAAATTAAATCAATCGTGTTTTGATGAAATTTCTTGCTTTTCTGCTTTAAAATCACTTCGTTTTAATCTCTAGTTTAATTACATCGCTTCGTTTTAAAAAATCACTCCACGATTCGAACAAATTTTGATTTTTTATTAATTAAAATTTAATTCGTTTTTATTTAATTGAGCATTATTTTGTTGAAATTAAATTGCTGTAATTACTTGGTTGAATTGCTGCTATTGTAAGGATTATTTTGGTATAAAAATTACCCATTTCTGTAATGGTTGGACGGACCCTCGTCGCCGGCATGAGCGCCGGCGACGCAATGAGGATGATGATGAATAGTGAAGAGAGCAACGACTCTCTCCATTTAATTTGTCTTAGGCCAAGCCAAGCCCAAGAAAGGAAGAAGCGTGCCTTGCGCGCGCGAGGCCGCGTGAAGAGAAAGGCTAGGCCTCTGGCCCAGCACGCAAAGAAGGCTTGGGGTTTCCTGATACAACCCAAGTCCATGGCCCGACCGAAGCCACACATAGACACCCCACAAGGAGCAAGGACGTCATGATCAACCTTCTCATCAAGGCGCTTAGGACCGAAGAAGGCAACGTGAAGGCCTCGACCCATTGGAGCCTACATGTCCACGCCAACGATTTGACTCGCAGTCTCACACCCGAGTCCGAGTCCGTCCCAAGTGCCAAGGCCGCACCCGCAACCAGTGCTTCGGCATCACACGCACCCAGCACCTCGGCCTCGTGCGCACCGAGCGCATCGGCATCGCACGCACCCAGCGCATCGGCATTGCACGCACCAAGCGCAGCGGCCTCACGCGCACCTAGCTCATCGGCATCGCACGCACCCAACGCCTCGGCCTCGTGCACACCCAGCGCATCGGCATCGCACGCACCCAGCTCCTCGGCATCACTCGCGCCTAGCGCTGCGGCCTCACCAAAGCTCAACGCCTCGGCCTCACCAAAGCTCAGCGCCTCGGCCTCGCCAAAGCTCAGCGCCATGGCCTCGTCAAAGCCCAGCGCCAAGGCCACACCCGCAGTCGCGCCCTGTCACTTGACCAAGCCCGCGACCTGTCACACGCTCAAGCGAGCCCGTGTGTCCCATGAGTGAAGACCCTTTGTCTAAGGGTGATTTGGGTCTTTTCCCTTTGTAAATATCTTTCCTATAAATAGAAGGACTTAGCGTTCTTTTATAGTTGCTTTTGATTTGTGAGTTTTCCTCTAAAGCCTTAAGCCAATAGTCTACCTCTAGGGTTCCTCGAACTGTAGCCTATCTTCTTCTTCAAGCTCGCCGACTTGATCATCCTTCATTGATGATAAGGTTGGCCTTGATTTAGAAATTGTTAGTTGTTTGTAATAGGAAGGTTGCTTGAACTTTGTTGCCAAGAGGGTTTCCTCCAAACTTCTATGTCCGAAACCCATTGTTAATATATAAAGCTCCTTCCTTTTTCCCTTTCAAATATTCCATTTCCTCCATATTAACCATCTATATATTCCGCTACAACTCCTTTACAAAACCATCCATCCAATCGTCCATTCAAACCACCATCGCCTAAGCCAACCGTGCGCGAGACTAGGTCCGCCTCCATCCGAAGCGACGCCAAGGCCTCCCAAGGCACTTGGGCCTTATCATGTGGTAGCGAAGCACCAACTGTCTCTAGGTTGCTTTTCCTTCATTTCCAAGGTATTCTCATGGTCCAAAATCGTCTCCTTGTCATTTCGGTCATTTTGGATCATTTGGGTATTTTTGATGTTCTTGAGCTTTTTGCTTGTTTGATCCGTCCAAAAACATCTTTGATTATTTGTGTTTTGTTTTTTGTGAATTAAATCTGATTTTCATCATCTCTTTCACTCACGAACGTGTTGGTGTTCTTAGCATTTGATTGCACTCCATAAAACTTGAGCCAAGTGTCAAGGTGGTCGCAAGAGTACGGTTTGTCCTATTGTGTGAGTCATTGTGTGAGTCACCCATAGCATGTGTTGAGGCCGACGGCCTTCAACCCTAAAACTTGCTACACACCCTAAGAAAATATCTATAACCGTACCTCCTTATCATCAATCATTGATACACACACTTGCCACTTATCACCAATCATTGATACACACACTCATCATCACTAAAGCTCTTATCACTTGCGCAAACACCTCTTATCACTAGCAATTACAATTGAGTCAAAGCAAGGGACTTAAGATAGTAAGCAAGACCGAAGCTTGTGTGAAGTTTGTATTTGAGCATGAATCATTTTAGCAATTGATCATGAGAAACTTTTTGTTTTTCCTTTCTTCTTTTAATTTCCTTTTGTTTTCTTGAGTAGTTTGTGCTAGCTTTCTTTTGTGTCTTTGGGTTGTCCTTCTTATTTCTCACACTATTTCTACTCTAAGTCTATTTGTTGCGCACCATTACAACATTTGCGCACCACATTAGGCTTTCCATGCCTTCTTTGCTTGCCTTGTTTTCATTGTGTCTCCCGTGCCTTCTTTGTCTTAGAGTCGAGTTGGACTAAGGGCTAGGGTTTGAGAGGAAAATAGAGTGACGTGATTTGGGGAGAACATTAGAGAGAAGAGTGAAACACGAGAGCAAAACACGAGAGGGAGAGAACTAACCTTTGTTATATACATCTACTTGCATTTGTTACTTTTATAGGTACCATTGAGGATAAGTCCTAGCCATCATTCCGAAAGAGACTCAACCGAGTCTACAAACATGGGAAGGCTTGAGGGGAAGGAACCCGAAGGGGGAGCTGAGTCTAGCCCGGCCTTGACTGACCTCGCTGCTCAAATGGTCGAGTTGTGGGCGTGCCAAGCACAAACCAATTGAGACATACTCGATGTGATCGCGGGGCTCACACCAAAACCTACTCCCACACAAAACCCCCACCAAGAGCCCCCGACCCAACCATCACCTAAAGGACCACACAAACAACCTTTCGCCCACTATCACCAAAGGACCCGACCTAAGAATCCAAATGATGTGGACTACTACGGGTTCAACCCTCGCGCTGAAGATGGGGAAGAGGAGGCCGAAGGAAGCTACCCAAGTGAGGGGGAAGGAATCCCAAGGGGGCCTCCCATGCCTAGGCCACAACCACACCACTTGGCGCTACCACAATACAACCTATACACCGCACCCTACACTGCACCCCACCGAGGACCTAGACACCACCTAAACACCGCACCCCATCCCGAGCCTAGACACTACCTAGACACCACATAAAATCTCACTCGAAACACCTATCACCGATCTGACAACTACATCCCTCGTGGGAGAGCACCAAGGGGGATTCATGAGAGGCCTCCACCGAACCAACCGCCTCCTTTTGACCCACGGAGGAATAGGGGAGCGCAAAGGCACATTCCCGAAGGACCTCCGCAAGAGTCACCGGGGCATGATGACTATGAGGAACAGTATGAGGACCGGGCCTATAGGCTATATGAGGAGTGGGTGGACAACAAAAACAACATTAAGATGTCGTTGCCTCAATTCGAGGGAAAGGATGATCCTGAAGCCTACTTTGAATGGGAGAACAAGATGGAGAGGGTCTTTGCGTGCTACAACTACTCTGAAGAGAAGAAGGTCAAGTTGGTCGTAGTTGAGTTCACGAGAATGACCATCCATTGGTTGGATCACATAGAGACGAATAGGAGATTTGAGAGGTGGGCACCCGTGGCTGATTGGGATGAGCTACTGTTTGAGATGAGGCACCGATTTGTCCCGCCTTACTACTTGAGAGACTTGCACCGACGCCTACAACGCCTAAGTCAAGGGTCCAAGAGCATTAGTGAGTACTATCATGAGTTGTTGACTTGCCTAATGAGAGCGGACATCCGCGAGGAGATAGAGGCCACCATGGCTCGATTCTTGGCCGGACTACACAAGGAGATTGCGGATCCTCTTGACTTCCACACCTACTCAACGCTAGATGAGATGTTCCATTTGGCACTCAAGGTCGAAAGACAAGTAAGCACTAAACTGAGAAACCATCACTTGTCTACTCTAACTCCTACTCCTTCTACTACCTTCAAGAGGCCTTGGCAAAACCATAGTAAGGCGCCCGTGACCACACCAAACACCATCCGCGTCTATACACCTAGACCAAACACCCTACCACCGAGACCCCTACCAAACACCAACCCACCTAACCTACCCGTGAGGACCCTCACTAGAGACATCACTTATTTCAAGTGTGGAGGGAAGGGCCACATGAGGGCTGAATGCCCAATAGGACCATAATGGTGATGCGAGACAATGGAGAAGTGGTAAGCGAAGAGGAAGGGGAAGAAGAGATTCGGCCTAAGGAATGTTGGGGAAATGAAGAGGCCATAAGTGAGGAAAGTGAGGAGTTTGACCAAGTTGAGGTACCACAATGCCTAGTTGTGAGGTGAAGTTTGAGCCTAAAAGGGAGAGAAGATGATGCTTCCATTGCCCAAAGAGAGAACTTGTTCCATACAAGAGGGACGACCAATGGAATGGTGATGTCCATTATTATTGACAATGGGAGTTGCGCGGATGTGGCAAGCGCACTCCTAGTGCACTTCTTGGCCTTACCACCACAAGGCACCCTCACCCGTATGTCTTGAATTGGTTCAATGATGGCAATACGGTGAAGGTGCAAAAGTAAGTCCACATCTCATTCAACATTGGTGGCTACAAGGATAAGCGCCTATGTGATGTGGCTCCCATACACTCGAGCCACTTGCTCCTAGGTCGTCCGTGGCAATATGACCGAAGGGCCATATATGATGGCTATAGGAACACTTACAAGCTAGAGCATGATGGCTGCAAGTTCTTGATTCCGCCCCTACCACCGAGCCAAGTTTATGAGGATCAACTCAAGCATAAGAAGGCTTGCACCACATATGAGGTCTCGGCTTCACTTCAAAGGAAGAAAGGGAGTGATTGGAGTGGAGAGAAGAATGTGTGTGGGGATCAAAGGGAAAATAACGGGCATGAAAACAAAGAGCATGCACCGAGAGAAGAAAGTAAGGAGAGTGGAGTAAAAAAAGGGAGAAATGAGTGGAAAAACCAAGCTTGAAAAGAGTAAGCAAGCTAGTGAGGCCTTTAGAGAGGCGAAGGTAGAGAGAAAAGTGAACTTGATGGCCAAAGGGAAGGACATTAGGCATGCGCTAATCATGCGCAAACCATGCATCTTAATTCACTTTAAACCTTTTGTTTTGAATGCTACTAATGCTAACCTTGCTTTGCCTGAGATGTTGTCTCCTCTTTTGCTAGACTTTAAGGACGTCTTCCCGGATGAGATCCCCGAAGGACTACCACCCACAAGGGGCATTGAGCACAAGATCGACTTTGTGCCCGGCTCCACCTTGCCCAATAGGCCGGCCTACTGTTGGAACCCGAAGGAGACCCAAGAGTTGTAAGATCAAATCGATGGATTAATAGCCAAGGGTTTCATCCGAGAGAGTCTCTCTCCTTGTGTTGTGCTGGTCATCCTTGTGCCCAAGAAGGATGGAAGTTGGAGAATGTGCATGGATTGTCGCGCCATCAATAAAATAACGGTAAAATATTCTCATCCAATCCCTCGCTTAGATGACATGTTAGATGAGTTGTGTGATGCTAAAATGTTTTCCAAAATTGACCTAGTAAGTGGTTACCATTAAATCAAGATGAATGGTGGTGACCAATGGAAAACGGCTTTTAAAACTAAGTTCGAATTATATGAGTGGCTTGTGATGCCTTTCGGCCTTACTAATGCGCCTAGTACTTTCATGCGATTGATGAACCATGTTTTGAGGCCTTTCATAGGTCATTTTGTTATGGTATACTTTGATGACATTCTAGTCTATAACACTTCACCACAAGGACACTTAGATCATTTGCATCAAGTATTTCTAACCCTTCGTGAGCACAAGCTATTTGCCAAACTCTCCAAGTGTGAATTTTGCTTGGAAGAGGTCCATTTCCTTGGTTTTATTGTAGGGTCCGAGGGACTCAAGGTAGATAGAGAAAAGGTGAGAGCCATCGCCAAATGGCCCACGCCCACCACCGTAGGCGAGATCCGTTCCTTCCATGGACTCACTGAGTTCTATCGCCGATTCATCAAGGACTTCTCAACGATCACGGTGCCCCTTAATGAGCTCACTAAAAAGGAGGTGCCTTTCATGTGGGGGAAGGAGCAAGAGCTAGCCTTCAACACCCTTAAGGATAGTCTCTCTTCTAGTCTCGTGCTCATCCTTCCTAACTTCGAGAAGACCTTTGAGGTAGAATGCGATGCGAGTGGCTTGGGAATTGGCGCCGTGTTAGTGCAAGACAAGCGACTCGTGGCCTTCTTTAGCGAGAAGTTGAAAATGACCCAACTCAATTACTGTATGCGTTGGTAAGGGCCTTGACCGTATGGGAGCACTACTTGGTGCCAAAGGAGTTTGTGGTGGATGGAGGGGCAAGGCAAGCTCAACAAAAGACATGTCGCGTGGATGGAGTTTATTGAGAGATTCTCCTACCACATCAAGTATCTCAAGCGAACGGAAAATGTGGTGGCGGATGCGCTATCACGAAGGTATGCACTTCTTACATCCTTACACTCACACCTCTTAGGATTCACTCATATCACCTCTCTATATGCCAATGATGTGGACTTTCATGACATGTTCCTTGCTTGCGGTAATAGTGTATGTGAGCATTTTGTATTGCATGATGAATTCCTTTTTCCGCAAGGGTAAATTATGCATTCCCATGTGTAGTCTCGAGAGTGGCTTGTGAGAGAGGCACACGGGGGGGGGGGGGGGGGGGGGATTAATGGGGCACTTTGGTAGGGACAAGACTCTAGCCACGCTTAAAGAGCATTTTTATTGGCCTAAAATGAAAAATTTAGTGTATCGCATTGTTAGCACTTGCATTACATGTAAGCGGGCTAAAACTAGAAGCATTGACCATGGGCGTTACATGCCTCTCCCCGTAGCTTCCCATCCTTGGTGTGATGTGTCGATGGATTTTGTGTTAGGTCTCCCGCGCACTAAGCATGGTAAGGATTCCCTATTTGTTGTGGTTGATAGGTTTTCTAAAATGGCTCACTTCATCCCATGTCATTCCACTAGTGATGCTTCGTATGTTGCTACTATGTTTTTTCGTGAAATTGTGAGACTCCATGGCATGCCACGCACCAAAGTAAGCGATAGGGATAGTAAGTTCCTTGCACATTTTTGGCGTGTGTTGTGGGCTAAGTTAGGAACTAAGCTCCTCTTCTCTACCTCTTACCATCCCCGAATGGATGGGCAAACCGAGGTAGTCAATAGGACGCTCGACACTTTGTTGTGCATCATGATTAAACAAAACCCCAAAGTATAGGAGGATTGCATTCCATTCATAGAATTTGCTTACAACCGCGTCATGCATTCTTCTACACATTTCTCTCCATTTGAGCTTGTCTATAGGTTCAATCCTCTTACCCCCCATAGACTTACTACCCATTCCTTTGACCGCATGTGCTAGCCTAGATG
This sequence comes from Viola odorata, assembly GCA_963691705.1. Lineage (NCBI taxonomy): Eukaryota > Viridiplantae > Streptophyta > Magnoliopsida > Malpighiales > Violaceae > Viola > Viola odorata. The sequence continues at coordinate 477,403 of OY829540.1, read as the reverse complement.
GAGAAGCAAAAGTGGACATCGTAAGCAAGATACACACGGTAGCCAAGGACCGCATTGAAGCCCTCAACGCCAAGCTCATCAAGAAATGAGACTTCGAGCGCCGCATCCGATCCTTCGAGGTGGGCGAGTTGGTTTGGGTCCATATGACAAAGGAACGCCGGGCGGCCAAGCTAAGCCAACGCGGCGATGGACCCTTCCTCATCTTGGAGAAAATCAGTGACAACGCCTATGTTCTTGACATTCCTTCTTCGTATGGAAACACTAGTCACTCCTTTAATATTAATTATCTTTCCCCTTTTTTTGAAGGTGATGAAGATGAAGAGCTAGTATGGATTCGAGGACAAATCCTTGCGAAGGGAGAGGGGATGATACAACCCAAGCCCATGGCCCGACCGAAGCCACACATAGACACGCCACAAGGAGCAAGGACGTCGTGATCAGCCTTCTCATCAAGGCGCTTAGGACTGAAGAAGGCAACGTGAAGGCCTCGACCTAATGGAGCTTATGTGTCCACACTAACGACTCGACTCGCAGCCTCACGCTCGAGTCCGAGTTCGCGCCAAGCGCCAAGGCCGCACCAGCAACCAGTGCTTCGGCATCGCTCGCACCCAGCGCCTCGGCCTCGGCATCGCGCGCACCCAACGCATCGGCATCGCACGCACCCAGCGCCTCGGCCTTGCACGCACCCAGCGTATCGGCCTCGCGCGCACCCAGTGCAGCAGCCTTGCGCGCACCCAGCGCATCGGCATCGCACGCACCCAGCGCTTAGGCCTCGAGCGCATCGGCATCGCACGCACCCAGTACCTCGGCATCACTAGCGCCTAGCGCCGCGGCCTTACCAAAGCTCAGCGCCTCGGCCTCGCCAAAGCTCAGGGCCATGGCCTTGCCAAGGCCCAGCACCTCGGCCTCGCCAAAGCCCAGCGCCAAGGCTACACTCGCAACCGCGCCCTGTCACTCGACCAAGCTCGCGACCCGTCACACGCTTAAGCGAGCCCGTGTATCCCATGAGTGAAGACCCTTTGTCCAAGGGTGATTTGGGTCTTTTCCCTTTGTAAATATATTTCCTATAAATAGAAGGACTTAGCCTTCTTTTATAGTTGCTTTTGATTTGTGAGTTTTCCTCTAAAGTCTTAAGCCAATAGTCTACCCCTAGGGTTCCTAGAACCGTAGCCTATCTTCTTCTTCAAGCTTGCCGACTTGATCATCCTTCATTGATGATAAGGTTGGCCTTGATTTAGAAATTGTTAGTTGTTTGTAATAGGAAGGTTGATTGGCCTTTGTTGCCAAGAGGGTTTCCTCCAAACTTCTATGTCTGAAACCCATTGTTAATATATAAAGCTCCTTCCTTTTTCCCTTTCAAATATTCCATTTCCTCCATATTAACCATCTATATATTCCGCTGCAACTCCTTTACAAAACCATCCATCCGAACGTCCATTCAAACCACCATCGCCTAAGCTAACCGTGCGCCAGACTAGGTCCGGCTCCATCCGAAGCGACGCCAAGGCCTCCCAAGGCACTTGGGCCTTATCATACCTCAGCCCAAGCTGAGCTGGGCTTGGCCCAGTTGTGGGTCTAGCCATATGGGCTCACTCTTGGCCTAGTGGTCCGAGCCCATTTTTTTGGCCCGTCGCATTTTTTTCGTGCCATGTAAATCATGTACTATTTATTTATTTCCACACATGTACTGTTTATTTATTTCCGCACTTGTACTATTTATTTATTTTTGCCCTCGTACTGCTTATTTATTTTTCGTAAGCTTGTATGCTTGTTTATTTTCGCCCGCTATGCATGCTTACATAATTACTCTGTTCGACCAAATCAATCATTTTCATGCGCATACAAGAATCATTAAGCATTTAAACATTATCCTCTCCTCGTGCCAATAACTCCGATAAAAAAGGGTAAAACTGCCCGTACCCTTTACCAAGTAAACGTTTCTCGCCCTTTTATTTATTCCACGTTTTTTCCGTACACATACATGTATACATGAATGTTTAGAATTGTTAGATTTTTATTACTTCATTGGGCATGATCACTTAATTAGGACTTTATTATTTTTCAAGCATGATTAAAGACCTCTTTTATCCGGTAACCTTTTTTAGGATGTGACTCGGATGCCTAACACCTTCCCAAATCTATAATACGACCCCGAACCCTTGTTCTCGAGTTTAGACCCTTTTTGCCTTCTGTTCGACTACATCAATCATTTTCACGCGCATACAAGAATCGTCAAGCATTTAAACATTATCCTCTCCTCGTGCCAATAACTCCGATAAAAAAAGGTAAAACTGCCTGTACCCTTCACCAAGTAAACGTTTCTCGCCCTTTTATTTATTCCACGCTTTTTTCCGCACACATGCATGTATACATGAATGTTTAGAACTGTTATAATTTTATTACTTCATTGGACATGATCACTTAATTAGAACTTTATTATTTTTCAAGCATGATTAAACACCTCTTTTATCTGGTAACCTTTTTTAGGTTGTGACTCGGGTGCCTAACACCTTCCCGAATCTATAATACGACCCCGAACCCTTGTTCTCGAGTTTAGACCCTTTTTGCCTTCTGTTCGACTAAATCAATCATTTTCACGCGCATACAAGAATCGTCAAGCATTTAAATATTATTCTCTCCTCGTGCCAATAACTCCGATAAAAAGGTAAAACTGCCGTACCCTTCACGAAGTAAACGTTTCTCGCCCTTTTATTTATTCCACGCTTTTGTCCGTACATATGCATGTATACATGAATGTTTAGAATTGTTATAATTTTATTACTTCATTGGGCATGATCACTTAATTAGAACTTTATTATTTTTCAAGCATGATTAAACACCTCTTTTATCTGGTAACCTTTTTTAGGTTGTGACTCGGGTGCCTAACACCTTCCCGAATCTATAATACGACCCCGAACCCTTGTTCTCAAGTTTAGACCCTTTTTGCCTTCTGTTCGACTAAATCAATCATTTTCACGCGCATACAAGAATCGTCAAGCATTTAAATATTATTCTCTCCTCGTGCCAATAACTCCGATAAAAAAGGTAAAACTGCCCGTACCCTTCACCAACTAAACGTTTCTCGCCCTTTTATTTATTCCACGCTTTTTTCCGTACATATGCATGTATACATGAATGCTTAAAATTGTTATAATTTTATTACTTCATTGGGCACGATCACTTAATTAGAACTTTATTATTTTTCAAGCATGATTAAACACCTCTTTTATCCGGTAACCTTTTTTAGGTTGTGACTCGGGTGCCTAACACCTTCCCGAATCCATAATACGACCCCAAACCCTTGTTCTCGAGTTTAGACCCTTTTTGCCTTAGCTTTTTATTTTTTTATGCCATGACAATAGGTTCCCTAAACCTAGAGACAAAAATAGGGTGGTGACTTTATATGCATTATGTGAGATGAGTCCAATTTCGTCTCACATCTCGTCCCAAACCTGCATCGCGCAAAAATTCTAAAAAATGGGTGCGACACATAGTCTGCAATCTCTGATGAAGGCCTCGATGGAAGTGAGCGGGAATAAATCATTTTCGCATTACGGTTGTCATCTGTGTCCAAGTTTTAATTGGACCCGCACCAACCCTTGTCCTTGTCTTATTAAGTTGATCCCACCAATGAACTGCATACCCACTGAACTCAACGGAAGCCAATTTAATTTTCTTGTCCTCCGTGTAATTATTGCACAGAAAAATTGACTCCATCTTCCTCTCCCATGACAAGTATGCGTCGGGATCATCCTTACCCTCGAAGGATGGAATCTTCAACTTAATACTTCCCAAATTATTATACATCCTTCCCTCATTCCTAGGCTGCCGCTCATAAGCTCGGTCACGCCTATCATACTCAAACCCATCAGCCTCGCGCTCCTTGCGCCATTGCTCATGGAACCCTTGGTGGTCATCTCTGTTAGTACCTCCACGGGGATTGTGAATAGGTACACGCCGATGAGTTGTATTATCCAGTATAGGACCAGTTAAAAATCTTGTTTCTTCATCTCCTCCCCCAACATAACCTTCGGGTAAGCCCCCAAACAAACCCCTGGTGTTCCCTTTGGGTGGAAGCCCATCATACACATGTCTAGCGTTTCCCGGATTGAGATTTTTGGTGAAGTGTTGAGTGGGTTTCTCTTCCTTCTTGTCGGAGGACTCATTCAACCTACTCTCCAAGGCACCAAACCTTGTTGTTAGATCCTAAAGGATCATAGCAAGATCCACTTTGCCAACTTTCTTCGATTCTACTGACATTCCTGCAAATTCACAACACGAACAAACGACGTGAAATTGTACTAATCCTAGCACTCCCTCACGTGTTTACTCTCGTGTTTAAACCCTCTATTAAACTCACAAATAACTCACAAATTTCCTGCACTTGTTCAACGCAAATGTTAGTGACTCAAGAGTTTCAAGAAAGCTTCCAAGAAGACACGCAAAGACAACTAGCTTCAAAACAAATTGGACATAATGTACTCGAGTAATTGCAACGACCAATCAATTAAACAAGTACGCTACTGGAGTAGAGTTCAATATATATAGGAATCAAGAAAAGGCTCAAGTAGACTCGAAACAACTCAAATAATTCACAAATTCGCGAATGAACTGTGTGTACGATTTTAAACTACAACTTGCAACTTCAATATCTTTTAATTTCTCCCACCAAATTGAGTCATTCTTTTTGCAATTGTTCCAGAATTCCTTCTAATATTTTGTATTTTGTTTCTTTTGACTCGAGTATATATATATATATATATATATATATATATATATTGTTTTTACTCTGGGAACAAAACTAAATAACAATTAATTTAAAGACACTTTTTGGGAATTTTGACACTTTTTAACGGGAATTAAAGACTCACAAATTGCAACCACAATTTGCTTGACAAGACGCACACAAAGAAGATCTAGAACCCTAGATCGACTTGACTCATAATTAACTAACACAAGCACACAAGAAGATTGGTTATAGAATGAAATAGAAGAAGAACCAATCTTAACAACGAAAACTGAAATGTAAAGGATAGATTACCAAACTGTAGAACGCCTTTGCTCCGCTACCAACTAATATGATCCTAGTTGTGTAGGATGCGTAACGAGTAATTCCCGATCTAGTTCTAGGCTTGGATTTTGGATGCGGAAGATAAACTCAACAAGTACGAGCTTAGACTTGAGGACAACCTGTGTCAACCAACCTAATCGATTTCAAGTGAGGTTCTTGATTCGATCCCTCAACCTATATTCAACCTGTGAATATCAACCTTGGGCGACAACTCAATGGAATGGACTTTCGGGTTTTACTTGCTATCCTAATCGAGTATCCGGACTCAATGAGGGACAAGGTTCACGAAGAACAATTAAAAAACTCTCTGTATTTTATTTCAAAGATAACGTCAAATAATAATGAAGAAGGTGGCTCCTTTAAATAGGAGAAACCCTAAATCCTTACAAGAGGAATCCTTTCCTTAATAGAACTTCTAATTAATTAATTAAAATAAATCCAAACTAATTTAATTAATTAATAAAGCAGCTAATTAAAATAGAAGGTTTTGAAGTTTCCTTCTTTTCGCAAAGTTGTAGCTCATTGGCGTGATCACGCCTACAACTCGCAACTCACATGTCGCCTCTATTTTGGGCGTGATCATGCTTAGGGATGGCGTGATCACGCCTGAAACCTAGCTGCTGTTTCAGGCGTGATCACGCCTTGGGATGGCGTGATCACGTCATCTCCCAACCTGCACATCGTGCCAGCTGCTGTTTTGGGCGTGATCACGCCTAAGGATGGCGTGATCACGTCATCTCCAGCCTAAACCATGAGCAGCGTCACTAGGCGTAGGCTCTTCTCGTATAGAACAACTTCGTTGATGAGTGTCTCGCACTATAGCTCCTTGTAGATAAGTTGAGACAGTCTCACTTGCAACTCCTTGCTCCTCGCTCGAGTCATTGGTCCCGTAGGTGGCAAAGGTACTCCTGGATTCGTATCATAATCCTTAGCCGAAAGGGTATGGTATGGCTTTCTTTCCTCAGGTTTGATTTGTGTGGATATAAGAACATCATGGAACTTTATGATTCTATTTTTTAAAAAAATCTATTTAATGATAGCCCTAGGCAAAATTCGAAGACAAAAACATACACCTTTGAAGGGTACTTGCGAAAGCGCAAGCAGTTTGACATGTTAGCTAGACCGAGAGATGTGTATCCCGCTTTCCCTAACACAAAGTTATTTGAGATTCCATATATATTTATATTGTTTGATCATTCTTCCATTTGTGAATTTCATGATAAATTTGTGGGTAAGTCGACTGGGCTTAGGGGAAGTCTATTCAAGCGAAATCGCTTATATAGGTCGCATAACCTTTTGCGAAATTTTGATGAGCTTGGTGTGTTTGATGGTTTGATACATCATGAGGATACATCTATTACTAATATATTCTTTAAGGATGTTATACTTTCACATCTTGTTCCTTGGAGTATTGCTAGTAATCACAGGGAAGTGTCACTGAGCGACTCATGGAAATAATTGTGGAGGAGATCGAGCAAGAAGATGCTAATTGGGACATCTTGTGAACCACAATTTGGAGTTTCAAGCAAAGTGGATCAATGGAAACTTGGGTCCTTATGGCGTGTTTCGGTTTGTAAGTATAAATTCACATGGAAGGAATGCTTTCAATTTATTTTATTTACTTACTACCTTTTGATACATGTTATTATTTTTGGACTATTGCTTAAGCTCATGTATGGTCTCATTCTAATGACATTATTTGGTTTAATGTCTCTGCCTTTGAGTGTATTATTTAATATAAGTGGTAGCAAAAGGATCAGAGTAATACAAATAACCCATGAGCAAGCCAAGTGCTATAGTGCGTGCTTGAGTGCCAAGAGGACTTTGTGAGGTTGGTATGGTTTGATTTATGCTTATTTTACTAATTATAACTTAAGGTATTGTATTGCAGGCCTATGCATAGATTTGAGGAGGAACCCTTTCGACAGGGAAGGGAATGATGCGAATCCTAGTGCATCGCAAGGAGTGCCTTCGCCACCGACAGGACCGATGACTCATGCGAGGAGCAAGAAGTTGCAAAGGAAGTCATCACAGTTCATCTACAGAGAATTAGAGTGCCAGCAAGCCCCGCGTCTTGTGAGCTGGTTCAAGTGTCCACAGATTGTGTGTGTTGTGGATTACACACTTTGGCAACCAAGGAAGCGCAAGAGATGGGGAGTATGCGTTGAGTATGGACTTGTAGAGTGCCCTTGCCTAGCTAGCATTGGACAAGATTCGAGGTCGAATCTTTCCGAAGAAGAAGGGAATGGATACGATCCAAGACTGGTCTTGGCGTGATCATGCCCAAAATAGAGACGAGCGTAGATTGACAACCAGCCCCGATATAATGATGCCAGACTTCGACGTGATGATGTCAAACCCGACGTAATGACACCAGCCTTCGACGTGATGACGCCAGCCCCAACGTGATGACGTCGAACCTCCGACGTGATGACTCCCATATCAGAAGCATTAGATTTCTGGCGTTGAAGTTCAACATGATCACGCCCATCCTAGACGTGATCACGCCCGTGAATTGCCAGTTTTGCGCAAAGATGGAATTTTGGGACTTTCCATTATTTTCAATTACTTATTTTAGTATTAATTAAATTAGTTGGATTTATTCTATAATTAGTTTAATTAATTAATTAGAAGTTTAATTAGAAGTAGGACTTTTAATGTAACTATTTAGGGTTTCCTCTTTAAAGGAGCTACCCTCTTCATTGTAAAGCAGACTATTTTTGATAAATCAAATATAGAGAAATTTTCTCTCAGTTGTTCATGCTTGAACCTTTTCCCTCATTGAGTCCGAACACTCGATTAGGATAGCAAGTAAAACCCAAAAGTTCATCCTATCCCATCGTTTACTCTAGGTTGGTTCTCTCAGGTGTGAGTTCAGGGTTAGAGATCCGAATTAAGAACCTCACTTGATTCGTTAGGGTTGGTTAACACAGGTTGTTAACAGGGTCGAACACTCAAGTCGAGTTATCCGCAACGAAATCCAAGCCTAGAACTAGATCATAGTACGTGCTACGAGCCTCGGGTGACCAAGTATCGTATCAGTCATCGCTCGGATGTCATGCCATCCCTTGCTCTCCCACTCGCGCCATCCTCGTCTATAAATACCCCTCAATCTTCAAGCTGTAAGTTGGGGAGGGAGGAGCCAATTCACGAGCTCATGAACTCTATCCTCCAGTTTTTTCTTCTATTTATTTCCTGCATATTTATTTTCTTGCTCGCCGCTGGTCTGTTCGACAACGCCGCTAGTCTGCTTCGTCGACGACGCTGGTCTGCTGAGGGAGTTGCCTCGCTGCTGTCGAGCCTTGCCTCATCGCTGCCATGCTGCTCCTCGCTCCGTTGCTCCTTCGCCGCCACGCTGCTCTGATTTCTAAAGGAAGAATAAGAACAGTGGGAGGGATAAGGAAGAAGAAGGCTTGGGCTAGTCATTTTAATTGATCATGAAATAAGAAAGGGTTGGGCTGTTGTTATGGGCCCATTCCTCGACCTAGTGGGCCGATCCCAATTTCAGCCCATCGTATTTATTTTGCGTGCTGATTTTTCATATGCTTGTACTGTTTATTTATTTTCGTATGCTTACTTATTATTTTCGTATGCTTTTACATGTTTAATTATTTTACTTGTGTATAATCGTAAAAAAAAATATACTTATTGAAATGGTAAAATTTGATAATATAGCTAAAAACTTATAGAATTTCATTGACTAATTACTTTCATTAGCCAAGAGAGTTAATGTATATTCTCTTTAGTCTCTTGAGATAGTTTTAATATATTCTATAAATTCTATACCATGGGTAAAAAGTAAAATTACTAATTTTAGCAATTTGCTTATAAAATGACCACGTCTATAGACTTGTCAAAATTCTATGACTATATTGAATGGACTCTTTACAACTATAGAATTGTTTATGAGAAAACTTGATGAGAGCTTTTTCATAGTTCGACAAATTAAAAATATAGACTCTAAATTAAATATAGAGTTGAGAACCATTGACCATTTTTATAAGATGGTATTTTGAACTCTTGAATTTCTTATGGAAATTCTTAATGAATTGAAGATTTCAAGTGAAAATCTTATATAAAATGACCAATTAATATAAGATAAGTAATTTTTCCAATTTATATGACATGTTAAACTACTAGAGTTCAATTTTACTTGAAATTAGTAAAATATAAGCCATTAATATGATAATTCTATAGACTCATATTGACCATGTTACCAAGTCAATTTAGTATCAAAGTTATTCTAATTTTTTTAGAGTTCTTCAAAGAAATAAATGAGTAATTTGCCATTTTGAAGAGTCAATTTCGACAATTGGGAAAAATTCTTACATTGGAGAAAATTCTAGAGTTATCACTAAAATAAAATTGGTCCATTCATTTTTTAGTGACTCTTGAATTATATTTTGCACGACCCTTGAATTACGGAGTGAAAAAAGAGTCAATAAATATTTTTGAAAATATAATTGACATTATTTTTTAGAGTAATGGCTATTATTGAGAATGGATATGTTACAAAATTTTGAATTCAAATGGTTATATAATGTGGATTGAACTATTTTACCCAATATATCTATTTGTTTAAAGTCAACTATGTAATTATTCATACATATATAATTTCAATTAAAACTAGATTTTAGTGGCCAAATTCTTGTCATTTAGATATGAAAGTGAAATCATATATGTCCTATAAAATGGTAGCAAATATACGTGAAATACATAAAATTAACTATTGCTACCCGATTTTTGACTTTTCGTCACAACTTTACCATTTATTGCGTCTATGTCAAATTTAAGTCGATTTTTAGTCTTAGGCTATTTTAATTAATATTCCGTGTCATTTCGTGTCCTTTTAATTTTTTCATATTTTTAACTGTCTTTTCGCTCGAACTTCTATCGGTCCCGAGTAAACTTTCTCGGACCATAGATCGAGCGCGTTGTTTCTTTAATTGATAGTTACCTACTATTTTTCTCTTTCGCGTCATCTAGTTTGGTCTCGTTCAATTTTTGTCGTAAAGACATTTATTTTGCGTCCGAACTTTTGACATTTCCTAAAGAGAAAATCCGTACGTTAAACCAAACTTTTTCTTTATTTACTGTCTACTATTTATTCTGTCTTATTTTTCTGCACCTTTTAGTCCTTTCGGTTCGGGTTTATTTTCAGTTCAAGCGATTTAGGTTGAACCGAAAATATCTCGTTCATGCCACAATTAATATGCATTAATGCACAAAATCATCACAGCCACTTGATCAAACACTTGACTCCCTTTTAAATAAGATCAACGGCTCCCTCCCTTCTTCAACACTTACCATCACCAATTAAAGCCATTTAATTTCTTCATCATCACCCTCTAGCGAACCGACCTTGCTCCTTCACCCTCAGCCAAGCACTCTCTGTATCCTTATCATTACGAACCTCCCATCGTCGGACTGTTCATCCTCACTCTCGCCCTTGCTCCTCACATCCGCAACGACCACGCACACCGTGCCCGCCAAGCCCACTTACGGCTGTTTTCCCTATAAATATCCCTCAATCTCCAAACGAGAAAAGGGGGACCAATTTCATGCTCTAGTCCCCCCCCTTTTATTCATGCTCTCCCTCTGCTTTGCTTTCAACTTATTACCTATCAATTATCTAAATTACCTTTGTTTCAATTTAAATTAATTGCTTCTGTTTTAGTTAAATCAATTGTTGCTTTCAATTAAATCAACTGCTACTATTTCCAATTAATTTCACTGATTCAATTCGTCCAATTAGCTACTGTTTTGATTTAATTTAAAAGATTTATTTGTATCAATTTGCCTCTATTTCGTTTAATTGTTGGCCTTGGTGAAATTAATTATTGTTGTTTCAATTCAATTAATTGCTTTCTTGTTGATTTAATTATTGCTGCTTTTGATTTAATTGATTTGCTTGATTTGGAATTATTGGCTGTTTGGTTTGGAATTGTTGAGTTGTAGGTTGGCTGGAGGAAGAAGAAGAACAGTAGAGAAAGAGGGAAAGGTAATGGGTTGCTGGCCTTTGGCCCAAGCGGAGGAAGGAAAGAAGGAGTGGGTTGCGCCTTGAGCAAGCCCAGCTGGAGAGAAGAGAGGGCAAGCCAGCCCACACACGGGTTGGGCTGGTATGTTTTGGGCTTGGAATGTTTTGAGCCCAACTGCTGGGCCCAGTTTTCCTGCCCACCTTAAGTATTTCGTATCCTTTGTTCGTTCGTAATATTTAATCAATTAATTTACTTGCTTTTAATTGTTAATTAATCATTTGCATTTAATTATCAAATAATTAATTTGCTTGTTTTTAATTAATAAAATTAATTATTTTACTTGTTTTCTTAATTGTTAATCATTTTATTTATTCGCTTGATATTTGTTTTACTCGTACTAATGATTTCATTTTGTAGGATAAAAAATTAAATCTTCACTCGCAAGTACACTTTTCTTATCCCTTTTATTTATTCAAAGTTTTCCGCAAACATTATTCGTATGCATGCTATTTAGAAATGTTAAAAACTCATATCATAATCGCATGCATGACATTTAGAATTGTTAGAAATTATAATCAACGCACATGTGTACGTGTTTACATCACTTATTTTTGATATGCCATGAAATTAATTGTTACGTTGCATTGATACATGAGCATGGTGGCTTCGATCCCACATGGTTATTTGCATTCATTAAATTGGTATTGTGCTAGTTTTTATTCATGATAGGATCACGTATTAATTAATTAATCATGCATGCCCCGATGATAATAATGGATCGCTCACTTTAGTAAAAAGTGGTAACCATTCCGTTGAAGAAATACTTGTCTCGAAGTTGATCCGATTTTTCCAGAAGTTGTCCCGACCCTAAGAATACTAAAGTGACGTTTTCTATGAGGGCTAACTTATGTGTTTTTTTATTGTCCCTTCCGAACACTTTTTTACCGGTAACCTTTTTTAAGGATGTGACTCGGGTTCCTAACACCTTCCCGAGTCCATAATACAACCTCGAACCATTGTTCTTTAGTTTAGACCTTTGTGCCTTAGTTTTTTTATTTTTATGTCATGACGATTAGGTTCCTAAACCTAGAAAATAAATAGGGTGGCGACTTCATTGCATTATATGAGACGAGTCCATTTTTATCTCACATCCGTCCCGAATCGGATCGTGTTAAAAACCGAAAAGGGGGTGCGATAGTAACATTTGTTAAATGACCCAAGTCATTTCTAAGAATTTAAAGAATATCATATGGTCATTTCCAAGAGTCCATTTTCAATAAATACATTTCACTATGAAGAATATCCTATAATGTCAATTTTAAAATGAATAAGATTCCATTTTAATTGAGTAAAACTATAAAAAATAATTGAAATGTATTTTAAAGTCATATAGCCATTTTCATTTAAAGGATAATTTCATATTAATATTTATAAGAGTCCATCTCTAATTTTATAAATTTAGGAATGGCTCACTTCTAAGAGTATTTTGAATATAAATTACCATAAATAGAAGGATCATATTAGTCCAATTAACTGATAAAAATCTCACCAATTACTCTTAAAATTATAACTGAGAAATATTCTATAATATTCAATGTAAAATTTTATTTATAGAATTTATAAAATTTGCTAATTTAACTCTAAAATTCTAGAGTCCATATTCCTATAAATGGAATATCTATAGAATATTACCAAAGTCATATCAAATCTCTCCAATGTGATGACATGGAGTGATATTCTAGAGTCCATTTATACAAAATTATACCATTGGGTAAGAAAAAGAGTAATAAAACAAAATATGCCATAAAATCTAAAATTAAATTTGGAAATAAATTTTACCAATTACTCTTTTTCTTCAATATTAGAGTCCATAATTTGTCAAAGTATGGTAATTTTAGCCAAAAATAGTCATAATTTTTTTGGACTCTAGTAAATGTTAGCAGAGAATAAATTAAATTGAGAATTTCTCAATTACTGTTAATATTTGATAATATTTTCAAATATTAATTTATAAATTTTTCCATGATTGATACCAATTGATGAGTTAGATAAAATTAATATCAACAGTAATTGCCTTACATTACTACGTTCCAAGGACTCTTGTTATCAATTGACCCTAAACCATTTTTATATTTAATTTTTAATTGGCATAGTTCTCAATTTTATTGTTGTCGGATATTATATGGTCATCATGTATATGGTAACAAGAGTCAATGTCGAGTCTATTGAATTGTCAAACTGACCATAAAAATATATATTAACAATTTTCTCCAAACTAGTAATTTCGATTTCTAGTTAATTGATAAAATCTCTTTATAATATAAAGAAGGGAAAAAACTCTCTAATTTATAGCAAAAATAGTCAATTTAAAATGAACTATTTTCATCAAGTCTATAACCTTGAGAAAAATGTTATATTAAATATGTCTCAATGATAATAATTTGTCTTCTGCCGAAGGATATATGACGGAGCAGCTCTTCTCAGATCAGTGTGCGCGACGGTCCACGGTACCTTCAATGCGCCGGAGGGGGTCTCCGGCGGAAACACTCCGATGCTTAAGTCAGTAGGTGTACTGAAATTGGCAGAGTTTTGGCTAGTCAAGTCCGCTTACCTGCCTCCTTTGTGGGGGAGGTATTTATAGAAGAAAGGGGGTGTTCTCGCCCGAGTAAACGGGTACGGAGCTATCGCTCGCGTTAGGGTCTGTGGTTCGCCCTTATCATGATACGCTACCTTGGCGGTAGGTGTTTTAGGTAGATATTGCCGCGGTAGGATAGTGGCCGGAGCGTTAATCCTGACGCGTGGTTTCCTCTGGGGGTGAGATAACTCCTTGAGCCAAACAGGAGGTCCGTGAGAGGAGCCGGTAGGGCCCCGTTAGCCTCTGTAGCGTTAGCCTTTGGGGAAGGTAGCAATCTTGTCCCTACCGTGGTGGTGTGAAACAGTAGCTATGCCTCTTCCCACCGGGTGATAGACGAAAATACCCTTTCTTTTAGGTGGATTGTTATCATAAGCCCAACTGAAAATGAGCCCGAGTGTTTACCAAGGGCTAACGTTCCTTCTCTTACGGAGAGTCCCTCTAAGTACCGGGTCGGTTTTGCCTCAGAAGATGGTCCTGACGGTTTTTTTGTCAGGATCTATAAATCAGAGGTTCCTCTGCGCCAGTTTCTTCGTATTTTCTCATTCTTTCTTTTCATATTTCGTCATGGATGAACTGACTCGCAATTTCCTGATCTCCAAAACTCTGACCCTGAAGAATCTTACTGAGGGTGATATCGGCTTCCTGGAGAGGATGATCACCAAGACCTCCGAGGATGTCCTGGAATTGCAGGGGGTGCTAACCCCTATTCTGTCTAGACAGCTGGGAATAACTCTGGAGGATTTTAATCCCCTAGAGAGTTTGGCGAAACTGGCCACTGTCAGTGCTCACATTGATGTGGTGGCCTCGATGCTGCAGCAGAGGAAAGATCTGCTGGCCTGCTGCCTAAAGGGCATGAGAGCTTGCTCTTCCGAACTGACCTCCGTCGCTGACGCTTTAAGGGAGGTTCCCGTTGTGCCAGGGGAAGATGATGCGGGGTCCAATATCTGACCGCTGGCTCCACTTCTTCTCGTTGTTTTTCTTATGTTTTTTGTACATATTTGAACGCTAAGGCCACCTGGCCATAAATAAATAACTGTCTCTGCTTTTTTCCAAGTCTTCTCTTTTTCTTGCTTGGTTGCTTGCTTTATTGGTTGGAAATATTTGTCATGAGCCCAACTGAAAACGGGTCTTCCTCGGGACATTGTATTGCAGTGGTCGTGTTCCGGGGATTAGCAATGAATGCTCTGTCTTGACTATTACAGGGCCGTCTTTTCAGTGGTAGGTGGTTGGGTGGTTCTTTGGTGCCCTTTGATTGGTGCGTTCAACGAGCAGATGCGCCTGTGACGGATCGGATTCTGCAATTGCAGTTATTTTTCCCAAGCGTCTTAATTGATTTTTCAGGGATCGAAATGCTCACTCGGCTATATAAGGGAGTTTGGTTTCCCTTTCCTGTTCATCTTCATCCTTTTCCTTCTTTTTTGCTTTTGCTTTTGCAGGTGGCATGGCAGATTTTTATTTCTTAAGTTCCATGGATCGTGACTCCTTGCCGACTCCCCCGACTTCGCCGGATTCAGATCATCCCCCTCCTTTGCCACCATGGAGGCCTCCGGTCCGCCGAAAGGGTCGTAAGAAGAAGGAGAAACGGACTTCCCAGACGCCCTTTGCGACTTTGGCTTCTTCTGGTTCTGCTATTCAAGAGGGTGGCAAACGCTTTTCTTCCCCTGGTTGCTCGCTGAACGAGGATTTTCCCATCAGTGCTGGTGCGAGGTTGGCAGATTCGAGCGCCAAAGGAAAATCATGCCCGTCAGGGTCCTGCCCAGAAAGGGAGGCAGACCAGCCGGTCCCGAATGCTGACGGGAAGATGTCGTTCCTTGATGATGACGGGGTTTATCACCATGGCATTTATTGGCCTGATGAGGATTAGCCGTTTTGCATTGTACCCGCCTATTGGCGTTTTATGAATAAAATAATGTTTTCTGCCTTTTCAATTTTGTCGTTATTTCCGTTAGCCTGCTGGTTCTTGGTGATAGCTAACGCAAGCGGTTGGCCTGACTGAGGCAATCGCTTCGCGGTTACTCTGACCGGGTCAATACTGTCTCGCCCCTTTGGGGAGTCTCGACGAATAACTTCTCTTTTTTCAAATTTCTTTAATGCGCTTCCACGTGGCCAACTTCTTTTACACGCGTCTTCGCCCGATTGGTGACTCAATTAATGCGGTGGCATTTTTATCCTTTAAGAAGGGCCATTCTCCAATTTCTCAAAACTTTTGCCCTCACTTCGAATTTTCCTTTTTGTCTTCCTTCGTCTTCTTCTCCGAATACCTTTCGGCCGCTCGTCACTGTCCGCCGATTTTTCTGCGATTCTTCTTTTTTAAGGTATCAATTCGTCCCTTCTCAGATTTCCTTTTTTGTTGGTTTGCTATGGCTAGGAATAGACCTCGCCAGATTATCTCTAGGCCTATGGATCCCGAGGTTGCCCAATCACCGAGTATTTTTACCTGCGATGTGGTTCTGAAAGCCGAATTGGAGGAACATGGTATTACCTTTCCTCCTGGGCATGAGCCTTCTATTCCCGGAAGTGATATGCGGCTTCATAATCCAGGGTGGGGTCACAGTAGGCTTCTTTATTTTAAAATGTTCCTTTATGGTTTCCGCTTTCCCGTTCATGAGTCGATACTAACTCTGCTGCGGGAGTATAGCCTTAATCCTGCCCAGATAACTCCTTCCTCTTGGTGTGCGGTTTATGCTTTTCTTCACGCTTGCGAGTTGAAGAACATTTTTACCCCATCTATCAGTTTGTTTCGCAAATTCTTTAGCATGATTTGCTACAATTGTTTAATCGAGATTACTCCCCGGTGGGATGATGCACTCGTGCAGTCGTTTTGGCAACGTTTTCACGGCTTCAAGAAGGGTGTAGCTGATTGGAAGAGCAGCTTCTTTGTTCTGGAGCTACCGTCACGTTTGTGGCGTATCAATTTCAATCAGGAACTGGCAGGTCCCGTTTGGACAAATCCCGCGATTTTGTCCAGAACTGAGTTGGACCAGGCTAACGCTTTGTTAGACGAGAATACCCACTACCGTATTCGTGCCTTTGGTCCTCGCATGCTTTGGTCCTCGCATGCCTCTGGAAGAGTGCGTTATGGGTGAGCCTATTTCTTTCCATATTTTCTTTACTTTGGTCCTCGCATGCTTTGTTTGCTATAAGAAGCTAACGGTTGATTTCCAGGTGACGCTGGTACTCCTCTGAACGTAATACCGCTTCAAACTTTACCGGCCTCGCCTTCGGCCGAGGGCTCAAGTCGGGGTGGCGTTCCTCCTTCGAGGAAGAGAACTAAAACGGTTTCCCGGGGAGGGCGAAGGCCCGTTAGCTCTGTGCGAACTTCTCGTTTTGTGGAAAATTGGCTACCGGAGCGTCGCACGGGGACGGACTCCAGGCCTATCGCAACGACGGTAATTACTAGCGATGATGAGGATGCAGATGCCAAGTCAGACCTTTGCCACGCTTCTTCCCTTGCTGCTTCCCAGCGTCGGAAAAAACTTCGAGTGGCCACTAGTGGACAAGCTACCGGGACATCTCCTGTGGATGTGGCAACTATTTCTACGCCTGCTGTTTTGTCTGAGGCGGGCGCCTCTCAGCCAACGAGAGTCGCTGAGGCATTGGAAAAAACTTGTTCTTCTGAGGGAGAGGGCCTACCGATGGAATGTCCTCCTCCCATATCTGACGCTCCCGATTCTCCGATTGCTCATTGTATTCCTGACGTAGTGGTCACACCTCCTGTGGTGGATTCGACTGCTGAGCTACTGCCTAAGGTTACTCTGCAGCTGTTTTTTACTCCTTTCAAGAGTACTTTTTCTCAGGGCTCTCCTCCACCTCCCTCGATCAATCTTGCCTGTGGCGGTCCTGACTGGGTCCCAGCCTACCGTATGAATCTTGCAGGGTTTTGCTTTGACACCCTTCGTGCTGTCGGGGTTCCCCAACCTTTTTCTCGAGATGAGTTTACTGCACCCTTGATAGGGGAGATGCTGAGTTCCAAAAAGGAGAAAGAGGAATTTCTTCAACTCCCTCCCTCGGCACGCTTTCGCCATGTTCTGAATGATTCTCTGGACTTTTTCCGCCATCTGAATTATCAATTCGAAATTCACGATCGCGAGCCACGTAATTTTTCCAACGCATTGTGTGTTGCAAGGGTGCAGCTTGAGAAGGCGGTGGAGCACTCTAGGTTGCTGACGCGTCTTTATGAATCGTCCCAAACGGAATTGGACAGAGAAAAATCTATCAGGAAAGCCAAGATAGAAGTTCTGGAGGCGGAATTGGACAGAGAAAAATCTATCAGGAAAGCCAAGGTAGAAGTTCTGGAGGCGGAATTGGCAATAGAAAGGAAGAAGAATCTCTTTCTCCGCGAAGAGGTACTCGCTCGAGATGAGGGGTCTGCTAGGGCGTCATTAAAGGAAGAGTTATGGAGGAAGAGGGTTCTGGAGGCCTTCATTTCTGGATTTGCGTCTCGTTTCAAAGGTAACCCTTCGGATCTGACCCAGGTAGCTGATTACATATCTATCGTGATGGGTGAGATTAGCAAAGGTGACAGCGGTTCTTCTGGTCCTTCGGGGGAGAAAGTCTAACGCTAGCGATGGTGCCTGGGCCTTTCCTTGTTTTTCTTGTTGTTGTCTTTTGTTTATTTCTTGAAAATCATTCGAACATTGTTTCTCTTGTAATAATGCTGACGCTTTGTATCCTTTGTCGCATTGTATGATATTACCGTTTATTCCTTCTTTATCTTCTTTGTACCATCGCGCCGTTTGGCAAGGCCAGCGCTGCTTTTTATGTTTTTTAATCAATCCCTCTGTTCCTCATTTAATGCGACTTGAAGGGTAATGATGAAAGAAGACATGTGTCCTTCCTCAGAGGGGCGTTTGGAGCAAGCGTCTCCTGGGGAGTTGCGAATGCAGAGGCGTTTCGTCCTTATTTCAAATTTGCACCTTCTGGCGCGTGCCTTACTTTATGACGCGCTGCTTTGCCACATGTCTGCTGCTGACTGGTCGCCCTTTCAGGGTTATATCTATTGTTTCTTCTACCCCTTTTTCTTTTTCCATCTTTCCCTTATACGCTATTTCATCTTTGGATAAATACTTTGCGCCGCTCTCTCTTTCTGGTTCAAGACTCCTCGCATTCTCTTTCACGAAGGTACAAGGTACACATCCTTTTTCTTTTCTCTTTGTTTCTTCCTTGTTGGCCATGGCTAGAACTAAGAAATCCTCTGAAGAAGGAGATCCTCAAAGGTCCTCCGGGGAAGAAGTAATTGATACCACTCCCACTTCTTTGTACACGCTGCCCTTAATTAACCGTAGACTTGCTGGGTTTTCTGCACGATTTCCCAAGGAATATCCCGTGCATCCTGCTTCTGAGTCGCTTCGACTGAACAGCATTTTGCCCGGAAATAGTAGAATGTTGTATGCTAAGCTCTTCGATCATGGGTTTCGTCTCCCTCTTGACCCGCTTGTAAAATTGTTGTTGGCTGATTCTGATTTGGCTCCGGCTCAGTTGAGTCCTAACGCGATTTGCGTTGTTAGTGCTTTTGCCGCACTGTGCCGTTTCAAGGGAATAGAATCTCCCACCTTAGCGTTGCTTCATGACATTTTCCAATTGTATTCCCGTAAAGGGGTGATATCGATATCGCCTCGCTACGAAGATGGTTCTTTGAAGCCCTTTACTTGGAAACTAATGGGCATTGAGTCTTCCATTCCTCACTGGAAAGAGGAATTTTTTATTGTTGATCTGCCTGAGCCGTTGTGGAGGGCTGGCTTCAACGAAACAATTAAAGATGGGGCTTGGGGTCATCGGAAACCCCTTTCCGACCCGGAGGATAGCTGGTTGAAGACGCTGCTTCAATTTGATTTTAGCGTTGATGCCCGAAAAGTGGCCAACGGGTTGCCCGTGGAACAGTGCAAGAAGGGTGAGCGTTTGACCATTTTTCTTTTGCGTTGTCAAGAAGTACTAACGCTAACGTTTTGTGATTGTGCAGTGCCTCCGCCTGGTTGGGAGCCCGAGTATTTCCGAAGGAGGAGGAAACAGGAGGCGAAAAAGAAAGCTGCCGCTGAAGCTAGGGCTGCTGCTGCCGCTGCTGCTAACGCCGAGGAAGGGGAGGCCACTGCTACCGCTAACGTTACGGGCCCTCGGGTTGTAAGATAGAAAAGGCCTAGGAAAGCACGTGCTGCCCCATCCGTTTCGTCCCAGACTGTTGTCTCTTCAGAGGCTACGGTTGATCCGATTCCTGTTGGGATTCCTCTTGTGTCCTCCACCACTCAGGTGAGCATTTTTAAAACTTTAGTCTTTCTTTTTTGCACAGTTTCCTTATCACGTTCTGCGTTATTTAGGAAGTCGTTGCTGCTTCTGTCCCCTCTACCTCCCAGGGAGATATGGGTATCGCTGATGTCCTTCGCGAGCGTCAAAAGAAGGCTCGCTATGATCTTCCGAATAGCCCTTCTTCCTCGGCCACCAATCGTAGTTCGAGTGCCCTTGGGGGCGAGGGTGCGTCTGCTGACCAATCGGAACCTGTTGATTTTGGCGGTCAACCCCATGTGCCTCCTAGTTCTCCGATCCATTCCGTGCACACCCCAACGGGCTATGATTCTGATGCCCTTAATCCTGAGGTGCCCGGAGGTAATGAGGTCTCGATGCCTAACGTGGAGGGCTCCACTAGCCGGCCAGCTTCTCCTGGTGCATTGTTCTTTGTTCCGATGCCCCATCCAACTATTGCGAGGGGTGGCCCCGCCCCTGCCTTAATGGCTGGTATCTCTCCCTACGAGCCTCCTCTCCTACCGACTCATCATGTTAGCTTACGCTCCTTTAGGGACAGTAGTCTGCAGTTTCCTACCGATGCTGATCATGAGATCGTGATTTCCTCTACCGCTTATCTGGTGGCAGAGATTCTATCTCTTCCAAGAGAGAGGGATGCCTTTGTGGCTCGGGGCGAGCAGGGGCGCATCAATTTCCTTTGCTCTCAGGCGTTTTCTATGCTTTGCCATCTTCACTATATGGATGAGGAGAATGCCAGAGCTGCAGCTAACGGGCAAGGAGAGGTAAACAGGCTGCTGGAAGAGCGACATCATCTTGAAAATGCCCTTGCTGCTGCCAACGAAAGTATGGAGACTGCTCGGGGAGAGGCTATCGCGGTTAAACAAGAGTTGGAGGCCGCTAAGTTAGCTTTGGAGGAGGAGAAGCGACAACGCGCTGATCTGGCCATACGCCTCTCTCAGGAGGAGAGTAGCCTGCGTCTGGAGAGACAGAGGAATGCTGAGCTTTCTGCCGATTCCTCCCTTAACACTGAGAAGAACCGTTGGTACTTGGAACAGGGTGGGGGAATCATGTCAGAAGTCGTGATGCATCATTATGGAGTTGAGGAGCTTCGTATTGAAGATCTCTCTGCGTATTTTGACCAGAGAGCCTCCTCCATTACTGATAGCGGTTTCTATCAGTGGAAGGTTGCTCAGCCAGGAGGGGTCAACGCGCCGCCCAATCTTTAGACTTTTTGTTGTTTAGATGTTTTACATTTTTGTGGCTGACGGGCCCGTCTATATTTTGTACTTTAAACAATGTCGGCCTTGACTTGGCTAATCCACTCTTTTTGGATAGAAGTTCTTTATCTGCTTTTCTTCATAATGTCGTTTGATCACTTGTCCGCACGGGACGTTTGGCGTTAGGTTTCCATAGACGCATAGTTTCGCGTTGTATCCCGTTAGCTTTTCATCAGCTGCATTCAAGTAGCATGTCCATTATATCCTCCGATAGCCTTTCTGAGTGTAAATCAGCGTTGCTTCCGCATCTGCTGCACTCATATTCCTGCCGTCCCTCGTTGTCATGGGGGCTTTACGTCTGTTTCAATGTTGTTGTTGCTGTATGGTCACCTCTCTGTCATCGTTTCACCGGGTATCAACCGCGCGGCTATTAGTTAGGATTTTTTTATTTTTATTTTTTTTTTGTTTCTTTTCGCCACAGATAGGCTCCAACATCGCTTCGCCGGGTGTCAACCGCGCGGCTACTAGTTAGGATTTCTTTGTTTCCTTTCCGCCACAGATAGGCTCCAACATCGCTTCACCGGGTATCAACCGCGCGGCTACTAGTTAGGATTTCTTTGTTTCCTTTCCGCCACAGATAGGCTCCAACATCGCTTCGCCGGGTATCAACCGCGCGGCTACTAGTTAGGATTTCTTTGTTTCCTTTCGGCCACAGATAGGCTCCAACATCGCTTCGCCGGGTATCAACCCCGCGGCTACTAGTTAGGATTTCTTCGTTTCCTTTCCGCCACAGATAGGCTCCAACATCGCTTCACCGGGTATCAACCGCGCGGCTACTAGTTAGGATTTCTTTGTTTCCTTTCCGCCATAGATAGGCTCCAACATCGCTTCACCGGGTATCAACCGCGCGGCTACTAGTTGGGATGTCTTTGTTTCCTTCGCCACAGATAGGCTTTGGGGAGTGCCTCGTCTTAGTGAGCTGTCTGATTAGGACCAGCCATCACAAGGATAGGACTTTTCACCCCCAAGCGTTGTACCTCTCGTCCGTGGAATCGTGCCTCGTCTCAATGGGCCGTCTATGTGAGCACGGTTACCACAAGGATAGGATTTTCACTTCCAGGACGGAGTTAGTCTCTCCTTGGGGCGTGCCTCTCCTTATGGGGTTACCACAAGAATAGGATTTCACTCCCAAGGATTCCGGGGCGTGCCTCATCTTAACGGGCCGTCTATATGAGCACGGTTGCCGCAAGGATAGGATTTTCACTCCGGGGAGCCGTTTGGGGTCGTGCCTCGTCTTAATGGGCCGTCTATGTGAGTACGGTTACCACAAGGATAGGATTTTCACTCCCAAATGCCTTGTTATGCCAGGGCGTGCCTCGTCTTAATGAGCTGTCTGATCAAGACCAGCCATCACAAGGATAGGATTTTCACCCCTGGCATTCTTCGCTACCTGCATATTACCAGTAGCAAACGCACGGTGAATATCTCAATATTCATTTATTAGAATAACTTTGATGTTACCCGATTAGCTCCTGGCGTGGTATAGCCTCAACCGAGCGATGTTCCAAGAGTTCTGCAGGGGCGTTCCCTCGAGCGTTTCCAGATGGTATGCTCCTTTTCCCACAATGCGGGTGACACGATACGGTCCATCCCAGTTTGGACTGAGTTTTCCCATACGTTGTCCTGCTGCCCGTCTGTCTCTGAGCACTAAATCTCCGGTTTTGAGCAATCGCTCCCTCACTTGCCGGTTGTGATATTGTGCCATTTTCCTTTTGTAGTGCAGGGTTTTCAGGAGGGTTTCCTCGTGTGTTTCTGGTAGAGTATCGAGGTTAGCTCGTAACCTTTCTTCATTGTTTTCTTCTTTGAAGTGAGCCACCCGGAGGCTCATCATGCCAATCTCGACTGGTGTGACAGCTTCGGTTCCGAATGCTAACGCGAACGGGGTCTCTCCCGTTCTGGTCTTGACAGTCATGCGGTAGGCCCATAGTACATATGGCAATTCGTCTGGCCATTTCTTCTTGGACCCTTCCAAGTTTCTTTTGATGCCACTAAGGATGCTGCGGTTAGTTACTTCCGCCTGGCCGTTGGTTTGGGGATGTGCCACAGAGGAGAATCTTTGCTCTATCTGGAACTCTGCACATTGATCCCTGAAGAATTGGCTTGTAAATTGTGTCCCGTTGTCGCTAACTAGCACGCGTGGTACTCCAAATCGCATGATGACTTGGTGTTTGAAGAAACGCCAAATTTTTTCGGTGGTGATGGTAGCTAACGCCTCAGCTTCGGCCCACTTTGTGCAGTAGTCTACCGCTACGACCACGAATTTTAACTGGGATCTAGCCTTTGGAAACGGGCCCAGGATGTCAATCCCCCATTTTGCAAACGGGCACGGTACGACTATTTCTGAAATTGGCACAGCAGGTTTTCGAGGAATCTTAGCATATTCCTGGCATTTCTGACAGGTTCTCACGAAGTTATGACAATCTCGTCGAATGGTGGGCCAGTAAAATCCCGACCGAAAGACTTGGGCTGCCAGGGTGCCGCTAGCAATGTGCATGCCACATATCCCTTCGTGAATTTCACGTAACACATGTAAGCCTTCTTGCTCCGTTATGCATTTAGAGGCCGGATGGGAGAAACATCTTCGTATTAACTCTCCGTTATAATATGTGCATCGTGCTGCCCGTTTTAGGACTTTCTTTTTCTCTGTCTGGTCTTCCGGTAGTTTATCATGTTTCAGATATTCTATCACTGGGATCCTCCAATCATTTTCCATTTCTTCCACACAGAGCGATGCCTGCTCTTCCATGAAAGAAGGTGTAGGCAGTTCTCCATAGCGCACGTCACTGGGTATTGAGGCTTCCGGATTGGCTGCCATCTTGGCGAGGCTATCGGCCTCTTCATTGTTTTCTCTAGGAATGTGCTCAAAGGTGACTAGGGTGCCTTTTTCCTGTATCTTTGACAGCTCATGCTTCACTTTGGCTAAGTATTGGGCCATGATGGGTTCTCTGGCTTGGGAGTTCCCCAGAACCTGATCCATTATTAGCTTGGAATCTCCTCGGATCTTTAAACGTGTTCTGTCTTCCTTCTCCCCACCGGGAGTGGCTCTGATAGAGAAACTGTTTCCAATTCTGAGTCCTGCCAGCAGCGCTTCGTATTCAACCGCATTGTTGGACAATGGCTGCAGGATTCTGATGGCGTATCGCATCTCCAGGTCGTTTGGTCCAACTAAGAAAACTCCTGCGCCAGCTAATTCTTGATTTTTTGCTCCATCTACGTGGATGACCCACGTATCTGTATATGTCTCCGGAGACGGTAGGCATGGACTTTCTGCTTCTTCCTCCAACAGATCTGTCTTTGTGTCCTTTGTGAATGTGCACTCAGCTATAAAGTCAGCTAACGCTTGGGCCTTAACGGCTGGTCTAGCTTTGTATTGCAGCCCGTATTGTTCGAGCTCGATAGCCCAAATTAGCATTCTTCCTGAAGATTCAGGTTTTCTGAAGATTCTTCTCAACTGCTGATCCGTGAGTACAATGACGGGGTGGGCTTGGAAGTATCGATCCATCTTTCTCGTGGCTTGCACTAGAGCGAGTGCTATCTTCTCGATAGGAGCGTATCGCAGTTCGGCATCTTTCAATATGTGACTCACGAAGAATACAGGACGATGCACGTGCCCTTCACTTCGCACAAGGACGGCACTGACTACCTCGTCAGCTATTCCCAAATATAGATATAGTTCGTCGCCGGGCTCAGGCCTCGTCAGCAGTAAATCTGATGATAGGTAAGCTTTTAGTCCTACAAACGCTTTCTCACATTCCTCTGTCCATCCGAAAGGAGCCTTGTTGCGGATGACTTTGAAGAAAGGCAAACATCTCTCGCCTTGCTTAGATATGAATCGTCCCAACGCAATGATGCGCCCGGTTAACTTCTGTATCTCTTTGACAGTTCGCGGGGATATCATATCCTGGATGGCTTTTATCTTTGACGGGTTGGGTTGGATGCCCTTCTGGCTGACCACATAGCCCAGGAATTTTCCCGTTTGGAATGCGAACATGCACTTCCGCGGGTTTAACTTCATCTTGTGTTTTCTCATCACATTGAAAACTTCTTACAAGTCAGCGAGGTGCTCTCTGAAACTCCGACTTTTGATCAGGATGTCGTCTACATAGGCCTCTACATTTCTCCCGATTTTATTTTCAAAAACTTTGTTTGCCATACGCTGAAATGTTGCACCAGCATTCTTTAGCCCAAACGGCATTGCAGTATAGCAGTATGTAGCTCTAGGAGTGATGAAGGCAGTTTTTTCTTCGTCCTCTACGGCCATAGGGATTTGGTGATATCCGGAATTCGCATCTAGGGAGCTTAGATAAGCATACCCAGCGGTTTGATCGACTAACTGATCTATTCGCGGAAGGGGATAGCAGTCCTTGGGACAGGCATTATTTAGGTCAGTAAAGTCGATGCACATGCGCCAGTCCCCGTTAGGCTTTGGTACTAACACAGGATTAGCTAGCCAGGTCGGGTACTGGACTTCTCGAATGAACCCCGCCTCTGTGAGCTTTAGCAACTCCTTTTCGATGGCTGCTATCTTTTCCGATGAAAAAGCACGTCGCCTTTGTTGAATAGGCTTGGCGTCAGGACTAACGTTCAGCCGATGTTCTGTGACTTCCCGAGAGATTCCGGGCATGTCTGCTGGTTTCCACGCAAACTCTCCCTTGCATTTCCTCAACAGCCGGATTAATTGCGCGTTCTCTTCAAGGCTTAGTTTCTCACTGACTAAGAGATTCGTTTCACTATCCTTACCGATAGGGATTGATACCATCTGATCTAGCGGCTGAGTACGCTTTTCTTCTTTATCATCGAAAGGATCATCTGCCACGCAAACGTAGCGGTCACAACTCCTTTGAGTCATAAGTAAGTAGCATTCGGCTGCCAACTTTTGGTCCCCTTTGATTGAGACCACGCCGTCCCATGAGGTATATTTCATCCGCAGGTGTTTTTGAGATATGGCCACTCCAAAACGATTAAGGAATGGTCGCCCCAAAATGGTGTTATACGGTAACGTTAGGTCTACGACCAGAAATAGTAGCTCTTCGGAGCGTTATGATGTGTCTTCTCGGAAGTACACCGGCAGGGATGTTATTCCGGCTACCGGAATTGGTACTCCATCAATCCCAATAATTGGCCTCGTGCAAGGCGATAGCTCACCGTCAGGTCGTTTCATCAAGTTGTACGCTTCTAATGAAAATAGATTCACTGCACTCCCGTTATCGACAAGGGTCCTTCTTACCCCATGACTTCCAATGACGGGCGTCACAACCATCGCGTCATTATGCGGGAAGACGATGCCTTTTTCGTCCTCCTCTGAGAAAGACAATATCATTCTGTCTAAGGCGCTTATCGCCTCGATTTTTGTTTGCGCGCTCTCCCATTTGCGCTTTTCTCCAGGGTTGGGCGTTTGCGGCATAATTTCCTCGCAATAGGGTGCTCCCCCTGCAATGATATTTATCATGGGCATTTGGTCGCTATCGATGGCGAGCGCTTCTCTATTTGGCCCGAGGGGAACTGCGTTAGCCCTTGTAGCGTGCGAGGGCGCTTGCCTCTGCTCAGCTGTATTTCCAGTTGGGTTGTTTCTGGCTTCCTCCCTGGCCTTTGTGGCAAATTCCCCAAGGTAGCCCTCTTCGACCAATCGCTCTATAACCGATTTTAACTCTCTGCATACATCTGTTGAGTGTCCCTTGACCTTATGGAATTTGCAGTATGCATTTTCTCTTCCTCCCATGATTACTCCTGGTTTCACTGGAGCTGGGTAACGGATAGGTAAATTTCTCTGTTGGACTATTGCTAAGATCTCCGCCCTTGGGAGTATGAGAGATGGGAGGTCAGGATCGTATATCCGGCCCTTTGGCGGGTCCGTTTGCTTCCGAGTGGGGGATCCTCCAGGTCTTCCGTTTGAGAAATTGCCTCTCTGCCGGTTAGAGGTCTTGGTGTTATGTTCTTTCCGCTGCCCGGGATCCTCGGTGGGTTTAGCTTCAGGGGCATTGCTGTTCAAGATGTTAGGGGTCACATATGGGTCCGCCGGCATGCCTCGGATCCATTCTCTATTTTCTTCCTCTTCCATTCTCACATAGTTATGCGCTTTCAACCTCAATGCATCCAGGGTCGTTGGGGGGTCCACCGTTAGCGTATCTTTCAGTTTACTGTATCGACAATTGCGTTTCAGGGCCTCAATCGCAAAATCGATAGTGACCCCCGGCGTTAGAGACATTTCAAGATCAAATCGACCTAAGAAATCGTTCAACGATTCTTGTGGTTTTCGATGGATATCGAACAGCACAGCTGCTGACTTTCTGATAGGAATAGCCGTGCTAAACCGACTTTTAAATTTTTCTTCCAACTGAGAAAAATTATCGATAGACCCGGCGGGGAGCCCCTCGAACCATAGACGTGCCACTCCTGACAGCGTCATTACGAAAATTTGACACAATGCTGCGTCACTGCGCGTTTGGAATTGCACGAAATCCTTCACCTTATTGAGGTGAGAAATGGGATCTTTTGTGCCGTCATATGATTCTGCTGGGAGTTTCACATGTCGATGGACTCTGTGGTGCCTGACACGGTAGCTGAACGGATGACCCACGTTAGCATCGGGGATCCTACGAGGCTGACGCTGATGTGGAATTTCAGCGTCGTATCTGGGATTTTGAGGGTCATATTCCTGATGTCTCCTAGGAGAACGACTACGGCTCCTTGGAGTTCGAGCTCGTCGACTTCTGCTGCTAGATCTCTCGTTGTATCTAGGAGATGGATCTCTCACTATATCTCCCCGTCGATCATCCCAGGGCTCCCTATATTCGTCACGCTGGCGGACTGCTTCGGGGATAGAGATTCCTCCCCTGTATTGTCCAGAATGGTCGGCAGGTCCGCGCGTGAATGGTGGGACGTTTATGGGGGCCAAGGGGAAAGGTAAGGAGGACGGGAGTGCCCTAGACTGTTGGGGCGATAAGGGTCATTCGGTGACAAGGGACGGGGTGAAAATTACTTGGGAGGACACACCAGGTCTTGAGGCATGAGGAGTAAATCCAGCAGCCATCTCTGTCAGTTGATCCAGTTGAGCTTGGAGAGCTGCTATTGAATTCACGAAAGGGTTGTCCGCTTCTCCTATCATAGATCTTCCCGCTTGGGGGGTAGGATGGCTGGTTCCTGCTATATGGGAGAAGGGAGAGAAAATCTGGAATGTAACTTCTTCTGAACTTGACCCAGGAGGAAGATCTAATTCTCCTGCAGTGACGTCCTGCCCTGGGGTGGGGGCATCAGAGGTTGCGAAGGGAAACAAGCGTCTGCGGGTGTTGTATGGGATGTTGGAAGTTCGGGACAGCGCCGGATCTGACTCCGAGGCCATAATCCTTCTAGCTTCGGGGAGGAGGAGTTTGGTTATTAAGGATGCTCACTTAATAGAACCAAACTCTCAATGAAAGCACCAATTTGATAATAATTTATCTTCTGCCGAAGGATGTATGACGGAGCAGCTCTTCTCAGATCAGTGTGCGCGACGGTCCACGGTACCTGCAATGCGTCGGAGGGGGTCTCCGGCGGAAACACTCCGATGCTTAAGTCAGTAGGTGTACTGAAATTGGTAGAGTTTTGGCTAGTCAAGTCCGCTTACCTGCCTCCTTTGTGGGGGAGGTATTTATAGAAGAAAGGGGGCGTTCCCGCCCGAGTAAACGGGTACGGAGCTATCGCTCGCGTTAGGGTCTGTGGTTCGCCCTTATCATGATACGCTACCTTGGCGATAGGTGTTTTAGGTAGATATTGCCGCGGTAGGATAGTGGCCGGAGCGTTAATCCTGACGCGTGGTTTCCTCTGGGGGTGAGATAACTCCTTGAGCCAAGCAGGAGGTCCGTGAGAGGAGCCGGTAGGGCCCCGTTAGCCTCTGTAGCGTTAGCCTTTGGGGAAGGTAGCAATCTTGTCCCTACCGTGGTGGTGTGAAACAGTAGCTATGCCTCTTCCCACCGGGTGATAGACGAAAATACCCTTTCTTTTAGGTGGATTGTTATCACTCAACATGGTCAAATTTTTAAAATTCTAATTCTAAAACTCTAAGAAATAAGAAATTCTAAAATTACTTATAAATTGGAGTTGACGGAAAGAATTTATAGCAATTTTATTTGGAGTGAAAAAACTTTAGAATTACCTAAGGGTAACATGGTCATTAGGAATTTTAACTCAATTAATTACCCTGTAGAATTAATGTTAGAAAGACCATGTTCTATATATTGTCATATCATAAATTATTAGTTCAATTTAAATGGTAGAATAATCTTTGATATTCAATTCAAAGGTATTCTAGGGTTAAATCTAATGACCATTTATATTTGGATGACTCTAGTAATTTATCATTTGTACTCTTGGGTAAGTTATAGCACATGGTCATTCTAACGAAATATACTCCAATACTAGAGTCCAATTCAATGGTCATTTTGTAAATTTCTAGTATATACCCTTGCTCTAAAATGGACTTCGATTATCACATACATTTAATATTATTTAGAAATAGAGTCTAGAATTTTAGAGTTCAATTATTAAATATTATTAGAAAATTTCAAGAGTAAATACTTGGACTCTAGAGTCCATTTTATACTCTTGGGTAATTGAATTCTAGAGTTCGAAAAATTCTAGAGTCAATTTGACAAGTTTTTACCCTTGGAAAAAATTCTTACCATAAAATTGAGAAATATTGAAAAAAAAGAGTAAAATGGTCATTTTCTAATTTATAGGAAAACAATTAAAAATTTGAAAAATTTTAAGAGTCAATTTTGTACATGGAATTTTTGAAGTAGAATTCTAAAATATGTCATTGATATACATTAGTAAAATATAATTTCGATTATATTTATGTATGGATATAAAATTTCTAATACAGTGTCAATGATATTATGTCATAAATATCACTTTAATTATAACTTGGAGAAAAAAATTGATAAAATTGACCAATACTAAATCCTAAAATTCTAAAATTCTAAAATGAAATATGAAAATAATTTTAAAGCCATTCTTGAAGTCAATATGGGTAACAAGAAAAATATATTTTGCCCATGTTAAAATATCTAGTTTTAGAGTCCATTACATGCAAAAATTGAAATAGATTTCAATTATCTCATTCTATTTCAAAATCTTTAAATTTTATAAACTATATTAAAAAATTACATATTATTTTCATGTATGAATACCCTTGGTAACAATTGATTTTTTTGTAATGAAAATATTTTAAAATGGGCAAATGATGAGAATTTACTCTAAATAAAATGGTATCATGTTATCTAAAAATCTTAGAATTAAAATACAATTGAAATATATGGAACATAACCTCTAGATTGGATATTTATGGATAATTTTAGAGTCCATTTTAATTTCAACTATCAAAAACTATAATTCCACATTTCCACTTTTTTGGAGTGAAAACTAAAATAGTAATTTTGAACTCTAAAATACTACCCTGAATTTTTGTCATATTTATGACCATGTTACCATCAAAGATTCTAATATTTTGTAAATTTTATCCAAAAATTTAAATTCAACTATCAAGAGTTGAATTAGAAATTATACAAAATTATAATTAGTTATCCAAAAGAATACTTGAAGATTATATTTGGTCTATTATAATGATAATATATGAATGGTATAAATGGTCATTTTGACAAAATTGATATGAATTTCATCTATAAATTCACATGGTCAATAAATGGTATTTCTTCATTTATGTAAATTGTTCATAAACTCTAAGTCTATTTCTTCTATCTCTAGAATTTTAGAATTCAATTATCAAATTTTTTTGGAGTGAAATTTTAATTATTTTTCTATAAATGAGAAAATGGCCATTTTACTCTTTTTCTTCAATATTTCTTAAATTTATATCATAATTTTTTTGATAATTTAAAAATCTCTCCAATTTATAGCAAAAAAAATTACCCAAGGATATAAATTTTTAAACATGGACTCTAGAATTTTAGAGTTTAATTATCCATTTTTATAGAAAAATAAGAATAATTTTCCCCAAGGGTATAATGTGTCAAAATCTAACATTTATACCCTTGGGAAATGGCCAAGTGCGCAAATTTGGAATAAAAATTCAAAAATAATTTTTATAAAATAATTTGTAAACTATAAAAAATCATATAATATTTCATGGTCAAACTCTTGGATAATTTTAATTTTATCCTTGGGAAATTCTGTATAAATTTTGAAATATTGTCAAATTTTCTAATCATAAATCGTAAATTTTCTACTATTAAAAAATGTCATATTATAATTGAAAATTGTTCACTTTAGTATAGATTACCCTAGGCTTTATGATGAGATTTATGTAGTTACCATGGTTATAGAATTATTAAATTACCATAAAAATATGATTTTAATAAATTACCAAGAATTTTTTATGGCACTCTAATTAGAAATTGATAATATTGACTCAATTTTAATTAAATATGACAAAACGATCATGTTACTCTTCTACTTCAAAATCTCTCTAATTTATAGCAAAACAAATTACCCAAGGGTATAAATTTTTAAAAATGGAAGTAAATATAAGTGATTATATTTACATTTTACTATTTGATAATTCTAAACAATTTTAGTCAAATTTAATGAATTTTTTTAGAGTCAAGGCACTTATCTAGAAATATAAATTACTAACATGGAGATTAACTAAATATAGAGAAATTTTAAAATGCCTAATTTTGAAATACCCATCAACTATTGGACTCTAGAGTGAATTGGGAATAATTCTATGGGTAATTTCAAAAAAATTATAAAATTATAAATATCAAATTTCTATATTTTTTATATTTATAAAACTATATCATAAAATGACCATGTTACCTAATAGTAAATTTTATACGATTGTTTTATGGTATTAAATATATGGTTATATATTTCTCATAACTTTTTCTTCAATAAAATTTTAGCGTCATTTTTTTGGATAAATTTATAAGTTTCCCAAGTTTCAATACGTTAAATTTATATAACATAATTTAACATGGTAATAATATCGATTTTCAAGTCTATAATTCCAATGATTGACAATTGAGATGGAATTTATAGGGTACATTTTCTATACCCTATTCCAATTTTAAAATTCTAATTATCAAAATACACTTGAGTCCGTTAGTATATTTTGATATGTAAACACCCTATCATAAGCAACCTAATTGAAATAAAATGACCAAAATATCCTATATAAATTATAGAGTATGACATGGTCATTTTTCAAATAGACTTGTCATAATTACCATTTTGATATAAATTCTAATCAAAATGACCATGGGACATATTGATACCATGTTTAAATTTCGAGTTATAATTAGAAATTGGTAAGTAGGATTTTAAAATTGATAATTCTTTTCAGAGTGAGCCACATGGGAATAACTTTTTATCATTTAAATTTCAAGGATATAGTCATTTCATAAATTTTAGAGTCCAAACATTATATGGAGATTAGAGTGTAATTCATTAATTGAGTGAAATAGATGACAAAATTTAATAGAAGGGTAAAAAATGTTTCATACTTGTTTTTACTCAATAATTTAAACTATCATACTTAGAATTCTTTTATAGAATGATATAGAGATATTTTTTTCCCAAGTGTAATGAGAAAATAACCATTTTACTTTTTTTCTTGAATGTTTTTCAATTCTATGGAAATATGGCCCGTGCCCATGCCACCACCGACGCCGATCAATAATATCCTAGTTACCTATGAATAACATGGTAAATCAAGTCTATGGAAAACAATTAAAATATCAAATTCTAATTTTATAATTGAACTCTAGAAAAATAAGTTATTTCTAGAATACTCTAAAATTCTAAAATTTCTACTATTGTCAATATGTCTAGAATTTTAAAATCTCTAAAAAAACTCCCAAGTTAATCTTTATAGTGAAATTTTCGACAAGTGTAAAAGACTTGTTTGGGAATGACTCTAGATTTTTCAATTGTTTTTTCTAATAACTTATCAATTTTTATAAGTAGGATCATTACATATATTTACATTACGATTTGAATTTTTTTTTAACAATTTATAATATTATTTTGGAAGAAAAATGGAGTGATTGAAATTTGATTTTATATATTGACTCTATATGGTAACAATTTTAGTGATTGACTCTTCTATTAATATGAGATGGTTCTCAATTTTTGCATATAAAATGACCATATAAATCTATCTCATGGCTATTCTAACAATTTTGGGTAATTCTTACTATATAAAATGGACTCTAAATGAAAAATCATTTATTGAATTTTACTCTATCAATAGAATTTTATCAAGAGTTATTTCAATGGTAAAATGACCAAGTTATAAGTATTGAGTTCAATTAGAATTTTAAATGGTATAAAATTCTTAATAGGTTATTTACCAATTTTCTCATTTATAGGAAAACAATTAAAATTTCACTCTAAATATTTTTGATAATTGAACTCTAAAATAATTTATACCCTTGGGTAATTTTTTTTCTATAAACTGGAGAGATTTTGAAATAAAATCTCCAATTTATCAAAAATAAAGATAAATGATAATTTTATAATCATTGGAGAGATTTTCTAATTGAAATGGATTCATATGACCCTTGAACTATTTTTGATATAAATTTTGTATATCATATGACCCAAGGAATACCCATTCTGTTACAAAAAATTTATATTCAATTTGACTACATATTATATTCTAAAATGGCCATTTATAGTTAATTTAGAGTCTATATATTTGAAATAGGATACCATCTTATTATTTTACAAGGGAAAAAGAATTCTTACCATATTTATAGTTTAATTGCTATAAATGGAGTCCATTTATAAATGGTGGATAGCTCGCCGGTCATACTGCCATGGCCTCCCAAGCAACAAATGACTCGTTTGCATCGGTGCGACATCACACAAAATTTTATCTTGAAATCTACCAATCGAAGACGAAACCAGCACCTGTTTTGAGACCTTGAGCTCAACTCCATCATTCAGCCAAGACAGCTTGTAGGGTTTAGGGTGTTTGATACATGTCAACCCTAACTTTTGCACTATTATATAACTAACAACATTAGTGCAACTGCCATTATCAATAATCAAGCAACACGGCTTATCCTCCATTCTACACCTAGAATGAAAAAGGTTCTCCCGCTGATCCGCATTAACCTCTAGTTGAGGTTACACACTCAAAGTTCCTAACCCAACCTGTGGTTAGAATCCTAATTCAAAATCAATTAAGATCTCGACTCAAGACCTCTAAGTTCCTAAACCAACCTGTGGTTAGAATCCTAATTCGAAATCAATTAGGATCTCGACTCAAGACCTCTAAGTTCCTAAACCAACCTGTGTTTAGAACCCTAGAGCGAAGTAGACGATGGGGAAGCAATGATTTTACTTAATCAAAACTAATTCCAAGTAGTTTTGCTGAAGAGTTCTTCGTTAGAACCAAAGTTGAGACACCTCACAAATACTGTATTTTTATCAAAATAATGTCTGCATAATATGAAGCTCTAAGTGAGCTTATAAAGAGTTACAAACGGCTACGTTAGACCCGCCCAAAACGGAATAAAATTCCTAACGAAAAATGGAAACAAAAATCGTATGTTACTAGAATGGAAACAAATCAACTTTCTAATTATATAAGGAACAAATTTCCTTCTGTAATTAGACCTGATTCCAAGCTAATTAACTTATTTAAAAATCCAGCTAATAATAGGACAAATAAATCCGAATTTAACTAAGTCTTTGATATGCAAAAACAACAAGAATGCGCATCCAGGCAAGCTGGTGCATTCCTTGCGTTTCAAGGATCAAATGAGCTCGGATTGACTTGAAATTCTAGGTGAGACTTCATCAAAGGAAGCTTGAATGATGTTGACAAGCTTCACCTCTGACTTGGCCATTTCTTTCAAGAACGCCTCCTCAATCGCTACCTCCTTCTCGAGCTCCTTTTGAATGAGCAATGTCAACGCGCCTTACAACTTCTTGCTCTTAGCTCGTGTCAATGGGCCTTGAGAGATTGGTAGTACATCTTTGACTCCTTAGACCGCATCAGTTTGTGAATGAGCATGATTTGTATAAGAATGTCTGTTAGCAAGAAGAGAACACTTACGAATTGAAATGATGTCAACCATTTCTCAGAGTTTTCTGTGTACACGTTATGTCAGTTTGGTGGTTTCAATTTACAAAACACGCATCATTCCTCATTTATTCTGGAGAATGAAATCACACGGGCACGTCATGCTTTCTCACCAAAATAACCAAATAAGCCTCTCCTAATAATTGACCAGATATTGAAAAACAATTAGAAAATAAAAAGGATAAATTGGTATTAATGCAAGAGCATGATATCTCTCCATCTTTGCTGCTGTGGCGATAATGAGCAACGAGTAAAGAATCATCTCTTTTTTTCTTTTTTTCTTTTCTCTGCCTTCATGCCTTCATGGGTTTTTTTCTTCAATTCTGGGCCCAATTTTTGTGTGGATTGATGCATTGAATTCAATATTCCTTTCATTGAGGCTTGTGCAAGTAATGATGAGAGACGGGGAGCACACGTGCCTACGTGGCGCGCCGTAGTCATCAAAGGTCAATGGACAGTTAATGCCTAAGGAGACATGCCGCTTCGGTTCCCGCGCCGAAGAATTTGAAGACATGCCGCTGCGTCTCCACCATTAATCATATATACCTACTACCTCCGTTGAAGAACAAAAACCCTAATCATCAAAACATTGTGTTTCATAGTATTCCACTTCTTCTTCCCCTTTCAACTTCTCTCTATTATCTCAATTACAGGTAGTATTGTGTCCGGAGCCATGGATTTCGCAAATGTGTGTCCAACTGAGGATGCTATTGCTTTACTATTGGAGCTGCTCTTTGATCCAAAGCTACCTGCAACTCCTATTGCTAGGAGTGCTCCTTCTAAAGAGGATCAAGAATCAGTAGGGAAACAGGTTCTTTTCTCATACTTTTTTCTGTTAATCTTGTTTTATTTGATGCAAAACATGCCTATTGATAGGGTCAGCATTATCATTATTTTGTTTCTATTTGACTCAGAACAGGTCTGTTGTAATGTAGTGTACTGTAATTGATTATTTCAGGTTCATGCAGTTGTGTTACTTTACAACTACCACTACAGGAAACTGCATCCACAGTTAGAATTTCTTAGTTTTGAGAACTTTTGCAAGTTAGCTGTGACTTCAAGACCCACTCTTGCAGCGTATCTGGGGCTAATGCAACGCTCCCATGAAACTGAGACTCTACAGCTTTCACTGACAAAGGAAAAGATTATGAGTGCATGTCAGATCTCTATGGGTTTAGATGCATCAAAAAAGGTTCCAAGCATGGATGGATGGCCAGTTTCTAAGATCGCAGTGTTCTTCGTAGATTCCAAGAAGGAGAATTGCCTGGTGCAATTTGGTTCCATCACTCAGGGAGTCTGGTCAGTAATTGAAAAAGATGTGGATGTTCGTATTGGCAGCTCTGAAAGTCCCAGTGATGAACCTGCCCTGCAGCAACTTGCATTTTTAGCTGTCAAGGAAGCAATTGGTATCTTTGCTGCCTTAATTTGTTAACAGTGGTGGAACAATTTATTGTGTTGAAATTTTAGTTTTATTTTCTCTCCTGTTTATAAAAGTCAGACCCCTTTTTCGTTCATATAACTTGAAAGCTCCACACATTACGAGTTCTCTGGCTATTGCCTCCTGTTACCTTGCAAGATGCACTCCCAAGGCCTTACACCTTCTGCTGCTCATTTGCTAGATTGCACTCGCTTATTTAATCTATTATTATCAGTTTGTGTTTGGATTTTGACTTTTAAGAGAACTAAGATTCTTATTGGATGGGGGATGGACTTGCATCTGTTCAACCCAGTATAAATAATTAGTTGTTGGTAAATTGACTTCTGCAATTAGGTTTTGGACTATTTTTTTGTCTGATTTTATGAATTTGAGTGATTTTGTGATATTTAATGATGTTTACCGTGGCTCTCAAATGTGGAATAGACATTAATCAGAATGATCTTTTGGTACTGGAGAGCCATTTGTCATATTCCACAAGTAAAGAAAAGGCAGCTGCTCGCTTTTATATAATGCAATGCACCCAAGCAAACAGCGATGATGCTATGCAATATCCCATAAAAGATGTTATTAATAGGTTTGTTGGTCATACTATCTTCTTTCTGTATCTTTTCTTTTTCTTTTCCATTAGCACTGCACTTAACTGCAGCATCATGGTTGTACATGGTTAATGCCTGATGGAATTTTCTGAATGAATTGTCTCGTCCTTGCCGCAACTAGCTTGCAGGGCCCTTTCCTCATAAAAGAGTCTGTCGGGTGGATGTATACTGCACCAGTGGAGCACTTCCATTTATTGCCTTATGCTGAGATGTTGTCAGACTGGTTTTCAAGGTACTGACAATTCTTCAGATGTAACTGTCTGCATTTTATTTGGTGCGCAAAATTTTGTTTCATCTGCAATAGGTGGTTCCATCTTATTTGTTTTGACTGTACATGAACTTGAACAGCTTACCTGCTAGTGGAAGTCATCATGCACACACTACATACCTCTCGCAAATTCCCCAACCATCATTTCAGGATCCGCTTCAGTATGAATTGGAGAGAATAAGAAAAGAGTACGACAAAATCACTACTACTCATGAAGTTATGGTCAGTCTCTTGTTAGCTTGTACTAAAAAATCTACAAGGTTCGATTCTTTGTTTTTATGAATTTTTTTTCTTCATTTTTTCTTATTGCAGAAGCTGCAGATAAGACTTGATTGTGAGAAGGAGATAGAGGAGGCCATTGCCCAAATTCGTAGGAAATATGAGATCAAAGTTGAGGGAGTTGGAGGCTGGATTTTTCGCTAAGAAAAAGGAACTATATGCAAACCACAACAAAGTTCGCATGAACAAGATCTTGGCTGATGTTTTCAGGGTAATATTCAAATGACTGATTTTAAGATGTATTGTTTTGGGTGATCAACAATGGTGTTGGTTTTTCAAAAGTAAGTGAATGTAATCTATTTTGCTATATTCCTTTATTATGAATACTTAAAAACCAAAAAATCAACCCAACCAAATTTATGATTAGTGGATGTTAAAAATATGAAAACTATTTTTGTGTCCCCTCATATTACCCGTTGCATCTCATATGTTTTTTGGGTATTTAATGAAGCAGAGCATAACACGATCCATACTCATATTTATTTAACACATGAAAATACTTTTGTTTTGGTGAATCAAGATATGTTAAATGGCATGATGAGTAACAAATATATATATATTTTTCAACAGAAATTAAAAAATGATTTGGGGCTTAAATACTTTTGTTTTGGTGAATCAAGATATGTTAAATGGCATGATGAGTAGCAAATATATATATATATATATATTTTTCAACAGAAATTAAAAAATGATTTGGGACTTAAGTGGTAGGGATAAATATATTTGCCTTATGTGGCATACTTTTTTACCATCACTCATCACCATCAATAGTTGTTATGTGAATATGATTCTCAATATGCTAATTTCATACCATTAACATATCATCAACAAACTACTTTCGTCGTACAAATTTTATTTAATGTAAGATTTCCATACCTCCATTTGTTACGCCAAATGTATGGATGTGGAGTTTAGGGGCTTTCAGGAAAACCGTTGAATTATCCTTTGACAAGCAAATGGAGGTATGGAAATCTTCACATAGGTTTGAGCAAGATTCAACCATTTAATAAAGGAGAAGTAATGCACCATTATATAGCCGATTTACTAAATTTTTGTTCCTGATAAACATGTGTAATAGCTACATGTGAAAATATAAAAGGCACATCAAGTCAATACTGAGTAAGTAGTAGCATTTGTATAGTTACTAAGCAATCGAAGTGAGATAAAATGATGATGTGGTAGAATTAATGGGATACATAAATAGAAGTAAAGGGTCATTTTTTTAATAGATTACAGGGCGTACCTAAATTTTATCACAAGGGATGAGATTTTCATAGGGATGCCGTATATAAAAAATTAATGTTTTATAATGGTCCGTTATTACTTCAAGCGTAGAGGACGAGGAATGGGATGAGACTACTTTACCATGATTTTATCGATGGAGCGGCAATTCATGCAAATGTATTTGTTGCTATCCGATTTTTGACTTTTCGTTGCAACTTTATGTATTTTATCGCTTATCACACTAATAGCTCGTCTACATCAAAATTCAGTTGATTTTTTGGTATTAGGCTATTTTGTTTAATATTCCATGTCATTTCGTGTCTTTTTAAATTTTTCGTACTTTTGACTGTCTTTTTGCGCGAACTACTATCGGTCCCGAATAAATTTCCTCGGACCGTAGACCGAACGCGTTATTTCTTTAGCTGTCAATTACCTACTACTTTTCTCTTTCGCGTCAACTAGTTTAGTTTCATTCAATTTTTGTCGTAATTACATTTATTTTGCGTCCGAACTCTTGACATTTTCGAACGAGAATATCCGTACGTTAAACTAAATTTTTTTGTTATTTATTGTCTACTAGTCGTTGTGTCTTATTTTTTTACACCTTTTGTTCCTCTCGGTTTCGATGATTTTTCACGTCAAGGGAATTTTCTCGTACCACAGCTCGAGTCAAAATATCACGTTCGTATCTAAATTAATGCATTAATGATAATTAATGCATGTTCATCCAAAATCACCTCACCTTTTCCCCTAACTAGACCCGCCGACACCAAGTGATCATCACAAAACCTCCCATCAACAATCCTTGGCCACACAAATCCAAACTTGGTCTCCACTCTGGCCATGCTTATCCATCCACGTCGACGACCGATTTCCAGCCACACACTCGCCCAAACCAACTCCAAACTTCCTCTATAAATAGAACTCATCAAGAAACAAGCAAAGGGGGACCAATTTTCAAGCTCTACTCCCCCCTTTTATTCACGCTCTCCCTCTGCTTTGTTTTAATTAATTACCACTGCTTTGCTTTTAATTAATTACTTGATGCGTTGTTTAATTAATTAATTACCGCCTCTGTCCATTTAATTAGTTGCTGGACCTAATTTCATTCTCACTCTCAATTTCTTGCTCATCCTTCTTGACCATAAGCTCTCCCGGCAAAGGTAACTCTCTCTCTCTAGCTTTTCCTTTAATTTTGTTTATGCTCTTAATGAATCAATAAATTGCTCAAACTTGCTTCAAATGTTCTGGTTTTATGTCAATTTTATTTTCCTTTCGTCAATTTAATTGTATGTTGTCTTGATTAATTAATTGTATAATTTCCGTTTAATGCATATTTTTTACTTGTTGAAATTATCTACTGTTTTGCCCAAAAATTTTGGGTTGTGTTTGTTTGTTTGAGTTGCTGGAGATGTGTGGGTTTTATTGGGTCTATTTTGGGGCCATTTGGCCGGACTGTTGCTCCCTTGCGACGCAAGGAAGAAGAAAGGAGAAAGATATGGTTTGACGCGGGAAAGAAAAGAAAGGAAAGATGATGGGCTTGATTTCATCCCAAGCCCAGCTGCTGTTTTGGCAAGAGTGATGGGCCCGACCCATTTATTTTTCGTAACTTTCGTGTTTATTTGTTCGGATGATTGCTCGTATACGATAACTTGTTTATTTTATTCTCGTAAAATATTCGTATGTTTCGTATGACGATGTGTTTATTTTATTTTTTGTGTTTTAAACATCGTATGCAATTGTTCACATGTTTCGTATGCGATAAATTATTTATTTTATTTTCGTGCTTTAATTTTCATAAATGCTCATATGATCATATCCAATAAATTGCTTTATGCCATGTTTAATTATCGTGAGATTTCTCGTATGCTTGTAAATAATTTATTTGCTTATTTGCCATGTTTATTAATTAATTGCTTGCTTGTAAAAATTAAATAAATGTTTGTATGCGCTTTTATTATTTATTATCTTTCGAACTATCACTAACACTTTTACTTTGTAGGTTCAAATTCAAGTCTTCACTTGCAGAACTATTAATTAATTGTTTTAACCGGTTGTAATAGATAGCTATTTATTCAACTGTTGGTTTGTAATAATTAGTTAAGTAAGTAATTAAAAATCGTGTATGTTTGTTTATACCTATACTATTATCAATTGTCGCTAATCTCAGTTTTGAAGGGACGGATCGATCGGGGTTCATCAAATCGAGTACGCTTATCTTAAAACCCTATTTATTTATTTTTGCATTCGTATGAATGTTTATTAGAAATGCTAGAAATTCGAATCGTATGCATGACCACTTAGGAAGCGTCAGAACCTACCCACTTGTATGCATGACATAGAATTACTAGAAATAAAAATCAACGCACATGAGTACGTGTTTAAATCACTTGTTTTTAAAATGCCATGAAATTAATTGTTGTATTGATACATGTGTATTGTGTCTTCGATCCCACACGGTTTATTTGTTGCATACATTAATCGGTACCTTGCTAGTTTTATCCATGATAGAATAACGTAGTAATTTAATCATGCATGACCCGATGATAATAACGGATCACTCACTTTAGTAAAAAATGGTAACCATTCCGTTAACCAGAAATATTTGTCCCGAAGTAGTCCCGACCCTAAGAATACTAAAGTGACGTTTCCTATGAGGGCCAAAATTACGTGTTTAAAATGTTTTCTTAAAACACCTCGCTTACTGGTAACCTTTTTTTGGATGTGACTTAGGTGCCTAACACCTTCCCGAGTCCATAATACGACCTCGAACCTTTGTTCTTTGGTTTAGACCCTTTCTGCCTTAGTTTTTTATTTTTATGCCATGACGATTAGGTTCCCTAAACCTAGACTTCATTTTTTGCATGATGTGAGACGAGTCTAACGCTTGTCTCGTATTTGCCTATCCCGAACCGTTTCACAAAATCGAAAAGGGGGTGCGACAATTTTACGACTTCACTAGGGACTCTTTAGGGTCGAAGCCGATTTTATAGTGTTTGTTTTTTTATTATTTACTCTCTTTAAATAATTTTCTTTCGTGATTATTATGTGTTATTTGCTTTGATAAATTGTTCATACACATCTCATGCATAAATGCCTTATCGTCGGGCCATGTTACCAAATAGGATTAGGAAGGTATTAGTGAAGCCCTGTGGACTTGTGTCCCAATATGCTTTCATGAACCCTAACTCGGATTTTGAACCCCTAAATGGATTGAACGCCCAGAATCCTTGTTATGATTCGGTCAACGCTCTCGTATCCATTTATTGAGGGACCATTTTTAAGGTATCGTCCGGGAACCTTTCAACTAGTTAGATAGAATCGAAATCAGAGCCCTAGTATATGCATCATGTTCATGCATTTATTTCGTTGATACCATGTTTATGTGTTACGGCTTTACTTTATACTTGTATTTTCCTCATGTTGTATTTTTTTGCTAACACAATAATTCTATTTCGCAAATCGGCCCCGCCTTACTTGTTCACTCAAAATGGCAACACTAACAATGCTTTCACTTAATACTTTCGACATTTCAAGCTACAATGATCAGTTAGAACAAGGGGACATGTTGAAATCAGGTTTTATTCCTGATATTTCAACCAAGATTGGGATGGAAGAAGTGGAGATGCAGAAAGAGGAGATTGCGTCGTTAAAATACTTTTGGGAGGAGCAAACGGATTCCGAGTTCCAAGGTTGACACCTTCAAAATCGTGCATTAGTTGCTTAGATTTTTCTTTTCACCCTATCTAATGATGTTCCTAGACTTTGTCTACCAACTTTTGTAGATCTAGATAGTCGACCCAACTTACAAATGTTTGTAACCCTTTTTGACG
Source organism: Viola odorata (assembly GCA_963691705.1). Classification (NCBI taxonomy): domain Eukaryota; kingdom Viridiplantae; phylum Streptophyta; class Magnoliopsida; order Malpighiales; family Violaceae; genus Viola; species Viola odorata. The sequence continues at coordinate 434,478 of OY829540.1, read as the reverse complement.
AAAAACCAATGACAAAATTCATAATTATTAGGATAATTATGGAATGAACTTTTCCTCTTCACTTTACACATCCAAAAGTGATTGACGTTTATTTTCATGTATTTTTACCATCTTAAACTACTTTGTTTAGGATAAAAATAATCTCTTTCACGTCAATTTGGTCTCTTTTGGAGGAAGTCTTGGGTAAGAGAAGATTTGAAGGAAACGGGTGCCTTGAGCGACAAAGTGGCAATCTTGGCCGCAGGCTTGGCCAAGATTGCAGAGATAGAGGCGTGCTGATCATGGATTCAAGGAAGGCGGGTTCGGATCAGGAAGCTAGCTGTCTGTTACATCCCTTGGATAAAATCTCGGATGTAATCTTATGTGAACAAAAACAATCTTTTAGTATCCTATTTTATTTTGTTTTCGAATTTGAACAATTGGGTTTATATCCCTATATTTTAGCTATTTGAAGTTTGGAATTTGGAAAGGAACGTGATTGGTGGGGACTCTAACCTTGTTAAAGGTTAGGGAAGGCTGTCAATTACGGGATCTTCCATCTTCCAACTTCTGGTTCTTGTAAACATTTTGCTCTGTGATAATTCAGTTTTGAATATCACAGATTTTATTCTATTTCATGTTCTTCAATTATTTCTTTATTTCTTTGATTATTATGTCTAGTAGCTAAACATCTAATTCTTGGTAAAGGTTGAGTGAGCGTACTTGTGATTCATGAGACCGATCGTTCTTATTATCCTCTCATTCGTAATCAATTCAAGTTCTGTTTTAACAAACCGGTTCCCGTCTAGGCTAAGACTTGATCGATCTTAGGCAAGACGATGAATTTGTAGTCAGTCACAAAGGGGACGGGCGAAACCGGAGTGACGCAAGTAGGCAGCTAGCCTCGCGGAGGTTAGTGAACTTGAATCGATATAGGCCTAACCAGACTGACAATCTAGGCTCCAAGTTGGGAGTAGCTTGGCCTAGACTCTGTCTTTCCCTATGACATTGAGAAAATGCATGTGCCTCAAGCCAGCAGCCAATTGGATAAACCCTTTAACCAGCAAGGTGTCCACTGGCCAGGATCACTAAGAAAGGGGGTTCCCTCCAAGTGATTTGAATAGGAGGAAAGTAGGATTGGAAAGGGGTTCCTCCCAATCTATAGCAGAGTTATGAGAAAGAAGGAGAAAATCTAAGGTCAATGATCGATTAAATAAGGAATGCGCTCACGAATTCACCCTTACCAGGAGTTTACCTCACGACAGTTCACAACCAACCTCATTCTGCAATCTTAGCTAAGATCTTCTTCTACCTAAGATTGCCCCTTTTTATTTAATTATTGCTTGTTCTCTTTTATGCTTTGTTTATCTTAATTGCAGAAACAAAACCCCTCAACTCTAGTGACGAGGAATTCGAGTCAAAACTATAAATTCCTGAAAGATATCTATGGACGATCTTCTTACCACAATTTACAAGTCCCTTGTGGACGAGTGATAAGTTGTATTCATACCCCTCATTTCGTATATTTTATACAACTAAATTTGATGCCCTCGACACGCAATCAAAAAGGCATCAAACGGCTATCACCTACGATTGAGCGGGGCTTCTCCAAAAGATAATTTCCCGTGGCAAGATCACACTAAGGGCTTAGCGTGATCACGCTAGCCACTGTAAAAAAAATTACAAGGGAAGTTGAACAAGAGACACACCACTTGGATGGAGTTTATCTAGTCGTGTCCTTACCACATCAAGTACAAACAAGGTAAAGATAATGTAGTGGCCGACGCATTATCTAGAAGGTACGCACTTCTCAATTCTCTTAATGCGAAATTACTTGGGTTGTCACACATAATCTCTCTCTACCCTAATGATTCTGATTTCGGTGATATTTATAATACATGCATGCCTACTTCCAAATCTACATTCTATAGGCATGATGGGTATTTATTTAAACATAAACGTTTGTGTGTGCCGAATTGTTCATTGCGAGAATTATTTATGAATGAGTCTCATAGTGGAGGCTTGATGGGTCATTTTGGTGTGAATAAAACATTGGACATGCTTAAAGAACACTTTTATTGGCCTCACATGAAGCGTGATGTAGTCCGCATCATCGCTAGATGTCTTGTTTGTCGAAGAGCAAAATCTAGGGTTTCTAATCACGGTGAATATATGCCCTTACTCGTGCCTTCCCATCCTTGGACTGATATTTATATAGACTTTGTTGTTGGCTTGCCGAAGTCTAGGAGGGGAAAGGATAGTATTTTTGTGGTTGTCGATCATTTTTTAAAGATGGCTCACTTTATTCCTTGTGCTAATACACATGATGCTACTTTTATTGCTAACTTGTTTTTCAAAGAGGTAGTGCGTTTGCATGGTGTACCTTTTAGTATTGTTAGTGATAGAGATGGTAAATTCCTTAGCCATTTTAGGAGGGTTTTGTGGAGTAAGATGAGCACTAAATTATTATTTTCTACTTCGTGCCACCCACAAACTGATGAAAAAATAGAGGTTGTCAATCGCACCTTAGGGTCTTTGTTGCGTACTTTAGTCCAAAAACATATTTCTACCTAGGTCGAATATGTGCCATTTATTGAATTTGCATACAATCGCTCGATTCACTTGAGTACACACTATTCACCCTTTGAAATTATTTATGGCTTTAATCCGCTAACCCATTTGGATTTGACGCCGTTGCCTTTGACTGAGATTACTAGCTTAGATGGTGCTAAGAAGGCGGATTTGGTGAAACAAATCCATGAGAAGGTGAAGCGTAACATTGATAAGATGAATGAAAAATTGGTGCACAAGAGGAACGAAGAAAGGAAGACGGTTTCCTTCAATGTAGGCGATTGGGTATGGCTGCACTTACGCTGGGAATGATTTCCAGCCCAACGTCGTGGAAAGGCAGCTGCTCGAGGCGATGGTCCTTTTCAAATTGTTGAGAAGATCACCAATAACGCTTATAGGCTTGACTTGCCGAGTGAGTATGGGTCGGTTAGCGCTTCTTTCAACGTTACTGACTTAAGTTTGTTTGATGTAGGTGACGATGGAGAGGAGTCAAATTCGAGGACGAATTCTTCGGAAGGGGGAGGTGATGATGCGATCCCTCGCACAGACCCTAACCCTAATGCGCCGTTGTAGCCCGTTGGACCCATGACGCGTGCGAGAGGTAAGAGGCTGCAAGCGTTGCTGTCTCAGTTGATCCATGAGGAGCTGAAGTGCAAGACAACCATCGAGGAAGCCACGCTGCGAGAGAAGACGCCGAGGCTTGTGACCGTGCTCTTGGCTGTGCCTACCGCACCCGCAGGCGTGTACGGAATGGCCTCCCGAGCCATATCAGATTCGGACCACTTTTTTCAAGCCCCGAATGAAATACAAGACACCTTGGGATGTCTAGAGAGTGCCCAAAAAGTTTCAAGTCATTCGCACAAGGGAATCGAAGAATGGCCCGAGTCGACCTTTGGGCGCGCAAGGTGTGAATGCGCGTAGGCGCGCGGATTGTTGAGTCCGTGCTAGATAAGGAGTTCTACCTTCGGTGGAACTTCTATTTGGGATATTATTTGGTAATTATTATTATTATTTATTTAGGATTTGCGAGTTCTACTTAGAATAGGTTTTATTTGCGCCTATATAAAGCAAACGCATGACACTTATGTTTTTTTTTTAGATCTTTTGTTGAATTAAAAATCAGAGAATGTTTTCTCATATTGTTCATGCATGAGCCTTGTGATTAATTGAGTCTGAATGCTTGATTAATATTGCAAGTAAAAACCGAAGGTTCAATCCTACTTGATCGTTTGTTCTAGGTTGATATCCGCAAGGGATATAGGCTTAGTGAGTCAAACAAGAAACCTCTCTTTTATGAATTAGATTGGCTAGTGCTTAGCGACTAGCAGGTCGACGTTGTCAAGGCGAGTCCTATCAATTTCCGCATCCGAAACCCAAACCCGAACTAGATTATCGAGTAAGCGCATCCTAGGCAAGTAGGATCGTATCAGTTGGTAGCGGAGCAAAGGTGTTCAGGTTTGGTATCTACCTTATTTCGTTTTTAGTTTTCTTTGATGAAATTGGTTTTTTTCTTCTTCCCGATCTATAACCAATTTCCTTGCGTGCTTGTGTTAGTTGTTTTGTGTGTCTTGAGTCGAGCTAGGTTTAGCTCTAGTTTGCGTTTTGTGTAAACAAATTGCCGTCGATTTGTGAGTCTTTGTTTTTGTCCAAAAAAAATATCAAAAAGAGTCTTTAATTTAATTGCTATTTGAATTCGTTGTTCTTAGAGTCAAAAAAAAATATAAAAAAAATATTTGCAGTACGAAAAGTAAAATACAAAATACTACAAGATCATACGAAGCTATTGCAAAAAGAATCACTTGATTTGGTGGTGGCAATTGAAGGATATCAAAGAAACAAGATTGGAACCCTAAAACGCATACACCTTCAATTCACGGCTCACGGCCTTGTGAATTTACTTGAGTCAATTCGAGTCACTTTGAGCGTTTCTTGTTTCCTATAATCTGATTTATATTCCCATAGGATACTTGTGTAGTTGATTGTTCTTGCAACTATTCGAGTATTTTACATCTCAAATTGTTTCGAAGTCAGTTGTCTTTGAGAGTCTTTTTGGAAGCTTATTCTTTGAAATTCTTGAGTCAACTAACATTTGCGCAAGTACAATTGAGAATTTGTTTTACTAATTTTGGTGAGTGTAATAGAGAGCTTAAACACGAGAGTAAACACGCGAGGGAGTGTTAGGTTAGAGCAATTCTACGCTTGTGTGTTCGTGTTGTGACCTTGCAGGATGTCAGGAGGTTCGGTTCGGACAAGGGTTCCGAAGGAGCATTGACTAGTGAGGTCATCAAGCTACTTCATAACCTTAATACGAGATTTGATCTGTTGGAGACTAAGAATAAGATTCTTGAGGATGGGTTCAAACAGCTCTCCGCAAGGAAAGTTGAGGAAGAGGCCCCGCGTTTCACCCAAGTCCTTAATCCAGATAACGCAAGACACTTGTACAATGAACCCCTACGGGACGAAGACAACAAGGGTCTATGTGGTGCTGCTCTGGAAGGGTATATTGGCGGAGGTGAAGAGAACTCGAGGTTCATAACTGGGCCAATTCACCACGATGTGGCTGGACCGCATGTGCTACCCGATTTTTGACTTTTTGTCGCAACTTTACATATTTTACCGCTTATCGCACTAATAGCTCGTCTACGTCAAAATTCAGTCGATTTTTTGGTCTTAGGCTATTTTGTTTAATATTCCGTGTCATTTCGTCTTTTTAATTTTTTCGTACTTTTGACTGTCTTTTCGCGCTAACTACTATCGGTCCCGAGTAAGTTTCCTCGGACCATAGATCGAACGGGTTATTTCTTTAGCTGTCAATTACCTACTATTTTTCTCTTTCGCGTCATCTAGTTTGGTTTCATTCAATTTTTGTCGTAATGACATTTATTTTGCGTCCAAACTCTTGACATTTTGGAACGAGAAAATTCGTACGTTAAACTAAACTTTTTTGTTATTTACTGTCTACTAGTCGTTGTGTCTTATTTTTCCACACCTTTTTTTCCTCTCGGTTTGGACGATTTTTCACGTCAAGGGGATTTTCTCGTACCACAGCTCGAGTCAAAATATCTTGTTCGTATCTAAATTAATGCATTAATGACAATTAATGCATGTTCATCCAAAATCACCTCACCTTTTCCCCTATCTAGACCCGCCGACACCAAGTGATCATCACAAAACCTCCCATCAACAATCCTAGGCCACACAAATCCAAACTTGGTCTCCACTCCGGCTATGTTTATCCATCCACGCCGACAACCGATTTCCAGCCACACACTCGCCCAAACCGACTCCAAACTTCCTCTATAAATAGCACTCTTCAAGCAACAAGCAAAGGGGGACCAATTTTCAGGCTCTAGCCCCCCATTTTATTCACGCTCTCCCTCTGCTTTGTTTGAATTAATTACCACTGCTTTGTTTTTAATTAATTACTTGATGCGTTGTTTAATTAATTAATTGTTGCCTCTGTCCATTTAATTAGTTTCTAGACCTAATTTCACTCTCACTCTCAATTTCTTGCTCACCCTTCTTGACCATAAGCTCTCCCGACAAAGGTAACTCTCTCTCTATAGCTTTTCCTTTAATTTCGTTTATTCTCTTAATGAATCAATAAATTGCTCAAACTTGCTTAAAATGTTCTGTTTTCATGTCAATTTCATTTCCCTTTCGTCAATTTAATTGTATGTTGTCCTGATTAATTAATTGCATAATTTTCGTTTAATGCATATTTTTTACTTGTTGAAATTATCTACTGTTTTGCCCAACATTAGTAATTGTTGTATTTACTAATGCTCGTAAATATTTAATTTCTTATTTGTCATGTTTATTAATTAATTGCTTGCTTGTTAAAAATTAAATAAATGTTTGTATGCGCTTTTATCATTTATTATCTTTCGAACTATTGCTAAGACTTTTACTTTGTAGGTTAAAATTCAAGTATTCACTCGCAGAACTATTAATTAATTATTTTAACCTGTTGTAATAGATAGCTATTTATTCAACTGTTGGTTTGTAATAATTAGTTAAGTAGTTAAAAATCGTGTATGTTTGTTTATACCTATACTATTATCAATTGTCGCTAATCTCGATTTTGAAGGGACGGATCGATCGGGTTCATCAAATCGAGTACGCTTATCTTAAAACCCTTTTTATTTATTTTTGCGTTCGTATGAATGCTTATTAAAAATGCTAGAAATCCGAATCGTATGCATGACCACTTAGGAAGCGTTAGAATCTACCCACTCGTATACATGACATATAGAATTATTAGAAATTAAAATCAACGCACATGAGTACGTGTTTAAATCACTTGTTTTTAAAATGCCATGAAATTAATTGTTGTATTGATACATGTGTATTGTGTCTTCGATCCCACACGGTTTATTTGTTGCATACATTAATCGGTACCTTGCTAGTTTTATCCATGATAGAATAACGTAGTAATTTAATCATGCATGACCCGATGATAATAACGGATCACTCACTTTAGTAAAAAATGGTAACCATTCCGTTAACCAGAAATATTTGTCCCGAAGTAGTCCCGACCCTAAGAATACTAAAGTGACGTTTCCTATGAGGGCCAAAATTACGTGTTTAAAATATTTTCTTAAAACACCTCGCTTACTGGTAACCTTTTTTTGGATGTGACTTAGGTGCCTAACACCTTCCCGAGTCCATAATACGACCTCGAACCTTTGTTCTTTGGTTTAGACCCTTTCTGCCTTAGTTTTTTATTTTTATGCCATGACGATTAGGTTCCCTAAACCTATAAATAAATAGGGCGGCGACTTCATTTTTTGCATGATGTGAGACGAGTCTAACGCTTGTCTCGTATTTGCCTATCCCGAACCGTTTCGCAAAATCGAAAAGGGGGTGCGACAATTTTACGACTTCGCTAGGGACTCTTTAGGGTCGAAGCCGATTTTATAGTGTTTGTTTTTTTATTATTTACTCTCTTTAAATAATTTTCTTTCGTGATTATTATGTGTTATTTGCTTTGATAAATTGTTCATACACATCTCATGCATAAATGCCTTATCGTCGGGCCATGTTACCAAATAGGATTAGGAAGGTATTAGTGAAGCCCTGTGGACTTGTGTCCCAATATGCTTTCATGAACCCTAACTCGGATTTTGAACCCCTAAATGGATTGAACGCCCAGAATCCTTGTTATGATTCGGTCAACGCTCTCGTATCCATTTATTGAGGGACCCTTTTTAAGGTATCGTCCGGGAACCTTTCAACTAGTTAGATAGAATCGAAATCAGAGCCCTAGTATATGCATCATGTTCATGCATTTATTTCGTTGATACCATGCTTATGTGTTACGGCTTTACTTTATACTTGTATTTTCCTCATGTTGTATTTTTTTGCTAACACAATAATTCTATTTCGCAAATCGGCCCCGCCTTACTTGTTCACTCAAAATGGCAACACTAACAATGCTTTCACTTAATACTTTCGACATTTCAAGCTACAATGATCAGTTAGAACAAGGGGACATGTTGAAATCAGGTTTTATTCCTGATATTTCAACCAAGATTGGGATGGAAGAAGTGGAGATGCAGAAAGAGGAGATTGCGTCGTTAAAATACTTTTGGGAGGAGCAAACGGATTCCGAGTTCCAAGGTTGACACCTTCAAAATCGTGCATTAGTTGCTTAGATTTTTCTTTTCACCCTATCTAATGATGTTCCTAGACTTTGTCTACCAACTTTTGTAGATCTAGATAGTCGACCCAACTTACAAATGTTTGTAACCCTTTTTGACGAAAAACCAATGACAAAATTCATAATTATTAGGATAATTATGGAATGAACTTTTCCTCTTCACTTTACACATCCAAAAGTGATTGACGTTTATTTTCATGTATTTTTACCATCTTAAACTACTTTGTTTAGGATAAAAATAATCTCTTTCACGTCAATTTGGTCTCTTTTGGAGGAAGTCTTGGGTAAGAGAAGATTTGAAGGAAACGGGTGCCTTGAGCGACAAAGTGGCAATCTTGGCCGCAGGCTTGGCCAAGATTGCAGAGATAGAGGCGTGCTGATCATGGATTCAAGGAAGGCGGGTTCGGATCAGGAAGCTAGCTGGCTGTTACATCCCTTGGATAAAATCTCGGATGTAATCTTATGTGAACAAAAACAATCTTTTAGTATCCTATTTTATTTTGTTTTCGAATTTGAACAATTGGGATTATATCCCTATATTTTAGCTATTTAAAGTTTGGAATTTGGAAAGGAACGTGATTGGTGGGGACTCTAACCTTGTTAAAGGTTAGGGAAGGCTGTCAATTACGGGATCTTCCTTCTTCCAACTTCTGGTTCTTGTAAACATTTTGCTCTGTGATAATTCAGTTTTGAATATCACAGATTTTATTCTATTTCATGTTCTTCAATTATTTCTTTATTTCTTTGATTATTATGTCTAGTAGCTAAACATCTAATTCTTGGTAAAGGTTGAGTGAGCGTACTTGTGATTCATGAGACCGATCGTTCTTATTATCCTCTCATTCGTAATCAATTCAAGTTTTGTTTTAACAAACCGGTTCCCGTCTAGGCTAAGACTTGATCGATCTTAGGCAAGACGATGAATTTGTAGTCAGTCACAAAGGGGACGAGCGAAACCGGAGTGACGCAAGTAGGCAGCTAGCCTCGCGGAGGTTAGTGAACTTGAATCGATATAGGCCTAACCAGACTGACAATCTAGGCTCCAAGTTGGGAGTAGCTTGGCCTAGACTCTGTCTTTCCCTATGACATTGAGAAAATGCATGTGCCTCAAGCCAGCAGCCAATTGGATAAACCCTTTAACCAGCAAGGTGTCCACTGGCCAGGATCACTAGGAAAGGGGGTTCCCTCCAAGTGATTTGAATAGGAGGAAAGTAGGATTGGAAAGGGGTTCCTCCCAATCTATAGCAGAGTTATGAGAAAGAAGGAGAAAATCTAAGGTCAATGATCGATTAAATAAGGAATGCGCTCACGAATTCACCCTTACCAGGAGTTTACCTCACGACAGTTCACAACCAACCTCATTCTGCAATCTTAGCTAAGATCTTCTTCTACCTAAGATTGCCCCTTTTTATTTAATTATTGCTTGTTCTCTTTTATGCTTTGTTTATCTTAATTGCAGAAACAAAACCCCTCAACTCTAGTGACGAGGAATTCGAGTCAAAACTATAAATTCCTGAAAGATATCTATGGACGATCTTCTTACCACAATTTACAAGTCCCTTGTGGACGAGTGATAAGTTGTATTCATACCCCTCATTTCGTATATTTTATACAACTAAATTTGATGCCCTCGACACGCAATCAAAAAGGCATCAAACGGCTATCACCTACGATTGAGCGGGGCTTCTCCAAAAGATAATTTCCCGTGGCAAGATCACACTAAGGGCTTAGCGTGATCACGCTAGCCACTGTAAAAAAAATTACAAGGGAAGTTGAACAAGAGACACACCACTTGGATGGAGTTTATCTAGTCGTGTCCTTACCACATCAAGTACAAACAAGGTAAAGATAATGTAGTGGCCGACGCATTATCTAGAAGGTACGCACTTCTCAATTCTCTTAATGCGAAATTACTTGGGTTGTCACACATAATCTCTCTCTACCCTAATGATTCTGATTTCGGTGATATTTATAATACATGCATGCCTACTTCCAAATCTACATTCTATAGGCATGATGGGTATTTATTTAAACATAAACGTTTGTGTGTGCCGAATTGTTCATTGCGAGAATTATTTATGAATGAGTCTCATAGTGGAGGCTTGATGGGTCATTTTGGTGTGAATAAAACATTGGACATGCTTAAAGAACACTTTTATTGGCCTCACATGAAGCGTGATGTAGTCCGTATCATCGCTAGATGTCTTGTTTGTCGAAGAGCAAAATCTAGGGTTTCTAATCACGGTGAATATATGCCCTTACTCGTGCCTTCCCATCCTTGGACTGATATTTATATAGACTTTGTTGTTGGCTTGCCGAAGTCTAGGAGGGGAAAGGATAGTATTTTTGTGGTTGTCGATCATTTTTTAAAGATGGCTCACTTTATTCCTTGTGCTAATACACATGATGCTACTTTTATTGCTAACTTGTTTTTCAAAGAGGTAGTGCGTTTGCATGGTGTACCTTTTAGTATTGTTAGTGATAGAGATGGTAAATTCCTTAGCCATTTTAGGAGGGTTTTGTGGAGTAAGATGAGCACTAAATTATTATTTTCTACTTCGTGCCACCCACAAACTGATGAAAAAATAGAGGTTGTCAATCGCACCTTAGGGTCTTTGTTGCGTACTTTAGTCCAAAAACATATTTCTACCTAGGTCGAATATGTGCCATTTATTGAATTTGCATACAATCGCTCGATTCACTTGAGTACACACTATTCACCCTTTGAAATTATTTATGGCTTTAATCCGCTAACCCATTTGGATTTGACGCCGTTGCCTTTGACTGAGATTACTAGCTTAGATGGTGCTAAGAAGGCGGATTTGGTGAAACAAATCCATGAGAAGGTGAAGCGTAACATTGATAAGATGAATGAAAAATTGGTGCACAAGAGGAACGAAGAAAGGAAGACGGTTTCCTTCAATGTAGGCGATTGGGTATGGCTGCACTTACGCTGGGAATGATTTCCAGCCCAACGTCGTGGAAAGGCAGCTGCTCGAGGCGATGGTCCTTTTCAAATTGTTGAGAAGATCACCAATAACGCTTATAGGCTTGACTTGCCGAGTGAGTATGGGTCGGTTAGCGCTTCTTTCAACGTTACTGACTTAAGTTTGTTTGATGTAGGTGACGATGGAGAGGAGTCAAATTCGAGGACGAATTCTTCGGAAGGGGGAGGTGATGATGCGATCCCTCGCACAGACCCTAACCCTAATGCGCCGTTGTAGCCCGTTGGACCCATGACGCGTGCGAGAGGTAAGAGGCTGCAAGCGTTGCTGTCTCAGTTGATCCATGAGGAGCTGAAGTGCAAGACAACCATCGAGGAAGCCACGCTGCGAGAGAAGACGCCGAGGCTTGTGACCGTGCTCTTGGCTGTGCCTACCGCACCCGCAGGCGTGTACGGAATGGCCTCCCGAGCCATATCAGATTCGGACCACTTTTTTCAAGCCCCGAATGAAATACAAGACACCTTGGGATGTCTAGAGAGTGCCCAAAAAGTTTCAAGTCATTCGCACAAGGGAATCGAAGAATGGCCCGAGTCGACCTTTGGGCGCGCAAGGTGTGAATGCGCGTAGGCGCGCGGATTGTTGAGTCCGTGCTAGATAAGGAGTTCTACCTTCGGTGGAACTTCTATTTGGGATATTATTTGGTAATTATTATTATTATTTATTTAGGATTTGCGAGTTCTACTTAGAATAGGTTTTATTTGCGCCTATATAAAGCAAACGCATGACACTTATGTTTTTTTTTTAGATCTTTTGTTGAATTAAAAATCAGAGAATGTTTTCTCATATTGTTCATGCATGAGCCTTGTGATTAATTGAGTCTGAATGCTTGATTAATATTGCAAGTAAAAACCGAAGGTTCAATCCTACTTGATCGTTTGTTCTAGGTTGATATCCGCAAGGGATATAGGCTTAGTGAGTCAAACAAGAAACCTCTCTTTTATGAATTAGATTGGCTAGTGCTTAGCGACTAGCAGGTCGACGTTGTCAAGGCGAGTCCTATCAATTTCCGCATCCGAAACCCAAACCCGAACTAGATTATCGAGTAAGCGCATCCTAGGCAAGTAGGATCGTATCAGTTGGTAGCGGAGCAAAGGTGTTCAGGTTTGGTATCTACCTTATTTCGTTTTCAGTTTTCTTTGATGAAATTGGTTTTTTTCTTCTTCCCGATCTATAACCAATTTCCTTGCGTGCTTGTGTTAGTTGTTTTGTGTGTCTTGAGTCGAGCTAGGTTTAGCTCTAGTTTGCGTTTTGTGTAAACAAATTGCCGTCGATTTGTGAGTCTTTGTTTTTGTCCAAAAAAAATATCAAAAAGAGTCTTTAATTTAATTGCTATTTGAATTCGTTGTTCTTAGAGTCAAAAAAAAATATAAAAAAAATATTTGCAGTACGAAAAGTAAAATACAAAATACTACAAGATCATACGAAGCTATTGCAAAAAGAATCACTTGATTTGGTGGTGGCAATTGAAGGATATCAAAGAAACAAGATTGGAACCCTAAAACGCATACACCTTCAATTCACGGCTCACGGCCTTGTGAATTTACTTGAGTCAATTCGAGTCACTTTGAGCGTTTCTTGTTTCCTATAATCTGATTTATATTCCCATAGGATACTTGTGTAGTTGATTGTTCTTGCAACTATTCGAGTATTTTACATCTCAAATTGTTTCGAAGTCAGTTGTCTTTGAGAGTCTTTTTGGAAGCTTATTCTTTGAAATTCTTGAGTCAACTAACATTTGCGCAAGTACAATTGAGAATTTGTTTTACTAATTTTGGTGAGTGTAATAGAGAGCTTAAACACGAGAGTAAACACGCGAGGGAGTGTTAGGTTAGAGCAATTCTACGCTTGTGTGTTCGTGTTGTGACCTTGCAGGATGTCAGGAGGTTCGGTTCGGACAAGGGTTCCGAAGGAGCATTGACTAGTGAGGTCATCAAGCTACTTCATAACCTTAATACGAGATTTGATCTGTTGGAGACTAAGAATAAGATTCTTGAGGATGGGTTCAAACAGCTCTCCGCAAGGAAAGTTGAGGAAGAGGCCCCGCGTTTCACCCAAGTCCTTAATCCAGATAACGCAAGACACTTGTACAATGAACCCCTACGGGACGAAGACAACAAGGGTCTATGTGGTGCTGCTCTGGAAGGGTATATTGGCGGAGGTGAAGAGAACTCGAGGTTCATAACTGGGCCAATTCACCACGATGTGGCTGGACCGCATGTGCTACCCGATTTTTGACTTTTTGTCGCAACTTTACATATTTTACCGCTTATCGCACTAATAGCTCGTCTACGTCAAAATTCAGTCGATTTTTTGGTCTTAGGCTATTTTGTTTAATATTCCGTGTCATTTCGTCTTTTTAATTTTTTCGTACTTTTGACTGTCTTTTCGCGCTAACTACTATCGGTCCCGAGTAAGTTTCCTCGGACCATAGATCGAACGGGTTATTTCTTTAGCTGTCAATTACCTACTATTTTTCTCTTTCGCGTCATCTAGTTTGGTTTCATTCAATTTTTGTCGTAATGACATTTATTTTGCGTCCAAACTCTTGACATTTTGGAACGAGAAAATTCGTACGTTAAACTAAACTTTTTTGTTATTTACTGTCTACTAGTCGTTGTGTCTTATTTTTCCACACCTTTTTTTCCTCTCGGTTTGGACGATTTTTCACGTCAAGGGGATTTTCTCGTACCACAGCTCGAGTCAAAATATCTTGTTCGTATCTAAATTAATGCATTAATGACAATTAATGCATGTTCATCCAAAATCACCTCACCTTTTCCCCTATCTAGACCCGCCGACACCAAGTGATCATCACAAAACCTCCCATCAACAATCCTAGGCCACACAAATCCAAACTTGGTCTCCACTCCGGCTATGCTTATCCATCCACGCCGACAACCGATTTCCAGCCACACACTCGCCCAAACCGACTCCAAACTTCCTCTATAAATAGCACTCTTCAAGCAACAAGCAAAGGGGGACCAATTTTCAGGCTCTAGCCCCCCATTTTATTCACGCTCTCCCTCTGCTTTGTTTGAATTAATTACCACTGCTTTGCTTTTAATTAATTACTTGATGCATTGTTTAATTAATTAATTGTTGCCTCTGTCCATTTAATTAGTTTCTAGACCTAATTTCACTCTCACTCTCAATTTCTTGCTCACCCTTCTTGACCATAAGCTCTCCCGACAAAGGTAACTCTCTCTCTATAGCTTTTCCTTTAATTTCGTTTATTCTCTTAATGAATCAATAAATTGCTCAAACTTGCTTAAAATGTTCTGTTTTCATGTCAATTTCATTTCCCTTTCGTCAATTTAATTGTATGTTGTCCTGATTAATTAATTGCATAATTTTCGTTTAATGCATATTTTTTACTTGTTGAAATTATCTACTGTTTTGCCCAACATTAGTAATTGTTGTATTTACTAATGCTCGTAAATATTTAATTTCTTATTTGTCATGTTTATTAATTAATTGCTTGCTTGTTAAAAATTAAATAAATGTTTGTATGCGCTTTTATCATTTATTATCTTTCGAACTATTGCTAAGACTTTTACTTTGTAGGTTAAAATTCAAGTATTCACTCGCAGAACTATTAATTAATTATTTTAACCTGTTGTAATAGATAGCTATTTATTCAACTGTTGGTTTGTAATAATTAGTTAAGTAGTTAAAAATCGTGTATGTTTGTTTATACCTATACTATTATCAATTGTCGCTAATCTCGATTTTGAAGGGACGGATCGATCGGGTTCATCAAATCGAGTACGCTTATCTTAAAACCCTTTTTATTTATTTTTGCGTTCGTATGAATGCTTATTAAAAATGCTAGAAATCCGAATCGTATGCATGACCACTTAGGAAGCGTTAGAACCTACCCACTCGTATACATGACATATAGAATTATTAGAAATTAAAATCAACGCACATGAGTACGTGTTTAAATCACTTGTTTTTAAAATGCCATGAAATTAATTGTTGTAATGATACTGTGTATGGTGGCTTCGATCCCACACGGTTTATTTGTTGCATACATTAATCGGTACCTTGCTAGTTTTATCCATGATAGAATAACGTAGTAATTTAATCATGCATGACCCGATGATAATTACGGATCTCTCACTTTAGTAAAAAACGGTAACCATTCCGTTAAGCAGAAATATTTGTCCCGAAGTAGTCCCGACCCTAAGAATACTAAAGTGACATTTCCTATGAGGGCCAAAATTACGTGTTTAAAATGTTTTCTTAAAACACCTCACTTACCGATAACCATTTTTTGGATGTGACTCGGGTGCCTAACACCTTCTCGAGTCGATAATATGACTTCGAACCTCTGTTCTTTGGTTTAGACCCTTTCTGCCTTAGTTTTTTATTTTTATGCCATGACGATTAGGTTCCCTAAACCTAGAAATAAATAGGGTGACGACTTTATTTTTTGCATGATGTGAGACGAGTCCAACGCTTGTCTCGCATTTGCCCGTCACAAACCATTTCGCAAAATCGAAAAGGGGGTGCGACAGTATTATATTGATCAAAAGCTCCCTGTCATTATAACGTCACAAGGAATGAACTACATTCATATATTAAAAAGTTCACTAGGAGAACCCCTATACTTTCAATCATTCTCCTGTAAAAAATTACTTGATGGTCAATATTAATTATAGCGTAAACATTATTTCAAAGTCATATGAAATTCCTCGACAATTTCTTTAATATTGCTTTTATCTGCTATGTTTATTTCTTATCGTGAAATAATTGTATTTTATGCTAAATTTTATCTGCTGGGACATGTTAAATGTTGGTGAATGATTACCACAAATTGGAATGAGTGTTATGCATGGTGGAGTTTTAAAAGGTCGAAATATGGATCCTAGTTCCAAAGTTGAGTTATTTATAACTCCAGAGCCGCCGGAAGAATCATGTTCTTAATCTCTATTACTTAGTGACTGTTTATTCTCATTATTAACAGGCCTTGGTTCAATTATTTAATTTCGTATGTGAAAGTTGAACTTAGCTATCCCTATAGTTCTAATGATCAAGTTGTCTGCTGGTAATACTGGTAAAAATTTATATTTATATATGAATCTCACCCCAATTATAGAGAAAATAAAACTCAATCGTTTCGTTATTTCTATTGAACTCTATTTAATTGCCAATCTGACATCATTAATATTTTTGTCGAGAATTATATTAATATATATACATCCTTGTGCCGCTGGTTTGAGATTGTTGTCATATTACCATAAGTCATTATAGCCTAAAAATAGTTGAGTGGCATCTATTTTTTAGAGTAATCTCACTCGAGCAGAGCCATGGTCAGCTTGTTATTAACCAATTTCATAATCATCATACAAGACAATTGGCCCTTATATGTGATAAGATTCTTGCTACCCTTGATACGATCTTAGATAGCTAGGATGCGCATAAGTGAATGATCTTGTTCTCTTGTAGGTTTGGGGCGCGAAATTAGAACGAAAATCCCTTAGATATATTTGGAAGGAATTCCACCCTCCGAGTTGAGGTTAATGACGAGAACCCACTCGCTTTTGATGTTGATGACGAGAATCCACCCACCGTGTTCTCCCTAGTCGAACCCTAAAGAGAATCCACCCTTTAGCACACCGAGTACTTGACTGGCACCTGAGACCTGATTTGCAAGAGTACACTTACGAACCCTTCCCATCGAGATTGAGTCCACAATCCCCCATGCTCGCTCACGCACCTCCACGCTTGAATCCACAAATGCCATGCTTTGCTCACGCCACACTAGTTGACGCACCTCCACGGTTGAGTCCACAAACGCCATGCTTCACTAGCCCTAACTGAGTCCACGACTAAGTTAACACAAGAACGACTTGCTCCAGAGATCAAGAAATTAAGAAGGTAGAATGATGGAATGGAGATTTGGTAAAGTGTTTAGGTGTAAATTCTGATCTAATTTGATTAATGAATAAGGTTGCCTTTAAATAGCCGCAAGTACAACTTCTATTTCGACTAAGACTAGTAATTCTAATTCTATCTTAACTCTAACTTAATTAAATAAAATAAATACAATATTTACTCTATCTAAATATATATAAATTCTTCTGGAATCTTCTCCCTGAAACGACCCCTCTTCAAGCTCGAACTCATCTTCTACTCCTATTCGGTTTAGACTTGTAGTCTCCTTGTGCGACGCAAACTCTTCATGGGTCATCTTCCAATTTGCTCGTGCGTTCCAGCCCAAATCTTCACACGAACTAGCCTCTAGACTTAGAATCATAATGCAATTGGAATTAGTCCAAACCCTCGAGTGGTTTGCATTTTGGCTCGATGTCAATCTGCCAATGTCCTTGTTCGCGTGGCTTGCGCATGACTGAAAGTTGACCTGACCTAACCTTTGATTCCCTTGTTTGATTGACCTAAATTTTGCACACAACCTTTCTAACACTGAGGGATCTTGTATTTTTGACAGAAGTCAATTAGGAGTTCATTAGGGCCACTTTCACTTGTGTTGACTTGACTGACGCTATGAATGACTTATACGCATATGCCATGCGTGTACCTTGACCTAGTGTGTGTTTCCTTTATGCGATGCTCTTTATCTTCGATATGTGGGCATGAATGAACCTCTCTTGATTCAATGTAGCTCTCTTAGCTTGCTCCCTTGCGTGCTTTGGCTCTACGACTACTTGTCTCTCGGCGTAGGTGTGCACTAGGCCTAGATGCGATCCTAGGATCGTATCATACCCTTCCCCTTGGAAATGATTCATCCTCGAATCGTGATCCATAAAATTATCCAAAGATAGATTGTATCTCCATAGAATCTCTTCCTCATTCAATCCATGAGTTGCACAAATCGGCACTATCCATGGTCAAAATTTCCAATCGCTCGTCCTTTAATTTTATTCAAATAATTCCAAAATGATGGCGATTCCTTATTTCCTTGAGTAGCAATTGAGTAATCTCGCAATGGATTATACTCTCCTAGTATTTCAACATTCTCAAGCAAATTCGACCTAATCAAGAGAAGATGCGACCACCCTTTGTATTCCATACTAACCAAGCTTCTCTTGTGGAGATAGAATTGGATTAGAACTAACTTCGTTTGCTACTTCCAAGTCCTTTCCTCTAGTTAAATTGGACTTCTACGAAGTGATAATCCTAATCAGATTAGAACTAGAAGTCCTTGATGCACATTGCCCCTTTAAGCTCTTGAGGTGAGCGTTAATCTCTCCTGCCTTTCTCCCATGCTCTCCAACTTTGAGTCAAGCTCCCTCATGAGATCCAACAACTTCCTTTTCTCTCCTCCCGAATTTCTTTGAGTCATCTCAATCACCTAATCAAACTTAAGCACTAGAAAGTGCTAAATCTATTTTTGGTGAACACAGTTTAGTGTTTCGGGTGCAGCTTTTACCTCTCGGGAACTAATTAAACCACTTAAGAATTTGGACTAATTCCAATTGCATTATGTTTCTAAGTCTAGAGGCTAGTTCATGTCACGATTTGGGCTAGAACGCACTAGTAGTTTCGAGAATGGCCTATGGAGAGTTTGCGTCGAACAAGAAGGATGCAAGTCTAAACCGACTAGGAGTAGAAGATGAGTTCGAACTTGAAGAGGAGTCAGTTTAAGGGAGAAGATTCCAGAAGACTTGTATATAATTAGATGGAGTAAATAATTGTATTTATTTATTTAATTAAGTTAGAGTGAGAATAGAATTAGAAGTACTAGTCTTAGTCGAGATAGAACTTGTACTTGCGCCTATTTAAAGGCAACGCTTGTTAATAATAAATCAGATCAGAATTTCCACATAAACACCTTACCAAATCTCCATTCCATTATTCTACCTTCTTACTTTCTCGATCTCCGGAGCAAGCCGTTCTTGTGTTTAACTTAGCCGTTTAACAGGGCACTCAGTTAGGGCTAGCATAGCGTGACATCTACATGGATAAACGTGGGAGGTGCGTGAGCTAGTGTGTGCGGACCAAAGCGTGGCACTTATAGGGATAAGTGTGGAAGGAGCGTGAGGACTCGTGTGGCGTTCACAGGGCTGATCGATGTTGCTTTCGTTCATAGGGCTGAGCGTTAGTTTGTGTACGTACTACATGGATAGGCGTGCGTGTGCGGGCAAGCTATAGGGATAGTCGTTCGTGGATATCTTGACTTTGCTCAAATAGGGATTTTCAAGTCATTAACCTCAACTCGAAGGGTGGATTCCTTTCAAAATGTATCTAAGGGATTTTCGTTCTAATTCCGCGCACCAAACCTACAAGAGAACTACATCAGCACTTATGCGCATCTTGGCCTAGCTAGGATCGTATCAATCTGGGCCTGACTGGTCCGAATAAACTCGCAAAGCATAACCTGGCGTGTCTACAAGTCCCAGTAGGAGTAGGATTGTTGTCAGCGAAAATGTCTCTAGCCATAACATCCAAACGGCTCGTGCGTTTGAGCTGAAATTTGGTCATAATGTAGCCAGAATCCTGAGGTTTCAGAAACATGGTCGATCACACAATTCTTACTTCTGTAGCTCTGACTGGGTTCGAGCAAAGTCACTGGTCGCACTTGTTCATCTTCCTCTCGATAGCTAGAATGTCATCATGGGTCATCTTGCAATCTACTCGTGCGATTGACCCCAATCTTGGTCATGACTCTCCTAAGACATCCCTCTATCTTATATGTACTTTGGATCACTGGTCTAAGCCTCTCTTTAATGGGTTGGCTCATGATATGAGCCCAGTAACCCAAGCCACACATGAGCCCACGACTAGGAGCAAAGCCATGATCACCTTGCTCATGAAGGCACTAAGGACCGAGGAGAGCAACACGGAAGCCTCAAGCCATTGGAGTCTATGTGTCCATGCTTTGAGTCAAACTCCACAAGAGGATACAAATAAGGAAGTGGTAATCCTAATCCGATTAGAACTAGAAGTCCTTGATGCGCATTGTTCATTTAAACTCTTGAGACGAGCTTCAAATCTCTCCTGCCTTCCTCCTATGCTCTCCGACCTTGAGTCAAGGTTTCTTAAGAAATCCAGCAGCTCCCTTTGTCCTCCTCTAGCTAGATTTGACTTCTTCAAAGTTGTAATGCTAATCAGATTAGAACTAGAAGTCCTTGATGCGCATTCCTCTTTTAAGCTCTTAAGACGAACTTCAAATCTCTCCTGCCTTTCTCCCATGCTCTCCAACTTTGAGTCAAGCTCCCTCATGAGATCCAACAACTTCCTTTTCTCTCCTCCCGAATTTCTTTGAGTCATCTCAATCACCTAATCAAACTTAAGCACTAGAAAGTGCTAAATCTATTTTTGGTGAACACAGTTTAGTGTTTCGGGTGCAGCTTTTACCTCTCGGGAACTAATTAAACCACTTAAGAATTTGGACTAATTCCAATTGCATTATGTTTCTAAGTCTAGAGGCTAGTTCATGTCAAGATTTGGGCTAGAACGCACTAGTAGTTTCGAGAATGGCCTATGGAGAGTTTGCGTCGAACAAGAAGGATGCAAGTCTAAACCGACTAGGAGTAGAAGATGAGTTCGAACTTGAAGAGGAGTCAGTTTAAGGGAGAAGATTCCAGAAGACTTGTATATAATTAGATGGAGTAAATAATTGTATTTATTTATTTAATTAAGTTAGAGTTAGAATAGAATTAGAAGTACTAGTCTTAGTCGAGATAGAACTTGTACTTGCGCCTATTTAAAGGCAACGCTTGTTAATAATAAATCAGATCAGAATTTCCACATAAACACCTTACCAAATCTCCATTCCATTATTCTACCTTCTTACTTTCTCGATCTCCGGAGCAAGTCGTTCTTGTGTTTAACTTAGCCGTTTAACAGGGCACTCAGTTAGGGCTAGCATAGCGTGACATCTACATGGATAAACGTGGGAGGTGCGTGAGCTAGTGTGTGCGGACCAAAGCGTGGCACTTATAGGGATAAGTGTGGAAGGAGCGTGAGGACTCGTGTGGCGTTCACAGGGCTGATCGATGTTGCTTTCGTTCATAGGGCTGAGCGTTAGTTTGTGTACGTACTACATGGATAGGCGTGCGTGTGCGGGCAAGCTATAGGGATAGTCGTTCGTGGATATCTTGACTTTGCTCAAATAGGGATTTTCAAGTCATTAACCTCAACTCGAAGGGTGGATTCCTTTCAAAATGTATCTAAGGGATTTTCGTTCTAATTCCGCGCACCAAACCTACAAGAGAACTACATCAGCACTTATGCGCATCTTGGCCTAGCTAGGATCGTATCAATCTGGGCCTGACTGGTCCAAATAAACTCGCAAAGCATAACCTGGCGTGTCTACAAGTCCCAGTAGGAGTAGGATTGTTGTCAGCGAAAATGTCTCTAGCCATAACATCCAAACGGCTCGTGCGTTTGAGCTGAAATTTGGTCATAATGTAGCCAGAATCCTGAGGTTTCAGAAACATGGTCGATCACACAATTCTTACTTCTGTAGCTCTGACTGGGTTCGAGCAAAGTCACTGGTCGCACTTGTTCATCTTCCTCTCGATAGCTAGAATGTCATCATGGGTCATCTTGCAATCTACTCATGCGATTGACCCCAATCTTGGTCATGACTCTCCTAAGACATCCCTCTATCTTATATGTACTTTGGATCACTGGTCTAAGCCTCTCTTTAATGGGTTGGCTCATGATATGAGCCCAGTAACCCAAGCCACACATGAGCCCACGACTAGGAGCAAAGCCATGATCACCTTGCTCATGAAGGCACTAAGGACCGAGGAGAGCAACACGGAAGCCTCAAGCCATTGGAGTCTATGTGTCCATGCTTTGAGTCAAACTCCACAAGAGGATACAAATAAGGAAGTGGTAATCCTAATCCGATTAGAACTAGAAGTCCTTGATGCGCATTGTTCATTTAAACTCTTGAGACGAGCTTCAAATCTCTCCTGCCTTCCTCCTATGCTCTCCGACCTTGAGTCAAGGTTTCTTAAGAAATCCAGCAGCTCCCTTTGTCCTCCTCTAGCTAGATTTGACTTCTTCAAAGTTGTAATGCTAATCAGATTAGAACTAGAAGTCCTTGATGCGCATTCCTCTTTTAAGCTCTTAAGACGAACTTCAAATCTCTCCTGCCTTTCTCCCATGCTCTCCAACTTTGAGTCAAGCTCCCTCATGAGATCCAACAACTTCCTTTTCTCTCCTCCCGAATTTCTTTGAGTCATCTCAATCACCTAATCAAACTTAAGCACTAGAAAGTGCTAAATCTATTTTTGGTGAACACAGTTTAGTGTTTCGGGTGCAGCTTTTACCTCTCGGGAACTAATTAAACCACTTAAGAATTTGGACTAATTCCAATTGCATTATGTTTCTAAGTCTAGAGGCTAGTTCATGTCAAGATTTGGGCTAGAACGCACTAGTAGTTTCGAGAATGGCCTATGGAGAGTTTGCGTCGAACAAGAAGGATGCAAGTCTAAACCGACTAGGAGTAGAAGATGAGTTCGAACTTGAAGAGGAGTCAGTTTAAGGGAGAAGATTCCAGAAGACTTGTATATAATTAGATGGAGTAAATAATTGTATTTATTTATTTAATTAAGTTAGAGTTAGAATAGAATTAGAAGTACTAGTCTTAGTCGAGATAGAACTTGTACTTGCGCCTATTTAAAGGCAACGCTTGTTAATAATAAATCAGATCAGAATTTCCACATAAACACCTTACCAAATCTCCATTCCATTATTCTACCTTCTTACTTTCTCGATCTCCGGAGCAAGTCGTTCTTGTGTTTAACTTAGCCGTTTAACAGGGCACTCAGTTAGGGCTAGCATAGCGTGACATCTACATGGATAAACGTGGGAGGTGCGTGAGCTAGTGTGTGCGGACCAAAGCGTGGCACTTATAGGGATAAGTGTGGAAGGAGCGTGAGGACTCGTGTGGCGTTCACAGGGCTGATCGATGTTGCTTTCGTTCATAGGGCTGAGCGTTAGTTTGTGTACGTACTACATGGATAGGCGTGCGTGTGCGGGCAAGCTATAGGGATAGTCGTTCGTGGATATCTTGACTTTGCTCAAATAGGGATTTTCAAGTCATTAACCTCAACTCGAAGGGTGGATTCCTTTCAAAATGTATCTAAGGGATTTTCGTTCTAATTCCGCGCACCAAACCTACAAGAGAACTACATCAGCACTTATGCGCATCTTGGCCTAGCTAGGATCGTATCAATCTGGGCCTGACTGGTCCGAATAAACTCGCAAAGCATAACCTGGCGTGTCTACAAGTCCCAGTAGGAGTAGGATTGTTGTCAGCGAAAATGTCTCTAGCCATAACATCCAAACGGCTCGTGCGTTTGAGCTGAAATTTGGTCATAATGTAGCCAGAATCCTGAGGTTTCAGAAACATGGTCGATCACACAATTCTTACTTCTGTAGCTCTGACTGGGTTCGAGCAAAGTCACTGGTCGCACTTGTTCATCTTCCTCTCGATAGCTAGAATGTCATCATGGGTCATCTTGCAATCTACTCGTGCGATTGACCCCAATCTTGGTCATGACTCTCCTAAGACATCCCTCTATCTTATATGTACTTTGGATCACTGGTCTAAGCCTCTCTTTAATGGGTTGGCTCATGATATGAGCCCAGTAACCCAAGCCACACATGAGCCCACGACTAGGAGCAAAGCCATGATCACCTTGCTCATGAAGGCACTAAGGACCGAGGAGAGCAACACGGAAGCCTCAAGCCATTGGAGTCTATGTGTCCATGCTTTGAGTCAAACTCCACAAGAGGATACAAATAAGGAAGTGGTAATCCTAATCCGATTAGAACTAGAAGTCCTTGATGCGCATTGTTCATTTAAACTCTTGAGACGAGCTTCAAATCTCTCCTGCCTTCCTCCTATGCTCTCCGACCTTGAGTCAAGGTTTCTTAAGAAATCCAGCAGCTCCCTTTGTCCTCCTCTAGCTAGATTTGACTTCTTCAAAGTTGTAATGCTAATCAGATTAGAACTAGAAGTCCTTGATGCGCATTCCTCTTTTAAGCTCTTAAGACGAACTTCAAATCTCTCCTGCCTTTCTCCCATGCTCTCCAACTTTGAGTCAAGCTCCCTCATGAGATCCAACAACTTCCTTTTCTCTCCTCCCGAATTTCTTTGAGTCATCTCAATCACCTAATCAAACTTAAGCACTAGAAAGTGCTAAATCTATTTTTGGTGAACACAGTTTAGTGTTTCGGGTGCAGCTTTTACCTCTCGGGAACTAATTAAACCACTTAAGAATTTGGACTAATTCCAATTGCATTATGTTTCTAAGTCTAGAGGCTAGTTCATGTCAAGATTTGGGCTAGAACGCACTAGTAGTTTCGAGAATGGCCTATGGAGAGTTTGCGTCGAACAAGAAGGATGCAAGTCTAAACCGACTAGGAGTAGAAGATGAGTTCGAACTTGAAGAGGAGTCAGTTTAAGGGAGAAGATTCCAGAAGACTTGTATATAATTAGATGGAGTAAATAATTGTATTTATTTATTTAATTAAGTTAGAGTTAGAATAGAATTAGAAGTACTAGTCTTAGTCGAGATAGAACTTGTACTTGCGCCTATTTAAAGGCAACGCTTGTTAATAATAAATCGAGGTAATTGCATAAAGACCCCCTGTACTATTTTTTAAAACAGAAACCTCCCCTGTACTTCAAAAAGTCAAATTGACCTCCCCTGTACTATCGGTCAGAAGCATTCCGTTGGTCTGTACCAGTCAAACTAACAGACTTCACTTTTTGACCGTTGACTTTGATTAAAATATTCAGAAAAATTATAAAAAATTCAAAAAAAATGTAAAAAATCCAAAAAAAATGTAAAAAATTTATAAAAAATTGTAAAAAATCCAAAAAAAATGTATAAATTCTATAAAAAAAATTATGTAACCTAAAAATCCAGAAAAAAAATGTAAAATTTAAAAAAAAATCGAAAAAAGTTAATTAATCTAAAAATTCAGAAAAAATGTAAAATTGGAATTTTTACATTTTTTTTGAATTTTTTTGGATTTATTAATTTTTTTTAAAATTTTAAATTTCTTTGGGAATTTTTAAAATTTTTTTATAGAATTTGTACATTTTTTTGGGATTTTTTACAATTTTTTATAATTTTTTTACATTTTTTTGGATTTTTTACAATTTTTCTGAATATTTTATTCAAAGTCAACGGTCAACACTAACGGTCTGTTAGTTTGACTGACGGAGACCAAGCAAATGCTTCTGACCGATAGTACAGGGGAGGTCAATTTGACTTTTTGAAGTACAGGGGAGGTTTCTGTTTTAAAAAATAGTACAGGGGGTCTTTATGCTATTACCTCTAATAAATCAGATCAAAATTTCCACATAAACACCTTACCAAATCTCCATTCCATTATTCTACCTTCTTGGCCTAGCTTGGATCGTATTAATCTGGGCCTGACTGGTCCGAATAAACTCGCAAAGCATAACCTGGCGTGTCTACAAGTCCCAGTAGGAGTAGGATTGTTGTCAGCGAAAATGTCTCTAGCCATAACATCCAAACGGCTCGTGCGTTTGAGTTGAAATTTGGTCATAATGTAGCCAGAATCCTGAGGTTCAGAAACATGGTCGATCACACAATTCTGACTTGTGTAGCTCTGACTGGGTTCGAGCAAAGTCACTGGTCGCACTTGTTCATCTTCCTCTCGATAGCTAGAATGTCATCATGGGCCATCTTGCAACCTACTCGTGCGATTGACCCCAATCTTGGTCATGACTCTCCTAAGACATCCCTCTTTCTTATATGTACTTTGGATCACTGGTTGAAGCCTCTCTTTAATGGGTTGGCTCATGATATGAGCCCAGTAACCTGAGCCACACATGAGCCCACGACTAGGAGCAAAGCCATGATCGCCTTGCTCATGAAGGCACTAAGGACCGTGGAGAGCAACACGGAAGCCTCAAGCCGTTGGAGTCTATGTGTCCATGCTTTGAGTCAAACTCCACAAGAGGATACACATAAGGAAGTGGTAATCCTAATCCGATTAGAACTAGAAGTCCTTGATATGCATTGTTCATTTAAACTCTTGAGACGAGCCTCAAATCTCTCCTGCCGCATCTAAGCCCATCGCATCGACCTCGCATGCGCCCATCTCATCGGCCGCACCTAAGCCCCGCGCCTCGGCCTCGCCTAAGCCCAGCGCCAAGGCCTTGCTCACGCCCAGCGCCTCGGCCACGCCTAAGCCTAGCGCCTCGGCCTCGCCATGGCCGCTCCTAAGGCCAACCACACACGAGGGCCCGCATCAGCAGCCAAACCCATCGGCACCAAGCCACCAAAAGCCTATGATGAAGACCACGTCCTCCAAGTATGAAGCCCCTTTGTCCAAGGGTGTTTAGGGTCTTTTCCCTTGTAATAATTTGCACTATAAATTGAAGGACTTAGCCTCTTTTATAATTGCTTTTGATTTTGAGAATTTCTTCTTAAGCCTTCAGCCAAATCCTTAGACTAGCTCTAGGAGGATCTTGGATCCATTCGTCCATCCTTTCAAGGTAGCCAGAACGTTTGCTTTCTCTTAAAGAAAGCTCGGTCTTGTTCAAGACGCCTCAAACGCTTGTAGTCCATTCGAGCCTTTGAGCCATATACATATATAAATCATTTCCTTCATCTTAAATATTCCGCTGCATCTTCCTTACAAGATAACATCTCAACACCATCCGTTCATCCATTCAATGGCCGAACCCAAAGCTAGTCACGCACGAGACTAGATCCGGCCCTCACAAGCGACGTCCAAGCCAAGCTAGGCACTTGGACCATATCAAGTGGTAGCGGAGCGTCAGTAGTCTCACGGTTGCATTTCCTACACTTTCAAGGTATTCCTATGGTTCAAAAATCATCCCCTTGTCTTCCTTGTCATTTTTGACCATTTGGGTATTTTTGAGTTTTTGGCCATTATACCTTGTTTGATCCATCTTAAACGCTTTCTCCATCTTGGTTTGTGTTTTTGGGTGGATTAAATCTATTTTTCTTCATCTCTTTCATTCAAGAACATATGGGTGTTCTTAGCATTCAGTTACAATCCATAAATTGTGAGCCAAGTGTCAAGGTGGTCCAACTAATACGGTTTGTCCTTTTGTGTGAGTCATTGTGTGTGTCATCCATAGCATGTGAGGCCGGTGGCCTTCAACCCTAAAAACTTGTTGCACACCCTAGGAAAATATCTATAACCATACCTCCTTATCAGCAATCATTGATACACACACTTGCTCCTTATCACCAATCATTGCTACACTCACTCATTATCAACAAAGCTCATATCACTTAAGCAAACACCACTTATCACTCGCACTTATCATTTTGCACTACAAGTCTTACATCATTAATCAAATACTTGTCATACATCTTAGAGCTCTCTTGCACTCAAATCAAAAAAAGAAGAAGGGGGAATTCAAAAAAAAAAAGAATTCAAAAGAAAAGAAAAGAATTCAAAAAAAAAAAAACCAATTGAGTCAAAGCAAGGGACTTGAGATAGTAAGCAAGGCCGAAAGCATGTGTGAAGTTTGCATTGGAGCTTGAATCATTTTAGCATTCGAACTTAGGAACTTTTCTTATTTCCTTCTTTTCTTTTTCCTTTCGTTTCTTGAGTCCTTGTGTGCTAGCTTTCTTTTGAGTCCTAGGTTTTTCCTTCTTGATTCTAACATTACTTCTACTCTACGTCTAGGGTGCGCGTTATCACAACTTGCGTGCGACATATTAGACCTTCCGTGCCTTTTATTCGTGCCCTTGTTTTCTTTGCATGTCCCGTGCCCATCTTATTCCTTAGAGTCTTGGTTGGTCTATGTTTGGTTTGGGGCTTGAGAGAAAATAGAGCGACATGAGGAGGGGAGCTTAATAGAGAGTAGAGTGATACACGAGAGGAAACACGTGAGGGAGGGAACTAACCTTATTTTTGCATATAAATTGTGTTTGTTCATTTTGTAGGTACGATTGACTATGTCCCGAACCTTAAACCCGTCCGACGGGGGATCCAATGAATCGGTACATGGGGGCGGCTATGTGGGGGAAGAGAATAGGGAGGAGCCCGCACCTCATGAGGTCCTAGCTAACCTCTCAGCATGAATGTAAGAAAGGTTGGCCAACCAAGAGACCATGATGGCAAACCAAGAGACCCTAATGGCGAGCCAAACACAAGCCATCAATAGGATGATGGAGGCCATAGATACCATAGCCGAAAGGTTGACACCACCAACACCACAACCCCATCCCCTAGCACCACAACTACACACCCAACCACAAACACAAGCACCCCCCCTCCCCCCCCGACCCCAAGAACGCCTAAAGCAACCTGTGACCCACTTCTTCCAAAAAATAGCACCAAAGAACCCTAATGACTTGGATTATTATGCCTTTTCCAATGCCGGGCATGAGGAAGAAGAGGTGGCTGAGAGTGTGGCAAGTGAGGACCTAGCGGCGCTACATGGGCCTTCCTTAAGGCGACTACAACCACGCCAACACAACACCGAGCCTCCACCTAAACCTAAACACTTCCTAAACACCATCACCCAAGCCACCTAAAACACCGACCCCAACATACCCTTACAAAGAGCCAACGACTACATACCTCCTAGGAAATCACCTAGAGCAACGCCCGAGGAGAACCAACCACACAAAACCCCACCTTTTGAGACACCGGGGCACAATGAGTATGAGAGAGAGAATGAGGGGAGGGGGTATCGGCATCAAGAAGAGAGGGTGGATAATTACCACAACCCTAAGATATCCTTGCCTCGCTTCGAGGGGAAGGATGATCCCGAGGCCTACTTCGATTGGGAGAACAAGATGGAGTGCATCTTCGCGTGCTACAACTACTCGGAGGACAAGAAGGTCAAGCTAGCCGTGGTAGAGTTCACGGGTATGGCTATCCATTGGTGGGATCGCATTTTGGTTAGTAGGAGACTTGAAGGGAGAGTGGCCATAACCGAATGGGCGGAGCTATTAGAGGAAATGAGGCGCCGATTCATACCACCTCATTACATAAGGGACTTACACCATCGGCTCCAAACCATTCGCCAAGGGTCGAAGAGTGTGAATGAATTTTACCATGAGTTGCTCACTTGTGTCATGCGTACGGAGGTGCACGAAGGAGCCGAGGCCACCATGGCCTGTTTCATGGGAGGGCTACATAGGGAGATCATGGACATGATTGATTTCTACACCTATTCCACCTTGGATGAAATGTATCTCCTCGCCATCAAAATTGAGAGACAAGTAAGCCGAAAATCCAAAACTCCATCTCAATCACCTAACTCCACTTCTACCCCTTCTTCCACTTACAAGCGGCCTTGGAAAACTACTAGCAAGGCGCCCGTAAACACAACACCAAACACCTACCGCACCTTCCCACCCAAACCGAATGCCCAACCAAATACTATACCGCCTAGACCGACTCCAAACACTACACCAACCAACCAACCCGGGAGGACACCCACAAGAACCATTACATGCTTTAAGTGTAGGGGCAAGGGGCATATGAAGGCCGAATGCCCCAATAGGATGAACATGGTGCTACGAGAAAGTGACGAATGGGTTAGTGAAGGCGAGGAGGAGGAAGAGACTGGCCCAATGGGAGTTTGGGATAATGAGGGATACGATAGTGAGGGGAGCAACGGTTATGACCATGTGGAAGTGCCACAATGCCTATTAGTGAGGAGGAGTTTGAGCATGAAAGGGAGAGAGGATGATGACTCTATTGCGCAAAGTGAAAACTTGTTCCACACTAGGGGCGTGTCCAATGGAATGGTGATGTCCATCATCATTGACAATGGGAGTTGTGCGGATGTGGCAAGCACACTCTTAGTGCACTCGCTAGGGTTAACCCCCACTAAACACCCTCATCCGTATGTGTTGAATTGGTTCAACGATGGGAGCACGGTTAAGGTGCAAAAGCAAGTAATTGTGGCCTTCAACATTGGCGGTTATGTGGATAAATGGTTGTGCGATGTGGCGCCAATGCAAGTGAGCCATTTCCTATTGGGCCAACCTTGGCAATACGACCGAAAGGCGCTTCACGATGGATACAAGAACAACTACAAACTTGAGCATGAGGGCTGAAGGTTCTTAATCCCACCCTTGCCACCTAGCCAAGTCTATGAAGACCAAATCAAGCTAGAAAAGGCTTCTGCCACATTAAAAATTTCAGCTTCACTTCAAGGAAAGAAAGAGAATGATTGGAGTGGAGAGAAGAAAGTGAGATGGAAAAATGGGGAGAATAGCGGGCATGAAAACAAAGAGCATGCGCCGAGAGAAGAAAGTAAGGAGAGAGGAGTGAAAAAGGGAGAGTCGAGTGGAAAAACACAACTTGAAAAAAATAAGCAAGTGTGTGAGGCCTTTAGAAAGGTGGGTGTGGAGCGAAATGTGAGCTTATTGGCCAAGGGAAGAGATGTTAGGCATGCGCTAATCATGCGCAAACCATGCATTCTCATTCATTTTAAACCTCTTATTTTAAATGCCACTAACGCTAACCCTTCCGTGCCCAAGATGCTTTCCCCTCTTTTGCTAGAATTCCAAGACGTCTTCCTGAAGGACATTCCTGAAGGTCTATCGCCCACACGGGGGATTGAGCACAAGATCGACTTTTTGCCCGGATCCACCTTGCTGAATAGGTCGGCCTACCGATGCAACCCTAAGGAGACCTAAGAGTTGCAAGACCAAATTGACGGGTTGATGGCCAAGGGATTCATCCGAGAGAGTCTCTCCCCTTGCGCCATGCTGGT
Organism: Viola odorata; assembly: GCA_963691705.1. Lineage (NCBI taxonomy): Eukaryota > Viridiplantae > Streptophyta > Magnoliopsida > Malpighiales > Violaceae > Viola > Viola odorata. Next base: position 403,574 of record OY829540.1, on the reverse strand, counting down.
CATCCTTGTGCCCAAGAAGGATGGAAGTTGGAGAATGTGCATGGATTGTCGCGCGATCAATAAAATAACGGTAAAATATTCTCATCCAATCCCTCGCTTAGATGACATGTTAGATGAGTTGTATGATGCTAAGATGTTTTCAAAAATAGACCTAGTAAGCGGTTACCATCAAATCAAGATGAATGATGGTGGCCGATGGAAAACGACTTTCAAAATTAAGTTCGGTTTATATGAGTGGCTTGTGATGCCTTTTGGCCTCACTAATGCGCCTAGTACTTTCATGCGGTTGATGAACCATCTTTTGAGGCCTTTCATAGGTCATTTTTTTGTGGTGTATTTTGATGATATTCTAGTCTATAGCACTTCACCACATGCACACTTAGATCATTTGCAATAAGTGTTTCTAACCCTTCGTGAGCACAAACTATTTGCCAAACTCTCCAAGTGTGAATTTTGCTTGGAAGAGGTCCATTTCCTTGGTTTTATTGTAGGATCCGAAGGGCTCAATGATAATAATTTGTCTTCGGCCGAAGGATAGAAAGGGAAAATGCTTCTCCAGTTCAGTATCCTCGGTGGTCCGTTGTACCTGCAAGACGCCGGAGGGGGTCTCCGGCGGAAACACTCCGATGCTTAAGTTAGTATGAGTGGTGAAATTGGCAGAGCTTGGGCCAGTGAATTCTTCTTACCTTCCTCCTTCGTGGTGGAGGTATTTATAGATGAAATAAGCATGTCTGTACGAGTGGGATCGCTAGGGAGCAACCGGTCCTGTCAGGGGCTGCGGCTTGCCCGTGTTATGATGTACCGTCATGGCGGTAGGTATGGGGTAGTTGTTACCCCGGCAAGGTAACAGTTAGTGCGTTTCCCTTGAGGTGGGATAGCACCTCTGGTCGTCTAGAAGCTCCATGCGGGGACCCCCAATGAGACGTCAGCCCTCCTGGCGTTAGTCCCGTAGAGGGGATTGACAGCCTCGATCCTACCGTGGCGGTAGGAACAGTGATTATTTCCTTTCCATATGGGGTAAACAGACGAAAATGCCCTTGTCGTGAGGTGGATTGTTATCACTCAAGGTAGATGGTGACAAGGTCAAAGCCATAGCCGAATGGCCCACGCCTACCAACATGGGAGACATCCGCTCCTTTCATGGCCTTGCGGGGTTCTACCGCCGCTTTGTCAAGGACTTCTCAACCATCATGGCGCCTCTAAATGAGTTTACAAAGAAGGAGGTCCCGTTTGTGTGGGGAAAAGACCAAGAAGAAGCCTTCGCTACTCTTAAGGCTAGGCTCACTTCGAGCCCTATGCTTGTCCTCCCTAATTTTGAGAAGACCTTCGAAGTTGAGTGCGATACGAGTGGCATTGGCATTAGAGTCGTGTTGCTTTAAGAGAGGAGACTCGTGGATTTCTTTAGTGAGAAGTTAAAGACGGTCCAACTCAATTATTGTACCTATGACAAGGAATTGTATACTTTGGTAAGGGCCTTGACCGTATGGGAGCACTACCTAGTCCCGAAGGAGTTGGTGGTCCACACGGACCACCTTAGCCTAAAGTATTTAAAGGGGCAAGGAAAACTCAACAAGAGGCATGCGGCTTGGATGGAATTCATTGAAAGGTTCTTCTACCACATCAAGTACCTCAAGGGTAAGGATAATGTGGTAGCGGATGCGCTATCACGAAGGTACGCCCTTCTCACCTCCTTGCACTCACGCCTTCTAGGCTTTTCTTACATCACCATATTGTATGCCACGGATGTGGACTTTCGTGACATGTTTCTTGCTTGCGTGAATGGTGTGTTTGATCACTTTGCATTGCGTGATGGTTTCCTTTTCCATAAGGGTAGGTTATGCGTTCCCATATGTAGCACACAAGAGTTGCTTGTAAGAGAGGCACACAGAGGGGGGGATTAATGGGGCATTTTGGCATAGAAAAGACACTAACTACACTTAAAGAACACTTCTATTGGCCTAAAATGAAGAAACTAGTGTCTCACATTGTTGGCTCGTGTCTTGCATGTAAACGTGCTAAAACTAAGAGCATTGACCATGGGCGTTACATGCCATTACCCGTATCTTCACACCCATGGTGCGACATATCCATGGATTTTGTTCTAGGACTCTCATGCACTAAGCATGACAAGGATGCCATTTTTGTTGTTATGGACTGATTTTCTAAAATGGCGTATTTTTTCCCATGCCATTCTACTTACGATGCTTCTCATGTGGCTACTTTATTATTTTGTGAGATAGTTAGGCTTCATGGCATGCCACGTACTATAGTGAGCGATAGAGATAGTAAATTTCTTGCGCACTTTTGGCGTGTGTTGTGGGCTAAAATGGGAACCAAGTTACTTTTCTCTACTTCGTACCACCCTCAAACGGATGGGGAAACCAAGGTGGTCAATAGGACGCTTGGGAACATATTGCGTGTTATGATTAAGCAAAACCCCAAAGCTTGGGATTGCATTCCATTTATCGAGTTTGCTTATAATCGCACCATGCACTCTTCTACCCGTTTTTCACCTTTTGAACTCGTCTATCGGTTCAATCCTCTAACCCCCATAGACTTGTTACCCATGCCATTGATTGCTTGTGCTAGTCTAGATGGAGAAGCAAAGGCGGAGATGGTGAAACGGATGCACACGGTGGCCAAGGATCGCATGGAAGCCTTGAACACCAAGCTCATCGCAAAGCGTGACGCCGGGCGTCACATACGCTCCTTTGAAGTTGGCGAGTGGGTATGGGTCCACTTGACAAAGGAGCATCGGGCAAACAAGCTTAGCCCACGTGGAGATGGCCCTTTTCTAATTTTAGAAAAGATTAGCGATAACGCTTACATTCTTGATATCCCTTCTTCTTACGATAACACCCATCATTCCTTTAATATTAACGATCTCTCTCCTTTTTTTGAAGGTGACAACAAAAACCTAGGAGAGGACATCGACGCATATTCGAGGACAAATCCATGTGAAGGGTTCGAGCGAAGTCACTGGTCGCACTTGTACATCTTCCTCTCGATAGCTAGAATGTCATCATGGGCCATCTTGTAATCTACTCGTGCGATTGACCCCAATCTTGGTCATGACTCTCCTAAGACATCCCTCTATCTTATATGTAATTTAGATCACTGGTCGAAGCCTCTCTTCAAACCTGAGCCATACATGGGCCCACGACTAGGAGCAAGGCCATGATCGCCTTGCTCATGAAGGCACTAAGGACCGAGGAGAGCAACACGGAAGCCTCAAGCCGTTGGAGTCTATGTGTCCATGCCAACGACTCAACTCGCAGCCTCATGCCCAAGCCCGAGTCCAACAACGCCCCCAAGGCCTCGCCCAGCACTTCGGCCTCGGTCGCGCCTAAGCCCATCGCATCGGCCTCGAATGCACCCATCGCAGCGACCTCGCATGCGCCCATCGCATCTGCCGTGCCTAATCCCATCGCAGCGACCTCACGTGCGCCCATCGCATCAGCCGCACCTAAGCCCATCGCATCGGGCGTACCTAAGACCATCGCATCGACCTCGCATGTGCCCATCGCATCGGCCGCACCTAAGCCCCGCGCCTCGGCCTCGCCTAAGCCTAGCGCCAAGGCCTCGCTCACACCCAACGCCTCGGCCATGCCTAAGCCCAGCGCCTCGGCCTCGCCAAGGCCGCTCCTAAGGCCAATCGCACACGAGGGCCCGAGTCAGCAGCCAAGCCCATCGGCACCAAGCCACCAAAATCCCATGATGAAGACCACGCCCTCCAAGTATGAAGCCCCTTTGTCCAAAGGTGTTTAGGGTATTTTCCCTTGTAATAATTTGCACTATAAATTGAAGGATATAACCTCTTTTATAGTTGCTTTTGATTTTGAGAATTTTTTCTTAAGCCTTAAGCCAAATCCTTAGACTTGCTATAGGAGGATTGACTCGCCGTCGAAACGGGTCAAAAATAATATATTTCCTGAGGCCTAGATGCACAAACTAATTTGTGTAAAGCGGTAACAGGGTCAAACCATAGAGATTGTGAGAACTGAAATCAAGCCCTCGATTGTATGACAGAGGTAAAAATGCACAAAATCACAACAATAAGAGGGGGGGGGGGGTTTATAGGTTAATCAAGTTAACCAAGAGAGTGATCAGAGCTAACAATTCTAACTACTAAAAATGATAATCGAGGTCACGACGAGTAAACAATAATAATAAGGATCAGAGATAAAATAAAACACAAAATAAACAATTAGATTAATAAGCAAAGATAATAAGTCAAGGAGAAGGGAACTTGGTAAAGGGTTTTCTTGGGTTGCGTCGAGGGCTCGATTGTCATCAGCGCAAAGATTTTCCGTTCTAACGTTATAGACGTGCTATAGGGGTCATGTTTTCACGTAGACCCCCTGCTTTCTTTCGTAAGGAGCCACCCCCCATTTTCACTGTTAATTAGGTGGCCTCGATCCTTTGATATCCTCTCAGCCACCTATCTTGTCATCAAAAGACAACCTTTTTCACTTCAGCTTGTCACTAGCACAAAGCGGACAAAATATCAGAGCATTGATAAAGAACAAGAAAGACACATCTAGGGATCGATGCCTCGATTTGTCAGGATCACGACAGGACCCTAACCAGCTGCATGCCCTAGACTAATGAACCCAGATCTACCCGAGAACACTAATCTAGTTGTCTACACCTACCCAACAGTCTCACGCTAGTTATCACTGCAGAGTCACGACAATAATCACAAAGGGAAGATTAAAAGTTGATCAGGCCTCGAATCACCCTAAGCAAAAATGGAATTAAAATGACAAGCAACCAGATATAACAAAGAGAACATGTTAAGAGCAATCAGGCCTCGAATCTACCTAAGCAACCCTCGATACACCTTTACCAAGAACGTGGGTTTTAGCCACTCATGTTAAGAGATAAACACATAAAAGATGGAAATAACATAATAAAAGATAAAGGAAGAGTTAAGGATAAAACTTGATTAATGGTGCTTGTTACAAAGCTTGGATCCAGCAACTATGGAGAGAAGAGGAAGGAACAAGCCCCAAAACTACTAAACTAGAAGAAAGCTACTGAAATTAGTTTAAGAGTAAAATATCTAAAGTGTAAAGTGGTGCTGAAACCCTAGCACATAAGGTTGTATATATACACCAGCCACCCACTAAGGGACAAAATTCCAGCTAAGGGGAGTATAACACAAGAAGCCCACGCTCCTGCAAAAGGGGTGACCCACGATGGCAGAAAAGGAGAATATTCCTCGGGATCCTCGCAGAACATCTGACATGCACCAGGGAGGACACATGGAGTGATTGGAGTGGAGCCACGTGGACTTGGTGTTTTGCACTTGTGGAGGCCTCGATAAGATTGTCGAGGTCTCGATGACATGTCGAGGGCAGATCAGCATCTTTGGGAACATTCTGGAACATTCTGGAATGTTCTGGAATGTTCCGGAATGTTCTGGAATGGGTCTCGATAAGATTCTTGATGGAATATTCCTTTCGGGCGAGACCAGCATCTGAGGGAATATTCTAGGAGACATCCGCATCTGAGGGAATATTCTGGGAGACATCCGAGGGGACACGTGGAAGCACAACTGCGAGGACACGTGAATTTAAGGCTCTTGATCCGTCGAGGGCTCGATGACAGGCCTCGATGAATGGCCTCGATGAAGAAATTGGTCCTCGGTCTCGACGATGGTCTTGAACCTTGAAAATCACCCAAAAAGCATGTCTTTTCGCACATTTCTCCTTCTTGGCCTTGATCTGTGATAAAGATGGAAATACGAGTGGATTAGTAGTATCAAGGCCTAAATCAAGGCAAAAATAGAAGGAAAAACATGCATAAAATACATGCTATCAAATATCCCCACACTGCCCCATGCTCGCCCTCGAGCATTCACAAAATTTAAAACAGCCCCAAAACATAAACACAAACAACCAAAATACTGGAATGATCAAACCAATCAATTGTCGAGGTCTCGATAAGATGCTTCCTGCCTAGATGCACACCTGCATTAAACCAGAGGGATAACGACCCCAAAGGTAGAATGATACGATCACACCTATCTCAACACGTTGGTTTACTAAGCAATCGTACACCATGTCGAAGGGCCAAAAATCCAGTGTGAAACCATCAAAAATCCAAAATATATATATAGAAGGTTACTATTTACGGAGTACTATAGCAGACGGAGTCACTGTAGCAGACAAGGTTACTGTAGCAGAACAAAGTTACTGTAGCAACCGTCAACTTGTGTGATTTTTCCTATAAATAGCTAGCTCTTTTCACTTCTTAGGGAGACTTTGATAAATTGAAAAACATGAGCTCTTGAAGCCTTTACTTTCTTTGTATTGCAATTTACATTTCTATGTTAAGTTAATTCAAGCATTTCAATCTTCCAATCTCCAAGTCTATCTTCCCATCCCCATTTCAATCTTCCAATCTCCAAGTCTACCTTCCAATCTCCATTTCAATCTTCCAATCTCCAAGTCTATCTTCCAATCTCCAATTCAAACTCTAATCTCCAATCTCGAATCTAAATTTCAGTCATTTCAATTCAAGTTATTTACATTTCCGCAATCTAAATTTCTGTCATTTACTTTCAAGCACATGGTTGGCATAGCCACCTTCGCTTTACATTCCAGCACTTTAATTATGTACTTCAATTCCAGTGTTTACATTCCGCACTTTAATTCCAAGCACATGGTTGGCTGAGCCACCTTCGTTTTCAAGTTCATGGTTGGCCGAGCCACCTTTCTTTTAATGTTCCTTTTCGCTGCCTAACTCCTTCCTTATTTCAATCTATCTTGTTCGTTTCTTGTCTCTTCTTGTGTTTGCAGCTCTGAGCTAGATCCTCCCAGAAGTTCCAAGCTCGGTTTCTTCCATTTGGAAGCCGGAGCTTATCAAGTGGTAGCGGAGCTCTAGCCGCTCTTGAGTTGCTCTTCGTTCCCGTCCAGTTTGAGTTCATCTTCGTGTTTGTCTAATTTTCATATGTTCCCCTACTCAGAAAAATCTTAAATTTTGTGTCAACAAACTTCCATTTGTGGGTAACATTTTTTGTTCTTTAATCTTCTTGATATTCGGAGTAAATCGTGGTCTAATAATTCAAAACAGAATGGTATGCAGATTTCACTCGGGAAAAATAGTCTTTGTAAGCTTCGACAGATTGGTAGCGGAGCTTGGAAAGGTGCAAGTGGTAGCGGAGCTCTAGCCGCTCTTGGACAACAAGGGATGGAGCTACTGCTTTGCTTCATCGAGGATTTTTGATTTTCAATTTCACAAGCAAGGATCATCATGGATTGTAAGCTTGTAATCTCATAGAGTTCAAGTTGTCTTCTAATGGTTCTTTTTAATCATTCTATCTTAGGCCCTCTACCTAAGGAACCACCAATCCAAACCACTTCTATCTTAGGCCCTCCACCTAAGCAAGAGAAAAAAAAGAATGAAAATGAGTGTGTCATTGAGATAAAAAAGAGTGAGAATGAGCGAGAGAAAAGAGAAAGAGTTGAGGAAAAGACACGGTATGAAAATAGCAAGCATACCATTAAAAATGAGATAAAAAAGAGTGATCTTGAACGAGAAAATATCGAGAAAAATGGAGAGAAAAATACACGGCATGGAAACAGTAAGCATGCCATTGAGAGTGAACAAATTGAGCGAAGAGAGAGTGAAGAAATTGAGATAGTGGAGTGTGTGCAAAGTGAACAAACTTCACCTATTGTTATTTCTAACCTTTCTCCTCTACCCATTCCAATTGTTTTGTGTAGCAAAGAAGCTGGAAAAATACTTCCCAAGAAGGTGTTAAATGAATTACCCACCCTAAGAAACATTGGAACCGAAATCACTCCACAAGTGTGCTCACAAGGGAGCAAAATCATGTATGTAGGTGAGATGAAGACGGTGACCTTGGTGCAACGAAGACATGAGTATGTGTACACAAGTTGTGAACAAGATAAGACCCAAATGGCCGAGAAAGGATTTGAAGAAAAGGATTCGAGGACGAATCCTTTCGAAGGGAAAGGTGATGATACGATCACACCTATCTCAACACGTTGGTTTACTAAGCAATCGTACACCATGTCGAAGGGCCAAAAATCCAGTGTGAAACCATCAAAAATTCAAAATATATATGAAGTCACTATTCACGGAGCACTGTAGCAGGCGGAGGCACTGTAGCAGAGCGAAGTCACTGTAGCATGCGGAGTTACTGTGACGGATGGAGGTACTGTAGCAACGAAGCTACTGTAGCAACGAAGTTACTGTAGCAACCGCTCACTTGTGTGACTTTTTCCTATAAATAGCTAGCTCTTCTCACTTCTTAGGAGAGACTTTGATAAAATTGAAAACATGAGCTCTTGAAGCCTTTACTTTCTTTGTATTGCAATTTACATTCTATGTAATTTCAATTTCAAGTTAAATATTCCAATCTCCAAGTCTACCTTCCAATCTCCATTTCAATCTTCCTACCTTCCAATCTCCAATTCAATCTCCCAATCTCCAAGTCTACCTTCCAATCACCAATTCTCTAATTTCAGTCATTTCAATTCAAGCTTTTCAATTCAAGTCAATTTCAATTCCGTCATCTAAATTCTTGTCATTTTAATTTCAAGTTCATAGTTGGCTGAGCCACCTTTAATTTCTGTTCTTCAATTCTGCATTTTAATTTCAAGTTCATGGTTGGCTGAGCCACCTTTAATTCTTGTTCTTCAATTCCGCACTTTAATTCCAAGCACATGGTTGGCTGAGCCACCTTCACTTTCAAGCTTATATGGTTGGCCAAGCCACCTTTCTTTTTATGTTCTTTTCCGCTGCCTAACTCCTTCCTTATTTCAATCTATCTTGTTCATTTTCTTGTCTTTTCTTGTGTTTGCAGCTCTGAGCTAGATCCTCCCAGAAGTTCTAAGCTCGGTTTCTTCCAATTGGAAGCCGGAGCTTATCAACTGGTAGCGGAGCTTGATAAGCTTGGAGATTTTCATATGCTCCGCTACCACTTTCACCTTTCCCTTCGAAAGGATTCGTCCTCGAATCCATTTCTTCAAATCCTTTCTCGGCCATTTGGGTCTTATCTTGTTCACAACTTGTGTACACATACTCATGTCTTCGTTGCACCAAGGTCACCGTCTTCATCTCACCTACATACTTAAAAGCACTTGAAAATAAATGTGAGACACTAAAGGGGCGCAAGTGCGCATGTTTATCCACAAGTTTATCCAAGGTAAAATCAGTCTCATTATTTGCATATTGATGCACATAATTTCTTAAATTTTCATGTAAAGTGTGGATGGCATCACAAGTCATAGAATGAAAGATATGATAGTTCTCCTTCTCTCTTCGACTTTCAATAATGAGCCAAGAAAATTGAGCACTACTTGTATTCACAATGCATTTGAAAATACCAAACAATTTCCTCAAGAGAAAACATAAATTTTTGTTGGATTTAAACCAATTAGTTCTCAACAATTTTGGTCCAAAAATTGGTTCTCTGATGTGATCACGAACCCCTTAAAAGCCAATTTTCATCCTCAAGACATATTGCCTCAAGGACCGATCATCCGAAGCCAAGCAAGAGGGTTGTCCCTATGGCTTGAAGGCCAAATGGGCGAGGAAGAACCCATTAAAACCAAGGCCTTGACATGAAAAGCTCCATCCAAGAGGTCCTATGCAAGTTAGAATTGAGTCGCATATTTGCCACCAGAATATGGACAATCCAATGGCCTCAGATTTACGAGAACCGAAGCTTGATGGAAACTTCAAGATGTTAGCTTTCATTTGGGACAAGTTTCAGGTCAATCGGACGGGTGGATCAAAAGTTATGCTCATCGACATTCTGGCGCGCAGTGCGAATGAGCCTGGAGCTAAGCGTAATCACACTAAGCTCTTAACGTGATTACGTTGGCTAACCATAATCACGCTAAGCTCTTAGCGTGAATCACGCTACCTACGGGAATGAAATGGCATTTTTTGGTTCAAGCCTTAACGTGATCACGGTAAGCCTTAACGTGATCACGGTAAGCCTTAACGTGATCACGGTAAGCCTTAACGTGATCACGGTAATCCTTAACGTGATCACGGTAAGACTTAACGTGATTCACGGTAAGGAAAAGTTGGCTAGCGTGATCACGTTTAGACCCTAACGTGAATCACGTTAGCTACTGTTTTGGGACAAATTTTGGGCTTTTCAAGCCCAATTTGTGTACGAACTATAAATAGGGTTTTTCTTTCTTTCTTGAGGAAGCTTTAGACATTTGTGTGATATTTGTAAAGTGAGTTTACTCCTTCTCTTATCACCTAAGCCTTGAGCTCATCACTTTAATTCCTTGAGAGGGATCGTATGAGTTTGAGATTACTCCTCCCGATCTCTCTCCGGGAAATCAAAGTTTGTAATCGTATTGACGATTTATGTGAATGAAATATATATTTATTTGGTTGATCATCCATAGAAACGAGTCTCAATCTTGGCCCTCGGAGTATATCTTGATCAAGCAAACGTTGTGTGATTTTCACTACCTCGTGTGTGCTCATCTCCATCATTTCCATCCTTCTTCTAAATCTCGGTAACTCCCATCTTTCCATCGCTCTTTTGTGTCTCTTTCTCCGCTGCAACTCGTAAATCTTGTTATTTCCCTCTTTGTGGTCATGTGTGTGCTCGATGATTCGCTTGGCTAGATCCTCCTTAAGCTCCATATGTTATCCGGCTTACTTACCCTAGGCCGTGATCGCATCAAGTGGTAGCGGAGCTTTTGGCCGCCTATCGAATTTTTCTAAGTTTTGTTCAAAGTGTTAGAACCCTTTCTTTCTTGATATCTTGAGTTTCGTCCGTTACTTTCGAAAAATATTTCAAGTGGGCTTTTGATTGTTGGTTGTGATCAATTTGGCAAAGTTAAAATTTTGAAATCTTGAGAAAATCATTTGGGTGTGTTCTTGATGTTCATCATTTGTTCTTGGTGTTCTTGGCCTTGACACTTTTTGATCCAAAAATATTTACCCAAAAGGTGAACCAAGTGTTTCTAATTTTTTTTTTTTTTTTTTTAAAAAAAAAAATTGTCAAATAAGAAGGGATTGGAACACTTGGCCGGCCACACTCTTCCAAGAACCAAGAGTTATCCTTTACATTTAATGCCATAAGCCAACTCACCCAAGTTTGACATTTTGACCTAAATAGTCAACAATTCCCAACCAAATAATACAATTCCAACCAAACTAACCCACTTTTTCCCAAGGACAGCACGTCCTCCCCTTCTTCTTTATGTCTAGCCATCCTTTTAATTTTTATCTAAGTCTTAAACTCAAGTCCTAAACTATTAAAATACTAACTTGAGTTTTAAATCTTCTTGAGTCTTAAACTCAAATTTTCTCAAGTCCTAAACTTCCAAGTCCTTTTATTAAATTTCTAAAGTCTTTCTTGAGTCTACCATTCATTCCAAGCCTTCCATTCCAGCCTCTCCTCCTTTCCTACGGAAATTCCAAATTTCCCTCCCAAAATTGGAAATTTTGAATTTCCTTAGAAAATTCCGAAAATCTTCCTTTCCTTTTTCTTTGAGTCCTTGTAAACTTCTTGAGTCTTATACTTATTTAAACTCAAATTTTTCCAACCCTCCTTCCTTCCAAAGGAAATTCAAAATTTTTCCCCATAAGTTAAAGTTTTGAATTTTCCTTGGAATTCTGAAATTTTTTCAGCTTTCTCTTAAGTTTTTGTAATTCTCTTGAGTCTTTGTCGAGTATAATCTTTTCTCCTCTTGTTCTAATCTTGAGCACTTGCGAAGGTAGTTATTGACGAATTGCTTGATTCGAATCACAAGTTTGTTTGCGGCAAGGAGTTGTGTGGTGAGCAAGCTTTGTGTGTGGATGTATTGAGCGATTTGTGAGGCTATCTTTTGCGAGTGATTAAACACGAGTGTTAAACACGTGAGGGAGAGATTTATTTTCTAACCCTTGTTTAAGTGTGCAGGTACACGAAAAATGCGAAGTTGAGTGTTTGTGAGCACGTATTTTTTGAGTGACCTAAACACCTAAACACGAGTGTTTAAACACGTGAGGGAGAGATTATTTACTAACGCATTTATATCTAGTTTGTTTGATTTTTCAGGCACAATGTCAAGAGATAGTGATTGTGAGTCTTGTGATCAAGAGTCGTATTATGACGACGATGACTCACAATGCATTGACGACAGTGGTAATGAATCATGTGGTAATGATAGTTGCCATTCCAATGATGATGAAGATTTTGAACCATGTGGTGAAAGTGGCGATGAGTATAACATCGATAGTCCGGATGAGTACCGAGATGATAGTGAAGCAACTTGTAGCGAGAGTGAAGACAATGAAGATCCTCCAAGTCCTCATGTCTTTGGTCACGACTCAAGTTCAATTTGTAGTGAGGATGAAGGCCATGAAGAGACTTCAAGTCCCCGTCTCTTAATCCGTGGCTCAACTTCAAGTTGTAGTGAGGATGACGATGACGAAGATTTTCCACAAGTCTCAAGCTATGGCCTCGGTTCCATTACCCACCAAAGCCTTGGCCATGACCCCGAACCAAGACATTTCCTCTCCTCAAGTGTACAAGTCCAAACTAAGCCTAAGGGAATGCAAAGCCGAGCACCTCCTTATGTTCTTCCTCCAAGGGTTCGACCTCACCAAGGCCGAATGCCTCCTCATTCTCCTCTAAGGGTTCGACCTCACCAAGGTCGTCCAAGTGGGCAAGAGTCTTCTTTCGATTCTACATTCGAGTCTACATCGGAAGTAGTCCCACCTACCCAATTCACTCAACAACCACAACAACCCACTCCATCTCAATCCTTTGAACCACGTTCAACAATTCACATTTTGGACGTGATTGAAAGGAATGTGGTTGAGCTTCAAGCCATTGCGGCAAGAAAGAGTGAAAAACGTAAGGCTGAAAAAGAGAGAAAAAGAAGAGAGCTAGAGATAAAAGAAAAGAGAGAGTGTGGAGAGAAGAAAGTAAGTGATGAGGAAAATACACGACATGAAAAAAGTAAGCATGCCAATGAGAGTGAGTGCAACCACACCCGTGAGAATGAGTTGAGTGAGCTCAATGAGCCAAATCAATTTCAAGTTTTTAACAACCTATTGTTTGAATTATATTTTGACAATCCGTTGTTTGAGCTTGAAATTGAGGGAAAAGAAAGTGAGCAAAACAGCCCGCATGAAAAGAACGAGCATACGAGAGAGAAACACACACATGAGAGGAGTGAATATACAGAAAAATTGAGAGAAGAAAGTGAGGAAAAGAAGCAAACTGAAATTGTGGGAGCTATTGATCCAATGAGCGTGCCTTTGTGCAATGAGGATCAATTATCTCACTCTAACATTGACAATTCTTTTCCTACTGTTTGTGTGTCTTTCTTGCAGGAAACTTCGAAGGGTTGTCGCGAACATACGCACGCAAATGTTCCAAGGAGCGAAGGTGGTTCTAAACCATCAATCCTAGGAGGCATTGGAAGTTCAATTGCTCAACATTGGTGCTCCCAACGGCAAGGCCTTGAGGTAAACCGCCCTCACATTTCCGCTTTGCCCGAAAGGTGTGTACCAAACCCTTCTTTGAATGCTCAATTGTTTGAGGTTGTTCAATTCACTCACCCTTATTCACATGATGAAATTTTGTATGACAACCATGTAGCATGTGATAAGGAATCATTCTTGCATTTCATTGAGCATGATCCATTTGTTCATGTATTTGAAAACCACTTGGGTACAAATTTTATGGCATGTATCCACAACCTTCCTGTACCCTTCGTCAAGCAAATTTTTTCTTGGGTTGAGCATGGACATTACTTGAATGAAAATTTTATGGCATGTGTTAATATTCCTAATTTGCATTTCATCAAGTATGACCCTTTCTTGCTCAAATGTGCTAAATTTTGTAGCTTTTCGGATAGTATGTATAAATTATTTGTATGTTGTTTAGACTTAGAATCTATGAACAATTTGCATGAAGCATGGAGACAATTCTGTTGCTCCAACTTGTCGAAATTATCTCGGTCAAAATGTTGCAATGAATTGCTCTTTCCTTTGTGCCGAATGTCTATGATTCCGATGTGTGGTATGCGGGCATGTGAAGCCCAATTCTCTTGGCTAATTATCATTAGCCGAATTGACAAGGAAAACCCATCCTTGTCCAGAAAAGAGAGTTTGTGCCTCTCTGTTTATACCTTACATGAAGTGCTTATGTGTGACATGTCTTGGAATACCATGAATATGTTGTATGTTGAGAGACAACAAATTTTTGAACTAGATTTGTTGAGGACTAATTGGTTCAATTCTTATGGAAATTTGTGTTCTCTCTTGCTGAACTTATTTGGTGTTTCCAAATGTATGGTGCCTTCTTGTAGTGCACAATTTTCTTGGCCTAATTGTCGCAAGGATTTGTATTCCTTTTTGTGTCGATTATTAGGCGTTCCCCAACATTTCATACATGGGCGTGTGGCCCAATTTTCTTGGCTGGTCCTTATAGGCCGCTTTGAGAAAATAAACCACCGTCTATGTTGTTTAATAATTTGTGATTCCATGCGCATCCTTGATATTGATTTGGAGATAAATGTGCATAAAGATGAAATGGATGTGCATGATTTTCAAAAGGATGAATTTTGTCTTGCCAATTGTAGCCTACATGGTTTGTTTGTGAATGATATGCATTTAAATGCCATGAATATGTCGTGTGCTAAGGGAACACGAATGTTTGTACTGAATTTGTCAAGAATTAATTGGTTTAATTCTTACGAGCATTTGTGTTTTCTCTTGCGGAATTTATTTGATATTTTCAAGTGCATTGTAATTATGTGTAGTGCTCAATTCTCTTGGCTTGTCATTACGAGCCGAATAAAGAAGAATATTCATCCTGCCTGTTCTTCTATGGTTTGTGATACCATCCGCATTTTACATGACAATTTAGGAAGCGATGTGTGTCACTGTGCCATTCATGTTGTTGATAATTCCTTGGATCAACCTGTGCCTCATTATGCGCGAATGCGCCCTCTTGGTAGCTCACCTCTGTTTGTAAGTGTTTTTAAGTGTGCAGGTGAGACAATCAAAATAAGGAATTCGAGGGCGGATCCTTTTGAAGAGGGAGAGGTTGATGTGATTACGGACCCCTTAAAAGCCAATTTTCATCCTCAAGACATATTGCCTCAAGGACCGATCATCCGAAGCCAAGCAAGAGGGTTGTCCCTATGGTTTGAAGGCCAAATGGGCGAGGAAGAACCCATTAAAACCAAGGCCTTGACATCAAAAACTCCATCCAAGAGGTCCTATGCAAGTTAGAATTGAGTCGCATATTTGCCACCAGAATATGGACAATCCAATGGCCTCCGATTTACGAGAACCGAAGCTTGATGGAAACTTCAAGATGTTAGCTTTCATTTGGGACAAGTTTCAGGTCAATCGGACGGGTGGATCAAAAGTTATGCTCATCGACATTCTGGCGCGCAGTGCGAATGAGCCTGGAGCTAAGCGTAATCACACTAAGCTCTTAACGTGATTACGTTGGCTAACCGTAATCACGCTAAGCTCTTAGCGTGAATCACGCTACCTACGGGAATGAAATGGCATTTTTTGGTTCAAGCCTTAACGTGATCACGGTAAGCCTTAACGTGATCACGGTAAGACTTAACGTGATTCACGGTAAGGAAAAGTTGGCTAGCGTGATCACGTTTAGACCCTAACGTGAATCACGTTAGCTACTGTTTTGGGACAAATTTTGGGCTTTTCAAGCCCAATTTGTGTACGAACTATAAATAGGGTTTTTCTTTCTTTCTTGAGGGAGCTTTAGACATTTGTGTGATATTTGTAAAGTGAGTTTACTCCTTCTCTTATCACCTAAGCCTTGAGCTCATCACTTTAATTCCTTGAGAGGGATCGTTTGAGTTTGAGATTACTCCTCCCGATCTCTCTCCGGGAAATCAAAGTTTGTAATCGTATTGACGATTTATGTGAATGAAATATATATTTATTTGGTTGATCATCCATAGAAATGAGTCTCAATCTTGGCCCTCGGAGTATATCTTGATCAAGCAAACGTTGTGTGATTTTCACTACCTCGTGTGTGCTCATCTCCATCATTTCCATCCTTCTTCTAAATCTCGGTAACTCCCATTTTTCCATCGCTCTTTTGTGTCTCTTTCTCCGCTGCAACTCGTAAATCTTGTTATTTCCCTCTTTGTGGTCATGTGTGTGCTCGATGATTCGCTTGGCTAGATCCTCCTTAAGCTCCATATGTTATCCGGCTTACTTACCCTAGGCCGTGATCGCATCATTCTCTCTCATCACACAACACGTTCATGATATTCCAAGGCATGTCACACACAAGCAATTCATGTATGCTAAAATTAGAGATGCAAGATTTATCATGTTTGTACAAGAAATGATCATACTTGATGAATTGCAATTGAGGTGTTTTAGCATATGCTTCAAAATTTTCATTCAAGTATTTATCATGTTCAATTTGACAAGGAACATAATACTCGGTTGGGTATGGAGAACTTACCATGATTTTGCTCCCTTGTGAGCACACTTGTGGAGTGATTTCGGTTCCAATGTTTCTTAGGGTGGGTAATTCATTTAACACCTTCTTGGGAAGTATTTTTCCAGCTTCTTTGCTACGCAAAACAATTGGAATGGGTAGAGGAGAAAGGTTAGAAATAACAACAGGTGAAGTTTGTTCACTTTGCACACACTCCACTATCTCAATTTCTTCACTCTCTCTTCGCTCAATTTGTTCACTCTCAATGGCATGCTTACTGTTTTCATGCCGTGTATTTTTCTCTCCATTTTTCTCGATATTTTCTCGCTCAAGATCACTCTTTTTTATCTCATTTTTAATGGTATGCTTGCTGTTTTCATACCGTATCTTTTCCTCAACTCTTTCTCTTTTCTCTCGCTCATTCTCACTCTTTTTTATCTCAATGACACACTCATTTTCATTCTTCTTTTTTTCTTGCTTAGGTGGAGGGCCTAAGATAGAAGTGGTTTGGATTGGTGGTTCCTTAGGTAGAGGGCCTAAGATAGAATGATTTTGTGGTTTAGATGGAGGGTGGGAGGAGATTCAGTTTTGCATCAAGGGAATGGAAGGAGAAGACTCCTTGTTACTTGGAAAACAAGGGACGGAGCTACTGCTTTGCTTCATCAAGGATTTTTGATTTTCAATTTCACAAGCAAGGATCATCATGGATTGTAAGCTTGTAATCTCATAGAGTTCAAGCTGTCTTCTAATGGTTCTTTTTAATCCTCTTTCAAACAAAGCCATGATCATGCCCTCCTCTTCTTGAAGATAAGTTTTGGTGAGTAAATCATCAAGCTCTTGATAATATTCTATCACCATGTTGGTTCCTTGTTGAAGGGAGGACAACTCTTCTAACAACTCTCGATAGGATGGTGGCACAAAATATTCTCGCATTATATGTCTCATGTCAGCCCAACTTGTCACTGGTTCTTCTCTACTTGCTTTTTCACAACAAATGTAGTACCACCAAGTAACGATTTCATCATCAAAAGTCATTTGAGCAAGTTCAAGTTTTTGTGCTTCTGAAAAATCATGACATTCGATGGCTTTCACTAGGTGGTATTCCCATATGATAAATTCAGCCGGATTGGATGTTCCACTAAAGGTGGGAAGTGGACCTTGGAAAGGATCAAAGTTGGTGCAGCTACTAATAGAGGGGTCATAGCCAAGGCCTTGTTCGAAGGGACCTAGGCCATAGCTTAAGTGATGCGGATGTTGCACTTGATTTTGCATTGTCATTCCGCCACTGTGGGAGAATTGTTCATTTTGGCCATTTGATAGAGGCTCTTGATAGCCTTGATAATAAGAATCAGCCATGTCTTCATAGTAATAAGACGTATTTATACCTGCAAAAGGAAACAACTATATATATGTATACATACGTTAGTAAAATAAAAAGTTCACTCGCTCACGTATTTACACTCGTGTTTAAATCACTCGAAAATTTTGTGCTCATAAAATCTCTCAAGTATTTTTAGGTAGCTTCATAACTTCACAAGTGTTCAAGCTTCAATCTCAAGCAAAATCACGAAATTTCAATCAAAGAAACAGAGGAAGACGTAAAGAAAGGGGATAAGACACAAAGACACACTTGCTAGAAAGAAAAATGTTACTTGACTCGAGATTTGGAAGAGAAACGAAAATTATGTTTAGGACTTGGAGAATTTGACTCTAAGACTTGGAAACACAAAGATAAAAGACTCTAGAGGCAAAAGAATGACTCCAGATGAAACAAGACTCAAGAATACACTTGCTGAAATTTACTTGATTCTCACTGTGAATAGTGACTCCGAATTTGTGTTTTGTATTTTCATGGACAAGTGTTTAAGACTCAAGACTTTGTGGACACAAATAAGAAAAGATTTAGAGGTTGTAAGTCAGAAGGGTAGAGTGTATTCTGTTTTTAGAGACTTACACACTTTTTTTTTTTTTTTTGACCAAGGGTAGGTGAAAGAAGACTTTTGTTGTTCTTACTTGTTACCTTTCGATGCACAAGACTTTTGTGTACCCTATTGATTGTGTTTGACTCCCATGATTTGCAGAGCTCAAGGTGGATACAAGAAGGGTTAATTCAAGTTCTTATGCAGACTTTTGTGTACAATTGCAAGACCCACGTTTTCTACCCTTGAATGGAGGAAAAAAGTAGATATGTATTTGACTTGGTGTATTCTTATCTCCACAAAAATTGACTTGTGTACCCCAAAAGGACTTCTGATACAACTCCTTGGAAGACTCAATTATGAATGGAAGAAGATTAAAATGTGACCTTAATTCGTATTCTCAACTGGTGAGAGCAAGAATGACTCAAAGACTCAATGAACACAAAACTGTTTTTTTTTTTTTTTTCTGAACAGTTGTGATGGTATTTGCGTTTGTGACACTTTAAAAATAGTAAACGACAGAATTATAACATGATATTTGACAGGGATGTGCATAAGACATGTAACTACAACGTTCAAGAAGGGAAGAAAAGAAAATTTTAATTGGAACACACTGAAAACAGGCCAAGAACACAAGGACAGTTTTTCTCGGGTGACATCTGCACAATTTTATGTTATGAATTAAAAGACCCAGATTTACTCCGAATATCAAGAAGATTAAAAAACAAAATATGTTACCAACATATTGAAGTTTGTTGACACAAAATTTCAGATTTTAATGGGCGGAGTAACATATGCAAATTAGACAAACATGAAGATGAACTCAAACTGGACGGGAACGAAGAGCAACTCAAGAGCGGCTAGAGCTCCGCTACCACTTGATAAGCTCCGGCTTCCAAATGGAAGAAACCGAGCTTGGAACTTCTGGGAGGATCTAGCTCAGAGCTACAAACACAAGAAGAGACAAGAAACGAACAAGATAGATTGAAATAAGGAAGGAGTTAGGCAGCGGAAAGGAACATTAAAAGAAAGGTGGCTCGGCCAACCATGAACTTGAAAATGAAGGTGGCTCAGCCAACCATGTGCTTGGAATTAAAGTGCGGAATGTAAATACTAGAATTGAAGTACATAATTAAAGTGCTGGAATGTAAAGCGAAGGTGGTTATGCCAACCATGTGCTTGAAAGTAAATGACAGAAATTTAGATTGCGGAAATGTAAATAACTTGAATTGAAATGACTGAAATTTAGATTCGAGATTGGAGATTATAGTTTGAATTGGAGATTGGAAGATAGACTTGGAGATTGGAAGATTGAAATGGAGATTGGAAGGTAGACTTGGAGATTGGAAGATTGAAATGGGGATTGGAAGATAGACTTGGAGATTGGAAGATTGAAATGCTTGAATTAACTTAACATAGAAATGTAAATTGCAATACAAAGAAAGTAAAGGCTTCAAGAGCTCATGTTTTTCAATTTATCAAAGTCTCCCTAAGAAGTGAAAAGAGCTAGCTATTTATAGGAAAAATCACAAGTTGACGGTTGCTACAGTAACTTCGTTCTGCTACAGTAACCTCGTCTGCTACAGTGACTCCGTCTGCTATAGTACTCCGTAAATAGTAACCTTCTATATATATTTTGGGTTTTTGATGGTTTCACACTGGATTTTTGGCCCTTCGACATGGTGTACGATTGCTTAGTAAACCAACGTGTTGAGATAGGTGTGATCGTATCATAGAACTTTTCCACACCAAGCCTGGCCACAAGCAATCCTCGCCAGATATGTGTTTGCACTCTCACTCACAAACAAGGCTATGTGTTTAGTCACTCAAAATGCAGATAACACAGCATAAAACAGAGTTTGCATATCAATCCGAGTACATTAATCCACATGTTTGGGCAATCTAACAATCGAAAAGTAACTTTGCATCATGAAAAAGAGAAATGAGGAAGAGTTGGGTTTAGAGAAATGGAGAAGAGATATGGCAAAAGAGAAAATAAAAGGAAAAGGAAAAGAAAAAAAAATGGAGAGGAGATAACCAACTGGTTTGAGGGATTCCTTGGCCGGAAAAAGGAGAGGCGGTGAGTAAGCACTTGCTGGAGAGGGTGCAACAGCGAGGGCTTGATGATAATTTCTTCATTCTTCAGTGGGGGAGGTCTCGATCTGCATTCTGTGTCGAGGGCTCCATACTTGTGATATTGGCTGCTTTTGTGTGTGGTCTGCTTTTATTTGAATATATATAAATTTTTTTTTTTTTTTTTTTTTTTTTTGCAAACACAAACCTTGAAAATTTAGCTTGCCTTTATACACTTTAGGGGCTGCAGCTGGGGACCCTTGCCTCTTTCTTGCTTTGAGTGATCAGCGTCGAGGTCTCAATGATTTGACCTTGATTAGGGTCGAGGGCTTGATATTTTGATTCTGCTTCCCCACACTTATGTTTTGCTGTGGAGAGGAAGCAGTCTCGATTTACTGGTTTGCCCTCGATCTTGGTCTCTCCCCCACTTGATCTTTCGCACCTAGCCCTTGCTGTTCTTTTGAAAAGTGCTACTCACCTGCCAAGGAAAGATCAAGAAAATGGCTCAAATGGTTAGGAGAGAAACAGAGTGTCGAGGTCATGATAGAGGAAAAGAAAAGAAAGAAGAGAGAAATAAAGAGAATAAAATGATGCAGAGGCTTTCATCATATTGCTACTTTCCCAAGTCTAATGGTGCCTACACCCAGGGATATCATGCAAACCTAGCAAGTGCCTAGCTATGCATTCACTCATAAAAAAAAAGGATATGGCATGGAGGCTCAATGTGCTCACAAGGTGCTAAATGTGACTACTAGTGTCCAGGCCTCGATGTAGATATAAGGGGCAATAGGCAGACAACATGCTTCAAAAGATTGGTCTAATCATGCAAAATCAGTGCTCAAGAAATGTGCTCATGCAAATGGGGTTTCAAAACAGGGCAGCGAGGTCATGCAAAAATCGAGAGTAAAAATCCGCAAATATTTCACAAAACAAGCAAACATGCAACAAGCGAAAAATAAAACATGCAGTCAAGCAGTCACAATTACAACCCTCCCCACACTTAGGCTTCGCATTGTCCTCAATGTGAGGAGGGGGCACACAAAAGAAAGGTAAAAGGAGTTCAAACTAAAAGAAAAGAGTACATAGATAAAATGGAAAAAGAAACTGTTTTTGTTGGGGGGGATCAAGAGGAAGGGAGGGTGCGTCGGGCCACTTCGGCTGTCAAGGCCTGAATTTCTTTTAGGATGGCCAGGAGGAGGCGCTCAAGGGCTGGATCATGGACAAGAGATGGGCCGCTGGTGGTAGCAGTGGGGGCTGAAGTTGAAGCTTCGGGGGCTTGCTTAAGAGGAACAGACTGGGCTGGGATGGGCTTGCTGGGCTGCTCATGGCGAGAGGATGGTTGAGGCCTCGACAGGTCAGGGTAGTCGAAGTCACGACCATTCTTTGTGTTGAAAACTTGATCCTTCTGCAGTGTTAGACCTGTACTGAAACTCAACACCCCTTGTGAGATACACAAAAGCCCCATCGCATCTAGTGCTCTGGGGTCCAAATCTTTAAAGGATGCAGGAGAGAAAAGATCACAAGATGAAAAATCAAGGCCATAACGGTTAGTAGCAATCAAAGTGATAAGTGATCCTAGGATAGGGGCTCGATTAGAGTTCTGCACAGTCAAAAGGGAAGAGACAACCCAATACCCCAAATTTACCTTGCGCTTGTGGACCATGCACCATAAGAGAAACAAGTCCTGCATCATTAACTGGTCGGCTGTACCAGAACGACCCGCGAGGGTGATGGCAAGATAACGATGCAGAATTCGTAGAGATGGGTCCGCAAGCGCATGCTCCTTCGCATATCGAGGTTGGAACTTGGCATCAGGGTTGCCGGTCAGCACTCGAAATGCTTCTTCCGCATTGAACACAGAGGGAATAACTGTCAAGGCATGGTTAGAAACAGGCTGATCTATCTCATCATCACTATCAAGCTGAAGCAAGGCATTAAAATCATTCAAAGATAACTCAATCCACTTGTTCATCAAACGGAAATTAATGACATCAGGTGTAGACAAGTTAGGTCCTGATTTTCCTTTAGGCTTAAAATGGTCAGCGGCAACCCAAAATGATGTAAAAAATTTGAGCGAGAGCTCGAGATACGTCGGGTATTGTAGGTAGAAAAGAGATTCCCACCCAATATTCCTGATGAGCTCTCGACATCGAGACCCGACACCCATTTTATCCAAGAACTCAAAATCGAGACGTGCACAGGGGCTTATGCCTTTACCAAGAAAACTTTTCAGGTTATCACTAGAGTTTTTATCATTAAAAACTAACCATCCATTCAGAGAGGAAAGGTTAGAGGGCACCTGGGGCTTGGCAGCGGATTGAGGTACCGATGATGATTTGGTTGTCTTACCCATGATAACCGCTGGTTCTGTAACACGCTGCTTCTTCTTAGAAGTGGTCGCCGGAGCCTTTCCTTTTTCTTCCATAGTGGGCTTCCTCTTCATGGTGGTCGGATTGTTGACCTTAGATTTTTGTTTACTTGCTTCCTTCCCCTTGGCTGGAGTAACCTTGACACGTTCTGCTTCTTCTTCCATACTCTCCTCAACTTCTTCTTCCTCACTCTCCTCAACTTCTTCTTCCCCACCCTTTCATCTTCTTGAAACTCTTCCTGACTGCCGGAATTTTGCTCTTCGTCGTCGGACACCAGAATCTCTCCCAAAACCTCCTCCACCGTGAGCTCCTTAAGAGTTTTTGGGGCTGGCTTGGTCGTCATTTTTTTTGGCGCTGGCCAGCTGTGGTGTAATGGTATTTTCGGTGGTGGGGGCGGGTTGAGAGGATGAAGAATCAGAGGGCTCCGGTGAGGGGTGTATGGCCGGCCGGCGCGCTCTCGGGGGGCGCTTGTGGGCCACTTGCTTCACCATGGCCGGAATGGGTGGTGGGTTTGAGAAGATGGTGGTTGGAAAAGATGATCTTGGTTGAATGGGATAGGAAAAGTGTTTGTTTTGTTGTTGTTGTCGTTTTGGAGTTGGGGGGACGGTGAATAGGAAAAAAAAAGGGTATTTTGTGAAAATAACGGAGTGGTGGGGGACCCTTTTTGATTTTCTGAAAAAGTCCGCTGACGTGGCGCGAGGGGGAAGAGACGTGTGGCGCGCTGGGGTGCTGCCGCGTGGCGCTGGCTGACTGGCTACAGCGGATAGGATATCGCGGACACGTGTCACGCGGTGAGTGGGCGTGCTGGGATTGCGCGTTGACTGGATAAGGGGACGCGTGGCGCGCGCTGGTTGGGCGGCCGGATTGCGCGACACGTGGCGCGCTGTAAGTGGCTGAGCTGGATTTCGGATAAGGGGCTTGACCGGATAGGGAGGACGCGTGGCGCGCACTGGTTGGGAGGCCGGATTGCGCGACACGTGGCGCAAGGGGAGCGGCTGAGCTGGGATTTCGATCGGATGAGGGAGGACGGCTGCCACGTGGCGCTCTCTGGTTGGATGCGGATCCCAACCTGCAAAAATCAAAAAAAATCAAAAAAAAGAGGGGGAAAGGGGGAAGCGGGAAAAAATAAACAAAAAAGGGGGAAAAAAAATTTGACTCGGGGAATCGGCAAAAAAAAGTATGCAATGTTTAAATAATAAATGGACATGCAATGCTTTAAATAATAAAAAGGACACATGCAATAATTAAATGATGAAATGCAATATAAAAGGGATAAAGGCATGGGAGGCGGCAAAAGGAAAACGAAATGGAGGAGGGATACAGTAATTAATAAAAAGACATGTAATAATTAAATATTTAAAAGGCATGCAATGTGGGGATCGGCCAAAAGGGATCGAAATAAATTAAAAAGGCATGCCACAATTAAATAATAAAAAAGGCAAGCAATAATTGAATATTAACAATGCATGCAATAATTTACGAAATGAATTAAAAAGGCATACAATAATTAAATAGGAAAAAAAAAGGCAAGCAATATTTAAATAATAGAAGGTATGCAAAACTTAAATAATAAAAAGGGAATGAAAAAGAGATAAAGAGGGAAAAGTGAAGGGTAGTTCGATGACTCATGGAATTCTCCACGATCATGGCCTTGTTTAACGTCGAGGCCTCGACGCTTTTCTGATGCCTAGAGTTGGTCAGGTGGAGGTGCCACCTCCATTTCTTCTGTAATTGAGGGCTTGAATCCCTCGTAGAATGGCTTTACCCTGTGACCATTGACCTTGAAAGGTTCTCCTCCATCTAGCGTCGAGATCTCGATGGCTCCATGATCAAAAGTGGCAGTGACGACGTAGGGCCCCGACCATTTTGACTTGAGTTTTCCTGAAAATATTCGAAGACGGGAGTTGTACAGCAAAACCTTCTGGCCAACAGAGAAGTTCTTGAGAGAGAGACGCTTATCATGGTGGGCTTTTGTTTTGCTCTTGTAGATCAAAGAATTCTCATAAGCATCATCCCTGAGCTCCTCCAGCTCTTGAATCTGTAGGCGGCGATGCTGCCCACTATCGTTCAAGTCCATGTTGACCATTCTGATTGCCCATAGTGCTTTGTGCTCAATCTCGACTGGAAGGTGGCATGGCTTGCCATAAATGAGACGGTATGGAGTCATGCCAATCGGGGTCTTGAATGCAGTTCGATATGCCCATAGGGCATCGTCCAGCTTTAAGCTCCAGTCTTTCCTCGATTGGTTGACTGTTTTTTCGAGGATGGCCTTGATTTCCCTGTTTGACACTTCAGCCTACCCATTTGTCTGAGGGTGGTAGGTCGTGGACACCCTATGAGTCACCCCATACTTGTTGAGCAGGGAGGAGATGACTCGATTGCAAAAGTGTGTCCCTCGATCGCTGATCAAGGCTCGAGGAGTCCCAAACCGATTGAAGATGTTGGTCCGCAAGAAATTGGCTACCACCTTTGAGTCGTCTGTTTTGGTGGCCTTGGCCTCGATCCATTTCGAGACATAATCGACGGCAAGGAGAATGTAGGTGTGTCCAAATAAGCTTGGAAATGGGCCCATGAAGTCAATGCCCCATATATCGAAGATTTCACAAGAGATAATACCCGTCAAGGGCATCTGGTTCCTGCCGCCTATATTCCCCGTCACCTGACATCGAGGGCATGATGCACAAAACAGATAGGAGTCCTTAAAGATGGATGGCCAGAATAGGCCTACTTCCAAGACTTTCAAGGCGGTCTTTTTAGATGCGAAATGGCCTCCTTCAGTCGTCGAGTGACAAAACTTGAGGATCGAGGGCACCTCATCCATAGTCACGCATCGTCTGATGATCTGATCCGCACAATGCTTCCACAAGTAAGGACTGTCCTAGACGTAGTACCTAGATTGTCTCCTGATCCTGTTGCGTTCAGACGTCGAGGCCTCGGCAGGATAAGAACCTGTAGCACAAAAGTTAGCTATATCCGAGAACCATGGGAATTGAATAGCGTGAGCTAGACATAGTCGTTCATCAGGAAAATTGTCTCGAATGGGTACCAAAGAGTCATCATGTTGGTCTTGAAGTCGGCTCAAATGATCCGCCACAGAGTTTTCGGAGCCTTTCTTATCTTTGATCAGGAGGTTGAACTCTTGGAGAAGCAAGATCCAGCGGATGAGTCGAGGCTTCGCATCGGTCTTTGTTAACAAACACCTCAGGGCTGAGTGGTCCGTATAGATTATGACATGGGTGCCAAGTAGGTACTGTCTGAATTTGTCGAGGGCATAGGCAACCGCCAGTAGCTCTTTTTCAGTGGTGGTGTAGTTTTGTTGAGCGGGGTCTAGCAGCTTCGACGCATAGTAAATCACATAAGTTTCCTTATCCTTCTTCTGACCCAAGACAGCGCCGAGGGCTGTATTGCTGGCATCACACATTATCTCGAAGGGAATGGTCCAATCAGGGGCTCGAATGATGGGAGCAGAAATGAGCTTGCCCTTGAGGGTGTCAAATGCGGCCTTGCAGCTGTCATCAAAGACGAAATCTATCGCCTTTTGAAGCAATCGACACATGGGTTGGGCAATCTTTGAAAAGTCCTTAATGAAGCGTCGATAAAATCCAGCGTGACCAAGAAAAGAACGCACATCCTTGACACACGTGGGGTAGGGCAGGGTCTCGATAACTTTGATCTTGGCTCTATCCACTTGGATCCCCTCTCTTGAGACAATATGGCCTAGAATGAGGCCTCGATCCACCATGAAATGACATTTTTCGAAATTCAACACCAGATTGGTCTCGACACAGCGTTGCAAGATTTTTCTGAGGTTGGCAAGGCATTCCATGAAAGAGTTGCCATATACTGTGAAATCATCCATGAAGACCTCGATGCAATCTTCTACAAACTCCGAAAAAATACTCACCATGCATCGTTGGAAGGTGGCGGGAGCATTGCAAAGACCGAAAGGCATCCGTCTATAGGCAAATGTGCCAAAGGGGCAGGTGAATGTGGTTTTCTCCTGGTCTTCGAGGGCAACTGGAATTTGGTGGAAACTGGAATAGCCATCCAAACAACAATAATGCGTCTTGCCCGCGAGACGCTCTAGCATTTGGTCAATAAAAGGAAGTGGGAAATGATCCTTCCTTGTGGCTGCATTCAAGCGACGGTAGTCAATACACACTCGCCACCCGGTTTGGATCCTTGTCGGGATCAAGGCTCCATCTTGGGCCTCGACGATGGTAACGCCAGATTTCTTTGGAACAACCTGGATTGGGCTGACCCATGGGCTGTCTGAAATGGGATAGATTACTCCCGCATCTAACAACTTCAAGACCTCCTTTTTTACCACCTCCATCATGGGCGGATTTAATCTTCGTTGAGGTTGGCGGATAGTTTTGCTCTCTTCTTCTAGATGAATGCGGTGAGTACATAGAGCCGGTGACAAGCCCTTGATGTCGGCTATAGTCCATCCGATGGCTTGCTTAAATTCTTTGAGTAAGGCTGTCAGCTCAACTTCTTCAGGTCTCACCAAGGAACTGGATATGATGACCGGAAGTGAGTCGTTGGGGCCAAGATAAGCATACTTCAGATGCGTGGGTAAGGTCTTCAGTTCCAAGCTAGGTGCTTGAACTAGAGATGGATGAAGTTTGGAGTGATCTGTTGGCAACTTCGAGGCCTCGATGGGGGCAGATGCATCGAGAGGTTGAGCTTCTAGAGCGGCAACAATAGTATGCAACTCTGGTGGGGTTGCTATTGTCGAGGCCAGAACTTCCAATGATTCAGGTGTGATGCTCCGGTCGAGGGCAATCTGCAAGGGGTCAACAGAGTGCAAATCAGCTAAATCTTCAACATAAGGGTCAATAATATCAACATAATTAACACTTGAAAATTCAGAAGGATATCGCATTGAGTCAAGCATGTTGAATTTGATGGTCTCGCCATCAAACTCAAGGGAGATTGAGGCGTCATACACGTCGATCTTAGCCCTCGCTGTGGCAAGGAATGGTCGACCAAGAAGAACATCCGTGGACTTGGTGGATGCAGCATCCCCCATGTCAATAACATAGAAATCCGCCAAGAATAGGAATTCGCCCACTTGCACTAGGATGTCCTCGATGACCCCCTCTAGGTGGACAGAGGATCGGTCAGCCAATTGGATGATAAGACTGGTGTCTGTCAAGGGCCCGAGGCCTAGGCTGTTATAGATCGTCAAGGGCATGACGTTGATGCCTGCTCCGAGGTCACACATGGCCTTTCCAATATCAACCGTGCCAATCTTGATCGGGATAATAAACATCCCTTGATCTTTGCACTTGGGTGGAATTTTTCGTTGAATGTGAGCAGAGAGATTGATCCCGACGCTAATCTTGTTGACCCCCGCTAGTTTGCATTTGTTTGTACATAGCTGTTTCAGGAATTTGGCATATCGAGGCACGTTTTTGACTGCCTGTAGCAAGGGGATGTTGACAAGGACCTTGCTGAACATATCGAAAATTTCGCGGTCCTCACTCTCCTTCTTGGTCTTGACCAACCTTTGAGGAAAGGGCGGCTCAAGAATTTTATGGATATACTCTTGGGAGAACTCTTGCGGACTTTTGTCATTACGAGGGGTCATTCCTCGAGGGGAACAGATGCGATCTTCCATGCATTCAGGGATCTTGGCCTCCTTGTTCTTCTTCTTAGAAGTTTGCTTCTTTTTGGTCGAGGGCTCGACAGAGTCATTATCGGGGCCTGGAAGAGAGGAACTAGATGGGTTGCCATCGAGGTCTGGATTTTCACGAGATGGCAATTCGAGACCGCTCCGAAGGGTGATAGCACACGCTCCGTGTTTTGGGTTTTACTCAGTCTGCCCTGGTAGTCTGCCCTTGTTTTTCACTTCCTTCATTTCAGCCGTCAAGACCGCGACTTGCTTTTCGAGGTCTGCAACTCTTTTGAGGGCTGCTTCTTCTCTAGGCGAGATAGGGGGAGGGGCCACGAAGACTTGTCCCGGTGGTGGCTGATATTGGTATTGGTTGTTATGGTATGTGGGCCTCGGTTTGAAATTTTGCATGTTGTATGGAGGTGGGTGGTTGCCATAAGGATTTTGCTGGTGTTGTTGGCTTGGTCCCGCTGATTGCTGGTTGTTCACCCATCCGGGATTGGGCTGTTTCCAATTCTGATTGTAATTTTGGCCATATGGGGCATGATACCCTCCCGCTGCATTTACTTGGATCTCTTCAGGAATGAATGGGCACGCATCGGTGGCGTGATCCGAGAATTGGCAAATTTGGCAAGCTTTCATTTGGATAGGTTGTCCCGATGCCATGTTTTGAAGCATGCCCGTGATGGCGGCCAATTGATTTTCCATGGCTGCTGAGCGGGCGTCTTGATTGTTGTTGCTGGTCATGGGCACTGCATTCTTTGCCATGAGCTCGATCGTGGCCTTAGCAGCAGCAGGAGTGAGGCGGGTGAGAGAGTCATTTACGGCGGCATTTAGCAGGGCCTTGTCGTGGGCTCGCAGACCTTCACAAAAATATTGGATCAAGGCGTGCTCGGTGAGGTTGTGGGAAGGGCATAACGCTTGCATCTTCTTGAAGCGCTCATAATACTCATCGAGGTTCTCCGTGTCCTTCTGAAGAATCGAGACCAACTGCTTGCGAGTGATCATGGCCATGGATGCTGGATAATACTTGTCCGTGAAAACCTTGGACATTTCTGGCCACGATCGAATGGATTTAGGAGGGAGGTCGTAGAACCAATCGAGGGCATTGTCCTTGAGGGACCACATGAAGGCACGGAGCTTAGCTTGCTCTATGCTGACATTGGTGGGCTTCATGGCCTCGCAGATATTGTGGAGCTGCTGGAGGTATCGATGAGAGTTTTCCTTGGCCATGCCACGAAAAAGGGGGAGATGGTGCATGACTGCTGATTTGAGCGTCTAGTCATAGGCAACGGTAGGCCAATCAATGCAGGTGCATGGTGTTTCAGGGGCAGCATTTAGGTCATCGATGGTTTGGATGTTTGGTGGCTGATCGGGACCAGGAGGAGGGGGAGGAGGAGGAGGAGGAGGATCGTGTTCCATAGTGTGTAGAACTGAGTTGTCGAGGTCTTGATGAAATAGAATACCGTGATTATACGAATAAGATCGGTGACTATCGAGGGCAGGACGTGAGGCTTCCCCACGACTGGTAGATGGTCCTTTGGCCTGTCTTCGAAGTCCTTTCTCAGTTCGAGTAAGCTCGTGATCGAGGGGTAGTAGGTCTGGTGCAGATCTCCTGGTCATGCAAACAAAAGAGAAAAATCAGTTTCGTTACAATCCCCGGCAACGGCGCCAAAATTTGACTCGCCGTCGAAACGGGTCAAAAATAATATATTTCCTGAGGCCTAGATGCACAAACTAATTTGTGTAAAGCGGTAACAGGGTCGAACCACAGAGATTGTGAGAACTGAAATCAAGCCCTCGATTGTATGACAGAGGTAAAAATGCACAAAATCACAACAACAATGGGGGGGGGGGGTTTATAGGTTAATCAAGTTAACCAAGAGAGTGATCAGAGCTAACAATTCTAACTACTAAAAATGATAATCGAGGTCACGACGAGTAAACAATAATAATAAGGATCAGAGATAAAATAAAACACAAAATAAACAATTAGATTAATAAGCAAAGATAATAAGTCAAGGAGAAGGGAACTTGGTAAAGGGCTTTCTTGGGTTGCGTCGAGGGCTCGATTGTCATCAGCGCAAAGATTTTCCGTTCTAACGTTATAGACGTGCTATAGGGGTCATGTTTTCACGTAGACCCCCTGCTTTCTTTCGTAAGGCGCCACCCCCCGTTTTCACTAATAATAAGGTGGCCTCGATCCTTTGATATCCTCTCAGCCACCTATCTTGTCATCAAAAGACATCCTTTTTCACTTCAGCTTGTCACTAGCACAAAGCGGACAGAATATCAGAGCATCGATAAAGAACAAGAAAGACACATCTAGGGATCGATGCCTTGATTTGTCAGGATCACGACAGGACCCTAACCAACTGCATGCCCTAGACTAATGAACCCAGATCTACCCGAGAACACTAATCTAGTTGTCTACACCTACCCAACAGTCTCACGCTAGTTATCACTGCAGAGTCACGACAATAATCACAAAGGGAAGATTAAAAGTTGATCAGGCCTCGAATCACCCTAAGAAAAAATGGAATTAAAATGACAAGCAACCAGATATAACAAAGAGAACATGTTAAGAGCAATCAGGCCTCGAATCTACCTAAGCAACCCTCGATACACCTTTACCAAGAACGTGGGTTTTAGCCACTCATGTTAAGAGATAAACACATAAAAGATGGAAATAACATAATAAAAGATAAAGGAAGAGTTAAGGATAAAACTTGATTAATAGTGCTTGTTACAAAGCTTGGATCCAGCAACTATGGAGAGAAGAGGAAGGAACAAGCCCCAAAACTACTAAACTAGAAGAAAGCTACTGAAATTAGTTTAAGAGTAATATATCTAAAGTGTAAAGTGGTGCTGAAACCCTAGCACATAAGGTTGTATATATACACCAGCCACCCACTAAGGGACAAAATTCCAGCTAAGGGGAGTATAACACAAGGAGCCCACGCTCCTGCAAAAGGGGTGACCCACGATGGCAGAAAAGGAGAATATTCCTCGGGATCCTCGCAGAACATCTGACATGCACCAGGGAGGACACGTGGAGTGATTGGAGTGGAGCCACGTGGACTTGGCGTTTTGCACTTGTGGAGGCCGCAATAAGATTGTCGAGGTCTCGATGACATGTCGAGGGCAGATCAGCATCTTTGGGAACATTCTGGAACGTTCTGGAATGTTTTGGAATGTTCTGGAATGTTCTGGAATGGGTCTCGATAAGATTCTTGATGGAATATTCCTTTCGGGCGAGACCAGCATCTGAGGGAATATTCTAGGAGACATCCGCATCTGAGGGAATATTCTGGGAGACATCCGAGGGGACACGTGGAAGCACAACTGCGAGGACACGTGAATTTAAGGCTCTTGATCCGTCGAGGGCTCGATGACAGGCCTCGATGAATGGCCTCGATGAAGAAATTGGTCCTCGGTCTCGACGATGGTCTTGAACCTTGAAAATCACCCAAAAAGCATGTCTTTTCGCACATTTCTCCTTCTTGGCCTTGATCTGTGATAAAGATGGAAATACGAGTGGATTAGTAGTATCAAGGCCTAAATCAAGGCAAAAATAGAAGGAAAAACATGCATAAAATACATGCTATCAAGGATCTTAGATCCATTCGTCCATCCTTTCAAGGTGGCCGGAATGTGTGCTTTCTCTTAGAGAAAGCTCGGCCTTGTTCAAGATGCCTCAAACGCTTGTAATCCATTCGAGCCTTTGAGCCATATACATATATAAATCATTTCCTTCATCTTAAATATTTCACTGCATCTTCCTTACAAAATAACATCTCAACACCATCCGTTCATCCATTCAATGGCCGAACCCAAAACCAGCAGCGCACGAGACGAGACTAGGCGCTTGGACAGTATCACTTGGCTGGTCACCTCTCGCGTCCGCGTAGGCGCGTTGGCGTGTGTCACGCACGCTACAAGGTCTAGGGTTTATGTTGTTTGTGTGACAGGCACTGTCTTCATGCTATGAGGTTGTGCGAGCCTCCCTTGATGCACCTTGGTGTCTTTGGCTTGATGCGCTCGTCCACTAAGCCCTCGGTGCGGTCCTCGGTGTGCGCTAGGTACGTGTTGTGCGTGCGCTAGGGCTAGGATCGTATCATTCCCTCCCCCTTAGAAAATATTTGTCCTCAAATCTAGACCTAAATTCATAGCACAACACCTTAAGTTAGTGTTAACAAAAGGCACACTCGAAAGATAGAAATTACCCGAGACATCCACATCGGCGGTGGTGTCTATGTGTGCGGCGATAATGTGGATCGAATCATCATCTCCCTTGGCTAAGGCCTTGTCGAATTAGGTAGGCAACCTTAGTAGGTGTAAGAACATCCTATCCCAATCACGAACCCTAACAAACAACTTCAAATGCCTACGGTATCCATGATCCGTCCGTGGTATACCCAAGCGCTCCATGTGCGCTATGGCTTGCTCGCGTGGTATCTTCGCCATGACCAAGTCCTTGTCAACACCTAAGCTTGCAAAATACTTCAAAGAATAAGGAGTTAACGGTACCACCAGTATAAAACTTGTTGCTACCTGATTTTTGACGCATTTTTGCACTTTTATCGTTCATCGCATTATTAGCTAGTTTAAATCAAAATTCTATCAATTTTCAATCTTTGGCTATTTATTTTAATATTTCATACCATTTCGTGTCATTTTAGTTTTTTCGTATTTTTACTATCTTTTCGTTTGAACTTCTATCGGTCCCGAGTAAATTTCCTCGGACCATAGATTGAATGCCTTCTTTCTTTAATTGACAATTATCTACTATTATTTTCTTTCGCGTCATCTCATTTTATTTTATTCAATTTACTTTGCTATAGCATTTATTTTTCGTTCGAACTTTTAAAGATTCCGAGCGAGTAAATTCGTATCATAAATTGAACTTTTTCTTTATTTACTGATTACTATTTATTTTGTTGCATTTTACTGCATGTTTTAGTATTTTTGGTTCGGGATTTTATTCATTTCAAGCGAGATTCCTCGTGTTGATAGTTCGAACCAATTAAATGAATATTAAACTTTTCCCAAAGGTCAACTCATCTTAGCCCTTGATCAAAAGTTGACCCATCTTTTCTCTTCATCCAACGACTCCTAATTTAAGCATGAGGATTCATGCATGCTCCTTTTCCCTGTCACTGCACTCCAAATGCATTTAATGCATATTCGTTTTGCAACTGTGCTACATGCCACCTCACACCATATTCGTTTTGCTTCCTTCTCTTTCTTGGTGTCCCTGTAGCACGTTGTCTTTTCCCTTGCTCATCACCGACTTAACTCCCTATAAATATCCAGCTCACGCGAATGTTTGGCCTCACCAAAACACGAGCCAAAACACCCTCTAAAAGCTTTCTCTAGCTAGTTGCGTTGTTCAACCGAAGGTTGAAGCTCCAACTCTAGCTCTTTAATTTTTTGTTTTTTAAGCGTTTTCGGTAATATTTTTCCTGAATTAAACCGATCGTGTTTTGATGAAATAACTTGTTGTTTTGCTTTCAAATAGCTTTGTTTTAATCTCTAGTTTAATTACAGTGCTTCTTTTTAACGAATCTCCGAATAAATAGGACGAATTTCCGTATTTTCATTAATTAATCGAGCACTATTTTTGATTAATTAAATATATGTGATTATGTGATTAAATTTCTATATTTGAGATGATCATTTTGGTCGAGAAACTTTCCTGGTCGCCAACAGTAGCACCGGCGACGCAAAGAAGGAGAAGGTGAATAGGGCGCGAGGAGGGCTTCAGTTTTTTAAATGTTGGGTTTGTGGTGATGGGTCAGGCCAAACGTGGCCCATGCGGAGGAAAGGAAGAGGCCAAGCCTTGGCCCATGCGGAGGAGTGAAGGGTTGGCGTTGTGCCAAGCCTGCGAGAGAAGGAAAATGGGCCGCTTGGCCCACGCGGGAAAGAAAGCTTGGGCTGTCTCAGCCCAAGCTAAGCTGGGCCTGACCCAGCTATGGGCCCAGCCTAGTGGGCCCACTCTCGGCCCAATGGGTCGGGCCCAATATTTGTGACCCGTCATTTTTTTCGTGTCATCGTCGCACTTATACTGTTTATTTATTTTTTTGCACTTGTACTATTTATTTTTTGTATGCCTGTACTGTTTATTTATTTTCGTATGATTTTGCATGTTTAATTATTCCGCTTGCGTTTGATCATCAAAATTAATTATGTCACTTGCGTACAATAATCTTGATGCCGATTATTCGTATGCTCGTACTACTTAACTAATTATTTTTGCATGCTTAAATAATTGTTCTACTCACATTTTATTGCTAAAATTAATTATTTTGTTTGATTGTGATAAGTCGTTAAATATTTAGCTCTTTATCGATTACCATTTACTCGCACTAATAATCTCGATTTTGTAGGGTAAATCAACCAATGCTCTTCATAAGTAAACGTTTCTCACCTCTTTATTTTTTTCATGCGTTTTACACAAATACTCTCATATGCATGAATATTCAGATCAACAAGTCAAGCAAGTTCAACATACAACAAGATATTTTAAGTCGTTCCACAGTCAAAAGTAAGAAATTAAGTAGATAGAGTTAGGGAATTTATTACAAAATCAGAGTCGAGATTCGACCTAGTTCAGTCTAACGAAAAATTACAAAGTAGAAGGGGAGAAGAAACTAAGAGTCGGCAGACGACAGAGGCTGAATAGGCAACCCTCCTTCGGGCGGTGCAGGATGGGCAGGTCCGCTAGTCTCATCAAACTAACCGAGATATATGGCAGTAATAAGCTTATCGGCGTGCTCAACCACCTTTGACAGCTCGAAGCCAAGGTCATCGTAATAATCAGAAAAAGCCACCCGCATGGCATCGACGACTTGATCCCGAAGCCAATCCATCTTCTGAGGGACGCTATTCAGCGCTGATTGGAGCTTCTCGGAGGCCGTCAACGCCTCGTCCGTCCTCCCTCTCTCCAGGGCCATCTCCGATTGGAGCCGCTTAGTCTCCTTGGTCAGATTCTCCAATCGGCCCCTCTCGGCATCCTTCTCTCGCTTCAAGGCAACCAACTCCTCGTGGACACCTGAGAGCTCAGCAGCCTTCACCTTGGAATTTTCCACCTCCACACGAAGGACTTCCAGCCCCACCTCAATGCGATAACTCGCGGCCTGAGGGTAGGTATGCTCTGCCTTCTCCCTCTCAAGGTCACCCAGCAAATACCTCATCTTCTCAGACGAATTTTCTTGCAAACATCAAAGCTGGCAGAAAGTAGAAAAAACACTAGCCTGAGCTTCAGCGTGTTGACGACCAAGAGACATTGCCCGAAAGTGCTCTTTCTCAAAATCGAGACTAACCATCCCTCCAAAGCAAACCGATAGGGAAAGATCACCCAGGGAAGGATTGGCCACTCCTAGCGCTGGTAGACCCCTTTGCGCCAAGTCCCTCAGATCCAAGAGATGAGTGGTAGGGCCATTGGGGCCAATGGAAGAAAGACCGACATTCAGGTCCAACGGCGGGCCACCTTGCAAATACTCATCCAAGAGCTGAATTTTGGTGAGAGGGGGGCAGGTGTGAAATGCAGGCACGAGGGTGCCGGAACCGAGGCAGATAGACCCAGAGAACAACCACCGGTATCCCCCTTCGTAGGAGAGGCATTGGAAGGCGAAGGCCAACTGGAGGTGGACACCCTCCCAAGGAACGGCTGAGGAGATAGAGCGTCCTGAGGAGTGCTCTCTAGGGCCATCCCCACACAAGTGGTTGCAAGGAGGATGGGCTGAAGCCCCTCCCTCTCTATTGACATCCCAAAAACCTCCGCAATAGATGGCGAAGCGATCCTTCCCCCCGAAGGACTCTCTTCATCCCTCTTCCGCTTCTTTTTTAGCAAACGGGCAACCCTGTCGGCCATGTTGGAAGTAACTCTCTTAGCGCGAGGCGGAGGAGGTATCGGTGTAACTAGAGGCCCTCCTGGAAGAGGCGGGTAGAAACTAAGGGGGAGCGCCGGAAGGGCCGGGAAGCCTGATAGTGGCGGCCCGATATCCTCTGTGATAGGCACTCACTCGCCAGAAAAGTCTGTGGACCTCTCAGATGTACCATGGCCGATAGCCTCATTCGTTTCTCCAGGGAAGGGGCGACCAAGACCCGCAGCTTCCTTGCGGAGTGACCGTGGTCTCTTGGTAGGGGGTGACTCTCCTGTTCTATAGGAAGGAGCCCCTGCGACAGTCCTCTTCCTCCGCCTCTAAAGAGGCACTTCAAGACTATCTTCTCTCAGCACGACAGGGCCGCTTTCACTTGGGACTAGCGAGGCCTCGCCATCGATCTCTTCCCCCTCAATAGCATCTACAAGAACAGCCAGAACAATCAGAATGAACCAATGAAACCAAGAGACAATAAAGATAGAAACTCACCGAGCCCGCATTGATCAAGTGGTAGACCAGTAGCGAACAGTCGCATATTAAACGGCCTCCGGACGGCGTGAAGGAGCTTGTCGATCACTTCGAGATCACCAGCCGATAGTTCAGATGACAACGGTTTTGTCTAGACATTGTCACTAACGTGGCGATTGAACCTAGACCTCCATATGGGCAAAGGCAGTTCAAGGATAAAGAAACGGTTCCTCCAATTCTTTATCGAAAAGTCAAACTTTTGGAAATGCAGCGTAAGCGGCATCACCGATGGATTAGACCTTCGGGGATGAATGAAAACCCAACCTCTTCGAATACCCAATTAAAAAAAATACCTGAGAAGCACAAGGCTAGGGGTCAGAACGCCATTCTCCACGCACACCCGAATAAACGCATAAATGTCGGCCCACAAATTCGGTGGAATCTGCGCCGAATTCAGATCAAACTCCTTCAGCATGCGGAAAACCAGATCATGCAGCGGAAGGTGAAACCCGTATTGAAACATCTGTGTGTACAACACACGGTCATTCCTGGAGAAATGAGTGTTCAGCCTAAACTCCAAACCCGCAAGACAAACCGTATAAACATCAGGCAGAATCCCCCCGAAGGAGACCAACTCATTTTGTAACTCGTGCATATCGGTTAATACCGACGGCGTGGCGGCAATCTCAGCCTCAACCTAAGACATGAGCCTTTCTCGGATAGCGGGCGAAACAATTAAAGAAGCCATAAGAAAGAGAGGGAACAAGGAGAGTAGAAGTTCAACTTGAGCGAAGGAGAAGAAGAAGGGAAGACGACTTCTAGGGTTCTTTTTTTCTTTCTCTTCAAAAAGTGTAAGAAGAAGGAGAGCGGCACACTATATAGAGCGTCACACGGCTGATGAGGAAGCGACGCATGGGGGTAAAACCCTTAATTTATTTTCCCTCACGCCGGGTTGAATCGTTTTGGATTCGGGTAAACGTCATCATTTGGTAACTCAAGCACTCCTCGATTTTCAACCGTTGAGTTGACCTCGAAGGGACGAGCGGGTGCCACGTAGGCACGCACGCGCATCCAACCATCATTGCCCTTATTTCTGCATTTATGAGGGGAACGACGCATTTAATGTGGCAAGACAACACCATCATCAGGCCCAAGGGCAAGTACAAAAGCCCACGAGAGACAGAGAAAGGCCTGAGCCCTTTTTTTTCCTACTCTCCCATTTACACTCAGAGAAAATCAACAACGCCTAAAAGACAACAGAAGGCATCATTAGAAAATTAGAATCTAATCCAACGGATTAAATGGTTAAACGGGTATCATGCAAAGCCCTTAGTAAACACTTAGGGTCGTCGTCGTTCATGCTTGATAATACATAATGGCACCTTAGGGGCATTTTAGACCTATTACCCTCCCATTGAGGGGCCACTACCAGCGCATGGTCAGAATCACCCAGTCAGCAGTATGGTCAAAGCGACCACTTGGTCAAACGGCTCGAAAGCCTTTGAATCAAACGGTCAACTTGTAGCCTAACGATAAGGAGGGGTCAGACGGTATTGAAGAAAGGTGTGTCATTGTGACACGTGTCTCGCTACCAGACGTCACGTCTTAGCAACACGTGTCCAACCGACTTGGGAGGGGAAAGCCTATAAATACCCCCCCCCCCCCCCCCCCTCCCCCTCTGGCAGAAGGTACGTAGACACAAATTCACTGTTCACTCTAAGCAATAATATTCTCACTTCCCACTTAAACTAACTTGACCGTCGGAGTCTCTAATCCGGAGGCCTCCTCCGGTGCTTTTCAGGTATCACGTGGCAGAATAGAACCACCTGGCGGTCCCACACATCAATCCCAGATCTACCCCAACTCATCCCATTACAGATCAGCCCTCACCCCGAATCTAGGAATATCAATGGTGGTCAGATATGGGAATTAGTTGAAGAAGAATAGCAGTGGTGGTCGGATCTGAGAATTAGTTGGAATGGTGGTGGTGTGGTTGAATCTATTGGTGGTGGTTGTGGTGGTCGGATCTAAGAATTAGTTGTGGAAGAATATGATGGCGGTGTGGCCGAATCTGTTGGTGGTGGTCGAATTTGAGAATCTGGCGGTGGTGGTGGATTTCGCTAGAGATGGTGTTGTTGTTGATCGAAGATGATGATGAGTGGTAAAGGAGGACTAAAATGCAAAAAGATGGTTTCTTTGTTGTTTATGGTTCTCTGTAAAGTAAAGTTGGTTGTTTTGAATTTTTCGGGTACAATGATTTTGATTGTTAGAGGAAGAAGGGAAGAGAAAATTGAATGTGGAATGGAATTTTAATTTGGTGGGTGTAATGTTTAATTTGGATATGAAATGGAATTTTTATTTATTTTTTAATAGTAAAAAGATGAATTTAATAGGACAAAATTGAATGTTAAAAGATAGAATTATGGAATAAAAATTAGTATTCTTTTTCTTTTTTTTCAATTTTCTGAATTTTAAATGTTTATTTTTTAAAAGTCATGTTTTTTTTTTTGTTTTTAGGAAAAAAATGTATTTTTTAAATTAATTATATTATTTAATTAATTTAAAAAATGAAGACAATCGGCTATAGGGGGTTACTATAATAGATCCGTTAGTCAAACTGGTCAAATATGAACAGAAGGGGGTAATTTGGCTGCAAATAGTTATCCAGGGAAGACGTAATGGACATTTTGAAGGATAGGGGAGATATATGTTTTTCAACTATAATTCAGGTATGAAAAAACTATTTCTCCTTTTTTTTCTTTTGAATAAATAATCTTGACTTGAAAAAAATTTGTTGAACAGGAAGAACAAACCATGTCCATTTAACAATGCTTCCAGAAGGGGAAGGGCCAAAATGGTGAGGTATCAAAGTTTATTATTTTCAACCGATAATTGTGTTATTTTAATTAAAAGATGGAAATAAAATTGATGATGCACTCAATCAAACTCCCATTTAAGTAAGTGAAACTGAAAAGATAGTTGGTGGTGTCTGCAGGTGCAGGTGTTGTGGGGGTATATATATATATATCATGGGGTTCCATTTCATGAAGCCGGATACTCATTGTAGCCAAACTGGACAAGCTAAGCAGGAGAAGGAGCATCTTCCAAATCAAGGTTAATCCATAGAGAAATATATTCCACCGCGTAGGTAATGGTGCAGTGCTGTGCTGCCTTGCCTTGATTAGCCGTCAGATTCGCAATTACATCTTCCATGACTTGTAATAATAAGTATTAATAACAAAAACAAAAACATTTTTTCAAGCGCTTGTTGTTATTTCAATCCCAAAGTGGAACTGTTTCGTAGCTTTTGTCAAAGAACATTGGTTTTTTATATTTTTAGTCTGTCTGGTCTATTTTGTTACGCCGTGAAAGAGAAACTCAAAGCACAAAGCACTGGAGGTGTATTTTCACATCTTGCTACTTGGCTGAGGATTGAGGTCCATTCAATTCAACTACCCAAACAAACTTTAGAGATATGGACATGTCAAAAAATTAATTCGATGGACATACTTCGATTGCAGATCTAGTAGCTATGGACATCAAAAAATAATTCAATCAAAACACCAAACTCACTCAGATTCCCAAGCAGAAGAAACCCATAAAAACTAGCACAATAATTACAGCACTCTCCCAGAAATGAAAACCAAAAGCTGTTTGTTCAGTATCAAGCAAGTGAAATGGGCTAATCCAAAAAAATTAAAAATTATAAAAATTATAAATAAAAAAACCATAAAAGTAGACCCACCAATTGATACATCTAAAACCACAACCTTCACCAGAATTCTCACATCAAAACGTCTGCTGACATGAAAAGTTAGCATTGAAGGCCTTCAGCCGGGGAATCTAATTGGAGCTACCAGAATAGAATCCCTATAAATCATCACTCCATCCAACCAAAAAACACTACTTCTTTCATTATACTTTCAAAGGAGCTAGATAAAAAAATGGCAGCAGTGAAAGCTGGAAGACAGATGTCACCCATGGAAACTCATCAGTCAATGCCCAAGCTGGAATAGGGTTCAATGCCACCCTGCCAATGAGGGGAAAAGCGGGAAAAGAAAACAGAATGAATCTAATCTATCGATATTTCAAACACAAGATACATCTATGCACACATAATATAAAAAACTAATATCCTGGATGTTTGAATTACTATTTGTTACTTCAAATATCCCAACTATGGCTTAAGCTACACTATGTTGGCGCATTCTCATTCTTCTAGGTGCATGCACCACTATGAAAGGGACAGAGAAACTACAACATATTGACATCTCATGTGTGCAAAATAAATGAATTATTTATTATAATATTTATAAACACAGTGCATCACTCAACAGAATGTTACTGAAAGATGCTACTCACAGAGCAGTCATCATGAACTCGCCATATGGTCTCCCCAAGGAGGTTTGCTACTGATAAGACTGTGAGCTGGGGAAAATAGTTCTGTTCTGATACAGGAATCGTGTTTGTAATGATCACCTCTTGGAAAAGACCACTTGATAGTCTCTCTATTGCAGGAGGACTGCCAACAACGATTAGATGCATAGACGATTAGATGCATAGTTCAAATGTGCAGCTGCATATTTGTATAGCACTGCTGATCATGTTCTTTACTTTGAATTGGATAATAGTCCAACAACTGGATGCAAGACGAGTAGAAAGTTATTTGAACCACCAAAGTTCCAATAGCTTATTGGTAAAATCTTAGTCACGGTTAAACTTGTCTAATGATTATGGACAAAAGAAAGTACTTAATCAGAGAATTGTTTGGATACTAATACTTCTATACTAACTTCATACAATTGAACACCTTTCACAGGTTCACATATTTGCTGATAGACAATGTTAGAAAATAAGCGTTTGCAACTCTACCATCATTTATTCATATTATTCGCTTGTAATACTCAGCATAAAACTAACTATATGAATCCAAAACTATCTATCCAAAGGCAGCAATATTAACTTCCGGAGTGCACAAAACTAAAAGCAGAAGAAACTGATGGTTCTCTGTCCAAGTAAATGCTGGTTGGAATATCTGATGGAAAACATTCTGCATACAAAAAATGTTGCACTGGAAAAGATCCATATACCTGAAAACAGCATGAGTGCTGCATGCATAGACCTCCCTTGCTCCCTCCTGGTGCAATAAAGCTGCACCTTTAGCAATTGTCCCTGCAAAATGAGATCATACGTAAGATTTACAAAGACATGACCAATGATTTGGAAGTTTTAGCACTGCCTAGAAACCCACAAAAAATGGCATTGATGAGGTAAAGGCTGGTTTATAAGTTAATTAAGAGATAGGCCATGAAAAAAAATAGACATTAAAGTTCATATCAATTTAACCAGTCAACTACCAACATAAGTACAAATGCTAGGTCTTGAAATTAGAGCTAGGATTTAATTCCTGGATGCAAATACACACCAAAGCATTTCAAAAACCCACCCTCTTAAGGGACTCCTTAACCCTCACCACTAGCCCAACCTTAGTAGCTTGGAATTTTATTAAAATCATTATATAAACCAATAAATTTATTGCATTATACTCCAAATATGCACATAAATATTTTACCCTACTTTTTAAATGTTACAGCTAACTAAGTCTATTTAACCTAATGGCTGAATCATTCATAAGAGGATCCATTCCCCCTTCAACTTGATGTTTGGTATTCCTGATAAACATCACTGGGATTTGTTCTAGAGGACAGGGAGATGGCCCCTGGAAAATGCATGTTCCCAATAAAATAAAAAGACAGCAAACTTTATCTTAAGCAAAACTCACCAGCCGTGTCAATCATGTCGTCCACCATGACTGCAACCTTTCCCCTCACATCACCTATCAGATTCATCACCTGATTGAAGACATTAGCAGAAAAACAATATATTCATCCCCCAGGTGGGAAACAATTAAGCATATGGAAAACA
Organism: Viola odorata; assembly: GCA_963691705.1. NCBI lineage: Eukaryota > Viridiplantae > Streptophyta > Magnoliopsida > Malpighiales > Violaceae > Viola > Viola odorata. The sequence goes on along the minus strand of OY829540.1, from coordinate 360,873 downwards.
CGCATACTACTAGATGTTACCTCTGCAACATTGTGGCCATGACGTCTTTTATCCACTATGGCTAGAGGTGCATCTGATAACTTTTTGGCAAAAGCACGTGCCCTAGCCACTCCACCGACATCAGGAGAGACCACCACTAAGTCATCGGAAGATATGGTCTTGCTGGCGAGGTAATCAAGTATCACAGGCTTGGAATGCACAATGAAGCACATGTTTTAATACTTAATACATAATCATAAGGGCTGTCAGTTTTTGGTATTTCACTGGTTTATACAAGTCCACACACCCACAATTTTATTTCAGGCTCTTCATAAAAAAGGCAAAGCCATTGAATTTAATTCTAATAAGGCTACTATATACGATGTATGACCTCTTATGACAGACCCATAGCGATAAAACCAACCAAAGTGGAAGTAATGGAGAATGAATGGGTCTGGGCTTGATACCTGACCATACACATGATCAACAGGAATGTCAAAATAGCCCATGGACTGCCCAGAGTGAAGATCACAAGCAAGAACACGATTTGCACCAGCTTCAGTGATCAAATTTGCAACAAGTTTGGCGGCAATGGATTCACGACCCTGAGTCTGAGAAAAGGAAGGAGAGTGAGATGAGGATGAAGAAAAAAAGGAAGAGTAATGTGGTGAGATTGGGGTATTGGAACCTTTCTATCAGCCCTTGCATATCCAAAATAAGGGATCACAGCGGTAATGTTTTTGGCAGAAGCCCTACGACAGGCATCAATCATAATGAGGAGCTCCATAAGATTCTCATTTGCAGGGGGGCAGGTGGGTTGCACAAGAAAAACGTCGCAGCCTCTGACACTTTCTTGCAATTGGACATAAATCTCACCATCAGCAAAGCGTTTGATTTTAATTTTTCCAAGCTCCAGGCCCATGTAGCAAGCAATTTCCTGGAAGAAGAGGAAGTATATACATAAATTAAAGAGAAGAGCGAGGAGGTGAAAGATGGATAGCGGAAAAAAAAAGGGAAACCTGAGCGAGGGAAGGATTAGCAGTGCCAGAGAAGATGCGAAGGCGGGTATCATGTTTGCTCGAGGCTGGTGCATTGTTTGGTAAGGTTAAGAAAGTTGGGAAGGATGGGTCAGAGATGGTGGTGGTGAGGAGTGGTCTGCCGTTGTGGAACTTAAGCGGCTCCACCAGATTGCACTTCTAAAACCATGAATGAACACTAATAATGTCAGTTTAATCCAGAAATGCACCCAAACAAGTTGGGTTCTTGTCAGGTGTGAGTGTATTGATCAAACAAGAACAGTGGCAGGCATGTGGAAATTGGAAACGGGAAAGAGAGAAGAAATTCTTACGACGGAGTGGATAGAGCGAGAGTGATGTGTGGAGGTGAAGAGAGTAGTAGAGGAAGTGGAAGGTGCGGAGAGCTGAAGCAGAGACGCCATTAGTATAGTAGTGTTAACTTGAGGTTTAATTTTAATTCCTTATTCAGGAATCAGGGAATTAGGGTTTTCTATTGTTCGATGAGATTGGAATTTGCATGGTGCCGGTGGTGGTGAAGGTCTGATTTTCTTTTGGGCCCTCGGCGCTCCATTCCTAGTTCGTAACTCGTAAGTAATGGAGGTAAATTTACTGCGTCACTCTCCAACAGTAAGAGAAAGCTACACAACCACTCAGATGGCCACCAAATAGCGATAGTCACCTTGAGGATAGGATAAAATGACCACAATACCCTTAGATAATATTAACGTATGAGAATTAAGTACAAAATATCGCGATAAAGTGGAATCTTACGAGACATTGAGTGTTGTACTTTAGGTTTTTAATATTAATATAGACTATGAAGTATAGATACAGTCACTAGGTCACGTGATACGAATACAATATGATACATTGATATGAAAATTTTAAAAATTTAAAAATACGATAGTTTGAGCATACGCCATTTTTATATGTTAAATTTATAATATATATTGATTGTAAAATATATAATTATAAGTTATATTTCTCAAAACTCAAAATATTTGTCGCACCCCTTTTTTGGAAAATTGCGCGACGTGGGTTTGGGACGAGATGTGAGACGAAATTGGATTCATCTCACATAATGCAATGAATTTGTCACCCTATCTTTTATTTCTAGGTCTAGGGAACCTAATGTCATGGCATAAAAAAATAAAAGCTAAGGCAAAATGGGTGTGAACCCGAGAATAGTGATTCGGGGTCGATTTATGGACTCGGAAAGGTGTTAGGCACCCGAGTCACATCCTAAAAAGGTTACCGGATAATGAGGTGTTTAATCATGCTTGAAAAATAAAAAAGTCCTAATTAAGTGATCATGCCCAATGAATTAATTAAATTCTAACAATTCTATATATTCATCCAAACAAGCGTATATGCGGAATAAATAAGCATACAAGCATACGAAAAATAAATAAATAGTTCGATCAAAAATAAATAAACAGTACATGTGCGAAAATAAATAAATATTACAAGTTTACGATGGCACGAAAAAACGACGGGCCTGAAAAATTGGGCCTGGCCCACTAGGCTGAGAGTGGGCCCACAGTTGGGCCAAGCCCAGCTCAGCTTGGGCTAAGACAGCCCAGCCTGTTTCTGCATGGGCCAAGTGCCCAGCTTTCCTTGCTTGGCACACAACGCGTCTTCTTCTCCTCTTGGCTGAGCCACGCTTGGCCTCTTCCTTTCCTCCGCATGGGCTACACGGCCCATTACCACAAACATAAGGCCTAGCACGCTCCAAGCCTTTCCCTCCCATTTTCAAGCGCACAGTGTCACCTTCAACCTTGGGTCGCCGACGCCATTGCCGGCGACCAAGGTCCGGCCAACATCAATGGAATTGAGAAATTCTGCGACCAAAATGATTAGCACAGCAGCAGAAATTTAACCATATAACAACACTTTAATTTATTCAAAACAGTGATGAATTAAATAAAAATGAATTAAGCAATCGCTCGTGATAGAGAGATTAAATCAAAACACGAACGAACCATTATTAAAAAAACTCGTTTAAAAACGCTTAAGAGAACGATTTTTTTTTAAACTGGAGTAACTTCAACCCGAAGGTTGAAGTAAGAAATCGCTCGTGATAGAGAGCAGATGCTAGAGAGGGAGAGATTGTTTGTGAATTGGCAAAGAGAAACGTTCGCGCAAGCTTGCTATTTATAGGGAGGATAAGTCGGTTGAATGGGGATGACGTGTCGACGAGCAGCGGTTGGGAATGGTTGTGTGGCTGAGGATTGTTGGCGAGGCTCGAGGCTGCTGGTCGCGTAGGGACGACGATCGAGGGAGAACTTAGCAACCAAGGAAGGAGCAGTGGCGTCTCTGTTCGTAGAAGCCAAAGGTGATGAACTTGGCCCTATGACGTGGAAAATAAGAGGGCCGTTTGATCTTGGTTGACTTTCAAAGTCAACCAGATCAAAGGTGCTGATGAATATTGACCTCTCCCTTTGATTTTCTTAGTTCGAGCCGATGGCACGAGCAATCTCGCCTACAAATGCATAAAAACTCGAACAAAAATTGCTAAAATGTAGAATAAAATGGAAGAAAGCAATTAGTACACAGTAAGTGACGAAAAGTTCGTCTTATAGTTCGATAAAAAATTCGCGCGCAAGCGATAAAAGTTCGAATGTAAAAATTGCTAAAAATATAAATTGAGTGAAATGCCACAAAATGGCGCGAGTTAAAATAATAATAAAAAATAAATAGTTAATGAATGAAAATGTTCGATCATTGGTTTCGATAAATTTACTCGGAACCGATATGAGTTCGAACGGGAAAAGCGATAAAAATGTGAAAAAAGTATGGAATAAAATTTAAATGACATGAAGCGTAAAAATAAACATCAGTTGGACAAAAATAAACGGACGTGTGATTTCAGAAAAATGACGTTTAAAAATGTGAAAAACGTTTTGACGAAAAAACTTAAAATCAAAAATCAGGTAGCAATTGATAACAATTCACCTAAAAGAAAGGGTACTTTCGTCTATCACCCAGTGGGAAAGGACATAGCCACCGTTTCGAACCGCCACGGTAGGGACAAGGTTAATACCTCCCCCGAAGGCTAACGCTATGAGGGCTAACGATGCCCTATCGGCTCCTCCCACGGACCTTTTGGATGGCTCAAGGAGTTATCTCCCCCCAGAGGAAACCATGCGTCAGGAAGAACGCTCTGGCCATTATCCTACCGTGGCAATATCTACCTATACTCCTACCGTGGCAATATCTACCTATACTCCTACCGCCAAGGTAGCGTGTCACGATAAGGGCGAACCACAGACCCTAACGCGAGCGATAGCTCCATACTCGTTTACACGGGCGGGAACGCCCGTGTTCTCCTATAAATACCTCCCCCACAAAGGAGGCAGGTAAGCATACACTACTGGCTTAAACTCTGCCAAATTCAGTACTCATACTGACTTAAGCATCGGAGTGTTTCCGCCGGAGACCCCTCCGGCGCATTGCAGGTACAACGGACCGTCGTGAGCACTGATCTGAGAGGAGTCGTTCCACCATACATCCTTCGGCAGAAGATAAATTATTATCAAATTGGTGCTTTCATTGAGAGGTTTGGTTCTATTAAGTGAGCATCCTTAATAACCAAGCTCCTCCTCCCCGAAGCTAGAAGGATTATGGCCTCAGAGTCAGATCCGGCGCTGTCCCGAACTTCCAACATCCCATACAACACCCGCAGACGCCTGTTTCCCTTCGCTACCTCTGACACCTTCACCCCAGGGCAGGACGTCACTGCAGGAGAGTTAGATCTTCCTCCTGGGTCAAGTTCGGAAGAAATTACATTCCAGATTTGCTCTCCCTTCTCCCATATAGCGGGAACCAGCCATCCCACCCACCAAGCGGGGAGATCTATGATAGGAGAAGCGGACAACCCTTTCGCGAACTCAATAGCAGCTCTCCAAGCTCAACTGGATCAGCTGATAGAGATGACTGCTGGATTTACTCCTCATGCCTCGAGACCTGGTGTGTCCTCCTAAGTAATTTTCACTCCGTCCACTATGACCAGTGCAACTGAAACTGCATAAGTTATGCCCACTTTGTCTATTTGAATCTGAAAACAAGCTAACCTGCTGCATTTGTATATTGACCGGAGTGTTGTGATAAACCCTGTTTAAGAGGTCAGCATCCACTTAAGTTTCAAAGCTGCAGGATTGAGCAGAGGTTATCTTCAATTAATTGATTCATTGAGTTGTTGAAACAATAGTTCCTGCTCTAGTCATTTAACTATGTTACCAGCTGAGATTGATCATGTCAGCTTTACCATGTGGATTCTTGGTTTTTTTAACACTTGCCAAAGCAGAAATGGCTAGAGGGCCCCTTGCCTCGACACAAACACTAATAATATAATCCGAAGTCAGGTAAACACTAAAATGACATATTGGCTGCTTATAAACCACTAAAATCCCCTGTTCTTCATTTCTCTAGTTTTTTACGAAAATAATACAAGAGTTGTCAACTTTGCTCTCAAACAAATAAATACAACATTCCTAGTGGAACAAAATTCTGTCCCCTCCAGGTAAACAACAGCTAAATTGGCTAAATAACCACCTTTCCTAGTTTAAAAACACAAAGTATGCCAAGTAATAGAAGTGGATATTCATGCAGAGGACAATACAAGTACTGATAGGATGTACCAAATATAAATTTAAAGCCATCACTGTGTACTAAATATAAATCAGAGAAATCAAACAACCATTGCAAAGCACAATTTAAAGGCATTACCAGTATAGTATACGGCGTATCCTTGACAAACTGAGCAGTGACGGTCTCTTGGTCATTTTGTCAAACAGCTTGCGGGGGTATGTTTTTTCCTTCAATAAAGATCCATCCACACAATGCGGAAAACGGGGAGGCAGCAAGTGTCCTCCTCATGATATGTCTCGCGTCATAAACTCTTACAACTTTTTTTGGAGAACAAGAAAACAAGAAAACATTTTATCAGGTTTCCCAATGAGGGTAGCACTGATCTGACAGAAAGCTTCAGCTAGATGTTAGCGTAAGGTAGCATGCAGAACTAATAAGACATCATCATGCAATATAGTCAAGAGAATGAGCTGAAGTGAAACTAACCAGCAAATGAGAGAAGTCAAGTTCCTTGTATGTGACTGAAAATTCTATATCAAATGGGGCTATCTGGAAGGAATTTTTTTGGAAGTTATAATCATATTCAACAAATTAATGTAAGGCATGAGAAAGAAGACCTGTTCCATTAAGATTAAAAGATTCTTGATAATCGTTTATAACAAACTTCTAATTACCAACTAATGCACCTTCAGAATTGTTGTTTAGCTAACTCACTTGAATAGAAAGAGCGCAAATTTCTACTGCTTCCTGGGAGAGCAACCAAAAAGAATTATTTAAAAAAAGATCAATACTATACAGAGGTTCACACACCTGCGCTAAACCAGTGAAAACGGATGGCTCTAAACAGCAATGTAATTTTGAAAGGGAAGACACAGTTCTCTCCAGGGGTGGGTACCAAGTTTTAGATAGATCTGGGTTTTCTTCGATCTTCCACATAAGGGGAAAAAAATTAGAAAACAAAAACTTATAAAATGCAAATGAAAAATGACCAAGCAAAAGCAGTAGCAAGAACAACAGGCCAGTCAGCAAAAGATTTATGCTTTCCATTTGTACGGTTAGAAAAAGAACAAGGTACAGGAAATGGTTCTGCTAGATAACTCTCCCAGGTATAGCTTAATGGTTTGAATATATCACGTCCGCTTCTGACCTCTGAATAAAGGGACTTACTGTTATAGTTCAGGAGCTTCTCAATGAGCATTCGCCTACAGCAATACCGGATCAATTGCAATGCATGAACTTCCTTTCTTTGGTTTTTCCTTTTCTTGATGTCCAAAAGCCAGTCCCTCTTCTCTACTTACATCTGTCACTATACCTTATAATAGTCTGAATACTGATATTGGCAGAGTGACATACATATATTTTCCCATTTCATCTATACCGAAGGACATACCTCCTCGTTTTAGTCACAGTGGAAACCACCTTTCCTAGTTTAAAAACACAAAGTATGCCAACTAATAGAAGTGGATATGCATGCAGAGGACAAAGCGAAACGAGTAAACTAAGCAGCGACGGTCTCTTGGTCATTTTGTCAAACAGCTTGCGGGGACATATTTTCCTTCAATTATGGCCACTCCGATGCAATAAACTGACTGACTAATTGATTATTCGATTACAATCTTATACCAATAGCTTAACTGTACCTTTTTCAGGCCGAAGATGGAGAATAATGTTCTGGGTTTTGAGATACCAAAAGCTTCTATCCAAGAAGCACAGCTGTTCTAATTATGAAGATTAACATAGTAACAGAACTCTAAAACATTGGCATCATTTTTGGGCTAAAAAATGACCATGAAATCATCTTTATTTAAGAAAACCATGAATTCGTGGAGACTATATTATGCAATATGAAGATGAAACCATCAAATCTGTGATTTCCTAAGAAGAATTTTACATTGCACAAGAGCTAAATAACCAAAAAAGAATCTTTTATAATTTGATACAAATTGAGGAATTTCTCGGAACACCTAGTGTTGCTACCCGAATTTGACTTACGTCACAATTTTTTTTCCGTTTTTTTATTGCTTGTCATGTTTAAAAGTCCGTTTACGTCAAATTTCAGTCAATTTTTGATCGTGGGCTATTTGTTTAATATTTCGCTTCATTTCGCGTTATTTTAGTTTTTTGGCCTTTTTACGTCATTCGAACTGTTATCAGGTTCCGGACGAGCTTTTAAGCCTTAAATAAAATATTTCCATTTAGGGAGTTGAGTTCGAATTTTCGTTCGCATCATTTCATCCCTTATATTTTATTACATGTCGTAGTTGTTTTGGTTCGGATTTATTATCGGTTTGTAGCCAGACCCCTATTAGGCCCGAACGAGCCTTTTAGACTTTAAATAAAATATTTCCATTTAGAGATTTGAGTTCGTATTTTCGTTCGCGTCATTTCGTTCCTTGCATTTTATTACGTATTACAGTCATTTTCGTTCGAATTTATTATCAATTTTTACGAGATTTCTCGTACTGATAATTCGAACCAATTAATTAAGCATTAAGCATTATTCCTTCCCAAACCAATCTCAGCCCTTGATCAAGATTTTGACCCCCTTTATGCTCATCCAATGGTTGAAATTTTTCTTCATCATCACCTTTCCTCCTTTTTCTTCAAGCATTAAACGCAAAACTCAATTACACTCCACCACTGGCCACAACCTTTCCAATCAATCGAAGCTTCCATCCTCTCCCAACCACACAACCGAAACTTGCTCCTCACTCCGGCACTGTTCACCGCCACTCGCCGTTGGGCCTCACGCCCGTAGCCTACGCGCACCACCCTCGCCACACAATCGACGAAGCAATCCCCTATAAATACCCCAGCTCTTCACACTTCAAAGGGGGGCCAATTTCATGCTTTAGTCCCCCCCCCCTCCCCCCTTTTACTCATGCTCTCTTAATTGCTTTCAATTCATTTAATTACTTGCGTTTCAATTAATTATTTACCTCTGCTTATTTTCAATCAACTGCTGCTACTCTTACTTCAATTAATTAAATTGTTACACATGTTTCCAATTAATTTGACTGCTCTGCTTGGTTCATTTTCCTTCTGCTTTAGTTTAATTCCAAAGTTTTATTTGTTTAAACGTTCTCTGCAATTTCTTTCCAAAAATGGTTTGTTCTTGTTTTGGTGAAAACAATGAATGCTTTGCTTTCAAATAAGTCTTACTTTGTCTCTATATTAATTAAGTTGCTTTGCTTCAACGAATTGCTAGACAATTCGGGCGAATTTTGATTTTTTTGTTATTTAACTTAATTATCGTTTTAATTAAATTAGTGGCTGATTTGGTTGAATTTTTTTGTTGTGATTACAGGCGTGAGTTTCTGCTGTAGTGAGGATCATTTTGGTCGTAAAAAATTCTATTTTCGTCGACATTGATCGGACCTTGGTTGCCGGCAGTGGCGCCGGCGAACCAAGGTTGAAGGTGACGTTGTTCTTGCTTGCGAAGGAAAGAAAGAAAAGGAATGGGTTGCTGGCCCAAGCGAGAAAAGAAAAGAAAGAAAGGAGGGTTGCGTCCCTGGTCAGCCCAAGCAAGAAAAGGAAAAGCTGGGCTTCTAGCCCACGCGGAAGAGAAGAAAGAAGCTGGGCAGCTTCGTTGGCCCACGCGGAGGAAAGGAGTGGGCTGCGCCTTGCGCAAGCCCAGCGGGAAAAGAAAAGAAAGAGGCCAGCTTGGCCCACCAGGTGGGTTGGGCTGGTCCGCCATGGGCCCAGCAGAGGGCCCGGTTGTCAAGGCTCGTCGATTTATTTTTCGTCAATTGTTCGTTGTAATAATTAGTTAAGTAATTATTATCAACTGTTGGTTTGTAATAATTAGTTAAGTAGTTAAAAATTGTGTATGTTTGTTTATACCTATGTATTTACTACTTGTTGCTAACCACGGTTTTGAAGGGACAGATCGATCAGGGTTCTAATAAACCAATCATGCATGGCTTAATGATAAGGGGGGAACGTCCGCTCTAGCAAAGAGAAAAAACGGTAACCCCGTCCCTCGGTCCTGAACGAAAATAACAAGGTCCCAACGAAAAATGCTAAGATGTAACGTCGCCTTTGAGGGCCTAAAATTGCTTATTAAAAAATGTTTTCTCAAAACACCTCGCATACCGGTAACCTTTTTAAAGGATGTGACTTGGGTGCCTAACACCTTCCCAAGTCCATAATCATGACCTCAAACCGTTGTTTTTGGTTTAGACCATTTGTGCCTTAGTTTATTTATTTTTATGCCATGACGATTAGGTTCCCTAAACCTTAGAAAAATAGGGTGACAACTTCATTTTGTATGGTGTTGAGACGAGTCCAACGCTTGTCTCGCATTATGGCCCGTCCCGAACCTATGTTTCGCAACATCGAAAAAAAAGGGTGCGACACCTAGGATTTATATCAATGTACAAAATTTACTGACCTGGGTATGCTTGGAAGATGGCTTTTGAGGATTGGAGGTTGAAGAAGAAGTAGAAGGGGGAAATTTATAATAAAACCCAGGAAGTTCTGCAACACATTTATGGTGATATTGTTGCTTCCTCGTATTAAAGACAAGGAGGTGAAAAGATGGTGTTTGTTTTGGTTTTGGTTTTAGGAGAGGAGAAGAAGCAGCGGCGGCAACGAGAGAGTAGTGCGCAGTGGGTCATGTCGTGTGGTAAAGGTGGCAACTGACATGTGTAACTGGGTTTGGGAGAGGTTGAAGAGAAGGAGAGAATTGTCGAGAGTCGGGAGTTGTCATTTTGCAGACACGGAAAGAGCTATTGTGCAAAGTTCACTTATTTATAGAACGGTCCCTGAGGGTGGCGAATTACAAGGGGTGGTCTTTGAAATTAATTAATGTACTTTTCTTTCTTTACATATTTTTATTCTTCACATAGACTATTCAGATTCCTCAGCTGTCATCCACTTACCAACCAAAACCAAAAATAATAATTTAACGTAACAAACTTTATCCTCTATTTTGATGAGTGTGATAGCAAATGACATAGAAAAAAATCTCTTTTAGTTTAATCAAAGGTTTCAATGGTAATATTGAGGAAATTGTAAGTTACTTTGTTGGTAAAAGGGACAAGATCACTAAGGAAATTGACATCTTTCTGGGACAGACGAAGGAAAGCAGGGCTCTCACGATCTCTCTCATTGATCTCATACACATACAGCTCTTGAACTTTGTGATCAGTGGTAATATTGAGGAAATTGTAAGTTACTTTGTTGGTAAAAGGGACAAGATCACCAAGGGAATTGACATCTTTCTGGGACAGACGAAGGAAAGCAGGGCTCGCACGATCTCTCTCATTGATCTCATACACACACAGCTCTTGAACTTTGTGATCAGTACCTGCAAAAGAAAGAAAAATTAGGAACAGAAGAAATGAGTTCAAGAACTAAAAGGGTTCTTGAAATTAATTAATTAATTAATGATGGAAATCTAAAAGCCAGTAATTACTAGGAGGTGGTGGAGATGTTGGGTCATGAAGATCAACTGATTGGCTTTTGCAAGAGAAAGTTGATCTCTTGGTCTTGATCTTTGACCAAACAAGAAAAAGAAGCAATAGCAGCAGCAAAATTAGAATTGTTGGTAATAGGTGTTGCTACCCGATTTTTGATTTTAAATTCCATGTCCGAATGTTTTTACAGTTCTTATCATCAATTTTTCAAAAATCGTACTTCCGTTTATTTTTCTCCATCTGATGTTTATTTTCACGCTTCGTGTCATTTAAGTTTTATTCCTTACTTTTTTTGCATTTTTATCACTTTTTCCGTTCGAATCCGTATCGGTTCTTGAGTCAAATTCTCGAGACCAAGGGTCGAACAATGTCACTCATTAGCTACTTATTTTTTATTATTTTTCTAACTCGCACTATCTCTTTGCGTTTCGTTCAATTTTTATTTTAGTATTTTGTGACGCTCGAACTTTTATTGCTTACAAGCGGATATTTTTTATCGAACCATATAACGAACTTTTCGTCACTCATTGTATGCTATTTATCTTAGTTTATATTCATTTTCTCGCAAAATTGCTCGTACCGTCGGCTTAAACTGAATAGTTAAATAATAAATCAAGCTTTGCATCTCTACCATTGATCTAGTTGACTTTTGAAAGTCAACCAAGATCAATGGCCTTCCTATTTTCCACCTAGGCATGCATCTTCTTTATTTGGTTCACGCATAAACCTAGGAAAGCAAGCTCCAACCGCCTTACTATTCTTCCCTTGCTCCTCAGGTTCTTCCTCGAGCCTCGCCAACAATCCTCAGCCACACAACCGAACCAGCTCATCAATCCGACGTCATCAACGCCGACGTCATCCTCACCCTCAACCGACTCAAATCCCCTATAAATACCCATCTCATACCATTGATTCGGGGGGGGGGGGGGGGTAGAAGGGCCAAATGAAGAGCTCATGCACTCAATCCTCTACTTGTTTTTATATTTTCTGCATTTTTTAATGTTTTTCTCGCGTCCGCGACGTCGCTGGTATGCTGAAGGAGAAGGTGACGCTGCTGGCTCGCCGCTGCTGCTCCTGTCTCCGCCTGTTGCCGTCGCCGAAGCTACTTATGTCGCCGAAAAAGGGTTGTTGTCGTTGCTGCCTAGCTGCTCGTCACTGTCTTGCCACCGCTTCCTCGCCCCTGCCACTGTTTTGTCGCCGCCTCCTTGCCGCTACTGCTGCTGCCGTTGGAGTGACAGCTAGTCGCTAGTCGGAGCTGTCGCTGGAGAAGTTGCCGCTGCTGCGCTGCTCCTGTTTGGTCCAAGGAAGAAGAAGGTCGGAGAAGAAGAAGGGATAAGCGGGCTTGGGCTGTGATTATTTTTTTAATTTGGTTTGGGCATGGGCTTGGCACAAGCCAAACCCAAATGGAAAGAAGAAAGGCTAGCCCAGTGGGCTGGTTGTCTTGGGCCCAGTTAACGGGACCAAATTTCTAGGCCCAGTGGGCCTAGTCCAATTTCAGCCCATCACATTTATTTTCGTGCCGATTTTTTTTTTACTTGTACTGTTTATTTGATTTTCCGCACTTGTACTGTTTATTTATTTTTCCACACTTGTGCTGTTTATTTATTTTTCCGCACTTATACTGCTTATTTATTTTTCGTATGCTTGTATGCTTATATGCTTGTTTATTTTCTCCCGCTATGCATGCTTAAATAATTATTCCATCCAAGTTAATTTTTTGTGTGTACAGGAATTGTCATCGTTCAACGTTATCCTCTCCTCGTATCAATAATCTCCAAAGGGTAAAATCGCCCGTACCCTTCACCAAGTAAACGTTTCTTTCCCTTTTATTTATTCACGCTTTTTCCGCACATATGCATGTTTACATGAATATTTAAAATTGTTAGAATTTTTATCCATTGGGCATGATCACTTAAATTAGGACGTCTTATTTTTCAAACATAATTAAAGACCTCTCTCCGGTAACCTTTTAGGATGTGACTCGGGTGCCTAACACCTTCCCGAGTCCATAATACGACCCCGAGCCACAGTTCTCGGGTTCAGACCCATTTTTGTCTTAGTTTTTTTTTTATGCGATGACTTTAGGTTCCCTAAACCTAGAAACCAATTAGGGTGGCAACTTCATTACATCATGTGAGATGGGTCCAATTTCGTCTCATATCTAGTCCCAAACCCGCGTCGCATTAGGATAAAATCCAAAAAGGGGGTGCGACAGTTTAGCGACTTCACTGAGGACGAATAGGGTCGAAGCCGGATTTTTTTTGAGGTGTTTGTTTTTTTCATATGATTCTTGTACATGATTATTTGTTTTTCATGTATTTGATTGATATGATAAATTTTTGTATTATCATATGATTCTTTATGCATGATTAATTGCTTTTATTCGCTTTGATAAATTGTTTATACATGATTTGTTGCTATATGTTACTCGCTTTGATAAACTGTCATTCATACGCATTTCACGCATAATGCCCTACTGCCGGGCCTTTTCCAAATAAGATTAGGAGGTTAGTAGTGAGGCCCTGGGACACGTGTCCTGGGTAGTTTTCACAAACCCCTAAATGGGTGAACGCCTAGAACTTTTGATTGTTCGACAGGCAATCACGTATCCATTTACTGAGGGACCACTTCTATGGTATCGTCCGAGAGCCTTCCAACCAGAATAGAAATAATTGGTGTCACCCCAGCATATGCATCATATTGAAATGCGTATACTGTGACTTTGTTTCACTTTTTCCACTGATTTCTCAAAACAATTCCATCTACAACTGATTTCTCAAATTTTTCACAAATAATTTCCCAAATTTCTTCCACGTTTTACAAAGGTTTTCTCAAAGTTTTCACATTTTACAAATTGATTTCGTAATTTTTCTACATTTATAAATTTTTTTGCAAAAAATTTCACATTGGAAATCTTTTTCCGCAAATTTTCCACGTTGGCAATTTTTTCCGCTAAATTGAAATATTGACAAATTTTTCGTAATTTGTCCATATTTGTAATTTTTTTGCAATGTCTCCATATTTGTCAATTCTTTCACAATTTCTCAATATCCATAATTTTTCCGCAATTCTTCACATGTATAATTTTTCGCAATTTTTCACGCTTCCAAAATTTCTCCACAATTTTTTCACCTGTCAAAATTTTCCGCAATTTTTCCACGTATGTCAAATGTTTTCGCAATTTTCCCACATGAGTCAAATTTCTCCACAACTTTCCATGTGTACAAAGTTTTCCGCAATCTTGCACGCGTATCAAATTTTTCGCAATGTTTCATGTGTATAAATTTTCCCGCAACTTTTCCCTGTTTGCAACTTTCTCCGTAAATTTTCCATGTTTGCGGTTTCTATTGCCATTACTATCCACATTTTACTCCTCTGATTTATCATCATTCTGATTTTCAGTCCATTATGGATCTAGATGCTACTGATTAGTTTCCTTTCTTTCCCACCCAGAACAAAGGCATGAAGGGGAACTTCGTCATAGTCGAGCCTACGACTATAAACAAGGGCGCTTCGTGGGAGGCAACCCACGCGTTCTTTTCAAATATTTCTGTTCTTTCCAGTTTTCATTTTTACTTCAAAATTTTAGGATATCCTTCCCTCCAGACTCACTGTTTAATTCCCTCTTTATTTCAGGTACAACAAGACTTATACACTAGGGGCATGCAGGTGAAAGTATGACCAGAAGAAGGTGTCAGAGAGCATCAATAATTGAACCCATTTTACCGGGGGGGGGGGGGGGGGGGGGGGGGGGGGCAAGGCATAGGGAGTAGTGATTCGCCACAAAGAGCTCGTTACATCCATCCTCCCCTTGCATTCAGATCATCGCTACTCAGCGGAACGTAGGAGACGTCTTCCTACCAGCGCTAGAAAGATCTCTACTAGAAAATGTGCTGTCACCAAATGCCCTTTGCCAACAGTTTCTCATCTTGGGGGAAGAAACATAGCAATGATAGATGTGTGCTCTTCAAGGACCCCAAGCAACATAAGGAGATCCTATTCTATAACGGCGTTCACGCCTTACCCGGCTCCAGACTATAAATTCAAAACCCAACCATGATCAAATCTTTCATGTTTAAGAATTTGACCATTACAGACAAGATCTCCCTGTATACACGCACAGCGATTGTACGGTGAAGACCGATCCTCTCATGGGTGGGCCAGTAAATGCTAACTTTAAGGGTAATTGCACTTATCCGTAACCCCTTGCTGCAAAAGCTTAAGTGTTGGAGCCTCCTCTCCGCAAAGAAGTAACTAATTAGATTCCCCAATGACAATCTGAATCTCTAGCTGAGTAAAGGTTCTCTTCCATCACTCCAAATGATGTGCAAGTCATGCTTCTTAAACCGGTCATCGAATTAGCAATTGGCTATCCCCAGCATAGAAGATTCCTCATCGCTGAGAGCAGTCAGCAAGCGAATCAGGAAAGGTTTTGAGATGATCCTCCACTGGCCACGATGAGTTGGCCATTTGGCAAAAGTCAATACATCATGTATTGCAACCAACCTTGAATGGATTAGTGTTTGAATTCTTCGAAACGTCAGGAAGCTTTGATATCGGATTGGAAGAACCCACGGTAGAATCTGAATTATACTGGGGGTACCTGCATAAAGCCTCATTAGAAAAGGGAGAGTTTAAAACCTATTGATACGTTGTCCATTTTCCTAAATCATTCTTCAATTCTACCCATTGTTTCTCCCTTATTTTTGCAGGAACTTGAATCATACTATGGTTACTTGTATAATGCTCAGCGAGATAAAGGAATCCTCCTCTTATCAACTCTTGAATGATCATCCTGTGTGCCTTCACTGCCCTGCCGCGCGTATCAGGGAGTCCATTATGCATTCTACACTGGGGGCAACCTTTTGGAAACACCCCACTTTCATCCATTGCGGTGGCTCAGTTCCCCCCACTTTCATCTATGATATGAGGCAGGATCAACCCCCACTTTCATCCATTGCGGCGGCTCAGGTCCCCCCACTTTCATCTATGTTATGCGACAGGATAAACCCCTATTTTCATCCACTGCGGCGACCACGCTCTGTTGTCCTCTTTACATTCCTCCATTAGCGTTCGAATTTTACGGCATCCTCGCTCTGGTCTCAATCTACATTCCTATATGAACATCCCAGTAGGCATCAACGTCAGAGTGAGGTTTACATTCATATTCCACAGCAGCGCCTTGCGCCGACCTCAGCACTATTACTGTACATATCAGAGAAGTTCATTTTCCTCGCTGCCTCTTTAAATTTTTGTACAATCATTCATTCCCGCATTAGGGGCAATTCTTTTTTATTATTCATTAAATTCTTGTGAGTGGTCATGCCCTCACGTTTTGCTTGCAAAATTGCTAAGAGTTCTTGACTTTGAAAACTGTGCATAAAATTCTTTGAATAAAATCCACACTACCCTCGTATTTTTCAAACCTTCCATAGATTGAGCATGTTCAACATGTTACTGCATCAAGGATAACTTGTACATCTAGATGAAATTGTATGACATACATGATCTCGCCTGCTAGCTCTTATATATGCGGCATGTTTAGACGTAAGCAGTCACAAATACATCCCTATGAGCATTTTGGGCCTCTAGGCCTTATTTCCTTCATGAGTGTGAATGTCGAACTAAGTGCTAGTTGGATTTGCATAATATCTAGGGTACATGCACCATTAGACATGGGATAGTTGTAAGATGACAAGGGACTTTGCTCTTTGCTTCCATCTTTCTTTGGTCTTCTCACTCTTTTGTCTTCAGACACTTGCTCTTTCTCTCTATTCAATTCATTTCTCTTCTAAGCCGCTCGTAAAATTTCTTGCTTCCACTTGAATTCCCTAAATAATGAGCAGTACCCAACTGAGGTTGTTAACCGGAGGTAAGGTGCACATCGAACTTAGTTTGCGCAAGAGGGAATGCGAAAGCTCCAAGGATTGCTGATGGTCAACACCGGAAGAAGGCCGAAAATTATGACTTAAAGGCCTCTGCCAACGACGGAAATGACGACGGACCAGACAAAAATTGTACTTGCTTTGCTCGCAAAAACAAAACAAAAAAAGAGGAAGAAAGCAAAAAGAAAAAAGAAAAATAATCAATTAAAAGCAGAAGCAAGTACAAAATGGTCAAAAGTCAACAACATGGTCTCAAAACAAAAGAGATCATTTCCGATGAAAATTCAAAAATGGTCCAAAGTCAACAAGAAATGGTCTCAAAACAAAAGAGATCATTCCCAATGAAAATTCAAAAATTGGCGCTTCGTCAATGACAAATGATGATCTCAAAAGTAAAAAAGATCATTCCCTGCAAAGATTCAAAAACCAGTGCGCTTAGTCAACAACAAATGGTGATCTCAAAGAAGGAGCATCCCCAATAAAGGCTAAAGAAATCATGCACCTTACTTCCGACTGGCAACCTTAGTTGTGCGTTGCTCATTTAAACCCTTTTCTTTCTGTTAAAAACCACTTCCTTGCTAAACAGATTTTTCACATATTCTGTCTTTCTATCTACTTCATTTTCTTTTCCCCAGCAAAGTCTTTTCGATTATATGAAGGCTCATGCATGTGCATCTTCATTCGAAGTTTATTCACTCGGATTGACATTGCAAATCTGACTATGTGCTATGCTTGTTGCATTTTTATGAGTGTAAACACGTAGCCTTGTTTCTGAGTGTGAGCGCAAACACCAGTATCCGGTGAGGATTGCCTACGTCTATATGTTGTGGGAAAGTCTTGTCCTTGAGGTCGTTATCTCCTGGGCAAGATGCAGATGTTTTTTTAGGCTTGTATCAAGCATGCTTATATGATAGAAACTAGATGACATGTTCTCCAGAAATGCATAAACTTGTTGAACCTTCTCTTGATAGGGAAGTTGTTTTTATAAAATACCGGGGGCAAACCTTAAGATAGCGTAGGAATACTTTCATATACAACATACATGATTTGATTTCATTGTTTCCATTTATTAATTGCTTTCTCTTTTTCCATCCATGTTGTTGCTCCGTATTTGTTTCCTCCCTATTTGTAGGATACAGATATGCTTCAGTGGAATCTCCACACCATCTACCAAGCAAACATCCGAATGGAGCACGTTACCACTCCACAATCAACTTCGTGCAGTGGATCACACTCCCCACACCATCTACCAAGCCAATATCCGAATGGAGCACGTTACCACTCCACAATCAACTTCATGCGGCGGATCACGCTTCCCACACCACCCACTCTTCAAAATTTTGTGTGGCGGGCCCACCTTTCAAAATTTAGTATGGAGGTTCAAGACCCCACCTTTCAAAATTTTGTGTGGCGGTTCAAGACCCCACCTTTCAAAAATTTTGTGTGGCGATTCAAAACCCCACCTTCCAAATTTTGTGTGGCGGTTCAAAACCCCACCTTTCAAAATTTTGTGTGGTGGTTCAAGACCCCACCTTTCAAAAATTAGTGTGGCGGTTCAAGACCCCATCTTTCAAGATTCGTGTGGTGGTTCAAAACCCCACTCTTCAAAAATTTGTGTGCCGGTTCCACCTTTCAAAATTTAGTGTGGCGGTTCAAAACCCCACCTTTCAAAATTTAGTATGGCGGTTCAAAACCCCACCTTCCAAGTTTTGTGTGGTAGTTCACACGGACGTGCATTTACATCTTCAACACCAACTTCTAGAGGAATTCAGCACTGACATCCGACGGACAGCAGCGTCCGGAAGGATTTCATTATCAACCTCCCAATGGGCAACAACGTCCGAGTGGAGTTTTCATTTCAATTTTCGCATCAACATCCGACGGGCAACAATGCCCAAGCAAAGCTACGTCACCATTACTTTTCTGCATCAATCAGCGACGGCCTACGAGCACGACCCTCGACGGCGCTGAAGTTTACTTTTCTGCATCAATCAGCTACGACCTACGAGTACGACCCTCGACGGCGCTGAAGTTTACTTTTCTGCATCAATCAGCTACGACCTACGAGTATGACCCTCGACGGCGCTGAAGTTTACTTTTTTGCATCAATCAGCGACGGCCTACGAGTACGACCCTCGACGGAGCTGAAGTTTTACCTTTTCCGCATCGACGTCTGAGAATTGCGATGTCCCCGTTCAGATGTCAATTTCATTTCCTGCACAGAGGTCCGAGAATTGCGGTGTGCCCGTTCAGATCTCAAGTTTACGTTTTCTGCATCGATGTCTGAGATTTGCGGTGTCCCCGTTCAGATGTCAATTTCATTTCCTACACAGAGGCCCGAGAATTGCGGTGTCCCCATTCGGATCTCAAGTTTACGTTTCCTGCATCGATGTCTGAGAATTGCGGTGTCCCCGTTCAGATGTCAATTTCATTTCCTACACAGAGGTCCGAGAATTGCGGTGTCCCCGTTCGGATCTCAAGTTTACATTTTCTGCATCGACGTCTGAGATTTGCGGTGTCCCCGTTCAGATGTCAATTTCATTTCCTGCACAGAGGTCCGAGAATTGCGGTGTCCCCGTTCGAATCTCAAGTTTACATTTTCTGCATCGACGTCTGAGAATTGCGGTGTCCCGGTTCAGATGTCAATTTCATTTCCTGCACAGAGGTCTGAGAATTACGGTGTCCCCTTTCGGATCTCAAGTTTACATTTTCTGCATCGACGTCTGAGAATTGCGGTGTCCCCGTTCAGATGTCAATTTCATTTCCTGCACAGAGGTCCGAGAATTGCGGTGTCCCCGTTCGGATCTCAAGTTTACGTTTTCTGCATCTACGTCTGAGATTTGCGGTGTCCCCGTTCAGATGTCAATTTATTTTCCTGTATAGAGGTCCGAGAATTGCGGTGTCCCCGTTCGGGTCTCAAGTTTATATTTTCTGCAACGACGTCCGAGAATTGCGGTATCCCCGTTCGGACGTCAAATTACATTTTTCGCACTTTACTTTCAGCACCAACCTAGGGACTACGAATACTACCCTCGACCAGATCAGAATTAACCAATCACCCCTTCCCAGGTATGTCTGCATTTACATTTCACATTTTCAAAACCATTGCTTGTTCGGGAGCAACCATCTTTACTGCTCATCAAAAACTTCGGTTACACCTCATTTTTTATGAGACAGTAAAGAGGGGGCAACTGTTGCTACCCGATTTTTGATTTTAAATTCCATGTCCGAATGTTTTTACAGTTCTTATCATCAATTTTTCAAAAATCGTACTTCCGTTTATTTTTCTCCATCTAATGTTTATTTTCACGCTTCGTGTCATTTAAGTTTTATTCCTTACTTTTTTTGCATTTTTATCACTTTTTTCCGTTCGAATCCGTATCGGTTCTTAAGTCAAATTCTCGAGACCAAGGGTCGAACAATGTCACTCATTAGCTACTTATTTTTTATTATTTTTCTAACTCGTACTATCTCTTTGCATTTCGTTCAATTTTTATTTTAGTATTTTGTGACGCTCGAACTTTTATTGCTTACAAGCGGATATTTTTTATCGAACCATATAACGAACTTTTTGTCACTCACTGTATGCTATTTATCTTAGTTTATTTTATTCTACATTCTAGCATTTTCGGTTCGAGTTTATATTCATTTTCTCGCAAAATTGCTCGGACCGTCGGCTTAAACTGAATAGTTAAATAATAAATGAAGCTTTGCATCTCTAACATTGATCTAGTTGACTTTTGAAAGTCAACCAAGATCAATGGCCTTCCTATTTTCCACTTAGGCATGCATTTTCTTTATTTGGTTCATGCATGAACCTAGGAAAGCAAGCTCCGACCGCCTTACTGTTCTTCCCTTGCTCCTCACGTTCTTCCTTCGAGCCTCGCCAACAATCCTCAGCCACACAACCAAACCAGCTCATCAATCCGACGTCATCAACGCCGACGTCATCCTCAACCGACTCAAATTCCCTATAAATGCCCATCTCATACCATTGATTCGGGGGGGGGGGGGTAGAAGGGCCAAATGAAGAGCTCATGCACTCTATCATCCACTTGTTTTTATATTTTCTGCATTTTTTTATATTTTTCTCACCGCCGCGACGTCACTGGTCTGCTGAAGGAGAAGGTGACGTTGTTGGCTCGCCGCTGCTGCTGCCGTCGCCGAAGCTGCTTCTATCACCGGAAAAAGGGTTGCTGTCGTTGCTGCCTAGCTGTTCGTCACTATCTTGCCGCCGCTGCCACTATTTTGTCGCCGCCTCCTTGGCGCTACTGCTGCTGCCATTGGAGTGATAGTTGGTCGCTAGTCGGAGCTGTCGCCGGAGGAGACGCTGCCATGTTGTTGCCGCTGCTGTGCTCGCATCGCTGCTACGCTGCTCCTATTTGGTCCAAGGAAGAAGAAGGCCGGAGAAGAAGAAGGGATAAGCGGGCTTGGGTTGTGATTATTTTTTTAATTTGGTTTGGTCATGGGTTTGGCACAAGCCAAGCCCAAATGGAAAGAAGAAAGGCTAGCCCAGTGGGCTGGCTGTCTTGGGCCCAGCTAACGGGCTCAAATTTCTAGGCCCAATGGGCCTAGTCCAATTTCAGCCCATCACATTTATTTTCGTGCCGATTTTTTTTTATGCTTGTACTATTTATTTATTTTCCCGCACTTGTATAGTTTATTTATTTTTTCGCACTTGTACTGTTTATTTATTTTTTCGCACTTGTGTTGTTTATTTATTTTTCCGCACTTATACTGCTTATTTATTTTTCGTATGCTTGTATGCTTGTTTATTTTCTCCCGCTATGCATGCTTGAATAATTATTCCGTCCAAGTTAATCTTTTTTCGCGTACAGGAATTGTCATCGTTCAACGTTATCCTCTCCTCATATCAATAATCTCCAAAGGGTAAAATCGCCCGTACCTTTCACCAAGTAAACGTTTCTTTCCCTTTTATTTATTCATGCTTTTTCCACACATATGCATGTTTACATGAATATTTAAAATTGTTAGAATTTTTATCCATTGGGTATGATCACTTAAATTAGGACGTCTTATTTTTCAAACATAATTAAACACCTCTCTCTCCGGTAACCTTTTAGGATGTGACTCGGGTGCCTAACACCTTCTCGAGTCCATAATACGACCCCGAACCACAGTTCTCGGGTTCAGAACCATTTTTGTCTTAGTTTTTTTTTTATGCCATGAATTTAGGTTCCCTAAACCTAGAAACCAATTAGGGTGGCGACTTCATTACATCATGTGAGATGGGTCTAATTTCGTCTCACATCTAGTCCCAAACCCGCGTCGCATTAGGATAAAATCCAAAAAGGGGGTGCGACAATAGGCAGAGCAGAGACACAAATATTAGTATTACTATTGGAGGGGCGTGAGATTGATGGTGGTGGGTAGGCAAGTTTCATTGAGGAAATGCTCCTCATAGCAGTAGCAGAAGTTGAATACGCCATTATTTCTTCTCTTTTGTTTTCTCCTCTATTTTTGGTGTTGGGTCTCTCTCTTTTTTGTGGGGAAGAAGATGATGAAGATGTAGGGGAAGGTGAGGTCATTTATATAGAGCAAGTAGAGTAGTGACATTAGCGACTGTTTTTTTTTCTTTCTATTCTTCTGGGAAAATTAATAGACAAAATCGGGAGACGTATTTTCAGTTGACCAAATTAAGTGTCAAATTCCTTCATTGTCTATCCATCATCCATTGGTACTTGGAATTGAATTTACTACTCATCTCTTGAATTCATACTCTTTTTTCAATTTTAAATATGGAAAACTCAACTAATTAAGACTATTTACTAGTACTTCTTGCAAACAAAAGACTCTAAGAATAGGTTTTGTATTCTTTTAAAAAAAAACGACTCAGAAATCGGAATGATCGATTACTAATTTTAATGCGTTTCTAGTCAATTGCTCTCAATTGCTTTATTAATTACACTTAATCAATACTAATTTTGATTCACTAATACATTAGAAATGATTTGAAAATAACATTTTTTTCAAAGACAAGAAAAAGTGGTCATTTTTTTAAGAACGAAGAAAGTATATTTTATCTTTCTTCCTTTTTTGCTTCAATACAAAACATGTTGCTTAACATTACAAGATCAGACATATTTCAATTAGTTAGTACACGTTATTTTATAACGTATATTTAATATCTTATATTATAACGATGATTATTATAACGTTTTGGATCTCTTCTAGCATAAATTCAGTGCAACACGGAGCAGTGGGATATGAAAGGACTCATTGTCGTTCCCAGTGAAGTATGAATAGCCGCGCATATGCCATCTTTAGCCCAAGTCTCTACTTCTTTTGTTACATTAAGAAGCAAGTGGGATATATTGTAGGATTGGGTAAACCATTATTCAGTCTCTAATCTTTAGTCGATTTGGAGAACTTTTTTTTGAAATTCTTTTTTTTCCCTCCAAATCTCACTTTTTTGGTCAACTTTCACATTTTTGATATGTTTGCTCCAAGAGTGGAGCCAACTTTGATGCTCTAATATATTAGCGGTGTACCTATGGTTATGGTGAAAACAAACGTGTAACTTGTGCTTCAAAACTCAACCATAACATATCATAGACTATGAGATTATAACATATTTGCTGAACATATCTATCATGAAAATAAATGTGGTGTAGTGGTTTTTCCTCTTATTCATTCATGTGTAGAGGTTGTGGGTTTAAGTCCTACCAAATTCTTTTAATTTAGCCAACTTAATTTTTTTTTCTACAACACATTCATCATATTTTATTATAACATGGAAGCTCTTTATTTTGAACTTACGCTATTTCAAAATAACATGCTATTTATAATAATTCATTGTGCCCTATGTTATGATATTTTTCTTTTTCTACTTCCCATTTCTGATTTTTGCTTTTTTACCTAATTTTATTTTAGTTGTAAAGTCATAACAACTTTATCTTACACAATAATCAAGAATTTGGCATTAGACTTGAAAACTACAATTCATATTTTCTCTAATTTTTATTAACTATGAAAAATTATCACATTTGAACTAATTTTCTTAATTTGTTGAGTCATTAATATTATTTTCCTATTTTGATGGAATTTTGTCTCATTCTTTTAGTATTTTATGATTTTTTATATTATTTTCCTATTTATGTTTTCTAACATAAATTATTTTAAACTCTATCACCTTTAAAATCTTTTTTACTTTTCCAAATTTTTTATAAATTTCTTTGAATATATCTTAATTTTTTATAATTTTATAATATATATTTTAACAGTGACGTGCTTACGTTGTCACCTCATTAAAAATGTCATAACAACCATCTTAAATTTTATATAGAAATTTACACTACACAAATGACAAGATTACGATGTTTAGATTAAGCCAAACTTGAAATGAAGGGCTAATAAATAGAAAAAAACCATAAAAGTAACCTTGCATTTGTACCTAATATTTTGATCACACCATAAATTTATAATTTGCTTAATTAGAACCCTATGTTCATCAATTTTTCCAAATTACACCATAATTTTATTCGACTCTTCAGAAAGAGGGTTTAGATTTTTCTGAAGTGCAAAAAAATAAATTAATAAAATGACATGGAAGGAAAAAAAAATTCCACGTCAGTAAAATTCATAGTATTTTAAGAAAGAACCAGATAGATCTTAAAAGTATTTTAAAATTGAGATATGGTTTGTTAAAATTTGCAAATATGGAGTTCAAATTAAAACAAATTATAAATTAGGGGTGTGATCCGAACATTGGATATAAACGTGGAGTTGGTTTTATAATTTTTTCTAATAAATATAATTATTTCAATGGTTGAACTGAGTTTGAGGCAATTATTATTATATTGTTGAAGCAGATTATTATTATTATTATTTTAGTTAGCAAATTATTACTGGATTACATTTATCAGTAGCGCTATAAAACGATAGTGAGAGAGAGGAGGGAAGAAAAGGGTTCTCGTTCTTCCTCCGACACATCATCTTCCTCGTCTTCCATCTCCCTCGCAACCGTTGCATGTGTGTCGTTGTTCCCTAATCCCAACTTCACTACTCCGCTTCTCTTTTCAACCAAATCCACGCGCTTGATACCGTCAGTTCCTTCTTTTCCTCATCACTTCTTGGTACTCACGACATAATAACTGAATCCCAATTGGTCAATCCACATGCCGTTTCGTACATAGTTGCTTTTATTTTCGAGTTGTTTTTCGTCTTATGGCTCACCAGCAGCAACAATCGTCACGACTCAATCGACTCCTAACCTTATTAGATAGTGAGTTTCCTTCTATGCATTCTGGATCTGACTTCATGTCGTTTACATTGTTATTATTGTTCTTGTAACCTTTTGCTTTTCTTAGGTGGTTCGACTCAGGCCACAAGGTTTACTGCTGCGAGGCAGATTGGGGATATTGCAAAATCGCACCCTCAGGACTTGAATTCTCTTTTGAAGAAGGTAGCCTTATTCATTGACTGTTGGTATTCTTTCATGATTTGTAATGTTTTTTTATTGGTTTTAGTGGATTGCCCGCAAAGATAAGTGGAAACAAGTGGTCTGAGGTTACTATAATTTGAAATCTGAACCTTTTAATCCTCAGGCTAAGGGAACTTATTTGGGGCTCTATTTGCATCTCCAGTGTCAAAATTACTAAAGAACTTGAAAATTGGTGTTGGAAAGTGATATATCCAATCATAAGTAGTTGATCAGTTGCATCTAGTTGGTGTTAGGTACTGTAGAAGTAGTTTAGGGTGAGGTTGAGTGTTTATGCCATGATGCTTTGATTCTTGCTAGTGGTGCGCTGCATAAAATATTTATGCAGGAGCTGAATTTTCTGTTTTAATTAAGAATCCATGTTAAGAATTCCTATGGTTTTTCCCTGTGCCTACACTATGTCAATCTTGGTTTAAGTGATTTTTTTTAATAAGGTCAATACCTTTTCTTTATTGTCAGCTTGGATGTTCTATTTTGCTTTTTGGTTGGATCAATTCTTCTGGAACTCTTTAATGGTTACATAATAAGATGTGATGCTAATTTGTTTCCACTTTAAACGTTGTTAAAGCTAATGGTATTTTTTTGTATTATTTTACATGACTAATAATCAAATCAGTCTTTAAGTCTTTCATGGAAATACTTTGTGAAAACAGGTATCTCAGTACCTTCACAGTAAAAATTGGGATACAAGGGTAGCTGCTGCTCATGCTATTGGAGCTATTGCGCAGAATGTCAAGCACATATCATTGTCTGGGTTATTTGCCTCCGTGGAATCAAAGATGGAGAAGACTGGAATTCAAAGTGTTATTGAAGATTTGGTGGGATGGCCAAATTTTCATTCTACAATCAGCTCATTTAAAAGGTCATCATTGAATTCTGCATGCATCTGTGGTTTTGTTGTTGGATAGAGTATGTTCTCATGGGCGTTCATTGTTGGACTTAATTTTACGTCCTGAAGACAAGTCAGCACTTATGATTGTCATGTTTGAAATTGATCTGTGCATTTGGAATATCTATGGCAATGTTCTTTCTAATACAGACTTCATTTTTATGCTTAACAGCTTTGATATCAACAAGGTGTTGGAGTTTGGTGCTTTGTTGGCATCAAGGGGGCAGGTTAAACTCTCTCTTTTGCTGTCATGTATTTTTATTGCTTCTTTTCTATTTTTTCCATTTATAGGCAAAAGAAGTCTAGTGAAAAGGGAACCAAGGAGAGTCTCTCATTAAACATTGGTTAATGAAAATAAGTACACTCAAAATATTGAATCAGCAGTTAGAGCATTGTTGTGGGTTAAGGTGCCCTGAAAATGACTAGCTGATTTATACATGGTATTTACTAGCCTAGCCTTTTGGAGTCGTGGGAGAATTTCCTCTCATATTGTTAGGCATTCATCTCTTTAACAAGAGTACCAAAAGAGAAAAAAAAAAGTAATTATTGTAGATAAATTACAATGAAAAAGGAAAATGAAAAAAATAAGGAAGAAAAAGAAAAGATGAAAGGGTTAAAAGGTAATTTCCTTTAACTCTTAACCCAAATTGGAATATTTGTATGTGTTCTGGCATTGAACGAGTTGACCACAACCGTGCATCATTTCTTCACTATTTATTTTTTCATCTATAAGTATCTGTGCACATTTGAAGTTCTCGTTTGTTTTGACTCAGGAGTATGATATTTCAAATGATAATTCCAAGAATCCGAGGGAGCGATTGGCTCGTCAGAAACAAAATCTACAACGCCGTTTGGGTTTGTATTTCATACAGCTGCTTTTCGTATTAGCAACTAGGCTTATTTGTTGGGCTTACGAATGAGTTGTATGCACGAGCTGAAGGGTGGGCTGACAGAAAAAAAGACCCCTTTAATTAAAAAAAAACCACGATCTCCATGAGTGTCAATGCAAAAAACTTATATTCCTTGCATTGCATTTGGTTTGTTTTATTTCCAGTTGGCTACTATCTACGTTTTGATGCCTTGGAGAGAGTGAGTTGTTGATGATTACCGTAATTTTTTTATCATCTATGGTCCTTGATTGCTGACAGAGTTTGTTTTCCTCGTCTGTGGCAAAACATAAATGACTTAAATCAGCTTAATTGTGTATATGTTAAAACTTATTGTACAGTTTATCACTTTCTTTATTGTTTAGTCTCTCTTTATTTGCTGTTACACGCCCATTTATAATTGCTCTTTAATTATGTTTTCTTGTTGATTTGTACTTCCTTTCCATGAATGACTTTTCTGCCTTTAGTTGTCTCCTGAATGGGTTTTGACATGTTGAACCCTGTGGTGTTAGATTAATCTTTTTGATGCGCTCACTGGTCCTTGATAAGACTTGAACTTTGTTGACAGGTTTAGATATTTGTGAGCAGTTCATGGATGTCAATGATGTGATTAAAGATGAAGATCTGGTTGCCAGCAAATTACATTCCCAAGGGAATGGTCGAGATCATAGACTCTATAAACCTCCATCTGTACATAATATCCAACAACTAGTTGCCAGAATGGTTCCCGCCGTGATGTCTAAAAGACCTAGTGCAAGGGAATTGAATCTCTTAAAGCGAAAAGCTAAAATAAATTCAAAGGACCAAGCAAAAGGTTGGCCTGATGATGCAGATACAGAAAGCTCGTTTGCTCCAAGCACCGCTCCGAAGGGCTCCATTGCATATCCGTTGAGTTCGAATAAGGTATTACAATTGTGGATCGTCTTCTTCACGTATAACAATCCATATTAAGTTTTTTCCTGGATATATGAAGACGTGTATATATTGTTATGTTTGGAGTCTCTCTTTTTTTCCTTTTTGTTTCTTTGTTCACGGATGGATTCCTTACCTTCAAATTGAGAGTTCTATCTTATTACTCCTGCACATGGATAAAATATTGTACTGCTGATTGGTTTAGCTTATGATAATCTATTAAATATTTAATTGATTTGTGAGACCTGAATGTGAGGCTTGCTTAGAATCGTGCTTCTTTGATACTTTAGCTAAAGCCATACATCTTCAAAGTTGACAAGTATGGGAGTGAGGTAGTTTTTGTGGGCTTAAATGAGCAGGATAATGTGTTTGTTTTTGGTTTCATTTGGAGTTTCTTATTCAGAGCCCTACGGGTCTATCTTCAATCGGCATTCAATGAATGATACCAGGTCCGATCTATGAATATCTTGTGCCCTTTATTCTGAGTTCTTCCTTCTCCTAGAAGTTCTATCAAGGAAAACCTGAAACTGCGTAGACTTAAAGGTTCATGAATGTCCAAGGGCTATGGAAATCTTTTAAGGTGATTTTTTGGGCCATAGATGTGAATATAGACAAGAAGACTCGAACCCAAGGAAGTACCACTGAGCTACGAGCTCATTGGTAAAACCTTTTAAGGGGTTTAGTGGATTTGAGTGTGCAGCATCAGGCTAGTTGCCTTGTAATCCTTTTCTGTTCATATCATTTTTTTAGTTTGCAATCCTTCTTTGATTCACATATGTTCTTCTCTAGGCTACTTCAGTATAGCAGTAACGCTCGTAACTTTAAATGGGGAGGGCCAATGGATATGAAAACTTGGTGGAAGAAAGATCAATTCTCATACTGTATGGCTTTGAATAGACCCTCACTTGCTAGGCAGTGGGGTTCACTTATCATAAATATCCTTAGATACTGTGTGAAAGTGAGAGGGTGTTTGTACACCAAGAGTACTATTAACTACTTGTTTTCCTGTTTTTGGGCGGTTATGAAGCCACAGTTCATTTACCTACTATATTATGCCTTTTTGAACCTTGAAGTATTGAGCCATGTATCACTGCTTTCCTTCAATGCAGGTAGAAGCTGATGATGACAATTTTGAGCATGAAGGAGATGGGAGATGGCCATTCCGTGCTTTCGTTGAGCAACTTATTCTTGATATGTTTGACCCTGGTAAGTTATCTTGTTTTCAGGGTTGTTCAGTGGTATTTATTGTTGTATGATGGTTTCTCTGAAAATTATTTTGCAGTTTGGGAGGTTCGCCATGGCAGTGTCATGGCTTTAAGGGAAATTTTAACCCATCATGGTGGTTCTGCTGGGGTGTTTATGCCCCATATAAGCTTGACCAGTGCTCTAGATGAGTTGAAAGATAAAGATTCTCCAACTACAGTGAAAAAGGAGAGAGAAATTGATTTGAATTTGCTAGTTCCAGCAGACGAGTCAGAGCCACATTTTAAAAGGCAGAAATATGAAAATACTTCATCTTTGCCAATGGATATGATGATCTCTTCCGGCTTTTCTGGAAACATTGATGTTGGTATTAAGGTTGAAGACAGTGGATGGAATTTGCCTGCAGGGGAGGTTAATGGCCAGGTCAATCTTAGCTCTGTTGAGATAGGTCCGGAATCATGTCCTGAAGTTTTATCTTATTCGCCTGAAGGAGCAGTTGATATGACACAGTCAAAGGCTAGCTGTGATCAGGGTTTAATTTTGAAGTCAGAAATAATGAACAATCTTCCTGAAAACTGTGAGCTGATGAATCTTGTTAAACTGGCTAGGCATTCTTGGATTAAAAATAGTGAATTTCTTCAAGATTGTGCAATTCGATTCTTATGCATATTGTCTCTAGACCGGTAAACTTCAATCTTCCTTAAAATTAATTAACATATATCTGTCCCTCTTTTAAGTTTTTTTCCTCAAATTTTCCGTGCTCATTTCATGTCCTTACCTTCTCTCTCATTATTGTAATTATTTTCTTATTGTTTTTTTGGCGTGCAGTTTTGGAGATTATGTTTCTGACCAAGTTGTTGCTCCAGTACGGGAAACTTGTGCTCAAGCACTGGGTGCTGCATTTAAGTATATGCATCACTCTTTAGTTTATGAAAGTTTGAATATCCTGCTTCAGATGCAGGTAAATATAACATAAAGCCTGTTTCTTCTCTCCATCATATTAGGGTTAGAGATACTGCCTTTAACTGTCCACTTGGTGCCATTTCTTTTGGTGATTTTTATTCTGTTTCAATTCCTCTTTATTCAGCGTAGACCAGAATGGGAAATTCGTCATGGAAGTCTTTTGAGTATCAAGTATTTGGTTGCCGTGCGGCAGGTAATGTCTTATTGCATTTGATAGTGCCAAGGACAGTCACTCTAAGCAACTGTCCTCAACACTCCATGTGATTGGTCCACAATAAAAAATTAAAATTCAAAAACTACCCACATTCACGTATGTGGACCAATCACATGGAGAGTATCGATGGACACTTGCTTAGAGTGATTGTCCTTAGCACTACTCTTTTTTTATGCCAAGACCTTTTGACTTTTCTGGATGCACAGTGGTTGATCACCTGGTCTCTTAGTGTTATAAAACTGGTAGCTTTTACATGATTGACTGCACCTCCCAGTGGGTTAGTTTGGCTGTAGGCCAGGTTCAAGGCAGCTTCTCCTTCATGCTCTTTACCTATTTTGTCAGACATTGTGGCCTGAACTTGGCCTGGTCTGGTCATATTTGGTTTTGTTTGTGAACGTAACCTTAATAGATTTGTACGATGGTTGATCCTTTGTTAATATGGATTTTCTCTCTGAAGAAACATAAATATGTATTCTTTGAATCAACTTGTTTTTGGAACATAGATCTTTCTTAATTTCTCAGTTCTATGGTCTCTCAGTATGATTTCTTGGCTTCTGCCTATTGTAGCTATTAAGTTTCAAGGGAAGAGCTGGAATATCTAAGAAAGAGCATACTACAAAAGGGTATAGAGTGGGTCTGTTATAGGATGTATGATGTATCTTGTTCTGGAATGCTTTTGGAAAGCAACTGTTTCTTAAGGGCTTAGTTTGCTGGTGGTGTCTCCTTGTGAGGGTCTAGATAAATGGCTTGCTTTGATTCTTGCTCATCCATGATGTGTTCTTGCTCACATAGCCTTTGTACAGCCAGTGGATTTTTTGAAACAAAAGTAATAGAATTATAGAACCAGGATGGTGCAGATGCCTTGTAGTAAGATAAGATCAAATAACAAATTGACTGTCTTGATCTTTTTCATTTTTTTAAATTAAAGAATTTGTTGGAAGCAGTTTGGTCACATGTAGATTTTATTCAAACTATTCACACATTTGGTGCGCCCTTATTGATTTTCACAAATTTTCATCCCTTTACTAGGAGATGCTGCCTGATTTGCTTGGCTATGTTCTCCCTGCTTGTAAAGCTGGACTGGAGGATCCTGATGATGATGTCCGTGCAGTTGCTGCAGATGCTTTGATACCTACGGCTGCTACCATTGTCTCTTTAAAGAATCAAACCCTGCATTCCATTGTAATGCTGCTTTGGGATATATTACTTGATCTGGATGACCTTAGTCCATCCACTAGCAGGTTTTTGCTACTTTATCTTGCATGCAGTCTCTGCGTATACGTTAGAAATTATCTGCTAATAGTCAATGGTTTTAATCAATTCAATGCTGGGCTATTTGTTAGTTCTTGGATCAAGTGCCACGCTAACACAGTATGAAAAGAGTTCATTTCTGAAATTCATTTCTCATTTTGCAGTGTGATGAATTTGTTAGCAGAAATCTATTCTCAGGAGGAAATGATTCCTAAGATGATAGCAAGAGAGAAAGAAGAGTTGGATTTAAATTACGTAGTTCATGCTGATGTTAGTGAAAAAAGAGTTTTGCAGGACAATCCTTACATGCTATCAACATTGGCGCCCCGGTTATGGCCATTTATGAGGCACAGTATAACTTCAGTCAGACATTCAGCAATTCGAACTTTGGTAATTGTTCTTTCCGATGTATTGTCCTTTATGGAGAACATCTCTGTAATGTATCTTGTATTTGCTTAGAAGTCCAGAACTTGTCAGTATGACATTCAAACTTTTACATTTTAGTAAAAAAAATTAGTAAATAGCAAACTAGAAAGACGCTCTCTTGGATCAAGGCTGAGATTACTCGTTTCATTTTCGCATCGCTAATGATCACTCCCAATTCTCTGGAAATAAAGCTCATTTGACCATTTCTTCGCATGTACCTGCGGAAATAATGTGGATAGAAAGGAAAATTAAAAAGATGAATTCCATTCACTTTCAAGAGACATGCTATAAAAATGGACTTATAAATTTTTTTATCAACTTTGATGTGGATCATTATTATTAATAGCACTGCTAGTAATTACTTTTAGGAAAGTCATAAGAATTATGTCCCCTATTCATTTGATGTTTCCCTCCTGAAGTTTGTACATAAAAAATAGCACTAGATGTGACTTATGTATTTGTTTATTGGCTTAATTTGGCTTCTGCTATGCTTTTCGTTTTATTCTTCAATGGTATAGAAGATATGGTAGTGCTAGTCGTTTCTGAAAATGCAAAAAGGAGTTCAATGTTGTTGTATTTCACCCATGATTCTACATTTCAGGAGAGATTACTTGAAGCTGGTTATAAAAGGAATATTCTAGAGTCATCTGGTGCTTCATTTTGGCCTTCTATTTTGGGAGATACCCTTCGTGTTGTCTTTCAGAATCTTCTGTTAGAATCAAATGATGAAATACTGCAGTGTTCAGAGAGAGTTTGGAGGCTCCTGCTTCAGGTCATTTTACTTTACATGAAGTGCGGCAGGCATAACTCATAAGATACCGAATGTTTTGTTTAACTCACAAGACCAATCCCACAAGATATCTAATTTTCTGAATATTCAAAAAAAATGTTATGCTTTTTTTAAATAAAAAAATCTGCCTTTTGTGGACTTGCTGATTGTCATCTCTTTTCGATTGTAGTGCCCAGTGAAGGACTTGAAAGTTGCTGCAAGCTTGTATATGGCTTATTGGATAGAACTTGCAACTACTCCATATGGTTCACCTCTTGATTCTACAAAGATGTTTTGGCCTGTGGCTCTACCTCGCAAGTCTCATTTCAGAGCAGCAGCTAAAATGAGAGCCGTGAAACTTGGAAATGAGTCTTGTGGGAACATTGTCTTAGAGTCTGTGAAGGAAAAAAATCCTCCAGAAATAAATGGGGATGCTTCATATAACACAGCAAAAATAATTGTTGGTGCTGATGCTGAAATGTCAGTAACAAACACCCGTGTGCTTACAGCATCTGCGCTGGGGATTTTTGCTTCTAAGTTGCACGTGGATTCTATGCTATATGTAGTTGATCCCCTGTGGAATGCCCTCACCTCTCTATCTGGAGTCCAGCGGCAGGTGGGTATTGCACAATTGAAGTTAACTAACAATTGTGACTCATTTATCTCTGAACTTCTTTTTGCATTTATCAGGTGGCTGCCATGGTTCTTATATCTTGGTTTAAAGAGATGAAAAACATGGATCTGGCTAAAACCCCTGGTGTTATGCCTGCTTTTCCCAATCATGTTGACAAGTGGTTGTTTGATCTACTATCCTGCTCTGACCCTGCTTTTCCAACAAAAAATTCTGTTCTGCCGTATTCAGAGCTTTCAAGGACTTACTCAAAGATGCGCAATGAGGCTACTCAGTTGTTACAAGCTGTTGAGTCATCTGCTATGTGTGGGAGTTCACTGTCAGCCATTAAAATAGATATGGACAAAATAAGTGCTGATGATGCCATCAGTTTTGCATCACAATTGCCGTCACTGTGCAATGATAGTTCTCTTGATGGATCTACTGGCCAAAATGCTGCTTATGATGTTGATTCATTGAAACAACGGCTGTTAACAACTTCAGGCTATTTAAAGTGTGTTCAGGTATTTACCATATGTGATCATCTCTTTTCCTTGTTTTTTTTTTAAACTCTATGTGATTTATCTTTGTTATATAGAAAACTGCATATGCAACCTTACAAATTGAGCATGCAAATCTATGATAAATTTCTGCATTTTAGGTTCGCAATCTTTCTTTTCTGAGCTACATTGGCCAGTCCCTTCCTGTGGTTTTGGATATCTAGTTGTAAATTATGTCTCCACCGCCAAGTGGTTCAGATTTATGTTGTTAGCAAGAGTTATTATCTTCTCATTGATATGCTTATTTGTTTATGGGTATCATTCACAGGGTAATTTGCACGTTACTGTCTCCGCTTTAATTGCTTCTGCAGTTGTTTGGATGTCAGAGCTTCCTGCACGACTTAATCCAATCATTTTACCTCTGATGGCTTCTATTAAAAGAGAGCAGGTTTTTGTTATTTATTTATTTGAAGATGGATACTGTGTGGATTATGCAAGCCATAGTTGCTTCTGGATTCTCATGTAATTGTTTATTGTTTTCAAGGAGGAAATATTGCAAGAAAAAGCTGCTGAGGCTCTTGCAGAGTTAATTGCTCGTTGTATTATACGTAAGCCTAGTCCAAATGATAAGTTAATCAAGAATATTTGTAGTTTGACGTGCATGGATCCTTGTGAGACACCTCAAGCTGGAGTGATTAGTTCCATGGAGATTATCGATGATCAAGATTTCCTCTCTTTTGGGAGTAATACAGGGAAACAAAAATCAAAAGTTCATATGCTAGCTAATGGTGAAGACCGGTCAAAAGTGGAGGGTTTTATTAGCAGACGGGGTTCTGAACATGTGCTGAAGCAGTTGAGCAAGAAGTTTGGTTCTTTGTTGTTTGATAAGCTCCCAAAGCTATGGGATTGTCTCACTGAAGTCCTAGTTGCTGGAGGTGTCACAGATGAACATCAGATAGTAAAAGCTATCGAATCTGTCAAGGATCCTCAAATATTGATAAATAATATACAGGTATTTGCCATCCTGGTCTGAATCTTTCAGAAATATGATGTTGGGAAATACAAATGATTTCACAATTTGGTTCTAGCCTAGGATACCATAATAGAGCATAGGTACCACATGAAATCTGGCCATAATTTGAAAGTCCTATTCACTACCATGGTGAGAGATTATCTTCTGAGTAAAGAAACCAAATTAAATTGGAAATTAAGGTTTATGTGATGCTGATAGTCTTCCTCCAATGTCTAATCATGTAGGCACTAATTTTAAAATGCAAATAAGCAAATTCTAATAGGAATAAGAATGGTGATTAGAAGGAAACTAACTGGAATAACTCCAAACTCGTGAATTTTGTGAACTTAATGGTATAAAGTAGTTTGCAAAACAAAACCCACTGCGATAATCAAACAGTTTCTACACAGGTATCACACTTTTGAACCAGATCCACTCTCCCTGGGTCTTACAAGTACTTAGTTGTAAATTTGAGGTTTGAGAGCTGCCATGCCATCAGAAGTTTTACAAGTAGGTTGAGCAGTAGATTAAGTATGTAAAGATAGCTTGTAAAACTTCGAAACAATTCTTTGAATTATCTTCTGTAGTTGTTTTTTTTTTCTGGATTTCCCGTTGTTGCACCTTTTACTTGGTTCCTGCATATTTATGTAATGATGAAATGGCAATTTTGAAGCTTATAAAACTGTCACTTTAATACTTTGCTTATTTGTAAATATCTCTAACTTGCAGGTTGTGCGTTCTGTTGCTCCAGTGGTCCATGAGATGTTGAAACCTAGACTTTTTTCACTTCTGCCATGCATTTTTGAATGTGTTCGGCACTACCATGTTGCAGTAAGATTGGCTGCTTCTAGGTGTATTACCTCAATGGCTAAGTCTATGACAAATATGATCCTCAAAGCTGTAATAGAGAATGCCATTCCTATGTTAGGGGATGCCACATCTGTCCATGCGAGACAAGGTGCTGGCATGCTTATTAGTTCACTTGTTCTGGGATTGGGTGTGGAACTTGTCCCATATGCTCCTTTATTAGTTGTCCCACTCCTACGCTGTATGAGTGACTGTGATCATTCAGTCAGACAGAGTGTAACACGTAGTTTTGCCGCTCTTGTTCCTCTTCTACCATTAGCACGAGGACTTCCACCCCCTGGTGGACTGAATGAATCTGTATCAAGCAATACAGAAGATGTAAAATTTTTGGAGCAACTCCTTGACAATACTCACATTGATGATTACCAAATCTGCACCAAATTAAAAGTCACTTTGAGGAGGTAAGTAACTCTCCATATTTATCATTCCCAAATTAACTCATAAATTTTGTGTTTTTTATGTGTTGGTTTTCTCCGAAAAAACCTAGAAATCGTATTACTATTCATGTTATCCACTGCCTTGTCACCGTTTATTACCACATTTGAATATGTAGTTTATTTCAAATGGCAGATATTGTGCTAAGGTTTAGTTAATATATTATGGAAAATATGGGAATTTGGCCAAATTGTCCCAAAATGTGGTGCTCCATTTTATTGGAAATCCTTCCTAAAATAATGTGATACTCTTGAAATAAAACGGGACTAAGCATTAGTTGGCTGACTAACTTTTCTTCTTTTGCAATTGATTTTCTGCTATAACGAATTGAGTAACTGGAATTTTTAAATATAAATAAAATATAAATAAGCCGATATGGTTTCAGAATTGAAAGTCTTATACATGTTTAGACCCAAATTTTGCTTTTAGAATAAATGTGGAATCATAAGTAACTTTAGGTAGTAAAAATGCCTTGTGATAGCCAAGTTAAAGGCCAAATTATTTAGTGAGGATTCTCACACTGTTCATTATCTGTAAGTCCTTTAGGATGTAGTCCTACCAAGGAACTTCTCTAGCATGTATGCACCTTGTAGTTTGGTGCAATTGTCTTGCTTTGTTCCCTCACTCCTAAAGGTGGCCCTTTTTTCATAGAAGAAAAACTTACAGACATGAGCTACACAATTTGCTTGGTTTTTTTCAGATATCAACAAGAAGGTATAAACTGGCTGGCTTTCTTGAAACGATTCAAGCTTCATGGAATTCTATGTGATGATATGGGGCTTGGTAAGACGCTGCAAGCATCGGCAATCGTGGCATCAGATGTAGCAGAGCACTGTGCTATGAATAGCAGTGAGGATGTCCAACCATCTTTAATTGTTTGCCCATCCACACTGGTTGGACACTGGGCGTATGAGATAGACAAATTTATTGATGCTTCTCTAATTAGAACTCTTCAATATACTGGTTCAGCTCAAGATCGCATGTCTCTCAGAGAGCAATTTGGCAAACATAATGTCATCATAACATCATATGATGTAGTTCGCAAAGATATTGA
This sequence comes from Viola odorata, assembly GCA_963691705.1. Classification (NCBI taxonomy): domain Eukaryota; kingdom Viridiplantae; phylum Streptophyta; class Magnoliopsida; order Malpighiales; family Violaceae; genus Viola; species Viola odorata. The sequence continues at coordinate 323,530 of OY829540.1, read as the reverse complement.
GTACCTTGGACAGGTCCTTTGGAATTACTGTATTTTGGATGAAGGGCATGTAATTAAGAATGCAAAGTCTAAGATTACAGCTGCAGTGAAACAATTGAAAGCGCAGCATCGCCTGATACTTAGTGGAACACCTATCCAGGTTATATATCGTAACATAGAACTGATAAAGTCTACAATTACTTAGAAATTAACCTTCTGGTTTTCTTGATAATTAGTTAACATTTCATTGCAGAACAATGTCATGGATTTGTGGTCCCTCTTTGACTTTCTAATGCCTGGATTTCTTGGAACAGAAAGACAAGTAAATATTCTCTGCTCTGGTACTTTTAACTTGCATATGCATTGCTTTGGCATGTTGGCCATGTTTCCTGTCTCTGTGTGCCTATGCCCATATGCACATGGTGATGATTAGTTTCCCTAAACAGGGAGCTCTGCATGTGGATATCGATCTTTCCTTTCTCTATGTCCATCTCTTAGTCTCTGCTTAAACATCTTTTTCATTTTCACAGTTTCAGGCTACCTATGGAAAACCATTGCTGGCTGCGAGAGATGCTAAATGTTCTGCCAAGGATGCTGAAGCCGGTGTTCTTGCTATGGAAGCGTTGCACAAGCAGGTGGTGCAGAATCATTGCTGAGGCCTTCTGGTCTCCTTTCTGGTCCTTTTTTATCCCTTGTTACCTCGGGCGTAAGCAGGGGTGTCATTTTTGCAATCTTTGAAGCCCTACTTATTGTTAATGTTGGTTACATACAGGTGATGCCTTTCCTCCTACGTAGAACTAAGGATGAGGTATTATCTGACTTGCCTGAGAAAATTATTCAAGACAGATATTGTGACTTGAGCCCAGTTCAGTTAAAACTTTATGAGCAGTTTTCGGGCTCAAATGTCAGACAAGAGCTTTCAACTTTGGTAAAAGGTGATGAGTCAGCAGTTTCTGAAGGAAACACTGCTTCCTCGAAAGCATCTTCACATGTTTTTCAGGTATTTATGTTCTTTTCTTTTTGTTTGTCCCTCCAGATTTTTCTTCTTCCTAATTAATGCAGATAAGCTTATCCACAACGTGATTTTCATGTTACAGGCGCTCAAGTACTTGCTAAAACTTTGCAGTCATCCGTTGCTTGTTGTTGGCGACAAGTTGACTGAAATGCTTGCATCCCAATTATGTGGTCTCTTACCTGCAAACTCTGACATAATATCAGAACTTCATAAATTGCACCATTCTCCAAAATTAGTTGCTCTCCATGAAATTTTGGAAGAGTGTGGAATTGGTCTGGATGCATCCAGTTCTGAGACTCCTGTCACTGCTGGGCAGCACAGAGTTTTGATATTTGCTCAGCACAAAGTAATGAATACATTTTCTTGAATTATGCCTTGGCAAGTTAACTTCTATAATCACTTATTGTTGCTCATTAATTACATGTTGTGTAGGCCCTTCTCGACATTATTGAAAGAGACTTGTTTCACTCCATCATGAAAAGGCGAGCTCCTATTCCCTGAGTGTTTATATGGTTCATTTATATACTCCAATGGGGTCACCTTGCAAAAAAAATTACATTGTTTAGATTATTGCTAATAAATGACCTCAGAATATAATTGCTATAGCTCTTGAGAGCCATGTATTGCAAAGTCTATAAAATTGAACATTGTCATCAAGCCTGCCCAATGTATGTTTTATTTTGATAATTAATTATGCTCAGAATTCTGGTATACGATGGTTGGAAGATTGGCCATGTAGCCCCATGTCAATGAAGGACCAGAAATAACATGGTTGGGAAGTTTGACAAAAGTACTCCTGAGCATTTTCCTTCGTAGATTTTTTCGCTGTGGAGGGAAGGTTGGGAGGGGGATTGTTCTTGTAAGTGTAACCGGTTTGCAACTTCAAAGTGTTATGGTTTAGTTTAGGGGCTGTCATTGCCATTTATAGATGCCATACATGGTTGCTTAACAGAGCCTTATAAGCAAGTAGTTTGCTTGTGAATATGACTAAGGATTCCTAAAATATATATGAGGTTGTTTTCTCTTACACTATTTCATGCTTTTGATAAGTTTACTTGTGTCTCAAAGCAGCGTGACATATTTGCGGCTGGATGGATCTGTAGAACCAGAAAAACGTTTTGACATAGTAAAAGCTTTTAATTCAGATCCTACCATTGATGTGCTATTGTTGACAACGCATGGTAAGATTTTTCCTTCTACAGATGTATTTTAGTTGCTGGATTTACTTCATTTGCCGCAATCTTTGGCAGTTGGTGGGCTTGGTCTGAATCTGACATCTGCTGACACCCTTGTTTTCATGGAGCATGACTGGAATCCAATGCGAGACCATCAGGTAATTAATCCAGCATGGGCATTTCATAATCGTCATCTGAGAAAAGGATTTATGCTACTTCTCGTGAATGTTACCCGTGTGTAGCAACTCTAAGCTTTACCAAAAGAGTCTCGACACGTTTTCTGCTAATTCCGGTTGTCAACTAGAAATTTAGTGATGTCGTAGGATTTTTCAGTACAATTGGTTTAGGAATCTGTATTGTTTTAAGTGGGATACTGTAGCAGTTTTATGAAAACTGGAACAGACAGACAGTAGTCCTTATCTGTCTATAAACGAGCCTAGACATTCCAATATATTTAGTGATTGGCATTTAATGCTGGCCGTCATCCCTGTGTGCTGGCAGGACTAGCTACTGGCTCTGCGATTGAGTGCTGTCTATACTGTTTTCTCAAAAATGCTTTAGATCTTGTCTTCGTAGCATTTCTAACAGTTGGAATTTGGTGCATAGTTCATGATTTGTTCTAGCATGAAACGCGTGGATGAAATGTAATTTCAATGTCAATTGAGTATACTCCTTTTCCATAGCCAGATGCATAAATTGTCTGTTTCTTGAGAGCTTTACAGATTCAGATATTACTGTTTCTAGAAGTAAGAAAAAAAGTGGCTTTGTTTTTGGTTTCACACAATATTCTTGTAGGCAATGGACAGAGCACATAGACTTGGGCAAAAGAAGGTCGTGAGTGTCCATCGTCTTATCATGCGGGGCACTTTGGAAGAAAAAGTAATGAGTCTTCAGAAGTTCAAAGTTTCTGTTGCCAATGCTGTCATTAATGCAGAGAATGCTAGCCTTAAAACAATGAATACAGACCAGCTTCTTGATTTATTTGCATCAGCAGAAACTAGTACAAAGGTATCACTTCCACAAAAGTTTTTTCCTCTTCTCGTGATCTTTACACCTATCTTAAGGTTGAGACTAAATCCAACATTCTGTTTTTATCTTTGTTCAACCTCCAGGTAGCTATTGCCTCAAAGCGGTCTGAGGGTAACTTTGACGGAGATCCTAAATTAATGGGCGCAGGAAAGGGGTTAAAAGCCATCCTTGGTGGTTTAGAGGAACTATGGGATCAGTCTCAGTACACTGAAGAGTATAATCTTTCCCAGTTCTTGGCAAAACTCAATGGCTGAACCCTGCCTCTGTTGTTACAGTGTACAGTGTATATATTTTTGGCAAGTTAGGGAAATTTTTGATATTTTAACTTCTTTTTTTACCCTATGATGGGCCATTGTTTTTATCCCCTTTTTTTGGCTTCTCCTATATACATGACGGATATGGGAGGCAGGGGAAAGGTGATTTTTGTGGTTGGTTCGACATTGACGCACTGGAGTCTGGAGATACAAAAAAATGTCAACCCAAAATTCATCACGTGGGAATTTGGTTGTAAAGGTCTACTACTGTTGTATTCAATACAATCAAGCTTCTGTCTTTCAATTTCGAAGTCGTTTATTTAAACCTTGTGCTAGTCATGTCGGTTGCTGTAAAACTCTGACGGCGGGCCGTCCATATATTGATTGCTTATCAACAGTTGCGACTAGTTTAATTAAAACAAATTTCAAAAAGGTGAGTTGGTTAACTTGCTTGATCCTTGCCTATTCCAGTCGAATGGTCTTGAAGAATTTTATTTCTTATTCCCTAACCTATTACCAAGAGCATAAGGGATAAACAAATGCTAGAACTTTTCCCTGCTCCCTAACCTATTACCAGGAGCACAAGGGACAAACAAATGCCAGAATTTACCCTTAAAGAGTCGCTCTGCTTACACAAATTAAAACACAAATGCCAACTTGCAAATCCTGTTGAGGTTGACAATTTGAGTGGGGTGCGTGCATAACGTGGGAGCCGCTTCTTTCTCAATTGATTTGCCCGATTTATCCTTCCTTTTCTTTTTATAGACCAGACTTAAGTTTGAAACCATGCTAGTATCTTCATCACTGGTAAAATAACCAATGCATGTCCTTCGTGAGCATGATTTGGCTAGTTTAGTCTTTGGTTGTGAGGACAATTTGGGTGGCATAATTCCATGGGTTAGGTTTTGTCACAATATTATTATTTAACTACAAAATTAATAGTGCTTAAATCATTAAATTATTAACAAAAGCGTTTATTTTTGTGAAAATACCAATAATGTCCTTTTTTACTTCTAAAATAAAACAAAATTAAACAACCAAAATAGTAAATATCGATCACGATGATGATGATAGTGATGGTGATAGTGATAGTGGTGATGATGATGGTGATGATGGTGATGATGATAGTGATGATAATGGAAAAAAACAAATGGAGAAGAATAGGAGAAACCGGGATCCCTTTTATGAAAAAATCTTTTCCTATTACAGAATTTTTACTTTTTTAAAAAAATTTACAGAATTTTTACTTTAGCATAAGCGATTATTGTGTTAATGGAAAAGTTCGTAATTTTTACGATTTTACACCAGAAACTTTTTTTGAAAAAACCTTTAACCATTCCCTTTACATAATTCGTACTTGAGCATACGATAATTTTTGGTGCTAAAGGACTCCTTGGTTTTCATGATTTTATGGAAGGAATCATTTTTTTAATGAACCTCTACACATTCCAATTACCCAACTTTAACTCGAGTTCTTTTATTTTTATTTTTGTTGAACGACAAGTGCTTAGTTTTCACAATTTTACACTACTTAACCTATTTTGAGTGAACCTCTACTCATTTCTGATAAGAGTCTTCCGGATGCCAAGCGGGTTATGCTTGATCTGGGCGGTCGGGAACACTGTACTGGGAGCCTTCGTCACCTGCAATGCGCCGGAGGGGGTCTCCGGCGTAAACACTCCGATGCCAAAGTCAGGATGATTAGTAAAAGTGATAGGGGTTCAGTACGCTGTCTTAAGCTTACCCCCTTCTTTGAATGGGTGAGGGTATTTATAGACAAAGGGAAGAGTGTACCGACAGGGGTAGGAATAGTCCTCGGCAGATGTCGCTGGAGTGACATATGTCGCGGGAGCGCCATAGAGTGTCGTCATGGGGATGACGTTAGGAAGATGACGTCAGGCGAGGTGACGTCATGGATGACCTGGGATGGGATGTCGCCGTGCGGATGTCGCATGAGAACCCCCCCCCCCCCCCCGCTGATGTCGACCATCCCAGGGTCAGTCTCCGGGCCAGTTGGCGGTACGGTCAGGGCTTCGTCTCTCGCGACAGGTACAGTATGCTGTCCGGGTCATCCGGCGGGGTCATGGAGATGCCGCTTCTGTGGTATCAATAGTTATCATATGCCCAAACGAAAACTAGCCCGAGTGTTTACCAAGGGCTATCACAGCGTCTCCGGTCCTGCCCTTTCAGAGGGTTCTCCCCTAGTGCGGGCTCGACGATCGATAAAGGTATGTCTTCTAAATGCCTTTCTTCGAAGTCTATAAATAGGCCCTTTATTTTGCACTTGCTTCATAATTCTCACAACTTTTTCACCCCTTTCTCCGAATTTTCTCATCCTTCTCTTCTTTATGGACGAAGTCACCAAAAACTTCCTGCTCTCCAAAAATCATGCCCTGAGGAACCTTACTCAGGCCGATACTGATTTCCTGGGTTCGCTGAGTATCAAAACCTCGGAGGATATGCTAGAGCTTCAGGGAATGCTAACTCCCCTGCAAGCTAGACAGGCCGCTGTCACCATGGAGGATTTCAGTCCCGTAGAGAAAGCGGTGAAGCTGTCGGTGGCTGTTTCTCAAATCCAGCTACTGATGTCAACGCTGCAGCACAGGAAGGACCTACTGGGGTGCTGCCTGAAGAGTATGAGGGCTTACTCTTCTGAACTGACGGCCCTGGCGGACGCCCTTAGGGAGATTCCTTTCCTGGAATGGGACGAAGATGATGCTGGATCGAATGCATGACCAGCGACGGGCGTCCTCTTAATGTGTCTTTCTGTGCTCCTCAGGAGCCATCTTTTGTAATTCGGGCCTTTAGGCCTTTTTGTAATCCCGGGCTGTTAGGCCCTTTAAGCAAATAAATATGCCTTTCGTTATCCGCTTGCCGTGTTGTCACTGTTTTTCTTCTTTCTCATTCGCTTTTCTTTGAAAAACAACTTCCGTTTTCATTCATTGCGGGCTTGGTGTCACTTGGGACCTCGTAACTTTATTTATCTACTTGGCTCACAATGATGATTTTTTTCCGCCACGTCCGTTCAGAATATGTTTCGCGCCGCTTTTTTAGCGCCAACGGATTGGTCGACGATTTCGGTGCCTTCTGGTTGATGCAGATTTTTAACGGTTGCGGAGTCAGACCTTTCCTCCCAACAGACGCTACTCTTGATAGCATTAAATGTCCTCGATAGTACGCAGAGAGGCACGCACGTTTCCTTCTCCTGGCTATATAAGGAAGCTCTTTCTTTCCTTTTCGCTCATCTTTTCCCTTCGTGCTTCTCACTCTTACTAACATTTCCATGGCTGATTCTCGTTTTTTGTATGCTGGTGCCTGCGATTCTCCTCCGACCCCTCCGACTTCTACCGATTCCGACAATCCTCCACCAACACCTCCCTGGAGGCCTGCCAAGCGTTCTATGAAACACCGGAGTCGCAAGAGATCGAAGAAAACAATGAAACAACCCTTCGAATCCTTCTTTGCGGGCTTTGAAGCTCATCTCCTTTCGTTACGGCAGAAGGATGAACCATCACCACCCATCCCTTGTCTTTTTCCCAAGGAGGAGACTTCTACACAAGATGCCGCCCTAGGACTGGCTACCCCGATCTTGGAGGAAAACTCTCATGCCGCTTCAAAGGAAGAGACTGCCCCTGCGATAGGTTCCGCGACTGGGCTTGGTAAAAGACCATTCGAGGTTGACGAGCCCTTTCCTTTCTATAGCAATGAGTTGCCCTCACCTCCGGAAGATTACGATTACATCTACGAGGTGGACTGGATGGACGACGACTGAAGATGTCGCATTTGTTGTAGATGCCGCTTGGCTTTCCCTCTTTTAAATAAAAAACATTATGGAACAAAATGTCGCTTGCCTTTCCTTTTGTGCTTTTAGTATGTCGCCGCTCTTATTGGTTAATCGCCACTGGACGAGCCGATTGCCGCTTCATAAGATCTTTTTCCTGGGGTTTCTTGTAATTAAAGGGCCTTTTTGCGAAATTTGAGGCGAGCGCTTGACTTTAAGTCTCTGTCAGGGTCTTCCCACGTGTCCTGTTTTCCTCGTACGTGTCTCACTGTAATAGGTTGCGCTTCTGTCTGACTGTTCCACCGTCTCTTTTAAAAGGAAACATGTTTCTTTCCTGTACCCTTTTGCTCCTTTTTATATCTCCGAACTCTCTTCGTTTTTTACTCGCTCCGAGGAAATTCTCTCGTTCGCATCCAGACGACTCGCCCATTAATCCCAGCCTTCTCTCTTTCAAGGTATTCTACTCGATCTTGTTTTCGATTTTCCTTTGCTGCTTTATGTATCATGCCTTATACGAGATCTAATCTAGTTCCTTAGCTACCCCTGTGCCAATTTCTCGATATCCCGAACTTGAAAACACCCCTAGCATCTTTACTTGCCCTACTATTTTACGCCTCGAACTGGAAAGCAACAATATCACCTTCCTCTACGGCTATCGCCCCACTATTCCTTCTGACACTATGAGGCTTCATAGCCGGCTCTGGAAGACTCATAGGATTCTTTATTTTAAGATGTTTCAATACGGGTTCCGCCTCCCAATTCATGACACGCTAGAGCGTGTGCTGCGCCAGCACGGGCTTAACCTTGCGCAGATTACCCCTCCCTCATGGAGCTGCATCTACGCCTTCCTTCGCGCCTGCGAATTAAAAGATATTATTGCGCCCTCTGTCCCTTTATTCCGCAAGTTCTTGACTCTGGTCTTTCACGACGGCTTCATTAATATTATTCCAAGGTGGGATGACGCTCTAGTGAGGCCTTTCTGGCAGAAATTTTAGGGATTTGAGGGAAACGCTAAAAACTGGAAGAGTGGTTTCTTCGTTGTCGAATTACCCTCTCGCCTGTGGCGTCCTGACTTCAACCTGGAGGTGGTTGATTGGGCGAAGCCAGTGCCTCTGTCTAGGGAAGAGTTGGGCCAGGCCAACGCCTTGCTTGAGATAGAGTCTTCTTTCCAGATCCAAAATTTTGCCTTGTACAAGTCTTTAACTGAGTGTGCCATAGGTGAGCTTTTGAGCGTCGCCACTGCCTTGCATCCCCCTTGCTTACTAACATTACTTTTTTACAGGGGAAACCATCGCTCGTCCGCTCTCTGAGGGTGACGCTCCTCACAAGATTGTCGCTTCTTCACCAACTGCTCTCCCTACTTCCGCTAGAGCTCGAACTGATCACCGTATGCCCATAAAGAAAAGAACGTTAGACGAGGTTCTTTCTAGGGAAAGCGGTTCCTCCCTCCGCACTTCCCGCTTCGTGGAAAACTGGTTGCCCAGTCGGAAGAAGAGGTCCGGGTCTGGTCCGCCAGTGACTGAGACGAAGATTTTCTCCTACGGAGCTGAGGACGTGGAGGACATGGACACAGAACTGAGCCTCCGCCTGGCTTCCTCGGCCCAACGGAAGAAGCTAAGGGAAGCAAGCGAAGCTCAAGTGACAAAGGTGGCGACTCAATCTCCCCTTGCCACTACTACGAATACCATCGCTTCTGAGACTATCCTTTCTCCTGGCGCGACAGAGGAGAGCGCAGCTTCTCTGGGTGGCGCTTCCCTGCCTCCGGGATTGGTCGCTCCCCATAAAACCTCTACTGCAGCGACGATACCCTCGTCCGCCACAGACTCTACTCCTGCCATGAAGCCTCCACACTCGCCCATTGGCTACTGTATTCCTGATGTGCCTCCTTTCGTCCCCAGTGGACCTAGCTCTTCTCACTCTCCTCCTAAGTCCCCTTGCCCGTTGTTCATTACTTCAATTCGAGACGTTGGGAGCTCTGGCGGTACCTCCGCCCTTTCCTTTGTTGCTGACCTTTCTCGTGACGGGCCTCAAGGAGTCCCTTCTCACCGATTAAATTTGTCAAAATTTGGGACCGAAGGGTTCCGGGCCTTGGGGATATCAGACCCCTTATCGCTGGATCAGCCCACGGCTATCCTGGCCTATGAAATGTTTCGCTCCTCCGAGGAGGAAAGTCAGCTGCTGCAACTTCCTCCCGGAGTTCAGTACATGCGCGTCATGAACAACTGCCTTGCCGCCTTTCGACAACTTCATTACTTCATCAAGGCCCGTGGTACACAATCTCAAAACTCCGATGCGCTAGCAAAGATAGAGGAGCTGTCGCGACTCCACAAGCGCGCTCAGGCCGAGCTGCGTGAGTGCTGCGCTGAGCTTTCTCGGGAAAGATCTAAAGGAAAGGCCCAGGTCGAAGCTTTGGAGGCTGAGCTAGTGGCTGAGAGGAAGAAGAACTTGTTCCTTCTTGAGGAGGTATCATCCCGCGATGCCAACCTGTCGAAAGCTTTCAAGAAGGTGGCATGGTGGAAGAAAAAGACTGAACAGGCCATCATCGCCGGGGTGGCAGATCAGCAACGCGGCAAGTCTACAGACCCTGCTGAGGTCGCTAAGTACGCCTCCACCAGGATGAAAGAGATTGACGAGAGCCAAGAGGGTTTCCTCTCCTCCGAGGAGGAGTAACAAGTTCACGCTTGGAGGAAACTTACTTGATGTCGCTTCTCTACTTGCACCCTTGTTGCATTATTATTTTATTCGGACCTTGTCGTCATCTCTTCGCTTGTAATAATTACCAAACCTTACGATCTTGACCAAATAATGTGTGTTTTAAGACAATGTCGCTCTTTATCATGTGCCGCTTCACAGTTTTTCTTTCATTTTGGCCTTTTGCATGTCGTGCCATTATAGCTTGTCGCTCCTTTGCACCGAGTTTGACTGCGCCCTTTTCAGAGCATTTAATGCTCTGACTTCTTTTACTTGATAAGGGGGGGGGGGGGGGGGGGGGAGACAGCTTTGAGCCCACGTGTCATCAAAGGGGGAACGCTAAAAGACTGGCGGGCTGAGCCTGTCTTTTCGCTCCTCAGAGGTTGTACCCGCTTCCCGCGCTTCACCGCCCTTGACACGTCACACACTACAATTGCTTGACCTGTCGTCCCCCTTTAGCTCCTAGGGTTTATATATATAAGGCCCCACGTGCTTTCTTCTTGTCTTTTATTACCCTTTTCTCTTTTAAACAATCGAAAGAGAAGGAGAACAATTCCTCTTCTTCCTCCTAGAGTCCACCGCCGCCTGGGTGCTTCGATCTTCTTCTCCCCGCAGGTAATTTCCTTTCTATTCTTCTCTTTACCTTGCTCATGGCTCCTAATCGCCGTTATTCCCGCCCCGCTGGGGAGGGGGATATTAATACCACCGTTTCCACCATTACTTCCACCGCCGTCCTTCAGCGGCGCCTGCGGAGCTATAATGCCACCGTGGACCAGTTGGAGGGGTACTCTACTGAAGTTGCCCCGAAATCCCTTCGCCTCAACAGCGAATTACCTGGCAACCGTAGGGTTCTTTATGCCAAGATATTCCATTATGGTTTCCGGCTGCCTCTGGATCCCTTGATTGCTGAATTACTTTCTGAGTTCGATTTGAACGCTGCCCAACTGAGTCCGAATGCCTACTGTGGCATTTATGCTTTTATGGCCCTCTGTAGATATATAGGGAATGAATCTCCTTCCTTGTTGTTGCTCCGCTCCGCTCCGCTCCCTCTTTCAGTTGTACCACCATAGTAATGGCATCATAGCGATATCTCCCCGCTATGATGTTGAGGCTTTAAACCCTTTTACCTGGAAATTGCTATTCCTTGAATCTTCCATTGATGCTTGGAAAAAGGGATTCTTCATCATCAATCTGCCCTAGCCTTTGTGGCGGACCGGTTTTAATCTTGCTATCCGAGACGCTGCCTGGGGTGGCAGGTCGGAGTTAGGGCCAGCTGACCAAGACTGGCTAAACAGACTACTCAATTTGCCTGAGATCCCTGGTGTTCGCACTCGCGAACTCGCATGCCAAGGCAACATCCAGGATTGCATCCAAAGTGAGCTTCACACCTCTGATTACTATTCCACGCCAATACTAACTCTAACATTCTTTTCTTATTTCTACAGATCCTCCCGCCGGGTGGAAGCCTGATTGTATCAAGAAAAGGGAGAAGAGGGCTCAACAAAAGAGAGAAAAAAGGGTTCTTTTCGCCACTTCGGCCAGCGCCGCTACTGATATCCCGTGTGCGTCGGCTTCTGCGCCTGAGTCTTCCTCTCTTCCCCAAGTGGAGGCTACCGCCATATCGACCGCTGTTCCGATTTCTTCCCCCGGCGTTGCTTCTACACAAGCGTCACCTTCCCATACTCCTCTTTCCAGGAAGAGGAAAAGGACTCTCCGCCTTCGAATTGTCGCTCCTACGCGTCCTCCTGCTCAGGTGGTTTTCATAAATTTTTCCATGTCTATGCATTTTTATTTGTTTCTTAATTCCCCTTTGTCTCTTGTGCGTAGGATACTGCTGCCGTTGCCTCTTCCGCTACACTTTCGCGCGACAGTATGGATTTGTCGGGCATTCTTGGCCCCAAGCGTCCCCGTCTTAATGAAGGTGTCCCTTCAGCGGACAACTCTGTCGCTGGTCAGGGTAGGCAGGACGGCGTTTCCAGTACTGGTCCCTCGGCAGGCGACCGAGGCTCTGACCCGGCGGGGAGTGAGGCTACCTCTGCGCCGCTTCAGCCCTCTCTTCCCGCATCAGCTCCTCCTCCAGGCAATCCCTTGGACTTTCTGGAGGTTCTTGAAGAGGAGCACTTTCCAAGCTTAACGACCGGCGGCTTCAATATTGACGCTGGGTCGTCCAACCGTTCTCCTCCATCCCCTCCAGATGTCTTCTTCGTCCCCACTGCTGTTCAGACAATCCTTCCCTCTCTTCCCCCGATAGAAACCCCGCAGATGGTGGCCGAGTTAAGCACTATACTCTCTAGCGGAGCCGTCACCTATCAAATTGATTTGGGCAACATTCGCCAGCGCGGGTTCCCAGCGTTAGGAGGCGACAACTCCCTAGCGACATCCGCCTTGTTAGCAGGACATCTGCTGTCAGTTGAGGAGGAAGAGCGAGGCTTCCTCTCCATTGCCGAGGGTGAACAATTGCAGCAGATAAGGACTCACCTGTTTTCTGGCTTTCAAGGTTTCCATTACTGGTCCATAGATATGATGAGGCGAATGAGCTCTCTCCAATCTTCCTCCCAGGTGTGGCGCAACACTAACCGCCAGCTCTCTGAAGAAATTAGCAGGTACCAAAGGGAGCTTCATGAAGCTCAAGAGGAACTGCGGAAGAGTGTTGAGGAACGACAATGTATGGAGAATAGTTTAAGGAAAGAGTTGGAAGAGGCCAAAGGGCTCCTGGCCGCTGGGGATATCGTCCTTCAAGAGGAGCGGAGCAAGAACACCGCGCTTAAGGAGGAGACAGCAGACAAGTGCAAGTGGTTTTCAGAACAAGCGGCAGGCCTCATGGCCGATTGCTTCATAGAGCATCACGGCCGTAATTTCTTTGACGCTGACGCTATCATCCGCCTCTTTAAGGAAAATTTCGGGTTCCTCACAGAAGAGGGCTATCGCCAGGCAAAAAGGCCACGGCCTGACGAAGGGAACAGCAGCGTGCCCGGGCTGTGAATGTCACCTCTCTTTTGTCCATCGGGTGCTCCACCTTCTTTGCCTATTTTTGTGTTTTTTAGGGCCTTTTGTTTGAACAAGCATCCCTTCATGTGTAAACAGTTCGCACAACTTTCTTGGGGTATTGCCGCGCGATCTCCTTTCTTACTTAGCACGATCCCCCAAAGATGTCGCTTGCGCCTAATTTTCTGCACCTTTTCACTTATCACTTTGTTAATAGCGACATTTATCGAAATTTTTTTAATTACCTTGGGGTATTGCCGCGCGATCTCCTTTCTTACTTAGCACGATCCCCCAAAGATGTCGCTTGTGCCTAATTTTCTGCACCTTTTCACTTATCACTTTGTTAATAGCGACATTTATCGAAATTTTTTTAATTACCTTGGGGTATTGCCGCGCGATCTCCCCCGATGTCGCTCATGTCCCGTACTCTTCCAGCCAAACTTCACCGGGTTTGTCCCTTCCGGTTACTAGCTGTGGTACAGTGACCTTTCATATCCGCACGTGTCCCGTACTCTTCCAGCCAAACTTCACCGGGTTTGTCCCTTCCGGTTACTAGCTGTGGTACGGTGACCTTTATATTTCTTCAATCGGCCGGGGAAGTGCCCTCACTCACAGCGCCGCCTGATCAAGGCCGGTCACCACGAGGATAGGACTTTCACTTCCTCAGCGTTGCCCTCACACCTCGGAACGTGCCCTCGCTTAACGATGGGCCTATGTTAGCGCTACCACCGTAAGAATAGGATTTTCACTTACGAGGTAGAGTTTTTATCTTCCCTGGGGTCGTGCCTCACTTAATGATCATCCACCTTTGTGAGCGCGAGCTGTCACAAGGATAGGACTTTACACCCCAGGGGAGTCGGGGCGTGCCCTTTCTCTGGGTTTCCCCAGGATAGGATTTTTCACTCCCGACAGTGCTGGAAAGTGTCTCCTCTTGGCGAGCCGCCTGATCAGGGCCGACCTCCCAAGGCCAGAATTTTTCACTTCCAGCACCATCTATTAGGATCGCCGGGGTGTGCCTTGTCTTGCCGATCCGTCCGCGTTAGTCCATTCCGCTCCCAAGGTTAGGACTTTTCACCCCCGACATCCTCTTTTCCTTATCATCTGCACATTACACAGACAACCAACAAGGAAACAAAAAATATTTCCACAACAATTGTTAGACCATGGCCACGGCATGTCGATATTTCAAAAGACCATGCCAACGACATGTCGATATTTCAAAGACCATGCCAACGGCATGTCAAATTTCAAAAGACCATGCCCACGGCATGTCGATATTTCAAAGACCATGCCCACGGCATGTCAAATTTCAAAAGGCCATGCCCACGACATGTCGATATTTCAAAGATCATGCCAACGGCATGTCAAATTTCAAAAGACCATGCCCACGGCATGTCGATATTTCAAAGACCATGCCCACGGCATGTCAAATTTCAAAGACCATGCCAACGGCATGTCAAATTTCAAAAGACTATGCCCACGGCATGTCGATATTTCAAAGACCATGCCAACGGCATGTCAAATTTCAAAAGACCATGCCCACGGCATGTCGATATTTCAAAGACCATGCCCACGGCATGTCAAATTTCAAAAGACCATGCCCACGGCATGTCGATATTTCAAAGACCAGGCCCACGACATGTCAAATTTCAAAGACCATGCCAACGGCATGTCAAATTTCAAAAGACCATGCCCACGGCATGTCGATATTTCAAAGACCATGCCCACGGCATGTCAAATTTCAAAAGACCATGCCCACGGCATGTTGATATTTCAAAGACCATGCCCACGGCATGTCAAATTTCAAAGACCATGCCAACGGCATGTCAAATTTCAAAAGACCATGCCCACGGCATGTCAAATTTCAAAAAACCATGCCCACGGCATGTCGATATTCAAAAGACCATGCCCACGGCATGTCAAATTTCAAAGACCATGCTTAACAGCATATTTAAATTTCACGAATTTCAAAACCATGCTTAACAGCATGTTTAAATTTCACAAATTTCAAAACCATGCTTAACAATATGTTTAAATTTCACGAATTTTAAAACCATGCTTAACAGCATGTTTAAATTCTAGCATGATACAATTTTAATCTAGCAATATTCCAAGAGTTAGGTAAGGGAGTACCGTCAACCGCTTCAAGGTGATACGCTCCCTTTCCGATAACACGAGTGACTCGATACGGGCCTTCCCAATTTGAGCTGAGCTTCCACATTCGTTGGCCCGCCGCCCGTTTATCCCTGAGCACGAGGTCTCCCACTTTGAGCAGCCGCTCCTTGACACGTCTGTTGTGATACCGTGCCATTCTTCTTTTGTAGTACATTATTTTTAAGAGGGCTTCCTCGCGCGCCTCAGGGAGCATGTCAAGGTTAGCTCGTAACTTCTCCTCATTTAATTCCTCCTTGAAATATTCGATCCTCAAGCTTAGGGTGCCAATTTCGACGGGCGTTACCGCTTCAACGCCGAAAGCCATCGCGAAAGGCGTCTCACCCGTGCTTGTTTTGACGGTCATGTGATAGGCCCACATTACATAGGGTAATTCATCTGGCCACTTCTTTTTCGACCCCTCAAGATTTTTCTTGATGCCGCTCAGAATGCTTCGGTTGGTCACCTCCGCCTGGCCATTAGTCTGGGGATGCGCCACAGAGGAGAACCTCTGTTCAATCTGAAATTCTTCGCATTGCTCCTTGAAGAAGCGGCTGGTAAATTGCGCCCCGTTGTCACTAACTAGCACTCGAGGCACCCCGAAGCGCATAATCACTTGGTGCTTAAAGAAGTGCCATACTTTTTCCGTCGTAATAGTGGCCACCGCTTCCGCTTCTGCCCACTTAGTAAAATAATCCACCGCCACAATTACAAACTTCAATTGCGACCTTGCCTTAGGAAAGGGGCCTAAGATATCGATTCCCCACTTAGCGAAAGGACAAGGTGTCACGATCTGGGATATTTCAGAAGCGGGCCGTCGAGGGATTTTGGCAAATTCTTGACATCTATGGCACGACAATACAAAGTTGTTACAATCCCTCCGAATGGTGGGCCAATAGAATCCTGACCGAAACACCTGCGCGGCCATGGTACCACCTGACACGTGCATGCCGCAGATGCCCTCATGGATCTCGCGCAGGGTATGGAGGCCTTCTTGTTCCGTTATGCATTTTGCGGCCGGGTGCGAGAAACATCTCCTAATTAGCACCCCATCATGATAAGTGCACCTCGCCGCCTGCCTCAATACTTTTTTCTTTTCTGCACTGTCGCTGGAGAGCTCGTCGTGCTTCAAATTTTTTATTACGGGGACCCTCCAGTCCTCCTCGATCTCCTCTATACATAGCGACAGTTGTTCCTCCATGAAGGACGACAATGACCTTTCTTCATAGTATACGTCCTCTGGAATGACGGCCTCCTGATTGGCCACCGTCTTGGCGAGACTATCCGCCTCAGTATTACCCTCCCGCGGGATGTGCTCGAAAGTGACACACAGACCACTTTGTTCCATTTCTGCCAACTCCTTTTTCACTTTTGAAAGATATTGCGCCATCATCAGCTCTCTAGCTTGGGAATGCCCCAAGACTTGATCAATTATCAGCTTGGAGTCCCCCCGCATTATCAACCGCGGGGTTCCAGTTACCCGGTCATTCTCAGTTTTGGCAAAAAGATTCCTTCCTACTCTAAGTCCTGCCAATAACGCTTCATACTCTGCTGCGTTGTTGGACAGTGGTTGTAGGATTCTAATGGCGTGCCGCACCTGTATGTCGTGTGGCCCGACCATGTATATTCCAGCTCCCGCCAGTTCTTGATTTTTGGCGCCGTCTACATAGATGAGCCATGTGTCCGCTGGGACCTCTAAGAATGGGGTCTTTGCATTGCTTTCTTTCTTTTCAAGTGGCTCCGTCGCGCTGTCCCCAGTGAATGTGCACTTGGCTATGAAATCTGCTAAAACCTGAGCTTTTACGGATGGTCGAGCTTTGTACTGTAACCCATATTGCTCTAGCTCGATTGACCAGATCAACATTCTCCCCGAGGACTCTGGTTTCCTGAAAATCCTTCTCAAAGGCTGATCCGTAAGCACGATGACCGGATGGGCCTGAAAATACCTGTCCATCTTTCGTGTGGACTGTATCAGGGCGAACGCCACCTTCTCAAGGTGGGTGTACCGCACCTCGGCGTCTTTTAACACATGACTGACGAAGAAGACAGGTCGGTGGGTATAGTTATCCTCCCGAACTAGGACAGCACTGACTACTTCGTCCGCGACGCCAAGGTACAAAAATAACGTGTCGCCCGGCTCCGGTCGTGCTAGAACCAAGCTGGACGACAAATAAGCTTTCAAACTCATGAACGCTCCTTCGCATTCTTGCGTCCACCCAAAAGGAGCTTTCCTGCGTATAACTTTGAAGAACGGCAGGCACTTTTCGCCCTGCTTAGAGATGAACCGTCCTAGAGCAATGACGCGTCCTGTCAATCTCTGGACCTCCTGAAGGGTTCGCGGCGATACCATATCATGGATAGCCTTAATCTTTGGCGGGTTTGGTTGGATGCCCTTTTGGCTTACCACGTACCCGAGGAATTTTCCCACCTGAAATGCGAACGCGCACTTGCGGGGATTTAGCTTTATCTGGTACTTTCTCGGCGTGTCAAACACTTCCTGTAAATCGGCCAGATGGTCACCGAAACTTCTGCTCTTGACCAGCACATCGTCTACATATGCTTCTACGTTCCTCCCGATTTGCTTTTCAAACACTTTGTTGGCCATACGCTGGAAAGTTGCCCCTGCGTTCTTTAAACCGAACGGCATCGCCGTGTAGCAATAAGTGGCATTTGAGGTCATAAATGCCGTCTTTTCCTCATCCTCTTTGGCCATGGGAATTTGATGGTATCTGGAATTGGCGTCCAGGGAACTCAAATACGCATACCCTGCCGCTTGATCGACCAACTGATCAATCCGAGGAAGCGGATAGCAGTCCTTAGGGCAGGCGTCGTTCAAGTTGGTGAAATCAATGCACATGCGCCAGTCTCCGTTGGGCTTGCGGACTAAGACGGGGTTGGCCAGCCAAGTGGGATATTGAACTTCTCAAATGAATCCCGCGTCTGACAACTTCGCTATCTCCTTATCAATCACCCCCGCCTTTTCCACGGAAAATACTCGCCGCTTCTGTTGAACTGGAGTGGCGTGTGGGTCGACATTGAGTCGATGCTCAGCCACTTCCCTGGACACGCCAAGCATGTCCGCTGGTTTCCACGCGAACTCTCTTTCGCACTTGTTCAACAGCCGAGCCAATTGTGCTCTCTCCTCAAGAGTCAGCTTGTCGCTAACCTGGAAGCTCGCCTTATCATTTCCCTGGACAGGGATGGATACCATCACGTCTACCGGCTGGGTTCGCCTTTCATCCCTTTGCTCGTAGGGGTCTGCTGCCACACACACATATTGATCGTAGCTCTTTTGAATCATGAGCGAGTAGCACTCAACGGCTAACTTTTGGTCGCCCTTGATCGACACTACCCCTTCCCACGAGGGGTATTTCATCCTGAGATGTTTCTGAGATATCGCCGCCCCAAAACGATTGAGGAATGGCCGCCCTAGAATGGCATTATACGGTAGGATGAGATCCACGACCAAGAACATCAATTCTTCGGATCGTTTCGATGCGTCTTCTCTAAAATACACAGGCAGCGCTGTGATTCCAATTACGGGTATGGGGATCCCGTCCACTCCTATAATTGGTTTCTTGCAGGGCGCCAGTTCGTTGGCAGGGCGTTTCATGAGGTTATATGCTTCCAGCGAGAATAGATTTACCGCACTGTCATTATCAATGAGGGTCCTCCGCACCCCATGGCTCCCAATAACCGGCGTGACCACTAACGCATCATTATGAGGGAAAATGACGCCCTTCTCATCCTCTTCTGAAAAAGAGATTACCATCCTATCCAGCGCATCAATCACTCCCTTTTTTGTCGGCTGGCCTTCCCGTTTTCGCTTCTCTCCTGTCAAGGGCGTTGTTGGGGTAATCTCGTCCAAGAACGATGTGCCCCCAGCGATAATGTTTATGATGGGGACGTCGTCATCGTGTGTCATTAGCAACTCTTTTCCCCTCGTGCCAGAAGTTCCGGCGCTCCCAGGGGGAGGAGGCAATTGATGATCGCCCAGTGCTCCGCGCGGGAGGTCACTCCTGGCTTCTTCTCTCATGCGAGTGGCAAACTCTCCAAGGTAGCCTTCTTCTAGCAATCTCTTTATTGCCAACTTTAAATCCCTGCATGCCTCTGTTGAATGCCCCTTAACCTTGTGGAATTTACAAAAAGCGTTTTCCCTCCCTCCCATGACCACCCCCGGCTTCACAGGAGCGGGATAGCGAATCGGCAGATTCCGCTGCTGAATGATGGCTAAGATTTCCGCTCGTGGGAGTGTAAGGGGAGGAAGGTCGGGATCGTATGTTCGACCCTTAGGAGGATCCGTCTGTCGCTGAATGTTCAGACCGCCGCCCCTTCCTCTAGAGAAGTTACCCTTCTGGCGGCTCGACGCCTTGGGAATCTAATCTTTCCTCTGAGTGTATTCATCACCCGGACAGGTATCGCGGTCCGCACTTGCTTGAGCCGCAGGAGCAGGAAGGACACTCTAGGGCGTGCCCCGCATTCTGATTCTATATTCCTCCTCTTCCATCCTCGCATAATTGTGGGCCTTCAACCTTAACGCATCTAAGGTCGTTGGGGGGTCTATCATCAACGTATCTCTCAACTTCCCATATCCACAATTCCGCTTCAAAGCTTCTATAGCAAAATCGATAGTGATACCGGGGGTCAACGGCATTTCCGTATCAAAGCAGCCCAGATAGCTATTCAAAGACTCCTCTGGTTTTCTACATATATCAAACAAGGCTGCCGCGGATTTCCGAATAGGGATAGCTGTGCTGAAGCGACTCTTAAACTTGGCCTCTAGTTGCTGGAAACTGTCAATTGATCGAGCGGGAAGCCCTTCGAACCAGAGGCGAGCCACTCCTGACAATGTCATGACGAATATCTGACACAACGCCGCATCGCTGTGCGTCTGAAACTGAACGAAGTCCTTCACCTTGTTGAGATGCGAAATGGGGTCTCCGGTGCCGTCGTACGACTCTAAGAGGAGCTTGACACGTCGGCCGACCCTGTGATGCCTTATACGGTGGGTGAAAGGATGACCAGCAGTGTCGTCTAAGATCTTACGATCATTTTGGGGAGGAGACGCGTCCATGCGTCGCCTGTACCTTCGAGGCTCTGGGGTACGATGCTGCCGGGGAGTCCGACTACGACTCCTTGGCGAGCGGGATCGACGCCTCCTACTGCCTGATCTCTCACTCCGCTCCCTGGATACCTCTCTATCGACTCCCTCCCTTCTGCCGTCCCAACGCTCTCCGTATTCCTCTTTCGGCCGCTCTACTTGTGAGATGGGGATCCGCGGTACCCGCGGTATATAGTGCTCCTCGTATCCGCCTGCCAGCTGCGCGAAACCGAATGGCATGCTTATCGCGGGTGAGGTCAGAGGGACGCTCATCTGGCGCCGAGGCGATACTGGTCGATCAGCGATGATAGATAGAGTAAAAATAACTCGAGGAGGCACACCTGATGTCGCGGCGCTAGAAGAGGGGCCTGCAGCCATCCCAATCAAATAATCTAAGTGGGCACGTAGAGCTAACATGGAGCTTACCGAGGGAGTAGCGAGGTTGTCCCTCCCAGAACTTACAAGCGGAGGGACAGAGCGACTGGGTCCACCCACGTAAGAAAATGGAGCGCCCGTTGAGGAAGTAAGGGAACCCATTTGCATAAAGGGAGTACTCGTTTGACAAAACGGGGTACCCGGTTGAGAAAATGAGGTGTCAGCTGTCAGTCCGAAAAGAAAGTCTGCCTGCGCAGAGGAGGTTTCAGGTGATGTGACATACGTACTAGACGAAGACGTGGCAAAAAGTGTCCTACGCGCGTGACCGCCACGAGTATGAGGGGGCGTGGATTCTGAATCCGAAGCCATGATCCTTCGACTCTCGAAAAGAAAAATAGAGCTTGGCTACTAAGGAAAATCACTTAATCAACCAAAGCTCTCAATGAAAGCACCATTTGATAAGAGTCTTCCGGATGCCAAGCGGGTTATGCTTGATCTGGGCAGTCGGGAACACTGTACTGGGAGCCTTCGTCACCTGCAATACGCCGGAGGGGGTCTCCGGCGTAAACACTCCTATGCCAAAGTCAGGATGAGTAGTAAAAGTGACAGGGGTTCAGTACGCTGTCTTAAGCTTACCCCCTTCTTTGAATGGGTGAGGGTATTTATAGACAAAGGGAAGAGTGTACCGACAGGGGTAGGAATAGTCCTCGGCAGATGTCGCTGGAGTGACATATGTCGCGGGAGCGCCATAGAGTGTCGTCATGGGGATGACGTTAGGAAGATGACGTCAGGCGACGTGACGTCATGGGTGACCTGGGATGGGATGTCGCCGTGCGGATGTCGCATGAGAACCCCCCCGCTGATGTCGACCATCCCAGGGTCAGTCTCCGGGCCAGTTGGCGGTACGGTCAGGGCTTCGTCTCTCGCGACAAGTACAGTATACTGTCCGGGTCATCCGGCGGGTTAATGGAGATGCCGCTTCTGTGGTATCAATAGTTATCAATTTCATTCACACAACTTTAACTCATTAGTTATTTTTTTGTCAACCAAAGGTGCTCCGTTTTCTCAATTTTACACTAGTGACCATATTTTGAGTAAACCTCTACGCATTCTTTTTGCACAACTTTAAGTCATGAGTTAGCGGACAAGTTCTTATTTTCCACGATTTGACACTAGTAAGTTTATTTTCAATGAACCTCTGCACATTCCATTTACACAAGTATAACTCATGAGTAAATCTTTTGTGTTAACATACAATTTCTTAGTTTTTTGCCATTTCACCCCATGAACCATTTTTTTATTGAACCTCAACACATTCCATTTACCAAACTTTAGCTCATAAGTTGTTGTTTTTTGTGTTAAACGACAAGTGATTAGTTTTCACGATTTTACACCAATGAACCTATTTTGAGTGAACCTATTTTGAGTGAACCTCTATACATTCTATTTACAAATCTTTAACTCATTAAGTGTTCTTTTGTATTAACGGACAAGTGTTCCGTTTTCACAATTTTACACTAGTAACTCTATTTTGAGTAAACCTCTATAAATTCCATTTGTACAACTTTAAGTCATGAGTTGTTGTTTTTTGTGTTAACAGAAAAAGCTTAGTTTTCACGATTTTACAGTAGTAACCCTTTTTTGAGTAAACCACTACATATTCAATTTGCACAACTTTAACTCATTATTTTTTCTTTTGTGTTAACAGACAAGTTCTTAGTTTTCACCATTTCACCCTAGGAACCATTTTTTGGGTGAACCTCTATGCATTCCTGGTGGGTGTCGAGTCCATCAAAAATAAATACAACTTATCAATACCTACAAAAGATTACAAATAATGATAAGAGGATCTCAATCCACAAAGAATAGGTAGACTTAAAATGAGATAAAAGACCCGTTGCTACCCGATTTTTGATTTTAATTTTTCGTCAAAACGTTTTTACATTTTTTATCATCAATTGTACTTCCATTTATTTTTCCTCCAACTGATGTTTATTTTTACACTTAATGTCATCTAAATTGTATTCCGTACTTTTTTCGCATTTTTATCACTTTTTCCGTTCGAACTTATATCGGTTCCGAGTAAAAATCTCGAAACCGATGGTCGAATAATTTTGCTCATTAGCCACTTATTTTTTATTATTTTTCTAACTCGCGCTATCTCATTGCGCTTCGTGCAATTTTAGCATTTTCTTTTCTGTTCGAACTTTTGCTGTTTTAGTGAAATTTTATTGAGCGATACGGCGAACTTTTAGTCGCTCACTGTATGCTTTTTATTTCAGCTTATTTTACTATACATTTTAACATTTTTGGTTCGAGTTTATATACATTTTCTTGCAAAATTGCTCGTACCATCGCCTTAAACTGAATAATTAAATAATAAATCAAGCTTTTCATCTTCACCATTGATATAGTTGACTTTTGAAAGTCAACCTGGATCAATGGTCCTCCTATTTTCCACGTAGGCATGTATCTTCTTTATTTGGTTCATGTAGGAACCCAGGAAAGCAAGCTCATCCTTATCCGTTCTAGCCTTGCCCCTCACGTTCAACCTCGATCATCACCCGGTGAGATCGATACCACGTCTCGTCGTTGCACTGCTCATCGTCCTTGTCACCATTTCTGACGTCATCAATGCCGACGTCATCCTCTCCTCCACCGCCTCAAGCATGCTATAAATAGCATGGCTCGCGTTTTTTCCCGGGGGGAGCACGAACGCACACGAGCACGCCCACACATAAGCATACACACATGAGCCCACAAATTTCACGAAGGAACAGAGAGGTGGCCACACAAATTCGCAAGCATTTCTTCTCTCAAATCTCTCGGCAACAAGCAAGGCAAGTAGTAGTTTATTTCCATTTAATTTTCGTAGCTTTATTTACTTGCTCTAACTCTCCGTTTTTCCATTTCTTGTTCCTTGTTTTCGTTTATTAGTCCCTTTGAATCGCCAGAGTCGCTGGGATTATCGTTTGAACGGCCGAAACTGACATACGGAAGTAGCTCGCCGCCGCCTCCTCGTCGCTGCTACTGTCTTGTCGCCGCCACTACCACTACTGCGTTTGACACACTGTTTCGCCGAGGGACCTGCCTCGCCGCCGCTCGCCGCTGCCTCGCCTTGCTGAATCGCTGTCGTGCTGCTCCTTGCTCCGCCACTCCATCGCTGCGTGTATGGTTCTTGGTTTCTAAAGGAAGAAGAAGAACAACGTGAGGGATGAGGAAGAAGATAGGCTAGCCATTCATTTTCTTATTGGTCATGGGCTTGGCACAAGCCTAAGCCCAAAGGAGGAAGGAAAGAAGAAAGGGTTGGGCTGCTAATGAGCCCAATTTCTGGGCCCAGTGGGCCTAGTCCAATTTTCCAGCCCATTTAGTTTTCGTACTGATTTTTCCTGTGCTTGTACTGTTTATTTATTTTCGCACTTGTACTGTTTATTTATTTTCGTATGCTTGCATGTTTAATTATTTTCGTACGCTTTGTATGTCTAGGTAACTATCCTACTCGTGTTTGTTCAAAATTAATTATTTTCATTCGCACACAATAATCATCAAATGATTATCGTTCATCAATCATCTCCATCAAACTCTATCAAAGGGTAAAATCAATCGATGCCCTTCGCAAGTACGCATTTCTTACCCTTTTATTTATTTCACACTCTTCGCATATATATTCGTGTGCATGATATTCAAAATTATTAAAATTTAATTTATCTATTGGGCATGATCACATAAATTAGGACTTTTTTATTTTTCAAGCATGATTAAACACCTCTTTCTCTGGTAACCTTTTTAGGATGTGACTCGGGTGCCTAACACTTTCCCGAGTCCATAATACGACCTCGAATTATTGTTCTCGGGTTCAGACCCATTTTGCCTTAGTTTATTTTTATTTTTATTCCATGACTTTAGAGTTCCCTAAACCTAGAAACAAAATAGGGTGGCGACTTCATTGCATTATGTGAGATGAGTCCAAGTTCGTCTCACATCTCGTCCCAAACTCGCGTCGCGCATTAGCAAAAATCCAAAAATGGGGTGCGACAAGACCAGATTTAAACACTTAGGTGAAAGTGGGGGTTTTATTTTAAAACTAAGAATTGAAAAGGCAAATAAAAAGAAACAGGCCAAGAATATTATTCATGACCAAGAAACAAGTCAACAACGAACAGTCAGAAAAAAGGGTTCCTAGTAAAGGCTAAAGCAAGTTATGATTCATAAGTATTCGATCATTGATGCATAAACATTCCTTTCTAATCTACAAAATTGCTATAGAATTAAGGTACGCTTATGACTCCTACTTCCCTTCTATTTCAAAACCATCTCAGGTACGCTTAGAGATGATTCCTAATTGATACGATCCTAGTTGCGTAGGATGCGTAATGAGTACTTTTTGATCTAGTTCGAAGGATTGGATTTTGAATGCGGAATAAAATAACTCAACTTGGAAGTTTAACCCTACTAATAACTTGTACTAGCCAACCTAAACGTAACATGTGAGGTTCTTGCTTCAAATCCCTAACCCTGTATTCAACCTGTGAATACCAACCTAGGTGAAACGACACAATGGAGTTCGAACTCTCGGTTTTTACTTGCTAATTATTCAAGTGTTCGGACTTGAATAGTAACAAGGTTCACACGTGAACAAAGAGTAAATACTCTGCAAGACAATGTTTTCACTTTGGGTAAAAATAGCTTGTTTTTACAATGAGCACAATCGACTCAATATATAGGCAAAACGCCTAGTACACTTAAACTATAACTCTAAGTTCTAATTCTACTAGGAATAGAAGTTCTAAATAAGAAATAACTCTAATAAGCTAAATAAATAATTAAATATCATTCCAGAAACTCCAAGAGGTTTCCCTATCATCGGGCCAAGGTTTGGGCCGGATCCTCAAGTTGCATGTTGTCTTGCGCACATACTGCGCACCATAATGTCGACTAGCATAACTTTCAATCCGCTCGTCCAAATGGGCTGAAACCTGTTCCAAACAAAAGCTAACATCCGAAATCTTTGGTAATAACCTCTTCCTTCTTGGTCTGGGTCTGACCGGGTGGAAATGGCTCAGTTGAAGTCGTCTGACGCGTCCTAGAGTCCTTGTCTGCGTAGGACTCCTATCAACAAAAATGTTAGCTTGAGCTTTTGGACGACCCACTTGTCCAAACGTCTTGAAATTTGGACACAATAAATATAACACATTAATGTATCTATCAAGCCTTTGTGATCTTTGATCGGACTCCATCTACTCCATCATGGTTCGACGCTTTTGTCCATCTAGCCCTTGCTGCTTGGTGTGTGTGTGTGGTGGGGCTAGGATCGTATCATCCCTTACCCTTTGAAAGGATTCACCCTCAAATCTGTTTCCTCAATGGAAAAAAAACTCTCTAAGTTAGAAACATCAAAAGAAACATAAGAAGAATAGGAAATACCCAAGGTATCCAACTCGGCGGTGGTGACTTTGTGTGCGGTGGTGGTTTGGATCAAACCAATGTCTCCAATGGTGACTGTCTTGTTGACTTGAGTAGGCAACCAAGGCTAGTGTAAGAACATCTTTCCTCTATCAATAATCCTAAAGAACCGCTTCAACCTCTCTAAGTATCCCTTAGTCGCATAAGGAACACTCCAACACCCCATGTGAGTTACGGCTTGCTCAGGTGGTGCTGGTGCTATCATGGGTGAGACTAGGCACACTTTGGACGCTATACAATGCCAATTGGCACGATAAGAGCAAGCCACCAAAGATATTTGGGTTGTCATAGCTGCATTGACACCGCGAGTTGCCACACTTCCACCCATCAGTGAGTTTAGGGTTTCCCATCCAATTCGCACTCTATTGATGATATTTTGGATCCATTTGAGGATGAGATGCTTGTTGTGCTGCCCCCTGGTAAGGGTGATGTCCCATGTGATGCGGAGATGGTTATTTTGGAGGTAACTTCGAGTGATGATGATCTTGTGGAGGATGACAGCATTGGAAATACAATAGGGATTTGCGGGTTGGCTACGGGCTTCCATAAGAGAGATCTCCTTTGTCTTGCCTTGCAGCGCCACTTTGAACATCTAGGCAGCGAGTTCTCCATCATTCCGACGGTCCCTTCCTTTACTTATTCGGACCCGTTCCTCCTTGGATCTGAGCATGTTGGCCACACCTCTTCCATCGCTCTTTTAGCTCCCCCTCTTGGTAGGGTCTTCTTCATCACTCCATTGGCTTCTCGTAGAGGTCGCGCCTCCTCTTTCACTACTATGTTCCCTCACCTAGGCCGAGTCACCTACATTCCTCATCTTACCCGAGTTTAGGATGTTTTTGGGTTGGATTCTCCATCATTTTTCCCCTATACACGATGTAGATTCGAGGACGAATCTCCTCAAAGAGGGATGGGATGATACGAGTATGGACCCACCGGTGCCCGCACACATTGTACGTGAAAGGCCTCCCTCATGGCCTATCTTTCTCGCACGGACCTCATGGGTTGGTCGGCCAAACCATGACTCGGTTCGCACCAAATCCCTAGCAAGCCATGATCGTATCTGCCTAGCCCATGTGCTTGCTTGCTTAGCCCTCACGACCCATCTCCAAGCCCGCCAAGACCAAGCTGCCCAAGGCTCATTGTTAAGGGTATTAAGGTATTATCTCATGTAATAATTGTAGGGTATAAATAGAAGGGCTTAGCCTCTTTTATACCTTGTATTTATTTTGTTGAGTTTTCTCCTCTACAAAGAACAAATACACCTTAAGTGCTCATCTAGGATCAATTCTGCAAATCCAAGTAAGTTTCATGATTAGAGAGTGAAAGGGTTGGGCTTGTATATTTGAGATCCTTTCAATCACTTGTGATTAAAAGTTCTTTATTTTCTTTCATCAATACATCTTCCTTTTCCTCTATTAAATCTGTTGCATCATATCCGCATCTTCTTCTTGCGACGTTATCCTCTCCATCAATCTACTCCAACCCCCAAAAGAGGGCTAGATCTGGTCTCCATCCTTCCATATGAACCAAGATCGTATCACAATCCCTTGAAACCTTCAGCTCCTTCTCTGGTGAAGTTTCAGAATGGTTTTGGAGTCGATCTGGCTAGTCTGGCTGGATAACAATTTCTTCTTCCAAGTTTGGACATTTATCTTGGCCAAGAGTCGTGTCAAGACTATCTGATAGATTTGTCTCTCTAGACAAGTTAACAACGTTATCATTGGACGTCATGTTTGGTTCAGTTGTATGAATAACTCCTTGCACTTCCTCAGTCACGGGAAGATCTTCAACCTCGTTCAATTCATATTCTCGAATTCTGCTCTCCAGTAGCAACATTCTTTGAATAATTACATCTGCATTGTCACTTATACTAAAATAATTTTTACCACTACGACAACATGCTCTCATGAACAAAGCAAAACGAGGTTCAAATCTTAAAATTTCAAGGTGAGATTCAATCATACGAAAAAGATCCAAAAGATACTCCCTTCCTCCCTTAGTATTTAGATAAGCTGCTAGAAAGGGTGGTACCATATGTTCTTCCCCATAACATGGTATGTTCTTTTCTTCTTAAGTGGTAGGATGATTTTCGGTTGGATTGGCCTGACTAGGTTGAATAACAACTTCTTAGCAAGGTGACATCATTAGCATCATACTTTGTGTTGAGTTCAGACTCCGAGGGTGTGCGTCTCTAATCCTCTACAAGGGATTTGAGTTGTTCTTGCATGATTGCTAATGTCGTCGCAAGTTCCTGCAAAGTTTTTGTGATATTTTTGGAAATAGGAGGATCTTGTTGATATTGTGGAGCTTGAAAATATTGATAATTAGGTTGAACTCCATAATTGAAATTTTGTTGGTTCCATACAGCGGGATATTGATTAGATGTGTATGGATTATAATACGAATCATATCCCCACTATGACGGACCATAGCATCCTTCATAGTCGGTCATATAACCTTAGCTAAAATTACATGCATTAAAACATTGAGGGGCAGAGTTTAATTGAGAGAGAATTAAAATTAGTCATTTAAAGAAAAGAAGAATAGAAAGAGAAAAAATAAAATGAATAGAAGAGAAAAATCTGGGCTTCTATTTTGGTCAAGACTTAACTACTCCCTGGCAACGACGCCAAAATTTGATGGGTGCTGGGTCCGTAAAAAATAAATACAACTTATCAATACCTACAAAAGATTACAAATAGTGGTAAGAGGTTCGATTCACAGAGAATGGGTAGACTTAAAACAAGATAAAATACCAGATTTAAACACTTAGGTGAAATGGGGGTTTTGTTTTAAAACTAAGAATTGAAAAAGAAAGTAAAAAGAAACAGGCCAAGAGTATTATTCATGGCTAAGAAACAAGTCAGAACGAATAGTCAAAAAAAAGGGTTCCTAGTAAAGGCTAAAGCAAGTTATGATTCATAAGTATTCGATCATTGATGCACAAATATTCCTTTCTAGTCTACAAAATTGCTATAGAATCAAGGTACGCTTATGACTCCTACTTCCCTCCTGTTTCAAAACCATCTCAGGTACGCTTAGAGATGATTCCTAATCAACTAACACCTTGTTGGTTAAAGAGTTTACTAAAATTGATTGATTGTTGAATAGGGGAAGACAATTCTAAACTTCGGCACCTCAGTTATCAATCGGGGCTTCAACCTAAATACTATTCTCTACTGGAGATACTCAGGGCTAGTTCACGGTAGATCCTTCAGCACTAGTTTTTCTACTTCGATCCTCTTGGTCTGTAAATGGACCAAAAAGGTTGCGAAAACCAAGAAGAATGACGATTTCACATTAAAATCTAGTTTGATCAAAAATAAACCTAATATGAAAAGTGTTCAAGTATTTTAGAGAATAAATATATGCAAACATAGAAATTAAGAAGAGCAATTTAGATCTCACAAATAACTTAGAATCATAACTTTAATTGCCTTTACCTAGAATAAGAAAAGTTAGTTAGAGAAAGACAAGGAAAAAAATTGTTTAAATATAAAACCCCTGCGTCTTCAAGGTTGAAGACGACATAAGAAACATGTTCAAAACCAGAGAAAAGAGAAGAAGAGAGGCTGCTGGACGTTCTGGTTATACTCCCTCTAAAACCCTAGAATAATATATATAGTTTAATTACTAATTGTATTTTAATCACTACTCTCTATCCGATTAGAAGTCTTACTGATGAAGTCGAAAGAAACTGGGACTCTAACTCTCCTGGAGACACTCCAGCTGGCCCAACCACACTTGTCTTCGAAATGTTATCTTTAAGTAGTGCATGAGAATTGGGACTCTCTTCCAACCAAGAATGATCGTTCTTGGCCAAGAGAGTGGTCAAGAAAAAGTGTTTGCTCAATTCTGCCTAGAAATGACTCTTTTCTGCCCCCTTTTTTCACTTTTTTCTGTTCTAGAGCTATTTTCTGCAAATGTAGAAAAATTCATCTCTAATCAATAGAATCGCCATCTAAATTATATGAAAATAGATGGTAAAAATAACTACAAATTAAGCTCAATCAATTTCATTTACACAACTTTAGTTCATTAGTTGTCCTTTTGTGTTAACGAACAAGTGCTTAGTTTTCAAGATTTAACACTAGCAATCCTATTTTGAGTGAACCTCTAAACATTCTATTTACACAACTTTAACTTATTAGATGTTCTTTTATGTTAACGGACAAGTTCTTAGATTAGTAGTATAATGTTTGGTGATTGAATCTAATAATTAAACTATACATCATTTTTAAAGATTAATTCTTATATTAATAGTCCAATAGTAATATGACGTTGGTTATAAATATGGATTGTATTGGTAAAATATTTTGGAATTTGAGGTGTATTAAAAAAACGGTGAATAAAAGGATCTTAATACTAAATACTATAAAATTTCCTCATACGTCTTCTCTATTAAATAATTACGTTGTATTGATAAATTTTATAATTTGAGGTATGTAGAACATATGGTGGATAAAGGACTCTTAATTTACTTTTTATTGATTTAAAAGTATAAAGTTTCTTATTTTTTTTGCTTGTGAATTGTATTATGAAATCTTTTTCTATACATTTTTAATTAATTAATTAATAGAATATTAGTAGATTGATACATGTTGAAAGTAATTATAATAGAATAGAAAAAAGTTAAAGGTATTTCACACCTCACGAGCTATAAATAAAACTAGTCTCGTGCCCGCGTGATATGCGGATATATTATTATTTATTAATAAAAAAATAAAAATGTATAACTTCATGTAATTAAAATACACTATTAGCATAAAAATTAAAGTGAAAATTTTATTATCTTAATATATATGCAATATAATCAAAAGCTGAAAAAATAATAATTAAAAGATCAAAGTATAATAGAAGGTCTTGATTTTTTTATAGATTGTTTTAATATGTTAAACTTTTTAGTGTGTTGTTAATTTTTTTTAGTATATGTATGTAATATAATCTCAATTAAAAAATAATAAATTACGATAATAGTAAAATTAGATGACATAAGATCGTCTAAGTGCAAGATGAATAAATTTATCGTATCAATACACATTGATTTATAATTATTTTAAGATTATAGATGTGAAAAATAAATAGCATAAGTATATTTTTTAGGAATAAATAAAATAAATATTGAACAATGATAAAATAACATTTAATTATTATATGGTATTAATTAATCAGTGGATTAATTTAACTAATTAATACTCTTTTTAATTTTAATTATTAATTTTAAATGATATGTATCAAAATATCATCTGCTACATTTAATTTTATATCAACTTTACATATATAATAGATAGTGTTACATCATTGACCACGTTTACTGTGACTTATCAAAATTTTCACTGCCGCGTAGATGAAGGATATATAGCACCGCTAGTCATTATTGCTCCATCGTTGTTGTTTTTGACCCACCTACTTGTTTCATTTGGTTACCATCTATTAATGAAAGCATGAAAAACCCAACTTGAATAAATGGAACAAGATAACATGGATTGGGAAAAAACAAAAATGGTGCTCATCAATTAAAAATTGGTAGGCACACCTTCATGAGTCTTAGTAACATGATATTTAGATAACCTAGAGATTTTAAATGGGATATGTCCATGCATCAAAAAAATATTACGAAAGGATTTTACGAGTCTTTGTCATAGATGAAGCTGGTTAGTCATGAGAATAATAAAAATAACAAGTTGTTATACAAAAAAATTATATTGTATAAAAAAAAATGAATTTGTATATTTTTAAATCAATAAAATAGAAATCAGTGTTTAATAAGACTAATTTTTTTTAAAAAAAAGATGAAATACAAAATTTCATAAACATGGGAATTTAATTGAAAAATTAGTATATATGCAGGGACTAGACAATCATCAAGACATAATTAGCTCAGAGGCAAAATGGCCAATTTATCTAATTTTTGGCAACTGTAGATGCTAGTGGTCCCAAAAAAAAATTTGTTTAATTTTGTAGTCAGGAATTTATGATAGTCATGCGACTAATATGTTTTTTTCCATCATTTTAGAAACTACTTCCTCCTCCGTCTATAATTAATGGACGTTTGGACCTTAAACTCATGTCCACGAATAACTAATATTTTCTCTCTTTTTTTCCAAAATTGCTCTTTCAAACAATATGTCATTCAGCAATTTAGACTACGCATGTCATGCAAATAATTAGACAAAAATGAGTGGGAAAGCTTAAGGCTGAAAATTTGAAGGGAATGAAATTTTTTGATTTGCCGCGAAATAAGGACTTTGTCCTCTATTTTCATTGACAGCAAAACTTGAGAAGAAAAACACACATCATCCTCTATCATAACTCAAAACAAAACTTGAGAAGAATAATTAAAATTATTTCAATGATGGATGAGAATGTTGTGGGTGTTTATTTCGACGACTCACATTTTGACAACGCTTATCAATTTGATGATTCGGCCAATATGTTCGTTAAGAATTCCATTAATTTTGTGAAAAAACAACGGGCTTATGTGACTGATGTTTCTGCTACAGTCGTAGAATGTGAGAAGGATGAAATTGTGGAGGACACATATAAGAAAGAAGATTGTATGGAAGGGGTAGGAGCAGAAGAAGAGGTTTCCCCATTGAAAGTTGTGGATGATGAAGTGGAATGTGGGCTTGTATCTGACGGAGGCATACATTGATTGTGTGGAGAAAGTGTCAATGGATCCTCATGAAAAGCCCTATCTTCATATTGATTTAAATGAGGAAGTATCTATTGATGATTCTGCCTCTGTTTCTAGGATTGTTCATAGGGTGCGGTCTTTCGATTTGAATGAACTGCCTCCACAGATAAGTGAAGCCAAGGACTTTAATTTGAACAAGTTGCCAACTGAAGGAAGGTGGAAGTTTGATGATCCAACCAGAGAGAGTTTATTGTGATGTTGCGATTGCTTCTTCCTGATTTTTATTAGTTGTGTTCTCTGCCTCTTGAACATGATTAACATTTTGTGTAATTTTTATGAGTCTTTAACTCAACATTTAAGGGTTATTTAGTGTATGTACTGGCTAATTGTAGGTAGATTTCTTTGTTTTACCATGTCCTCCAACCTAGAATTGGGTAATTTTTTATGTTTGTGTAATGCAATTGTAGTAGTGTAAACGACTGTGTTGATGTTGCACAAGTATTTTAATTTTCTGTGTTGATGTTCGTTAACACCGTTTAATTATCAGTATCCATCACAACAAAGTACTCAACCATTTCCCATGTAATAAAAGTAAATTAAGTTAAACAATCAAAATAGAGAAACTATTTTTATTAAAAAAAGAAAGCAAAAAGATAAAACGGGGGAAGGGATTGACATGAAGACGGAGGGAGAACTTAAAGACAAGAACATGCCCAAATGAAGTTAGGCCTTTGGGATTCCAGCCACCTTGTTGCCAAACTTGTCAAGCTATCTGGCAGCCTCAGTGAGATCGTTGGTGGCCAGCTCAACAAAGCGCCTCTGCGACTTCAGATGAGTAATGACCTTCTTCAACGGGATGAGGGTGTTCCCTATTATAAGGAGCAGATCCCCCTCTTGTGGATCCTCCTCTATGACATCATCCCTCATGTCCTTCAGTTTGGAAGCCAACTCCTTCAGGGTGCTAATGGCTTCCTATGATTTATTGAGTTGCCCCTGCAACTCAACCCCTGGCATGCTGAACCCTCCACCAATCTCCCCAGCCTCTTAGAGAATATGCCTGCCCTCCCTTGGATCCATGATGCAGCCTGCAAAAAATAAAGAAGAAGAAGGAGAAACTAAGAAGATAAAAATAAAGGAAAGTTAGCTTTGGTGTGTTCTCCAAAGAGTGTGCTACCTCTTTCTTATAGGACTCTGATGTTGAGTCCTGCAACCAATTGAAGTCTAACTCTTCACTTTGATTGGTTGATAATTGGCAAGATTCTCTGCATTTGCAAGGGAAATAAAGTTAATGAGATGGATGTTGTATCAGATATGGTAACTTTTCAGAAAAGAGATTTATTTCAGAAATAGAATCCCACCTTTTTCTCCTCACACGCCAGGAAAGTTAGGTGAATTAGACTTTGACTTTGAATAGAATCATTGCCTCATATCAATTCAGATTACTATTCATTAATTACGTCATAAATTCAATTGATCATGGACAACAAAGGCATAAATCACAAACGTAAAAATTAAACCAGTAAAATTAGCCAGTAGTTCAGAAATTAAAGCTGCTAAATAATTACTTAAATGACAGAGGAGAAGGAGAGACAAATTATCAATAAAAGACAGAGGAGGCACACAATATTTCTAACACATCAATGTCCAATTACTAAAACACACATCTATTAATTACATCAGTTTACACCATTGTTAGCCTAACTATGTGAGGGAAAATGGTGAATAGAGGGTGATGAGAATTAGAGGATGATATAAATAGAAAACAAAGAAAATGACAACCAATATATTAACAAATCTTAACTGAGAAATCACACAAGAGAATTAAATAATTTCATACTCCTAATATACTCAATTACAGGTAGATAAAATTCTCAATACTCCATTGTTTTTTCTATACCAATATTATTACATATATGTGATGTGCTATGTTTACCCTATAACCCGACAAAAAATTCAAACTATGCAAACTATGTTGCACCAAAATGTACAATGATTTTCTATACAAAAGTAGGTCCTACTAATATGCACCATATGTGCATATTTCTACTGAAATATTTGGTTAGCAATTGACATTGTGGACATGTAATTCTCATACCAAAAAAGTGGTTATGGATACCTCCAACTGTAACAATTTAAGTACAACAAATGAAGCTTACTGTCCATATTGCCAATTGATATTTCCCTACAAAGTCAGTGTACAAAAAAGACTAACATTGCTGACAAGAAACCCCCTCAATGATTCCCCTCCTCTGCCCAGAATCAACTTAACACTTCAAACATGCACAGATTACAGTGAAATTGATACTTTCATTCTAAGTAATAGAAGTAACAAAAAGAGGTAGGAAATTACAAATTTCATTGATGAGAGACTTCATGTAATGCATGAACATAAATCTCTATCCTGTACTTCAAAGTTAGTGGAATAGTTCTCATCCTCTCCAACTGATTTTTCTTCAAGTGAGAAATTTTGTAGGTGTTGTTGCCTCCATATTTCAGTACTTCAATCATGCATGATTGTAAACTAATGAAGACATGATTTTCTTTCCTATCATAAAAAATATAGAATGGATGTTGAACAGCAGCAACCAGTCAGATAGTTTTAGAGCAATCCTTACTCTGCAATGACTGGATTGCTCTAAAAAAACCAAGGTCTAACACATTTAAATAAGGGAAGTTAGGAGGCTGACATGTGAGAGTCACATTCATTCCACTTTGCTCAACTGCATTAAAAAAATCAATATCATCAGTGGCTATATGGGTTGGGGCATTGTCTTGTTGAATAAAAATGTGTTTTGTAATATTATCCATAGGCCACTTGCTTGCAATGGCAGGTAACACCTTCTTAATCATAAACTCCCTGATTATTGTTGATAACAATTAAGGCAACCCCAAGGATATTATCGTCCTTGTACCAGTGTTAAGGCCGGAACACTACCGCGCCTGCCAGGGGTCAGCCGCGGAAGGTTGACGCCCCTTAGCCAGCAAGGAACCCTGGGATGGTCGACATCAGCGGGGGGGAGGGGGGGAGTCTCACGCGTCATCTATCCGTACGTACGACGTCATCCCATCCTAGGACAACCATGACGTCACTTGAAGCTGCCGCCTATGACGTCACCTAAGGCGTTATCACCCCCGATAACGCCTCCCCCTAGAGGTAACACCCTCGCGTGGCCTATAAATACTCCACCATTTGAAACGCAAGGTAAGCCTAAGATCGCTACTGGAACCCTTGCTATTTTGAACAGCCATACTAACTTAAGCATCAGAGTGTTTACGCCGGAACCCCCCTCCGGCGCTTTGCAGGTACATTTGACAGCAACTATAGTGACTCTGAACGACCATACCCCCACCCCCGATCCTCCAGAACTCCGAATCTTAT
This sequence comes from Viola odorata, assembly GCA_963691705.1. Lineage (NCBI taxonomy): Eukaryota > Viridiplantae > Streptophyta > Magnoliopsida > Malpighiales > Violaceae > Viola > Viola odorata. The sequence continues at coordinate 287,515 of OY829540.1, read as the reverse complement.
CAAAGTGGTGCTTTCATTGAGAGCTTTGGTTGGTTAAGTTAGCATCCTTGACAGCCAAGCTCTATTTTTTTCTTGGAAGATCGGACCAACCATGGCTTCTGACTCGGAGTCCACTCAACCTCCATCTTCTAGCATTTCCTTTACGATCCGTAGGCGACTCTTTCCTTTCGCCACAGCTGATGATTCTACTATAATGCAGGAAATCACTCGGGAGCCTTCAGATCTCTCCTTTAGGTCAGTAGGAGGAACGCCTTCCTCCTAGATAAACATCCCCCTGTCTCAGATGGGGGATCCAGTTCTTATACTCCTCCTTCTAGGGGACTCACGCTTGACGGTGTAAGCAACCCCCTCGCAAGCGAAATATCCGCCCTTCGTGCTCGGCTGGATTACTTGACTGAGCTAGTTGCGAGGATCACGCCAGATGCTTCTGGGTTGAGTATTCCTCCCCAGGCTATTTTTACACCATCTATTGTCGTCGAGCGACCCTTATCGCCCTTACAACATAGAAGTATTTCATTGACTATGCCCATGACGGATACCCCAATCAGCCTTGTGCGACTTGATCAGGGACAAATAGAGTCTTACGTGCCGCAAGTGCCACAATTCCCCATTCCTTAAGGAGAAAGGCGGCTCGACGAGTACAGAGATCGTTAGGACGGTCGACGAGAAGAAGCGAATAGGAATGTATCCCTTGAACGTAGTGAGAGATCCAGCAGTAGAAGACATCGAACCCACTTACCTAGGAGTCGCAGCCAGTCCCCATGGAGACATCACACTCCAATGCCCTGGAACACCAATGCCCCTAAGAAAAGCAGAAGATTGATCCCCGGGAGGCATCGTGGAATCAAAGGCGACATTGTGTTCCCCCCCGGTATCAGCGCGACCGGTCAACGAACTCGCGCCCCCCACGTCAGGTCGCGCCCTTTTCGCAGGACGATCCAGTATGTGGCCCAAGTTCATACTGTTTGTTGGGGATGCGAGAGTGGAAGTAGTAGTGGTGTCCTGCAAAGGAAAATAAAGCGAGGGATAAGAAAGTAAAATAAAAACGCAAAAATAACACTAAAAGGCAATGGGTGAGATAACGCATTTATGAAAGAAACACTTACAGCAACGATAACGTTAACAGGCGCTTCTGAGGAAGCCGCCGCGTCTGAAGACGGAGTGAGAGCGGCAACGCTTCTTGTCCTTTTCTTTCTCTTTCCTTTCGTTGGAGCCCTGGAGGAGGATGCCTGAACAGGGTAGGCGGCAACAGACACGACAGGAACACCAAGAGGAATAGTGGTGGACTCCTCACCAACTGGGGAAGAAGACGCCTGGACGGGACTCACGGTAACGACAGGCGGTACAGTCGGATTAACCGCGGCTGCAGCAGCGGCAGTAGCTTCTTCTTTTTCCCTCATTTGTTGAGCCCTTCTCAGCCGTTTCCTGACGCTCTCGGGCTTCCGGTTGGGATCAGTTGCTGCATAATCATGAGATAATATTAGCGTTAGTACCGACTACGACGATGAAGAAAACAACACAACACTCACGTCTGATGCAGGTTTGGATGTCCATCCCGCATGCCAAATCGCGAGTATGAACGCTGATTTCCAGCTGGAGTAGTTTGTCCAGCCAGCCTCGCTCAGGCTGGCGAAGTGTCCCCTGCCGACCCCAGGCACTATCCTTGACGCCTTGATTAAAACCAGATCACCACCAGGGGCCAGGAAGGTCAGGAAGGTCAATAACAAAAAAATTCTTTTTCCAATCTTCAATGGAAGACTCAAGGTGAAGGAGTTTCCAAGTGAAGTTTTTAAGCGAGTCATCGTTATAACGGGGGGATATCGCTATCACACCCCGACGACTGTACAGTTTGAAAAGGGACTTAAGCAACAAAAGGGAAGGAGAGTTAATCCCTTTGTACTTGCAAAGTTCTAGAAAGGCATAAATACAACAATATGCATTTAGGGTTAACTGAACAGGATTCAAATCAAGAGCAGTAAGCAACTGTTTTACAAAGGGATCAACAGGAAATCGGAAACCATAATGAAACATCTGGGCATATAGAACCCTACGTTTCCTGGTTAAAATGCTATTCAGGCGTAATGATTCAGGGGCGACGGAGACCGTATAACCCTCAGGAATATTAGCATGATGATCGGCTAGATGCCCATTGAGAGCGGTTAAAGAAGTAATGCTACTAACGGTATTCTCAATCTTTTCCTCGTCAACGGATTTAGACTCAGAACGACGAGTTCTAGCCATGGCAGAAATAAAGGGTAAAAAGATGAAGAAGATGACAGAAACAAATGAGAAATACATTTCTAAGAAGACGAGCTTTGAACACCCAGACGATGAAATGGAGAAATAGAAGCCGACTCAGAAGGATATGGAGAGGGTAAAATGACAAAAGTGGAAAAAAGAAACAAGTGTTAGGTTTTATAGCCTTAGAAGCTAAGTAAAATGACCGTTGTAACAGTCATTGCGGCGTCTCAAGGAACAGGCGTCGGTAATGAGTACGATTCTTAAGAAGCGAGAAGACACTTTGATCTCACCAATTCCTAGGGCACGCTAACTCTTGGCGCCCTTACGAGTTGACACGTGTCTTTTGGATCATCATGACTCCTCTTTTGCATTAATGAGAAAATCCTGAGCATTAAATGCTCTTAAAAGTAGAATCAATTTTTCAAAACAAGACAGACACGATGACGCGATGACGCAATGATTGAGATAACGCGACTGGGCGATAATCGAACTAGTAGCTGACAAGATGACGAAAAAAAATTAGAATAAAGATTACTTGTTGTTCAAGAAAGAATTACAGACAATAATACATGATAAGCGTCATCGATTATTACAAACTGAATCGAGCCAATGATCGATGGGCGAAATACAAGAAGTAAAGTCCTCTCTGGCGTCAACCTTATCTGATCATGGGAGCGCCTCGGTTATCTTTGAAGGAACCTTCGCCAGATCCGCATCGCGAGCCGATATCTCTTCACGAAGGAAAGAGTTTCTTTTGTCAGCCGCTACCAACTCAGCCTTAGCCACCGCCAATTCTGCTTCCAAAAGTTCTACTTTGGCCTTCCCCTTTGATTTTTCTCTTGCAAGCTTGGCGCGACAATTGTTCAGCTCTGCCTGGGTACGACTTTGAAGCCGAGTCAACTCCGTCACCTTGGTCAGGGCGGCATCTAACTGCTCCTTTGAGCCGGGGGAACCCCGAAGTTTGTCACCATGAGCCCCGAGAAAATAATACATTTCGCGGAAGCTAGCAAGAGCATTATTCAGAACCCGCGCACGTTGGATATCGAGGGGAAGCCGCAATAACTCCTCCTTATCCTTTGGAGAGCCAAATATCTCACCCACCAGGGAGCCTACCGGCTGGTCTCGCGATAACGGATCCGATATCCCTAGAGCACGAAGTCCGCTAGTACCAAAGGTGGACAGATCTAGTCGGTAAGAAGAAACTACCCCTTGGGAGCCTTGAGGAGAAAGGTTGGCGACAAAAGGAGGAGAGCAACTTTCGACGGAATCACCGATGCCAGAAATAGATGTAAAGAGTAATGGTTGGGGACTCCTTGTAGGAGGGTCGGAAGGAATGCTCGTGTCGGGAATCGGCACGACCACGTCAGGAATATAAGAGGAAATGGGAGAGTCAAGGATGCCAGTCGGCAGAGGCGAGTCTGACACCGACGAGGTTCCAGCGACCTCGGGGGGAATGACAGTTGACGCCTCAGTGACCTTTGTCGCTTGAGAAGTACTCTTGGATAAGTCGTGAGTCATATGGAACGCTTGGGTGTCTCGCGAGAGGATGAGAGTTATCGAAGGAACTTGAGGTTGTTCTTCAAGGTCGTTGATTGGGATAGGATGTTCTTACACCTTCCAAGGTTGCCTACCCAACGCAACAAGACAATCACTATGAGAGATGATGGTTCTCCCCAAACCATCGTCAAGAGCATTGACATCATCGTCGGAGTGGATGTCTAGGATTTCAATCCGGATTCGAGAGCGAATCCTCTCGAAGGGGGAAGAGATGATACAAATCCTACCACACCGCATGTGCAAGGTGTACGACGACCACCTATCGAACCGAGGATGCAAGCGTGAGGTGAGGATGAGTATGCAGGCGATGATCAGAGTATGGATTTGTGGAGCTTTCTTGGGCAGATGACGTTGAACAAGATTCGAGGATGAATTTTTTTGAAGAAGAAGGGAATGATACGATCCAAGGCTGACGATGACGTGATCACGTCATCCCATGACGTGATCACGCCCAAAACAGAAGCATGCACAAGAGTGGAGCTTGGAGATGGCGTGATCACGCCATCCTTAAGCGTGATCATGCCCAAGATAGGAACTTGGGCTCGAAGATGGCGTGATCACGCCCAAAATAGTGGCGAGAACGCGTTGAGGCAAAGCGATGACGTGATCACGTCAACATGAGGCAGTTTGCGCCGAGAAGGAAATTGCAAGTTTCCAATCCAAGTTTCCCTTTTCTTTATTAGCTATTTTATTGATTAATTAATTTAGTTTGGATTTATTTTAATTAATTAATTAGGAGTTCAATTAGAAGCAGAACTTCTATTGTAAGGATTTAGGGTTTCTCCTATTTAAAACTCAGTTAAGGAGAACCTTTTCATTATCAGTTAAGTTATTTTTCAATCAATTAAAAACAGAGAGGATTTTCTCAATTATTCACGTGTGAACCTTGTTGCTTCTTAACTCCGAACTCTTAAGTCGATTTGCAAGTAAAAGACCGAGAGTTCAAACCCCATTGTTTCATTTCACCTAGGTTGGTATTCACAAGTTGAATACATGGTTAGGGATCCGAGTCAAGAACCTTAATTGTTTAGCTTAGGTTGCTTAGCACAGGTTGCTAGGAGGGTTAAGCACTCAAGAGAGTTAATTATTCCGCATTCCAAAAATCCAATCATTCGAACTAGATCAGAAAGTACTCGTTACGCATCCTACACAACTAGTGATAACCATTAAAGCAGTCCTAAGGATATTTCTGTAATTATGACCCCTGTCGAAGACAGAGTCCTACAAGCCTTATCGGACATCTAAGCTATCGCTACCAGACCTTGAGGTGTTTTTTGGGATGGTCGACATCAGCGGAGGGGGAGGTCAACATCAGCGGAGGGGGAGGTCTCACGCGTCTCTGGACGCACGACATCATACCATCCCAGGGTCCTATAGAGTTATCGCCCCGACATCATCATGGGTATCGCCCCCGGCACCCACCTCAGAGGCATCGCCCATGACGTTCCCTCAGGTATCACCGATGACGTCATCCCCAGGTATCGTTCGTGACGTCATCAAGAGCGATGTCTCACCTGGATATCGCTATTTCGACTAGATATCGCCTCCAGCGGCCTACAAATACCCCTTAATGTGAAACATCAAGTAAGCCAGAATTTACTTACTAGAACCTCTGCCATTTTTGAACCGCTTACTGACTTAAGCATCGGAGTGTCTACGCCAGAGCCCCCCCTCCGGCGCCTTGCAGGTGAGTTCGACGACAACTACAACAACTCTGACCAGCAGTAGTCATCATCCCGATCGTCTAAGAAATTAAATCTTATCAAATTGGTGCTTTCATTGAGAGCCTTGGTGCATTAAGTGAGCATCCTTAATAGCCAAGCTATGTTCTACCCAGAGATCGGAACAATCATGACTTCTGAGTCGGAGCGGACGTGACCCCCATCTTCTAATGTTCCTTTTTCGATTCGTTGACAGTTATTCCCTTTTGCTACTGCTGATATTTCTGTGACAGCATAATAAATCAGTTTAGAATCTCTAAATCCTTTTACCAGGTCCGCAGAGGAAGCCCTTTCCTCGCAGGCGACCATTTCATTGTCCCAAATGACGGGATCCAGCTTCTCTACTCCTACTCCGAGGGGATTTGTGTTAAATAGTACAGAACACCCTTTTGCAAGTGAAATAGCGGCCCTTCGTGCTTGGTTGGACTATTTGACGAAAATGGTTGTCAGAATGACACCTGAAATCTCCGGGTCGAGTGTCCCTCCCCGTGTCATGTTCACGCCATCTATTGTCACCGAACGGCCCTTGTCACCGTCGTTACAGGAAAACCTCTGGTCAACTGTACCTATAGCTGATCCCCCGATCAATTTTGTGCAGCTCACTCAAGGACGAGTGGAGCCTTATGTACCGCAAGTGCCCCAAGGTCCCATCCCTTTGGAGGATCGGCACCTCGAGGAGGCCAGAAACTGTTGGGACTGTCGAAGAGAAGGAATGAATAGAGATTTGTCCCTTGAGCGCAGTGAAAGATCCAGCAGTAGGAGATATCGAACTCGCTCGCCCAGGAGCCACAGTCGGTCTCCTAGGCGACATCCCACGCCAAATCCGCGAAATCGGAGGCGTCTTGCGGAAATATCTCCCCCACACCATGAGCGTGAAATCCTTGATGACACATCAGGTCATCCATTTAGTTGTCGTATAAGACGCCATAAGGTCAGTCGGCATGTGAAGATTCCCACTGAGACTTATGACGGCACCAGAGATCCCATTTCCCACATCAATAAAGTGAAGGATTTCGTGCAATTTCAGACGCACAGTGATGTGGCGTTATGCCAAATATTTGTTATGACATTATCAGGAGTCGCACGCCTCTGGTTCGAGGGCCTTCCGGGCGGATCTATCAGCAATTTCGCACAGTTGGAATCCAAGTTCCGGAGCAGATTCAGTACAGCGATTCCAATCAGGAAATCTGCCGCCGCGTTATTTGACCTACGTCGAAGGCCTCAGGAAACTCTGAAGGAATTTCTTAGTCGATTTGATCTGGAAATGTCACTAACGCCGGGCGTTACCATTGATTTTGCTGTAGAAGCCTTGAAGAGGAACTGCCGTTATAGTAAATTAAGAGATGCACTAATGGTGGACCTTCCAGCGACTCTAGATGCATTAAGACTTAAAGCCCATAATTACGCGAAAATGGAAGAAGAGGAAAACAGAGATAGAACCTATGGCATGCCGCCTGAGGCACCTCTGATTCCAAACGCTCCTGCAAATACCATTCCTGATGACCGCCTAACCGACGAGTATGCTCGGCGGAAAGATCATATTCCCAAAACCTCCAGTGGGCGGAAAGGTACACTTCAAAGGGAAAGCCTGGCAGTTCCCCATCTCAGCGCCAAGGAGATTCTTCTAAAGGTCGGGCATACAACCCTAATTTCCCTTCCCTTAATCTACCAAGGGCAGAGATTTTAGCGATAGTGGAGCAGCGAAACCTTCCCATCCGTTACCCTGCGCCTGTAAAGCCTAGAGTGCTTCTAGGGAGAAGAGAAAATGCTTATTGTAAGTTCCACAAAGCCAGGGGGTATTCTACAGAAGTATGCAGGGACTTAAAATCAGCAATAGAACGTTTGGTGGAAGAGGGTTACTTGGGAGAATTCGCAACCAAAGTAAGAGAAGACGCCAGAAATAATCCCACGAAAAGGGTCGCAGATGACCGACAAGTACCCCCTCGCGTCCCACAAAAGGATAATGCTCCCGGAGGAAGAGGTGAGGAAACTTTCGCGGTAGATGACGAGGGCTTCTCTATGATTAACATCATAGCGGGAGGGACTCCTTACATGGATGAACCAGAACCACCGACGACGGCGTTATGAGAAAAACGCAAGCGAGATGGCGCGACAAAGAAAGGTGAAACAATAAGCGTCCTAGATCGCATGGTGTTAGCCTTCTCCGAAGAGGACGAGAAAGGCGTTATCTATCCGCATAATGATGCATTGGTGGTTACGTCCATCATTGCCAGTCACGGAGTCAGAAGAAATCTCATAGATAACGGAAGTGCAGTGAACCTCTTCTCGTTAGAGGCCTACAATCTCATGAAATGGCCCGACAACGAATTAATACCTTGTAAGAAACCCATAATTGGGGTGGACGGGGTCCCAATCCCAGTCACAGGGATAACTACTCTGCCCGTATACTTCAGAGAAGACACCTCCAAGCGGTCAGAGGATCTGTTATTCCTTGTTATGGACTTAAATTTGCCCTACAATGTCATACTCGGATGACCTTTTCTCAACCACTTTGGAGCGGTAATATCTCAGAAGCATTTGAAGATGAAATACCCCTCCTGGGACGGAGTGGTAGCGATAAAGGGCAATCAAAAATTGGCAGCCGAATGTTACCTGCTCATGACTCAAAAGAGTTGCGATAGATATGTATGTATAACGGCGGACCCATACGAACAAGGTGATGAGAAGCGCGCTCAACCTCTTGACAAAATGGTGCCCGTACCAATAATCGGCATAGAAGAAGCAGACTTCCTAGTCAGCGAAAGGCTCAATTCAGAGGAAAACCTTCAATTAGCCCGGTTATTAAACAAGTGTCGAGGAGAATTTGCATGGAAACCCGCGGACATGCCAGGTATATTGCGCAAAATAGCAGAACACCGGCTCAATGTTGACCCTAGCGTCAAACCGGTCCAGCAAAAGCGACGCGCGTTTTCTACGGAAAAAATTTTAGCCGTCGATAAAGAAATCACGAAGCTCCTTGAGGCGGGGTTCATCCGCGAAGTTCAATATCCTACCTGGTTAGCCAACCCAGTTCTCGTTCCTAAGCCCAACGGAGATTGGCGCATGTGTATTGACTTTACTGATCTGAACGATACTTGCCCTAAGGATTGCTACCCGCTTCCTCGAATTGACCAATTAGTCGATTAGACTGCCGGGTACGCATATTTGAGTTCACTTGACGCCAACTCCGGATATCACCAAATTCCCATGGCTGTGGAAGATAAAGAAAAGACCGCCTTCATCACTCCTAAAGCCACCTACTGTTATACGACAATGCCATTTGGGCTGAAGAACGCAGGGGCGACATTCCAGCGTATGGCAAACAGAATATTCAAAGAACAGATAGGAAGGAATGTGGAAGCATACGTTGACGATATATTGGTAAAAAGCACGAACTTTCAAAATCACCTGCGGGATCTAAAGGAAGTTTTTGATGTAATGAAAAGGCATCGCATGAAACTGAACCCCCGAAAATGCATGTTCGCGTTTCAGACAGGAAAGTTCCTGGGCTACATAGTCAGTCGAAAAGGAATCCAGCCTAATCCCTCAAAGATTAAAACCATACAAGACATGATATCTCCGAAAACCGTTAAGGAGGTACAAAGGCTGACGGGGTGCGTTATCGCCTTAGGGCGATTTATTTCCAAACAGGGCGAAAAATGCCTCCCTTTCTTCAAAGTCATACGCAAGAAAGCACCGTTCGGTTGGACCCCAGAATGTGAGGAGGCATTCGTCAGCCTAAAAGACTACCTATCGTCCGACCTACTGCTGACAAGGCCGGAGCTGGGTGACACTTTATATTTATACCTCGGCGCTGCCGACGAAGTGGTTAGTGTCGTCCTTGTTCGCGACGATAGCCACGCGCACCGCCCCGTATATTTTGTAAGTCACGTTCTGAAAGATGCGGAGTTGCGATACTCCCGAATTGAGAAAATAGTGTTCGCACTGATACAAGCCACTCGAAAAATGGGCCGATACTTCTAGTCCTACCCCGTTATCGTGCTTACAGACCAACCTCTAAAGAGGATATTTCGAAAGCCTGAATCCTCGATAAGAATGCTAATCTGGGCTCTCGAACTCGAGCAATACGGGCTGAGGTATCAGTCTCGACCATCTGTGAAGGCTCAAATCTTGGCAGATTTTATAGCGGAATGCACCTTTACAGAAGATCCGTTAATAGATGTACCCGAAGAGGAATGGAGTGATTTGGATCTCCCGTTTCTGGAAACTTATACGGACCTCTGGATCATTCATGTAGATGGGGCTAAAAATCAAGAATTGGCTGGAGCAGGAATCTTTATAAATGGGTCGCACGATATGCGAATACAATACGCTATCCGAATCCTACAGCCATTATCCAATAATGCGGCAGAATATGAGGCGTTACTAGCCGGACTCCGGATAGGAAGAAGCCTTTCTTCCAAAGGTAGGCACGATACCGGAAGAATAGGAGACCTGCGTCTAAAAATTTGTGGTGACTCCAAACTAGTAATCGACCAGGTCTTGGGGCGCTCTCAAGCTCGGAAGCCCATCATGGTCCAGTATCTCGCCAAAGTGATGTGGGAGCTATTGGAAATAAAGAAAGAAAGCATGCAAGTCAGTTTTGAGCACATTCCCCGAGAGGACAACGCCGAAGCTGACAATCTTGCCAAGCTAGCTGCAAACCCGGAAGCATCCATACCCAAAGGCATTTATTACCGAGAATTACCTATACCCTCCTTCATGGAAGAGCAAGCGTCTCTGTGTGTGGAAGAACTCGAGAACGACTGGCGAGTCCCCATAATCAAATACTTAAAACATGAAGAACTGCCTGAGAATATCGCTGAAAAGAAAAGAGTGCTGAGACTGGCAGCTCGCTGTATGTATTATGACGGGGACCTGGTTCGAAGATGCTTTTCGCACCCAGCGGCCAAATGTATAACGGAGCAAGAGGGTCTTCACACCTTGCATGAAATTCATGAAGGGATATGCGGTATGCACGTATCGGGCGGCACCCTGGTTGCACAAGTCTTCAGATCTGGATTCTGTTGGCCCACCATCCGGAAAGATTGTCACAACTATGTGCAAACTTGCCCGAAATGTCAGGAGTTCTCTAAAATTCCTCGACGTCCCGCCACTGAAATATCTGAGATCATTGCTCATTGTCCTTTTGCTAAATGGGGGATCGATATCCTGGGCCCGTTTCCAAAGGCAAGGTCCCAACTAAATTTTTTGATAGTGGTAGTGGACTACTTTACGAAGTGGGCGGAGGCTGAAGCGGTCACCAACATCACGGCGGAAAAAACTTGGCGTTTCTTCAAACACCAAGTTATCATGAGGTTTGGCGTACCCCGTATCCTAATCAGCGATAACGGGACACAGTTCACCAGCCAATTCTTCAAAGACCAATGCTCAGAATTCGGGATAGAGCAACGATTCTCTTCCGTGGCTCACCCCCAAACCAATGGACAGGCAGAAGTGACAAATCGGAGCATTCTCAGCGGCATCAAGAAAAACCTAGAGGGGTCTAAAAAGAAATGGGCTGACGAGCTGCCATACGTGATGTGGGCGTACCGCATGACGGTTAGAACTAGTACTGGGGAGACACCTTTCGCATTGGCCTTCAGAACCGAGGCTGTTACGCCGGTAGAAATCGGTACCATGAGCCTGCGAGTGGCTCACTTTCGAGAGGAGCTGAATGAGGAAAGGTTACGAGCTAACCTTGACGCGTTACCGGAGGTCCGAGCAGAAACCCTCCTGAAAATGCAACACTACAAACGAAAGATGACCCGTTACCATAACAGGCGCGTCAAAGAACGGTTGCTAAAGACAGGCGATCTGGTGCTTAGAGACAAGCGAGCGGCTGGTCAACGTGTGGGGAAGCTCGGTCCAAACTGGGATGGGCCATATCGCGTTACCCGAGTTATCGGAAAAGGAGCCTATCATCTGGAGACACTCGATGGTACTCCCTTATCTAACTCGTAGAATATTGCTCGTTTGAAATTATATTATCCTAGACCTTGATTTATTTGCACCTTTGACTAATGCCAACCCTAACCTTAGCTAACGCTCGGTGAGAGCTTTCTTAGGTGTTTGTGGTTGCTTTTGTGCAGATAAAAAATGGGGGATCCTGGGAGTGAAAAGTCCTATCCTTGTGAATGCCGGTCCTGATCAGATGGCTCACTAAGTGAGGGCACGACCTAGCATGCCTTGAACTAGCGTTGGGATTGAAAGATCCCTAGCGCCCCCGGGGAGTGAAAAGTCCTATCCTTGTGAATGCCGGTCCTGATCAGATGGCTCACTAAGTGAGGGCACAACCCGGAATCCTTGGGAGTGAAAAGTCCTTTTCTTGTACTGACCGTTCTCGTGGAGACGGCTCATTAAGACAAGACACACCCCAAGGAAATAGTAACTCCGTTCTAGAAATGAAAAGTCCTATCTTAGTGACCGGACTAGTGTAGTCGGTCCATCAAGTGAGGGCATGATTCTAGATGCGAGGACAACGCCTGAAAGTGAAAAGTCCTATCCTTGTGACAGCCTGTCCCGATCTGACGGCTCACTAAGATGAGGCACTTTCCAGGCCGATCGTGGAAAGATGGAAACGCAAAGAATCGCGAAATTCCAGCTAGTAACTAGATGCGTAATCCCTAGTGAAGTAGAGCTGACAGAAAAAGCGATTCACGCGGCTTCCATACTAACGCCCTATGACGGCAGCGGAAAGGCTCTTACGGGTAATTACTATCTCTTGTAACCTGTTATGCTACTGATGGTTTACAATTGAGAATGTGCAGAATACTTTTCGAGCAGCGAAAAGATTGACGATTGCACAAGCGGCGATACTATGAGGCTCGCCGGGAAAGCTAACCCGATATTGACCTCAGCGATATCTGTTGCTGAAACGCTACGAGTCTGCTCGAGAAAGTAAACCCATTATGTTATCAGGACGATAACGGCGTTAAGGGAGCTTTCGAAAGTGAAAGCTAAAGGAAAGACAGTGATAAGATTATAAACTGTTTGAACATATAAAAATGCCTTTGAAAGGTCACAAGTCCCAAGGCCAAAACAATAACGCAACAGAGGCAAAAAATAAAAAAAAGCCTGTTAATTCCCAATAAGTACGGAAGAGGCGGCAAGGCTTTATGATACGTCAGCCCTCGGGGTTCCTCCGTTTCCAGCCCTCTGCCTTGGCTTGGCGATAACCCGCTTCATTGAGGTCGGCGGACTTCAGTTTGAAAGCCCTCGTGACCTCCTCACCCTTATACGCGGCCATTCCATGGACTTCCTCGAAACAATCAACCAAAATAGTGGCAGTCCGCTCAATGTACCACAGACATTTATCGGCCGACTCCTCTTCCAGAGCATTCTTCCTTTCCTCCAGGGAAACTCTCTCCCTTGTTAAAGATGACCTCTCTTCCTCTAGGACAACATTCTTGGCTCTTTCCGCTGTTAAGGCAGCATCAAGGGTGGCCGTTTGCCCCTTTAGCTCTTGCTGGGTTAGCAGTAGCTGTGTGCGTTCCTCCAGAAACTTCTCCTTTTCATTTCGCTCTAGCGAAAGTTCAGAGAAAGAGGCGGTAAGAGAGACAGCCTGACGCTGCCATGCTCGGTCTAGTAATAGAACTTCACAAAATTGGCGAAGAGGCTAGAGCGCATCGAATACGCCTTGTCGTCATCAACCTTGGAGAGGAAAGCTTCCCATTCAGAAGCGGAAGATAATATCTGAGCAGCTAATAGAGCAGAAACCTCGTCCGAGCCATCACCCCCAAGAGCCGCTAAACCTGTATTGCGAAAATCATACAAGCCAACTTGGTGAGTCACAGTGCTGGACTCACCCATCGGGCTTAGATCTGCGACAAGGGAACGCTTGAAGGGACAAACGCCAAGGGAACAGGAGGATGAACCTGTGTAGAAGGACCCCCTTGGATGAGGTAAGAACCGTGAGGATGATAGCTCAAAAAGTCCTACAAACCCTCTTGATAGTCCAAGTTAGGACCATATGAGTGAACAGGCCCGCCGAAAGAATTGGGCGAAGCCCCGAAAGACTCCGCCGTACCCATATTAACTTGAAATTCAGACGGGTTATTCTGAGGTGCATCCATAGAAACAAAGGCCCTATCAGGCCTGACTTCCGTGCCAGCAATAGTAGAAGATAAGCTTCCACCCTCGCCCTCCGACCGAGATCTCTTCCTGGAACCACCCAGCACATAACTGACGAGGGTGTCGCATGCCCTGCATAAAAGTTATGAATACAACTCAGTGCTATGCTACAAACAAATGCAGATAGTGGTGAGAGGATCGATCCCACAGGGACATCGGTCTGATCTTTATTTCTCCTGTAAATGACAAGAATCAGCAAAGAGGTGAGAGTTTGATTGGTTGAGAAACAAAAGGAACGAAAATAAGATTGCATAAAAGAAAACAGCAGTGAAATAAGAGGAAAATCAGTAGGAGAAAGGTATCCCTGGTAGAGATATTAACGAAGTGACAATTCCAAGATGTTGATCATTGACAAAAGGATTTTCAAAACCATTTTCATAGAGAAGTTATAGAGATACATCCAGGGGCGATCTCCAAGCCTCCTCCTACTCAAGTCACTCAAGGAGAAGCTCCTTTCGCGACCCTAACTCCCTTAACAATCAAGGATTGCTAGTTTGTTGATTATGATTAGGAAGGCCCTTCTCTAGACCTTGAGATGGACGCACTTGCAGTCCATTGACCTCAAAACTAACCCGTTTCTTCTTCTAGTTTCAAGAAGACATCATCCTATCTAGGGGTGTAAATATAACCGACCCGACCTGTTGGACCCGTATAACCGACCCGACTCAATCCGTTAAAAGAGCAAAACCGTCTAACCCGCGGGTAACGGATACATATCCGATCCGTTATACTTGGGTCGGGTCGGATGACGGATCGCATTTTAAAATACCCGTATAACCGACCCGCTCCGCCCATTAACCCTAACTATATAAATTATAAGTTTGTATTAGGTTAATTAACCCTAACCCGCAGCAGACAACAAACACACTCTCCCTCTCCCTCTCCTTCTCGGCGCCACCCATCTATCACTAACATCAGATCCTCTCCCTCACTCATCATCCTCGTTCAAGTCTTCAAGAAGCAAGGTAAGAATCCATAACTCCCACTCTCAACTTCTTGGTCTTTCTTTCCTGTTTCTATAAAATATAATCCCTTGCAATTTGGTATCCCTTCCGCTGTTTCAAAGTTTGGTTGTGAATACAAGGGGCAGCCTTCAAAAATCAGTGCTTTTAATTTGTAAATCTATTGGCCCAAAAACTATTTGCATCTCCGCATCATTTTCGTTCTAAAAAAGAAAACTGCAAATCATTTAGCTCTATGTTTGTTCACAATTACAAAACCACCATTGCACTTTATAAAATACTGATCGATTGAAAGGGCATTTTTGAAGTTTTTACACGAATAAGGGTTCGAAGAATTCAATAAAATGTCTCATTTTTGTTATTATTTATTTTGATTATTAATTATTGTTTATTTTATTATTACTCCGTCTTTGTTCGAAATTTCTGTTCTTAATTTCTGTTTTTAATTTTTGTTCGAAATTTCTAATATCTAATATTTAATATTTGTTCGAAATTTCTGTTCTAACATAATTTCTATTTTGCAGAAGACGTCAAAAGTTTCTTGTTTCATTTGTTTGGATTTTGGATGTATTTTGTTTGGATTTTGAATGTTTTTTGGTACTGGAGAATTATATGTTGTGTTGGACCGTTGGTTCTCTTTTATTTATTTAGTTTGGATGAAAAGTGGGGTGGGCTGCCAAGTTGGCTTGGCCCATCTGAGCATTTTAAATGAGTTTTGTTAATGGGACGGCCCAATTGGAGGGCCCGACCCAATATTTTAAGTTCTGAAAATCCAATCCGTCAACCCGCTAATCCGCGGATAACCGGCCCGATCCGATCCAACCCGTCACTCAGCGGATATGGCCTATAACCGGCCCGACCTGACCCGCTAAAAATTTGACGGGTCGGTGCCGGATATGGCCTATATCCGGCCCGATCCGACCCACTTACACCCCTAATCCTATCCACTAGTTGTCCACTCGGGTTCTCTCTAACACAGAAACGCGGCATTAGATTGATTCTACTGTAATCATTCAAGTTAAAACATAGGTTAGCTAAGCCCAAATTCAACAAGAACAAATTGACATTAAACCAAGCAAGAAAAGAGATATGAAAACGTTTTTAATTAAGAACAAGAAGTCTCACAACGTTTCTGGAATTGTCAACCTCTAAATCTCTACCAGAGATGGAGGTTTTTAGTTACAAAACATAATAGAAATGATACAAGAAGTGCAAAACCGAAAATAGAGAAGTGCTGGAAAATCTGGAAAATTGGAGAAATGCTGATTTTCTCCTCTGGTTTCTCCTTCTGTCCCCCATCCCCTTCTCTGTCCGTTCTGATCTCTATTAATGTCCTTCTGGATGCCAAGATGTTCCTCTCCAAGGTGAGACAGCTCCTACTAACAAGTCTCCTCAGTTTGGTCTTCAAGAAGCTTGTCTAATATTCTTCCAAAACACAAGGAGAATGTTGTTTCATACTTCCAAGATGCTTGTTAGGAGTGGGAGGAATGATATAGGAACTCAAGAAGCTTAGTGTCTGCAAAAATGGGGCCCAAGGAGACAAGAAACGCACTCAAGAGTAAATAATTGTGGCGCGCAAAATCATGGTGAGTGCTGTCCAGAACTGGGAACGTCACGGAAGCCTCATCTCAAGGCCTTGAGATGAGTCGAAATGCATCAGCTGAAAATCTGCCAAGGCTGATTGATCAATTGAGCTCTATTCTTCGGCCTTTTCATTCCTTTTCCTACTTCTGGTTATTCAATTGTAATTCTGGAAAAGGGAAGGAAAAAGGATCAAAGCAGCATGTTTATTGTCTCAAAAACCAAGTAAAGAGACAACAAAACTAAGTGGAATAACAATCAATCAAATCCCCCCACACTTAAACCATGCTTGCCCTCAAGCATGAACACAAAACACAGAAAACACAAAGAAAAACACAGACACAACACCCCTTTGAATAGAAAATCAACCCCTGTACTGAACTCACACAAATACTTCAGAAATCAACTCAATCAAGCAATGCTAAATGCTCCAAACATCACAATTGTACAAATATTCAAATAGGGGCATGATAGCATGCTGTTCAACCAGAAAATAAAATCCTAGGGCCTCTTGTCTTCTCCTCTTTCGACTCTAAATCCAAACACTACTGCTGACACTCATGCAAAATAATTTAAAAGCACATCCAACAATTAAAGAACAGAAATTAAAACAAATAGTGAGCCAAAGGCTTCTTTTATTCTATTTTTTTCTTTTTCTTCTCTTCCTTCTTTTTCTTCTTTTTTTTTTCGTTTTTTCTTTTTTTTCTTTTTTTCTTTTTTTTTTTTTTTTTTTTTTTCTTTCCTTCTTTCCGCAATCTCGCCATTTTTCTTTTCTTTTCAACTTCCTTCATCCACAACCCTTTTTTTTTTTCTTTTTTTTTTTTTTTTTCAAACACATGCACATGCAGACCTTGATTTCTCACCATGGTGCTATGATCGGTCCAACCAAAGGGAGTTAGCACACAACCGACTGGAAGTTTTTCCAAAATGGGATGATGGTGTCGAACCACCAACATCGTGCAATCCAGAGGGCATGATGAGAAAGCACACACAAGAAAATTAAAGGGTACGCAAGCAAGCATAATTAAGAGACTTAGCAGCAATGAGAGGATAGGATCCTCATCCCAAGACCTTGAGATGAGAAGACAGATTAGCTCTAGCAAGGCATTTCCTAGGACAACAATACTCATCATACATCTATGTAAATAAATGCACAAGTTGTAATGTCAGAAGTATTCAGAATTGCAAGATGGAGTTGATAAGTCAAGTATTTACATGAGTTCAGTTTTGGGATTTCAATTCTATACAAAAGGGTGAAACACAACAAGAAAAGAAAAAAAAAATGACTCATGCATAAATGAAAACAAGCAAAAGTACATGCAAAAATAATTGAAATAAACATGCAGAAGAAAGGAAAATACAGAAAAACAAACAGCAGAAAAACACGCATAAAAACAGAAAAACAAACATGCACAAGAACACAAAAAAAAAAAAACACAAACAAACACGAAAGTGTCTCTCCCCCACACTTAAAGGACACATTGTCCTCAATGTGAAAGAAAAACCACACACAACAAACAAGCAAACAAACAAACGAAACAGAACAGAAAATGAAAAAGAGAGGGAAAGAAATGATAAAACCCGGGGCAATGATCATGGTTGGGGAGGAGCTGGAGGTTTTGGTCTGCCCATCTCAAGGCCTTGAGATGGGCCGGATGGCCTGCACTGGAAAATTCCAAAAATCCATTATTATGCAGAAAAAAAAACGATTAACTGGAAATAAAAACGAAAATAACAAAACAGCAACGAAATGAACATGGGTTGCCTCCCATGCTGCGTCCCTCTTTATAGTCTTGGACTAGACATTGAGCGTCACTTTGTCAACCAATCCTACATAATGCTTTGAATGCACGAAGTTTGATGAGAATGATTTCATTTCGTGCATGGTTCTCTAGCAACGAAATCTGCATGTAACCATAAAATGATTCAAATTCTGGTTCAGGTTCATGCACAATAAAAATAAAATAATGGTTGTGAATAGAGGGTAATTCCATAAAGGGATCAATATAATCAAAGAAATTTAAATCTTCCCTTTCAAACACAACCGTTTGTGGATTCTCCACCACTTCGATTTCTTTCTCAATCTTCCTCGCATCCTCCTCTAGCTCGATGCTACAAAAAGTGTCCACAAACTTCGTCTCCTGCTCCAGTGGCGTGCTGGAATGAGTTTGGGTCTGATTGGACTGCTTTTGTTGAGCAACAACTTCTGCAGAATTTTCTGGGCTGGTTTCTGGTTCTGGGTCGCTCATCTCAAGACCTTGAGATGAGTCAGACTGCTCGGGCAGATTTTTGTTGCTCACAAAAGTGGCAGTGCTGGCATCAGATTCCACGTTTGATTGGAAGTTTGAAGGTATGCATCTCTGTCTTTCCTGCTCAAGTGCAAGTTGTCTTATTTGCTCCGCCATCCTTGCTAAAGTCCCTTCTGTTTCCTGCATAAATGGAACTAAGGTTTTCATTAAAATTTCAGAAACAGTAGGTTCTTGGCTAGGTTGCGGAGGCTGGAAATATTGATAATCAGGAACTGATTGCACTCCATAATTTGATCTTTGTTGGTTCCACCAAGTGGGATAAGGAGTAGATGTGGGTGGATAATAATTTGGCTCATATCCCCACTGTGGTGGACCAAAACATCCTTCATGGCTGGTCACATGTCCTGCATCAAAGCTTTGAGAAATAGGGGCTGATTGAGAAGAATAACTGAAATTGCTCATAAAAAAGAAAACTGAAAATTGTCACAAACAAGAAAAATGAAAATCAGTACACCGTTGTCCCCGGCAACGGCGCCAATTTATGACGAGGGTGTCGCATGCCCTGCATAAAAGTTATGAATACAACTCAGTGCTATGCTATAAACAAATGCAGATAGTGGTGAGAGGATCGATCCCACAGGGACATCGGTCTGATCTTTATTTCTCCTGTAAATGACAAGAATCAGCAAAGAGGTGAGAGTTTGATTGGTTGAGAAACAAAAGGAACGAAAATAAGATTGCATAAAAGAAAACAGTAGTGAAATAAGAGGAAAATCAGTAGGAGAAAGGTATCCCTGGTAGAGATATTAACGAAGTGACAATTCCAAGATATTGATCATTGACAAAAGGATTTTCAAAACCATTTTCATAGAGAAGTTATAGAGATACATCCAGGGGCGATCTCCAAGCCTCCTCCTACTCAAGTCACTCAAGGAGAAGCTCCTTTCGCGACCCTAACTCCCTTAACAATCAAGGATTGCTAGTTTGTTGATTATGATTAGGAAGGCCCTTCTCTAGACCTTGAGATGGACGCACTTGCAGTCCATTGACCTCAAAACTAACCCGTTTCTTCTTCTAGTTTCAAGAAGACATCATCCTATCCACTAGTTGTCCACTCGGGTTCTCTCTAACACAGAAACGCGGCATTAGATTGATTCTACTGTAATCATTCAAGTTAAAACATAGGTTAGCTAAGCCCAAATTCAACAAGAACAAATTGACATTAAACCAAGCAAGAAAAGAGATATGAAAACGTTTTTAATTAAGAACAAGAAGTCTCACAACGTTTCTGGAATTGTCAACCTCTAAATCTCTACCAGAGATGGAGGTTTTTAGTTACAAAACATAATAGAAATGATACAAGAAGTGCAAAACCGAAAATAGAGAAGTGCTGGAAAATCTGGAAAATTGGAGAAATGCTGATTTTCTCCTCTGGTTTCTCCTTCTGTCCCCCATCCCCTTCTCTGTCCGTTCTTATCTCTATTAATGTCCTTCTGGACGCCAAGATGTTCCTCTCCAAGGTGAGACAGCTCCCACTAACAAGTCTCCTCAGTTTGGTCTTCAAGAAGCTTGTCCAATATTCTTCCAAAACACAAGGAGAATGTTGTTTCATACTTCCAAGATGCTTGTTAGGAGTGGGAGGAATGATATAGGAACTCAAGAAGCTTAGTGTCTGCAAAAACGGGGCCCAAGGAGACAAGAAACGCACTCAAGAGTAAATAATTGTGGCGCGCAAAATCATGGTGAGTGCTGTCCAGAACTGGGAACGTCACGGAAGCCTCATCTCAAGGCCTTGAGATGAGTCGAAATGCATCAGCTGAAAATCTGCCAAGGCTGATTGATCAATTGAGCTCTATTCTTCGGCCTTTTCATTCCTTTTCCTACTTCTGGTCATTCAATTGTAATTCTGGAAAAGGGAAGGAAAAAGGATCAAAGCAGCATGTTTATTGTCTCAAAAACCAAGTAAAGAGACAACAAAACTAAGTGGAATAACAATCAATCAATAACCCATATCCATATCGCCTACGGGAGATGCGGAAGTAGAAACGGTAACAGTATCCTGCAAAGAACTCAGTACAAAGCACAGATAAGAAAAACAAAGGGAATGGCAACAAACGTCAATACACAACATATCGCAACCAAAAAGCACACTCACAACAGCAGTGTTAAGAGGAGGTGCTTCCGAAGAACCTGCCACGTCCGGAGAAGGAGTGAGAGCGGCAACACTTCTTGTTCTTTTCTTCTTTTTTCCTTTGGCGAGGGCCTTAGGAACTTTAGAAGAAGACGGCTGGGCAGGAGGGGCCGCGACGGTCACGATGGGGATACCTGAAGGAATGTCGGTATTTCCCTCACCAGCCGAAGAAGAGGATACTTGAGCAAGGCTCACGGAAGCAGTAGGCAGTACAGTAGGGTTATCAGTAACTCCCGTGGAGGCTGCCATCTTTTTTTCTCTCTCTCCTGGGCTCTTTTCAGTCACCTCCTAACACTTTCAGGCTTGTAATCAGGATCCGTCGCTGCATGGCCACAAAATAACGTTAGCATTAGTACCAGTGGTAATAAGGAAAGGAGCGACACGACACTCACGTCTAACGCATTCCTTGATATCAGCCCCGCATGCCACATAATGGATGTGAATGCTGATTTCCAGTTGAAGCAATTTGTCTAGCCAGCCTTGTTCCCGCTGAGGAAGGTTTTCCAGCAGGCCCCAGACCTTATCTTTGACGTCTTGGTTAAACCCAGACCGCCACCAGGTACCAGGAGCTTCAGGAAGATTTATCACAAAGAACTCCTTTTTCCAGGCATCGACAGAAGACTCGATGTGAAGGAGTTTCCAAGTAAAAGACTTGAGTGAGTCATCATCATAACGGGGCGATATTGTTATCACACCCCGACACTTTATCAGCTTAAAAACCGATTTAAGCAACAAAAGAGAAGGGGAAGCAATCCCCTTGTATTTACAAAGCTCCAGAAAGGCACAAACGCATCAATAGGCATTTGGGGATAATTGGACGGGATTTAAATCACAGGCGACAAGCAATTGTTTTATGAAAGGATCGACGGGAAGTCGAAAACCGTAACGGAACATTTGTGCATACATAACCCTACGTTTGCCCGTCAAAACGTTGTTCAAGCGTAACGATTCAGGGGCAACAGTGGCCTCATAACCATCAGGAATAATCGCATTATGAGCGGCTAAGTGCTCATTGAGAACTATTTCATAGGTGATACTACTTACCATAATATCTATCTTTTTCTCATCGACGGACTTCGACTCAGGGCGGCGAGTCTTGGCCATGGCAGAAAATAAATAAAAAAGTAAAGACGAAGGAGACGAGGGGAGAAAAAAGGAGATACCGTTAGGAAAAGAGCACTTCGAGAGCCTTGAATGGTGGAAGGAAAACAAGACGGCTAGAGAGAGTATAAAGAAACCAGGATGGTAAAAATAAGAAAAGAAATAAGTATTTGGTTTTATAACCCTATTGGTCAAAGGAAACGACGGACGCTGCAGTCGTTCCGTGAGAGCATCACAGAGAAAGGACTCAAGCAATGAGTACAATTCTAGAGAAACACAACAACGCTTCGATTTTGTTAAAATTCTGAAGCACGCTAGCCCTAGGTGTCCTAAAGAACGGATACGTGTGCCTGAGTCGCCACGAATTTTTCTCGCGCATTAATGAGAGGATCGTGAGCATTAAATGCTCCGAAAAGTAGAAAAGATTTTCTGGAATAAAACAAAAGCGATATGGCAATAATGGAGATAATGCGGGAAAATGAAACAAGGGTCAGTTATTATCTAAGAATGAAATACAGATATCGTTGCGCGATAAGGCGTTATTACAAGACAAAGAAAGCAAATAAAAAAGAAAACCCTTCGAAGGGTCAGCCTTGATTAATCATGGCCCAGCACGGATATCGCAGCGGCCACTTCCTTATTCCTCCCCGAAAGAAAGAAAATCTCCCTCGCTTTCGCCTAAGTCCTTTAACTTTTTGGAGGCGTAATCTGCCAGTTTAGCTGAATCAGCAGTCCCCTGACGGAAGAGATCTGTAAATCCGGTGATACAGACCTCCATGGTCTTGTTTTTCCACCAAGCTATCTTTGAAGGTACTTTGGCCAGATCCGCGTCACGGGACGATATCTCTTCGCGAAGGAAAGAGTTTCTCTTGTCAGCCGCCACCAATTCCGCCTCCAGCAATTCTACTTTAGCCTTCCCTTTTGATTTTTCTCGCGCGAGCTCAGCGCGACACTCGTTCAGCTCTACCCGGGTTCGATCTTGAAGCTTGGACAACTCTGTTTCCTTCGCCAAAGCAGCATCTAGTTGTTCCCTCGAATCGGGAGAACGTCGAACGTTGCCGCGCTGATCCTCGAGAAAATAGTACAGCTCGCGGAAGCTGGCCAACATGTCGTTCAAGAGGCGTGAATGCTGAACCTCAGGGGGATGTCGCAGGAACTCTTCCTTGTCCTTCGAAGAGCTGAACATTTGACCCACTATAGAGCCTACTGGCTCATCTAGCGATAGCGGATCCGATATCCCTAAAGCGCGAAGCCCAGTAGTCCCAAAGGATGACAGATCCAGCTGGTATGCGACATTTCCTTGAGGACCTTGAGGGGAAAGATTGGCGATATAAGGAGGAGAACAATTTTTGGCGCAATTACCAATGCCCGAAATTGAAGAAAGGAATAAGGGCTGAGGCTTCCTCGGGAAAGAGTCAGGAGGAACAATGGGGTTCGAAACTGGCACGGTCACGTCCGGAATACAGGAAGAGATCGGAGAGTCAGGGCCACCAGGCGGCAAAGATGGGTCCACCACCATTGAAACCTCATCAGTTTTGGAAGGAATGGCCGAAGACACCTTGACGACCTCCGCTGCTTGCGAGGTACTCGCGACATGAGAAGTGTCCACCTTCACGGTAGGGACTGCATTAACCTCCCTCAAGGGAGGAATTGGTGGACTAGTCTTCTCTTTCCGAATTTTCTTCTGGAGACGCTCCGTCTCGGCAGCTATCTCTTCGCTATCATCATCGGTCGACTCCACCGCAGAATTGTTTTTTCTCGCCCTAAGCTTCATTTGTTGGGCAAGAGTGGCTTGACGTAGCTCGGGACCGGTATCCATGCTCTCACTATCGTTGTCTACTATTCCAGTCTCAGAATGACTCGGAATCACTCCCCTACCCCGAGGCGGCAACCAATTCTCAACAAAATGAGAAGGTCGAGCGGAAGCACTGCGCGTCACGACAGTCTTAGTTCTCCTTCCCCTCGGCGGAATAGTCGAACGGCTGGATCTCTCAGGTGGCGGAGAAGGGGGTAATGTTTGAAGCGGCACTACGTTCAGAGGGACGTTATTTCCTCCGGAAGAACAACCCTCAGCGCTACCTGCCAACGAAAACATATTAATACAGCGAGCAAATTGAAGCGATAACGTGGCCAAAGAAAAACTCACCAACGGCACACTCTTTCAAGGGCCTAAACTGAGCAAATTCCCGAATGTGGAAAGGCCCTTCTATCTCTAACAAGGCGTTAACATGGGACACGTCGATACTAGACAGCACTTCTGGTTTTTTCCAAGCGGCACTGGTAATCTCTCGGTTAAAACCCCCGCGCCACCAGCGAGACGACAGGCGAAGGGTAAAGAAGCCATTTTTCCAGTTGCCCACGTTGTCCTCAAAACCTTGAAAGTTCCGCCAGAAAAACTGTACGATGGCGTTATTCCATCTTGGGGTAATATCCACCAAGCAGTCGCGGCAGCTCAGGCTGAAAAACGTGCGGAACAGATCGAAGGAGGGAGTGAAAATATGCTTCATCTCGTACGCCCGAAGGAAGGCACAAATCCCACTCCAGGAAGATGGAGTTATTTGAACAGGATTGAGATCGTAATGATTTAGCAGCTTCATCAGAGAAGTATGGATCGGAAGATGAAATCCGTAGAGGAACATCTTGAAATAAACCACCCGGAACGTTCCCCACATGGCATCATGAAGCCGGATATCCTTCGTAGGGATATGAGGGCGGCAACCCAAGGGAAAGGTGATACCGTTCTCCTCTAGCTCTGCTCTCAAAACCTCACTACAATCAAAAATACTACGAGCTCTCCTAGCCTCGAGATCTATGGGATTCTCAGTGCCCGCAACGGCTCTAATATGAGACATAAGGGACCAAAAAATTAAACTACGACTAGAAGGGAACAAAATACCTGGGGCAGGAAACCAGTAAGCAGGCCGTCGGCTCCGGCGAGCAGTTGCAGAAACTCCTCTTGAGTAGGAAGAAGCACAGAAGAAAGAGAAAGTGCGAAAATTTTTAAAGTATTGCCAAAAATAATAAAAGAGAACAGCAGTTCCCTTATAAAGATCGAACTTGAAGAAAAAATAGCCTGTAAAAGTGAGACACGTGCGGAGCAGAAAGCGACGCGTGGACAGTCATTTATGTCTGTAGGAGAAGACAGTTACTGAAAATCAAAAGACGGTTGCCCCCAGCAGTAACTATCCCCCCTCGACAACCCTTGACGCGTGAAGGCGATAGGGGCACAAAAGAAAAAGTGAAGCGTTCTCTTATTCATTTTGAATAGCCATACGACATCTACAACGAAGCAAGACAAACTAAACTAATCACCGTCAGACCAAGTGATACCATAGCAATAAACTACATCATCATCTGAGAACGATAGCTCCCTACTGATGGGAGGGAAAGGCTCATTAACCCTTTTTCCTATGCGTATCATTGATCGACCTGACTCCTCCTCAGTGGCCGACATCACCATTTCCTCGCTAGCAGAAAGAGCCCTCTTTGGTGAATGGTGAGAAAGAAAAGATGGTCTTTTCCCTTTTTGAACAGAAGAGGCGGAAGAAATAGAAAGCGTTTCAGGCACCTTTAAGGCGTTTTTCCTCAGCCTTTTACGACCCTGCCGGCGGACGAACGGTCTCCAGGGGGTGACGGAGGAGGATTGTCCGAATCTGGTGAAGTCGGAGGAGTTGGCGGAGAATCCCGCGCAGCAGTATCCAAAAAATGAGAATCAGACATGAGATCACAGGCAACCTGTCAAGAGAAAAGCAAACAAGAAGATGTATAGAAATAAAGGGAAAAAGAATCCCATTAAATAACCAGAGGAGGGGGAAAAGCTTTTAATTATCCGACGCGATTCTTGAGAATCGACACGTGTACAACCTGGAGTGCCAATCTGGATTTGCAGTCACGCCTGTTGAAATCTCCCACAAATTGAGGAAAACCGAAAATTAGCCCAATCAGTTGACACTGAAGCGGCGGCGTGACATCAATACAGAACTGTTAGTGAGAAAACCGTCATGAAAAAACCGTATAATAAATGACTCATTTTCGGTTGGCCTTGGGAAGCCGCCAACCAAAAAGAGACAAATGACGCGTTGAAGAAGAAGAATGGTGGCAAGCGGCGTAATAAAGGCAATTTATTTATTATGGCCTAACGGCCGAAAAGTACAGTTGCGTAAAATAGAAAAAGAGAAAAGGTTCAAAGGGAGCCGCCAACATCAGGCGTCAGAGCCAGCATCCTCGGGTACCTCGGGAATGTCTCTCAGGGAATCCATGACCAGAGTGAGGTCAGCAGAAGTGACCCTCATTCCCTTCAAGCAACACCCCAACATGTCCTTGCGCTGCTGCAGCATGGCGATCACCACTTGAATCCGAGCGATAGAGGTGGCTAGCTTCGACACGCTCTCTAAAGGATTGAAGTCCTTCAGAGATGTAGCTCCCAGCCTAGAATGGAGTGGGGTCAACATCCCTTGTAACTCCAAGATGTCCTCGGAGGTCTTGACCAGCATGTTCTCCAGGAACCCGACGTCACCATCATTGAGGTTCTTGAGAGTATGGCCCTTGGAAAGGAGAAATTTTTTAGTCAGATGATCCATGATGCTAATTGCGAAAGAAAAAGATAAGAAGAGCGTGAGTAGAGAAAGCTCTCAGATTTATAGGCTCCGAAAAAAAAGGGCCTTTGGGAAAAAAGAGATCCTCAAAAGACGAGCCGTCCCGTTACCCTCGAAGACCGATGGACCTAAAGCGAAAACGAGGGTCGACGTTCGTGTACTGCTAACAACGCAGATATTCGAGAGGAGCACGAGATAGAAACCTAGAAAATGCCGAGGAGCGCGACATTACGGGTGGCCATGACGTAAAAGTTGTACGGTTGTAGGTATCCACAGTATAAAGCCGCGTCGATGTCGCAGGTAGCTCCTAGCAGTGTAAAGCCTCGCCGATATCGCAGGTATCTAGTGGTGTAAAGCCGCACAAATCGTAGGCAACTGATGGCATAAAACCGCGTCAATATCGCTGTTTCCATGGGCGGAGAGGAAAGAAAAAACCCGCGTGTTCTCAGAATCCCAGTAGTACAAAGTTTACTAAGGTCTCCGTGAAATGACTATCTCCTCTACGTGTTTGCAGTTCACCCAAAAGGCTGATGGACCTGGAATGTATGCAAATTTACCTCAACGGTACGAACCTGGTCGCAGTCCGCGGCGACGTCGAAAGTGATCCGTCAGTAACTCTCCTACAGCACGGACGAGTTTGCAACCTTCTAAGCCCTGCCGATGGACCAGGCAGGATAATATCGCTAGGCGAAAGCGACGCCTTAATGGCTACAGACGGGGTAGTGGCATCTCTCGCTGATTCCTTGATACCCCATGAGGACAGGTCTCTGACAGGAATAAGAACCGGAATCCGCTTACTCGGAAGAAAGCTCCGGACTTAGGCGCTGCATGTCGTTAAAACCAAATCTTATCAAATTATAGGCAAAGAAGCTCGGAGACCTCGCAAGTATATCGTCATAAGGAGGACAAGACCCTCTCTTAAGATTCCAGACATGGACAAGGAACGACAGCCCTTGGTGAACACCCGGTCTCATTTTCGGTTGGGCTTATGATAACCATTAAGGCAATCCTAAGGATATTTCTGTAATTATGACCCCTGTCGAAGACGGGGTCCTACAAGCCTTATCGGACATCTAAGCCATCGCTACCAGACCTTGAGGTGTTTTCTAGGATGGTCGACATCAACGGAGGGGGAGGTCTCACGCGTCTCTGGACGCACGGCATCATCCCATCCCAGGGACCTATAGAGTTATCGCCCCGACATCATCATGGGTATCGCCCCCGGCACCCACCTCAGAGGCATCGCCCATGACGTTCCCTCAGGTATTGCCGATGACGTCATCCCCAGGTATCGCTCGTGACGTCATCAAGAGCGATGTCTCACCTGGATATCGCTATTTCGACCAGATATCGCCTCCAGTGGCCTACAAATACCCCTTAATGTGAAACATCAAGTAAGCCAGAATTTACTTACTAGAACCTCTGCCATTTTTGAACCGCTAACTGACTTAAGCATCGGAGTGTCTACGCCGGAGCCTCCCCCTCCGACGCCTTGCAGGTGAGTTCGACGACAACTACAGCAACTCCGACCAGCAGTAGTCATCATCCCGATCGTCTAAGAAATTAAATCTTATCAACTAGGATCGTATCATATGGGTTGCCTTTTAGAGAAGAGCCTGAAAGATGGTTTAAGTCAGGTATGGGAGAAGTCATCCCCGATTTTCAGAGAGATGAACACTATTACTCTTGTTGAATTGAAATGGAGGAGGGAGATGTGGAAAAAGATAACCCATGTGTAATAACTAATCGAAAATGGGGGGAAGGAAATGTAATTTGAATTTGGCCAAATTTTTCAATCACTTAGAATGCCAAAATTTGAGTGGGATCTAGGGTTGGAGAGCAGAGGGAATTCGAGGAAGAGACGAGGGTGAGGAGAGATTAAATTTCTTTTTTAATGGGCTGAGTTTTGAAAATTCAAAAACTAATTTGAATTTCAAACACCACAATCATGGCCCATGCACGTGTTTTGTCAGAGGAATGTTGGGTTGGCCAACGTGAGAGGGCTTCGGTCTTAATAACTGCGCTTGTGGGCCCAACGTCTATTAAAAATAGATGAAGGGAGTACTTACGTAAATATATACTCCCTTGTTATCGGGAGTATGGGGTTGTATTTATTTATGAGGAATATTATAGACCATCACTCTTTTTGTTGCCGGTTCAACACTCTCCTCAACTAATTAACTCTATATTTTTCTTTTCTTTTCTTTTTCAGTAGAGAATTTAAATTTTCTATTTTTTCTCATTAAATCTTTTCTATTCTTTTCTAATTATCCGCCTAAGTCGTTTAAAAAAATAATATTACACCCGGTATTCCAATTAAACGTGCATTAAAATCAATAAAATTATTTCACATAGACTATTTTTTTTGGATTTATCCCACCAATACTTAAATTTATAATAATTTTAAAATTCAAAATTGAATCACGTGTCACATCGTGCAGTCTATAATTACTCATATAAAGCTATGAGTCTTTCGTAAATTGCTCGGTCATATCTCTATTGAAAAAATATACTCTTTTATTTCTCTCATATTTTGTATTTTTGTTGTGGCCTGTGTGGGATTTGGAATTTTGGATGACCACCCAACACAACAACATGATCTGGCTTGTAAAACAGGAAATGTGAAAAAGAAGAAGAGAATAGGGCTGTTCATCGGAAGTTTCCGAACTTCCAAACTTCCGAAGTTTCAAAGTTCGGAATTCTGAAATTCCTTAAATCGATTCCGTTTCGTTCCGTAATTTCTAAATTCCGAACTTCCGATTCCGAAATTATTACGGAACGGAAATTTGAAATTCCGAACTTCCGAAACAATCATCCCTCTGCCAAATCCAGGAGGCAAAACCATCTTCCTCTCCCTCCTTCGATCCAAATTAAAAGCCAAGCCTTTGCCAAATTAAATCCCAGCCTCTACCAAATTAAACCCCGGATTCAATCCCCTTTTTAATTCAATCCCTACACTAAATCAAAACCAATCCCTGCACCAAATCAATTAATCCAATTCTCCCAAATTAATTCAATCCTCTACTGCCAAATTACTAAACCCAAAATCATTACTTGCCTCCGCTGCCAATCACCGAGAGCCACCTCAACCGCTTCACCGCCGGCCTCCTCCGACCCATCACCCAACAACAAAAATCCTCACCTCGCCGCTGCTGATCGCCGCCGCTGCTGCTCACTGCCGTTCCTCCATTGCTGCGCAACCGCTACCACGCCTCCGTTGCCAACCGCCTACCGCAGCAGCCACCAGCTTCCCAGTTGTGCCACACACCGCCTCAAATCACCGCTAGCCACGCCACAACCATTACCAATCGCTGCCGCCACTGCTCACTCCTTGGCCGGGGAGAACAAAAAGAACAAAAGAAAAAGAAGAAGGAGTAGGGAGAAGAGGGCTGCGTCGATGCAGCCCTAAGATGGAAAAAATGGAATAAAAGAAAAGAAGAAAATGAGAGGGGTTGGGCTTCGGCCCAACAACCCAACCAAACACAAAATACTTACATATATATATATATAATATAATTTCGGAATTTCGAAAAGTTCGGAATTCTGAACTTTCCAAGATTCATTCCGTTTCGTTCCGAAATTCTGAAATTCCGAAATTTTTTGTTCCAAACTTTATTATGGAACGGAATGGAATTTCGGAATTCCATTCCAAAATTCCGATGAACACCCCTAGAAGAGAAGCTTGTTAAATCATAAATGGTGAAATGGATTTGTTAAATGTTAAACTTGTCAGCCTCTCTCTCTATTTATTACTACTATTTATTATTTATTGACAGCGATAAAGAGAAAAGAAAAGGAGGCCGTACATAGTATACTATCCTTTTGAGGCCGTACATAGTAAAGGGTGAGCACTGGGCGGGCAGTACTAGGTACGGAAATCGTTGGAGTACAGGGAGACAGAGAGATGAGTGGAGGAGGGATTGAGGAAGGAGAATCGTTGGAGTACACACCCACCTGGATTGTGGCAGCAATTTGCACTGTGATAGTCGCTATCTCTCTTGCTATCGAGAGATTGCTGCACTATGGTGGTATTTACCTCAAGGCCAAGCACCAGAAACCTCTTTATGAAGCCCTTCAAAAAGTTAAAGAAGGTCTGCCATCTTCTCTTACGTTTCCGTAGTAACTGTTTCTTAAAATTCTATTTATGTGATTATGGGAAGTTATTCGGGCGTAGTGCTCATTTCTTACTTGTGGGGTTTTCGCTTTGTAGAGTTGATGCTTCTGGGGTTTATTTCCCTGTTGCTGACAGTGTCCCAAAACTTCATCTCCAAAATCTGTGTACCAGAGTATGTGGTTGACGGTATGCTTCCTTGTAGTCTCAGTGGGAAACATAGAGAGGGACACAACTCAAATACTGTACCTATAACTGGACACTTTCAGAGGTTTGTTCCTCTTAAAATTCCTGCCCCTGCCAGGCGCCTTTTGGCGGAAGCAGCAGCACCAGAGTCACTTGGTTACTGTGCGAGGAAGGTAATGCTTCATGGTTCTTGATCTCATCTGCAGTAGTGATTTCAACAAGAGTTCAATTATATCCTTTATAATAAGTTGAAGGGAATCGTTTTTGTTGATCAAGCAAGCTGTAATGGATTTGAAGAAAAAGTGGGAAAGATGGTTATGCTTGGCGCATTTGCTCTGGGACCACTTCATTAATCTGGATTCTTAATTGCTTCATGTGCTGAATTTGTATCTCTGTACCTTCAGAAAGAAACTGGAATTATGCAAACTAATTTTTTCCTGGTCTTCCTTTATTGTCTTCAGGGCAAGGTGCCATTGCTGTCTTTGGAAGCAATACATCACCTTCATATCTTTATCTTTGTCTTGGCGATTGTACATGTGACTTTTTGTGTTCTCACTATTCTTTTTGGAGGGGCTAAGGTTAGAATCTAATACTAATCATGATATTGATCTTCGATGATTTTAAGGTTATTCCAGTTTTGGTCCATAACATACTCACTTTATAGTTTTTGATGACTTAGATTCGTCAATGGCATCACTGGGAACAGTCAATTCAACAAGATCGCTATGATGCAGAAAAAAGTAAGGATATTTGCTTTTCTTTTCAATATTATTATCCTTGATATACTCTACAATCAGCAAATGCATATGCCATTTATTTTTCTTTGCATTTTGAACATTATTTCTTATGAAAAGTTGTATAGCCGTCTAGTCTCTATTCCAACCAAACTGATGAACCCCTGGAGAGGAAAAATAGAAAATGTTACTAATGTGATTTTCACTTTCTTAATATTCGTGAGGAACTGCCAGTTTACGATCATGCTTATTGTGTCTGACTTCTCATCTACCAAATGTGCGGTGCAGTTTTGAGAAAAAAGAAGGTGACCAATGTTCATCAGCATGCATTTATTAAGGAGCATTTTCTTGGCCTCGGTAAAGATTCAGCTTTGCTGGGATGGTTTGTAAGTTACAATTTTATCTATCTGCCATGTTCTCGTAGATTTAAGGTGTATAGTAGTCATGTGAGGGAGCTTCTATTGGTTTTCCACATCTCTTATCATCTGCTTTGCTTCACAAGCTTGTATAGTCAGGACACTAGGTCCCTGGTTTGCTACTTTAGGCCATTGAATGAGCCACTCGTACTTCATAAAATATAACAGGCAGTACCTTTCTTACAACTGATATTGACTGGCATATAACATTATTTTTATTTTCTGATAAAATTTATTCTTCCAGCATGCCTTTTTCAAGCAATTCTATGCATCAGTGACCAAATCAGATTATGCAACTCTACGACTGGGTTTCATCATGGTAATGTGTGTTTTACAAGAGATAAGTTTGCCTGATAGACGTTTAGCTTGCTTATTACTTCCTTGCGATTTGTGTCACCTGGAATGCAGACACATAGAAGAAACCCAAAGTTCAATTTTCACAGATACATGTTACGTGCTCTTGAGGATGACTTCAGGAGAGTTGTTGGTATAAGGCAAGTAGCATCTAAAGCCTTTACGCTGCAAAAAAATATCATAGTTGATTTACTTGCTTTATTTCCTTGCCTGCAGTTGGTATCTATGGGTATTTGTTGTCATCTTCTTGTTGCTGAATGTTAATGGTAAGTTACTCCATGAATCTCTTGATCAGTTTCTAGAAATCGTCGTAATATGAGGTGAATTACAGAGTTGTGAATGAAGTGATGATTGTAAAGATACCATGTAAAAAGTGATGTATTGGTGTAAGTTTGCGAAGATAGCAGCACTGTAGGTATATTTTGCATTCTTAGATAGGTGGAGGAAAATCTAAACTATTTGAATTTTTTGTTAATGTTATTTTCCTCTTCTGTTTTCTACATCTTAAAGTGTCCATTTTGTTATATGTTTTAAGTTTAATGAATTGGTTTTAATGCTCCCTTGGCAGGTTGGCATACATACTTCTGGATAGCATTCCTTCCTTTCATTGTGAGTTGAATAACTTCTTTTCCTATTTCTGTTACTCTTAGTTGCTGAGTGTCTGTTTTCCTCGTCTAATCTTTTTTCTACCATAGCAATCTTAATGTTTGAGCTAACTGATTAAATTTCATGTTTAATTGAAGTCATGAAAGCTTATAGTCATAGGACATGTGATTATATGGTAAATCAGATGCTTAGTTGAAATGAACGGCACCCTACTTTGGTGCAAATTTGCTGCGAGTTATTTTCATGTCTAAGCCTTTTGTGGCACTCATTCCATGTTTTGCTTGTTTTTTTATTCAGCTTTTACTTGCCGTGGGCACTAAATTGGAGCACGTGATCACTCAATTGGCTTATGAGGTTGCTGAGAAACATGTAGCAATAGAGGGGGAATTAGTAGTTAAACCATCAGATTCACACTTTTGGTTCAATCAGCCTGGCATTATCCTCTTCTTGATCCATTTTATCCTCTTCCAAAATGCTTTTGAGATTGCATTTTTCTTCTGGATATGGGTAAGCTGATTGTTTATTGTCTACCTCTGCTTGGACTCAGTTCAAGTGGACATACTCATATGTTTCCTTGCATTTGCAGGTTCAATATGGCTTTGATTCTTGCATAATGGGACAAGTCCGCTATATAGTCCCGAGGCTAATTATAGGGTATATGCAATGAGCATTTCTCCTTTACACCATTATGACCCTTGGGTTGAAACCCCTTAGGAGTATGTGATGCTTATTTGATTTTTGGCAAACCTTTTCATGTAGGGTAATCATTCAGGTACTTTGTAGCTACAGCACCCTTCCACTTTATGCCATTGTCACACAGGTTAGTAATAGTACAAAGCTCTGTTTTTGGTAAGCTTTCAAATCTTAACTCTCTTGTTTTGCGATGAAATTTAGATGGGGAGCTCATACAAGAAAGCAATATTTGAAGATGATATGCAAAAAGACATTGTTGGTTGGGCAGAGAAGGTGAAGAAAAAGAAGGGGGCAAAAGCAGGAAGCGAAGGATCTACCCAAGCAACTTCTCAGGCTGATTCTGCTGCTGGGGGAATTCAGCTACCCATTCTCAAAGGATTGAAAGCAGCTAGTGATGGCTCTTTGCAATCAAGTTCCCATGACAGTTCAATAGTAACGAATGCATCAACAGCGAAAGAAGGGTCTACTCAAGCAAGTTCACATGCTGTGAGAACTAATGCTTTGGCTGGTGAGGAGATAGTGCCTGCAGCGGGTCTTGATGGGAATAAATGAAGGATGCAGTCGAGGCACCAAATTGTAGGGTAGTATTGCAATCACAAGAGAGAGAGCTCTCCAGAATCAACTTTGTTACACAGTACACAGTAGCAACATGCTTCATTTACGTCGATTTACAACACTTTTTACTATTTATTACTTACAAGTTACGACCCTTTTTGGTTGTAATGAGAAATCAAGTCTAAAGACGCAAGGAGGTTTTGAATGTTGATTCCTAGCCTAATCCCAGAGGGACGCATCTCCCAGTTCTCGGTTCTCCGCTACCAATCCATAATGTTTGAATGTTTGAAATCAAGTCTAAGGACGCATTATTTCTTTTGAAAATAATTGAACTTATTTGTTGCTTACCCTCTATTTGGAATCAAATTCTTATTATAAGTAAATTGCTTTCAATTTAATTAATGGAGATAAATCATTTCATAATAATTTTTTATATTTTTTTCTGTTTTTATAGACAAAAAAGCTATTAATAATTAACGTAAAACTAATTAAAATTTAATGTTAAAACTAAAATTAAAAAGGACAAAAACATTTACTCTAGCAAAATTCATAATGTTTTTTCTTTGATTTTAAAGAAAAAAATATTAATAATTAACGTAAAATTCAATTTAATTAATGGAGATAAATCATTTCACAATGAATTTTTATATTTTTCCTTTGTTTTTATAGACAAAAAAACTATTAATAATTAACGTAAAACTAATTAAAATTTAACGTTAAAACTAAAATTAAAAAGGACAAAAACATTTACTCTATAGCAAAATTCATAATGTTTCTTTGTTTTTAAAGAAAAAATATTAATAATTAACGTAAAAGTACTTAAAATTTAACGTTAAAATTAAGTACCTGTTTGACATTCTGGTTTGGTATCAGGAAGTTGGTTATCAAAACCAGAATGCCAAAAAAAGTATTTGGTAACACTATTTTAAACCAACTTTCTAAGAAGTTGGTTTAAAAAACCAAAGATTTTTTTGGTTTTGCCACTGGATGAGAATGGTCCAGTGGCCAAAACCATTGGTTTTGTATAAAACACGGAACGGAGATTTTGTTTTAATGAATTTTTGGAAACCCAAAAATACCGTCATCTATTCCCACGATTCATTTGAGCCCTAATTCTCATCTTCTCTTCGCCTCACGCAGCCGCTCCCGTGCCCGATCTTCTTCTTCTTCGCCGTAGCAGCCTCACGCCGGCCTTCTTCTTCCCTTGAGCTGAAACAAAGAAAGAAAGAACAGCAGAGGAGATGGCCAAGTCTATTCGATCGAAAAGAGAGAAGAGGTTGAGGGCGATAAGGAGGGATCTCGTAGAACCATATTACGAAAAGAAAGATGCAGCCAAGCTTTCCGCTTTAGAGGCTGCCTTAGCTGCCCCCAAGCTGCCCGTCAAACAGTCTCCGTTCGCTGCTTCTTCTTCTCCTGATATGGATGTGACTACCACTACATCAAATACTCAGATGGGTATGCCTTTAATTTTATGATTAATCATATGTTTGATCAATACCATGTTGTTAGATTGGCATTTCATATGATTTCTTTTCTTCAGCTAGGGTTAGTTGATTGAATGAATTCTGTAGTGTATGTTCGTTTTATTTCTCTTCAAGTTCGATGCATGACTTAAGCTGGCATCAACAATAATATCTCCTTTCTGAACTGAAAAGGTAGAAATTAGGATCAGTCAAAAGGAATTTGAGATTCAGTGAGCTTTTGTCGTGTCGTTTGTTCATCCTTTGTTTTTGTGGTGTAAGCATTTGGTAGATAGTTAGGCCATCCTAATAAATGGATTGAACATCAAATTATAAGCAAGTGCAAGATAGTAAATTGAGGAGCCTAGATAAGCTATGTGTTCCTAAGTGTCGATTGAGGTGCTGAGATGGAGAATGAATTTGCTGATTCACATGTGAACTTGAATGTGTTTTGTTACTTAGTTACCTTATGCAACTCTGCTCCTTGTGTATATCTGATTTGCAGCACTTCATGAAACAAAGAAGTTGCCTTAAATTTTAAGCAATGTAGTTACTGTGACCTCTTGCAGTTGACTTGTATATGTGAACTGTGGCCATGCTTATTTTTGATTTGTATTCAATTGTTCTATATGTTATGGCATTCTATCATTACTGTGTGCTATGGCAGTTTATCGAGCAGTGGTAAAGCTATTGTGTTGTATTTGCTGATGTCTCGAGTAAGCTACTAATCAAGTTATATGCTGGATGCTTATGGTCAAATTTATTTAGCTTTTGAATTTCATGTGTACTCACTGGATTGTACGTGGTTTATAGTCTTTCATGCTAGTGTCTCTTTGCCCTCAAGATATTTGGATGTATTCTTATGAAACCAGCAACAGTTTTCTTGTTTTTACAAGTAATTCTGAGTAGCCGACCTCTCTTTTTTCCTGATCTTGTTGGAACTTTGAACAGATGTGGATATGGACAATGACAGTAAAATCAATAGTTTATTGAAACCAGTTGGTAAGAAGCTAAAGAAGAAATTCAAGCTTGGAAGAAACAAGCGCAAAGGCAAAGGCAAGGGTACCTTCAAGAAGAAGCACATTTAGTTCTCTTAACTGAGGAGTAAATGTAATTGGTGTATTCTAGGTTTTAACCCTATTTTTGATCCTGCTGTTTTGGGTTGTCATTAGAGGATAGGCAACTTCGTGTTCTAAGCTTTTGTGTAATGCTACAATGGTATAATTTCTAGAAAACTTGTGTTTTCACTAAAGTAGTCTATTCAGGTTGTGCAGTGCGTGATACATCCTGTTTTTGTTTCTTATTAGATTTGACTTTGGAGCAATATTATATAGGTATATAAACTGCTCATAATAGGTAATCGTGATCATTGGCGGAAAGAATATTGTTCTTAACACGTAATTAGATAATTACCGGCGAATTCAGGAGCTGAATTACCTATTACCTAATACCTTTAACTTATTACTCAAAATTATTCAAAAAATAAATTACAAGATAAGATATTTAATGAAAGGTTGTTACTATTATTAATTTTTATTGATTGAAATAAATTAAGATGAGGGGTTGAGCTTCATCGGATATAATTATTAATTAGTTGACATTTTCTGTGATTAACACAAATCCTATAATTCACAATTTTTATGTTTTCTTGAGGTTGACGTTCAGAAATTGTGAATTGAATGTGAGAAATTATAAGCTGTTTCAAGAATTGAAGAAAGAAGAAGGGAAACAACCGATATGGTATGCTAGTATTTTCACCTATGAATGTAGTTCGTGACTCAATAGCTAATAGTTTAATGTTGAATATGTAATTGTGATTTATATATGTAAAACTGTAAATGTTATAATTACTGTAACTTTTTTGCAATAAATATATTTATTAGTTTATTAGTCTTTGCAGATCGAAGAAAATAATCACATTAATTTTTTTTATTGAAAATAAGTGTTGTTGGAACAAAATTGTAGCATAATTTCTTATTATAAATAAAATGTTAATTATTTGTTTACAGAAATATATTGATTAAAAATATCTATATAGAGTTTGCAAATTTTTTAATATAATGCTTTAAACCATGGTATTAATAACTTATATTTTATATGGTATTAATAAGTTTAATTTAATTTATGATATTAGATAAATATTAGGTGGTAGATGTTAGATTATAAATAAATTGATTAAAAACATATATAAAGATACTAAAAAAATTAATTCTAACACTTGAAATGAATTATGTCCTTTATGGTCATTTTACATTCCAACCATAGTTTTAAAACAGTTTTTACCAAACAGCATACTCTATTGCAAAAGTTTGAAACTGACTTTTGTAGACTGAAATTTTCCCGAAGTTTGCCAAACAGGCCCTAAAAAACTTAGCGTAGAAAACCTGAATAGATTTTCCCAATAAAAATGAGCTTTTTTTATATCTAGAGAAAAAAAAATAGAAACATAAAAGGAAAAGAACTCTCCCAAAATGTCCTCAATCTCCATTCTCCTGCCCGAGAAACAAAGACAGCCGTCTGACTTCCCTTCTCCAATCTCCTAAAACCCCAAACCCCACTGGAGTTATTTTCACTTTTCAGCACACTAATTTAACCAGCAGCTCGCCAAGGAGGCGATTCAACAATCTAATCGAAACCACAGCACAGCAGACATGACACTCCACTCCATCCTAATCCAGAAGTTACTCAACACGAACGCCCACTTGGGCCGACGTCTCGCCTCCCACCACTTCAAGATATACACTGTCGGCATGCGCAACGGCATGACCATCATCGATTCCGACAAGACCCTTATCTGCCTCCGCAACGCCGCCACCTTTATTGCCCACATGGCTCGTGAGAAGAACGCTCGCTTCCTGTTCGTCAACACCAATCCGCTATTCGATGAGATAGTGGAGCAGATGACCAAGAAGATTGGAATCTATAATAGGAGAGATAACATCATTTGGAAAATGGGAGGCTTCTTGACGAATAGCTACAGTCCTAAAAAGTTCAAATCAAGGAAAAAAAAGGTCCCCTTTTGATTTCCTTTTTCGTTTTCTCATATTCGCTACAGTGAAATGTTGTGCTTAATGGTAAAGTTGTCGCTCTTGTTGTGGTTGTTCTCTTTGTTGCTTGCGTGAAGGTTTGCTTTGCGCCAGTGCAACCTCCGGATTGTGTGGTTGTGTTGGATACTGCAAGGAAAAGCTCGGTGATTTCAGAGGCCGGTAGAATGCAGATTCCGATTGTGGCTCTGGTGGATTCTAGTATGCCATGGGAGCAGTATAAGAAGATTGCGTACCCAGTGCCCGCTAATGATTCTGTGCAGTTTGTGTACTTGTTTTGCAACATCATTACCAAGACATTCTTGCTTGAGCAGAAGAAGATGAAGGCGTTGAAGGGAGGAGATATTGCTGATGAAGAGCGTGCCCTTGCAAAGAAGGAACCCGGGTACAAAATGCTTCTGACCCGTGAACCTCAATTCTTTATATAGAATTTCACAAGATATATTGTTTCCATATAATTTTGAGGGAAATTCAAATCGGAGCTAACTGTTCTTAAAAGAATGAGTGCAGGATATTGCTAGCAAGTGTAATTCTACTTCAATTACTAAAATGTTGGTGATATATGTATATTTATTGTATATACAGTGCTTGTATTTGCTCTAGGTTTAATGACGGAATGCAACATAAGCATACAGAGGTGGAGTTGAACTTTGGTAGAATGTAGTGGTCAAAAGAAATGAATTACTAACATAGATGACCTCTTTTGGTGCAAGTTCCTTTCTTCTTTTGCCAATAGATAGGAATGTAAGTTAGGGAACTTGAACTTGAGACCTGACCCTCTGTGCTTTGAGCAAAAAACTCATTGGTCAAGGTGCTGTCTTTCATATGTTCATTTATCTACATCAGTGCAAGGCAAGCATTTAGAGGCAGAATGGATATTTTCTTGGAGGGGATATAGATGAGAAATTTTATTATATTAATTGATTCTATTTTTAACCTAGAGGATGGCAATGTAAAAATTAAATTTTTTGTGGGTTAAAATTATTCAAAAAAAAATTCAACAGTTGAGTTAAGTTTCACAATGTATTTGTGCATAGGGGTTGGAGAACCAAACCCCAGTTAGAGGGCAACTGGTTATATATGACTTGCACTGCATCATGCTTCTTGAACGGTTGAAGCCACTATAATTTGCTGTCTCAATTTTTCTCTCCATGAATGCAAACTATTATACACAATACAGATATTTCAGGCCTCCAAGCTTGGTTTTTTTATCAGATAACTTCTTCCTCAAGCCCAGGGTTTTAATCTTTTAACAGTAGACCCTTTGTACACTTCCGCTTTACTAATGACTAAACTGGCTTCTTCACGTCATATGGGTCCACATGCAGTTGTTTCGAGTGGACCCCACTCAATATGGGGGATGGTGTGCATAAACTAGGAGAATTCCTAATATGGCCGCTTTCAATTTGGCTTGCCTGATTATGGAATCATAATCTCATCATTAGTATTCATTAGCAAGTCTAAACTTCTCGAATACTTGTCATGGAGTATGAAAAACAAAGCTGTAAAAGCTTATGTCTTTTCATGCAATGCTTGTGTATCATCAATTTCATTTGTTACAGTGTTGGAGGTTATTTGTGATTCAAAGTTACTGATGGAGGCATCTTTGGTGTTACCTTGAGCATCCCCGAATCAAAGAGAAATTTTGAGTCACTTAGGCTGAATTGAAAGGCTTGGGTTGTTGGCAATGGAAACAGGGATTTGTCTAGGTTTAAACTAGTGGTTTAGACATGGCTTGGCGGTTGTTTGGTGTGCTGGAAGTAGGAA
This sequence comes from Viola odorata, assembly GCA_963691705.1. Classification (NCBI taxonomy): domain Eukaryota; kingdom Viridiplantae; phylum Streptophyta; class Magnoliopsida; order Malpighiales; family Violaceae; genus Viola; species Viola odorata. Next base: position 247,258 of record OY829540.1, on the reverse strand, counting down.
TTTTGGGATAATGTAGTAATGTTGAAATCAAACAGAGAAAACTAAAGATAACCTAAGCATCACACCTAGGGATCTTAGGAGTCACACCTAAGGGGTTGAATTGCATCACACAAAACTGACTTCAAACTTCAAATATGAATATCTACTCCCAGCTGTCTTTTCCATCATTGGCCTTGTGCCAAGTTAAAGTTTGGGAATTAGAACCAGCCCCTTTGATAACATTTATACCCCTTCAAGGGATGCTGCCATGGTGCTACAACAGTTAGTTTTTGTTTCTTGCATTTCCTTGCCTGTGTGGTCGAATAATGTTAGTGATTTCTTTGTTTTACTGTGTCACATCTGGTATTAATCTGGTTTACTTCATACGATTCTTTATTGAAGTGATGGAGTTCGGCAAATTGAGCATAGCAAGAGTGACAGCAAGATTAGATCTCCAATTGATGAAGTACTTGTTGTTCCCTATCAGAGCTTAGCACCTGCTTCTACTGGTAGGAGTTCTATTTGATTCATAGCTTGTTCTTGTTTTCCTTAAGAATGGTAAATAAATTTACTTTTCAAAGACAATCATTACTCCAGGAACAAAGAAAATATGCTCATTTACTATTACGAAAGAGAAACAAGAGACTTTTCGGATTTTGTTGAAATAAGAGAAGAGATATGAGCAAATTGGAGAATTTAGTAGTCTTCCAATTTCTAGAAAAACAACTCGTAAAGCAATCTTCAGTTTCGACAAGTGGTTTCTTTGAATAATATAATAGGATATATTATATTTATGTACACTAAATGCAACCTTTACTTATCTGAATTCATCTTGCATCTTTTCCCATCTTTTTATTCTTTTTATGTTTTCTTATAACTGCTCGTTGAAATGTAGATATTGCAGAAACTAGGAAGCTTCTGGACAAGCTTGTTGTAGTGAAGTTAAGTTCCAGTTTGGGTACAGCTCTAGGGTTTGGAGGTCCCAAGTAAGTGTAAATCCTAACCTTTAGTATTTTTTTCATTTAAATAATTAATGTGTCCAAGTTGGCTCTTTTGTAACACAAATCAAATAGCAATTGTGTTTATTATACCTTTATGACTTGTGTCTTGTGTGACATACATCATGGGTAGTGCTTTATTAGGTGTGGGTTATATTCTCCTGGGCTTATAGTTTGTTTTACACATTTAGGTCTGTGATTGAATTTCATGATGGTTTAACTTCTCTTGACCTGCTTGTTAATCAAATTGAGGTCAGTTTTTTCGCTTTTTCTTGGGTTCTTCCTGTTGTGTAGGTGTTTTTCATTGATGTATTCTTGCTCCTGAATATGTACAGTCTCTCAATTCAGAGTACAGATGCGATATCCCACTGGTGCTTATGAACACCATCAGAACCCATGGGGATGTGTTGAAGGTCATTTTCTGTCTTCATTTCCCCTTAAGATCATATATCTTTTGAATTATTCATTCTGATTTTTCTATTCTAGGTTGTGGAGAAATATTCTAGGTCAAATGTTGATATTGTTCCTTTCAGCCAGGTGTGAAATGTTTCCACATGTTCTCTTCTTTAGATATTTATTATATAAGTGAAGCCTGATTTTTATGACTTCCTCAACCAAAACAACTATTTTATGCAGGGTGAGCATCTCCAGCAGAAATCTCCCTCTGGACAGATTAGTAAGGATGAATTGTATTTCCCCCCTCCCTATGTAGCTACCATTTGTTGTGTATTGTTTCTGGTATTTGTTGCATCAATGAAAACTTGAAACAGCTGTGCTTATTTATTTGTTTTTTCCTCTTAAGGTGTTCATGTGACCATCCTACTGTGTTTCTTTCTCTGATGGAAAGTGGAATTCTTGATGTATTGTTGTCCAAGGTATACAATGTCAATTTTGCTGTGAGCACTTTATTTCTTGTTACATGTGAAAAGTATTAGGTTCGTGAGGTAAGAGGAGGGAATCTGATGTAAACCGCTGTTCTGGAACTTGTTTTACAGGGAAAGGAGTATATACATTTGCTTAGCTCAGATAATGTGGCTCCTGCTATTGATCCAAGTATCCTCATCATGGTTTCTTTTACTCTTATTATGTTGACTGGTGTGTCTCATTGCTTTGACTATTCCCGAGACTCAATTACTTAAATTTGTTCTCCTTGAGTCTCATTCTAGAAATCCTGAATCATTTGATACAAAACAGGATTGGATATTGTATGGAGGTACTTGACTGTGTATTTCTATCCATTGTTTTGTGCTCAAAAGATGTTTTCAATTGACATTACTTTTCAGGTGATGCCTACGCCTTCTTATTTGAGAAATAGCGTAGTTAATCAGCACCAAGAGAAGTTTCAGGTCTTACATCTTCCAGTTGACTGTTTATCTTTGTCCTCTTCAAATGTGGAGTGGTGGTTGATCATTGATGAGAATTTTATGAAGAGGCGTAACTATCATATACTAATCTAAGAAAGTAGTAACTCAAATTATATTATTATTGATGCTTAGCAGAAGTATATAATAAATATTTTCTAAGTGTGTCAATCATCATTTGGTTCTAATATGATATTTGACCTAGCAACTATCGAGTACTTATTGAGTGTGCTTTTAATGTTGAAAACTAGATTTAACTAGTGATTGTGTGGTTGCTATGTTGTGCAGCTTGTGGATATTACTCAGAGTCCTACATTATATGTGAGTTATAATATTTTCTTCTCTAAAAAAAAAGTTATAATTTTCCCCTTTCCTTTGGCATTTGATAGATGATTACCTTCTGTTCATTTGTCATTTTTTAAGCAGAAAATAATGTTAGGATGCAAGAATCTTTGCCTTTATTCTTAGTATTGTGTTATTCAGCAATTTTGATACATTGAATGATTCTTAACTTATGCTGCCTTTTCTCAATTTGAATGATGAAGCTGATGGAGAAGTTCAAATTTATTGATACAAGAAACTCGTGAGTGACACTTCCTTTCTGCTGATCTTCTGTCTCAAATGTAGCATGCTCGTGTTACCTTATTTTGTGATTTTATGCAGATGGGTGAGTTTGAAAGCCATCAAAAGGCTTGCTGATACTGGTGCATTGAAAACCCCGAATCATTTGAATGTACAGGTGTGTGCAATCAGTCTATTTTATTCACAGATAAGCTTGTAATTGTTTCACAAAGTGATACATGATCCAAGTACTGTTGTCTCCAGGACATGAATGGTGATAGTAATCTTTTGCAAGGAACTGCTGCTACTTCAGCGGTATGGGTATTGTTTTACATTCATCTACGTGTTTTTCTCTACTAGTTATCACTGATTCCTTACGATCATTATTTTGCTGGATAGCTATTTGATCATGCTATTGGGATTAATGTCCCTCAATCTCGGTTTGTGCCACTTAATGCGACATCAGACTTACTTCTTCTCCAGGTGTTGTACACAACCATCTTGATTAGTGTATCATCTATAACCAATAGATATTGTTGATCTAAGGCTTAAATTGTTTTTCTTTCTGTAACTGCAGTCCGATTTGTACTCATCTGTTGAAGGTGTCTTAGTTAGGAACTCAGCTAGAGCCAACCCTGCCAATCCTTCTATTGCCTTAGGATCTGAATTTGAAAAGGTGACATTAACTGCAAGCTGATTACTTTACCTTTATCTGACTCTGCTTCCTAATGTTATTTCCTGCTTCCACAGGTTAATGACTTAGTAAACCGCTTCAAATCCATCCCTAGCATAGTTGGGTTGGATAGCTTGAAGGTGGTTGGTGATGTGTGGTTTGGAGCTGGTATTACTCTTAAGGTATTTTACATGTTCATGATGCAATATCTTCCAAAGGTTGATGTGTTTTGTGGTGTATATCTAAACTCGGTATACTGCCAATACTGCTACATGCCTGTACTTCGAGGCTGACAGGTACTGATTTAGCCATTACATGCATTTAAAATCATGTTGGGAATTGTGGTGTCATTGGGAGTCACCTCAGTTTTAATGTGTTGAAGGAGTTGGATAATGATTGTACTGCGTTCATAGCTTGTGAATTTGAATGTAGTGCTTATTCCCATGCATGTGTTTTTAGTTTCTGTGTTTGTACACAATGAGAGATGGGTCCTAGTTTGACCACTATCTGAGATTTTATTGTTCCGCCACAGACAGTGCTGTATGCTTAGTATATTCATTTGGGCCACTAGGTTTTTGTTTCCTCTCCCATGATGGTTCATATTTTTTTTGGCCAAGTCTAAACAATTGGCTTGTTTTGAAGGGGAGAGTAACCATTGCTGCAAAACCGGGGATGAAACTGGAAATTCCTGATGGAGTTGTACTTGAGGATAAGGTAAGGATGACTGAAATTCCTGATCTGTTTGTATTTATTCTATTAAAGAAATGAGAATAACGGTAAGAATGGAGGGATGAATTATGTTCTTATTTTGTTTTGGACTTTTGTTCTCCTTTCTAACGCTCACTTATTTTTTGGGTTGGTCGTCCAGGAGATCAATGATCCTGCAGATTTTTGAGGGATTTTATCCACCCATTTGTTTGTTAAGAGCTAAAAAAACTAAAGTATGTACGAAAAGAGTACGAAGTTATACTCTTGTTAAGTTTCTTTGTAGTATTTAGTTTATAATATACAATTTAATGCAGGAGTAAGTCTACCAAAAGCTCCCTACTGACGTGATACTCGCTTTGAGATGATGGTACTTTTTTTATGGGATGCCCCCCCAACTCCAAGGGACAGATGACACAATACTTCTTCTGTATCTGCTGTGTGCTACATGTACCAGCTTATTTCAGTAAGCTTTTTACCAAATATATTTCATGAGAAATGATTTATTACTCGGGTCTGCTATTTCATTGGTTTTGTTCATGATTTACAGCTTCATTCATATACCAAATCTGCTCTCTTGGACTTCTTCTGCATTGAAAGCGAACTCTTTGAAATGGCCCCGAGCAGATTAACCTTATATTCGAAGAGATTAGCTATTATTTTGATTATTCCGTCAAGAGGGTGAGGCTTGACTTTCTCATAATGTGATTGGTGTTTGCTATTCCCTTTTCTTGCCAAAAAGAAAAGAAAAGAAAAGAAAAAAGAGATTACAGGTTTGTTTTATGGAACTGGGTCCAGGCCGATTGAACATGTGCTGCTTTCGATCTAGGTGAAACGACGAAATGCACGAGTACTTGTTTTTCTTTTACGGTTTTACCCGACTACATTCTCTCCCCATCTCTCAGCAACAGCTTGCCTCACCTGAACCTTACATTATCTTTCGTTTCATTCAACTCATACGCAAGCTTAGTACGTAATAATGTAAACTTCACTTTTAAATTTCACAGTAGCTATGGTTGGTTAACCGCGAATTTTATCCAATTCTAAATCTAATCATTTTAACTTTCCACAAAATCACTACCTCACTATAGTTGCATAATTTATACGCTTTTAAATCCACAACCTCCTTGCGAATTATTCGCTACTTATGGTTATTCATTGAGTATTATTCACCAGTAAAGAAAAATTCAATTAATTTGATGAAATTACATAAATCCATAAATATACGCTAAACAAATGTAATTAAATATATTTAATTGGATAAATTTTTTTTACAATCTATTATTATAATTATTAATTTTATTTTATATAGCAATAATATATAATATTAAACAAATGTGTGGTTAATAAGATATAAAACCACAGTTAATTTTATATTCAAAATCATAATCTAACTATTTATAAACTGTTATGGGCCTTTAGCGGCACCACCGTATCCACTATCCAAGTGACACTCTTTATTTGTTTTTTCATTTTTTTACTATTAATAATGACACATTAGAAACATGAGTATATTTTTCAAACTTACTTTCAGAATTTGTGGTTTTATTGGACGGACCCAACAATAAATACATGAGAAAATACAGAATTTATGGAACACCTGGACCCGGAAAAAGGTATCTCAAAGCTTCATATTAGTAAAATTGATATTGAACAACAAGAAAACACACCTTGATTTTTCCCCATCTTCTTCCATAAAATTTTAAAAAAATAAAAATAAAAACAGATATATTCCTTCATTTTTCATGTTCTAATAAACTTAATGCACTGTTTCCATATGTTAGAATCTCAAATTAATATTTTTAAAATGTTGATTAATTGAGACGAAAAATATACCAATATGTTATAAGTTATTTAGTTCTCAAAACTTTTACTTAGATTTAATTCAATATCTTCATTTCAACACACACTCAAGAAAATTAGATTTAATTCAATATCTTCATTTCAACACACACTCAAGAAAACTTTATAATCATAATATGAAAGGAGAATTTTAATTTTGTCCCGCAAGTATTTTTATCTTCATCGTTGATCCCCAAAATTTTAAGTTTAAATATGGGGTCCCAAATATTTTTCACTTTTTTTTCATTTAGTCTTACTATTTGTTTCCTCATTAATTCTCATTAAAACATTAAAATATAATTTTTTAACGTTATTTATTAGTACTTATTTTATTGGGAAATTAAAAAAAAACTTTTTTACATGATGAAAATGAAAAAAATCATCAAAATACTTTTTATAAAAAATGATTTAAGATTAATTTAGAGAGTAAATTATAAAGTTTGATGGGTTGCATGTTTTAACCAACTTATATATATATAGTGTCTCAAATTAAATGACAATTTTAAATTTTTTAACTTATCTCAAATTAAATAACATTTCACTATTTTTTAGGTTTAACCGATCTTTGACTCCTAAATTATCAAATTTCCACACCAATAAACCCTAAACTTTACTTTTTTTGCAAAGTTATCCCTATATTATCATTTTGGGTGAAGGTATCAATAATGACGCTAACGTAGCTAACATACTCGAATTAAATATTATTATTTTTACCCATATGTTGGACCCCATTTAACACATGTCATTTTCACGTCAGAAAAATAAATTAAGAAAGAATCTTTTTATTTTCCACTTAATTACAATAGAAATCCCAAAAATGTGAAAAATAAAATCTTCGGTATATCTTTGTCTAACTTTACTATCTTACTTTTTATTATTGAGGAGAGATGATTAGTGAGAATAATAAAATAGGTAAATTAAAATGAGACAAGATGATATTAATGTTGAATATAAACTTAATATATATAAAATGGTGATTAGTGAGAATAATAAAATAAAATAAAACAAAATGATACTAGTAGTAAATATAAACTTAAAATATACAAAATGTGATTTCTTGGTATATATAAAACATTAAAGAAGTTAATTTAATTTAAATTGAAATGAGTACTAGACTAAGTCTATTAAAAGATATCTCAGTGGCTTTTTCTCTAATAAGCGGCCATCCCAAGTTAGGTGTGGTAATTTGAAAGTGAGTTAAAAATTAAAAAAATCCTCAATTGTTTTGTTCTACTAAATATGAGTACTGACATGAATACCAATACTGCAACGTGAGAAAATTAAAAATAATTAAATATCGATACGACTTATATATATATGTATATAAATATATATTAAATAAAAAATATCATTCATAACAATCAAATAAAATGAGTTCCAACTATATCTTTAAAAATAATGTAATTAAAACATTGATTTTAAATTAAGTTTAATTTTATAAATACTTTCACATTAACCATCTTTTTGGCACCAATATTTGCTTAAAATTGTAATAAAAAAATATGAAATAAAAAATTTTGTGGGTGCCCATCGAGTGTGGATATCGAAAACAAGTCTGATACGAACACGATATAAAAAAGAGAGAAAAGCCATAAAATCACCCCCACTTTTGTATCAAAAGTCCAAAAAATACCTTACGTTTGTAATTGAGTCAAATAAAACCTCACGTTTGCCAATTTTAACAAATCACACCCTAATTTAAAAATTATCTTAAGACCTGTTTGGTTTTTCTAAAAAATTACCTTAGATTTAGCTAGCATGGAAATTAATTTATAAAAAAATGACAATGAAATTTTTTCATCTCCCCTTATACTAGTTAAACGCAGACGTTACATAACCCAATAAAAATAAAAATAAAAATAAAATAATAAAAATATAATCTAGACAATTAATTAATGCTCAGTTATGCTTTACTGTATTTTTCAGCAATTTTTTGATGTTATTTGAAAATTTTAAGATGGTTGATACTCAGTTTAATATAATCAAGACAGTTAATTAACTCGTGTCTAATTTTTTTTATACTTTTGATGAAATTTTAAAGTTTACATTACTTTTGGTTTAAATTAACATTGTACACACAATTTTTCCTAAAATAGGAGAAAATTACACGTGTCAAATTATAATTGTTGAATGTAGAATAAAAGTGGTTCTTCTTCTCTTGATTCCTCTTATTAATGAATCAATCTTCACTCCGGATTTGGATTTGAACTTGAGTTGGATAGTTGACGGATTGGCCTTGAATCAGCTTGTAATCCGCGGTTGATTTGAGAAGAAACCGACCTTGAATTAGCTTGTGGCTTCTTCTTGATTTGATTTGATGTGGTTGAGAGAAAACCGGCCTTGAATCAGCTTGTGGCTTCTCTTTCTTCCTTGGAGACGATATGCTTTAGCTATTGATTTTTGCAGCACTTCTTCTCTTCAAAATAATGTGTCCTTCACCTTCTAATGAGGCCTCTATTTATAGGCTCATAGGGATGGTTTTGAGTGGGAAAGATGACACATGTCCTCATCTCATTGACCCAATGTGTAACCACCATTATTACTTAATTTGCACATTAATTAATGACACTCAATCAAATTATTTAATAAATATGAGATGAATTTTGATCCCTCCGAGTATGAGTTTGTTAACGGGCCTCGACCAAATAAGCCTCACGAATTTTGATGAATAGGCTTCGTGGTTTTTTTATAAATTGGACCGCATATTTTATGATGGTCCGCAATTTTGATGTCTACAAATGCCCCCTCAAGATTATTTTACTTGAAGTAAATTAATCTTGAACTTCTCCCCTTTCGAGTGAACTTAATTTGCGTCAGGGACTGAACTTGAAATTATGTTCGAATGTAGATCCAAAATTGACGAGGATCAATTTTAATTCCGGAGTGATTTCCCACCGAAGGTACATTTTTATTCAGAACTTGCAACAAAGAATTGATTCTGCAAAGGAATCCATGGTCTTAGATTTGTTCTTGCACATCACGGGACCTTGGATCAATTTTGTTCTTCTTCTTTTTTCTTCAAGATCGACATATGAAGTAATTAATTAAATGAAACAAGCCAATGAATTAATTACTACCATAGATCAATCCTATGATCGAGTCTTCAATTAGTTAAATGGAACAAGCCAATTAATTAATTACTTTGATTCAGCATATCCAAGGAAAGAAAGAAGCCAAACTTATGAAAATTGCCATAATTTCCCAAAATTGCAGGCTGATTTCTATTGCAATTTGAGTAGAAAATCCTTATGGTAAACTACCATAATTAAAACCCTACTTTTCCTTCCTTGTGTATATAAATACACCACATTAGTCTCCCAAGCACCATTCTCCGCCTCTCTTCTCCGCTGCTGCATCAACAAAAGAAAAAGGTAAATTTCTTTTCCTTCTTTTTTGTTTTCGCTTTCTTTCTGTGCATGTATATGCATGGCTTTCTTGCCTCTTTTTTATTTTTATATATGCTTATTACGTTTGCACATGCATATATATGTACATATATGTTGTTGTCTTTATATATATGCAAACGTCCAAAGCTTCTTTTTTTTTTTTAATGCTTTATTACTTTTGCGTGCGCTCACACACACATACAGAGGCATATATATATATATATATATATATATGCCTCTGTTTCTTCATCTTTCTGCATGTAATTTCCTTTTTTCCTTGCTGCAAGAACAACCACACCAAAAGCATCTCGTTTCGTTTCCTGCGATTTTGTAAAGGACGCCGCTGGTAAGTAACCAAGCACCTTTTTTTTTACTGTTTTCGTCGGACTGGTTGGTCGGGCCGCGGCTGCTGGACCGCTGTTCGCCGGAAATTGGCAGCTTCGCTTGACTGAAGCTATTGCCGTTAACAACAGTTGTCGCCGCTGCTGCTGTAGCAAAATCTGTTATTGCTGCTTCGTCGAGAGAATAGAAGGTAACTTTGATTTTTTTTAATTTTTTTTTAATTTTTTTTTTCTCCATGCTTTATAGCTTTCTGCTTATATGTATATACAATATATTCATGTCATGTGTTTCTGTATGTATGCGTGGCTAAAACGAAATTGCCTTCCTTCTTTTCATTTAATTGGAACAACACCTGCGCTTGCTTTATACATTTCTTTACTTTTTCCCCTTTTTTTTCTCTCTTTTTCTTTCCTTGCGCAGGACACCAGAAGCGATCGAGCATTATTTTTTTTCCCTTGCAATTTTGGGTCGGATAGAAAAGCATCCAGGTTTGATTTTCTTTCTTTTAGTTTTTTTCTTTTTTCTTTTTTTTCTCTTTTTTTTTTGACATGGTTGCCGCTCCTAGAAGATTTTGAACCAAAATTTGCCTTTTATTTTATAGAACTTGTTGAACTTGTAATCATTCCCGAATTTGATCTTCACTTGCCGTGGTTATTTAATCTTCACACGTACCAGGTATGATTACTCCTCTTCTTTTTTCTGGTCGTACCATGCACAACATTACGTTGGTACTACATGTCTTGTTCTATGCATGTGGTTTTTCCACCTTTTCATGCCATGCACGTACTTCCTTTTTTATTACTATCACCATGCTATATTTTTTTTTCTTTGAAACAGATGACTTTGTCTTCATCACGGTCCGCTGGTGTCGCTCCGCTGGTGTCGCTCCGCTGCAACCTCTTGATATGGACTGGATTGGCGAAAGTTCAGGTCAAGGGCAAAGAGGACGATTTCTTTATTTCCCGAAAATCGAAGTGAAGCATCGTTCGCAATCCGGAGGGAAAGGAGTATTGAAGCTCGCCATAGTGAGTCGATCAACGGAGGATCCTAATATAAGCTCCATCGAGGGTCTGGATTAGTGCTTTTTAAGCACTGTATCCCACCTAATTGATGTAAAGGCTTCAGGATCCTGCCCTACCAGCACCGACGTGAACCTTATCGAGGGTCTGGATCAGTCCTTTTCAAGGACTTCATCCCACCTAATTGATGTAGAAGGTTCAGGATCTCATCCCACCTTGCCTATTCCTTCCTTTTGTGGCGCTGAAGACTATACCCCGCACCCAGAGATTGCCGAGAGGATCAAGGTAAAACGTTGTAGATGGGGATCATCACTTGTTGCTCGAGGGGAGATATCTTATCTTCATGGCTTTTGGGAGTGGTCACTTCGGACTCAGGGGCGTCTTTGGACCAAAGGGCTTCATGAACTCTCACAAGCGGTTGGTGTCGCGGCGTTTGACTACCAACGTCCAGCTTCTATCTACAGAGCCTTATGCGAGGTATGGTGTCCTACTACCAACACATTCGTGACTAGATGGGGAGAGGTCGGCATATCACTATGGGACATAAGAGAGATTACCGGGCTTCATATCCTTGGAGCCTATTATGAAGAAACAATTCCTACTCTTCTCGAATTATCCGACAATAGCAATGTCTCTCGGTGTTGCACATACTTGTTCAAGGCCTTCAAGATCCTAGCAGAAAATAGGAGTGTGAATCGTATTTCCTACACAGACTGGATTTCATTCTAGCTTAAGAAGAGTAACCGATCTTTTGTTGGCAACCCTCAGATGTCTAGTGATTACAAGAAATTATTGCGACAGAGACCAATGATCAAGGATGGGAGATATGTCAAAAAGGTTGTTCTTAGGAGACCTTCCAAATTTCCTATTCTGAACGACACTCACGAGGATCTTCCGCGGGATACTTTGGAAGCTTTGGATATTTCCTCATCTGAAAGGGTTTCGGTAAAGATTGCAACATATCTATCTCTCTGGCTATGTCGTTTTATCTTTCCCAGCAGCGAGGGTAATATCCGACCAACGATATTTATGATTGCCTTTAGGATGGCCCACGGTGTTACCTATAGCTTGGTCCCTCCCATACTTGCCACGATTTATCGAGGATTGAGTCAGACTTCTAATGTGAATGACAAAGGAGAGCTTGGTTTGATCCCTACTTCCTTCCTGGGTCATTTTCTCTATGCTTGGGCGGCTACCTATTTCACGCGAGGTATATACTCACAAGTTGATGACAGATGTGGGCGACCCATCATCCATAGATATAGAGGTTCAGCAAATGCTCGTTTCCCGTAGGAAGCAGGGTTTGTCGATGGGAGAGAACTTATCCGAGATGGTGCCAACTTTTGTTGGAATCCTATCCATCTTGCTTCACCTCCTGGCATGTATAAAGATGACGGGACACTTTTGACTGAATTGCTCGAATTTATGGTGAGCATTCGCCCAAGAAGACTTTCTCGTTCAAATGGGTCATTTCAAATCTTGGAGTGGTATTACCCCCATCGTTTCGCAAGACAACAAGGGTATAGACAGCCTTCCAGGATCCATAGCTTTACATGAAGACAAACTTAGCTCTCATGCTCACCTCTCTTACTGGTTGTCCCTGACACAGATATGTAGTGGCGTGCCCTTCATTGTTCCACCACCTAGCCCTAACATTCAGCTCGAGTGTTTTGACACTTACGTATCATGGTGGGCTGGAGGGTCGGCTGTTGTTTTAAATAACATCTCTACCATATTGTTGCAGTCTAGCGAAGGTCCCAACTACGAACTCCTCCATTTGGGTGAAAGATTGTCTAAGAGCAGTAGTGGATCCAAGGGAAAGATTTCTTTAAAAGACCCCCCGAAGGATGATAGTTCCAATTCAAGAGACTCAGGAAGAGACCGTCAGGAAAGAGAGGGGTTTAGATCAGAAGTCTTAGGAAATGACACGTCCGAAATGACAAGGCGTGCTCCCTTGAAAAGACCTCTTTCTAGCGTGATTGTCGTGCCTTCTCTTGGTGATGTTCCAGGATGGAAGAGGACAAAATATGATGCTCGCAAGTCTCGCGGACAGGAGGTCGTGTGCAACGATGATGAAGATAAGGATGACCAGGTATGTTATCATCATCATTTTTACCATTACTTTTTTTTAAACTCTTCATTGACAATCTCATTCGTCTTTTCATAGGATGAACTTATGAGGAAGAAGTGTCGGAAGAATGTTGGAGCTACACTTGAGAAACCTTCAAAGATAGTGTTGTCCAAGAAGAGTGCCTCTCAAAGAGACCATGGACTTGCTGAAGATGGTGGGACGCCCCTTGAAGCCGAGAACAAAGGTATCCACCAATTTATCCTCCATTTGTTTTAGCTTTTTCTTATGATACTTATGTTTATTTTCTCTCATCATCACCTAAAACTTGTATAGTTACAAGTGATGCTTTTAACCCTACTTTTTTCCATGACTCAGATGTCGAGCAAGACATGATTGAAGCATTGAATAGTTTTGATGAAGACAACGCCAATGTTTCCGTGAATGATCTGAATGACCTCGACTTCCCTAGTACCATAGATAAAGGCATCATTCATGCAGATGAGGAAGAAGAGGTAGACTCATTGAGGATAAGGGAGTCTCCAACTACTAGACCTACAAGTGTTGTTGCTTCCTCTGCTCATCATTCTAGCTTTGCTCAAAAGCCGATGCCTACCAAATCAATTTGCCCTGGTCCACTTATCAGTTCTGAAGAACTTGCTGCATGTAGATCCTCTATTGTTCGTGGGCTTTCTAGTTTTCTTAAGAAGGAGTTCCAGATTTCTCTTAGTGGTGGCTTTTCGAATTTAAAGGTTTGGTGGGAAAAGAAGTCTCCTATAAGAAGGATGTCATCAAGGATGTATTCATGTCTGATGCTACTCCATTGAAGTTGAAATTTGGGGACTTTCTGACTCGAGTTGACTCTTACCTGGTAAGGAGAGAGAAGGACATGAGTCATCTTCCCTCGCCCGAGGAAGTGGATAGGCTAAAGTTGAAGCTTGACGCCTCTCAGATGCGGAGTTCTTCCCTTCAGGATGCCTTATTGAGTTCAAAAGCAGAGATGGAAGACTTGGACTTGAAGATCAACCGATTGCAAGAGGAAAAGGGTAGATTAGCTACAAAGATTGACAAGTTGCAAGATGATCTTCAAAACACCGATGAGAACATCCAGAAGCTTTCTTCGGAACAAGAAGAATGGAAAAAGAAAGAGACCATCACTGCAGCTGAAGTTGAATCGATTGACCGTGAGAGAGAAGAACTTAGGCATACTCTTCTTCAGATAGGAGATTTGGAAGACATAGTGGCGTCTCTAGTGTAGTCCTTTTTTTTTAGTGTATACTTTTCCCACGCATGGAATGAATGCTTTTATTCTTTCTCTTTGCTTTTTTTTTTTTTTTTGCTTGAGCTTGAACAGATATAATGATGATTCATTCAATTGTGGCAAAGAAATTTTACTTTTCCTTGACTGATTAGCTCTGGAAGTATATTTATTTTATTCATTTATTTAGCCGTACACAGTTTATACTCTTGCGGGCCAGGAGTAGTACAATGATTTTATTTTCTTTTTGCCGTACACAGTTTATACTCTTGCAGGCCAGGAGTCATGTGATGATTTTTTTTTTTGATGTGACTGCACTTGAAATATGTCAAGTTGCCTACATACCATCAAAGAAGAAGGATCAAGTCATGACGTAGTTCAATTGTTTTGTTTGGTTTTTTTTTTCTTTTGGCCGTACACAGTTTATACTCTTGCGAGCCAGGAGTATTACAATGATTTCAGGTATAGAAGCGCTTCAAGAACTTTTCGTTGATGGGTCCGATGCGTAGCCCATCCTTGTCCACAATCTTGTACGCGCCATTTGTATAGACCTCTTGCACAACCTATGGTCCGTCCCATTTTTATTGGAACTTTCCTGTCACCTTCCTTGTGATCACAATGGGACGACGGACCGCAAGCACCAAGTCTCCTATTTGGAAGGATCTTGGCTGAATCTTTTTGTTGAAAGCTTGGGCCATACGAGCTTGATAGCATTCTAAGCGGTTTTGAGCTTCGAGCCTTTTTTCATCCAAGGCTTCCAGTTCCTGCAATCTCAACTTGGTCTGCTCTTCATTGGTCAATTCTTCTTGAATGGCTATCCTTAGTGATGGAATTTGACGTTCAAGAGGAAGGACTGCTTCCACTCCATACACAAGAGTGTAAGGAGTTGCTTGAGTTGGAGTCCGAAAGGTTGTGCAGTACGCCCATAAAGCTTCTCCAACTCTTTCATGCCAATCTCTTTTGGTTTTGGAGACGACCCTCTTCAGTAAATTACAAAGAGTTTTATTAAAGGCTTCAGCCAAACCATTCGCTGCCGGATAATACATGGAAGAGTTTCTTTGGATAAATCCAAATTGTTCACATAATTTGTCCATATGAGCATTGTAGAAAGGTTTTCCATTATCAGTGATAATATACCGAGGTACTCCATACCGATAAATGATATGAGTGCGAATGAAATCCACCACTGTTTCTTTCTTGACCTCTTTTAAAGGGACAACCTCTGCCCATTTGAAGAAGTAGTCAGTTGCAGCAAGAATGTAAGAGTGACCAGAAGATGACTTCGGAGTGATAGGTCCAACCACATCCAATCCCCAAGCTTCAAAGGGCCACGAAGCCACAGTGGGGTGCAGAGGCTCTGGAGGTTGATGAATGTAGTTTGCATGCACTTGACAAGCTTCACATTTCTTTGCGTATGCCATGCAATCTTGTACCATAGTTGGCCAATAGTACCCCATTCTCTTAATCCGGAAATGCAACTTGGGACCTGACTGATGAGCACCACAAACCCCACTATGAGCTTCTTGTAAGGCTTGGATTGATTCTTCTCTTCCCAGAAACCTAAGGAACACACCATCAAATGAACGACGGTATAAAGTTTCCTTAAAATATATAAACCGGGGAGCTTGTCTTTTTATTTCGTTCTTGTGACGAGGATCATCGGGCAACTTCCCATACTGGAGAAAATTGATGAGTGACTGCCTCCAATCTTCATTCTCTTCTTCGACCACAGTGATGCCGTTTACTTCCTCCTTATCTTTGGGAACTAATAGGGGAATGACCCAGTGCCGAGAAACTCATACTGGAATGCTATCTCCTTCAGTCACAGCCAAAACAGCAGCAAGGTTGGCCAAAGCGTCTGCTTGCCTATTTTCACTTCTTGGAACGAAGTCAAAACTTATGGACTCGAACTTCTCCGATAATTTCATTGCGTATTGGTGATACGGTACCAGATCTTCTTTTCAGACCTCATACTCAGAAAATAGTTGGTTAACAATCAACTGTGAGTCACCATATACTTCCAGTTGGTTGATCCTCATTTCTAGTGCTATCTCTAAACCGATCAACAAAGCTTGATACTCTGCGACGTTATTAGAGCAATTTTCCGTCAAGGTGAAAGAGAATGTCAACACCTCATCGTGGGAAGTAACAAAAAACTACCCCAGCTCCTGCACCATAGCTTCTAGCTGCACCATCAAAATAAAGTTTCCATGATGGCATGAAATTAGTGAAGAAAACTTCCTCATCTGGAAAATCCTCAGGAAGTTCCCCCTCCGCCGGAATCGGATGATCTGCTAAGAAATCTACTAGAGCTTGTCCTTTTGTGGCACAAAGGTTATCTCAAATTCCAACAACAGTAATGTCCATTTAGCCAACCTTCCTGAGAGGATCTGTCTTTGATATCAAATGAATGTTATGTGAGAGCATGTAATGCCTCAACTTTCTTGCAGCAAAGATTAGAGCTAAACAAATCTTCTCGATTATAGCGTACTTTTGCTCAGCTCCCACGAGTGTCCTACTCAAGTAATAAAGTGCATTTTCTTTATCACTCTCATTTAGTTGAGCGAGCATTGCCCCCAGAGATTGCTCTTGAGCGGATATGTAAAGGATTAACGATTTTTCAGGAATGGGTGCCGCGAGAACTGGCGAGTGAAGCAAATACCTTTTGAGGCTTTTGAAGGCATTGTGACAAGCTTCATCCCATTCAAAGGGTACGTCTTTTTTCATCAATCTACTAAATGGATGGCAACGTCCAGGCAAATTAGAGATAAATCTCCTTATGTATGCCAACCTCCCTTACAAGCTTTTCAACTCATGAATATTCGTAGGTTCGGGCATGTTGAGTATAGCATCGATCTTTGTTTGGTCAACTTCGATACCACGATGTCTAACAATGAAACCGAGGAATTTCCCAGAGGTAACTCCGAAGGCACACTTCAGTGGGTTCTTCCTGAGCTGATATCGATGAAGCCTTTCAAACACGATCCTCAAGTCGCTTAAGTGATCTTGCCTTGTTTTAGTCTTGACTACTATATCATCAACATAACATTCCACCCTTTTGTGCATCATGTCATCGAAAATCTTTTGCATTGCCCGTTGGTAGGTGGCTCCAGCATTCTTCAAGCCAAATGGCATTACCTTATAACAATATATGCCTTTAGGTGTCCTAAATGCCGTAAACTCTTCATCTTTTGGATTCATGCGGATTTGATTGTATCTGGATGAGCCATCCATGAAAGATAAGGCTCTGTGACCTGTGGTTGCATCGACCATCAACTCGGTGATTGGAAGAAGGAAGTCATCTTTAGGACAAGCCCTATTTAGGTCACGAAAGTCCACACAAACGCGGATATGGCCATTCTTCTTCTTTACTGGCACAATGTTAGCAATCCAAGTAGGGTATTAGACTTCGCGGATAAATCCGGCCTCAATGAGTTTATTCACTTCAGCTTCAATTGATGGGATTAGGTCCGGGCGGAACTTCCTCTAAGGTTGTTTACTAGGTCTTATGCCATGTCTCACTGCAAGGTGATGCACTGCAACCTTAGGATTTAGTCCAGGGATTTCTTTGTAAGACCATGCAAGCACATCCTTGAATTCCTTCAAGAGCTCCATATACTTTTCTGCGTCTTCGGGACTCAAGAGAGCACTTAGGAAAGTTAGTCTTGGCTCGTCGATGGTGCCTAAGTTTACTTCTTTCAATTCATCAACTGTCGCTTGCCCCCCTTCCTTAAATGTTAAAGGAGCTGACTCTAATTCATCTTCATCTGACACTTCCTCAACAGAGGCACAATCGATCTCCATGTCTTCAATATTGTGGAGGAGTTGTCGTTTAACATGTTTTCTCTTCTGCTTTTGCTTCTTGAAGTTTCCTTTTTGATTTAGGTTATTAGGTCCTAGCCGTGTGAAGACGAACTTCCTTTGTGGTGGTGTCGTAAGTTCAAGCTCCAAGGAAGCTTTGTCTGCTAACCTGTCAAAAATAGATACCCTAGCCGCTTCTCTTTGGATACGACTAAATACAGAAGGCTTATCCTCCTTAGGGATCTCTTTGTCAACTTCATATATTTGTATCATAATTGGGTTTGCAGAAGCCCTTTTAACTTTGATCTTAGCTGGAGGATCTTGTAGGAAACTGAGCCCGAACCTTTGTCTTTCTGTAGATGGTCTTCCACTAGAAAGGACAACATCCAAGTCTCCAAGTTTGTGAGGTTCCCCTTGTCCGTACCCGGCATGCTCGAAGAGTCTTTTGACCTTTGGGTCATACCATGCTCGACTGCATCCCTTTGATCCTTCACTTATGATATCTTCGGATCTTGTCTCCTTGGAAGCTTCCAGCTTGGATGGCCTTGGAACCAATGTTGAAATCGTAGGAATAGGCCGTCTTGTTAATCCTCCACTCGCATCTTTAGATTTCATTTTCTGAGGAACTTCCTGCTTGACTGGCATTGGAACCAATGTTGAAATCATAGGAATAGGGAGAGTCATACTTCTTTTTAAGATTCCTACTTCCTCAGTAATGGCGGTTTTGGAAAGCAAAGCCTTTACGAACACAAGTGTTGCCCTTGTTGCAGAAGATGAGCTTTCTCCACTCTTCTTATATCGTGGTGCAAAGATAGGGAAGGCTTCTGAAGGAATCTGTTCTTCTGAGAAGAATTTTGCATCCGCAAAATGTGACTCTTCCTCGTTGAACGGATTGGTTTCTCCCTTAACGCATTTTACCTCTCCATTACGAATGAATTTGAGGCATTGGTGCCAGCTTGAAGAGATAACTCCATTTTCATGTAACCAAATCCTTCCGAGGAGCAGCTGGTAGGATGTTTTGGCATCAATTACATGAAAAAATGACAGTAGATACTAATTCTTCAATCTCTAGCTTCACTCGAATTGCGCCAATAGCAGCTTGACCCTTTTGATTGAAACCTTGGATAACCAACTTACTTTTGGAAAGCTCAGACATGGCAATTTCTAGTTTCTTCATTGTATGGATGGGCATAATGCTGACCGCTGACCCTTGATCCACAAGTATCCTTCTGACCTTTTCTTCTCGAATGTAACCTGCAACATTCAGAGGTCTGTTGTGCAAACGAGATCCCAGTAGCAAATCATCGTCTGTAAAAGTGATTGCATTAAAGCACTCGGTATAAGACGGTTGATCGGAAGCTTTCAACAATCTTTCCTTGTATTTGGTTGATCCGCCAATGCTTGTACTAGTGACATCCTGACTTCTGAAGGGAGGTTAAGGGTTTCGGCTAAAGAGACGTTTGATGGAACCTCTTTCAACCTTTTTATGACGTTGTCATCCTCCTGATCGGACTCTTCACCTTGCTTTATGCTGACCATGTGGACTGCTACACAATCTTCATGACATTGCTCTTCCGGGGAATACTCTTCAAGAGTTACCGCTCTTCTTTCTTTAGATATCTTTGGATGTTCGCCCGGAAGACCCCACCCTTCTTGCTGGACATCATGATTTTGACTAGAGGCACCATAAGGGTATTTTGAGGATGATTTTCTCTTTGGAAGGGCCTTCTTATTCTTCTTCCTTCTAAAGGTTGACAACCCATCATTTACTTCATCTTCGGACTCAGAGCTTGTTTGCCAAACATCTAAGTCATCAGTCATTAACTCGTACAAACTCGGCCCATAAGGGTTTCCTGTCGTTGGCATTCCTGGGTAAGCATAGGTGACCTTGACTTCTCCATTTGTGCTGAACTTTATAGGGACCGCTCCCTTCGGTAATTCAGCTGTCAGTATCGTTGGTTGTGAGGCGACTGTCCTCTGACTCAAAGCTTGCGATAATGGAACAGGATCAAATGACCCGAATGCAATCATGGTTGGTTTAGCCTCATTCTTTGTGGTGGTCATGATGTAATTGGCTTCTACAACATCTCCACTATCGAGTTTTATCTTACCTTCATTGTCCAAACGAACGATGAGATCTTTAAGGACAAAACATTTATCTACCGGATGACTGATGGTCCGATGATATCTGCAATACCTAGGGTTGTCAACCTGGTTCACTTCTTCTGGGCACTTTGATGATGGAAGTTCGATCAATTTTTGTTCAAGGAGCTGGTCCAGAATATTGGAGACTTCCGAGTCTAAAAAGGGGTATCCCCTTTCTTCACGTTCCTTCAGGGTCCTTCTCTGAGCTCTGAAAGGCTTA
Source organism: Viola odorata (assembly GCA_963691705.1). Classification (NCBI taxonomy): domain Eukaryota; kingdom Viridiplantae; phylum Streptophyta; class Magnoliopsida; order Malpighiales; family Violaceae; genus Viola; species Viola odorata. The sequence continues at coordinate 226,900 of OY829540.1, read as the reverse complement.
TACTCCGTCTTGTCTTGCTTCATCCCTTCTTTACTTTGGGCCTCCTTGGAGGATATCTTCACAGGTGCAGTGGTAACCACCATGCTTTCTTTTCCTTTGCTGGTCTTCGGGTCTTTCCTTACTTCTTTCTTGACTTCCTTCTTTTCGCGAGAATCATTTGGCAAGTAACTCCCGTGCCTTTGGATCTGGACTTCCAAATCATGAGCTCTAGTTGCGAGCTCCTCAAATGTGCGTGGCATGTTTTCCTGCAAATTGTAGAGTAGTCCCCAATGCATTCCCTGGACACACATGTCGATTGAAGATGACTCACTGATCCTTTCTTTTCAATTAAGGACCAAGTTCCTCCATCTTTCGATGAACTCAGTGACGGGTTCATCTTTTCTTTGTTTCGTCCCAGCCAGTTCTGGTAGGCCGACAATCCGTCGAGTGCTATAAAAGTGAGTTAGGAAGTCTCTTTCCAGTTGGTCCCAGCTATCAATAGACCCAAGCCTGATATCGGCATACCATTCAAAGGCAACGCCTTTCAATGATCGAAAGAATTGCTTCACCATCATATCTCCATAAGTTCCTGCATTGTTGCAAGTCTCTATGAAGTGAGCGATGTGTTGTTTAGGGTTCCCTTTCCCCTCGAACTGCTGGAATTTTGGAGGTTGATACCCCACAGGCAGTAATAGTTCATCTATACGCCTTGAGTAAGGTTTTGCGTACCCGAGAGAGGATTGTGAAGCTCCTCCATATTGAGCACGGATAGTGTCAGCAATCATCATCTGCAGTTGTTGAACTGTCAGATTTGCGACGGGTGTCGCGGTGTTGTTGCTGTTGTCATTCAGATTATTCACCGTGGCGAAGTCTTCATGGTATTTCATCTGTCGTTCTCGCTCAGCATTCTCATCACCATTAAACCCTCCGCTAGAGTTTGGATTATTTGATGAGCCAGGTTGACTTGCCAACTTAGCCGTCAGAAAAGTTATTTGGGCATCTTTCTCTGCCATAGCTTTTGTCAAATTTTCAATTGCTAAGGACATCTCTTGAAAGTGAGTCTCAGCATCTTGGGAAGCGTCGATGGCCATTGATAACAATCAAGACAACCCTAACGGTGTTACTACACTTGCGGCTCCTGCCGGACGGATTCCCATAAGTCCCGTAATATCTCTTCATATCGCCCGGAGATCAGCAAAGGATTCCTAGGATGGTCGACATCAGCGGAGGGGGGGACTCACGCGTCTCTATACGCACGACACCATCCCAACCTAGGGATCCCCGAGGTTATCGCTTCCGACACCCCCGTCAGATATCGCTCATGACGTCACCTACTGGTATCGCTCATGACGTCATCATCAGACATCGCCTGGACTGTTATCGCCAGGTATCGCCATCAAAGCCTATAAATACCCCTACTTTTCAAACAGAAGGTAAGATGGAGATTATCTAGCAGAACCTCTGGTTAATTCATACCCCCGAACTGACTTAAGCATCGGAGTGTCTACGCCGGAGCTCCCCCTCCGGTGCTTTGCAGGTACACCCGACACCGATCGCCGCCGTTCCGATCAGACACGACACTAAGTCTTATCAAATCGACATTGAATCTTATCAAATGGTGCTTTCATTGAGAGCCTTGGTATATTAAGTGAGTGTCCTTAATAGCCAAGCTCCGTTTAGTCAGAAGATTGGAACGGTCATGACCACAGGATCGGATCCGATCCGATCATCATCCTCTAATATCCCTTTCTCAATCCGCAAACAACTATTCCCCTTTGCTACGGCTGATCTCTCTATGACGTCGCAACCAATTACCTCTGGATCTCTGGACCACTCGGTCGGGATCGCTGGAGGACTTGTCTCTTCGCAAACGGGCATTTCGTCATCTCAGATAGCGGGACCTGACTTCTCCACTCCTCTTTTGGGGGGATCTGTGCGCAGCCAAGAACATCCTTTTGCAATGGAAATAGCGACCCTTCATTCTCGGTTGGAATATTTGACTGAAATGGCCGCAAGAATCACGCCTGGTGCTTCTGGATCTAGTCTCCCTCCCCGCGTCATGTTCACACCATCTATTGTCGCTGATCGACCTTTATCACCGTTGTTTCCAGAAAACCTTCAAATCCCTTTGTCCGCGGGAGATCCCTCGGTTAGTGTTGTGCCGTTCACTCAAGGAAGAGTAGAAGCTTATGTACCACAGATGCCGCAAGGTCTCCTCCCACAAGGAGATAAGCAACTTGAGGGGGTTAGGAACCGGTGGGACGGACGGAGGGAAGGAGCCAACAGGAGTTTGTCTCCCGATTACAGTGAAAGATCTAGTAGTCAAAGATATCGAAGTCGTTCGCATAGGAGTCGCAGTCGATCTCCTAGGCGACATCTTACGCCGGAACCACGAAATAGGGGGCGTCAAGCTGAAATGTCTCCTCCGCGTCAGGCACGTGAGATTCTTGATGATACATCGGGCCACCCATTTAGCCGTCGTATAAGGCGTCACAGGGTCAGTCGACGCGTGAAGCTTCCCACTGATACTTATGATGGCACCAAGGATCTTATCTCGCATATCAATAAAGTGAAGGATTTTGTTCAGTTTCAGACCCACAGTGATGTGGCGTTGTGCCAAATATTTGTCATGACGCTGTCGGGTGTTGCGCGTCTCTGGTTTGAAGGACTCCCTGGTGGATCCATTAATAATTTCTCACAATTAGAATCTAAATTTCGGAGCAGATTTAGTACGGCAATTCCAATCAGGAAATCTGTCGCCGCGTTATTTGACATACAACGAAGGCCTCAAGAAACTTTAAAGGAATTTCTCAGTCGCTTCGATTTGGAAATGTCCTTAACGCCGGGCGTTACTATTGATTTTGCTATAGAAGCCCTAAAAAGGAACTGCCGCTATGGAAAACTGAAAGACGCGCTCATGGTAGACCCTCCAGTGACTTTAGATGCGTTGAGACTTAAAGCCCACAATTATGCGAAAATGGAAGAAGAAGAAAACAGAGATAAGACGTATAGCGTGCCGCATGGGACATCTCAACTTACCGCTGCTCCCGCAAAACCCCTTCGTGACGATCATTTTATCGATGATTACGCCAGGCGGAAGGATCATATCCCCAAAGCCTCCAATAGGTAAAAGGGTCATTTTTCGAAGGGAAAAACCGGTGGTTCCCCCACTCGACGTCACGGGGATTCTTGTAAGAATCGGACGTACGACCCAGATTTTCCTTCCCTTAATGTACCAAGGGCAGAGATTTTAGCGATAGCGGAACAGCGAAATCTTCCCATCCGCTACCCCGCGCCTACGAAACCAGGAGAGCTTCTAGGGAGAAGGGAGAATGCTTATTGTAAATTCCACAAAGCCAGGGGCTATTCCACAGAAACGTGCAGGGAGTTAAGATCGGCGATAAAATGTTTGGTGGAAGAAGGATATTTAGGAGAATTTGCCACCCAAATAAGAGAAGATGCCAGAAATAATCTCATGAAAAGGATAGCAGATGAACGACCAGTTCCTCCTCGCGTTCCGCAGAAGGATGATGCTCCCAGAGGAAAAGATAAGGAAACTCTTACGGTCGACGATGAATGTATCCCTATTGATGCGATCCTGCCTAGGGTAAGTAAGCCGGATAACATATGGAGCTTATGGAGGATCTAGCCAAGCGAATCATCTAGCACACACATGACCACAAAGAGGGAAATAACAAGATATAGAGATGCAGCGGAGAAAGAGACACAAAAGAGCGATGGAAAGATGAGAGTTACCGGGGAATTAGAAGATAGATGGAGGGAACGGAGATGAGCACACACGGAGTAGCGAAAATCACACGAACGATTGCTTGATCAAGATATAATCCGAGGGCCAAGTTGGGACTCGTTTCTATGGATGATCAAACAAGAAAAATATATATTTCATTCACACAAATCGTCAACACGATTACAAGCTTTGATTTCCCGGAGAGAGATCGGGAGGAGTAATCTCAAACTCAAGTGATCCCTCTCAAGGAATTAAAATGATGAGCTCAAGGCTTAGGTGATATGAGGAAGGAGTAATCTCACTTTACAAAATATCACTCAAAGTCTAAAACTCCTAAAAGAAATGAGACAAGAGCTATTTATACAAGTAAGCAAAAAGGCAACAAATCCGACGCTAACGTGATTCACGGTTAGGCCTAACCGTGATCACGTTAGCCAAAAACTCACTATCGTGATCACTGCTAATCCTTACCGTGATCACGGTAAGGATTCCACAAAACCCAAATAGCATCAGAGGTTAGCGTGATTCACGTTAAGGACTAAACGTGATCACGCTCGGCACAACTCCTACCGTGATTCACGGTTAGAACGAACCGTGATCACGGTAAGGCACCCAAGGATCAGCTCCCACATCAGAAGGTAGCGTGATTCACGGTTAGGCCTAACCGTGATCACGCTAGCATTTTCCTTCCTGCGCGCCAAAATGTCGAGTAGCCTAACTTTTGATCCACCCGTCCGATTGACCTGAAACTTGTCCCAAATGAAAGCTAACATCTTGAAGTTTCCATCAAGCTTCTGATCTCTCAAATCGGGAACCATTTGCTTGTCCATATTCTGGTGGAGACTAGGCGACACAATTCTGACTTGCATAGATGGAGCATTTGTTGCCAAGGCCTTGGGAGTGTGCGTGGCCTGGTGACTTGCTTGGGTTAGACACACCTCTACGTCATGGCTTTCTCGGCCTTCTTGGGAATTCCGTGCGTCTAGGCCTAGGATTGTGAGGATTTGGCGCTTGAATCTCGACCGTGGGCATGGTTTTTGATCATTTGTAAGGTTCGGTTGCCCATGGTCGTTTCTTTGGCCAAAATGTCGGATTCTTGGAGCCGTGATCGCATCAACCTCTCCCTCTTCAAAAGGATTCGTCCTCGAATCCATGACCTTATTCGTCTCACCTGCAAACTTAAAAATGCTTGAAAACAAAGGTGAGATACCAAGAGGGCGCAATTGCGCATGCGTATGCACATGTCGGTCCAAGAACAAATCAACAACATGAATAACATATTGATGCACATCATTTTGTAAAATGTCATGTAAAATATAGATGGCATCACAAATCGTAAAATAGTCAACAAGATGAATCTTCTCCTCTACACGGTTCACCATGACAACCCAAGGGAATTCAGCACTACAAAAAGGTACTATGCACTTGAAAATACCAAACTCATTCCGCAAGAGAAAACACAAATCTTCATAGGAATTAAACCAATTAATCCTCAATAAGTTTAGTCCTCTAATTTGGGTCCCCTTAATACACAACACGCTCATGGTATTGAAGTGCACATCAACCACAAGTAATTCATGTAGGCTACAATTGATGAAGCACAATTCATCCCATTCAAAAACATGCATATCCATTTCATCTTTAAGGATGTGCATGGTATCACAAAATTTTAAACAACATGGACGGTGGTTCATTTTCTCAAATCGGCCTATAAGAACCAGTCAAGAAAATTGGGCCATACGCCCATGCACAAAATGCTTTGGAATACCAAGCAATCGACACAAAAAGAGATACAATTCCTTGCAGCAATTAGACCAAGAAAATTCTAACAAGTTAGAGCGAAAGAATTGTTTCCATACTTCATGCCAATCAATCATGGATTCCAAATGAAAACAACATGTATATAAATTATACATACTATCCGAAAAATTACAAAAATTAGCACGCTTGAGCAAGAAAGGATCATACTTGATGAAATGTAATTGAGGAGTTTTAACACATCTCACAAAATTTTCAAGCAACTAATCCTCATGCTCAAACCAAGAAGAATCATGCTTGGCGAGGGGTACGACAAGATTTTTGGTACATGTAATAAAAGTCGTACCCAAGTGGTTTTCGAATACACGGACAATGGACTCATGCTCAACGAAATGCAAGAATGATTCTCTATCACACAATAAATGTTTGTCATAAGAAATTTCATCATGTGAATAACAATGAGTGAAATGAACAGCCTCAAACAATAGAGCATTCAAAGAAGGATTTGGTGTGCACCTTTGGGGCAAAGCGGGAAGGTTGGGATGGTTTACCTCGAGGCCTTGCCGTTGGGAGCACCAATGTTGAGCAATTTCACTTCCAATACCTCCGATGATTGATGGTTTAGACCCACCTTCGCTCCTTGGAACATTTGGGGGCGTATGTTCGCGACAACCCATCGAAACTTCCTGCAAGAAAGACACACCAACAGTAGGAAAAGAAGTGTCAATGTTAGAGCGAGCTAATTGATCCTCATTGCACAAAGGCACACTCATTGGATCAATAACTCCCACAATTTCAGTTTGCTTCTTTTCCTCACTCTCTCCTCTCAATTTTTCTACTTGCTCACTTCTCTCAGGTGTGTATTTCTCTCTCACATGCTCGTTCTTTTCATGCGGGCTGTTTTGCTCACTATCTCTCAACCCATGCTCACTTTTTTCATGGGGGCTGTTTTGCTCATTTTCTTTTTCCTCAATTTCAAGCTCAAACAATGGATTGTCAAAATACAATTCAAACAAAAGGTTGTCGAAAACTTGAAATTGATTTGGCTCATTGAGCTCACTCAACTCATTCTCACGGGTGCGGTTGCACTCACTCTCATTGGCATGCTTACTTTTTTCATGCCGTGTATTTTTCTCATCGCTTACTTTCTCCTCTCCACTCTCGCTCTTTTCTTTTATCTCCCGCTCTCCTCTTTTTCTCTCTTTTTCAACCTTACGTTTTTCACTCTTCCTTGCCGCAATGGCTCGAAGCTCAGCCACATTCCTTTCAATCACTTCAAAAATGTCAATCCTCGAATGTGTTTCAAAGGATTGAGATGGAGTGGGTTGTGGCGGTTGTTGAGTGAAGTGGTTAGGTTGGACTTCTTGCGATGTAGACTCAAATGTAGAAGCGAAAGAAACGTCTTGCTCACTTAGACGACCTTGGTGGGGTCGAACTCTTGGAGGAGAATGAGGAGGCGTTCGACCTTGGTGAGGTAGAACTCTCGAATGAGGAGAAGGATGAACTCGGCTTGGCTGCCCATTTTGTTTAGTGCGGACTTGTACACTTGAGGAAATGAAGTGTTTTCTAGATTCGAGGCCATGGCCAAGGCTTTGGTGTGCAATGGAACCGAGGCCATAGCTTGAGATGTGAAGACTTGGAAAATCTTCGTCGTCGTCATCCTCACTACAACTTGAAGTTGAGCCACGGATTAAGAGACGAGGACTTGAAGTCTCTTCATGGTCTTCATCCTCATTACAAATTGAACTTGAGTCGTGACCAAAGACATGAGGACTTGGAGGATCTTCATTGTCTTCACTCTCGCTACAAGTTACTTCACTATCATCTCGGTACTCATCCGGACTATCGATGTTATACTCATCGCCGCTTTCACCACATGGTTCAAAATCTTCATCATCATTGGAATGGCAACTATCATCACCACATGATTCATTACCACTGTCGTCAATGCATTGTGAGTCATCGTCGTCATAATACGACTCTTGATCACAAGACTCACAATCACTATCTCTTGACATTGTGCCTGAAAAATCAAACAAACTAGATATATATGCGTTAGTAAATAATCTCTCCCTCAGGTGTTTAAACACTCGTGTTTAGGTCACTCGAAAAATATGTGCTCACAAACACTCAACTTCGCGTTCTCCGTGTACCTGCACACTTAAACAAGGGTTAGAAAAATAATTCTCTCCCTCACGTGTTTAACACTCGTGTTTAATCACTCGCAAAAGATAGCCTCACAAATCGCTCAATACATCCACACACAAAGCTTGCTCACCACACACAACTTGTTACCGCAAACAAACTTGTGATTCGAATCAAGCAATTCGTCAATAACTACCTTCGCAAGTGCTCAAGATTAGAACAAGAGGAGAAAAGATTATACTCGACAAAGACTCAAGAGAATTACAAAAACTTAAGAGAAAGCTGAAAAAATTTCAGAATTCCAAGGAAAATTCAAAACTTTAACTTATGGGGAAAAATTTTGAATTTCCTTTGGAAGGAAGGAGGGTTGGAAAAATTTGAGTTTAAATAAGTATAAGACTCAAGAAGTTTACAAGGACTCAAAGAAAAAGGAAAGGAAGATTTTCGGAATTTTCTAAGGAAATTCAAAATTTCCAATTTTGGGAGGGAAATTTGGAATTTCCGTAGGAAAGGAGGAGAGGCTAGAATGGAAGGCTTGGAATGAATGGTAGACTCAAGAAAGACTTTAGAAATTTAATAAAAGGACTTGGAAGTTTAGGACTTGAGAAAATTTGAGTTTAAGACTCAAGAAGATTTAAAACTCAAGTTAGTATTTTAATGAGTTTAGGACTTGAGTTTAGGTTGGGTTTAGGACTTAAAGAAAATAGAAAAGGCTGCTGGACCAAGGAGAAGGGAAGGACGGACCAGACTTTGGGCAAAGTGGATTTAGTTGGTTGGAGATAGATTTTGGTTGGACCATTTAGTTTCTTTTTGGTCAACTTGTCAAAGGAAAGGGTGAGGTGGCTTATTGCATTTAATGCAAAGGATGAGGTTCCTTGAATCTTGATGTATGTGTTGGCCGGCCAAGTGAGGGAAATTTAATTAATTATTTGGCTAAACACTTGGTCAAGACTTTTGTGTATCAATTTTGGATCAAAAAGTGTTAAGAGCCAAGAACACTAAGAACTCAAGATGAACACCAAGAACACACCCAAATGATTTTCTCAAGATTTCAAAATTTTAATTTTGCCAAAGTGATCACAACCAACACTCAATAGCTCACTTGAAATATATATCTAAAATAACCAACTAAACTCAAGATATCAAGAAAGAAAGGTTCTAACACTTTTGAAGAAAACTAGAAAAATTCGATAGGCGGCCAAAAGCTCCGCTACCACTTGATGCGATCCTGCCTAGGGTAAGTAAGCCGGATAACATATGGAGCTTATGGAGGATCTAGCCAAGCGAATCATCTAGCACACACATGACCACAAAGAGGGAAATAACAAGATATAGAGATACAGCGGAGAAAGAGACACAAAAGAGCGATGGAAAGATGAGAGTTACCGGGGAATTAGAAGATAGATGGAGGGAATGGAGATGAGCACACACGGAGTAGCGAAAATCACACGAACGATTGCTTGATCAAGATATAATCCGAGGGCCAAGTTAGGACTCGTTTCTATGGATGATCAAACAAGAAAAATATATATTTCATTCACACAAATCGTCAACACGATTACAAGCTTTGATTTCCCGGAGAGAGATCGGGAGGAGTAATCTCAAACTCAAGCGATCCCACTCAAGGAATTAAAATGATGAGCTCAAGGCTTAGGTGATATGAGGAAGGAGTAATCTCACTTTACAAAATATCACTCAAAGTCTAAAACTCCTAAAAGAAATGAGACAAGAGCTATTTATACAAGTAAGCAAAAAGGCAACAAATCCGACGCTAACGTGATTCACGGTTAGGCCTAACCGTGATCACGTTAGCCAAAAACTCACTATCGTGATCACTGCTAATCCTCACCGTGATCACGGTAAGGATTCCACAAAACCCAAATAGCATCAGAGGTTAGCGTGATTCACGTTAAGGACTAAACGTGATCACGCTCGGCACAACTCCTACTGTGATTCACGGTTAGAACGAACCGTGATCACGGTAAGGCACCCAAGGATCAGCTCCCACATCAGAAGGTAGCGTGATTCACGGTTAGGCCTAACCGTGATCACGCTAGCATTTTCCTTCCTGCGCGCCAAAATGTCGAGTAGCCTAACTTTTGATCCACCCGTCCGATTGACCTGAAACTTGTCCCAAATGAAAGCTAACATCTTGAAGTTTCCATCAAGCTTCTGATCTCTCAAATCGGGAACCATTTGCTTGTCCATATTCTGGTGGAGACTAGGCGACACAATTCTGACTTGCATAGATGGAGCATTTGTTGCCAAGGCCTTGGGAGTGTGCGTGGCCTGGTGACTTGCTTGGGTTAGACACACCTCTACGTCATGGCTTTCTCGGCCTTCTTGGGAATTCCGTGTGTCTAGGCCTAGGATTGTGAGGATTTGGCGCTTGAATCTCGACCGTGGGCATGGTTTTTGATCATTTGTAAGGTTCGGTTGCCCATGGTCGTTTCTTTGGCCAAAATGTCGGATTCTTGGACCCGTGATCGCATCACCTATGATTAACATTATCGTGGGAGGAACCCCTTATATGGACGAATCAGAACAACCGACCGCCGCAAAAGGAGAAAAACGCACACGGGATGGCACGACAAAGAAAAGAGATGCGATAGACATCTTGGATCGAATGATATTATCCTTTTCCGAAGAAGATGAGAAAGGCATTGTCTACCCACACAATGATGCATTGGTGGTTACGCCCGTCATCGCCAGCCATGGAATCAGAAGGACCCTCATTGATAATGGGAGTGCGGTGAATCTATTTTCGCTGGAAGCATACAGTCTCCTGAAACGCCCTAATAATGAGCTAACGCCCAGCAAACGGCCTATAGTTGGTGTTGATGGGGTTCCAATCCCTGTCACGGGGGTAATTACTTTGCCCATATATTTCCGAGAAGACATCTATAAATGATCAGAGAACTTGTTGTTCCTTGTCGTAGATTTAAATTTGCCCTATAATGTCGTACTCGGGCGACCTTTTCTCAACCGTTTCGGAGTGGTGATATCCCAAAAGCATTTAAAAATGAAATACCCCCTCCCTGGGATGGGGTAGTATCCATAAAAGGCGATCAAAAGCTGGCGGCGGAATGCTACTCGCTCATGACTCAAAGGAGCTGCGATAGGTATGTGTGTATAGCGGCGGACCCCTATGAACAGGGCGATGAGAAGCGCGCTCAACCTCTGGACAAAATGGTACCCATTCCGGAAATCGGTATAGAGGAAGCAAGCTTCCTAATCAGTGAAAAACTCAGCCCAGCGGAGAACCTTCAACTGGCTCGGCTACTGAACAAATGCCAAGGAAATTTCGCGTGGAAACCCGCAGACATGCCAGGTATATCACGCGAAATAGCCGAGCATCGGCTCAATGTGGACCCAGATGCCAGGCCGGTACAGCAAAAGCGGCGGGCGTTCTCTAATGAAAAGACGTTGGCTATGGACAAAGAGGTAACCAAGCTTCTTGGCGCAGGGTTCATCCGCGAAATTCAATATCCCACCTGGCTAGCGAACCCTGTCCTTGTTTCTAAGCCCAATGGGATTGGCGCATGTGCATCGATTTCACTGATTTAAATGATGCCTGCCCTAAGGATTGCTACCCGCTCCCTTGTATAGATCAATTAGTTGATCAAACTGCCGGGTACGCCTATTTAAGTTCACTGGACGCCAACTCTGGATATCACCAGATTCCCATGGCCTTGGAAGATGAAGAAAAGACTGCGTTTCTCACTCCAAAGGCCACGTACTGTTATATGGCGATGCCGTTTGGATTAAAGAACGCCGGGGCCACATTCCAACGTATGGCCAGCAAGATATTCGAAGAGCAAATAGGGAGGAATGTGGAAGCATACATTGATGATATATTGGTAAAGAGTGCGAGCTTTCAAGATCACCTGCGGGACTTAAAGGAGGTCTTTGATGTAATGAAAAGGTATCGCATGAAGTTAAACCCCCGAAAATGCATGTTTGCATTTCAGACGGGAAAATTCTTGGGCTACGTCGTCAGCCAAAAAGGTATCCAGCCTAACCCTTCAAAGGTTAAAGCCATACAAGACATGATATCGCCAAGAACCATTAAAGAGGTGCAAAGGCTAACTGGGCGAGTTATCGCCCTTGGGCGATTCATTTCCAAGCAAGGAGAGAAATGTCTTCCTTTTTTCAAAGTCATACGCAAGAAAGCCTCGTTCGGGTGGACCCCGGAATGTGAGGAGGCATTTGTCGGCCTAAAGGAGTACCTATCGTCCGATCTGCTGTTGACGAGACCTGAGGCGGGTGATACCTTATATTTGTATCTTGGCGCTGCGGACGAGGTGGTCAGTGCCATCCTCGTTCGCGATGATAACCACTCGCATCGCCCGGTCTATTTTGTGAGTCACGTTCTGAAGGATGCGGAATTGCGATACACCCGAATTGAAAAAATAACGTTCGCTCTTATACAGGCTACCCGCAAGATGGACCGATATTTCCAGTCTTATTCCGTCACTGTGCTTACGGACCAGCCTCTGAAAAGAATATTTCGAAAGCCTGAATCTTCCGGAAGAATGTTGATCTAGGCGCTTGAACTAGAACAATATGGATTAAGGTATCAGTCTCGACCGTCCGTAAAGGCTCAGATCCTAGCTGATTTCATAGCGGAATGTACCTTTACAGAGGACCCTTTAGCCGGCATACCTGAAGCGGAATGGGGCGATATGGATCTCCCGTTCCCTGAAACTTATACGGACCTTTGGATCGTCCATGTGGACGGAGCCAAAAACCAAGAGCTAGCGGGAGCTGGAATCTTTATAAATGGGCCGCACGACATGCAAATACGATACGCCATTCGAATCCTACAGCCGTTGTCTAACAACGCGGCAGAGTACGAAGCGTTGCTAGCCGGGCTCAGAATAGGGAAAGGACTTTCCTCTAAAGGGAGGCACGATACTGGAAGAATAGGAGACCTGCGTCTAAAAATCTGTGGTGATTCCAAGTTGATAATTGACCAGGTCTTGGGGCACTCTCAGGCCCGGGAACCCATTATGATTCAATATCTCGCTAAAGTAAAGCGAGAACTATTGGAGATAAAGAAAGAGGGTGTGCAAGTCAGCTTCGAGCATGTTCCCAGAGAGGAAAACGTTGAAGCTGACAATCTAGCCAAATTGGCCGCGAATCCGGAAGTGTCCATACCCAAAGGCGTATATTATCGTGAGCTAGCGGTACCATCCTTCATGGAAAAGCAAGCATCTTTTTGTGTGGAGGAGCGTGAGAGCGATTGGCGAATTCCCGTAATCAAGTACTTGAAACACGAGGAACTGCCTGAGGATACCTCTGAAAAGAAGAAGGTGCTGAAACAGGCAACTCACTGTACGTACTATGACGGGGATTTGATTCGAAGATGTTTTTCTCACCCAGCCGCCAAATGTATAACTGAGCAAGAGGGTCTTCACACCTTGCGCGAAATCCATGAAGGGGTATGTGGTATGCACATATCAGGTGGCACCTTGGCGGCACAAGTCTTCAGATCCGGATTCTACTGGCCCACCATCCGGAGAGATTGCCACAACTATGTGCAAACTTGCCCTAAGTGCCAAGAGTTTGCCAGAATTCCTCGGCAACCTGCCACTGAAATATCTGAAATTATCGCCCCTTGCCCTTTCACTAAATGGGGGATCGATATCCTAGGCCCATTCCCAATGGTAAGGTCCCAACTGAAGTTTGTGATAGTGGCGGTAGACTATTTCACTAAGTGGGCAGAAGCTGAAGCGGTCGCCACAATCACAGCAGAAAAAACTTGGCGTTTCTTCAAATATCAAGTTATCATGAGGTTTGGCATACCTCGCGTCCTTGTCAGCCATAACGGAACGCAGTTCACCAGCCAATTCTTTAAAAACCAGTGCTCAGAATTCGGGATCGAGCAACAATTTTCCTCCGTGGCTCATCCGCAAACTAATGGACAGGCGGAAGTAACCAATCAGAGCATCCTCAGCGGTATCAAGAAAAACCTAGAAGGGTCTAAAAAGAAGTGGGCTGATGAGCTACCATACGTGATGTGGGCGTACCGCATGACCGTAAAGACTAGCACCGGAGAAACACCCTTCGCGTTGGCCTTCGGAACCGAAGCTGTTACACCGGTGGAAATTGGAACCATGAGCCTACGGGTGGCTCACTTTCGAGAAGAACTGAATGAGGAAAGGTTACGAGCCAACCTGGACGCGTTACTAGAAGTCCGAGAAGAAATCCTTCTGAAAATGCAGCATTACAAACAAAAGATGGCCCGTTATCATAACAGGCGCGTCAAAGAGCGGTTGCTAAAAGCCGGTGACCTGGTGCTCCGAGACAAGCGAGCGGCAGGGCAACGTATGGGAAAAATCAGTCCAAATTGGGATGGACCATATCGCGTCACCCACGTTGTCAGAAAATGAGCCTATCATCTGGAGACGCTCGATGGTACACCCTTATCCAACTCTTGGAATATCGCTCGTTTGAAATTATATTACTCTAGAATTTAATTTTATCTGCACCTTTGATTTATGTCAACCCTAACCATGACTAACGCTCGAGGAGAGAGCTTTCGTGGGTGTTTGTGGTTGCCTTTGTGCAGATAAAAAAGGGGGTATCTTGGGAAGTGAAAAGTCTTATCCTTGTGATGGCCGGTGTTGATCAGATGGCCCACTAAGTGAGGGCACAACCCAACATACCTTGAATTAGCGTCGAATTGAAAGATCCTGGACGCCCCCGGGGGTGAAAAGTCCTATCCTTGTGATGACCGATCTTGATCAGATGGCTCATTAAGTGAGGGCACTACCCGGTATCTTTGGGGGTGAAAAGTCCTTTTCTTGCACTGACCGTTCTCGTGGAGACGGCCCATCAAGACAAGGCACGCCCCAAAGGAATAGAAACTCCGTTCTAGAGACAAGAATCCTATCTTAACGGCTGGGCTGCTGCAGCCAGGCCATTAAGTAAGGACACGTTTCTAGACGCGAGGCCAACGCCCAAAAGTGAAAACTCTCTAGCCTTGTGATAGCCGTCCCGATCCGACAGCTCACTAAGATGAGGCACTTTACGGGCCGATCGTGAAAAAAGGGAAACACGGAGAATCATGAAATCTCAGCTAGTAGCCAGATGTGTAATCCCTAGTGAAGTATAGAGCTGATAGCGAAAGCGATTCACGCGGGTTCCAAGATGACGCCCTATGATGGCAGCGGAAAGGCTCCTACGGGTAATTACTATCCCTCGTAACGTGTTTTGTTACTGATGGTTTACAATTAAGAATGTGCAGAATATTTTTCGGACAGCGAAAGGAGTAATGATCTCATAAGCAGCGATATCGTAAGACTTACCAGGAGAACTAACCCGATATCGAATTTTGAAATTTTGGTGGGACTACTAAGGAGCTACTCGAAAAAATAAGCGCATCGGGATAACGGGGCGAAGGCAACGCCAAAGAAGGTCGTAAGGAGACAACTAAATGAAAGGAAAGATGGCGATAAAAGCTGTCTAATTACACCAAAAATGTTTTAAGGAGTTATGAACTTCAGCGGTCAAAATAATTACAAAAATCTAGTGACGATTGATCACTAAGAGAAGGGCAGCAAAGCCTTGAAGAATGTCAACTGTCGGGGTTCCTCCGTTTCCAGCCTGCCGCTTTAGCTTGGCGAAAATCCTCCTCATTAAGATGAGCAGATCTCCGCATGAAAGCCGTCGTAACATCATCAGGCTTGTACGCATCGACCCCATGGACTTCCTCAAAGCAAGCAACTAAAATAGCAGCAGTCTGCTCGACGTGCCACAGACTCTTATCGGCCGACTCTTCCTCCACGGCAGCCTTCTCTTGGGCCAAGGATGACTTCTCATTCTCCAAGACAGTATTTTTGGCCCTCTCTTCTGCCAAAGCGTCAGAATGTTTTTTCTTCAGCTCTGTTGAGCTAATAATAGTTGCATACGCTCCTCCAGCAACTTCTCCTTCTCATTTCGCTCCCGCGATAATTCCTCTAAGGAGGAGGAAAGAAAAGCAGTCTGGCGCTGCGCTTCAACCGCCCAATAATGGAACTTCATCATGTTAGTGAAAAGGCTGGAGCGTAATGAGTTCGTCCTATTGACCTCGTTCTTGGAAAGGAAAGCCTCCCGTTCTGCCGCAGACGCCAATACTTGGGAAGCCAGCAAAGCTGAAACTTCATTCGAACCATCGCCCCCCAGTGCCGCCAAGCCAGTGTTACGGAAACCGTACAGTCCAACCTGATGGGTCACAGTGCCAACCCCACATACCGGACTGAGATCCGCTGCAAAGTTGAAGGTGGCACCTCCTTCGCCATAACGGTCCGACAGGGGGATGCTTGAAGGAACAAACACCAACGGAAAAGGAGGGTGAACCTGTGTGGATGAACCCCCCGGAGCAAGGTAAGCACCATGAGGCTGATATCCTGAAAAATCCTGCAAGCCCTCTTGATATCCCAGATTGGAGGGATATGCGTGAACGGGACCTCCAAAAGAACTGGGCGAAACCCCGAAAGTCTCGCCTGCGCCCATGTTCGCCAAAAATTCAGAGGACTGCCCCCCTTGGGGAACGACCGTGGAATCAAAACCGTCTGCAGACCTGTTCTCCATTCCGGTGGTGGAGGAAGAGAAATTTCCGCCCTCACCTTCCGGCCGCTGTCTCTTCTTAGAACCAGTCAGCACGTAGCCCAAATTCATAGCGCCTGAGGGAGGAGCGGAGGTAGTGACAGCAGTAGTGTCCTGCCAAGAACGCAATATGAAATATAGAAAAAAGAAATCAAACCACGGCAGACATCGAAAATGTAGCATATCGTGGCTAAAAGACACCCTTACTGTAACGGTGTTGGGAAGAGGTGCGTCTGAAGAACCTGCCGCGTCTGGAGAAGGTGTAAGAGCGGCAACGCTTCTTGTTTTTCTCTTCTTTTTTCCTTTGGCAATGGCCTTAGGAGCCTTGGAAGAAGAAGAAGGCTGGGCAGGAGGAACTGCGATGGTCACGAGGGGAACGCCTGAAGGAATGGCAGTATTCCCCTCACCGGCCGAAGAAGAGGATACTTGAGCAAGACTCGCGGAAGTAGCCGGCAGCTCCGTGGGATTATCAGTAGCTTCCGTGGAGGTAGCCCTCTCCTTTTCTTCTCTTTCTTGAGCCCTCTTCAGGCGTCTCCTTACACTTTCAGGCTTATAGTTGGGATCCGTCGCTGCGAGATCACAAAATAACGTCAGCATTAGTATCAGCGATAACAAATAAGGGAGTAACGCGACACTCACGTTTAACACAAGAATGAATGTCCATTCTACAAGCCACTTGACGGATGTGAACGCTGATTTCCAGTTTGAGCAACTTGTTTAACCAGTCTTGTTCACATTGAGGAAGGGTCCCTGGTCGGCTCCAGACGGTATCATCGACGTTTTGGTTAAACCCAGATCGCCACCAGGAACCAGGACCTTCGGGAAGATCTATCACAAAGAACTCTTTTTTCCAGGCATCAACGGAAGACTCGATGTGGAGGAGTTTTCAAGTAAAAGACTTAAGAGAGTCATCGTCAAAACGGGGCGATATCGTTATCACTCCCCGGCACTTCATCAGCTTAAAAAGAGATTTGAGCAGTAGAAGGGAAGGGGAAGTAATCCCTTTGTATTTACAAAGTTCCAGAAAAGCATAAACACAACAATACGCATTTGGGGATAATTGGGCCGGATTCAGATCGCCAGCAACAAGCAATTCTTTCACAAAAGAGTCAATAGGAAGCCGGAAACCATAACGAAACATTTGCGCGTACAAGACCCTACGATTTCCCGTCAGAACGCTGTTCAAACGTAGTGACTCAGGGGCAACAGTGGTCTTATAATCATCAGGGATATCAGCATTATGGGCGGCCAAATGCTCACGGAGAGCGGCCTCAGATGTGATAACACTAGCAGTAATATCCATCCTTTTCTCATCGGCAGATTTCGACTCAGAGCGGCGAGTCTTAGCCATGGCAGAATTAAAGAAGTAAAAGATGAAGAGGACGATGGAGGAAAAAGGAAATACCTTTAGAAAGAAAGCACTTCGAAGAGCCCTGAATAGTGGGGAGAAAACAAGATGGCTAAAAGAAAATATGAGAAAGTGGGATGATAAAAGAAAAGGAAAAGAATAAATATTGGGTTTTATAACCCTAGTAATAAAACGAAACGGCGGATGCCATAGTCGTTGCGTGGAAGCGACATGAGAAACAGACTCAGGCAATGAGTGCAATTCTAGAAAAGCGCTACAACACCTCGATCCAGGTAAAGTTCTCAAGCACGCTAACCCATAGCGCCAGAAGAAATGGATACGTCTGCCTGCACAATCACGACTTTTCTAATGAAAGGATAACAAGCATTAAATGCTCTGAAAAGCAGGTACCATCTCTTGGAAAAAACAAAAGCAATATCGCAAGAAAGGAGATAACGCGAGAGGGCATTAATGAAAAAAGACAGCTTCGAAAAGGCGGAATAAAAATCAAATAGCAGTAAAATATGAATATTGTCGCACAACGAGGCGTTATTACAAGACAAAGAAACAAATAAGCAGAAAAATCTTCTAAATGGAACAACTTCGATTAATCATGGGCCCTCGCGGACATCGCAGTCCCCATTCCTAGAAGGAAGATCTCCCTCAACTTCGCCCAGAGACTTCATCTTCTTGGAAGCATAATCGGCCAGCACTGACGAATTAACGGTTCCCTGGCGATGAAGACTCATAAATTCAGCAATACAAATTTCCATGGTCTTGTTCTTACACCAGGCTATCCTTTAAGGTACTTTGGCCAAATCCGCATCGCGAGACGCTATCTCTTCGCGAAGGAAGATATTCTTTTTGTCAGTCACCACCAATTCCGCCTCCAGAAGCTCTATCTTAGCCTTCCCTTTTGTTTTTTCTCGAGCAAGCTCAGCACGACAGTCGTCCAGCTCCGCCCGGTTTCGCTCCTGAAGCTACGACAGCTCCGTTACCTTCCCTAAGGCAGCGTGTAGTTCTGCCTTCAAATCAAGAGAAGGTCGAACCTTGTCACGCTGGTCTTCGAAAAAGTAATTTAGCTCGCGAAAACTGGCCAGCATGTCAGTCAGAAGGCGTGAATGCCGTACTTCAGGAGGATGCCGCAGGAACTCTTCTTTGTCCTTCGAAGAAGTAAACATTTGCCCCACTATTGGGCCCACTGGCTCTTCTCGCGATAGCGGGTCTGATATCCCTAAGGCGCGAAGGTCGTCGGTACCAAGGGAAGACAAGTCCAGCTGATGTGTGGTGGGGCCTTGAAGGCCTTGAAGGGAAAGATTGGCGATATAAGGAGGAGAACAACTTTCTGCGGAATCACCAATGCCCGAAATCGAAGAAAGAAACACAGGCTGAGGTTTCTGTGGGGGAGGGTTAGGAGGAGCAATCGGATTTGAAGCCGGTAAGATCACATCAGGAAT
The DNA here is from genome assembly GCA_963691705.1 of Viola odorata. Taxonomy (NCBI): domain Eukaryota; kingdom Viridiplantae; phylum Streptophyta; class Magnoliopsida; order Malpighiales; family Violaceae; genus Viola; species Viola odorata. The sequence continues at coordinate 207,873 of OY829540.1, read as the reverse complement.
AAAAGAGTGAATCGGAGAGCTAGGACCGCCAGACACCAAGGGAGAGCCCGCCGCTGCTGAAGCCTCGTTAACTTTGGGAGGAATGGCAGAGGCCACCTTGACAACTTCCGTCACTGGCAAGGGATCCGAAACGCGTGAAGCGTTAACTCCCTCGATAGGAACAGCGTTAACTTCCTCCGCAGGAGGAATTGGTGGGTCAGATTTCTCTTTACGAACTCTCTTTACGAGACGCTCTGTCTTGGCGGCGATCTCTTCGCTATCGTCCTCGGTTGACTCCGCTGCGGGTTCACTTTTTCTCGACCTAAGTTTCATCCGTTGGGCAAGAGTGGCATGACGCAACTCGGAACCAGTATCCATGCTTTCGCTATCACTATCAACCTCTTCAATCACGGGATTACTTGGGGTCACTCCCTTACCGCGAGACGGTAGCCAATTCTCAAGGAAACGGGAAGGTCGAGCAGATGTATTGCGTGTCGCGACGGTTTTATTTCTCCTTTCTCGCGGCGGAATAGGCGGACGACTAGAGCCTTCAGGTGGAGGAGAAGGAGGTAATGTCTAAAGCAGCACCACGTTCAGAGGAGCGTCACTTTCCCCGGAGGATCGACCCTCAGCGTTACCTGCCGATAAAATATTTCAACATGACAAGAAAATCGAAGCGATAAGGCGATAAAAGAAAAAACTCACCAACGACACACTCTGACAAAGGCCTGAACCGAGCAAATTCCCGAATGCGGAAAGGCCCTTCTATTTCTAACAAGGCGTTAACATTGGACACATCCATACTAGACAACACATCTGGTTCTCGCCAAGCGGCACTGGTAATCTCTCGGTTGAAACCACCGCGCCAATATCGAGAGGGCAAGCGAATGGTGAAGAAGCCATTTTTCCAGTTGTCCACGTTCTCTTCGAAACCTTGAAAATTCCGCCAGAAGAACCGAACAAGAGCACCATTCCATCTTAGGGTAATATCCACTAAGCAGCCGTGACACCTCAAGGTGAAAAATGTGCGGAACAGATCGAGCGATGGAGCGAAAATATGCTTCATCTCACACGAACGAAGAAAGGCGTAAAGCCCACACCAGGAAGGTGGAGTTATTTGAACGGGATTGGGATCGTAATGGTTTAGCAGTTTCATCAGAGAAGTATGAAGTGGGAAACGAAATCCGTAGGTAAACATCTTGAAATAAACCAACTGAAACGTTCCCCACATGGCATCAGTGAGCCGAGTATCCTTCAAAAGGACAAAAGGGCGATATCCCGTGGGAAAAGTGATACCGTTCTCCTCTAATTCAGCCTTCAAAACCTCATTACAATCAAAAACACTACGAGCTCTCCTAACTTCGGGATCTAGGGGATTTTCGATAATTGCAGGAGGTCTATCACGAGACATAATGAACTGGAAAAGTAAAGCTATGGCGATAGAGAAACAAAAATACCTGGAACAGAGAACCAGTGAACCGGTCGCCGGCACCGGTGAGCAATCGCAGTAAACCCCTCGAGAAGAAAAAAGCACAGAAGAGAGAGAATGCGAAGAATTTCGAAATATTAGCAAAAGTACTAAAAGAGAATAGCAGACTCCTTATAAAGGTAAAACCCAAAGAAGAAGCGGCCAGTGAAAATAAAACACGTGCAGAGTGGAAAAGGACGCGTGGGCAGTCATCAATGTCTCTTGGGAAAAGACAGTTACGGATTAAAAACCGAAAGGCGGTTGCCTCCAGCGAAAGGCACATTTCCGCAATAATCCTGGAAACACGAAGGGAGAAAAGCGGCAGGAGAGCAAAAAGAAAATAAAGCGTCATTTTATTATTTGGGAAAAGCCATACGACATCTACAGAGGAGGCACGATATGCCCAACTATTCGCCGTCAGACCAGGAGACGCCATAGCAGTAGACCACGTCATCATCATCCTCACCTAAAAGCGATAGATCCTCGCCAGCGAAAGGGAAAGGTTTCTCAACCCTCTCCCCCGCGCGAGCAGATGATTGATCTGACCCCTCCTTGACAGCTGGCGATACCGCTTCAACAACTGAACAGGCAGAGGGAGCCCATTGTGGTGATCCACTAGGAAGGAAGGACGTATCTTTCCCCTTCGTGGAGAAAGAGGCAAGAGAATCGAAAAATGATCTAGATACCTCCGCAACATTTTTCCTCCGCCTCTTGCAACACCGACGACGAACAGGCGGCCTCCAAGGAGGCGACGGAGGAGGATTGTCCGAATCGGGAGAAGTCGGAGGAGTTGGTGGAGAATCTCGTGCGAATGTATCTAAAAATTGAGAATCAGCCATGAGATCACAGATTACTTATCAAAGGAAAAAAACGAACGAGGAAGTGAATAAAAACAAAGGAAAGAGGATTCCCTTAAATAGCCAGAAAATCGGAAAAAAGGGATCTTCAGTTTTCCAACCCAACCCTTGAGGGTAGACACGTGTACAGCCTGGGGTGTAAATATGGATTTGCAGTCACTTCTGTTGAACTTTCACATGAATCAAGGAAAACCGCAAAATTGCCCAATCAGTTGCCAGGACAATGGCGGCGTAGATTTAATGTAGAACAACCAGCCAGAAAACTACCCAGTGGCTGAGTCATTTTTAGATTAGGCCAAGAATATCTCCAATGGGAAAAAGATAAAGGGCATATTAAAGAAGAAGAACAGTTGCGAAGTGGCATAATAGAAACAATTTATTTATTATGGCCTAATGGCCGGGAAAGTACAGTTACATAACACGGGGAAAAGGAAAAAAAGGGAGCCACCGCTATCAGGCATCAGAGTCGGCGTCATCGGGTATTTCGGGAATGTCTCTCAGTGAGTCTATGACCAGAATTAGATCATGGGAGGTGGCTCTCATCCTCTTCAAGCAGCACCCCAGCATATCCTTGCGCTGCTGCAGCATAGCGATCACCACCTGAATCCGAGCGATGGAGGTGGCCAACTTCGACACGCTCTCCAAAGGACTGAAATCCTCCAGAGACGTGGCTCCCAGCCTGGAATGGAGTGGGGCCAACATCCCTTGCAGCTCCAGGATGTCCTCAGAAGTCTTGACCAGCATGTTCTCCAGGAACCCGACGTCACCATCATTGAGGTTCTTGAGAGAATGGCCCTTGGAAAGGAGAAAGTTTTTAGTCAAATGATCCATGATGCAAGTTGCCAGAGATGAGGAAAACGTGGGTGGATGAAGCTCCCCGATTTATAGGCTCCAAGAGGCGGGGCCATGGAAAAGAAAAAGGAGGTCCTCAAAAGGCGAGCCGTCCCGTCACCCTTAAGGGCTGATAAGCCGGAAGCAGAAGTAAAGGCCGATGTTCGTATACTATCCGCGATACAGATGTTCGAAGGGGTTCGAGATAGCGTCTGGAAAAATGCCAAAAGGCACGATATTACGGGTAGCCATGACGAACAAGCCATATGGTTACCGGTATCCATAGTGTAAGGTCGCGTTGGTGTCGCAGGTAGCCCTAGATGCATAAAACCTCGTCGACATCGCAGGCATCTGGTGGTATAAAGCCGCGCTAATCGTAGGCAGCTGATGGCGTAAAACCGCGTTGATATCGTTGTTTCCTTAAGCGGAAAAGAAAGACAGGGCCTGCGTGACCTCAAATCTCTGTAAGTACAAAGTTTGCTAACTTCTCCATAAGTACCTATCTCCTCTATGTGTTTGCAGTACACTTGGAAAGAGGATGAACCCGGAATGTGTAAGCCCACGGCATGACCTAGTTGCAGTCCTTGACGGCGTCGCAAGTGGCCCGTCAGCAGCTCTCCTACGACACGAGTAAAGTTGCGACTTCATAAGTCCTGCTAAGAGGCCAAACAGAATAACATCGCTGGGCGAAAGCAATGCCCTCGTAATTACGAAGTGTAATAGCGGCGTCTCTCGTGAATCTCTTGACGCCTCAGGAGAACAGGCCTCTAGATGAGAATGAAGGACGGAAGCAGCTTGTTCGGCGGAAAGCTTCAGATTTAAACTCCAGCTCATCACTTAAATCGATCGGCGTTGGGCAATCGAAGAAGTTCGAAGGTCCTGCGAACATATCGCCTCATGAAAGAACGAACCCTCACCTAAGATTCCAGACGTGGACCGGGAATGACAGCCCTTGGTAAACACTCGGGCACATTTTCAGTTGGGCTTATGATAACAATCAAGACAACCCTAACGGTGTTACTACACTTGCGGCTCCTGCCGGACGGATTCCCATAAGTCCCGTAATATCCCTTCATATCGCCCGGAGATCAGCAAAGGATTCCTAGGATGGTCGACATCAGCGGAGGGGAGGACTCACGCGTCTCTATACGCACGACACCATCCCAGCCTAGGGATCCCCGAGGTTATCGCTTCCGACACCCCCGTCAGATATCGCTCATGACGTCACCTACTGGTATCGCTCGTGACGTCATCATCAGACATCGCCTGGACTGTTATCGCCAGGTATCGCCATCAAAGCCTATAAATACCCCTACTTTTCAAACAGAAGGTAAGATGGAGATTATCTAGCAGAACCTCTGGTTAATTCATACCCCCGAACTGACTTAAGCATCGGAGTGTCTACGCCGGAGCTCCCCCTCCGGCGCTTTGCAGGTACACCCGACACCGATCGCCGCCGTTCCGATCAGACACGACACTAAGTCTTATCAAATCGACATTGAATCTTATCATCCATCACCGCAGTAAAGGATTCAGAGGAGTCAGAGTTGTAGTCTACCCATCTCCTAGTTGGAGTGTTTTCAGAAGCAACTCCGACATCAGACTCTCCACTCGGGTAGTAAGAGCCATCAGATCTGGTTTGGATCTCTTTGACGACTTTTCTTCTTGGTTTTTCCCTACGGGAAAATTGCTTCAATGGTGACACCAACTAGGCCCTTCCAGCTCTAGTGCGAGCACGTGTTGCCGGAAGGCCTTCTTGCAGATCTTGAAGTGCTTCAGGAAAGGAGTCGCTGGTCTGACCTCTAATCAGGCGATTCATCGTTGGATCTTGATTTGAGAAGTGTGATTCAAGAGATGAGAGGAGAGTAGTGTTCCACTGGGCGTGCCAAAGATTTGTACACACAATTTTTCCTAAAATAGGAGAAAATTACACGTGTCAAATTATAATTGTTGAATGTAGAATAAAAGTTGTTCTTCTTCTCTTGATTCCTCTGATTAATGAATCAATCTTCACTCCGAATTTGGATTTGAACTTGAGTTGGATAGTTGACGGATTGGCCTTGAATCAGCTTGTAATCCGCAGTTGATTTGAGAAGAAACCGGCCTTGAATTAGCTTGTGGCTTCTTTTTGATTTGATTTGATGTGGTTGAGAGAAAACCGGCCTTGAATCAGCTTGTGGCTTCTCTTTTTTCCTTGGAGACGATATGCTTTAGCTATTGATTTTTGCAGCACTTCTTCTCTTCAAAATAATGTGTCCTTCACCTTCTAATGATGCCTCTATTTATAGGCTCATAGGGATGGTTTTGAGTGGGAAAGATGACACATGTCCTCATCTCATTGGCTCAATGTGTAACCACCATTATTAATTAATTTGCACATTAATTAATAATTAAATATTAATTAATTTGACACTCAATCAAATTATTTAATAAATATGAGATAAATTTTGATCCCTCCGAGTATGAGTTTGTTAACGGGCCTCGACCAAATAAGCTTCACGAATTTCGATGAATAGGCTTCGTGGTTTTTTTATAAATTGGACCGCATATTTTAAGATGGTCCGCAATTTTAATGTCTACAAACATGATATGCATTTATAGATATGTTGGGGTTGATTTTTCGTTTAATTTTTATTTTTTTTATTTTTCCACATCAACGCTTATCAAGTGTAAAAAGAGAGTTGGAAAAATTCTCATGTCATTTTTTAATAAATTAATTTTCACGTCAGGTTTTAAGATAATTTTGAAATTAAAGTGTGATCTGTTAAAATTGACAAACGTAAAGTTCTATTTGATTTAATTACAAACTAAAATATTTTCTGAACATTTGGTATAAACATTGAAGTAGATTGACTTTGTTTCATCAGTTGAAAAAAAAAATACTCCCTCCTTCCCCAATTAAATGTCTTTCTCACATCCCAATATTCAGTAGGGAACGCATATCGAGGAAGCCGGATGAGGCACTATTTGACCCCAAAAAATTCCGTACTTTTTTTCGAACGTACGTTAATCCTTAACGTACTTCCGAGAAAAAATTCGGGGCAAAATTGTCTCAAATAGTGACTGTTCCGGCCGTCTTAAGGTACGTTCCGAAACAGTAAAAGCAAAAGCTAAAACGACGTTTAATTAGGGAAGGAGGGAGTGGTAGATTGAGTTTCCATGTCACTGTGGCGTGTATCAAATCTCGAAACATAGGGGCGAAAAGTGTCATTCGGAACCCAGTTACTTACCTCTGAGAGTAGTGAGGATAAGGGGAAAAAGGTATCTCAAATTCCTCTCTCCTTCTCTTCTGGTGACTGAACGAATTTCCATTACCCACAACTTTCTGAAACGAAGAGATGCCGATCTCAGTCATTTCACCACTTCAACATTGTTGCATCGCTACCTCACCATCACTTGTTAAAACCAAAACCCTCATCCCTTCTTTAAAATGCAGCTTCCTCACAAAGAACCCACTTATTTTCCACTGCAACACACCCTTCACTTTCCCTAAGAACAAGAGCTTGCGCCTTACTACAGTGGCGATGAGCATGGAAGCTGGGGTTGGTGTGATGGGGACTAAGCTTGGGATGATGAGTTACTTTGAGCCTGATGGGAAGGTTGTTCCGGTCACAGTGGTCGGGTTTAGAGAAGGAAATGTAGTGACTCAAATCAAGGGTGAGGCCACTGATGGTTATGAAGCAGTGCAAGTGGGATATAGGAGAGTTAGGGATAGGAAGCTCACAAAGCCTGAATTGGGTCATTTGGAGAAGGCTGGAGTTATACCTATGAGACATTTGCAGGAGTTTAGGTTGCAAGATATTGATGGGTTTGAGGTTGGGCAGAAGCTGGTGTTTGAGGATCTTTTTAAGGAAGGTGATTTTGTTGATGTCTCCGGGACGACTATTGGCAAGGGGTTTCAAGGTTTGTGCATTAGTTTTCCTTTCCTTTTCTTTTTGCTTTGAATTTCTTTTGTTTGGTTGGTGCTTTAGTTTCTCTTTCGTGTATGTCTATTTTCATAGCACGTTTATTTGGTTGGCTTGGTGTTGCCTCAGTTGGAACTTTCTTGGCTTATTTTACTGAACTGCTACTTGTATGTGATCGATTAATAATGATTGAATTGAGCGGGTAAACTTAAAAAAAAGAAGGTTTTTGTTACTTTCAGAGTGCTTGAAATTGTGCTTGTTACTTTTGTTTGAGATGTTTAAAATAGAGGAGTAGAGCCAGTTTGAGGAACCCAATGAGTGTGCAGATTATGATGTTGTTTTTTGCTTCCCTGTAACAAAATTACCGTTCTTTTCTATTTGAGCAGTAGCTTTGATTACTGTATCAGTGGGTGTCACAAATTACATTCTGGTGTATGGCGCTGGTCCATAAATACCCAAATCTTTGGTGTGTTTGGCATTTGCATATTCTTTTATCGTTAAGATTGGCTACAAGTCAGCATGAGAAATTATATGTTTCTGGTTCTGGCATTCTGCAGCATTTGCATTACACATGTAGTTCCGGTGTATGCTTACCATGGTGATCTCTCACACATAATGGATAGAACCATTCCTCCTGGGGTTCTTTTATTTTAATTTGTCCTTCAGTCTATTGGATATGGTCCAGCTTCCCAAGTAGGCTGTGTGTCTGCTCATTTGCTTTGTCTAGTAGCGAAAGCTCTCCAATTGAGAACTACAACCTTATTGATAGTTTATAGAGCAGTCAAAAGTACACATGTATGTCTATGGTGGCTGGTTATGGCATGTGACGTAGACAGACTCCAGCTTTGAAAGAGAGGATAATGCTTCAGTCTGATCTCTAATCAAATTGAAACATCTTGCTGGAATATGTTTATTGCTGATGTACTTGCACGCATGCTTTTGCTTGGTAAACAAGTGTGGTGCTGTTGTGATGTTTGTGACCTTCAACTATTCCTTGCCACTACCTAGCGTTGCTGTAAAGAGCTCATTGCTATTAGAATTTGCTGTGCCCTTGGATTTTGCTTGTGGATGTGCCTTTCTATAAGTTGTCCATGGCATTGTAATACTAGTGTGCCAAGTTTTAAGCCCATTTTTTTAGTTCGTATCTGAGAGTTGTTGTCATTTTCATTTGTTATAGGTGGAATCAAACGGCATCATTTCAAAAGAGGCCAAATGACCCATGGTTCCAAGAGTCATAGAGCTTTGGGGTCCATTGGTGCTGGAACAACACCAGGTCGTGTATACAAAGGGAAAAAGATGCCTGGTAGAATGGGTGGAACCAAAAGAAAGATCCGAAAGCTCAAGGTTGTGAAAATTGATAATGATCTTCGTGTTGTGATGATCAAAGGTGCTTTACCTGGGAAGCCTGGGAATCTTCTAAGGATAGCACCGGCAAAAATTGTCGGGGAGAATATACCAAAGAACTAGTTGCAGTCCAGTGGTTTGTTTTTCGTGGGCAATATAGTGCCGATGGCTTAGAATTTTATGTGACCTTTCTGTTGTTAACTTGTTCCAAAAAAAGAGTGTACTGCTAGTTGTCAAAATGAAGAAGAGAAGGTTTTCCATTGATATATTTGTGGCAGTTTAATGTTGAAGGATAATGATGCAAATTTCAGGAGCTTAAGGCTTCCTCTTGTACTGCAGGAAACGTACGAAAATAAATCACAACCGATATCTGCAAAGCAATCAGTCACACTAAACTATGGCCAGCAGGTTTGAAGACGTTTCTCTTCTCCATTAGGCTTCTCACCTTCTCAGCATCATGGTATCTCCCAACACCAGTACAGATGTTGTGCATAAGCGCATAGTCGCCTCCATATCCTCTCTCCATCCCCATAATCTTTTTGGTTACCCTCTCACCCATCTCGATATCACCGTGGATGGTACAAGCACCCAAAAGCGTCCTCCAAACCACCACATTGACAATCTCACTAGGAATCTCTAAGGCCATCTCCTCCACTTCTTTCAACCTACCTGTCCTTCCCAACATATCTACCATACACCCATAATGCTTAACGTCCGCCAAAACTCGGTACTTACTCGCCATCTCCTCAAAATACTTCAATCCCTCCTCAACCAACCCTTGGTGACTACAAGCATTCAAGAGACTCAAGAATGTCACTCGGTTAGGTTTCAACCCCGCCTTCTCCATCCTCTTGAAATGTTCAACTGCTTCCCTTCCCATCCCATACATTGCAAACCCGGAAATGATTGAAGTCCATGACACCAAATTCCTCCTCCCCCTGAAATCTCGTACTCAAAGAATCGCGAAGCACTCACAATGCAACCGCATTTTGCATAAGCGTCGATGATGGAATTAGCCACCCGTATATCCACGGCGAGGAATCCCCTTTTTTCTGCATAGCCATGGATCAAACTACAAAATCTCAAGTGGCCGTAGCTCAAGACCACAGGCAAAATAGCAAGGATAGTTATGTCAGTAGGTTTAATACCCTCACAAGCTACCATCTTTCTGAACAAAGCTAAGCCCTCACTCATCCTGTTCATCCTTACGTGTCCATCAATGATCCCTGTCCAAGAAATAACGTTCCTTTTTGGCATCTCATCAAAGAGGGTCATTGCCAAGTCAAGCTCACCCGATCTGACTAATCCAGTTATCATCACATTCCAAGTAACCAAATTTCTTTGAGGCATTTCATCAAACACAGTGGAGGCTCGAGTGAGAGCTCCGAATGATAGGTACATATTTAGCAGAGCAGTTTGCACATAAACATGGCTTTGAAAACCCACTTTGAAGACCAGACCGTGGATCGGAGTTCCTATAGCTAGGGAAGCAGAGTTAGTGGTGGTGTTGATGAGGAAAGTATAAGTGAAGCTATCAAATGATGAGTGGGAATTAGAGGAGGAGCCTTTTTGGATTTGTTTGTAAAGCAAGAAAGCCTTGTGGGGATGGTCACTAAAAGAGTAACACCTAAGCAGTGTGTTGAAGAGTTTGGTGGAATGGGTGAAGAAATTAGTGGTGAGCAACAGTGCATGGACCTGCCGCTGCCCCTGCCCTCTCTCTTCCAACAAGGAGATGAAGCGCTGCCTAGATTCCACTTCGTGGACTTGAGTAATAATCGTGGAGAAGAAAATGGTACGAGAGATTTGGAACACACCACTTGTTTTGGGCAATCTTATTACCATCATGCTTCGCTTTTCTATACTCTTCCATTCATGTCGTGCTCTTATGCGTGGTCTATGCGCTGGCGAATCTCATCAAACACGGGTCTATTGTCATTTAATGGAGGTAAATAGGGTGTTTATCGGTCCGTATTGAAATATTTCGGTAAAAAAAATTCAGTATTCGATATATCATATTAAAAATAATAGATACCATACCATATCATATATTATTTAATACGGAATATCAAATCAAATTATAAACTGGGATTTAAAATACAAAATCTGCTAATTTAACAACAATTAAATTATTCAAATGAAGTATTAAACTATCATAGACATTAAACATCTAAAGTTTCGGTAAGCATAAATGATCATTTTACATTCATAAATTAAACTAAATAAGCTTTTAAGTCCATAAAGTATGATGATTTTCCAGCAAATAAAAGCAAATCAACAAAACAGTTCATGATTCACATCCAACAACCAATAAATACCAAAATAAACAAATGATACGAAACACAAAAAAGTGCCAGCAATCAATGAAGTAATTAGTTGGCAAGTAACGAACACTCCAACACTAAAAGAAATGACTAGAAGGAAACTATAAATAACAGAACTACCTCTGAAAATTGAAACAATTAGCAAGTAGTAAATCATTTTGGTAATCCAGTAATACCAAACTAAAAAAATTATTTACCATACCATACCGAATAGGTAGGTAGTCGTCAATACCATACTAAAAGAATTGGAAAAAAATACCAACTAAATAGAGCAAAGTTCGGTTCGATATTTTGATAATTTTGATATGTTAGTTCGCTGCACAGCCCTAGAGGTACCAATAAGGTCAATTTTCACAAATATTAGCCCAAATGCAAAATTATAATTTTATTTTTATTTTTAATGAACTAATCTAATAATCTATATTCTATATCTATATCTATATAAATATAAAAAAAAGATGCGGTGAAATTAGGCATAAAAGAAAGCCACCTAAGATCCTTGAATCTCTCGTGTGATGTCACCTCCAATTATATATATCATTTGTCATTTTTAAATTTCTTATATATTAACGTGACATAATAGATTTTTAATTCCATTTATTTAATATTTTTATGCTATTATTTTTCACTCAATTAATATATGGGGTAATAGGATAAAAACTCCTAAACTATACTAAAAAAATAGAAACTTCCCTTGTATTAAAAAAATTTAAATCGGAGTCCCTGAATTAAAGGTCAACAAAATCAGGGTTCTTGCCGTTAGTCAAATTAACTTTCTGTTAGTTGTGACATTTGACAGCAAGTTGTTAAAAAAAAACTTGTTGTTCCAAGTTTCAAAATTCTTCTTTCCTTTTTCTCATTTCTTATTTTCTTATTCTTTAATTTCTTTCTTTCTTTCATTTCCTTTCTTTTTTATTTCTTATTTTCTTTCTTTTATTTTTCGGAGCACCTGTATAAATTCTTTACTTTATTTAATTAAAATTATTTCTACAAATTAAGAATCTTATAATTTAAATCAGTTGCAGCCAAGAAAATTTAAAAAAAAAATTGGAAAAAAAAACCTATTATTCCATTTAAAAATTCTTTTCTGTTCTTATTCTCTTCTTCTAAATTCATTTTGCCGCAAATCTTTTCTTTTCCAATTCTGTTCTCCTATTCCAGGCCCATTCCTTTTCTATTCTTATCAAACCCTAAACTAGGTTGCCAAGCGATATGTTGTTCACCAATAGTTGAAAAAATGCCATCTTGTTGCGCGATCTTCTGCGAAATCCTGATCGCTATCCTCATCCCACCTTTAGGCGTTTGCCTCAAGCACGGTTGTTGCAGCGTATGCCCACCGCGCCTCTCTCTCCCCTCCTCCTCCTCCTTCTCAGCTTAGTTGCTGCTTAGATCTCTCATCTCATTGAAAGGATTAGGTGAATTGGGGGAAATGGAAACACCTACTGATTCTGTTAATAGGTATGATGTGATTTGTACTCGGAATGACATGCTTGGTCATCTGTGTGGCTGGTGTTGGTTGAGGGAGAGTATGGCAATGTGGGTCTGTCGGTGAGGGAGATGGGTATGGTTTGGTTGGTACTGGTGGTGCCGGCGGTTGGCGGTGAGGGATATGGGTTTGGTTCTGCGGTTGGCGATGAGGGAGATGGGTATTGTTCGGCGGTGGTGCCGCCGGGGTAGAGAAGGAGATGGTTCGGCGGTGGTGAGGGTGGTACCCTCCTATGTCACAGCGAATCCAAACTCGTGTTCGTTGATTGTCAGTCATAGGATCTAATTCTCCATATTAGATCTGGGTAACCCGGGCAGATCTGGGTAATAAGGAAAATAATGCTTGTAATATTAGGCTTTGAGATTAATAGAAAAAGGTTCTAGTTATCTGATTTTACATTTATTTATTTTTCTAATTTTTGAACAATGAGATCAATAAAAAAATGTATGGGAAATACAGGCAGCAGAAACATGGTGAAAGATTTAAGCCGCAAAGCAAATCTCCTGGATTTTTAAGAAGAGAATTGATTAAGAAAGGAGATTAAAGAGTGTAGAAGATGAAGATGAAGATAGCAGTTAGGAAATAAACTTGAGCAGAGATAAAAATATGAAAAAACAAAGTAAAAACAATAAAGTTTTTTTTAATCGGATGTCTTTTAATTTTAGGATTGTTAAATTGTAAAATTGATTTTAATTTTAGGGTTCTTAAATTGTAAAATTGATTTTAATTCCAGATTTTTTTTTGAAAGGTTAATTCCAAACTGTTTAGTTTGTTTAATGTGTTTTTTCCTTTTATATTTTCCTCTTTCATTTTTTAAATTATTTTCTGGATTTTTAAAATTAATTAAATTATTTTTTTGAATTTTTAAAATTAATTAAATTATTTTTCTGAAAAAAAATACCTTGAAACAAATTAAGGAATAAGAAAATAAGAAAGAAATTTTTTAATTTTTTAATTTTTGAAATTTTTAATTTTTTGGAATAAGAAAATAAGAAAGAAAGAAATTTTTAATTTTTTAATTTTTTTTTACATAATTACCTGCTACAAGAGGTTTAAAAAAAAACCTTGTTGTAGCAGGTAACTCTAACAGTGTTAAGTTTGACTGACAGAATAGACTCACACTTCATTGACTTTAAGTACAGGGGAGGTGAAATAAAAAATTTATAGTTCAGAAGACGTGTCTGTTTTTCCCGTTAGTACAGAGGGTTTAAATGTTATTTCCCCTTAATATATTAAACAAGATAAAAACTTCTATGTGCTCATTTACATTATATGTTTATTTATTTATATGCATACAGAGGGTTTCATTAGTTTATTGGACTGGAAGAGCCTATAAAGAGACTAGGAGCCTGTTTGGCGTTCCGGTTCTAGTCCGAGAAGTGCTTTAGGAAAAGTTCTGTGGGAAAAGTACTTCTGGAAAAACTAGTATGTTGTTTGGTAAACATTTCTTAAAAGTGCTGTGGGAAACGAGAAGTTGTTTGGTAAATATTTCTTAAAAGCTAGTTGGAGTATAAAACCCATTTTTAAAAAATTAATAAAAATACGAAAAGTGGATCTAGAATTATTTATCTTGATATGGAGATTTTATTGTGATAGTTTTTAATTTATTTTATTCTAATATATAAAGTAAAAAAATGAATTTAAAATAAAAAAAATAAAAAAAAGGAGAGAGGGTTTTATAACTCCTTCCCGTCCTCTACTCAAAACCAATGGTTTTGGGCTGGAGCAATTTGCTCCAGTGAGGAAAGGAGGAGGGCCAAGGCAAAATGAGAAAAGTGCTTTGTAGAAAGTTGGTTTCCAAAGGTGTTACCAAACACCACTTTCGTTTTGAAACCAACTTTTGCAACCCAAACCAGCTTTTTGGTGTTTCCCAAACATGCACTAGAACGTATTATACGGAAACAGTGAAGCACAAAAGCAGAAGCAACGATCCTAAGCCATACCGATTATCTGCGTTGACGTAGCCAGAGAACAAGCCCAAGCCTGTGACGCCACATGTAGGAAAGCATATAGATATCAATGCCGTGTTTACCTGGGAAATTCTCCAGTTTTTAGAAAACAGGAGAATTTTTCGGAAAACACGTTTACTTGGCATAGCTTTCGTTTTCTGTTTGAAAATGGAAAGTTCTCCGTTGAAAAATCGATGAACCAAACTGGAGAACGAAAAAAATCAATTCTCCAGTTTTCCAATCGTTTAAAGAACAATTGGAAAACTCGGTTTTCCACTTAAATGATTTTTTTTATTACTACTTTGCCCCTCAGCCATTTTCCTCTGCCATTTGCTTCGTCCATCCTCATTCCTCTGAAACCCTAACGCCTTTCTCCCTTCGTCCTCGCCGTTTCTTCACCGTCTGCCATTTCCTTCGTCCGTCCTTATTCCTCTCAAACCCTAGAGAATGCCTTTCTCCCTTCGTCCTCGCCATTTCTTCACCGTCGTCCTCGTCGTTTCTTCACCACTGACCCACGTCTCCTATCGTTCAGCTCTGTTATACACAAAGGTGAGTTTTTTTTTAATCAATTTCTTCTGTGTTTGTTCTGATTAGGCGAATTTGGGTACTTATTTTTTAGGGTTTTCTTTGATCTTCATGTTTGATGTTAATATCGTTCCGTTCTTTTGGATTTCAATTTAGTGTATTTAAGAACAAGTTTACTTGTTTTTTCTGAAATAACTCATCTGTGTTCAAGAAAGTCTTATATCTTGAGATTAAGATGACAATTTACAGCTTGAATTGCCAATCCTGTATTCTTATAAGGAATTTGTGTATTGTACCTTGGGGAGCTGTTTGGTCAAACAACAAGTGCTTTTTTTTGTTAATATTTGCATGATGAAATTACAAGAGATAAAAGCTCATTTGATCATCTGAATGTCAAGCATATTAAACCATAAATTATTAGGACTGCTTCGGTATTTTTTGAGCTAGTAAGCCTGTTGAAATCAGTTTAGGAACATTATATGGTCATTTGTGTGACATCGAATTTTTGTATATACGATGAGATTGAATAGCGTGCATTAATTAGAGCGCAAATTTGTTTAGCAGAGTATTGTATTGCAGCTGTAATTTTTGAAATGGGAAATCTACTCCCTGACTCTTTTCTGCTTGCATACTGCTCAAACACTTTCAGGCATGTACTTGTTCATTTTATTATAGTCTGATGCATAAGATTTGTGTGAGATTAAGTTTCTGCATAAAATTGTACAGACTTTGATAGTAACTTATTGGGTCTAAAAGTTCTGATGAGATTGCAGAATATAGTTTTGCAGTGTTTTTTTTTTTTAATAAGCTGAAGATTTTATTCTTGCCTAGAAGATGTAGGCAATCAGAATATAGGAATAGAATGTACAGAAGATTGCTCCTCAAGAGAGGAAACGGCTAAGAAAATGACGATAGAAAACAACCATAGGAAGAACCAAGAAAGAACCAAGAATACTATACTATTGAACTGCCCGACCCAACGATAGTAACCAGGAAGGGGACAACAACATCATTCCCAAAGTGTAAGGGAATGCATGATCTGTACTCTTTAACCATCTGTACCAAAACGAGAAGGCGGTATTGAAAACTCGTCTCGAGCAGAAGGAATGTTGATGAAAAACTACTTGGTTTCTCTGCAACCACAAGCTCCAAACCATTGCATAAAACAGGACCCTCCACTTCTCCTTTATGTGAACCCCGCTACTTGGGAGATAGGTCTCCCATGAATCCCATAGCTCACCAATAGTGCGAGGAGGACACCAGGACACTCCCAACCATATCATCACAGCATTCCAGCAAGAGTAAGATGTTTGACAGTGAAGCAAAATATGCTGGACAGATTCCCCTTGCCTATCGCACATAGAGCAAGCGTTGTCCTCCTCATTGAGCATGCCACGTTTGCAAAGAAATTCCCTAGTAACCAAACGCCCGCGCATTGCCAGCCATAGGAAAAATTCTACTCTGTAAGGAACTAAATTGGACCAGCATGACTCTAAACCCGGGGTAGCCTGAAAACGCTGTTTAGCATAACCCAAGGACCATGACCCAACCGAATACTCACCTTCGCAATTTAACTGCCACCTATTCTTAGCAGAACCTTGTATATTGTTAGGCACCGAGATAAGAGAAGCCAAGCCAACCCACTCTTCCATTTCCCACTCATAAAGCTCGCGGCGCCACTGAGTATTCCAGTACCACTGATGCCCATTCCAGTATCCATGATCAAGAATAGATCCATTAGCATTAGTTGCTAAATTGTAAAGCCTTGGATAACCAAAGGCTAGAGGGGTATTGTTGTGCCAAGGATCCCACCAAAAGGACACCGAGTGGCCATTTCCCACAACGAGTTTCACGTGTCTTACCCAAAAATCGAACCAATCACCGCCCCTACTGAATAAACGAAATATATCCCGCCAAATAAAAGACACCTTAGCCACTAGCTCCTTCCAAAGGAATCCTAAATTGGTGAAACCATATTGTCTCCTTACAATGTCCGCCCATAGTTTCGTACTTCCATTGCATAGATCCCATACCCACTTAAATAGAAAAGCTGCATTCCGAGTTTCAAGATTACCTATACCCAAGCCCCCAAGCTCCTTCGGACGAATCATATCTCCCCATTTTACCTTCGACAGCCCACTTTTAGATTCATCTCCGCTCCACATGAACCTTCTCATTATCCCTTCACATTTACGACGCACACTTTTTGGCATATTATAAATTGACATGTTATAAACAGGAAGACTAGAAACCGCTGACTTAAGCAAAGTAACACGCCCGCCAACAGACAAAAGATGACCCTTCCATGTCGCCAACTTAGTCTTCATTTTCTGAATAAGAAAATCCCAGCTTGTGACTCTCCTAGGATTAAGCCCCACGTAAGAACCAAGATACTTGAAAGGTAGTTGTTCATACTTACACCCAGCTCTCCTGGCTAGGCATCCCCCTACCTGTTGGCAAATGTTGATACCCACAAGCGAGCTCTTGTGAAAATTGACACGGAGCCCTGAGTAAGCCTCAAACCAACGAAGCGTCCCCTTCACTCCTTGTATCTCACTCTCATCATTCTTAACAAAAATCAGAGTATCATCTGCAAACTGAAGATGAGTAAGCTGCCACCCAGCCTGCTCATTACCCACGCCGCTTAACAACCCAACCCTTTTAGCTCGCACCAATAGACGATGTAACCCTTCAGCCGCTATATTAAATAGATAAGGGGACATAGAACACCCTTGCCTTAACCCGCGACTAACCTCAAATTGATTAGTGGGAGAACCATTAATCAAAACAGAAACTCTGGAAGTGTTTAGACACTGCCGAATCCACCCCCTCCAACGATCCCCAAAACCCATTTGGCGCATCACCTCGTCTAGGTAACTCCATTCGACCGAGTCATAAGCCTTTTCAAAATCCAATTTGAAAAGAAGGCCTTGCTGTTTAGACATTTTCAAATGATTAACAACTTCATTTGCAGCCATCACACAATCCAGCGTCTGTTTTCCTCTCATGAACCCATGTTGTTCCTCGCTTATCACCTTCTCTATCACCCTGCTCAACCTTGCCGCGAGAATTTTAGAAATTATTTTATAATAGCTACTCACCAGACTGATGGGACGGAAATCACTAAACCTCTTTGTAGCCTTAGACTTTGGCAGAAGAGCGATGAAAGAGGAGTTAACCCCCTTTGGGAAGACTCCAGTATTGAAGAATCCCTTAATCAAGACACAGTAGTCTGGCCCAATGATATCCCAAGCATTCTGAATGAACCTAAGCGAGTAACCATCTGGACCAGGAGTCTTTTGCCCATTGCAACTCCTAACGGCTTCCCAAATCTCCTCTGTAGTGACCTCACCCTCTAACCCATTTGCTTCAATATCATTCAAACTATTAAACCCCAAATCTGGAATCGTAGGTCGCTCCCAACTCACAGAACGAAAGAAGGAAGAAAAGTGTTGAACTGCAGCAGATTTTATCCCTGTAGGATCGGTCATGCGACCATTAGAAGTCACAATATCAGTCACTTCCTTTCGTAAATAACTAACTTTTGCTAACCTGTGGAAATACCCTGTATTTCTATCCCCCTGAGAGTCCCATTGGGTTCTACCTTTCTGTTTCCAGAACCTGTCAACCCGCCCCTGCTGATCCCAGATCTCATTAGCCAGCTCTAACCTCTGGCCTTGTTCTGCTATGGACAGAGTTCTCTCATCAGCTATCCTGTCAAGCTCCAATTCCTTCTCTTGGAGCTCCTCTAAACGCTTCTCCACATGACCATAAACCTCTGCATTCCAACTCTTGACTTTCTGTTTCAACCATCTTAACTTCTGTATTACTCTGCAAGATCCCGAAAATTCAGTGGTAGCCTCTCTCCACCAATCAGCCACCAAATCCTTGAAGCCCACCACCTCCCACCATATTCCTTGATCTCTGAAAGGTTTTGGGCCCCAATTTACTGTGTCCTGAGTAAGAAGCAAAGGTGAGTGATCAGAGCCATGTCTGGGCAGCGGAGACAACCTATCCCTCGGCAAGAGAGGACCCCAGCCTGCTTGAATGAAGACCCTGTCCAATCTGCTTCGACTAATCGCATTAGCCCACGTAAAGCGCCTACCAACAAGTCTCATATCCTGAAGCCTGCATCTGGTCACCCACTCCTGAAAATCTTCCATACCTCTTGCATGGCTTGAACCATTAAGCCTTTTAGAAGGTGACAAGATTTCATTAAAATCTCCTCCAATAAGGACTGGATGCGGACAACTCTCAACTAGATGAGCTAGAGTATCCCACAATTGACGTCTTCTATCCACATCATTATAAGCATAGACATTCAGGACGACACATCGGAAATTCCCTCTATTCAGAATTCCTTCTAACCAAATGTAACGCTCTCCAAATAAAGATCGTTCAACTGAAAAGGAGCTACTGTTCCACATTGTGAGTAACCCTCCAGAACGACCATTGGATGGAGCACTCAACCAACGAGCCTCCTGGTTCCCCCATAAAGACTGGATGAAGAACTCATCAATCTCCTCCATCTTAGTTTCCTGAAGCAAGCAAAAATCCAAGTGCTCTCTACACCAACAACGCTTGACAAACTTCCTCTTCCTGGCTGCTCTCAACCCTCTGCTATTCCAAGACAATAAACTAACCATAGAAAATAGAGACAAATTCCGGAGAGGAGCTAACGAATGTATTGTTCCATCTCAGCGATGAATCTTTCTTTATCGAAAGAACAGAAGGCCTTTTTATCCACATGTTCAGTTAGTGCGAGAATTCTGCCCACATTCCACGCATCTGAATCAATCATCGTGGCATCTGTCACCCGGTTCATGCGAGCTATCTCCTCATCATCTGCTTTTTGAATTTCCACCTTGGAGCCCACTTCAGAATTGGCTGTTTCAAGACTTCCTGCTTGACCAACCAGCTTTTTAAGTTTCTCTCCCTTCTGCCTCACTGTGATGAGTGGGAAAGCATCCTTGTTTGCTGCTTCACCTGCCGGTTTAAAAACCCCATTTACCTCTTGATCATCTATGCCCTTGTCCTCTCCTGATAGGAACTTTTCTCCCTCCCCACTGTTCTCAAACTCACCAACTCCCTCCTCCGACGACCCTTCAGATCCATCAGATTCTGCCCTCATCCCCACCATCCAATCTATGTTAGTGACAGCCCCATGCATGGGTTCCTCTTTGAAGAGAATCTCATGATATTTCCCTTCTACCATTACCTGCATGGACTCGTCTAAATTGATACGATCCGAGGAGATAAGAAACCTCGCTACGTCAAGTCTTGTCCTCTCAAGAGTGTTATCGTCCACTACCACCAGTGACCCCAAACGACTGCTAATCTTTTCAAAAGTCGAATAACCCCAAGTCTGGACCGGAATTCCAACGACCTGAACCCAACATAGTCTTCCTCCCTTAGCGATCTCATCCTCCCAAGCAACTACCTTGGAGAACAGCCTTGAGTTAGGCTCCGCTAAGGCTCTATCTCTATCAATTAACCTATCGAATTCCAGCCAAACTAGGCCTCTCCCCATGACCCGAGTTTCACAAATCCACCCTGCCTCTTGGACCAGCTCTTGAATCTGAGGGATAAATTCCAGCTTCCGAATAATCCCGATCGCACTCTTATTAAGCCAATCTATGTTATCAGCAGGGATATCCAAATCTAAAACCCCCAAAGGGGGATCTCCAGCCTCCCTGCTGACATTACTGGCCTTATTCTTCAAAAGCAGAGGTTTCCCTCTCACCACCTCAGCAAACGAACGAGTCTCCGAACCACGAACGTTCTCAACAGGAGTAGAATTTGCTGCCACTCCTTGGACAGAGCTTGCTGCTTTCCATAATAAACGTTTAGAAGAAGTGGTGTGATGTGAGCCTTTTTGATTGAACCTCCTTGCTTTCCGACCACGCCGACCTATGTTGCTTCTGATAGCAGACGCGCCAATAAATTGCTTATCCAGTGCAATCTCCATATCAATTCTATTACTGACCCAATCAAAACGAGCAAAACCAAATCTCACCCCTTTTCTATTTCTGCGACTCGGAATGAACACATCAATCAAGGACCCAAATTGAGGTAATTTCCATCGGCGAGTGATAAGGTATCGGAGAGCTCTGTGATCCACGTGAGACGGTAAGTTTTCAAGGTAATAAGAGATCCCTTCCTTCATACGACCCTCCTTGAACCCAGAGGATTTCAAAACATCACTGGTATTGCTAGCCAACCCTTTCCGGAAATGCTTTTGCCCTGCCATTGTCGAAAGCCCAAACCGGAGAACCACTTGGAGAAGCAAATAGACCCAGACCACACAAAATGCAACCCCGTCCCCGATCCGGCGACTACAGCACCTCAACAAAACCCAGAATAACAGACGACAATTTGACCAAGAATCTGCAAAAAAATACAAAAAGGGCCCACGAAGTCCCTTCAAACCAACCCAAACCAAGCAAAAACCATAACACTACAATCCTACGAATATGTGGAGGGCAGAGTCGATCCGGGAGAGGGAGGACAGAAGGAGAACGCCACACCCTGAAACGGACAGTTGAGGCCGCAAATCGCTGAAGGAACGGCTAGATTCGGATTGAGAAGACTTGGGAACGGAAGAAACAGGTAGATCGGGCTGGACTCTACGCCAGCTGCAGTAGCAGCTGGTGTTTTGGTACTCCAGCAGCAGTGGCTGACCGGAGGGGAAGAGAAGCCCAAGGATGAGCTCCGGCTAGGACAGCGAGAGAGAGATGGTGCTGTAGCAGGAAGGAGCAGCAGATGCGGAAAGGATAGATAGAAAACGGAAGAAACAGGTAGATCGGGTTGGGTTTTACGCCAGCTGCAGTGGGCAGCTGGTATTTTGGCTACTCCGGCAGCAGTGGCTGACCGGAGGGGAAGAGAAGCCCGCGGATGGGCTCCGACAAGGACAACGAGAGAGAGGAGGTACTGTTTCTCAATACCCTCCGCGTTGCAATAATCCAATCTTTTTAGTTTTGCAGTGTTAATAATCTAAATGGGCACTCAACTGCTTAACTTTTTTCTTCTTTCATAATGTGCTCAAACACTTTCTTATAGTTGACTTATTCTAACAATTTTTTGGGATGATAAAACTTCTTGCAGAATTGTTAGCGTTTAACTGCTGAAGCAAAATGGTTGCTGGTAAGGTTGCTCATGCCACCTTGAAAGGACCAAGTGTTATTAAGGAGATCTGCATCGGGATTGCACTCGGGTTAGCTGCCGGTGGTTTATGGAAGATGCATCACTGGAATGAGCAGAGAAAAGTGAGATCATTTTATGACCTGTTGGAAAAGGGTGAGATCAGTGTTGTTGTTGACGAGTAAATTCTGTTTAGCCTCCTAAAAATGGTGTTCTGGACTGCTTTGGTACCATGTTGATTTTTTTCCGATCCCTTTGTTTGGCTTCTAAGTTGAGCTTACTTAGTTCAAGTCTTCTGGAAATAAGTTTATTGTTCTGAAATGTGAAGCACATACTCGAAAGTGGATGAAGTTTAATTTTGCCCACTGTGATGATCTTTCTTGCGCATAATTCTTTAATTGTTTTGCTTTACTTAAATGGTAGTCATTCATTATTGCTATGCTGTGTGCATGAGTGCATCTAGAAATGCAAATGCAGCAAGCTTTGATGAGTTAGAAGTAGGGGTGTACACGGGCCGGTTCGGGCCGGTTCTTGGGCTAGAACCGGACCGGACCGGAATTAACGGTTCTGGGCCTGGACAGAACCGGACCGGACCGGACTCTTACGGTACGGGCCGGGCCGGTTCTGAATTTTCCGGGTCGGACCGGGCCGGTTCCGGTTCTGACCCGGATTTTTTTTTTTTTTTTTTTTTTTTTTTTTTTTTTTTTTTTTTTTGAGGAGGAGTTAAGTTTAGAAGAAAAAAAGAAAGTGGGAGCCAAGAGGATTTGAATCTCTCCCCTTTAATATAATAGGTGAGGTGTTAACCATTAAACCAAATGGAAACTTTGATATCATTGTGCATATATATATATATATTTTCGGTTCTACCGGTTCTCGGATTTTAAAGGTTGGAGAATTGGAACCTTAATTATTTATTGATAATAATTAATAACTATATTATTAATAATTAATGGTCTTATTTTATACATATTAACTATATAAATGACTATTACAATTTACAACTATATATTACTAGTATGTGTCATCTTAACTATATAAATGACTATTAAAATTTTATTTCTTAGGTCATATAACATCCTTAGGAAAATTTTATATTTAAATTAACAAATAAAAAGAAAAAAAAAATGAGAACTTTTAATTGAGTTTAAAAGAAAAAAAGACAAAATGCATAATATATTAGTAATTTAAACATTAATACAATTTAAATTAAAAGCACAAAACTCTAAACAATTAGTAAATTTTAATTTTATGACAATTGATAATAATCCCTAAACTATATTATTAATAATTAGTAGTCTTACTTTATACACATTAACTATATAAATGGCTATTACAATTTACAATAATATATTACTAGTATGTGTCATCTTAACTATATAAATGGCTATTAAATTTTTTTTTCTTAGGTAATATAACATCCTTAATAAAATTTTGTATTTAAAGTAACAAATAAAAAGAAAAAATGAGGACTTTTAAATTTAATTGAGTTTAAAAGAAAAAAGAAAAAATGCATAATACATTAGTAATTTAAAAATTAATACAATTTAAATTAAAAGCATAAAACTCTAAACAATGTGTAAATTTTAATTTTATGACAATTGATAATAATTAGTAACTATATTATTAATAATTAATGGTCTTAATTTATACATATTAACTATATAAATGATTATTACAATTTACAATAATATATTACTAGTATGTGTCATCTTAACTATATAAATGGCTATTAAAATTTTATTTTTTAGTTCATATAACATCCTTAATACAATTTTGTATTTAAAATAACAAATAAAAAGAAAAAAATGAGGATTTTTAATTGAGTTTATAATTATATTACTAGAAAAAATATATACATACATGAGAAATTTTAATATAATTTAGAAGGAAAAAAGAAAGAGAATGAGTTAAGTTTAGAAAGAAAAAAAAAGTGGGAGCCAAGAGGATTTGAACCTCTCTCCTTTAATACAAAAAGTGATGAGTTAACCATTGAACCAAATGGAAACTTTGATATTATTATATATATATATATATATATATATATATATTTATATATATATTTATATTTTTTTTATATATATACTTCCGGTTCTACCGGTTCTCCGGGTCGGTTCCCGGATTTAGAGGGGTGGAGAACCGGACCGAACCGGAAGTTCCGGTCCGGTCCGGTCCGGGTCAAAAAAAAAAAAAAAACCCCGGATCGGTCCGGTCCGGGTCAAAAAAAGGCCGGTTCCGGATCGGTTCCCGGTCCGGGCCGGTTCTTGTACAGCCCTAGTTAGAAGTGTGAATGGTGTCACTTTAGGATATATATATGGCATAAGTAGTTAAATAAATAATTACACTAAACGCTTAAAATTCGGACAATCCGTTACCCAAATTGTAAAATTAAAAGTACCTAATTAATCTAGAGGATGAACATGATTTATTTAACTACAGATTACATATCAATTTGATTATTAAAGTAATTATTTTAAATTAAGATATATATGGCATAAGTAGTTATTTTTTTTAATTATAATAAGTGTAATTTTTTTCCTAAGAAAAATATTTATTAGTTTATTAATCTTTATAAATAGAAAAAAATAATATTTTCTCACTAAAAAATAATATTGAAACAAAAATATTTTTTGGTTTTCAAAATTTTGGAAAATAGTGCTACGTAAACGCGTTTTTCAGTTTTCAGATTAGGAAAATTTGAAAAAACAGTACAAAGTAAACAGGTTTTCCAGATCAGGAAAATTTTTCAGACAGTGCGAAGTAAACACGTTTTCCAGTTTTCTATTGGAAAAGAAAATTCTCTAATTTCAGAACGGCAAATTTTTAAATAGAAAATTCTCCGAAGTAAACGCACCCCAATTGTGGAAGCAGCAATAGTAAAAGAGGAAGCACGGTCCGGAAGGAGAACGCGGCTTTGAGCCTATTTAGGATAACTTTTTAGTATATTCTTTTTCTTTCAAAATTTTATATAAGGCTCAAAACATCTTTTAATAGAAATATCAAATTTAAAAATTTTATAAAAAATAATTTTGAAAGAACACGATTCTAAACCTGCTTGGAATAGCTTCCTATAAATTTTTCTTTTTTTTAAAATTTAATTTAAGGGTCAAAACGACTTCTGCCAGAAGCATTAAATTTAAAAATTCTTCGGAAAATAATTTTGCTCATCAAATCAAATCAAAAACTTTTTGGGAATCAATCCCAAACATGGCTTCTCTCTTCTTCGCTATCTAGAGACAGGAAGGAGGAGAGTGTTTTCTAAAAGGGTCATTAACGAGGGACCAATAAATTAAAGCCCTTTGTTCAGTTAATTCTTAATAAATTTGAACAGTTTTGAAAATGACATTTATTGGGTTCCATGCCTCCAACCTAGCCAAAGTATCCAATGAGGAAAAATTATAATTCATAAATAAAAACCCCATGAAAGCTCACATAGCTACAAATTATCCACACAACTTATCCTACAAGAAATACACTCTCGTGGCACACAAATGCCTACACGACCATTATGACCCTGAAATCTCGTCCAGAGTGTACCAATAAACTTGTTGTACACAGAACATGTAAGCTTTTACAGTCTTGAGCACCAAACCTACTGATATTTGTATGTTAAATATCATGTTAACAGTAGTTAGATGAAATATGTAGACATCTACGCATACATGACGACAAGGCTGAAATATGGATGGACTAGCTCAGACAACTGTAACTGCTGTGCTCTTGCTTGCACAGTCTGGCTATCTGCTGCAATAAC
The DNA here is from genome assembly GCA_963691705.1 of Viola odorata. Taxonomy (NCBI): domain Eukaryota; kingdom Viridiplantae; phylum Streptophyta; class Magnoliopsida; order Malpighiales; family Violaceae; genus Viola; species Viola odorata. The sequence continues at coordinate 182,317 of OY829540.1, read as the reverse complement.
AGAGTTTCAACACTACACAGACAAAAGCAAAAACTGGTGCAGCTCATACATTAAGTTTCCTTTAAAATCTCCATGCAATCATGTACTGTACTTGAGATGTTGCTCATAGAAGTTGATTAACTGCCACAAGAAGAAAAAACAAACAAACAGCAATAACAGTGATAATGATCAAATTGTTAAGAAGTCATCATACACATTCGGGACAAAACTAAATCCAGTGGACAAAAAGGATATTACCAGATGTGGATTATTTGCCTTGAGAAACCTGTTATCCACTATTATTTCTTTCCCATCAGCCCTATCAAGTAGGAAACAAGATAAACAGGAGAAACTATTCAGCAATACGAACCAGGTAAATGGATAAAAGATTAAACCAAACATCCTAACCCTTGAGTACACTAGAATATGCCAGACTGATACTTTCAACATAACACAAATGAGCAGAATGGGAATGCAATCTTCTCCAAATATCATTTGACATGTTGAACTGAGTGACATGTCTTTTTTCCACAACTTAATGTTTGAGGAGAAATAGACTGGCTTGATCTAATTTCTGCTGAACCCGAAAAGCATAGCATAAACTACTTCCACTATCTTGGGGTGTGTTTTGATCTTTGAGAAGTGACTAGATTTTGTTGACAATAATTATGGCCATCAGGGTGCTCAGTGAGGAGTGATATCTCACTATACCTAATGCGTTCCACCAAGAAGGAGAGAGTAGCATAGGGCCACTGGAAAAGCTGGAACTCAAATGTAAGCAGAATGCATGCCTTTGGGAGAAATGAAACTCAAAATGCTACTTCTTCCTATTTCAGTACACCCCAATCTTCTCATATTACTAGACTACATCCCGCTTTTCCGTTTCGCATACGTTTCCCAATGCTCAGCTCATGTTTCTAATCTAGCATTTATACCTACTGAAAACAAGGGAAAACAAAACAAGAAACTGAGAACCATATCTTAGCGACTAGTCTCTAAAACCAAGCCCCATACCAGATTTTAAGGCAACCATATCAGGGCATGGGAGCGTGGATCCCAAATTCATTCAACCACAACCATACCGGAAGGGTGATCAAAATGAATACAAGACAAAACATAGCTAATCTCACCCTATTAAGAAATAGGACCACGAAGATGTACATAAGCATAATTTTTTTCCAACTGGGCCAAAATGCTAAAAGTTGGAATAAAATGACAGACCTCATTGCCATGAAGGTTACAAGCACATCCTGTTCATTGTCCAGCACAGAAGCTGAAAAGCCTATTGGTTTGATGATCTTAGTGATAGTAGATGGATTTATGGAATTCTCACCCATGGGCTTGTAACTTGAATTACTCCATGAACTTGCAATCTCAAGTTGTGAAGTTAGACCAGCAGTGCCAACCGATACAGATGATGAATTTTGTATAAAACCTGGTTCACAGAAGGCTGACTCTTTTTTGAACCTCTTTACAGAACCAGACTTCCTTCTCTTTGCACCTGTGCAGCGATTGTTTAGATCAGATTCAAGATCAACCTTCGGACACCCGTTCTTAGGCTCATCAACTTCACAAGCCTTGGCTTCTTGGAAATGTACCAAGATGTTATCTGTGTTTGTCTCATTGGTAGACATTGATCCTCGAAGCTCACTAAGCTTTGGATCATATTCTCGAGCCTCTTTCATTTCAAAAAGATTTATCTCATCAATTTGTTTGGATGTTTTAAAATTGCTGACATCTATGCTATCATCACCATTATGACCTACTCCTATAAATTGATTGGCAGCTCGATCAGAAAAGAATAAGTTATTCAGAGGAGCAAAGGGCCAGTTTTTTATCAACAATACCTGTTGCAATGTCCATTATGCTGCAGGCAGGAAATGGATGTAGCTGCTTCTTCCTAGGCTGTGTATGAGGACCGCCAGACTTGCGCTTTCGCTTTCGAGAAGATTTATTAGATTGCAAGCTTCAAGCACAAGTGCAGGTTGAGAAACATTTATGGAAAAAGAAGTTAAAACAGAAGTAATAAAATCTACTAATCCATGGGCAATCAACTAGTGAACTGTAACATAAAACATGAAAAGGTCTTGTTTAATTTAGCTTGGAAATAGTCAGCTGCCACCAAGCAAAGGAAAACAAGGGAAAGAGCAGCAATCTACCTCTCCTCAAACGCATCAATAACATCAGAACATGACTGCAAATTCTCGAAGGGTTCCCAGGTGTTGGCTGTTTCTGGCCATCCTCGCCTGGAAACAAATACGCATGACAGAGTTAAAATAACCTAGAAATCTAACCTCCTAAGTTAGGAACTAGTACAAATGTAGAACCGCATAAACGACAACTTGTATAGAAATAACTCAGCAGGAGAAAGGGTTTACCACTTTATATGATACTGAAGTTGACCCTATTTTCGCACAGCATTTGGGGAGTTTTACGATGATGATCAGTGTCATCAATGGCCACATCAAAAAAATAAAACTTGATTAACAACACAAACACACACCAAAAATGCAAATCATTATAACAGTAACAATCCAGCAAATTAAAAGCCACCCAGAAAGTTAAAGAGGTTTAAATCAACGCCCATTGACCAGAAATGCACAAGGAAATCTCACAAACAGGGGTGGAGCATTTGAAATGGAATGATGTAAACTTAAAAGGAGCCTCTCTCTTTTTTCAGTTTTTCTTGCAACAAAAGAGAAAGAGACCTTGCGGACTCGCTTCCGGCGGATAGCCTCGATTTCGAAGAAACCCTCATCAAGTTTAGCTCGTTCTTCTTCTTGAACCCCTTCTTCTTCATCTTCCTGATCCTCTTCTGCCTCTTCTTCCTCCTCATCCACCTCTTCCTCTCCTTCTCCCTCTCCCTCGGTTTCCTCCTGATTTTCATCATACCCATCTCTTCCTTTCCTTTCAATATCATGAGCACCCTCCATCTCCTCGCTCAACAACGATTTGTTGATGCCGTTCTTTTTCCTGTATTTATTTTGTTAGGTAGTGGAATAAATGGAAGAGAGGAGAGAAATAAGGAATGGGTTTTGGAGGGGTTTTGGCGAATGGTGCGTGAATGGGGGATGGGAAGTGCAGGCAGGCAGGCGAACTAAACTTCAAGAGCAAGTGTTTTTTATTGGGAAAACGCCACAAAAGACACCCGTACGTTGAGTTTGAACTTTATTTGACACCTCAATCTTTTTTCGTCTTTAAATGGTACTCGTACGTTAGTATTTGATCACATTTGGTACCTGCGGCCGTTTCCGTCGACAATTTGCCGTTATGTAGCTTACGTGGCGTGACACGTCATCATATTTGATGACGTGGCATGCCACGTCAGCATTAGTTGAATATTTCTTTTTTTTAATTTTATTTTCTTTCTTTCCTTTTCTTTTCTTTTTTTCTTTTTCTTTCTTTTTCTTTTCTTTCTTTTTCTTTTTCTTTCTTTTTCTTTTGGCCACACCAACCCACCACGGCCACACCAACCCGATCTCCTCTCTGTCGCCGCCGCTGCTCATCTCCTCGCCGAATCCCGACCACATCCAAACCACCATCAAAACCATCGCAAACCACAAATCCACCTCACCCGAACCACCCAAACCACCAACCACCACCAAAACAGCCACCACAATCAACCAAAAATATCCAGCCACCATAAAAAAATCAAACACCAAGAAACCCCAAATCCAAACACCAAACCCCTACTGCTTGGCCCCATCGAGAAATAAGAAAGAAAAGAGAGGAAGAGAGAGGCCTGCAACAAGGAGGAAAGAAAAGGAAGAAAAGGAAAAGAGGGCTGCAGCAGCCAAAGAGAGAAAGAAAAGGAAACATAGAAAAAGAGAGTGAGTTCGTGGAAGAGAAGAAAGAAAGAAGAAAAGAAAAAGAAAGAAAAAGAAAGAAAAGAAAAGAAAAGAAAAAGAAAGAAAAAGAAAAAGAAAGAAAAGAAAAGGAAAGGAAAGAAAGAAAAAAAAAGAAAAGGAAAGAAAGGAAAATTTTAAAATTAATGCTGACGTGGCATGCCACGTCATCAAATATGATGACGTGTCACGCCACGTAAGCTACATAACCGCAAATTGTCGACGGAAACGGCCGCAGGTACCAAATGTGATCAAACACTAACGTACGAGTACCATTTAAAGACGAAAAAAGGTTGAGGTGCCAAATAAAGTTCAAACCCAACGTACAGGTGCCTTTTGTGACGTTTTCCCGTTTTTTATTTTTTATTGTTGTTTTTTTTGCTTTTACTTTATTCTCTTTTTTCGAATTGGTTGTGTTGTATCTATGAATGAGTTATTTTTTGTTTACTTATCTAAACGTAAGCGGGAGAGCGCACCACCAGGTCCCTCCTCTTATTATTTTTATTATTGTCAATCCCTAACGTTCGGAAATATTCATTTCGCTCTATTGATATCCGAATTTTGACGCCATTTTAAATTGAATTTATCATTTCTGTTATTTTACTCAACTTATTGTCATTTTTAATTAATTTACTGTCGTTAGGTTACTTTCTAATTCTCGTCATATTTTATCATCGTTATTATTATCATCAGCATCATAAATCGCATTTTTAATTTTTTGTCGCAATATTTTCATTATTATCATTATTAATATTTTCAGCCTTAAACATCATATTTTTAATTATCCGTTAGTCATTTGCTATTTATTTTTCTGTTTTAGGTCATCGCATAAAATTTAGGATTTTTACTATTTTATCACATTTTTTAGCATTTTTTTTTTATTATTTTTTTTTATTATTATTTTTGTTCGAGCTTTTATTGAACCCGAGTAAGTTCGCTTGGACCATTGATCGAACGCGTTATTTCTTTATGTTTACCTACTCTTTTTTTCATTCACACTAGTCAACTTCGTCTCGTGCAATTTTTGTCGTAACGTCATTTATTTTTCGCTCGAACATATTCATGTTTCCGAACGAGAAAATACACACGTTAAACAAAGATTTTCCTTCATTCGCTGTCGACTAGTAAATTCATCTCATTTTTCTCTACAACTTGGTCACCTCAGATTTTTGAGCTCTCTCTTGTCAAGCGAGTTCGCTCGTACCACTACCCGAGTCAAATATTCCGTTCGAGCTCATTTTTGCTCCAGAGTGAAATTTCTTGGAGAAAAGGCTCAAACATCTTTTCTTATCAGCCAGTTATTTTTTATTATTTTTCTAGATCACGCCACCTCTTTTTATTTCGTAAAATTAATTCCCTAGTATTTTTTCCGTTCGAACCTTCCATGTTCGCAGATGATTTTTTTTATCAAGGCTTGGGACGAACTTTTGTCGCACACTGTATATCAATTTGCTTGCCTTATTTTTCTCTACGCGCTGGCACTTTCGGCTCGAGTTTTCGAAACGGTTGTTCGCAAAAATGGCTCGAGACCATTTAAATAAAGTTAAATGAAAAATTGATCATCACCGTTGATCTGGTTGACCAAGGAAAGTCAACCAGATCAATGATTCACCATTTAAGTGTGCATGGTGCACATGTACGGTGACGATGAGTAGCAGCGGAGCAAGCCACCTAGCTGCTTGCTCCCGTCGCTTCCTGTCCCGTCCGCCATCATCACCAACGGCCTAGCCCCACCAGCACACGCCCTAGCCCCGCCAGCGTACGCCCTGCGCCTCCACGCGCAGCACCGGGTCTCCCTCCACTCGCCGAAAATGCCTATAAATAGGCCACTGCCTTCAACGAAAATGGACACGAATTCACCCAGAGCTCTTTGCTCCTTCTCCCTCTAGACCGACTGCTCACGTAGAGCGTCAGTTGCTTCAGTCTTCAAGCTTTTTTTGGTGAGTTAGTCTTTGGCGTTTTATGCCATTTTCGGCTTTAATTATTAGGTTGTTGTTTTGATTAAACCAATTGCTTGTTTGTGTCTTATTAATTCATAAGCATGTTGTAGATAATTACCATGCTTTTTATTTGTTGATTCGTTGATTGAGAAGAGCGAATTTCAAGTTTTTCGTTAATTATCGTCTTTGACGTTTTCATGAAATTAAATGTTGTTCTTGTGGGTTTCAATTCCTAATTTTTGCATAATCCTGTTGTGGAGGAGGAGAGCTTTCCTCGGAGCTCAAAACCAGGCCATTTGGCCGCCTGGTCGGAGCTCCCCGTCGCCTGCAGTGGCGCCGACTACACGAGGAAGACGATGAACAGTGCCCCCCTTGGGCTTGTTCACGCGGGAAGGGAAAGAAAGGTGATGGGCCGAGCCCATCACCATTAAAAATCTGATTTTTGGGCCGATTTCTTTTATTTTTCAAGCTAGGCCCGACCCATTTTCATTCTTTCCGAGATCTCGGTTCGCGTTTTTTGTGTAAAATGCTCGCATGCTTCGTACGATATTTTTTTTGATTTATGCTTTGTTTTTCTCGTGTATCATATGCATGAAATGCGTAGCTTTTTTCTCAAAAATACTCGTGCATTCCATTATAACTATTTTTCGTACTATCTCTTTAAAATTTTGCACCTATCAATTGTTTAAATTTTTGCAATTTATTCTCCGCATCCTATCAACTGTTTAAATTCTCCGCACTTTAATTTTTCGCAATTTACTTTCCGCAATTCAAATTTAGTCATTTAATTTACCGCCTATATGGCCAGTCACATTTTTAATTCCTGCAAATATCAACTGCTTAAATTTTCTGCAAATCATCAACTGCTTAAATTTTCTGCAACTCGTCAAATCTTTAATTTTTCGCAATTATCGTCATTTAAATTTCTCGCACTTATCACCTGTCATCATTTAAATTTCTCGCACTTATTAACTGTCATCATTTAGATTTCTCGCACTAGTCAAATCATCATTTAAATTTTTGTATGCACCAAATCATCATTTAAATTTTCGTATGCATCAAATCATCATTTTATTTTTTCGCAATTATCATCATTTAAATTCCTCGCACTCATCAAATCATCATCTAAATTTTTCACAATTATCATCATTTTAATTTCTCGTACCCATCAAATCATCATTTAAATTTCTCGCACTCATCAACTGTCATCATTTAAATTTTCGTATGCATCAAATCATCATTTAAATTTTCTTGCACTTATCAAATCGCCGTTTTTATCTTCGTACTCATCAAAGTCATTGTTTACTTTTTTGATATATATCAACTGTTTATTTAAATTCTCGCATTCATAAACTGCTTATTTATTTTTCGAGCTATCACTAGCACTCTCATTTTGTAGGTTTAAAACTTAAGCTTTGCTCGAAAGTACGCCTTTCTTTCCCTTTTATTTATTTAAAGCTTTCCGTAAATATTAATCGTATGCATGATATATAAAATTGTTATAATTAAAATCAATCCACACGAACAACTTGTTTAAGGACTCGCTTTAAATGCCATGCGCATTTGTTTTAAATTCCGTTTATATTGACTGCATGTGTTTGGTGGCTTCGATCCTACATCGGTTTATCATTTTAAATTATCTCTCATTTAAATTTATACTTTGTTAGCAATCCATGATAGAATGACTTAGTAGTTAATTTAATCATGCATGGCCCGATGATGAAAAAGAGGACGCTCATTCAGTCTTACGGAAAATTCAGTCCCATCACACTACGGTCAGGAATAATCGATCGGTCTTGAAAACGGTAACCCCGTCTGAAAAGATTTTTAAAACGGTAACCCCGTCCAATGATTAATTATTCCTGAATGGTCCCGATCACGGAAAAGACTAAAGTGACGATTCCTCTGAGGACCCCCTTTTTAAAACGCATTTTTATCAAACATCTTTTAAACACCTCTCTTATCAACCGGTAACCATTTTCGGATGTGACTCGGGTGTCTAACACCTTCCCGAGTCCATAATACGACCCCGAACCTTTATTCTTGGGTTTAGACCCTCTTTTTGTGCCTTTAGTTTTTGTTTCTATATTTTATTGTATTTTCATGCCATGACGATTAGGTTCCCTAAGCCTAGAGACAAAAATTAGGGTGACGACTTCATTGCATGTTGTGAGGCGTCCTTTTACGCCGAGCATCGTAAGGTCTCAGATTCGTCGTACACTCGTGAATTCTTTATTAATTTTCGGGGCGTGACAGTTTGGCGACTTCACTAGGGACCCTTAGGGTCGAAGCCGATTTTTTTTTTAGGTGTTTATTTGTTTATTTACCCGCTTTGATAAATTGCTGATTTGTTTATTTATTCGCTTTGATATCAATTGTCATGTGCATTTCATAGTGCCCTACACCCCGGGGACAATTACCAAATTAGGAGGGTAGTAGTGACACCCTAGGACACATGTCCTGGGTAGTGTTCACCAATCCCAACTCGGATGAACCCCTAAAGATAGTCGAAAGGTTACATGATTCCGCAAGGAATCGGTAGACACTGGACGACACTTTAGGGACCTTTTCACGGTATCATCCGGGAACCTTTCAAGCCAGTTAGAAAAGTCAGAATCAGAGCCCCAGCACATGCATCATGATCATATCTGCCTTGTCGTGGCTCTATTTATCTTATTACCATGATTTCCATTTTTCATAATTTTTCTTTTATACGAACTGTAAATTTCTTTCACATACAGATTACTTCGCACTTAAAATTTTATTTCTGTCCTATAGGACCCATTTTGCTCAATCGAAATGACAGCACCTACACTACTTTCACTTGATATTTTCAGGGGATGAAGTTTCAACGATCAGGCCACGCGAGGAGACCTGTTGGAACCTGGGTTCACCCCTGACATCACCACTAAGCTCAAAGTAGAAGTCACAGATTTTGACTTAACTAGGATTCGAAAGTTGAGAAATGAGTTAACTCAAGATGAGGAGACACAGTTTGAATGTTGTTACGGAAAGCTACTGACCTTGGTTGATGTAAAGACTGATTGAGGTTGCATCTGGGCAGCCCTAAAATTCTAGGATCCCTATTATCGGTGCTTCTCTTTTGACAGAGGGATAAACTTGACTCCCATGCTAGAGGAATATTCCGCTCTGGTATGCTTCGCATCTCCTATATCGGCCATATATCGGAATGTTCGACTCGACTCCTCCAGTGTCAAAATAAGACTTGATAAGTTGTTAGGAATCACTACTCGTGTCAGAGAAGGTGACTACTTCTGGTGTTGGTCAGATATTGAAGCACGATTTCAGTTGTCCAACGGGAAAAAATGCTTAAGGATTCTGGCTTTCGCAATTGTAGGATTTGTCCTTTTTCCTAAAATAAAGAACGCCATCGATTTTGCAGCGGCCAATGTCTTTTACGAGATGGAGGCAAACGCCATCAATCCTACAACAGCCATCTTGGCCGAGACTTTCCCTCTCTGGACTCTTGTCGAAGAAAAGGGAAAGGAAGACTTACCTGTTGCACCCAGTTGTTAACAGTATGGTTAGTTAGCCACTTCAAACAGACACCAGATCAGTCCATATTCTTTGCAAGCTACATAAAATCGTGCCCTTTAATCAGAGTTATCAACGCAACGACCACAGATAAATGGAGAATGGAGAATAAAGATGTCTGGGTCGACAGATTCATAAACCTCTTGGGAGAAAACTTTAGTTAGCACGCCAAATGGCTGCAGGCCTCCGATCCCATCATCTGCTGCGGACCCTTACCTTGGGTTTCTTTGATCGGAGCATGGGGGTGCGTTCACTATTGCCCCGCCCTCGTCCTCAGACAGTTTTGCATCACGCAAGTAATCCCCGTGACATTCGGCATGATAGGGTCAAACCTGCCACACACCGGAGAAAATCAGAACATTCAGCAGTACGCCCAAGACTGGACTCACCCCTTTTGTCTCAAGAGACGCGTCAGCCCTACAACATCAATACCGGAATATCCACAGTGGAGGTGAAGACAAGTTAACGACAATGTCTTACCCCGCCCGGAAAATCAGAAACCAATGGAAGAAGAAGGGGAATCTCAGGTGAGCGAAGGGATGAATGTCATGGCTTACGCTCAAGTAGTGGAACAGATGCGAGCAGCGCAAGAAGAACGGGATCAGATGGCAGAGAAAAGGGATGATTCCGTAGCCCATCAATGTTAACTAGAAGTCCATATGAATGAGTTAGAAAGGCGTAGTAAGGACACTATCCGCATGCAAGCGACAAAACAGAAAGTGGCCCTCAAGGACTATAAGGAACGTTTGAACAACGAAATCCGCAAGAAAGAAGCATCAAGTGCCATAATTGAAGACAAAAATTCGGTGATAAGGATCTTGACTACTCGTGCAGACTTGGGAGACAGGAAGAGCCAGGCACTGCAAAGCCGGATTACAGCTTTAGAGGCCGAGATAGACATGCAAAAAGGGGAGATGGCCTCGATGGAATACCTTTGGCAGGAGCAAGAGGATCCCGACTTCCAGGGTTTACACCTTCATAGGAAGACTCGAATGTCGGCAACCCTTTTCCTTTTTCATATAACTATGTTTCCTGATTTCATCTATCTTAGCCACTTTTGATGAATTTAGGTAGTTGGCAAGTTTACCATATTTTGTAAACCCCTTTTAATAAAGTCGTACTCTTTCGGATATTTATTAAAACCTACTTTCTATATCAATTGTCCATCCAATACAACTCAAAAGACCATCGCAAAAAGAAAAGAGAAAATCCCTCCGGAATAAACACAATCGTTTCACCAAAATTTCGAAAAAGAAAAAAGAAAAAAAGAAAAAATTCCTACCGAATACTCAAAATATCAAAATATTGCTCATGGCCATGTCCTCCTTGCGCATCACAAACTCCAAATTGCGTGGTATAGATCATCATCCCTCTCCTCGGATAGGTTCACCAGGCATCAGGCCCTGTATCGTTTGAAAGCATAGTATAAAAAGAGATCTTCCTAGCATGGCGGCATTGGTTGCCCTTAGTGATTTAGGTTTCACTGATAACATCTCAGATTACTTCACGTTGTTGGAATGAATAGAGGCTTCCTTCGTATCTTGTCAGTAACCGGGATGTCTCGCCTCTCCAGCCGCCCTGAAAGTATCAAGTGAAAGTATAGCCGGAAAAGTGAATGAGCAACGTGGAGGCCTCAGGATTGCACATCACTTGCATATCATCACCTGTACTGACTCCTTTTTCTGTATTTCTTTTTTCAGGTTCACGATAGCTCCTCGAAAGCAAGCTACTCCGCACAGGCTCCCCGTAACTAGGCTTCAAAAATGAAAAATGACTGAACAGGCTAAGGCTGATGAAGTACTAACAGCCAGAATTGCAGAGTTAGAGGAACAAGTTAAGATTACTACAGAAAGGGCCGTCAGGGCCGAAAAGGAGAGAGATGAAGCTACCACCGAATTCCCACCGGGTTTTTATCCCACTCAAACAGCAGGACCTCCCTCTTCGCCCGCCTTCGCTGGACCTTCAGTACCTCAGCCACTTTCTGGCCCCGAGGGCCAATGGAAATGGATTATTCCCTTCACTATACCCACCGCTGCAAATCCTATGGTTAATACGGGTGAAGAAATTGCTACGTCACTTCAACGCCTTTCAACCAACCCTATCGTAGACTTCGGTAAAAGTCAGGCCCACCTAGAAGCCTCTTATCTCCCTCCAAGCACAGTTCCCGGACCTGTGGGAATTTGGCCTCCTGCTTCCTACCCGGTATAACCTCAGTTCTCGCCGGAACCTCTACTACCCTTCGGTTCTAACCCCATTATGGCCGAGAAAATGAAAAGTGACAGACTGAATCTGCTCGAAGAAAGACTTAGAGCGATCGAAGGGGCTGATCCGTTTGACCCTACTGGTCCCGCTGATATGTGCATGGTCCCCCGGATCATTATACCACCGAAGTATGAGATCCCCGACTTTGAAAAGTATACTAGGGTCGAGTGCCCAAAGACCCACCTCAGAGCATATTGCAATAAGATGGCAGAGATGATCCACAACGAGCCATTGTTGATTCATCTATTTCGAGAAAGCTTAACCAAACATGCCCTAACTTGGTATATGGGTCTAGACAGAGCCAAGATCAGGACGTGGAGAGACTTGTCCGATGCCTTCTTCAAACAATATAAATTCAACATGGAGGTAGCTCCCGACCGCGCCGACTTGCAAGATTTGGAAATAAAATTGGTGAGTCCGTGAAAACCTATGCTCAGAGATGGAGAGAGTTGGCTTCCAGAATCTCTCCTCCTTTAAGTGACAAGAAACTCTTGTCGATTTTCTTGCACAACTTCAAAGCTCCCTACTACATCGACCTGATCTCGAATCCGTCAAACAGTTTCTCCGATATGGTCCTAATTGCTGAAAGAGTCGAGCAAGGGATTAAGTCTGGACAAATCATAACTTCGGCACCAGAGTCTGCACCAAAGAAAGCGCCCGTCATGAAAAGAGATGTTGGATTTGTCGCTTCCCAAGCTAATCACAGGCAATCATTTCCACCACCTCTGCCTTATTTATCGCCACCGCCCTATCCTCTGCCATCGCTATATCAACCCACCTTCTTTCCTTTTGCCTCACCACCCGTTGCTAATATCACGCCTCAAAATCCTACACCATCTCTACATTTCCCACCACCTCCAGCACAAACATTACAACCCATGCAACCTAAGCCATATAACCCACCAAAGGTCCCAAATAACCAAAACACGTCAAACAATCGGTGGAACCGAGAGCCATTGCCTCCTCTTCCTTTTTCCGTGGGAGAAATCTACAAACATCTCTTGGCAGTCGGACAGATCGTACCAGTTCTAGCTCAGCCCCAATTGCCTCCTTACCCGAAATGGTATGATCTCAACGTAAGATGCAAATACCACGCTGGAGCCCCGGGTCACACTCTGGAAAACTGCTTCACCTTCAAAGCAAAAGTTCATCACTTGATCAAAAGTGGATAGGTATCTTTCGAAGAGTTAGCTAAAGGACCCAACACATCCACCAACCCTCTCCATAATCATTCTCAAGGAAATAGAGGGGTAAACACCATCTCAGTAGGAGAAAGCAACGACCTTTTTTCTTTGGTATCAAGTTGGCCACAAGAACAACTTTTTCTAGCCTTAGCTCGAGGAGGATATATACCATATTCGAAAAGCAATCCAAGTCATTGTGTGTACTGCAAGGAAAACAACAGTCATGAGATCCAAGGCTGTGAGTTGTTTGCAGGAAAGGTGAGACAACTCTCGGGTTTCAGAGTAATACAAACCCAAAAAGCGACCCACGGGGAAGGATCCATTAATGCCATTGGAGATGAATTTCCTATCCCGCATTTGCATAAAGGAACCCCACCCCACTCTAAATCATCCAAAAGAAAAGGGCGACTTCGTCATACAGACGGTTCTCCACGCGCCGCGATGATGGCGACCGTGAGATTGACACCCTAGGTCAGCCTTCCGGGAAATTCTACTATCTTGTCAGGTATTCTGCACCACCCTCCCACTCTAGTGCAGTGTCATTACCATCCTCTTGGGAATCCCTAGATTCCGAATCATACCCTTCACCAATGTGGTTACCTCCCCCGTTTTCTTTGAAGGAAATCTACGCAAGCCTCCTAGCAGACGAGCAGATTACGCCATCCCCGCTCTCGCCTCAACCAACTCCTTACCCTAGTTGGTATGATCCAAAGGTTAGCTGGGAATATCATGCCAGAACCCGAGGACACCCCCTGGAAGACTGTTTTGTCTTTATAAAAAAGTTGATCATTTGACCAAACACGGACGAATCTCTTCCAAAAATCTAGCAAAAGATCCTGATGTGGCAACCAGTCCTCTACCGCACCATAATCTGGGGGTGAACGACGTTCTTTCCGAAGAAATCAACGATCCTCTCCCTTCAGTGAAGGAAGCACCCAAAGAAGAACTTTTCTTTGTGGTGGCTAAAAGTGGACACCTGCCATACCCAGAGAATAATCAGGCCCAATGCCTATTTTGCCAAGGGGAAAGCAAGCACGAAATCTAGGATTGCAGACTTTTTCGGCAGAAAGTCAAGCAACTTACAACATTCGGGATCATTCGGACCGAAGGGAAAACCAGAGGAGCAATCAACGCCATCGAGGAAAATTCTCCATCACCCTATTCCTTCGAATATGTGGCATAAATAGGGAATACGGCCACGACCCCACGCAAAGTGGTATTCACATTTGCTGTGAATACTCCTAGCCAAGACTTACACGCGGTCCCATTTAACTACGGATACATGGTGGTCACCACCCCTCTTGTCGTCACGCCAACAGGGCTCGCTATCGGCGAAACCTCTCATATCGGGGACATGACCCGTACCGGAAGGTGCTACATATCGGAGGAAGTAGAGAAACAACGACAAGCCAAAGGAAAAAATCCTTTTGTCCACGAAGAAGTAGTAGAAGAGGCGCAAAGGTTTAACAAACCTGTAACTGAGGACGAGACAACTAAGTTCCTCAAAATCATGAAACAGAGCGAGTTCAGCATCATCGAACAGCTGAAGAAAACCCCGGCTCGCATTTCCATCATGGAGCTAATCCTTACTTCAGAACCTTATTGCCAAGCTCTCTTAAAAGTCTTGAAACAAGCCTTCGTAACTAAGGATATCACCACGGAAGGGGTGGAAAACCTTGTCGGAAGAATTCAAGCCCTAAGCAGCATTTCCTTCTTCGAAGGAGAAATCGACTCCGCAGGAAGAGATCACAACATTGCCCTATACATCACGGTAGAATGCAAGGGACATGTCATAGCAAAAACCCTGATTGATAACGAGTCCGCACTAAATGTCATACCCAGGCATGTCCTCGAACAACTACCGGTTGATTTTTCTCACATGAAACCTAGCGGAATGATGGCTAGGGCTTTCGATGGCACCACTCGAGAGATCATCGGGAATTTTGAATTGGATATGGTCATCGAGCCCCACACTTTCGCCTTGACATTTCAGATCATAAAAATCCAACCCGCTTATAGCATGCTTCTAGGACGGCCATGGATCCATTCGGCAGGAGCTGTCCCCTCTTCCCTACATCAGTGCCTCAAGTACGTCAAAGACAATGCCCTCGTCACAATAAAGGCAGAGGAAGCCTTAATCCTGGACAAACATTCGTCTGTACCTTACATCGAGATTGCTGAGACCTTGGAGAGTTCTTTTCAAGCCTTCGAAATCATCAACGCGGATTGGATCGAGAAAAGATCCCCCATTTTTGAAGCCTCGAATTCTGAAATGGCCGAAACAACCACTAAGTTGATACCAGAGGGAAATTTCCAACTGGGAAAAAGGCTAGGGGCTAAGTTACAAGGGTTAAAAGGTTTGGCATCTCCAAAGAGCTTCGGAGACCAATTTGGTTTAGGGTACCAACCCAGCGAGGCCGATTTTGCCAAAATTGCCCAAGAAAAGAAAGAAAAATAGCTGGCTAAGCTATTTGGATGTGTCGCGCCAATGGGTAAAATGCAGATCCCCCATATCAGAACCACGTTCCCCTTCGCAGCTGAAACCATCAATGAAAGCCCGATCAGGGTTTCGGACCTCCGTATTTGCACCTTGGAAGAAGAAGAATCGTCGCCTAGTTCAGTCATTTTCGTAAAGAAGTCAAGGGAGTCCATGTGCAACTGGACCACCACCATGCTTCTGGATGTCTCTCTATAATTACTCCTTTTAGAAAAAAAATATAATAATATGATGTTTGCACGTTTTTTTACGAAAATATTTTGGTAGGAACTCACGTTCCCCTTTGTTAAAAATTAATATATATATGCAATTTTTATTTTACGCATCTCTTCTTTTCGCATTTTTATTTTCAGGATGAATATTATTTCGGATTGTCTTGATAAAACATATGTCTTTACTGGCGAAGAAATTATCGTCACAACCGAAGACAAGGTCGAAATCCCCTGTGAATTGGCCTGTTTACCGGAAAGTTCAGAAAAGAAAATAACCCCTCATCGGGAGGAATTGGAAAAAGTAAATTTGGGGGCAAGCAATGAGAATCAGAAGTTGGTTAAGATCGAAACCACCCTGGACACGACTCAGAGAGAAAGGTTGATTTCCCTCCTCAAAGACTACTCGGACGTATTCGCATGGTCATATGCCGATATGCCAGGTCTTGATCCCGGGCTTGTTGAGCATCGCATCCCGTTGAAGCCTGAGTTTAAACCCGTCAAACAAAAACTCCGAAGGATGCATCCAGACATCCTTTTGAAAATCAAAGAAGAAGTTACCAAGCAACTAGATGCGGGTTTCTTAAGAGTTGCAGAGTACCCAGAATGGATCGCCAATATAGTGCCAGTGCCTAAGAAAGATGGGAAGGTCCGCATGTGCATGGACTTTCGGGATCTTAATCGAGCCAGCCCTAAAGACTACTTCCCGCTTCCCCATATCGACATCTTAGTGGATAGTGCCGCTAGTAACGACATGTTATCCTTTATGGACGGATTTTCGAGATACAATCAGATCAAGATGGCACCCGAAGACAGTGAGAAGACGACATTCATCACACCCTGGGGAACCTTCTGCTACAAAGTAATGCCCTTCGGGTTAAAGAACGTAGGAACCACTTACCAACGTGCTGCCGTCACCCTTTTCCACGACATGATGCATAAAGAATTGGAAATATATATCGACGACATGATAGCCAAATCTCGCGGGACGCAAGATCATGTAGACATTCTAAAGAAGGTATTCGAAAGGTTGAGACAATTTCAGCTACGGCTAAACCCAGCTAAGTGTACCTTTGGAGTGACCTCCGGAAAGTTGTTAGGATTCATCGTCAGCAATAAAGGCATAGAAGTGGATCCTGATAATATAAAGACAATTCAAGAGCTACCCGTTCCCAGCACCGAAAAAAAAGTATGAAGCTTCTTAAGATGCATCAACTACATCGCTTGCTTTATCAGTCAGTTAACACTTACCTGCGAACCGATGTTCAAAATGTTAAGGAAGCATGGAGATGCATAATGGGATGGAGATTGCCAGAAAGCCTTTAAGAAAATCAAGACATATCTGCAAAGCCCACCTGTACTAGTTCCCCCGATGTCAGGACGTCCCTTGCTCATGTATATGACAGTCACGGCTAGCACCATGGGCTGTGTTTTGGGACAGCACGATGAGTCAGGAAGGCGTGAACAAGCCATCTACTACCTCAGCAAAAAATTCAACGAATGTGAAATGCGCTACTATATGTTGGAACGAACTTGTTGCGCCCTAACATGGTGCGCCCGAAGGCTCCGGCAGTACATGTTGTATTACACGACATGGTTAATCTCCTGCATGGATCCCCTGAAGTACATCTTCGAGAAACCGTATCTGTCAAGTCGCATTTGTAGATGGCAAGTCTTATTGGCCGAGCATGAGATCATATATGTAACGCGGAAGGTGGTTAAGGCAAGCGCCCTCGCTGACCACTTGGCTGATCACGCCTTGGACGAATATGAGTGGTTGAGTTTCGACTTCCCGGATGAGGACATCGTATTAATTAGTGACGAGATCGTAAAAAATCTTAGGGAAGATGATTGGTGGACCATGTTCTTCGACGGGGGGTGAACCTCTCAAGCAAGGGAGTAGGAGACGTGGTCATAACCCCAGATGGTCGTCAATTACCCATAGCATGCAAGTTGAACTTCTCATACACCAACAACATCGCCGAGTACGAGGTAATGCATCAGCGGTCTGACGGCAGCAATCGACTTAAAAGTAAAAAAGCTCAAAATCTTCGACGATTCGGCCTTTGTCATCTACCAAGCCCAGGATTTATGGCAGACACGGGATTCCAAGCTCATCCCTTATCAGAGGTTACTCACCCAACTCATGCGGGAATTCAAAGAAACCAAATTTGACCGAGTCGACAGAGAAAAGAACCACTTCGCAGACGCGTTAGCCACGTTTGCCTCGATGTTAAAGTTAGAATGCAGAGTAATGCTTCAACCATTGAGAATGGAAGTAAAGGAAACTCCAGCATGCTGTGTCACCTTAGAAGAAGAACTTAATGGGAAGCCATGGTTCTACGACTTAGCACGATTTATCAGAAACCGGGAGTATCCACCGAGGGCAAGCTGGGTTAGTAAAAAGACCCTTCAACGCTTGGCTTTTGACTTCTACCTCGATGGTGAAGTTTTGTATAAAAGAAGAGCTGATGGAGCTTTACTTCGTTGCGTCACCATAGCTGAGGCCAAGAGAATCATAACGGAGATCCACGAAGGGGTTTGTTCCACACACACAAGTGGGCATATGATGACGAGACAAATAATGAGACAAGGATATTTTTGGCTCACTATCAAACGAGATTGCATCGACTACTTCCGAAAATGCCACAAATGTCAGATTTAGGCGGACCATCTCCATGTCCCTCCGGTCCCTCTCTTCAGCATGACATTGCCTTGGCCTTTTGCGATGTGGGGAATCTATATCATCAGCTAAATTCATCCGAAAGCCTCTAATGGCCATCGGTTCATTCTCGTGGCAATCGATTACTTCACCAAGTGGGTGAAAATCGCCTCTTACTCCAACATCACTCAGAAAAAAAACCATGCGATTTATTGAGAAGAACATCATTTGCTGCTATGGGGTCCCGAAAATGATCATCACAGACAACGACACTAATCTAAATGGAAGAATGATCGACGGTCTTTGCCAACGTTAGAAGGTGAAGCACCGAAACTCATCACCATATCGTCCAAAAATGAATGACGCAGTCGAAGCGGCAAATAAAAACTTGAAGAAAATCATCCAAAAAAATGGTGGTCACTCCCAGAGACTGGCATGACATGCTTCCTTTCGCACTGCATGCTTACCAGATAGCAACTCGTACGTCCACCGGGGCAACTCCCTACTCTTTAGTCTACGACATGGAAGCCGTAATTCCTCTTGAGGTAGAAATCCCTTCTCTCAGAATCCTGGCAGAATCAGAAGTAGAAGAATCGGATTGGGCAAGGGTGAGGTACGAGCAGTTAAACCTCATTCCTGAGAAATACTTGGCCGCTATTTGCTATGCGCAATTGTATCAGCAAAGGATGGCCAACGCTTATAACAAGAAAGTGCAACCTTGCAAGTTCAAGACCGGGGATTTAGCGTTGAAAAAGATTCTCCCTCATCAGGAGGCTAGTCAAGGAAAGTGGGCCCCAAAGTACGAGGGTCCATTTTTAGTTAAAAGTGCATTCTCGGGGGGTGCCCTAATGCTAACCAATATAGATGGAGATGACCTACCAAGATTGGTAAATGCCGATGCCGTCAAAATATACTTTACCTAAAGGTTTCGCAGACCGTGCATCTTGTCGAATCAAAGACATAGGGTTTTATCATGACAATACCGCTCAAATGTTTATCCTGAAATTAATAAAATGAGTTTTTCAGGAGATGCTTGTTATTTCAAAACTTTTTCTTAAACTTATGAGATGACAAAAGGAGGCATGGCATTGGTGGCTCCCAAGGAGTAGTTCGAGACACAAGACACAACGCTTAGACTAACGCCACTAATCGATCTTAAGTTTTGCAGGAACATAATGTCTCACACCTCATCTCATCATCGCGATAGGACCAGGGAATCCCCCTCGTGGCAGCTCCTGAATTGCCGCAGCAGGTCGCCTTAAAGAGCAAATCAGGAAAGATTTTAAAAACCAATCACTATCTAAATTGAAAAATTCTTTTTCCTCGCAGTACTACCAGCACCTCCTACAACCAGTCTCAAAGGACCGAATGCATAAAGGGAGATCACCCCGTAAAGCTATCATCCGATCATCAAGAGGATTGTCTGAACCTGTAACACTATTCAAGAACTTAAGGGCCACCCATCGAGAATCCGTGGGGCACCGTCAGAATTTCGCAACAATACTATTATCCAGTTTGAGCGAGGACTGAATGCTGGACCAAAGTCACAAAGCCCATCCTATGCCAGCCAAGCTGTCGGAATGCTAGTGGCATGAGTTCTCATCTCCATTCGCCTATTCGGAGGAGTTCACCATCAAGACGTCGTGGTTTGCCAAGTGCCCTTTGCAGGCAGAACTCCTGGAGAAGAAGCACGACGTAAAGCTGCCCTCCCAAGACTACAATCAACATACTTAATGCGGTCTCGTTCAAGAAGTTTCTCAACATCTGCACTATGATCAACACGATGAAGATCAATCCTTTAATTTGTGGACCACTAACTGCTGACTGACGGTGATCGCAGTCACTTATTTTATCCACAATCTCTTGCTGCAAAAAGTGTCAGAACTCCTCTCCGAAGAGGGACAACCGGACTACAATTATCACCCGCGCCAAGATGGGAATTGCGGCAAAGCATCTGAAGCAAAGCTATCATCAACCAACATCCGATGCAAGTCACGCCGCGGTGACCCACAGATGGCCCGTCCAAAAGGGAGAGCTTAAAACTTATCAATCGCATTACTCTTTCTAAAAATTGCCTTTCATTTACTCCTCATTCTTCTCTCCTCATTTTTTTTAGGAACTGGATCACCCCATTATTGCTTGCATGAGACTGGTAGAAGACGTCCTCGCAGCCCCGCTGCACATTTCGGGGACAGAAAATTTTCCCCTTTATCCCAGAGCAATCACGGAGCAAATCAGCAAAAGTCCAGCAATGGCTAGTAAGTAAATGAACAAAAAATGCGGATCTCATCCTCACTCCGACCTGGATCGGCGGTTCTTGCAAAACATCTGAAAAAGAAACCAATCAATCAGCATCTAAGCAAAACATTCCTAAGTGGGGACCACGCCGGACTTGAATCATCTCACTGTCATCCGCATAAAGCTCGTGGAAGACGCCCTCGCAGCCCCGCTGCACATTTCAGGGGAGTCCATCTTTCTTCCCCCCTTAATTTTAGTTCCGGCTCACTTTGTTAGCTTTAATTTGCGTACGGTTGTCTGGCCCACTGGGGGCAACCCTTTAAATTCTTGTTGGACTCTTGCAAATAGGTCGTCCCTCGTGTCCTAACTTTAAACTATCAATCAATCAAAAAAATCCTTTTTAGCCCGGCTAAAACAAAAATCCATACTACTCTCATAGCATATTCATGCATTTCATAGGTCGGGGATGTTCAATCCCTCTGTTAAGTAAGGCATCCATCAAAATTACGTATCATACATGATCTTACTTGTTTGCTCTTATATCCACGATTTGCTCAGACGTAAGCAGTCACAGACAAATCCCGGTAAGCATTTTCGAGCCATCGTGCCTTATCTTTTCATGAGTGTAAGTGCCTGACTAAGTGCTAGTTGAATTCGCATAATATCCAGGGTACATGTGCTATTAGACATGGGATAACAGTAAAAATGACGTGGGACTCTTACGATTTTCTCCATTTTTCCATTTCTTCCCTCTTCCCACCACATGTGCCATCACTCCTAAAAAACCTTCACTATCACTCATACCCCGAGAGCCAAGGAGCAGTGTCAGCTAAGATTACTAGCCGGAGGTAAAAAGCACGCCAAGTTCAAAGTTCACGACAAAAGAGACGGAAAAAGTCACCGAAGGATCGCTAAGAACCCTCACTGAACAGAGACTAAAAACCCAAAGATGAAGGCCTAGGCCTTAAGTCAGAACTGGAAGAGATCGAGACAAAGGCTATACTTGCTTTTCTCTCTGATGCATTTCAAATAAAAAAAAAAAAAAGGAAGAAAAAAGAGAGAAATGCTCAGAGGCGTTGAAGGAACACAACAATAAAAAAACAAAAGCAAACACAGCCCAGGGACAACTAAACTCAAGAAATCTTGAGGAAAACATTCCCCAGTGAAGACTCGAGAAAAAAAAGGGCCCAGGGCCAACTCAAGCAGTAAACCTCGAAAAGAACAATGACAACATTCTCCAGTAAAGACTCGAGAAGAAAAAGGGCCCAGAACCAACTCAAGAAATCTCGAAGGAAACATCCCTCAGTAAAGACTCGAGAAAAGGGCCCCTAGCCCGGGAAAATAACATTCCCAGCAAGGATCCAAGAACTCATGCACTCTGCCAAGAAAGCACCCCCAGCAAAAACGAAAGAAACTCGCGTGCCTTGCCCTCATTAGGGCTAATCGACAAGCGTTACTCATAAAAAAACCTTCAAACCCTTCAGAAAAGCACATCTTTACCAAAACAAGCTTCTTTCCAGACATTTCATATCCCTTCATTATTTTCCATGAAAGTCCCATCGATTATTAGAATGCCCATGCATATGCATCTTCATTTGAAGTCTATTCACTCGGATTGACATTACGAATTGGAAATTATGTACCATGTTAGTTGCATCTTTATGAGTGTAAAACACTTAACCTTGTTTCAAAGCGTGAGTGCAAACACTAATATCAGGTGAGGATTGCTTACGACTGCAAATTGTGGGAAAGTCTTGTCCTTGGGGTCGTTACCTCCTGAACAGGATGCAGATGCACTCTAGGTTCGTATCAAGGCTGCTGGTAACAAAAGTGAACGACTCTCCTCCTAGAGCGACATCATACATTTCCTCCTCCCAGAGTGATCATTTGTATTTTTCTCCTCCTAGAGTGACATCATACATTTCCTCCTCCTAGAGTGATAGCATGTACATTTCGTCCTCCTAAAGTGACGATTAGATTATTTTCGCACCTCGCGTCTTACCCTACGGGATTGACATCATTTAAATTTCTGTATTTTTACATTTCTTCCTCCTAGAGTGACACCATTTGTATTTTCCTCCTCCTAGAGTGACAACACGTATTTCCTTCTCCTAGAGTGACAGCATCTGCATTTTCCTCCTCCCAGAGTGACATCATTTGCATTTTCCTCCTCATAGAGTGACAACACGTATTTCCTCCTCCCAGAGTGACAACATCTATATTTTCCTCCTCCCTGAGTGACAACGTCTGCATTTTCCTCCTCCCGGAGTGACATCATTTGCATTTACCTCCTCCTAGAGTGACAACATTACATTTCAAAACATCGTTACACCTTCCTCCTAGAATAACACCTTTTTGCATTTACGCCCCCTAGTGGAGTCGTCATTTACCTTTCCATAATTCACTTTTGGTTCCTGTCAAGGAAGTCGTCATTAACAAATTCTACAATTTATGTTTCCCTTAATATTCGTATAGATCTAAATTTACATCTTTGCAGGACATCCGGTCAAAACTCAATTCACGCAATGGCTTCCAAACCTATCTCCTCCCCGAGTGACATCAACAGATTACCTCCTCCCAGAGTGACGTCAACGACTTATCTCCTCCTAGAGTGACATTAATATATACCTCCTCCCAGAGTGACATCTACGATATATCTCCTCCTAGAGTGATTTCAACGAATGACATCAACAATTACCTCCTCCCAGAGTGACATCTACGACTTATCTCCTCCCAGAGTGACATCAACATATATCTCCTCCCAGAGTGATATCAACGAATGGTATCAACAATTACCTCCTCCCAGAGTGACATCTACGACTTATCTCCTCCTAGAATGACGTCATCACGCTCTTTTAAGGTAAGACCTGATGTGTCGCCAAAATTTGGATATGTGGGGGGCAACCGTCTTTACTGCTTATCAAATACTTCGATAAGACAGTAAAGAGGGGGCAACTATTGATACCCGAATTTTGACGCCATTTTAAATTGAATTTATCATTTCTGTTATTTTACTCAACTTACTGTCATTTATAATTAATTTACTGTCGTTAGTTTACTTTCTAATTCTCGTCATATTTTATCATCGTTATTATTATCCTCAGCATCATAAATCGCATTTTTAATTTTTCATCGCAATATTTTCATTATTATCAGGCCTCGACAACATCTCACTGGCGATGTCTCGTCAGCGATATCCCATCCGGCTGACATATGATGACGTCATCTTGGGCGTTATCTTCCCACGATAACGCCCACCCTAGGGTAACGTCCTTCCTCTTGCCTATAAATACCACTCCTTTCTAGATCAAAGGGAAGACAAAAAATCACTACTCAAATCTCTGCAAAATTTCACAGCCATACTGACTTAAGCATTAGAGTGTCTAAGCCGGAGTCCCCCCTCCGGCGCTTTGCAGGTATGACGGACTGCCGCTACAGTGACTTCAGACGGCCATAATCTCTGCCCCGCTTCCCTAGAAGTCTGAATCTTATCAATTTTCCTTCATTCGCTGTCGACTAGTAAATTCGTCTCATTTTTCTCTACAACTTGGTCACCTTGGATTTTTGAGCTCTCTCTTGTCAAGCGAGTACGCTCGTACCACTACCCGAGTCAAATATCTCGTTCGAGCTCATTTTTGCTCCCGAGTGAAATTTCTTGGAGAAAAGGCTTGAACATCTTTTCTTATCAGCCAGTTATTTTTTATTATTTTTCTAGATCACGCCACCTCTTTTTATTTCGTAAAATTAATTCCCTAGTATTTTTCCCGTTCGAACCTTCCTCGTTTGCAGATGATTTTTTTTATCAAGGCTTGGGATGAACTTTTGTCGCACACTGTATATCAATTCGCTCGCCTTATTTTTCTCTACACGCTGGCACTTTCGGCTCAAGTTTTCAAAACGGTTGTTCGCAAAAATGGCTCGAGACCATTTAAATAAAGTTAAATGGAAAATTGATCATCATCGTTGATCTAGTTGACCAAGGAAAGTCAACCAGATCAACGGTTCACCATTTAGGTTGCATGGTGCACATGCACGGTGACGACGAGCAGCAGCGGAGCAAGCCACCGAGCTGTTTGTTCCCGTCGCTTCCTATCCCGTCCGTCATCATCACCAACGGCCTATCCCCGCCAGCACACGCCCTGCGCCTCCACGCGCAGCACCGGGTCTCCTTCCACTCGCCGAAAATGCCTATAAATAGGCCACTACCTTCAACAAAAATGGACACGAATTCACCCAGAGCTCTTTGCTCCTTCTCCCTCTAGACCGACTGCTCACGTAGAGCGTCAGTTGCCTCAGTCTTCAAGCTTTTTTTGGTGAGTTAGTCTTCGGCGTTTTATGCCATTTTCGGCTTTAATTATTAGGTTGTTGTTTTGATTAAACCAATTGCTTGTTTGTGTCTTATTAATTCATATACATGCTGTAGATAATTACCATACTTTTTATTTGTTGATTCGTTGATTGAGAAGAGCGAATTTCAAGTTTTTTGTTAATTATCATCTTTGATGTTTTCATGAAATTAAATGTTGATCTTGTGGGTTTCAATCCCTAATTTTTGCATAATCCTATTGTGGAGGAGGCGAGCTTTCCTTGGAGCTCAAAACCAGGCGATTTGCCAGCCTGGTCGGAGCTCCCCGTCGCCGGCAGTGGCGCCGGCGACACGAGGAAGACGATGAACAGTGGCCCCCTTGGGCTTGTTCACACGGGAAGGGAAAGAAAGGTGATGGGCCGAGCCCATCACCATTAAAAATCTGATTTTTGGGCCAGGAACTATTCCTGGCCCATTTCTTTTATTTTTCAAGCTGGGCCCGACCCATTTTCATTCTTTCCGAGATCTCGGTTCGCGTTTTTCGTGTAAAATGCTCGCATTCTTCGTACGATATTTTTTGTGATTTATGCTTTGTCTTTCTCATGTATCATATGCATGAAATGTGTAGCTTTTTTCTCAAAAATACTCATGCATTCTATTATAACTATTTTTCGTACTATCTCTTTAAAATTTTGCACTTATCAACTGTTTAAATTTCTGCAATTTATTCTCCGCATCCTATCAACTGTTTAAATTCTCCGCACTTTAATTTTCTGCAATTTACTTTCTGCAATTCAAATTTAGTCATTTAATTTACTGCCTATATGGTCGGTCGCATTTTTAATTCCCGCAAATATCAACTGCTTAAATTTTCTGCAACTCATCAAATCTTTAATTTTTCACAATTATCATCATTTAAATTTCTCGCACTTATCACCTGTCATCATTTAGATTTCTCGCACCAGTCAAATCATCATTTAAATTTTCGTATGCACCAAATCATCATTTAAATTTTTGTATGCATCAAATCATCATTTAAATTTTCGTATGCATCAAATCATCATTTAATTTTTTCACAATTATCATCATTTAAATTCCTCGCACTCATCAAATCATCATCTAATTTTTTCACAATTATCATCATTTAAATTTCTCGCACCCATCAAATCATCATTTAAATTTCTCGCACTCATCAACTGTCATCATTTAAATTTTCGTATGCATCAAATCATCATTTAAATTTTCCTGCACTTATCAAATCGTCATTTTTATCTTCGTAATCGTCAAAATAATTGTTTACTTTTTTGATATATATATCAACTGTTTATTTAAATTCTCGCATTCATAAACTGCTTATTTATTTTTTGAGCTATCACTAACACTCTCATTTTGTAGGTTTAAAACTTAAGCTTCACTCGAAAGTACGCATTTCTTTCCCTTTTATTTATTTAAAGCTTTCCGTAAATATTAATCGTATGCATGATATATAAAATTACTAGAATTAAAATCAATCCACACGAACAACTTGTTTAATGACTCGCTTTAAATGCCATGCTCATTTGTTTTAAATTCCGTTTATATTGGCTGCATGTGTTTGGTGGCTTCGATCGTACATCGGTTTATCATTTTAAATTTATACTCTGTTAGCAATCCATGATAGAATCACTTAGTAGTTAATTTAATCATGCATGACCCGATGATAAAAAAGAGGGCGCTCATTCAGTCTTACGAAAAATTCAGTCCCATCACACTACGGTCAGGAATAATCGATCGGTCATGAAAACGGTAACCCCGTTCGAAAAGATTTTTAAAATGGTAACTCCGTCTAACGATTAATTATTCCTAAACGGTCCCGATCATGGAAAAGACTAAAGTGACGATTCCTCTAAGGACCCCCTTTTTAAAATGCATTTTTATCAAACATCTTTTAAACACCTCTCTTATCAACCGGCAACCATTTTCGGATGTGACTCGGGTGCCTAACAACTTCCCGAGTCCATAATACGACCCCGAACCTTTGTTCTTGGGTTTAGACCCTCTTTTTGTGCCTTTAGTTTTTGTTTCTATGTTTTATTTTATTTTTATGCCATGACGATTAAGTTCCCTAAGCCTAGAGACAAAAATTATCGTGGCGACTTCATTGCATGTTGCGAGGCGTCCTTTTACGCCGAGCATCGTAAAGTCTCAGATTCGTCGTACACTAGTGAATTCTTTATTAATTTTCAGGGTGCGACACGGTCCTATATGTTAGTGCCATTAGGCACACGAAGTCCCTCCTCCGAAAACGGTGTCCAACGGACGTTAACTTCCATTATTTTAATATTATG
This sequence comes from Viola odorata, assembly GCA_963691705.1. Taxonomy (NCBI): domain Eukaryota; kingdom Viridiplantae; phylum Streptophyta; class Magnoliopsida; order Malpighiales; family Violaceae; genus Viola; species Viola odorata. The sequence continues at coordinate 155,313 of OY829540.1, read as the reverse complement.
TCTGATAAAATGGTCTGACGCGGGATCCCCATGTGTTGGAAAATAATTGTTTTTTCCTTTTCTTCTCCGTTTTTCTCCCTTTTTTTCCCTTTCTTGCCTAATTAATTTAAATGACCCAAATTGAAAACGAAAGAAATGAAAAACACAAGTCATCGTCTTTTTCAATTTGAGGCTAAACCCTAAATCCCTAAATCCCTAACTCATCGTCTTCTTCAATTTCTTTTTTATCAGAAGCCACCCACCATTCCTTCTTCCATCAAATTTAATTTCAAATTTGTAACGCGATGTCATCGTCTTCTTCAACTTCTATTTGTTCGATGCGCACATGGAGGAGGAATACTCAATTTGGAATTGAAAATTATGAAGGTCCAGCGAGGTCTTGCGACTGCAGGTTGAAAGCTGTCATGTGGGTTTGTTGAAAAGAGGAGAACGTCGGTAGAAGGTTTTACGCTTATCGAAGACACAGATGTAAGTATTTTAGTTGGCATGATATTGAACGATTGTCACAAAGGACGAGGGATGTTGTCCATATGGTCTTGGACAGTGAAGAGTATTTGAAAGCAGAAGTTAGGTCCTTGAATGAAAAGATAGTACGTGTGCAAAATGCACACACGAAAGCTGTACATTTGGTTTCGTGTTTGCAATACGAATTAGATAGGGAAAGGTTGGTGAAGTCAGATGGTTTTATGAAGTGTGTAAAGGTTGTAATTATATTGTGTTTTTTGATAGGTATGGCTGGTGTGATTGTAAGTTTTTTAATTTGAATGATATAACTCTTTATTGTTTTAGTAGATTAAGAACTTTGCACATTGTAGACTTGTAGTTGAATTCCCATTTACTACTGGACTCAGCCTTTTAGATTCCCAAAGTGATGCAACGTCTTAGCCTTCCATATTCCCAACGTTTGCAACATTTGAATGCATTGACTCTATACAAGTTTGCTTTCTTTATTATCTCTATATATTCACAGACCATCTAACTCATCCTCACTCTGCATGTTTCCTCTATCACTCTTTCCTTCTTCATCTCCTTTCAAAATGAATGTTGGCGGCAGGTAAATAATTCTCAATGTTGTGTGTGTGGGGGGGGGTCAGTAGGCATTTAGTTGATGACATTGTTATGCTGGAACACAAAATTATGCAGACTGGTGAGGATATCCATCGGTTGGAGGCAAGGGCTGACGAGTTGAGGGCTAGGAAGGAAGTTGTGTTTGAAGATGATGATGATGCACTTGCAATTGTCATCACCCTTGGTGAGAGCCTTACTCACTTGCAAGTTTCCATCAATCAACTGCAGAATAAGAGGGCTTTAATGGAAACAACACTCAGAGGTGTAAGGGTTGCTTCAGAGGAATTGAACATGGTTGGAAATGTTGTGGCAGGCATTCCTAATGTATGAACGGTATCTCGTTCTGGTTAAGCCATTTTCTGGTTGGATCCTAATGGATCCAATTATGTATTTCCCTTTTTAATTAATGATAATAAAATTATGAAGTTTATTTGGATGTGTTGTTTGTTGTTCTGTTTATCATGTTCTTGATTTTTTAAAGAATATTTTGTCATGTTTGTTGTTTATGATGTTATTGAAGCACAGTTTTGGAATTGAAGATGGTGTTGTTGATTATACATGCATTCAAGATGTACATTGTTATGTTGATTCTCAAAAAATTAAACAAAATTTGCACAAAATTTGCAGAATTGATTGGGTCTGATATCAAGTACCATAAACAACACAATTTCCATACGTTATCAAGTTCCAACAAATACATCCTGATTGGGTCTGATATCAAGTACCATAAACAACACAATTTCCATACACCAGTTATCAAGTTACATACTAAAGCCTAAAACAATCTAAATGACTATCATGATGGAAGTCCTTTATGCTTCTTATTTGTAGAACCCTTAGGCCTTCCGCTTGTTCCTTTCACCGGTTGAGTAATAGATGCTTGAGTAACTGCTGGAGAAGGTACTGGAATTGCTAGAGTAGTGACTGGAACTGTTGGAATAGGTATTGTTGGAGAAGGTACTAGAGCTGCTGGAGTAGTGACTAGAATTGTTGGAATAGGTATTGTTGGAGAAGATACTAGAGCTGCTGGAGTAGTGACTGGAATTGTTGAAGAAGGTACTGGGTTTGGTGGAATATAATCTCCAAACCATCTAGTAGCAATTGTATTTTGTGAACACTTAGGCCTACCCCTACCCCTTCCTACATTTTGACTGGGTCTGCATTTAGATGACATTGGCCTGCTACTTGCTTGGTGTGCAATTCTAGTTGGCCTGTTGGGCTAACAATTCACAGAAAATTAAATTTAAAATAAACACAACATTGTAAATATCAGAAAATGATTAAAGCATAAAAAAAGTAAATTAAAGATTAACACACCATGCTCATGCCAGTCATTGGATCAATGAGTGATTCAATCCCAGAAAAGGGCCTAGGTAATATGTTGTCATGCTAGTTTCTTTTCCTTGCCAATGGTTCAGTGTTAGTAGTAGAGTTCTGGGTGCTTAATACAGGTTCATTAACAACAATTGAAGGAGTGGATCCTGAACTTTCTCCAGTAACTCCAACCTATGATAATAGCATTAGTCACATTTTCATAGACACATAAATGAAATAATTAAGATTTGGTGCACCCTTGGAGAAGGACTTACATTGATGTTCATGCTTGTTGAACAAGTTTTTGAGTTGTGTCCTACCCTGAAGCATTTAGTGCACCTCTGTCTGTTACACCTTCTAATGACTTTCTTCCCATTGTTTGGCTCCCATTTCTCTGGTATCCTATTGACTCTACGTCTACCCTTAACCAACTTTCTTGGAGGTGCAATTATGTTTGGGAAACTAGTCCTCCTCCTAAATCTCTCATCATTGACTAGCTGGATAGAGTAGGCATAAGCCTTCATGAACATATCCTTCCTATACCAGTGAGCCATAAAATCCTCAACATTTTCTCTCCTACGTGTGATCACTGCCACTGCATGTTGACATGGAATACCTGTCAAATCCCATCCCCTGCAGCTGCATTTTTTTCCCTCAAATTTGACAATGAACTTCATATTGCCTTCAAATACCTCTCATCCACAATCACCATTAGTGAATACATGGCAGTACACACTCTTATCTTTGTTGTCCTCAATTCTTCCCCTAATTTTAGGCCCTATATCCCCAACAAACTTAAAATTCCCATAATTCCTCCTTTCAATAAATCTCTGCACTACATACATTCTAATCTCCTTAAGCATTGAGATAATAGACATATGCCTAGCCACCATGATTTTGGAATTGAATGTCTCACACATGTTATTGTCAACCACATCAGACTTAGAAAGATATTGAAAGAAATATTTGCACCAAAACTTAGGTGATACCTACAAAATCGCATCCACTGCTGCTGGGTCATATTTGTACATCCTCTCTAAATTTTCCTCCAACTCAGGTGTATTGGTGGACGTCACAGTACTCCAGTATAATTCTGCATATAGGTCCCCATCACGCCCCTTCCTCCACTTAGAGAATATGTGTCTGGCACACCTTCTAGCCTCTGCTTGCGGCATCAGTTCCCTAAATGCATGAATAATGGACTGCCAACAACGAACAAACAAATCCAATTACACATCAAGAAATTGATACAAGTTATAATAAACATAAATAATTATTGTAAACACTTACTAGATGTTGATCGGATTGAAACGACCAGCCCAGTCCATCTTGTAGTTTATTCTGCTTTTTGTGAACACCCTAGGGCAAGAATGATCAGGACCTAAACTCCTTAACTGCCAATGACCTACATGCTTTGGTTTCATGCTATAAACTAGGGCTGCACACCGAAATACCGAATACCGAATACCAAATTACCATACCGTCCGAACGCATATTCAGACGGTATTTTTTTTTAAAATTCGGTATTTCGGTATTACCGTACCGTACCGAAATAAATTTTGGTACGGTACGGTCGGCATTTTCGTTAGTTCGGTAATGCCAATATACCGAATTGTTTGAAGGGGATATGGGCTTGGGTGGGCTGGGTAAAAATACATCCTCTCAAATTGCTCATTCCTAACTCATCTTCTCGTATCGACAAAACAGAACAGACTCTACATACACCGCTCCATTCCATCATCTCCCTCACCACTCCCTTCTACCATCGTTCCATCGTTCCATTCCGTCGGCTGCCTCGACTCCGGCTACACCCGCCGCTTCCCTCTCCTTAAACGTTGTTGAGGTGCTGCTTAATGGTATGCTTCTTGTTCCTGCCCTAATTTCATACATAAACCCTAATTAGTATCAAAGCCCTTCATTTCTCTCTTTCCTTCAAAGCTAATCTTGAGGTTTATTATTAATTGTCAGAATTCGTTGCTCGTCTCATAATTATCTCTTCCTCTTCCGTCCAATCTCCTGCATCAGGTTCATCTCTTTTCCAATCTCTTGTTAATTTCACTTTTCCAATTCATTTTTTGTAGATTGTTTCTTCTATGTATCAGCTACTCTCTCTTTTTTTCTGGGTTTCTTGGCTTTTGCTTTGTCCTGCAAACTCTTCTCTGGGTTTGCTGCAAAATGCCTTATATACCCACTGTCCTATACATATATGCCGTACAAGGCTTCAACAATCCATACAAACTTTTGAAACTTTTTCTTTCCCCTTTTTGTTAAGAAACTAGGTTTTGTTTCTCCTCTTTTTTGGTTGTAAATCTCTTTAATTTTCATTTTCTCTTAAAAAACAAGAAAGAAAAAGATATGGGCAAGCAAAGACCTTGTTGTCACTGTGGAGTTACAAGTGAGTTCTTGTTTCTCCAATCCATGTGATTTATTTTTTGACTATATGAAAGAAAAAAGAAAAGGAGAGTGGAATTAGTTAATCAGTGTTGTCTGTATCTGAGATTGATTGGTGAGGGACAAAATTGTATTGTTCATGACTGTATGTAACAAGGAAAGAGATGACCTGAACAAAGGATGTTAAATTGAGTATTGTTTGTTGTTCCTTGATGCTAATTTCTGTATATATATGTGGATTTGCCACAAAGAAGTCTTCTTGTTAATCTGGTTAATCATATACTGATTTGGTTTTCTGAATTTAACAGTTAATCTCCTATTTGTTGTTAATTATTTCTTCTATGTATATTTTGTTTCTTCATTTTTTGGTGATTCTCCTTTGCCTCTATTATATTTAACAGTTAATCTTCTTTATTAATTCTAATGCTGGCACATATCAATTTGATGCAACTTAATGGATGGATGTAGCTTGTCAATTGTTTCCCTGTCAGTGCTTTGCCCTCTCTTCAAATATTATTTATTTGTTCTAGGTTTGGATGAATATGAATTATAGAGCAGCAGGAAGAGAAGAAGGAGTCCGAGGATGATGACATGAGTTTGAGCTGCTGCTTATTATTTCTTTGTTTCAGCTTGTTTGATTAAATTAGATGCTAATAGGTGTAAATGTGTAATGCTTTGATTAAGTGTAATGTTGGTATTGATATCATTAGACATTTGTGTTTTGGACCTTGTTTGATTAAATTAGATGCTAATAGGTGTAATGCTTTGATTAAGTGTAATGTTGGTATTGATATCATTAGACATTTGTGTTTTGACCTTTTGGTTGTTGGTTTCAGCTTGTTTTATTAGGTGTAAATGTGATGCTTTGATTAATTGTAATGAGATTAATGGTTGTGTTGGTGCTGGAGAAATTAAGGAGTGTTTTGGTTGATTTAATAGGGAATTTTCCTGACCCATGCCGTTAATGTAGGCTGTGTTGGTTTTGGAGAAAGTAAGATAATTAGTTTCGGTATTTTCGGTATACCGAAATACCGTACCGAACGGTATTTTGGTATTTCGGTACGGTACCGAAATATAATTTGGTACGGTATGACAGATTTTTTTGTAGATTCGGTATACCGAATACCGAATTATTTCGGTCGGTATCTACCGATACCGACCGATGAGCAGCCCTACTATAAACAAACCACTTGCAACTTCTCTCCAAACACTTGAACCTTACTCTCTTCTTGTCATTCTTCACAAAATCCACCTCTCTATGCACCTTTAAACTGTGTTCTACCACTGCATCCTTGAACTCCTTTGCAGTATTAAATATCATCCCAATCTCCAAGTTAGGAACATCTCTGAAGTTGGTGGTGGGCTTGTAAGAAATTTTAGCCTTTCTTCTCCTCCTACCATGTTCAGCTTCACTTCCATCACTACTAGTTTCTGCACTAACATCGAAATCATCCCCAATCTCATCAGCTAGTGGTGATTGTCTCTCTTCTGGTCCACCAGTACCACCATCTTCATTTTTTATCCCAGCTTGATCTTTGTTTACACCACTGCTCTGACCGTCTAAAATCTTCTTCTTTCCCTTACTCTTAATTACAATATATTCTTCATCATCTGATATCTGTGAAACAGACACCCAATGACCAAGCCCTCCTTCTATCCCAACATCTTCTTGACCAGAATCATCCTCTTCACTATCATTCCATTCTTCACTGTCATCTCCATCTTCTGAACCATCTTCTTCACAAAACCTTCCTCCACTACCTAACACATTCTCCTCATTGTCTCTAGGTTCAAAGAATGGGGAAAATGGGGCAGCATCATTAACTATGTCTCTAGGAAACCTATCTGACTTAACTCCCTCCTCAACATTAAAGGTACTGCCACCCACCAACTCTACTATATCATTACTGAAGTAATTAGCATGTATTGAGTCAGGAAAATATAGTAGGTCACATGGTAAAATCCTAGATTTACCTTCAATAAACAGAGGCTGACTTTCATCATGGTTTATAAATATATCCACTACACCTTTATCCTTTGCTAATTGTACTAACATTTCAAATGATATTTCACATTGTAGCAAGATCAAATCCATATCTAAATCAGCAACATTTTTGTCCCATTGTCTGTAAAATAAAATTTTACCCACATCATTTACTTTCATCTTTCGCTCCAGAATCCACACTATTAACTCATACGATAAATCTTTAACCTCACACTTCCACTCAACCACAGTAGAATATTTGTATCTATACGGATTAAACCTGAAAAAACTAGCCACATTGAACCGCAAAACAACAGCCATGGCCTATCAGCAAGAACCAAACAATAATGCAGTCAATAAATCAAACATGAAAAGTACAGGACCATTACATTGTATATAAATATTTTATCTACATATTGAAAAGCAACTGACACACAAGAACAGACAAAGCCAAGAGCACGATTCTAGGGTTTTAAAATACAAACTTTTTGGAATCTCAATGTACCTGTCAGCCTCAGATTCTTTATGCAGACAACTCAGATTCTTTATGCAGACAACAATGACTTGTGTTTTTCTGATCAAAAAATAAATTGAAGAAGAGGATGGGGAGTTGGGGATTTAGCCTCAAATTGAAAAAGACGATGACTTGTGTTTTTCATTTCTTTCGTTTTCAATTTGGGTCATATAAATTAATTAGGCAAGAAAGGGAAAAAAGGGGAGAAAAACGGAGAAGAAAATGAAAAAAAAATATTTTCTAACATATGGGTCCCGCGTCATACCACTTTATCAGACATAATATTAAAATAATGGAAGTTAACGTCCGTTGGGTACCGTTTTCGGAGGAGGGACTTCGTGTGCCTAACGGCACTAACGTATGGGAGCGAAACGAATATTTCCGAACATTAGGGATTGACAATAATGAAAATAATAAGAGGAGGGACCTGATGGTGCGCTCTCCCAAACGTAAGCTCACATAATCATATTAATTTAGCTATTTTTATTTAGTTATAGTTTAATTAGAACTCCTCGAAATTAAAATAATTTAACATTCGAGCATAATCAAGCTTATCATGTCATATTTTGATAATGTGATATGACTTGTTACCACATTGAGTATAATCAGGCTTGTCATGTCAGGATGCTGCATCAATTTTTTTTAACAAAAATGTTAAAAGATTAATGTTATTATTGCCTTATACTCTAATGATCGTTTCAATTTAGTTCTTGTACCCGCTAAATTCGAACTCTTTACTTATTAAATTAGTTGAATTTGACCCTTTAAACGACCCATTACCGATGCTTTTCATCTACTAACACGACTTGCCACGTCACTATTTTGCTGATGTGGCAATGACACATCAACAATTTTATTTTAAAAATGTGAAATGCTTTATAAAAAATGAAATTTTTAAAAAAAATATATATATATATATATACTCCCTCCATCCATTATTAATGGACGCTTTGACTTTGGGCACGCATTTTAAGGAGGTCGGATGACTCACTATTTGACCCCAAAAAAATTCGTACTTTTTTTTCGAACGTACGTCCGAGAAAAAATTCGGGGCAAAATTGTCTTAAATAGTGAGTCATCCGGCCTCCTTAAAATGCGTGCCCAAAGTCAAAGTGACAGTTATTTATGGACGGAGGGAGTAACTTATAAAAAAAAATAACTACAAAATAATAGGAAATATTATAGAAACCTAAAATGAAAAAAATTCATCAAAAAAGTTCCCATTAAATGATTCCGAAGAAATTGGTTGCGTCTTTGGTTTCAATTGTTATGCTAGTAATAAAAAGCGAATTTCGGGGATACCGAAAGAGTACTCTAAGTTGACAACCAGAGTTTGGTTCAGGTTCTTTCAAAATCATCTACCTCCTTCTCCGTCTTACAAATTTCTTATTGATGTTATTCACAATCTTCTTCAATTTCCGTGGGATGTTCAAATACTCCATATCTACTAGGAAGCGAACTTAGTAGCTAATGAATTAGTCAAATTCGCATTTGATTTCAACACGCATTATCATTGTTTCTACCTTTACCCCATCTTATTTTCACATATTCCTTTTAGGAGATATTTCGAGAGCTTATTTTCAGCGCACTATTTTGGCATAATTATCATGTTTTACTTTCTTATACATTGAAAAAAAAAGGGACGAATATAGTTGGGGGTTATGGAAGTTTTAGAAAAATAACAGTTAAATTTGTAAAAATAACTTGAACGTAGGAATAAAAATATAAAAAACAATAAAAAATCTAGGAACAAAAAAATATATTAACCAAAACCAAAACTAGCCCCGTTAGCCCCCAACCTGACTCGTCCTTTGTTACCAACAACACAACATATGTAACACTCTGAACCATTTTCATGCGAGTGTTATTTTATGATTTGAGCCAAACTCTCAATTTTAAAGTCAGAAACAAGTCGCAGACAATTTACCAATATAAATAAATACTCTGTAAATTCACCTCACTATACAAAATTTGGCTTTTACCAATGGTTTATGTTTACAGTAATACTAGTATGTTATTGTCGCGGTCATTTTTTGGTTATGTTTTGTTAAAATATGATATATTTTTTTACCATAGACATTGGTGATTAGAAGGAAAAGAAAACTAAATGCAATGGATGCTCTAAACGAATTGAATTAGTGGAAAAAGTCAAGAAAAGAAGAATCGTATTAAATATATAAAATTAAAGATTTGGTTTTCTTAATCATCGAAGTTAGTCGAGTATTTATTTAAGACTATTTTTTTAAAGGGAAAACAAAAGTTGCATATGACGAGATAATGTTGACCACTTCTTAAACTATTAAGGCAATACAATTAGTGAATCTATCATTGTTTGCTAAGAAAAAGAGAAATCACATGAACGAAGACTGTTCATTTTATTTCCAATTAATTATATGCAAAGAAACTGAAAGGAGAAAATTGATAGTATTAAAATAATACAAAAAAGTATTAATATATATATATATATATATATATATATATATATATATATATATATATATATATAAAGTTAGGAATTTTTTTATAATTTAGTTGATAAATGGGACAATACAAATGATATTTTTTTTCCTAACTAGATATATGTAAAAAGTTAGAAGGAAATGACAAAAAAATACTTCTAATTTATTTATTAATTTGTCATAAGTAGAGAAAAAGTTATACTAAAAGAGGAGTGGAAGAAATAAATAAAAATGAGTGAAAAAAAAATTAAAGAAGAAAACTAAAAAAGACATAAATAAGGAAATCAAAGAAAAAATAACTAAAGAAAGGGGTTAGGTATTAAGAATGAGAATAAATGGAATTTTTTTAGGTATATTGGGGTAACTACCTTTGCACATAAAAAATTGACACGTGAAAATTGGTTGGTGTTTATCCTTTCCATATTAAGTTATATTTAATTATTAAATGAAATATAATTCAGTTATTGTCACGTGTCAATTTTGTGTGTGGAAAGGTACCCTTAATGTACCTAAGATTTTCTGGAACATAAGAGTGAAAAGATTAAAAAAATGAAACCATATAATAGAAAAGGAAGAGGAAAAGAAAAGTGAGGATAAACCTAACATTTTTTAATTAACTAATTATCTTGAAAGAAAATATAAGATAAGAGAGTGTATAATTTTAAAAAGTAAAAATAGAATAGAAGTTCTACTTGAAAAATAAAAGAGGTGATAAAAATAAAAATAAAAATAAAAACAATAGAAGGATTCTATTTTATTTTTAAAAAGCAAATATGATAAATAAAATAAGAAATTGAAAAAAGACAAGATAAGATAAAATAAGTTGAGATTTAATACATCTTTGTCAAAATGATTATTTTAATCCTAAATATTTTTTTTGTCTCATCTGTTCCTAGACGTTTTCTCCATCTATCGATTTTACCTCGTCGTGACAATAATTGTTAAGGGAGATAAACTCTATTAACTTTAAATATTTTTACAAACGTGTTGTGCCATGTCAGACGCAACGTTAGATTTGTAAAAATATATTTAAATTTAGCAAATAAAAAATAATTTATTGAAAAATCCAAAACACTATTTAAAAAATAAAAAAAAATATTTTAAATTTCGTGTAAACTTAAGATAATAAAAATTAATTTTTTAATATTTTTTAAAGAATTATACAAAAATTAAATTTTTTAGTTGTTTAGTTATCTTCCTAATATAACTTTCTATGAAATGCTGAGTGTTTTATTCCTGTCTTACACATCTTTTCACTTTTTTATTTATTTTTATAAATAGGTTAGGTCATAAATTATATTTGGGTGATTAATAATTCAAATATAATTTTTGACGCAACCTACTTGTAAAAATAAATAAAAATAGTAATTCAAATAAATAAATAAATGGAGTAGTTGATTCGTTAGATAGACACACACAAACGAATAGTTAATTTGATTGCCACGACGTTGTTACATGAACCAAAAAATCAATTTTAAATATTATTAACAAAGAAAAAATTTAAACAAAACCAACAAAAGTTACCCTTAAGTTTTTAAAGTTTTCATTAAAGTTCTAATTTGTTTATATAAATTTAAATTTATAAATTTTATATTTTTCTAAAATTTAAATATGTTTGTAAGATATTTTACAAAAAGTTATATGTTTTTTATAATTCTTTGGATTTTTTTAATTTTTTATAATTCTTTAAAAAATATTAAGTAATTTAATTTCTACTATCTTAATTTTTTGAGAAATTTAAAATATTTTTTTTATTTTTTTGGATTTTGCTGAATTTTTATTTGTTAATTTTTTTTTATAAATCTAAGGTGACGTCTTACATGTCACGCCACATCAGCAAATATGTTTAAAGTTAACGGAGTTTGTATCCGTTAATGATTATTGTCACGGCGTGGTCAAATATACAGACGGAGAAAACGTTTAAGATTAGATGAGACAAAAAAATTATTTAGAGTTAAAACAATCATTTTGACAAACGTTGAGGATCAGAAAAGAAGGTGAAAAACATATATTGATTAATTGTGTATAAGGAACTATTTTAGAAATTATTAATGAAAATAATAAAGTATAATAAATCAGAATAAGAAAAGATGAGTATTAATAATTAATGTAAATTTTAAATGTGTGAAAAGTAATTACTCTAGTATGTGTAAAACTTTAAATAAATTAGATGTAGGAAGAAATACATTAAAATGGACGCCACAAGCTCTATAATTAATTATGCTCAATGATTTTTCGGTAATCGGACAATGGACAAAAGAGTAGGTAACAGTAACCATGTGGATTTAACTTTTAACTTTTTTTTTTTGGAAAGGTAACTAACTATGTGGATTTTTTGTTTTGATTTTTGGAGTGGGAAAGTAAAGAAGTTAAAATTGGTGGCTGTCCAATATGTTCATCTCTCTCTCGACCGCAGGCGGGCAGCCAGGCCTTTGCCTTATTTCCTTATCCTTTCACGTCATCACGCAACGCCACCCCCCTCTCTCTCACTCGCTCGCTCCCTCCTTCCCTTGCTCTTAAATCTCTACTCACTTTTTTTTCTTCCTTTCTTGGATAACATCTGATGAGACCCTTTTCATGGATTTATCATTTACGTGAGAGATTACTGGTTGAATGAAAAAAAGAAGCACACTTCACTCCTAGCAGTAGCAGTAGTAGAACTAGAGAATGTCTTGTCTACTGCCACAGTTCAAGTGCCAACCAGACACCTTCTCCGTCCATTTCAGAACTCACCAGCATCAACTTAGTGAGTTGCTGTCTCCATTGCAATACCTAGTTTTTACTTTTTACTAATGATTTCTTTTAGCCAGGCTTCAATTTGGTTTATTTCGGCGCACTAGTTTTTTTTTATAATGAAAAATGGAGTATTTGTTTTGTGGACATTGGAGCTGGTTTTGTTTAGGTTCTTGTTTTTCTGTTTCCATTGAACTCCAATCTCAATTGGCTTTTTATCAGAATGGTGATAGATTGATGGTTTTGTCTGTGTTGCATTCCATTGACTGATAGGTGTCTTAGTTTTTGTTGAGAATTGTGTGGGTGTCTTAAGGCTTTCCGGTTGCGTTTGGTTCAACCAACTACCAAAGTAGGAATCGAGAACCAACTAGGAAGCCGAGGCAAGTCCCACTGGTCTTACTATTGTGATACTGCATGAGTGGCATCATGTGTCATTATCATTTAATGATGGAGGAAAAGGACATTGTTTTTTATTCCCAGATTTTAGATTCTTGATGTTCTTGAAGTTCATTCCTATATTTGCTATTAATGGATGATAATTTGTGGACTTAGAATGTCTATAACAACAGCCATACTCTTTTCTGGATTATGGATGAGCAGAAACGCATTTAGTTTTATCTTTTTTTGTTTCCCCTCTACATTTTCCAGCCTACTCCTAGTTTCCGTTCTTTGACTTCTATGTTAGAGTAGATCTTCCTTTTGCGATCAGAGAAAAAAAGATGATGGCCTTGTTACCTATGCTTTATTTCCTTCTCCATTCCAGCTGTTATTTTGAGTTTTCTTACATTTTGGGGGAGGATTGTTACATCCAGAGTTGATGTTAATTTTCTGTTTTTATCCATCATTGTCCTGTTGTTAGTGAAACATTTTGTTTAATATCCATTGTTACAAATATTTAACAGCATTCTGAAATTTTATCATCTATTATTGGATGGAATAAAGGTACCACCAAGAGTTTATTGGTCTTAATTATTAACTACAGGACTTGCAATGCTTTTTCATAACTGCTTAATTGAAATTTGCAGCAAAACATAAAGAACCAAATTGTTTCCGAGCACAGTGCCTTATCTCTACTACATCACCATTAACATCAACCGCAGTCCTTGATCTGGAGAAGCTAAGATCACCTTCTGTAATAGCTCACTCAGATTCAGCTGCTGGAACGCAACCATGGACATTTACGGAAGCTGCTGGTGCACTCAACAAGGTGGGACTTATTCTGTTACTGATATTACTACAGCTAAATGCTTATTTTCTGTAGGGAATTGTGGAACATTTCGTACAAACAATCACCTATTATGTTTGATGATTTTATTTGGGAAGATGACTTTTTGAACTTCAATATTATTAGGCTTCTATAATTGCTGGAATTTTAATGTCCATGCAGTTAAGGGCATTCATCATCTATTATGCATATATTTACTCAATTATAAACCTGTTGTATGAGTGTGTGTTTTTTGTTTATATTTTCTGTAAAGGCTGTTGTGATTAGGATGCTAAAGGCTCATTCTCCGCGGAGAAATGTGGAACACTTGCCAAACTGATTGCACATATAAACCTAACAACAGTTACCTGCTATATTTGTTGATTCTAGGTTTGTCTGTGATTGCATAGTCTTTCCATGCATGTGGTCAAGGTGTTATCATATTTGTCGTGAACATACTTACTCTAATTATGCCCATTATAAGAGTGCATTTGTTATAAAAATTGCACAATCATTCACATGCTTTTGGGACCACGTATCTCCATTTTATATTTTTCAGTTGATCCTATGACCAAAATTTCAAAACTTATCTAATTGTTAAGTAATCTCTTGATTTCTGTACTCTTTATGGTCACTTTTTCTTTGTTGTGCGGATGAACAATAATATGCAGGCTAAGCCTTTCTCTGTTTCTTTTTTTTAAACCTGGGTATTTGCAGGCAACCTTTGGTGCGGCACTGGCTAAGGAAACACTTATTACAAGTGATGATGCGGTAATTGCTGCAGCTGCTGCAGAAGCTGTTATTCTTGCAAGAGCTGCTGTCAAGTTCGCAAGGGATGCTGCGCTTATGGTTAACAGTTTTCGGTCTGAGAAAACTGAAACTAAACACGCAATCTCATCTACAACAGAGACCCTGTCATCAATGTGGTCTCAGCTTACACAAAGGGAACGAGCTGATATATTAGGATATCCCATTGCAGCTGAAACTAGACTAAAAGAAGAATGTTCTACTCCAGACCAGTCCAACGATTCTGACTATTTGGAACCAAATCAACCAGCAGATGAAGAAATTGAACTTCTTTCTGATGGTATAACTGTGAAGTCTAGGCGGCAAAATGAAAGAAAAGTCAAACGAGCAAGAGCAGCTGAAAAGGCTGCGGCAAATGTGGTGTCTGTGAAGGCTGGTTCTACAAGCAAGAGAAAACGTGGTTCTCTCCAAGAGGTAGACTACACTGATCCACTGCGTTACTTGAGAGGAACCACCAGCACCTCAAGACTTCTCAATGCTAATGAAGAAATGGAGTTATCAGAAGGAATACAGGTTTGATTCTGAATTTTCCTTCTGATGGAGTTATCATGTCATGTGAGAGGTGAATAATATCTGAATTGAGGGGATGTAAAAGTTATCAGATGCTTAGTTTATGGAGTTTGCTCATGTTTACCAAGTCATTTCTCGAGCCAGTTAATTTGTGAAAGCTAGTGCATTTTGTATACCTAAACATGCTCCACACATTGCTACAAACTCTAAGTGCATTAAATTTTCTGAATAGGGAACTTTTATTTGGAATCTCACAATTCATGGAGAACTTCTTTCCATGCTGTTGCTACTAAGGTTTCAGAGAACAGAAATCTATTCATGACGCTGTAAATCAAATTATAATTTGCATGATCCCTTGAAAGTGTAATGTTGGTAGTTTCTACCAGTCAAGAGAACTAAAGAACGCTAGCTAGAGTGTCCTTCTCATAGTAAGTGACACAGAGAAGCAGCCGGCAAAGCTTTTTTTTTTTTTTTTGCATCTTGACCTGAATTCGTCACATGTTTGATTTTTAATTTGTATGTCTGACATTTCTTTAATTTAGGACTTGTTGAAACTTGAAAGGCTCCAGGAAGAGCTTGCAGATAGATGTGGAGGTCAGCCTACCTTTGCACAATGGGCTGCTGCTGCTGGAGTCGATCGGAAGACTTTGAGAAAACGTTTAAATCACGGTGTCATTTGCAAAGACAAAATGATAAAATGCAATATACGGCTTGTTATTTCAATTGCAAAAAACTATCAGGGAGCTGGTATGAATCTACAAGATCTTGTGCAGGTACGGGTTGTCTTGTTTGCTGCAAAAAATTATAGATGATGTCCAAATAAATATATTTTCCTGGTACTTGAAAGGAAGGAATATGCAAGCCATGCTCCTATTCTTGAAATACGTGCATCTTGCTTCTTGACTCACAGGAAGGGTGCCGTGGCCTGGTACGAGGAGCAGAAAAGTTTGATGCTTCAAAAGGTTTCAAATTCTCAACCTATGCTCATTGGTGGATCAAACAGGCAGTCCGCAAGTCACTTTCTGACCAGTCTAGGACAATACGCTTGCCAGTGAGTCTATTGACCCATTTATTCTTTCTCCAATTGTACGTAGTTGCCATGCAAAAATTGGGAGAGATTTTCATGTTTTTTTTCCTCAATAATATCACAAGTCATGAACATTTTGTTTGAATGGTGTTGTTGGTAAACAGTTTCACATGGTGGAGGCAACTTATAAGGTGAAGGAGGCTAGAAAGCAATTGTACAGTGTACATGGAAGAGATCCTGATGATGAAGAAGTTGCAGAGGCAGCTGGGCTCTCAATGAAGAGGCTTAATGCTGTGCTACTAACTCCTAAAGCTCCTAGATCGCTTGATCAAAAGATTGGGCTCAACATGGATCTTAAACCTTCGGTCTGTCTGAGTCCTTTACTTTAATTTTGGTGTTGAGTAAAATGGCTATATATACTGAAGGGGTTCATGTGTTATTCCCAGGAAATAATAGCAGATCCTGAAGCACAAACGGCAGAAGATATCCTGATGAAGCAATTTATGAAGCAGGACCTGGAGAAGGTGCTGGACAGTCTGAGTAAAAGGGAGAATCAAGTGATAAGATGGAGATTTGGATTGGTGGATGGAAGGATGAAGACGTTGCAAGAGATTGGGGAGATGATGGGGGTGAGCAGAGAGCGGGTGCGGCAGATAGAGTCAAGTGCGTTCCGGAAGTTGAAGAGCAAGAAAAGGACGAAACAATTGAAACAGTATCTGATTCCATAACAAGCTTTTTAGGGGCACCCTGCAGACATCATATATGGGGTGGTTAAATTGCTGAACTCTTCTTAGGTTGAGAAGGCTAGTGAATTATTCTTGCATTCATTTTTTTTTTTTTTTTGGTTTCTTGCTCAATGGGAATGGTGCGTCTTTCCTGTGTGATCATCTGCTTTAGGGTTGCAGAGGGAGAAGAATTGTGCATATATACAGGATAAAGAAGTTTTGAATAGAACATTACAGTACTTCTGGATATTTGGATGCTGTACCACTTGGGCTCTGAGCAGAAAGTGAAGTTGGGCAGTTTTTAACATCCAATTTTAGTTTCAGTTTCAGATGCTTTCTCTCATATCAGAATAAAATTAAAATTAAAAGTAAAAATAAAAGGAGGTCCATGTAGAACATTCTGATGAGATAGTGGAGCAGTCAGAGGTTGGAGCAATCAGTTTTCTTAAAGGATACAGACTTGTGTAGAAGGTCATATCCTACCAAGAAGTTCATCTGCATAATGTTACCATAGATTGCAGTTCCGGAGGCAGCAGGAGTTGGGACAAAAACAGAGCAAACAACGTCATCCGACACCTGAACAAACGTGTTCTCAGGATCCAACCTCACATCCGCACCCGCACCACTGAAATGGGCAGTGAGGACAGGAAGGTTGAGGTCAGGAGTAGCCTTGTAGCAGAGCTTCATGTACCCATTTGGGTCTTCAATGCGCTCCCTGGGGCCCGATCTGGTTACAGCTTGGTCAACCGCTGCAGCCAAGTCTGTGAAGAAAGCCTCTGGCACAAGAGTCAATGTGGTGCCGGAATCGATGATAATATTCCCCTCGTGATCAGGATGATGATCCGTACTAAATCTGATTGTCATCTTCTTTCCATTTTTGAGACTCACTGTCACTGCTTCAAGTGTCAGATAGTAGAAAGTGTCTGGGGTTTTGGGGACTAATGAGGTAGACACAACTCCTTCCCCTGAAACCACGCCCCTACTTCCAAAATTCATTTTGCTAGACTTGTCCGAGGAGGAGGAGAGGGGGAGCAAACAGTAAGAGAAATATCTGCTGCCAATTGAAGGAGGCAGCTGGGACACAAGAGAGAGAGCCCCCCCTCCAAGCCCCATGATCCCGGAACCTTGCTCGCTAAAGGTGCCATCGTTGCTATGTCCACAGCCGAGCACAGTCCGAGGGAAAGAGATGGGGCGGCCGCTGGTGGAAGCTAGAGTGAGGGTGTCCACTGCAAGGTTGCCATTGGTGAAAGACTGATCCCCGTAGGAATAGGAGTATTGGCAAACGTGAGTGTTAGGGGAGCAGGAGCTCTGGCCTTGGGGCAATTCACCGCACTGCCTTGTGCTGCAAGAGAGGTCTTTATATGTTCGGGAGGCTTTTGGATTGAAGAGAGGATCCTTCTGCGGGTAACAGGCGGTGCAAGGCGTGCACTGTGTCCAGATGAGATCGCTACCAGTGTCAGCTATGGCAAGAATCTCCAAGGGTGGGGTTCCAATGGACAAGTTCATGAGGTACTCACCTTGGCTACTGAACACACGAGTCTCGACCGGGCCGTCTACTGTACCGGATGGAGCATTCGCAGCAGCAGTAAAAGATCTTCCAGGCTGCTGCTGGGCGTTTGAAAAGTAAATGGCACGGGCCATGGACCTCCTGAAAGCACCGTTGAGACGCTGGGTGTGTGTTTGTTGTGGGTTATAGAAGGGAGAGCGCGGGGAATCACGGTGCACCAGTTCCATGCCGAACCCATGGGCAGTTCCAAGCAAAAACTGCTACACCCAAACAAATACGAACAATGTTATCAAAACCCAGTACAGCCATGACTAGCTAGCTATAAACTACAATCATCTGGGAGATGGAGGAGGGCTTTTATATACATACAATATAAAGCTTGGAGAGGAAATTAAATGGGAACACGTATCAATTACTAATGAATAGCATTTCCGGTCATGCTTATGCTGAACGATCGTATTTCCCATTGACGCTTGGATTTCCCTTGTTTTCATTTACTTCTCTTTATCATCTTTCATTTCTTACTCTCTCCCTCTCTTTTCAAATACTCCCTCCGGTCCGAATTAAACGTCGTTTTAGTATTTGTTTTTACTGTTCCAGAACGTATCTTAAGACGGCCGGAACAGTCACTATTTGAGACAATTTTGCCCCGAAATTAAATGGGAACACGTATCAATTACTAATGAATAGCATTTCCGGTCATGCTTATGCTGAACGATCGTATTTCCCATTGACGCTTGGATTTCCCTTGTTTTCATTTACTTCTCTTTATCATCTTTCATTTCTTACTCTCTCTTTCCCTCTCTTTTCAAATACTCCCTCCGGTCCGAATTAAACGTCGTTTTAGCATTTGCTTTTACTGTTCCAGAACGTATCTTAAGACGGCCGGAACAGTCACTATTTGAGACAATTTTGCCCCGATTTTTTTCTCGGAAGTACGTTAATCCTTAACGTACGTTCGAAAAAAAGTACGGAATTTTTTGGGGTCAAATAGTGCCTCATCTGGCCTCCTCGATATGCGTTCGCTACTGAATATTGGGATACGAGGAAGACATTTAATTCGGACCAGAAGGAGTACCTTATTTCGTTCACAGTTGTTTTAAACGATTCAACATGCTCATTTTTTTAAATAATTTTTATAAAAAAATTGTATGAGTAAATTAAATATATAATATAAATATTTAATTTTTTTATAATATATCGATTTGTTGCGAACAAAATCAATTCTTAACATATAATAAGTTAAAGAATTGATACATCAATTTGGCACCTACAATAAGACGGCAGCAAAATCAATATTCTCCACTTGTTGGTATAATAATGGTATTAATAATACCAGAAGAAATATGATTAAACTTTGTAAGGTAACGCTTGATTTTGATTGGATTTTCAGTAAACCATGGGTCATCAAAGCATACGTAAATTCAGCTGCATGTTGATTTCTCCAAGTACTATATATATATTGGTATATCCATGCGAACAGGCACTAGAATCGAATCTCATCATATATAAATAATTAAATAGTAATATAAGCTCTCAACAATTAATTTATATACATCTTGTTTTTCGCCGGTGCTAGTGCAAGTGCAACAAATAGCACCAATATGTTAAGCGAGTTTTATCTTTACCCACATGACCTTTTCACATCTTTAAAAGAATTAAGCTTTCCTACAGGTAGCTGCACCTAAAATAAAAAAAAAGTTCCCGCGAGATAAAATTTGTTTGTTACAAAAAGTCTAAAAATCGTGGTCAAAATCTATGGAGATGAATTTTCGTCACTAAAATATCGTGCCTGAAACTCATATTATAGGCGACGATTGTACTAAATCATTACAAAAACTTTGGACCTAGTCCAGCAAAAACTATTGCTAAAAATTATTGTCCAAAAAATATAGGTTAACCTACTATGACGATTTTCATCACCTTTGATGCTTTTGTGCGACAAACTTGTTCTGATAAAGAATTTTGGCAACGAAATTTGTTTCTACGATGGACTTTCAAGGATGAAAATCACTTTTGGAAGGACTTTAAAGTTTCTTTGGAAAATCAAACTCATGAGGAGTAGTGTTCTTTCTTTCCTTGTTGTATTGCTTTTGAGTTTTGGTAAGTTGGTTGCCTAACTTGTCTTACTGCAACGCTATTTTTAGCGCCCGGAACTATTAGCACTCCCATTTGTTAAAGGGGAAATAGCATAAAGCACCATTGTACTATTCACGAAAACCAGAAACTTCCCCTAACCTTCAAAATGTCAAACACACCTCCCCTGAACTACATTGACCGTGCAAAGTGTAGTCTCCGTCCAGTTTGACTAACGGTTCTGTTAAAGTAACTCCCTACAGCCAGTTTTCTTCAATTTTTTTTGCAGGTAACACTCTAATTAATTTCAAAATTTCTTTCTTTCTTATTTTCTTATTCCAAAAATTCTAAAATTTCTTTCTTTATTATTCCTTAATTTCTTTCTTTCTTTCTTTTTCTTATTTTCATTTCTAGAATTTATGAATTTCTTTTTCTTGTACCATCAACATTTTCATTTCCATAATTTCTAGAATTTTAAAATTAAAGAAATATTTCTTATTTTCATTTCCAGAATTTGTACCATCACCATTTTCATTTTCATAATTTTCAGAATTTATGAATTTCTTTTTCTTGTACCATCAACATTGAAACTTAAAATTAGGAAAAAAAAAAGAATAATAAGAAAAAGAGTGAACAGGGGCAAGAGGAAGAAGCAAAGCAGAAACAGTGAAAAAGAATCCATCTTCATCCCATTTCCCACACATTACTCACTTCAACATCTTCAAATTCTTCATCCGATCGCCAAAACTGATACAAAAATGTCAGATTATTTTACATCCTTAAGCTCCAACGTGACCGACCTTATCCTCTCCCTCCTCCCAATCCCTTCCCTCCTTCGTGCCTACGCCGTCTGCAAACTCATGCAGCAAAGCCCGACCATCCCGATATGCTCTTCACCATCGCTGACACCAACACAAACCCAAATCTGCAGCAAAAAGAAGATTGCAGCAAAAACCCGATCTGCAGCAAAAACCCAACCATCCCGATTTGCTCTCCACCATCGTCGACACCAACGCAAATCCAAATCTGCAGCAAAAAGAAGATGAAGAAACAGAGGAGGAAGAAGAAGAAGATTGCAGCAAAAAGATTCAAGAAATTTTATGTTATTATACCCAATATTTATTTACAAAGCCAAATCTGTTGAATTGAGAAAGAGAAAGAAGAAAGAAAGAAAACGAAAGAAAGAGAGAAATTAAGGAATAAGAAAAATAATTTTGTTATAAGGGTGACCTGCTAAAAAGAAGGAAACCGGTTGTAGGGAGTAAGTTTGACGGTTCTGTTAGTCAAACTGGACGGAGACTATACTTTGCACGGTCAATGTAGTTCAGGGGAGGTGTATTTGACGTTTTGAAGGTTATGGGAGGTTTCTAGTTTTCGCGAATAGTACAGGAGTGCTTTATACTATTTCCTCTTTGTTAAAATACTCTTATTGTATTTTATTAATAAAAGAAATACAATGAGTGTTAACACTCATTTTTCAATTAACATTCTTTTTATACTTATAGTCAAAAATAATCTTAATGTGTTTTATGTGAACTTTTTTTATATATAATTAGAGCTTTAATAAATAAAAGGAACACCTGGTCTAGAAAAAAAGTAAAGAAGTACAAAGGTGTAAACCTTATTTTTTATTTAAATAATTTTCTAATATTTTGCCTTGTTTTTAAAGTAAATCTTTCATTATTTTTTATATTTTAAATAAGAAATAATAATCACTTTAAAACACACAGACAAAAAAACTGTTTTTGTAAAATTGTATACTAAACATATTCTTAATCTTACGAGTAAACTATCAGAAAAAATCTATTTTAGTTACTAAATCAGCCTAAACCCAAAGTTTCCAAATTTTTTCCAATATATGAGATCATCCAATCAGACAAAAATTAATAAACTTTCCAACATCTAAGAAGAAGGATGCATTGATGTTCGATTCAATTCAACCTTTCCACATATAGAAGTACTCTAGTAACGAAATATATACTACTTGCAGACGGGTGCAGATGCTATCTAGCGGTTTCTAACTGTCTTGTAATGCATCATAAGGTCACATCATTACCTTGCTCACGTGCAATTGAAGCTGACAGAATACCAAGATCCCAATTTAAGAATGTCAATGCTGACTCGCACTCTGAAATTATTCTCATCACAGAGGATGGTTCACCAGCTATGGCAAGCGCTGCATGCGAGTCTCTAAGATTCCTCAAGTTTCCAAGGAACTTCCAGAGAAGGAGAAAAGTCTAGAAAAGATCCCAAATGTGCACAGAGTTGTGAAAAGATCACAACCATATAATTTTTTTATGGGTGGATGAGTTCAAGTAGCACACAGAACCTTGCTGTAAATCATATTAAATGATCTTGCGGTTTCTAGAAAAGATCCCAAATGTGCACGGCGTTGTGATTCCACCTCTGTGTACTTTTCATCTGGATTGTAAGCATGCTGAAGAAAGAAAAAAATGAAGCAGGTAAGTAAAGTATGAAAAAAACATAACATGGTTGAATATTCAATTGAGAAAAGGTTAGAACACAGAGAGAACAACGGAAAAAATCAATTAACCACCAAAGAGGACGCTGAAAATCAAAGAATACTATGAGCTAACGAGCTGGGTAAACCTTTGATGCCAGATCATCAACTTTCTGTTGAAGAATCAACAGTATCTTAGATTGTTCAGCTGAGTTTATCTCCAGCTCCGACACATCTGGTCTGTAAAGGTACTTCCATAAATGAATAGAGAATTACTACGGCTTGTCACACAGGAAACCAATAATCATCTAATAAACGTGGTAGGGACATGCTCATTCCATTTAATCAGTTTAATAGCTATACAGAAACAATGCATACACGAACTTGGACAGATCTCAGTATAAATATTCTACAGCTGTTTAGGCTAAGTAGCCAGAGAAAAGATTGAAGCAATTGAGGTTGGGGTCACCAAGAAAATGGGAAAATGACAATCTTACAATGGATAGATGGATTGAATATGCACATCCACAGAGAACAACTTGTACTCCTCTGAAAAAAACAAAGCATGTTTCTCTGCTATGGCATCTATGAGCTGTATGTCTTTCACCACTTGTTCATCAACACTGGAGAAGGATACAAGCCAAATTTCAGAATTGAAGAAAAAATTATCGAAAGAGATGAAAGCAATTTATGTCCAAAAATAAAATGGGGTGGAGTGTACCTCCATTCTGGATTATCAACATGAATGGTAGCCAGTACAAGATCCACTATCACATGAATCATTTCAGTTCGATATTCATAGCTAGCTTCCACGTCCCTGATAAAGCCCCAGTCCCAACAAAAGAGAGAAGGCATCAGCTAATATAGGGCCATCTAACATGATCAAACAATTGTGTTGGCTATACACATTATCCCAGATACTCTGTACAATCAATTATCCATGATAGAGATGCAGATTATAGAACTTAGTCCTAATAAGCATGTGAAGCAAGCACATAAGAAATGAAAGGTAAAAACGATCCAACCAAATTAATAGGAAAACCAGTAGCTTACTTGGATGGCTTCAGTATCTATAGTGGTTGTGATTCCTAGAAACTTGGCTATTTCTGCTAAATCTGTGATGAATAATTAGTTTCAGAAAGCAAACGCAATAGCAATACATAAATTTCCAAAAAGAGGCCCTTAAATGATAAATGAAATTGAGAATGAGAACAACAAAAGGTCCAAATCATGCATTGGATACGAGCAGTTTCTTCGTCGCCATCCATGGCATCTCCCTGTAGATTTTGCTGTGAGAAGGGTGACTTATGGCATAGCCTACCCAAGAAAAACACATCTTGAGTTGAGAAATATAGGAAATAAGAATTGATTGTAATTGTGTTTATAATTCCCCTGATGATTTCATTTACAACTGATGCTACCTATTTATATACACCTTGAGTTTGAGACAACAACTAATGCTATGAAACGTATCTGTTGACACTATTAATGGCCATATATTCAACGTCTCTGTGTTGTCAACGTCTTCAACTTATCTCTGCTGTTACTACATATGTTATATTGGTATATTTGTGTTGTTACTGCATACGTTAGGTTGGTGATGGGCTGTTGACATTGTGTGGGCTTAATACTCCCCCACAAGCTGAGGATGGGGGTGACGTCAGACTCAGTTTAGAGCGAAGGAAATTAAACCGTTTGGTGGAGAGAGACTTCATTAATACATCAGCAACTTGATCGGAGGTGGAGACGTACTGAACAGAGAGTTCACCCTTCTTGACAAGATCCCGAACAAAATGAAAGTCGACCTCGACGTGTTTTGTGCGAGCATGAAATACTGGATTGGCTGCCATGTAGGTGGCACCAAGATTATCGCACCATAGGATGGGGGGTGGTAAGTTGGTGTAGCCTAGTTCACACAAGAGATTGCGCAGCCAGACAACATCGGCCGCTCCATCAGCGAGTGCTTTGTATTCAGCTTCAGTGGAACTACGGGCTAGGGGTGTAAATATAACCGACCCGACCCGTTGGACCCGTATAACCGACCCGACTCAATCCGTTAAAAGAGCAAAACCGTCTAACCCGCGGGTAACGGATACATATCCGATCCGTTATACTTGGGTCGGGTCGGATGACGGATCGCATTTTAAAATACCCGTATAACCGACCCGCTCCGCCCATTAACCCTAACTATATAAATTATAAGTTTGTATTAGGTTAATTAACCCTAACCCGCAGCAGACAACAAACACACTCTCCCTCTCCCTCTCCTTCTCGGCGCCACCCATCTATCACTAACATCAGATCCTCTCCCTCACTCATCATCCTCGTTCAAGTCTTCAAGAAGCAAGGTAAGAATCCATAACTCCCACTCTCAACTTCTTGGTCTTTCTTTCCTGTTTCTATAAAATATAATCCCTTGCAATTTGGTATCCCTTCCGCTGTTTCAAAGTTTGGTTGTGAATACAAGGGGCAGCCTTCAAAAATCAGTGCTTTTAATTTGTAAATCTATTGGCCCAAAAAATATTTGCATCTCCGCATCATTTTCGTTCTAAAAAAGAAAACTGCAAATCATTTAGCTCTATGTTTGTTCACAATTACAAAACCACCATTGCACTTTATAAAATACTGATCGATTGAAAGGGCATTTTTGGATTTTGGATGTATTTTGTTTGGATTTTGAATGTTTTTTGGTACTGGAGAATTATATGTTGTGTTGGACCGTTGGTTCTCTTTTATTTATTTAGTTTGGATGAAAAGTGGGGTGGGCTGCCAAGTTGGCTTGGCCCATCTGAGCATTTTAAATGAGTTTTGTTAATGGGACGACCCAATTGGAGGGCCCGACCCAATATTTTAAGTTCTGAAAATCCAATCCGTCAACCCGCTAATCCGCGGATAACCGGCCCGATCCGATCCAACCCGTCACTCAGCGGATATGGCCTATAACCGGCCCGACCTGACCCGCTAAAAATTTGACGGGTCGGTGCCGGATATGGCCTATATCCGGCCCGATCCGACCCACTTACACCCCTACTACGGGCAACCGTCCTTTGTTTCTTAGCTTGCCAGGTAATGAGGTTGCAGTCGAGGTACGTGAGAAACTCCCCTGTGGACTTGCGGTCATGTTGATTGCCGGCCCAATCAACGTCTGTGAAAACTTGTACACGAACTGGACTAGCAGCTGAGTAGAAAAGACCATAATCGGAGGTGCCCTGTAGGTACCGAAGGATGCGTTTGACATAGTTCCAGTGTAGATCCGACGGTGTATGCATGAATTGACACACTCGGTTGACTGCATAGGTGATATCTGGGCGAGTCATTGTTAAATATAGCAGAGATCTGACAATAGAACGATAAAGAGTCGGATTGGAGAAGTTGGTAGACGCGATGGATGTAACCAACTCAGAATCAGAGGCTGATGGGGTGTGGAGTGGCTTACAGTTAGCCATGCCGACTCGAGAGAAAATGTCTGTAGTATATTATTGTTGAGATAAGAAGAGTCCCTCTTTGGATCGTGATACGATCCCAGGATGTATCATGCATGGCGCATCGCATGTTCGCAACAAGCATATGGACAAGCATATCCTGAAGAAACAGTGGTTAGCGTCATTGACTCTAAGCCTTAGCGTCAATGACTCTAGTGGCTGTTTTTGTTTCTGGAGGCAGAGGCTAGCGTCATTGACTCTAAGCCTTAGCGTCAATGACTCTAGTGACTGTTTTAAGAAAGGCAATTTCAGACTTTCCATTATTTGAGTGACTATTTTTATTAATTAATTAAATTAGTTTAGATTTATTTTAATTAATTAATTAGAAGTTCTATTAAGGAAAGGATTCCTATTGTAAGGATTTTAGGGTTTCTCCTATTTAAAGGAGCCACCCTCTTCTTTATTTGGTCAGACTATTTTTGATAATTAAAATACAAAGAGTATTTCTCAATTGTTCTTCGCTAACCTTGTCCCTCATTGAGTCCGGATACTCAGTTAGGTGATCATTGAGGACAATGGTGAGGTGACGCCGGACGAGATTGATACCCTTAAGGATTCTCTCGAGCAGTTGAAAGCACTAGTGAAGTCTTATGTCGAGTATGAGATCACTAGGGAAATTGAGAGAAAAAAGGAGAGTTGAGTGAAAAGAAAGAGAGAAATAATGAGGAAAACAGCTCCCATGAAAAGAGTGAGTATGGGAAGAGGGATAATGAACAAAACAACCCCCATGAAAAGAGTGAGCATAGGAAAAGAGATAGTGAGGAAAACAACCCGCATGAAAAGAGTGAGCATGCGTTAGTTGGCATTGAGAGATCAAAAGGAGAGGAAAAAGAAAATAAATTGAGTGATTATGCCATAGGGAGAGAAGTGAGAAACACACTTTGTGTGTACAAAAATTGTTTTGGCGCAAGCCACCAAGAGCTGAATTTTTGGCCATTGCGCCTTGATTCTTCTAACCCTAATGAATTCGTTTCTTGTCCTATTTATTATTCTTCTCTAGTTCAGGTAGATAAGAGTTCAATTCAAGAGAAGAAAACCCTTATCCAATCGCCAACTCGAAAGATTGCACAACAAGACAATTCGGTAAACGGTGTGGTAAACGCTCACCGCCAAGGCATTGTGTGTCTGTCTTTCTCTAATGCAAAATCAAGTGAATTTTCACATGTATTTAAGTTTTATAACCATTCTCCCATGTGTGAGATTCATGATATTTTTGTTCTTAAGTCTATAACACTTGAAGGAGCTCTTTTCAGACAAATTCGCTTATATAGGTCGCATGATATTTTGCGAAATTTTGATGAGCATGATGTGTTTAATGGTTGTTTGATGAGTTGTTGTGATTTAATTGATATTACTGATTTAATTTATAGGAATTATATGTCTTCACATGATGTTCCTTTGAGTCTTATTGGTAGTATTGATAAAAAGTCACTTAGTGAAAAATCGCTTGAGATTACTACTAAGTTTAATCCTTATGCTAATGATTCTGATTTTTGTGAAGTCTATAATGATTATTTATTTGACACAAAATCTATATTTTGTATGCATAAGGGAGATCATGACAAGCGCTTGTTTTCGGTGTGTAGATCGTTACACAATTTGACTGTGTATTGGTCATATCACAATAGGTTGATGCGTCATCATGGAATAAATATTACTAGCATGTTCTTTAAGGATGTTATACTTTCACATGTTGTTCCTTGGAGTGTTGTTGGTAATTGTATGGAGGAGTCACTTAGCGACTCATTGAGGAAATTGTGGAGGAATTCGAACACGAAGATGATAAATTGGACACCTTGTCAACCACAGTTGGGAGTTTCTAACTGCATGGATAAAAGAACGTTTGGTTCTGTATGGCATGTCTTGGTTTGTAAGTATATGTTTGCATGGGAAGAATGTCTTCCTTTTATTTTATTGTCTTACTACCTGTCTACGCATATCACTATTTTTGGTTTGTTGAAACTCATGTGTCGTTTGGTTCATATGATATCATTCGGTTTGATATTGCTGCCTTTGAAAGTGTTACTTAGCATAGGTGGTAGTAGAAAAATCGAGGTGATGTGGATAGCCCATGGACAAGCCAAGCGCTATGGTGTGTGCTTGCATGTCACGATGACATTTATGAGGAACCATGGAAGGAGGTGCGAGTCCTTCAAGATACATACTTGGGTTTGGCAGTGCTTACACCGGAAACGGTCTCCAACCCAAGTACCAGCAGACATGGCCACTTGGGGAAATGGTCCTACACAACGTGTTGTCATATTCAATGACATCGCAACCAAGTTGAACTTAAAGGGTTGGTATGGTTCCATTTATGATTATTTTGATGTTACTAACTTAAGGTATTGTCCTGCAGGTTTAGGTCCGGATTCGAGGACGAATCCTTTCCAAGGGGAAGAGAATGATGCAAATCCTAGTGCATCAGAAGGAATACCCTTACCACCTAACAGGCCAACGATTCGCGCGAGGAATAAGGAGTTGCAAAGGAAGTCATCACAGTTCATCTACAGAGAATTAGAATGCGAGGAAGTCCCACATCTTGTGAGTTGTTTCAAGTGCCCACAAATTGTGTGTGTTGCGGATTACACCTTTTGGCAACCAAGGAAGCTCAAGAGATGGCGAGTGTTCATGGAGCATGGAATTGCAGTTGCAGAACTTTCTTGGGCAGAGAGCATTGAACAAGATTCGAGGGCGAATCTTTCCAAAGAGGAAGGGAATGATACGATCCCAGGATGTATCATGCATGGCGCATCGCATGTTCGCAACAAGCATATGGACAAGCATATCCTGAAGAAACAGTGGTTAGCGTCATTGACTCTAAGCCTTAGCGTCAATGACTCTAGTGGCTGTTTTTATTTCTGGAGGCAGAGGCTAGCGTCATTGACTCTAAGCCTTAGCGTCAATGACTCTAGTGACTGTTTTAAGAAAGACAATTTCAGACTTTCCATTATTTGAGTGACTATTTTTATTAATTAATTAAATTAGTTTAGATTTATTTTAATTAATTAATTAGAAGTTCTATTAAGGAAAGGATTCTTATTGTAAGGATTTTAGGGTTTCTCCTATTTAAAGGAGCCACCCTCTTCTTTATTTGGTCAGACTATTTTTGATAATTAAAATACAAAGAGTATTTCTCAATTGTTCTTCGCGAACCTTGTCCCTCATTGAGTCCGGATACTCGATTAGGATAACAAGTAAAACCCGAAAATCCATTCCATTGAGTCGTCGCCCAAGGTTGATATTCACAGGTTGAATATAGGTCGCGGGATCGAATCAAGAACCTCACTTGAAATCGATTAGGTTGGTTGACACAGGTTGTCCTCAGGTCTAAGCTCGTACTTGTTGAGTTTATCTTCCGCATCTGAAATCCAAGCCTAGAACTAGATCGGGAATTACTCGTTACGTATCCTACGCAACTAGGAT
The DNA here is from genome assembly GCA_963691705.1 of Viola odorata. Classification (NCBI taxonomy): domain Eukaryota; kingdom Viridiplantae; phylum Streptophyta; class Magnoliopsida; order Malpighiales; family Violaceae; genus Viola; species Viola odorata. Next base: position 125,628 of record OY829540.1, on the reverse strand, counting down.
CGTATCAGATCTTTTGGCAGAGATACCAAGAAAGAAGCTGAGTGCACCTAAGTCGCGTAACTTAAAGGCCTTGCCAAGTGTGGAGATGGTCTGTTCTAGAAAACACATATTGTTGCCAGTAATAATGATGTCATCAACATAAACAAGAATGTAGACAATTAGGCCTCCTTTGTTAAGTATGAAGAGAGATGTGTCAAGAGTAGAAGGAATGAAACCAGTGGAGTGAAGGAAGTCACTCAAGCTGTGATACCAAGCCCATGGTGCTTGTTTGAGACCATAGAGAGTAGGGTTGTACACGGGTCGGGTCGGATCGGTTATAGATCTGACCCGCCACCGACCCGCCCAGTAGTTGGCGGGTTGGTTCGGATCGGTTATGAGTTGTCGCGCCTCGGAAATTAACCAAAGAAGTCATTTGCGAGTGTGCAACGAAATTTGGGACGTTACAATGCTCAGCGTAAAAGGACGCCTCGCAGCATGCAATGAAGTCGCCACCCTAATTTGGTTGTTAGGCTTAGGGAACCCTAATCGTCATGGCATAGGAAATATAATAAGTAAAAAAACTAAAGGCACAAAAAAAAGGGGTCTGGACCCCAGACAAAGGTTCGGGGTCGTATTATGGTCTCGGGAAGGTGTTAGGCACCCGAGTCACATCCAAAAATGGTTACCGGTTGATGAGAGAGATGTTAAAAAGGTGTTTTGATAAAATGCGTTTTAAAAAGGGGGCGCTCAGAGGAATCGTCACTTTAGTCTTATTTATGATCGTAGTCGTTCAGGAATAATTAAAACGTCTATCTGACGGGGTTACCGTTTATCAAGACCGATTGATTATTCCTGATCGTAACGTGAGGGGACTGAATTTTCCGTAAGACTGAATGAGCGCCCTCTTATTTCATCATCGGGCCATGCATGATTAAATTAATTACTACGTGATCCTAACATGGGTTGCTACTAGAGTACCATTTTGAATGATGGATTTAAAACGATAGTTTGCTGTGGGATCGAAAGTCCCCATGTACATGCAGTCAATACAAGCGAGAATTAAAATCACATGAACGCGGCATTTTAAGGAAGTCTTTAAACACGTTGTGCATGTGGGTTGATTTTAGTTCTAGCAGTTCTATATATCATGCATACGATGGATATTTGCAGAAAGCATCGAATAAATAAAAAGGAATCGAAAGGCGTACTTTCGAGCGAAGCTTGAAACTAAAACCTGCAAAATGAGAGTGTTAGCGATAGCTCGAGAAATAAATAAGCAATTTAAGAGTGCAAGAATTTAAATGACAGTTGATTGTACACGAGAAATGATGGATTTCACGCATATGAAATGAGATGCTGAGTTTGGTTGTATGCAAAAAAAATGATTGATTTTAAGCATATGAGAATTTATTGCTAGGTGATTGCATACGAAAAATGATGGATTTTTTGTATGTGAGAATGTAAATGCTAGTTGATTACATGCGAAAAATGGTGGATTTTACGCATGTGAGAATTAAAATGCTAGTGATTTGCATGCGAAAAATGATAGATTTTACGCATGTGAGAATTGAAATGCTAGTTGATTGCATGCGAAAATGATGGATTTTACGCATGCGAGAATTAAAATGCTAGTTGATTGCATGCGAAAAATGATGAATTTTACGCATGTGAGAATTGAAATGCTAGTTGATTGCATGCGAAAATGATGGATTTTACGCATGCGAGAATTAAAATGCTAGTTGATTGCATGCGAAAAATGATGAATTTTACGCATGTGAGAATTGAAATGCTAGTTGATTGCATGCGAAAATGATGGATTTTACGCATGCGAGAATTAAAATGCTATGTGATTGCATGCGAAAAATGATGAATTTTAAGCATGGGAGAATTAAGATGCTGACGTGATTTGCATGCGAAAAATGATTTATTTAACGCATACGAATATTAAATGCTAAGTGATTTGCATGCGAAAAATGATTTTATTTAACGCATACGAAAATTAAATGCTATTTTGACAAGTGCAAGAATATTTCAAATGTAGCTGACGATTTACAGGGGATTTAGAACAGTTTGATAATTTGCAGAAAGTAAACAGTTGATATTTGCGGAAAGTAAAACAATTGATATTGCGGAAAATAAGACAATTGATATTGCAGAAAATAAGACAATTGATATTGCAGAAAATAAGACAGTTGATATTTACGAGAATTGAAATGCGACCGACCATATAGGCAGTATATTGAATTTAAATTGCCGAAAGTAAATTGCGAGAAATTAAAGTGCGGAAAAGTAAAGTGCGGAAAATTAAAGTGCGGAAAATTAAAGTGCGGAAACTTAAAGTGCGGAAAATTAAGCAGTTGATAATTTGCGGAAGGATTTTCAGCAGTTTGCGAAAATTAAAGCAGTTGAATATTTACGAAATTAAAAAAAAGCGACCGACCATAAAGGCGGTATTTTAAATGACTGAATTTAAATTGCCGAAAGTAAATTGCTGGAATTTAAAGTGCGGAAAATTAAACAGTTGATAATTTGCGGAAGGATTTCCAGCAGTTTGCGAAAAATTAAAGCAGTTGAATATTTACGAAGATTAAAAAAAAGCGACCGACCATAAAGGCGGTATTTTAAATGACTGAAATTAAATTGCCGAAAGTAAATTGCTGGAATTTAAAGTGCGGAAAATTAAACAGTTGATAATTTGCGGAAGGATTTCCAGCAGTGTGCGAAAAATTAAAGCAGTTGAATATTTACGAAAATTAAAAAAAAGCAACCGACCATAAAGGCGGTATTTTAAATGACTGAAGTTAACTAACATGAAAATAAATATTGCGATAAGAAATAAGCAATTCGTATATAAAATAATTAAATAACAAGTTGTCGCAAGAACGAGCATACGAAAGATATGAACACAGAAATGACGCAGGTGAGCATTTAAATCATGTATAAACATTTAAAGCATGGTATACGACTATTTAATTTCGTGCATAAATATTTAATCATGGTATATAAATATTTAACCAAAGCGAAATAATAAACAAGTATAGTAAATAATGATTAATTAAGTATAGCCTACGAATTAAATCAAACATTACATACGAGCATTAGATAAAATAACGTAAAAAAAATGACTCGAATACTTGACGAAAATTATTGGGCTGGGCCCCATGTGCTGAAATTGGTTAAAATGGGCTAGGAATAAATCCTAGCCCATAGCTTAATTTGAAAGGAAAAGAAAAGATGGGCTTGGCTTAAGCCAAAGCCCATCATCATGATAAATAAAAGGAGGGACGGGCTTAGCCCGTCACCCTCCCTTCTTCTTCCTCGCAAGAACAGCCCTGCTGTTCTTGCTTCCCACGTCGCCGGCGCCGTGGCCGGCGACTGAAATGACCCAAAACCCGCTTGTAACCCCCCCAATTCGACTCGGATCAATCACTCAACATGCCAACGATCCAATCAAGCAAAAACAGCACCCCAAAACGGGAGAAGAAGCCACGGTTTTAAAAGAAGAAGAAACATGTTAATTAAACATTTTTTGAGCAATTAATTAGTTAAAGCAACGAATGATTAAATTAAGGCAAGGGAAGTGAAGTTAGCATGGAAACAAAGCTTTTAAAACAGATTTGAGTGGTTGATCAAAGGCTTAAGGCTAAAAACGAAAATTAAAAGAGAGGAGCTTAGAGAGAGAAAGCTTGAAAGAAGCTCACCTTGCTTGCCTTTCTTTTCCTTGGTTCGGGTGGATGAATTGGCTAGGAGAATGGAGAGGGAGCAGGGCTGTTTTCATGCGAGAGTTTTTTTGTAAAATTTTCGGCCCCTTTGTTCGAAGGGAACGTGGCTATTTATAGCCACGGGAGTCGCGTGGTGGCCGGACGCGGGCTGCGCGTGGAGGAGCTAGGGGAGGCATGATGATGGCTGAACGGGGTAGAGAGCTACGAGCTCGAGCTAGGAAGCGATGGGAGCAGGTGGCTCGGGCAAAAATTGCTTCGCTGCACGTTCCTGTCACTGTTCATGTGCATTATGCACATTAATTCAAGGGCCCTTGATTTGGTTGACTTTCGTCAGTTGACCAGATCAATGGCCATGATCAAATGGCCTTTCATCTGATTTAAATGGCCTCGAGCCGAGTTTCGCGGGCAAACGTTCTGACTTTTCGAGCCGAAGGTACTGGCGCGTAGAGAAAAATACGCCGGTTTTAACCGTCTACAGCGAATGACGAGAATTCCTCGTTTAACGTGTTTATTTTCACGTTCAAAAACGTGAAATGTTTGAACGGAAAAATAATAACGTTACGCCGAAAATTACACGAGTCGCTGTAGACCGTTGCGTCCAGAAAAAAATCTAGCAACTAGTTGATGGAAAACATTTTAAAGTCGAGCTATTGTCCGAGCAGGCTTACTCAGGTCCAATAAAAGCTCGAATAAAAATAATAATAAAATAATAAAAATACTAAAAAATGCGCTAAAATATTAAAAATCCTAAAATCCATGGGATGACCTAAAACGAAGAAAAAACTAGTAAACGATTGCCGGATAGTCAAAAATGTGAGTTTTAAGGCAAAAAATAATAATGAAAATACTTGCCGAAAAATTAAAAGCGCGATTTCCGAAAGCTGACGAAGCTAACGATGATGCTAAAATGCGAGGAAAACCCTAAAAATGCTAGCGACAGTAACTTAACTACAGACGACTGTAATTTAAGTAAAAATGACAGTAATGACAGAAATGCTAAAATTAAGTAAAAATGGCGTCAAAATTCGGGTATCAACATGAGTGTATATAACCGCGGGTTGGCGGGTGTAGCGGGTCGGGTCGGTAACCGCGGGTTGGCGGGTTGGCGGGTTGATTCTGGGCCTAACCTATTGGGTCGGGCTTAACAAAAAAAACAAGAAAAAAAAGACAACCATCTGCTATCAAAAATTAAAATCCATCCAGAACAACCATTCACCAACCATTCAAAAAGCTGAGGAACACGAAAATATCAGTACAGCTGCTATCACTATTAGCATCAACTAACAACCAATAAATAGCAGGAATAACTAACCAACAAACAATAGCAACAATTAACCAAAAACATAGCAGTAACAATTAACCAAAATACGTAGCTGCTTCTTCCATTTCCTATCAAGCTTTGTTAAATACCCTCCTCAATCTCTCTTTCACGCTAAACACTGTTAACAATAAAAATGCAAAGAAATTATGCAATGAATGCAAGCTTAAAGAACAAAAGATCAAATGTATGAAAATTGAAAAATACGAAAAAACCAACCATGCTCTTAATAAGTCTTAAGCAACAGCCTCCTCATCCTCCTCCAAACTTTTATACATGCATTAATAATAGATAAAAAAATCAGCAACAAGTCTCAACAATAATGATGAAAAAAAAAATTAAAAGTTAGTAAATATACTCTTCATCAACATCAAGATCCAAAGTCACTTGTGACGCAAATTCTGCAAAATCAGAAAACATGATTAGAATTCATTAATATTCAAAGAATCATAAACACTTGAAATAAGTTTATCGTTACCTGATTCAATTTCATCATAACTTTCAATATCTTCCAATGCATCATGCAAGTCAATTTGCTCTTGAGAGCAACGCAACCAATTTTGGCAGCAGAGTAACGCTTCCACCATTGTTGGAGCTAAAGAACTTCGAAATGGATCAAGTATACGCCCACCGGTACTGAAAGCAGATTCTGATGCGACCGTTGACACAGGTACAACCAACACCTCTCGAGCTATCATTGCAAGAACTTGATATTTGTACCCATTGGTTTTCCACCAATCCAAGATATCAAAATTTTCATCACTAATATCCTCACACCCATCTGAAAGATACCTCTCAACCTCATCCTTATTCTCTACATTATCCTCCTCCATCAAATGCATTCTAAATTTAGAAGCCAACTCATTATGCTCATCTTCACCCATTCCATCATCCTCTTCCACTTGAGTAGTATTTGAACTACCACTCCCCCTCCCCTCATCAGATTTGTTCAATTGAGCAGAAAAGTGTTCATACAACCTCACAAAAGTTGCCCTCACTTTAGTTGTCAAATCAGAAGCTGTGATTGTATCATACACTTGCCCAAAACAAAATTTGACATATCTTAACTTGTAACGTGGATCCAACACAACAGCCACATATAACAAGAAATTAATTTTGTCAAACTTTCCCCAATATTTATCAAACTTTAACATCATACCAGCTGCCATCCCACTCAACAAAGGATCCCTACCTCTAGACAATTGAACTATCTTAGATTGCATGTTCACAAGTTCATGGAAAAAACTATTACATGTAACAAACAAAGAACCTGAAAATCTCAAAGTGACCACATAAAACAGCTTCAGGAACTTGATAAAAATTCGAGATTTTTTCCAATCAAGTGACGTAGGTGCCCCATTAACCCTCCCCGCTTCCTCAAAGTATTTAGAAAACCTAACATCTTCCCTTCTCATTCTATCAAATACCTTTTCAAAAATTGAAATTGAAACCAAACATCTCTCGGGAAAAAAAGAAAAATTGAAACCCGAACATGTAAAATTGACCCATTAATCATTAAATCATTAAATCATTAAATTGTTTCATCTTTCAAACAATATGAAATTCAGCATCCATTAACATGTTTTCCTAAGTTTCAGCTTCGTAAATTTTGAATGTTTTCTTTCTCAAAAAAGTGTTTTTAAAATAAAAAGATCCTTTCAAAATGCAAATAGTTGAAATAAAAATGAAAATACAATGTTAAAAATGATTTGTTGGTTTCACAGATGTGTTTCCTCAATTCTTGTTTCATCTTTCATAACCCATTTCCTCAAAATCATTAAATCTACCATCTTTAGCCTTAAACCATTAAATACAAGCAGTAATGAAGCCCAAATTTAGGAATCAAGTAATCAAGTAATGAAGGAATCTAAAATGGGGAGCTCGGATTGAAATCTACCTCTCTTCGCTGATCACAAATCAAGGAATCAAGATGAAGGAGGAGGAGGGAGCTCGGATTGAAGAAGAAGGACGGCGGCAAGGAAGCGCAACAGCGATGGAGGCGAGGAAGAGAAGAAGGACGGCGGCGAGGAAGCGGTGAGGAAGTGCAGCAGCGATGGAGGCTAGGAAGAGAAGAAGGACGGCTTCACGACGGCGAGGAAGAGAAGAAGGACAGCGTGTTAGGGTGGGTAAGGAAATTGGAAAATGAGAAGAAGGAGTGAAGGACGGCGTGTATGTGTTAATGTTAGGGTTATTTGGGTAATGGGAAATTACTAAATTAGTCTAAGGGTTAGACCCTACGGGTCGGGTCGGTTATTTTGCAATATATGCAAAATTGACCCGCCCACCTACCCGCCATTAAATAAGCGGGTCGGTTATGTATCTGTAAATGGGCGGGTTGGCGGTTATTTGCAATTTGACGGGTCGGGTCGGGTCGGGTTGGCGGGTTTGGCGGGTCGGGCGGGTTAGATGTACAACCCTAATAGAGAGATTTCTTCAGTAGGCAAACATGGGTGGCATGATGGGCGTCGTGAAATCCAGTCGGTTGTTCCATGTATACCTATTCCTGTAACTCACCATGAAGAAAAACATTGTGGACATCAAGTTGGCGCAAGGGCCAGTTAAGGGAAATGGCAATACTGAGGATAGTCCAAATAGAAGGTGGTTTAACAACCAGACTGAATGTTTCACCATAGTCTATGTCCTCAATTTGGTGAAATCCCTTGGTGACTAGACGGGCTTTATAGCGTTCAATGGTACCGTCGGACCGTCGCTTGATGTGAAAAACCCATTTGTTACTAATGACATTCATGTGTGGTTCTCTTGGTACGAGTGTCCAAGTGCCAGTGGATAGTAAGGCATTCAACTCCTCTGTCATGGCAGTTCTCTAGAAGGGATTTTTGTTGGCCTCGGTGAAGCAGGAAGGTTCAGATGTGGTGAGAGAAGGTTGTGTAGTGGCTGAGTTTGCATATTTAGGATTGGGATGTTTAGTGGGACGTAGTGTCATGAGATGGGTTTTAAGGGGAGCTGTAGGTCCAGCTAGGCTGGTGGGTGTGGTGGTTGATACGATCCTTGGATGCTAGGTTAGAATCCGAGGCGCATAAGTGAATGATCTTGTTCTCGGGTAGGTTTGATGCGCGGAATTATAACGAAAATCCCCTTGTTCTACACGAACGCTTTCCTTGATCAATTAATATCACATACTATTAATTGATATCACTTTGTGAAAGGAACACGACCCTTCGAGTTGAGGTTAATGACAAGAACACGACTCGTCGATGTGATGATGATGACGTACGCCCTAATCGTACCCTAAAGAGAACACGACCCTTTAACACACCTAGTACTTGACTTGGCACCTGAGACCTAATTCGAAGGAGTACACCTACGAACCCTTCCCGCCGAGATTGAACACGACAATCCCCCACGCTGCTCACGCTCCTCCACACTTAAACACGACAAGTGCCACGCTTTGCACACGCAACGCTAGTTCACCCACCTCTACATTTGAACACGACAAACGCCACGCTTCACTAGCCCTAACCGAGTCCATGGCTAAGTACACAAGAACGACTTGCTCCGGAGTCGAGAAGATAAGAAGTAGAAAAGGGAACGGGAATTTGGTAAAGTGTTTTGATGGAAAATTCTGACTGAATTTTATTAATAATAAGCAAGCCTTTAAATAGGCAAATTACAACTTCTAATTAAAATAGGAAAAGAACTAAATAGGCAAATTACAATACAAGTCTTACTAGAAATAGAACTACTAATACTATCTTAACTAGAACTTCTAATCTAAGATAAATACTAATTATAATAACAATAATTACAATTATTATCACTCTAGAACTCCTTCGTAGAGTAGAACTTCATTCCTTGCGTTTCCAGACTGCGCATTGATTTCTTGACTCGACTTTCATTATGATTCCCTAATTCGATTGACCTGAGTTTTGGACAGGATCTTCCTAACATCTTCAGGTATCTTGTATTTTTGGAATTAGTCAATTTGGAGTTCATCTTGACCACCAAATCGTCTCTAGACTCTGACGCAGTCTTAGGCTCTTCTCGCGTGTCTTCATTAACACACCCTAGAGTTTGGTGCGACCCTTGAACCGTATCATTCCCTTCCCCTTGAAAGCGATTCGTCCTCGTATCAGAATTGATACTCTCCAAGGATAGATTATACCTCCATAGAATCTCCTCCTTATCCAATCCATAGGTTGCACAAATCGGCGCTATCATGATCTCATAATCATTCCTCAACGCAACACTATGATCGAAACTTCCAATCGCTCGCCCTTCAATTTTATTCAAATAATTCCAAAAGGACAGCGATCCTTCCTTATTTACTTGAGTAGTAATTGAGTACTCATCCAAGGAATCGCACTCTCCAAGTAACTCCTCAAACTCAAGCAAATCCGTTCTCATCAAGAGAAGACGCAACCATACTTTGTGTTCTACACTAGTCAATCGTCTTGGTTCATCATCTCTCTCCTTTGTGACATCAACATTCTGCTCTTACTTTGGCGCCTCTATTCCCAAGCCTTCTAGATTTATCAAGTCGACATGATCGTCACCATCCTCTTGATTCTTGCTTGAAGGTCCGCTTGTTGTTTGCTCGTAGTGCCGAATTGGCACACTATTGCGCCATTGATCGTTTAAGCCCTTGAAACGAATTTCAAATCTCTTCTGCTGCTCTTCCATGCTTTCCAACCTTGAGTCCAGGTTCCTCAAGGGTTCCAGCAGCTCCTTGTACCTTCCTCCCGAATTTCTTTCAGCCATATCAATCACCTAATCAAACTTAACACAAGAGTGCAAATCTGTTTTCGGTGAAAACACTTTAGTAAAACAAGAACAGCTTTTGGCTCCGATGTCCGAATCACCTGATTCTTCTTGATTTGGACTCCTGACAGACAGACCTTTCTAACGAACTAAGACTCACTGAAATCAGACTCCAATAGCTATATATTGAAATACGATTTCGACACTGACACTTTGGTGGACAGTTTTTGGTGACTCTTTTTATGGACTATTTTGTGACTCTTTTGTGACTCTCCTCTCAACTTAAATAATTAAATTGAAAGACAAAACAGACGCTAACTACTAAACCAACTTAGTTTAGAAGTAGGACTTAAGACTCAAAACAAACACACTTTGGTTTAGAACTCCTAAACTGACTTAGACATAGAACTCGACTTTGAATTAGAACTCCTAATTCGACAGACCTCCAAAACAGAAAAATTCAATGACACTTTTTGATTTTGTGATTTTTTTTGACTCAACAAAATAAAAACAAAACTTAAAAGATAGATGGGATTTTCTTACCAAACCTAGAACTCCCTTGAGCTCCGCTACCAACTGATACGATCCTTGGAAGCTAGGTTAGAATCCGAGGCGCATAAGTGAATGATCTTGTTCTCGGGTAGGTTTGATGCGCGGAATTATAACAAAAATCCCCTTGTTCTACACGAACGCTCTCCTTGATCAATTAATATCCCATACTATTAATTGATATCACTTTGTGAAAGGAACACGACCCTTCGAGTTGAGGTTAATGACAAAAACACGACTCGTCGATGTGATGATGATGACGTACGCCCTAATCGTACCCTAAAGAGAACACGACCCTTTAGCACACCTAGTACTTGACTTGGCACCCGAGACCTAATTCGAAGGAGTACACCTACGAACCCTTCCCGTCGAGATTGAAGACGACAATCCCCTACGCTGCTCACGCTCCTCCACACTTGAACACGACAAGTGCCACGCTTTGCACATGCAACGCTAGTTCACGCACCTCCCTGCTTGAACACGACAAACGCCACGCTTCACTAGCCCTAACCGAGTCCACGGCTAAGTACACAAGAACGACTTGCTCCGGAGTCGAGAAGATAAGAAGTAGAAAAGGGAACAGGAATTTGGTAAAGTGTTTTGATGGAAAATTCTGACTGAATTTTATTAATAATAAGCAAGCCTTTAAATAGGCAAATTACAACTTCTAATTAAAATAGGAAAAGAACTAAATAGGCAAATTACAATACAAGTCTTACTAGAAATAGAACTACTAATACTATCTTAACTAGAACTTCTAATCTAAGATAAATACTAATTATAATAACAATAATTACAATTATTATCACTCTAGAACTCCTTCGTAGAGTAGAACTTCATTCCTTGCGTTTCTAGACTGCGCATTGATTTCTTGACTCGACTTTCATTATGATTCCCTAATTTGATTGACCTGAGTTTTGGACAGGATCTTCCTAACATCTTCAGGTATCTTGTATTTTTGGAATTAGTCAATTTGGAGTTCATCTTGACCACCAAATCGTCTCTGGACTCTGACGCAGTCTTAGGCTCTTCTCGCGTCTCTTCATTAACTCACCCTAGAGTTTGGTGTGACCCTTGAACCGTATCAGTGGTGGGATCCGGATATGGACCAAGAGTGTTGTCGGACTGGGTGTGGTGGGTAGTAGTGGTTTGGGTACAAGAACAGTAGTGTGAGTGTTGGATGCAGATGAGAGAAGAGGATCTATTGTTAGAAATGGGTATGTATTCTCATCAAATATGACATGACGAGCTACATAAATTCTGCCAGTCGATTTGTCTAGGCATCGATACTCAAGGTGGAGAGGACTGCAACCAAGAAAGACACAAGGGTGAGATCGATAATCAAATTTGTGGGTATTGTATGGTGTGAGATACGGGAAGCATAGACAACCAAAGCTTTTGAGGAATTTGTAATTTGGTATTTGGTGAAATAATTTTTAATATGGTGATTGATTTTTTAGAACAGGTGTAGGTAGACGATTAATGAGATAAACGGCTGTTTCCATGGCATAGACCTAAAATTTTAGGGGAAGGTTTGCGTTGGCAAGAAGTGAAAGACTAGTATCAACAATGTGTCTATGCTTGCGTTCAACTTGGCCTTGTTGCTCATGTGTGTTGGGGCACATTATACGATGACGAATGCCCAAGGAAGAGAAGTATTGATTTAGTTTACGATATTCCCCACCCCAATCGGTTTGGACTGATTTTATTTGTCTTTGAAATTGACGTTCGACAAAGGTTTGTAAGGTTTTAAAGGTAGGGAATACATCAGATTTTTGTGTGATGGGATAGTACCATGTGAATTTGGAATAACTGTCTACAAAGATAACATAGTATTTATGACCGATGATTGACGCACATGGAGATGTTCCCCAGACATCAGAGTGAATGAGTTCAAGGGGTGAGGACGTTGTGTGACCCGTAAGAGGAAGATGTTGTCAAGATGATTTGCCCATTGGACAGGAGGGACAGAAAAACTTTTGCGATTGATTTGATTTATTATGCAGTACAGGTAGATTAAATTGAGAGATTACATAAGTAAGAACCTTGGAATTTGGATGACCTAGTCGGTGGTGCCACAGGGGAACAGAGGCACGTTCTAAGGAGTTGATAGTTGGAGATGATGAAGAGGGAAGAGGTTGTGTTGTGAGTGACGAAAGTTTATTGAGTGGGGAAGTTGATGATTAGAGATGGTACATGTCACGTCTACTCGGCCCTTTCAGTAGCGTGGTCTTGGTTGCCATATCCTTCAAAGAAAAAGAATTGGAGTCAAAAGTCCAGTGGGCGTGATTATCTTGTGCACAGTTTTGAACGGAATGTAAAGGTTTATTTAGTTCTGGGACATGAAGAATAAAGGATAATTTAAGAGATTTTGAGGGAGTGTGTAAGAGACCATTACTGATATGAGCGATTGGAACATGCTTACCATTGCTGAGTTGTAGAGAGTCAGATCCGTGATATTCTTGGTATTGAGAGAGTTGTGATAGATCGGGGGTAACATGATGTGAGGTACCTGTGTCGGGGTACCAGTAGTGATGAGCAATAGGAGAGTGCGTGACAGAGTTAGCGCGTGGACCAGAGAATCGTTGATGAGGAAACCGCTGATAACAAGTAGCAGCCAGATGGCCTGCTTGTGAACAATATGTGCACCAAGGTCGACCGTTGGGGATATGTTCTGGTCCATAGTCACTGCGACCATCTTGATTGTCATAACGACCACGGCCACGACCACGACCACGACCATTAGTAAACCACTGCGACCATAATATATTGGAGGAGAATAGTGTGCGGTGCGTTGAGCATTGTTGGCAACAGGAGGGGTGATGGTTATGGGGAACAAAGGAGGATTGACGGTTCTTTGTGGAGTGGAAGTAGTGACAGGTTTGTTAAGGAATTCCTGGGATAGGCAGAGGCTGATTAGATCATTGAATTGGACAGGTTCGACTCGAGCATTGAGCGTAGTGACAAGGGACTTGTAATCATCATGTTGATTGAGTGCCCGAAAGACATGAACATTAAGATCAGTAGAGGAAATTGGTTGTCCAGCTGCCATCAATTCATCTGCAATGGCCTTAGCTCGGTGTAGGAACACTGAGATCGATTCACTTGAGTCGAACAAGAGGTCATGTAGACCTTGATGTAGGGTTGAGATTCGGGTGTTGGAGGGAGATACGAGAGAGGATGCCAGGGTCTGCCAAATTTGATGTGAAGTTCTCATGCCACTAACAAGGTCCATCGTTTCTTTTGGGAGAGAAGATCGGAGAGTGCTAATGATAAGACTGTCTTGTTGGATCCATAGCTGATAAGCAGGGTTTGCAATAGGAGGTTGTGATACCTCACCAGGTATATGAGAAGGTAGACAAGGGACCGTGCCATTGATATAGCCGAGAATACCTAACCCTGTAAGATAAGCTTCAACAAGATCTCATCAGAAGAGATAATTTCAGTTTGTCAATTTTAGAGAGATAAAGTGGGTTGGATTCGTGATGTGTATGATGGGTTAGTTGTCTGTGGAAGTGGTGGAAGCCGAAGTAGTCATGATGAGAGGAGTCAGATCAGTTTAACTTGTGGAAGGGGTGGAAGTCAGGAGTGACTGTAAAATGGTCTCCGATCAGATGAGCGAACACTAGAGATGATGACAGTGTAGTGCGTGTATAAATTCGGAGACTTTGAAATGATAGAAAATGAGAAACTGCAGACAGCTTGTTAGAGATATTGCTCCGCTACCATAGAACGTGCCTCTGTTCCCTTGTGGCACCACCTACTAGGTCATCCAAATTCCAAGGTTCTTACTTATGTAATCTCTCAATTTAATCTACCTGTACTGCATAATAAATCAAATCAATCGCAAAAGTTTTTCTGTCCCTCCTGTCCAATGGGCAAATCATCTCGACAACATCTTCCTCTTACGGGTCACACAACGTCCTCACCCCTTGAACTCATTCACTCTGATGTCTGGGGACCATCTCCATGTGCGTCAATCACCAGTCATAAATACTATGTTATCTTTGTAGACGATTATTCCAGATTCACATGGTACTATCCCATCACAAAAAAATCTGATGTATTCCCTACCTTTAAAACCATTCAAACCTTTGTCGAACGTCAATTTCAAAGACAAATAAAATCAGTCCAAATCGATTGGGGTGGGGAATATCGTAAACTAAATCAATACCTCTCTTCCTTAGGCATTCGTCATCGTATAATGTGCCCACACACACATGAGCAACAAGGCCAAGTTGAACGCAGGCATAGACACATTATTGATATTGGTCTTTCACTTCTTGCCAACGCAAACCTTCCCATAAAATTCTGGGTCTATGCTATGGAAACAACCGTTTATCTCATCAATCGTCTACCTACACCTGTTCTCAAAAATCAATCACCATATCAAAAATTATTTCACCAAATACCAAATACCAAATTCCTCAAAAGCTTTGGTTGTCTATGCTTCCCGTATCTCAGACCATACAATACCCACAAATTTGATTATCGATCTCACCCTTGTGTCTTTCTTGGTTACAGTCCTCTCCACCTTGGGTATCGATGCCTAGACAAATCGACTGGCAGAATATATGTAGCTTGTCATGTCATATTTGATGAGAATACATACCCATTTCTAAAAACAGACCGTCCTCTCTCATCTGCATCCAACACTCACACTACTGTTCTTGTACCCAAACCACTACTACCCACTACAATCATCTCTCTAACCCAGCCGAATCCACTCACCCATCCAAATCACGATTAGTCATCTACTACCCACTCAGTCGTTCAGGTCACTCCATCTTCATCATCATCCTTCTCTTCGAGTTCGTTACCTCCAGCATGTCCACAGATGCCATGCATGTCTACTTAGTCTGACAACACTCTTGGTCTATATCCGGATCCCACCACCACACCCACCAGCCTAGCTGGACCTACAGCTCCCCTTAAAATCCATCCCATGACACTACGTCCCACTAAACATCCCAATCCCAAATATGCAAACTCAGCCACTGTACAACCTTCTCTCATCACATCTGAACCTTCCTGCTTCACCGACGCTGAGTTGAATGCCTTACTATCCACTGGCACTTGGACACTCGTACCAAGAGAACCACACATGAATGTCATTGGTAACAAATGGGTTTTTTGCATCAAGCGACGGTCCGAAGGTACCATTGAACGCTATAAAGCCTGTCTAGTCGCCAAGGGATTTCACCAAATTGAGGGCCTAGACTATGGTGAAACATTCAATCCGGTTGTTAAACCACCTTCTATTCGGACTATCATCAGTATTGCCATTTCCCTTAACTGGCCCTTGTGCCAACTTGATGTCCACAATGCTTTTCTTCATGGTGAGTTACAGGAACAGGTATACATGGAACAACCGACTGGATTTCACGACGCCCATCATGCCACACGTTTGCCTACTGAAGAAATCTCTCTATGGTCTCAAGCAAGCACCACGGGCTTGGTATCACCGCTTGAGTGACTTCCTTCACTCCACTGGTTTTATTCCTTCTACTCTTGACACATCTCTCTTCATACTTAACAAAGGGGGCATAATTGGCTACATTCTTGTTTATATTGATGACATCATTATTACTGGCAACAATCTGTGTTTTCTAGAACAGACCATCTCCACACTTGACAAGGCCTTTAAGTTATGCGACTTAGGTGCACTCAGCTTCTTTCTTGGTATCTCTGCCAAACGATCCAAAGAGGGACTCTTCTTATCTCAACAATAATATACTACAGACATTCTCTCTCGAGCCGGCATGGCTAACTGTAAGCCACTCCACACCCCCATTAGCCTCTGATTCTGAGTTGTTTACATCCATCGCGTCTACCAACTTCTCCAATCCGATTCTTTATCATTTTATTGTCGGATCTCTGCTATATTTAACAATAACTGGCCCAGATATCACCTATGCAGTCAACCGAGTGTGTCAATTCATGCATACACTGCCGGATCTACACTCACTTCGTGTATAAGTTTTCACAGACGTTGATTGGGCCGGCAATCAACATGACCGCAAGTCCACAGGGGGGTTTCTCACGTACCTCAGTTGCAACCTCATTACCTGGCAAGCCAAGAAACAAAGGACGGTTACCCGTAGTTCCACTAAAGCTGAATATAAAACACTTGCTGATGGAGCGGCCGATGTTGTCTGGCTGCGCAATCTCTTGTATGAACTAGGCTACACCAACTTACCACCCCCCATCCTATGGTGCGATAATCTTGGTGCCACCTATATGGCAGCCAATCTAGTATTTCATGCTCGCACAAAACACGTCGAGGTCGACTTTCATTTTGTTCGGGATCTTGTCAAGAAGGGTGAACTCTCTGTTCAGTACGTCTCCACCTCCGATCAAGTTGCTGATGTATTAACGAAGTCTCTCTCCGCTACCATATAGGAAATAAGAATTGATTGTAATTGTGTTTATAATTCCCTTGATGATTTCATTTACAACTGATGCTACCTATTTATATACACCTTGAGTTTGAGATAACAACTAATGCTATGAAACGTATATGTGGACACTATTAATGGCCATATATTCAACGTCTCTGTGCTGTCAACGTCTTCAACTTATCTCTGGGATAAAGCAAAAATTGGTACCTGTACATGTATTAAATGAAAGATTTCATAAATTGCTTTTAAAAGATACCTGTACATTAACAAAACGTCACATTTGGTACCTCGACCTAACGCCGTCCAACTGTCACCGTTAAGTGTCCTACTTGGCATGCCACGTCAGACACTGCTGACGTGGCATGCCACGTAGGACAGAGTGTCTGACGTGGCATGCCACGTAGGACAGAGTGTCTGACGTGGCATGCCACGTAGGACAGATCCGACCCGTTTCTCTTCCCGCGGGTGGGTTGGATAATTGGGTTTCCAACCCGGTATGAAACGACGTCGTTTAGGATTAAGGTGAACGACGCGTCGTTCATATTAAGCTTTAAAATGCTTCCATCAAGGGAATTCCGAGAATCGAACTCAGGACCTCTTGCACCCTATGCAAGAAGCATACCACTAGACCAAATGCGCCTAATGTGATATTATTGATTGCTGGAAACCTATATTACCCTAAAATCCATCCCATTACCACACCCTTTCCTCATTTCTCAACCCTAGACCGTCCACCTTTCTCTCACTTTTCTTCGATTTGGTGAGTAGCTTTTGATGTTCATCACTTAAAAAACTTTAAAAATTCAAAATTTGTTAAAATTCCAAAAATAATTGTAAAAATTAAAAAATAATAATTTTAATTAATCTAAAAATTTAGGAAAATGTAAAAATTCTTTAAAGATGTAAAAAATTCCAAAAATAATTGTAAAAATTAAAAAATAATAATTTTAATTAATCTAAAAATTTAGAAAAATGTAAAAATTCTAAAAAGATGTAAAAAATTCCAAAAATAATTTAATTAATCTAAAAATTCAGAAAAACGTAATAATTCCAAAAAAATGTACAAATTCTAATTTTTTTGGCAATTTTTTGGATTTTTAGATTAATTAATTTTATTTTGAAATTTTAACATCTGTCTGAATTTTTAGATTAATTTCTAAATTTTACAATTTTTTATAGATTTTTTACATTTTTAACATTTTTTTGGAGTTATTACATTTTTCGATTTTTTTTGGAATTTGTACAATTTTTTTGGATTTTTGGATTAATTAATTATTTGTTAGAATTTTAACATTTTTTTGGGAATTTTTACATTTTTTTTGGAATTTCATTTTTTAGAAATTATTACATTTTTTGGAAATTTTCAATTTTTTATGGAGTTTTAGGTTAATTAAATTATTTTTTCTAAATATAGCTTTCCAGCAATCAATGATAACACATCAAGAGCGTTTGGTCTAATGGTATGCTTCTCGCATATGGTGCAAGAGGTCTTGAGTTCGATTCTCGGAATTCCCTTGTTGGAAGCATTTTAAAGGTTAATATGAACGACGCGTCGTTCGTACATCGTTTCATACCGGGTTGGAAACCCAATTATCCAACCCACCCGCGGGAAGAGAAATGGGTCGGATCTGTCTGACGTGGCATGCCACGTAGGACACTTAACGGTGACGGTTGGACGGCGTTAGGTCGAGGTACCAAATGTGACGTTTTGTTAATGTACAGGTATCTTTTAAAAGCAATTTACACATGAGGGATGAAATCTTTCATTTAATACATGTACAGGTACCAATTTTTGCTTTATCCCGCTGTTACTACATATGTTATATTGGTATATTTGTGTTGTTACTGCATACGCTAGGTTGGTGATGGGCTGTTGACATTGTGTAAGCTTAATAAGAAAGATGATTTGTTTTCAGGGAAGAAGGAAAAGAAAATGAAAAAAAGAGGAGAGAGATATACTTGAAGAAGAACCACCCAAGAAAGAGCATTGACGCGTGGAGAGTAGAGCATCCCTTGTTTCCTTTGTATCTCTTCCATTTGCTTCGCAGCCATCCTAGCTTCTTCTTTTTCCTTTTACGACATTTATTTAGGAAAATTAACTAATAACCTCAAATTTATTGAAAAAAATGAGATATTTAATTTCTAGTATATTAGGTAGATAAATGCTTAAAATTTAAACTCTAATTAAACTCTAATAAAATCACATCTTAAAATATGTCTCATTTGTATGAAAATTCTATACAAAATTTACTTAAAATATTAAAATTAAAAATATAACTTTAATTATATTGACAAATAAACTAAAACAAATTTAAAAGTTAAAAGCTATATAGTTTGGCGAGTAATCGTAAAAATCATATACATACATACACCGATAATCCAAATTCTCCACCTCTATTATTTTTTGGAAGTAATTTGTCGCGTGTTACAAAATTTTTTTGTTTGATACACGAAAATAATAAAATTGAAAGCCTGATTGTTACAAAATAAAATTGAAAACCTAATTGTCAAGGTAATAACTCAGCAAATAAAATTAATGTTTAATCAACACTAATATTGATGATGGTTTAATTCGTTAAGAGGACTAAGGGTGTACACGGGCCGGTCCGGTCCGGTTCTTGGGCTAGAACCGGACCGGACTGGAATTACCGGTTCTTGTTCAGGATAGAACCGGACCGAACCGGACACTTTCGGTCGGGACCGAGCATGTTCCAATTTTTCCGGGTCGGACCGGGCCGGTTCCGGTTCTGACCCGAAATTTTTTTATTTATTTTATTTTTCAAAATCCTTACCCAAAACAAACCCTCATCCTTACCGCCTAACCCAACCATCAAAACCACTCGATCCGGCAGCCACGCAAGCACAAGAAGCAAGGTAATTTACTCCCACTCCGATATCCATTTTTTCTCTTATTCTTCGATTTTATTTTCTCTGTTTTCATTTTCTTACTGTTGACTTTGCTGCTGGTTGTTGTTTTGATTTTCAGGATTGGATTGAATGAAGAGAGGAGGAAATTTACATGGCTTAGGTTTCGTTTGAGTCCGATTGACATAGGTTTGGGTTGTATTTATGCGGGTAGGTGTTGTATTTAATGGGTAAGCCCGAGTTGTTCTTGGTTTGGGCGGCCAGATGTTGACGATGGTGGGCAGCAGGCTAGGGGTGAACAAAAACTGGCCCGAACCAGAACCGCCGGTTCGGTCCATTTTTTTATTTAAAAAATGAACCGAACCTGACTGAACCGTACTGTCCCGGTTTGGTCCGGTTGTCCAAAGCTAAAAAATCTGGACCAAACCGTAGAACCGGTTTTTATATATATTTATATAAATATATATGCACATTAATATCAAAGTACAAATTTGGTTTAATGGTTAAAATTTTACCCATTACCTTAAAAGAGAGAGGTTCAAATCCCCAAGCTTGCATTTTATTTTTTTTCTTTCTCAACTTAACTTCTTATCTTCTTTTTTTCCTCCAAAACTTAATTAAAATTTCTCATTTTTTTCTTTTAAACTTAATTAAAAGTTTTCATTTTTTTCCCTTTTATTTTTTTATTTTAAATAGAAAAAATTATTAAGGAAGTTATATAAGAATTATTATGAGTAGAAGACATTATCTCTTTGGTTGCCGTCGATGAGAACACAGTCAACCGGAAACGCATGGATGTTGCGCGTATGTTGGTGTCGACGGAGTTTGTGAGTATTGATCTCGAGGTCCAAATATCTGTCAGCGGGGTAGTTCATAAGGTTAGGTGCCAGGAAGAACCGATGCAAGGGTTAATATCAAATTTGGATTGGATGGTAGGAGTTGGAAGTCAAGAGTCTGATTGCGAAGAGGAAGTGGAGGAGCATGGTAGCATAGGGACAAACCAGAGTGTGAACTCAGGGGCACTTATTGTTCCACCTGGGTCCGATACTAGTAGAACTGCGAGACAGGTTATTTCGCCTGGGGTATCGGAGTCCCTAGTTCCGACAAACAACGCGGTATGCCCTTGGGTGACCTTAAATAGGAATCGTGGCAAGATCAAAAGAATTGCGGGCAAAGGGGGAAGTCTCCATACGACCCAGGACGCAGTGTCTGTTGGAAGTGATGCTCATATATCGGATGCTGCCATTGATCGCAGCAATAAGGCACAAGCTGCAACAGTGCTGAAGAGAGACGTGTGGGAATTTGGGAAGAAGTTGGGGCTAACTGATCATGCAAACGAGGAGGCGATGCGCCTTTTCGATCAACAGCGCTTCGCTGGGGAACTTGAAAATCTCATGTGAGTTACTGTTCGCGTGTGCTACTCAGGGTTATGGTGAACATATTATCCTGGAACAGTCGTGGTTTGCAGCTAGCTGCGAAGAGGAGATTCATCTGTCAGCAGGTAGTTCAGGGAAGTGTGAGTATTGTGTTTCTTCAAGAGACGAAGAGGAGTATTATGGATGATTTCTTTGTGAAAACCCTTTGGAAGAGCAATAAGATTGACTGGCTTGCTGCTCCCGCATCTGGCAGGTCGGGCGGTCTCCTTGCTGTGTGGAATTCTGATGACTTCATCTTGTCTAGGAGTGGGACTGGGGATCGATTCTTGTGGATGGAAGGCAAGTACGCTTCAACAAACTTCGATTGTACTGTGATATGTGTTTATGCATACTCAACGGCGGCGGAAAGGGGAAATCTTTGGAGGGAATTAGCTGAGGTTATTTCGCAGGCTAGATCTTCTGTTTTGCTTGCGGGGGATTTTAACGAAATCTTAGAACCTTCCGAGCGCCTGCATGGGTCGGAGGTCACTAGCGGGATGAGGGACTTCAGGAATTTTATTGAGGAGTGTAGGCTTTTAGAATTCCAGCTGTCTGGGCGTCGGTACACGTGGGCTAACTCTAGCAGTCGCAGTAAGATCGATCGCATCTTTGCGCAGGATGGGTGGTTCTCCTCATGGCCGCAGCTATCCTTGGTCGCTCTTAGCAAAAATCATTCTGATCATACTCCTCTGCTCCTGAGATCCGAAGGCCGGAATTGGGGGCCTAAGCCTTTTCGTGACCTTGCTGTGTGGTGGGATACGTTCGAGTTTAAGGATAAGGTGAGGGAATGGTGGGATAAGCTTTGTGGGGAGTTCCCTGGTGATTTTCAGATTTTAAAAAGATTTAGGGAGCTAAAGAAATACCTGATTCAGTGGAATAAGGAGGTATTCGGTAATGTGGAACATGTGCTTTTGACGATGCAGAACAGATTGGATTGGTTGGATAGCCAAGGAGACACTCGCTCTCTAACGAGATCTGAATTAGAAGAGAAAAATCAACTTGAATCTTCTATCTGGGTCAAGCAAGGTCAACTTAGTAGGATTTGGCAACAGAAGGCTAGGATGAGATGGAACAAGGATGGGGATCGGAATACCAAGTTCTTCCACCGCGTAGCGAAAAACAGTATGCATCGCAACAACATTGGGGTGTTGAGTACGAATCATGGCAGATTAACCTCGCCTGAGGCAATCAAAGAGGAGGCTTGGAGACATTTCGGCGATTTTTTTACAGCGGATCTGTGGGATAGACCCAAGCTGCAGAACTTGGGGTTTCCTTGTCTAACTACCGCTCAAGTGGATTACTTGGATAGAGAGGTGACGGATGTGGAAGTTTGGGAGGCCGTTAATCAGTGCGGTAGTGACAAAGCTCCTGGTCCTGATGGGTATTCTATGTTTTTCATTCAGCGTGCCTGGGATATAATTGGGAAGGATATGTGCAGTCTAGTCAAGACATTTTTCAGGTTAGGTCGTTTTCCCCATGGAGCGAACACTTCTTTCATCACTCTTATCGCAAAAAAAAAAGGCGCTTGCAAGTTCCAAGACTATCGCCCCATTAGCTTGGTTAGCAGCTACTATAAAATCGTTTCCAAGGTGCTTGCTGGGAGATTAGGGAATGTGATTTCTTCTCTGATTAGTGACAATCAGCATGGTTTCATCAAGGGGAGGCAAGCCTTGGATTGTGTTCTCACAGCCAATGAGGTGGTTCACAACCTCAAAGCTTCAAAAAGGAAAGGATTCCTATTCAAAGTGGATTTTGAGAAGGCCTACGATTCGGTGGACTGGGTCTATTTAGCGGATGTCATGAGTCATATGGGGTTCAGTGTTAGGTGGAGAGGATGGGTGCAGCAGTGTTTAAAAACGGCGATGGTCTCTGTCTTAATTAATGGTTCCCCTACTAAGCAATTTCATGTGGGTCGTGGTCTCCGTCAAGGCTGTCCTCTTTCTCCCTTCTTATTCAACATTGCTGCAGAAGGTTTAAACAGGTTGTTCAATAAAGCTCTGGAGGAGGGGATTTTAAAAGGAGTCAGAGGGAATGGCTGGCTTGTTAACCATCTGCAGTTTGCGGATGATACTTTGATCTTTGTTAATAGTGAGGAAGATGAGATCCAGGCTGTCAAATGTATCCTCAGATGGTTCGATGCTTATTCTGGGCTCAAGGTTAATTTTCATAAGAGCTCGCTTGTGGGGATAAATGTTAACATGGCGGACGGGGAAGCTCTAGCTAGGAGAGCGGGATGTAAGTTTGAAGTCACTCCGTTTAAATATCTTGGCTCTTATGTTGGGATCAATCCCAAACGCCTGTCTAATTGGGAAGGTCTGTTGTCCGCGGTTAGAAGAAGGCTAGCGTCTTGGAAAGGTGCTCTTCTTTCGTTGGGGGGTAGGGTAACCTTAATAAAGTCCGTCTTGATGAGCTTACCTGTATACAACATGTCCATCTTCAGAATTCCTTTGGGGGTTGTCCGCCAATGTGAAAAGACTATGCGCAAATTTCTTTGGGGTGGTGATGAAAATCATAGGGGATTGCCGAAAGTTCAGTGGGGCAAAGTCATCAAAAGCAAGGAAGATGGAGGTCTCGGGCTAGGATGCTTGCGGACTAGAAATGAAGCCTTGTTATTGAAACGACTTTGGGGAGTTGTGACAGGGAAGGAGGGAACATGGGAGAGGATTATCAGGGCGGAATACAGGGTTAATTCTATAGGGGATGTGTGGCGGTCGGAGAAAGTGGCGGCCTCCGCGTTGTGGGCGGACATGCTTGCAGTTTGTGGAAGAAATGGGCCGGCTTTTGATTTATGGACTACTCAGGCTACGATCAAGGTTGGGAATGGAGCAAATGTGAAGGCTTGGTGGGACCCTTGGGCTGATCGAATTCCCCTGGCCATTAAGCATCCCCGGCTATACCAATTAGCGACGGACAAGTTGGGGATGATTAGAGAGATCGGTTATTGGTCTGAAGGGGTTTGGGAGTGGGATTTCAAATGGCGCAGAGCTTTGTTCGAATGGGAGTTGGATGAAGTTAGGGATATGCAGCGCCAGATATCTCAACCCCTGGCAGGCAATTCCATGGACAAGACTTTGTGGAAGCTAGATGCTTCTGGTAAGTATACGGTAGGCTCCTTTTGCAAAGAGAAAGCGAGGTGGAACGGGACGACCAATGGGGACAACTATCTTCAACGATGTTGGAAGGCGAAGGTCCCTCTAAGGGCCCAAATATTCACTTGGCTAGCCTTGAATAACGGGATAGCTACTAGGGACTTCCTGCGGCAAAGGTCCATTGGTAATTTAGTCAGTGATAGGTGCCCTCTGTGTGGGGAAAGCGAGGAAACGGTTGATCATCTCTTACTTCATTGTAAGTTTACTCTTCAAATATGGACGACGATTCTCAGATGGGCGGGTATGCAGTGGGTGACTCCTAAGTCCATGTTAGTTCACTGGGATAGTTGGTCGTCTCTGATGCTGTGCAATAAAAGGGCAGTTCAAGATAGCTGGCAGATTCTACTTTATGCCGGATGTTACACCATTTGGCTCCAGCGGAATAGAGTGGTCTTCAGAGAAGGTAGATGTTGCTCTTTTGGTTGCCTCAACATCATCTTCAGTACTTGGCAACATTGGCTGCTTACTTTGGATCCTCGTTTTCCGTACTCTCATTCCCAGATGATTCTTGGTCCGGAATGGTTGTATGGGCTAGGATGATTGTGCAGTTGTCATTTTGTTTCCGTTGTCTCGTTTCTACTTTTATTGTTGAGTAGTTCGATGGGTGCTTTTGAGAGGGAGTGGGTTAAATTTCTCTGGGTGCCTGTCTACCCTCTCTGTCAGTCTCTGTATTGGTTCGTGCTCTCTTTGGTCATTTGTAATGACCTTTTATTCATATATATATATACATCAGCTTATAAAAAAAAAATCATAATCTTATCATCATATTGTTAGTATTGTTCAAAATTATATTATTGTAAATTATAATAGCTATTTATATAGTTAATTGTTAATATGTATTATTAATACTTATTAATAGCCATTTATATAGTTAATATATATTATTAATACTTATTATCTAAAAGACATTGTCTCCATAATAACTATTTAGAACCAAAAAATAGAAAAATTTAATAATTTTTTCTTTTAAGCTCTAAGAAATAGAAAATTTTAATTTTTTTTTACAACTTAAGTAAAAGACCTTCTTTTTTCGTATCTTTTTATATTAAAATTAATTAAAAGAGTTTATTTAAAATTTTAAATAGAACATTTTATTAAGAAATAAATTATGTAAGAACATGAGTATAAGTAATTAACTATAGTATTGTTCAATGATAATTTGTTCAACGTATTCATTACATTTCAATATATTAATACTTGTTATTTATTAATATTTAATCACTTTAAATTTTTATACTAAAATAGTAAAATGTAAAGATTTATCATTTAAAAAAAAAGCTTTTTAAAATGATCAATTGATTATTTTTGTTAAGATATTCAATATATTAGAAAAGAATGAATAAATAAAAAGAGAGTAAAGTGCAACCACCACTTTTGTTGCACTAGTTTTTTGTTTAAAAAAGAAGAGAAAGAGTCAGGGGGGATATTGAAGAGAAGCAGGAGAAAAACAAAAGAAGCTACTTTTGTTTTAGTACCACATCGGTAGGAAAGATGGAAACATGGTGAGGAAGAGGTTATAAAAACACATGACCATTAAATGGAATTTCTGTAGGCGAGTGGGCTTCAAAAAAGCTTATTGGGCCAAAGTATTATGGGTTGATAAAGTAAAAAAAAAAGTTAAATTTTTTTAAAAAAAGAAAAGAAATGGGTCAGATTTGGAACCGATCCGATCTGATCCGGAAAAATTAGGACCGAATCGAACTGAACCATTAATATCCGGTTTGGTCCAGTTCTGTCCTAATTAGAACCGAAAATTTTCAGTTTGGTCCGGTTCTAGACCAAAAACCGGACCAAACCGGTCCGTGAACACCCCTACAGTAGGCAGCAACGACAATGGATTCCAAACCAAACGAAAGGTTCCAAAAAAAATATCTTCAGTTTCCGTTCCTCTCTGCTCGCCTTAGTCTCCTGTAGTATTCCAAATCTCTACGACCTCACGTTGAAACTATAAAGAAAAGAAAAGAAAAGAAAAGAAAAGAAAAGGAAAGAAATGCTTATTTTGAATTTAACACCATCTCCTCTTGTCACTGTCTCCAAATCCACCAACGACAAGTATCTCAAAAATGCTTGCCCAAATCTCATTAGTAGACGAACTCAACATCAAACACCTTTCTTTCATGAACCCACTTGCCAGATTTGTGTGCTACCCTCTAAAGCCTCAAACTTTGGTGACATTGGTCTCTACCCATTAGCCTTTTTTTCAAGCTTCCCCTCGCAAATCCATGATTCAAGCACTAGAGGCAATGGTTTCTACAGAGTACTTGACCATGTCACATCTGGGGTTTGCTGCCCAAAGGCAAAGCACAGATGTTGCATCACCAAAGCAGCAACTTCTGAGTCTGAATCAAGCCCGGAAGAAGAAGAGGAAGAAGGCACTGTAGTTTCAGACCCTGACAAGTCTAAAAAGCTTCAGCTTGGAGTTGTCTTTGGTCTCTGGTATTTCCAAAACATTATTTTTAACATTTATAACAAGAAAACATTGAACATGTTTCCATTCCCTTGGTTTCTTGCTTCTTTTCAGCTATTTGTTGGGTCTGTTTGGATGCTCTGTCTATGGTCAT
Source organism: Viola odorata (assembly GCA_963691705.1). Lineage (NCBI taxonomy): Eukaryota > Viridiplantae > Streptophyta > Magnoliopsida > Malpighiales > Violaceae > Viola > Viola odorata. The sequence continues at coordinate 98,950 of OY829540.1, read as the reverse complement.
TTAAGCTTCAGTCGTGCCCAAACATCTCTAAGCCATTCATTGCTGCTCTCCTTGGACCCCCATTGTTTCATACTATAGGTCACATATTAGCTTGTGTTTCATTCTCTAAAGTGGCTGTTTCTTTCACTCATGTGATCAAATCATCAGAGCCTGTTTTCTCTGTTGTCTTCTTATCATTTCTTGGTGATACTTAGCCTATAAAAGTATGGCTTTCTATCCTTCCCATTGTTCTTGGTTGTTCGCTTGCCGCCATCACAGAAGTGTCATTCAATTTCCAAGGCTTATGGGGTGCTTTAATTAGTAATGTTGGTTTTGTGTTGAGGAACATTTACTCAAAAAAGAGTTTGCAGAACTTCAAGGAAGTGAATGGATTGAACTTGTATGGATGGATTAGTATAATCTCACTAGTTTATCTGTTACCCGTAGCGATTGTGGTCGAAGGGTCTCAATGGCTGCAAGGGTTTCACAAAGCTATTGAAGACGCGGGGGCATCATCAACATTTTATATTTGGGTAATGTTGTCTGGTGTCTTCTATCATCTTTATAACCAATCCTCTTACCAGGCACTTGATGAGATTAACCCCTTAACCGTTTCTGTTGGTAACACAATGAAGAGAGTTGTGGTGATTGTGTCTACTATATTGGTGTTTAGGAATCCAGTTAGGCCTTTGAATGCACTTGGGTTTGCCATTGCAATACTTGGGACTTTCTTGTACTCTCAAGTAACTGCTAAGAAGAAAGCCAAGAAAATTGAAGGCGAAGGGAAGAGGTTGATTAGAGGGACTATATATTAGTATCTTTTTGTTTGTTTAGTAGATCATATTAATTTCGATATCAGATTGAATGGTTGATGTTTATGTCTTCTTTACTTAATTACTTGGGTTGTTTGTTTTCATTCTTGCAAGTTTTGTTAGCTGGTCATGCATGCATGTTGCAAATTGCAAGCAGAGCTGGGACTGGGCGTGCACTTTTCTTCATTTTAAACTGAACTGAGAGCTGTGCACTTTACAATTTAGTGCCTGGCATTCCAGTTTGGGTGCTTTTTGGAAAGCTGGGTTTCCAAACCAAGGAATACCTTGGTTTTGTGATTAGAGCAAATTGCTCCAGCACCAAAACCAGATAAAATCTCGTTTGCAGGAAGGAGGGCACTAAACAATAGTGGACAAAAATATTATGTAAGTTCACCTTATTTACAAAAATACCAGGTATAAAAACTCAAACGCTTCCTTCTCACCTCGCTCGAGTTGCAGTTCTCATCTCATCCATCTCCAAAATAAACCTAGCTACCAAATCGCTTCGTCCTCTAGCTACCCGCACCGTTGCTTCTCCTCAGACGTTCCAAAAGATAGTAACCACCTTGATCGGCGTCCAAAAGTAGAGTCCCACAGTCCGCAACTTCCTTCCCGCTGCTTCACGATTCTTCTCAGAAATTGCAAGAAACCAACCCACCGATAATAGCCTCCTGAGTGTCATTGCTTCTGAAATTGAGTGTGCTGAAGAACCCAAAGAGGTCAACTCACTTTACATTTTGTTTGTTTTTTTCATTTTGCATGGTGTGTATATGCTGATTAGCTTATTGTCTTGTATAATCTCTGTTTAGGCTAGTTTTAGAGAAATTGAGTGGGTTTTCAGGCAAGAAACGCCGGACCAAGTACATGGGTTGGGGTTTGTTGTAGTGTTCCAGTCTTTGAGGTTGTCGGATGGGTCGGATGAGGTTTTTAATTGGAGGAGTGGGTCTAAAAATTTGGGTATTCTGGGTTTGAAAAAGCATAGAGGAGGAAGGGGAAGGAAATGAGGAGGAGGGAAAGTGAGAAATTTGAGAGTTGTTTTGCTGCCATTATTGAATTTTTTTGGAGAAGGAGAGACTGGTTTCTATGAAGTGGAGTGAAGTGTGGGTTACTGGGTTTTACATGTCATGTGTAGGGGAAGTGTGGGTTACTGGGTTTTACATGTCATGGTTTTTCTTTATTTATGTTCTTACACTTTATATTTCCAATCTTGTTTTGAGTTTCCTTTTCTATATATGGGATTCCTCCTAATTGTGTTTATGTGCATAAATGATCAACCGCTTATTTTAAATTTAGCATGTGAAGTTGACAAATATGTGTAATAATATAGTAATGCTCATTTAAATTCAGCTGCTTACTTGCTTGTATGCTTCAGCATTACGTGGGTTCCAATTCCTGGGGTCCTTTTTCTATTAATGATTATGCTTCTGGTTCCTTTGAGACAATACATATTGCCTAAGTTTTTCATTAGGAGAACACCTTCGAGATCTGGATGCGGCAGAGTATGAAGAAGCTGCGGCTCTACCATTCAATCTTGCTGCAGTAAGTTATTATACCCCTCTCCTCTTGCAGTTGCAGGCTGCCCTGGTCACAACTCACCTGTGGTGTGAAATTGTAATCTATTTTTTTAATGGTAATGATATTTGAAACTAGTTTATTGATATTAAGGGTAACAAATAAAAAGTGCTTAGGGTGGATTGTAGGGAATGGTTCTGCATTATGCTCACTTCTAAATGTTTAATTGGATGGTTGTATCATCATAACATAGTCGTATAAGACCCAAAGTTGTAACTGTTTTCTATTGGTTTCATCGCTGCAATGCCAAACAAATTGATATGATACTATCTTGGGGATTAGTCTTGTTGTGCTGTGGACATGCTGTTGTATATCTAATCGACTAGCTGAGCCATTTCTTGCTGTATGTCTCCTTTTTCTAGTAATTGATATTCTCTATCTGAAACAAGGAGTAGGAGCAGAGAAGCCTGTAGATGCTCCGGCTACTGCTGCTGCTGCACCTCAGCCAACTGAGTAAGCATTTTCCCAAATCATTAAGCACTATAATTAAGGACATATTAGAGTGCTAATCCACTCCTGTTTCCTTCTTTTGCAGGACTACCAAGAAGTCCAAGAAGTGAAATCGTAGTTAAGACCTCAAGGTTGCCGTGGAGGTGTTCTTGGTTGTAATGGCATGTCTTTCTTGAGACTGAAGTTTTGTTATGTTGGTGTTTTGCTACTTTACGTCTTAGATGGAAGGATATTTAAGAGATTAGCACTTTGGACTAATTTGTAGTTTCTGTTTATGTTTGTTACTTTGTTTGTTTGCACTTTGGACAATTACTTTGTTTGTTTGCACTTTGGACTAATTTGTAGACAATTTCACAACTCACAGAATTTACCGAGTTTGGTACATGTTGTTGGCCAAATTCAATTGACGGAGATGGTAGTGAAATGTTACCTATGAATGTAATTCGTAACTCAATAGCTAATAGTTTAATGATGAATATGTAATTGTGATTTATATATGGACTAAAATATATAAATCACAATTACATATTATTTACGTTACCATTATTTTTATTGTTAATTAATATTCTTAAGTTGACAATTTATCACCAAGAATGTAACAAATTACTAAAAACATGTGATTATTCATTAAGTTTTTGATTTATTATGTGTCATTACATATTTTAACTATCTACATATAAAAATAAATTGTGTCCTTTATAATCATTTTATATTCCAACCATAGTTTTAAAACCAGTTTACCAAACACCAAAAGTAACTTTTGGTTTCCCTACAGAACTTTTAATAAAAATTTACCAAATAGCATACTCAGTTTTGCAAAAGTCATTTTCAAACAGAATTTTTTCCCACAGAACTTTTCCAGGTAGAACTGGAATGCCAAACAGACCCTTATCATTCCACCAACCAATTCCATTATGTGTCCTTTTATTGTCTACAGTTCTTCTTAGGTTTGTTTTACTAGTCACTTCTAAGCACTAAGCTCAACGACTTTATTTGGCGACTGTTCTTTGAATCGTGAATGATATTGATATGTTCCATCATTAACCTAATATTTTCCTTTAGGTAATCCTCACTATTGCAAAAAACTTATCAGATGCCAGTCTGCATATTACTCAATTGTACAGGCTCGTTTTTAAATCTTATTCTAAGTTTGTGGAATTGATAAGGAGATCATCTTCTGCAATTTACTTTTGCAATTTGACTGAGCTAAAAGAGTAAGCCTGAAATCAGATGGGAGGACCCAGAGTCGTAGAGAGCGACCCATGACCATGAATACTAATTATAAGCTTATTCAGGCCCAAGTCTATAATATAATATAGTCTGTTACTCTTCACTCTCTAAACCTCCACAGTTCACCTCCTAGGCTAGGCTAAGCTCAGCTCATCTCATGGTCACGACCAACAAACACGTCACCGTGAAAAGGAAACAAAATGCCCTCCACAACATCTAGGGTTTTCAGGGGCTGTAGGGCTCTTCTGGCCCCTGCCAAATCTGTTGCCACCGGTACTGCATCAAAACCCTCCTCCATCGCCACGACCACCACCGCTCCCAAGGCAAAAGCCATGGCCAAACTAAAATCTAACCCAAGTCCAAAGCCAAGGATAAAATCGGCGACACCCGCTGGCTTACTAAAGCCTTTCCCCGTTTCCCTGCTCTTAGCAACTTCCTCCGAAGCTTCTCGCACTGAGGCTGTCAAAATCATCTGGGCCCATATCAAGCAGCATAACCTCCAGGTAATTCTATGCTTTCGACTCACTCTTCAATCCTTGTAAGTTGTAACACATGCTTTTGTTAAAACCCGCTATTACATGTGATGTTCCCTGCTAGGGTTTTCTTTGTTTATGGTCTTTATGAGTCTGAGCACCTGCCATGTGATTAACACTAGACCTCTCTATTTTATGGGTTTTCTGTATGCATGTATGCTCTCTTTCCATGCCCTTTTGGACTCACTTCGTTTGTCTTTGATTCGACGGTATGCATGCCTATATTCCTTTCTGTCGTGTGCTTGGACACATTTAGGTGAATCCCTTTATATATATATGGTCCAGTTGCAAACCTTGTTATTTCTATGTTTCAGTTGTTATTCTTTGGTATTTGTTTCATTTTCTTACTGTTTTACATGGATTAGTTGGAATTTCCTTTGTTGGTTTTATTCATTTGAATCGAAGAGAAATATCAACTTTATTTTTCCATAATTCTTCCATGCATCGACCCTTTCAAACTTCTTTTTGCATGGGCATGAATACTTTTGCACAACCTGGGCACTTCATTTTTCTCTTTTGCATGTATATGCTTCATTTTGTCTGTGTAAACTGTAAAGATAGATGGTCCATTTATGTAATCTTCAGCTCAAATACATTAACTTTGCAATATGATGAGTTGGTGATGCGGATCCAGCCTCATCGCATGTGCACGCTGTGCCACTACCGCCAGTTGGGCCAATGACTTGCGCCAAGGGAAATGAGCTTCAAGGGAAGCTGTCCCAGCTTCTATACAAAGAGCTTGAGCGGGCGACGCTAATTGAAGAGGTTGTTCTACGCGAGAAGGCCCCGAGGCTAGTGACGCTGCTCATTACCGCACGATGCGCATCGGACAATGTCATTTGAGCCATTACGGACTAGGGAGGTTCTTAGGCGAGCGTTTGCTGACTTACTGGACCATTGAGGATGTTGTCTCATTGTTGTTCAAGTTTCAACCCAAACGCACGAGCCGTTTGCAAGAAGGCCTGAGTCGACTTTATCACATGCAAGTGCGCGTCCCGGCGCCATGCGATTTGGGCATCTCGGCCTAAAATGAAGTCCAACCATGCGAAGCTTCTTCCAAACTTCTAGAAATTATTTATTATATTTATTATTTAGTTATTTAGGTTATTAGACTTATTGGTTGAGTAGAACTCTTACTTCTATTTGACTTAGGTTTCGTATTTGCCTATTTAAGGAGCCGCTTGGCTCATTGTAAAGACGGACCCTTTTGATTAATTGATTGTTGAGACTTTGTCTTAGGAGTATTTATTCTGTTGTTCCTTTGTGAACCTTGTTCCAATCTCCAGTTACGAAGGCTAGGGTTGCTTGCAAGTAAAACACGAAACTTTGATCCTATTGATCGTTTCCCTTAGGTTGATATTCACGGGTTGAATGTAGGTCTAAACTTGATCAAGAACCTCACTTGAAATCGACTAGGTTGGGTAACACAAGTTATTATCAGGTCTAGGCTTGTACTCGTGAGCCTCTATCCAAATTTCGCGCAATTCTTAAACCTTTGAACTAGATCAACAACTCAAATTGAGCTTAGGCAACTAGGATCGTATCATGTGGTGGAGGAGCTCAAAGTGTTCTAAGGTTTGGTTTATACCCATCTATCCTTTACTGTTTTAATTTTTTTCTTTGTTGAGATTGGTTCTTCTTCTACCCCGATCTATAACTAATCTTCCTATGTGTCGTGTGTTAGTTTTTTTGAGTCGTTAATCGAACTAGGGTTTAGTTTTTTTGAGTCGTTAATCGAGCTAGGGTTTAGCTCTGTGAGTGTGTTTTCAAGCAAACTTGTGTGCGATTTGCTTGTTTTAATTTATTTCGTTTCTGTCTAAAAACGATTTACAAAAATACCAAAAAGAGTTAGTGTTTTAGTGTAGCTAAAAGAGTAAAAAAAAATTCAAAATTGGAAAAGAAACAAAATACAAAATACTAGAGAGTATTTGAGCGACAAATTAAAAAGAAAATTTGTATTTGGTGTTAGGGATCAAAAAGTGGCACGAAAGCACAAATCGCATGCACTAAAGCACATCACTTGATACAATCAAGGATGTATTAAAGCTTGAAGAGCAAGATATATTACCAAAAGGTCCAATCACAAGAAGCACGGTCAAGAAGATCATACTATGGATTGAATGCCGGATGAGTGAAGAGGTGTTTCAAAATGAAGGACTAATGATGGTCGCCCATCATTCGAGAGGCCAAGAATCCCAGCGGAATGCATCTTGGAGCACCTTAGGAAATTTCTGGCCGAAGCTAGCGGTATACCACCAGGCTCCAGGCGGCATACCACCAGAAGTTCCCTAATTATGCGTGGGAGAAGCCGAGACTAGCGGTATACCGCCAGAAATTCCAACATTTTGGTAGTTTACAAGCGAAGCTAGCGGTATGCCGCTAGGCTCCAAGCGGCATACCGCCAGACACTACCTTATGGGGTAGACACGGATTTTGAAGACTTTTCGGCTTATTTTTGTGCCATGCTATAAATAGCTCTTTCCTTTATTTATTTACTTAGTTTATGTCAAGTGTTTATTGCTGAGTAGAGAACACTCCTCCCTCTAAACACCATAGGCTCACTTGTATGATTTAAGGTTGAGAGTTCCTTTGGTCATTGCAAGAAAATTTGTTAAACTTTCAATCGGTAGTTCGTTGCTACTTCTTGTGTAAGTTATTGCAAGTTTGATTCAAGTATTTATTGTTGTTCAAATCTATTTCATCTCCAAGTATCATTCCATCTTTCTTGTGTTTGTCATCTTCATTACTTGTCTTTCATCGTACTCTTATTTCCGTTGCATCTCCATCCATTTCAACAACATTTTCTGGAATATTTCCATTATTTGTTTGTAAGACAACTTCAGCTAGGTCCTTGCTCCTTAAAAAAACATTCAACTCCTTAAAAGGGAGCTTGGAACTTATCAAGTGGTAGCGAAGCATTAGGCCGTTCTCTTGGTTGGTACGTTTCTACTTTATACATTTCAGCCATATTTTTATTTCTCCTTGGTTGAATATTATCTACTGTGTCTTGTGCATCCTTTGAGCCATTTTTGACGATTTCCTTCTGTTGCTACCCGAATTTTGATTTTGTCTCAAACGTTCTCGCATTTTTATTGTCAATTTTCTAAAATCGTATTCCTGTTTATTTTCATCCATCTGTTACTTATTTTTATGTCTCATGACATTCATATTCTTTTTCACGTCTTTAATTTTTTCCGTTCGAACCATAGATTGAACATTTCTGCCTATTTTTATATTTTATATTTTCGTCTCGTATCATTTCATTTATCTCATTTTATTTCACATTTTGGTATTTTCCGTTCGAGTTTTTATCAGTTTTAAGCGAGATTTGTCGTACTGATAACTCGAACCATTTAAATAATTATAAGTTCTTTTTCCTTCCCATCTCATCATCACCATTGATCACCATGACTTTTTTCTTCAAACTCGTCCAACAACCATCTCCTTCCACTCGGGGCCTCTAAGCTTCATTTAATACCTCTCCATGTTTTTCAAAAAGCTTACTCCCTCTCAGCCTATGGCTCCTCAATCGCTGCCATCACTCACCTGCCCTCTCATCAACACCTCCTCCCATCATCGCTACTACCCATCTTCACGCTATCCTCGAGCCTCACGTCCGCGACGATCACGCGCAGCAACTACTCCAAATTCACTCGCGAGAACGCCTATAAATAGTGAGCTCGCGCGAACATTTTGCCTCGCTAATTCACGAACATTCTCTCCTCTCTAGCGCTGGTTCACTAGCACGAACAACTGCCTACTTCAACCTAAGGTTGAAGTTACTCACAGTTGAAATTTTTTAGTTTGTTTCGCGCTTTTTCTAATTGTTTTTTCCAAAATTCGTTTGTTTGTGTTTTCAAATGATAATTAGCCTTGGTATAGTGTGTTTAAGCATCTTTGATCCCCTTTCTAATTTTTTTCTGCGTTGTTGTGTTTTGTGTGCATGTGAAATACCCAGGGAACTATTGCTACTGATACATGAACACCTTCAGGCATTTGGTTTGGTGGGAACTGCCTCTACCCTACTGAAAGAGGCTCAATTGACACCTTTGCCATCATTGGCAGGTGCATCAAGTCTTGTACACCAAGTATCCACACAGGAAACTCTGTGAATACAGATTCAATGGCCGTCTGGTTGGACCACTCGGGGATTTCTTTCTGAAAAATCAAAAATATCTGCCTACGATGAGTATTCCAGCTTGAGATGTGAGGCTAGTTCAAGGAAGAGACCACTTGTTTTCTCACCAACTGTTGGGTCACAGTTGAAAAATCAGCAGCAACACCATGATTAAAATAGAAAAATCTTCTATGCTAGTCCTGGCACAGAGTCTGTGTGTAAGACTCCAATTTTGATGCCAATGAAATGAAAATCGTCCGACATCAAGGATTCTGTGTCTATATCATCTTGTAAACGAGCCAACATTTGCGAGCATGGGCTTAGGTCTCCAGTTTTTATGACACCTAATAGTGCATGTAAGAACAGTTCTTCCATTGACACCGTTGGATTGTCAACACCTTGTTCTAATTTAAGATATTTCCATGGATGTTTGACATCCAGCACTTTGGCAGATTATGTGGATGACAACCCGTACGGTAACACCACCCAACCTGGTATTCCTAGTGATAACCAGTCCAACTCAGAGAGGTTAACTCTAGATTCTGTGGTTGTTCAGTATCTCAAACACCAGCATCGCCAGTGCCCAGCTCCTATAACTACTCTTCCACCTCTCTCTCTCTTACACCCGCATGTTTGCCCTGAGCCAAAAAGGAGTCTTGATGCGCAATCGAATGTAACTGCCAGGCTAGGTTCACGTGAGTTCAGAAATGTATATGGGGGAGTTCATGGAAACCGTAGGGATCGCCAATTTGTATATAGCGGATTCAGGCCATGGAGGACTTGTAGAGATGATAATAGAACCCTTTTGACATACTTAACTTTTCTTGGTGATTCGTCACATATTGCGGTTGGCAGTCATGCTGGAGATCTCAAAGTTTTTGACTCCAACAGCAACAATGTGCTGGAGAGTTTCACAAGCCACCAATCTCCATTGATACTTGTTCAGTCATACATATCAGGTGAAACTCACCTGCTACTCTCTTAAAGTTCCCAAGATGTATGCTTGTGGGATGGCTCTTCAATATCAGGTGGGCCTATTCATTCACTAGATGGGTGCAAGTCTGCCAAGTTTAGCAACTCTGGTAATGTATTTGCAGCCTTGTCAACTGAGATGTCTCGAAGAGAGATTTTCCTTTACGATGTTCAAACCTGTCAGGTGGAATCTACATTGTTAGATGCAGTTATGAGTTCTACATGTCGTGGGCATGTTTATTCCCTTGTGCATTTCAACCCTTCGGATTCAATGCTGCTTTGGAATGGAGTCATGTGGGATAGACGACAATCTGGTCTTGTTCATCGCTTTGATCAATTTACTGATTATGGGGGTGGTGGATTCCATCCTGCCGGGAATGAGGTATGTTATGCCATAACACCCTACTTAATCAATATTGCTAGATTAGTTCAACTATAATTTTGTTGTCGGCAGACCATAAATCACAGATGGTGATATTTATTTACTCTGGTGCGGTTCATCTCTCTTATCATGTGTTGCTAAGTTAGAATTTTTCTTTGAACGTCTGTGTACAACAGAATCTGTATTGAATTTGGTACTGCTTGCTTGTAGTGTAACTATCCATATAATAGCTGAACTTGGAAAAGTGTTTAAGAAAAACCTATTGATGATGTTGTTACCTTTCTGTTTAGTTTTTCTGGTTTCTAAGTATAGCTTGCATCTCAATTTCACTATCTATTTTGTTTGAGCAGGTGATCATAAACTCCGAGGTTTGGGATCTCAGGAAATTTAGGCTTCTACGAAGTGTACCTTCGTTGGACCAAACAACAATAACATTTAATGCACGTGGGGATGTGATTTATGCAATACTAAGAAGAAACCTAGATGATGCGATGTCAGCAGTTCACACCCGTCGTGTGAAACATCCTCTAGACCGCTGTGAAATAAACTACTGTGAAATTTCCACTATGCCTGTAGACCGCTGTGTCCTCGATTTCTCTACTGAGGTGACAGATTCTTTTGTTGGGTTGATTACAATGGATAACCAAGAGGAGATGTTTGCATCTGCTAGGGTTTATGAAATTGGTCGTCGAAGGCCAACTGACGATGATTCTGATCCTGATGACGCTGAGAGTGAGGAAGATGAGGATGAGGATGTTGATATTGATCCCATACTAGGTCCAGGCCTAGATGGGGATGGTGAGAGTTATGCTGATGACATGAGCAATGACGATGATAGTGTCAGTGGCGATGATGAGGATGATGGGGACTCTATAATGGATGACTTGGACTTGGATGGTGGCCCTGGGATATTAGAGATTGTGACCGAGGGCGATGAGGATGCTGATGATAACAGTCAGGATCTTGAATCATTCAGCAGCGGTGATGAGGATGACTTTATGGGTAATTGATAATACATAATGAGGCCACAAAAGCATTATGGACCTTTCGCCCTTCCCACCAAGGGGCTACCACCAGCACAACAGTCAAAATCACCCAGTCAGCCTTTGGGTCAAACGGCGAGCCTGTAGCCTAACGGTGCTGGGGGAGGGCGTGTCGTTGTGACATGTGTTCCGCTATCGAACGTCGCACCCTTGCGACACGTGTCCCACCGACTGTTGAGGGCAAGGCCTATAAATACCCTTCCCCCCTCTTGCAGAAGGTACGTACACACAACTTTCACTACTCACTCGAGCTATCATTATTCTCATTTCCCCCTCGAACTAACTTGACCGTCGGAGCCTCTAGGCCGGAGGCCCCCTCCGGTGCTTTTCAGGTACCACGTGGTAGAATATACCCCCTAGACGGACCCACACCACAATCTTAGATCCACCCCAATGCATACTGTTACAATTTAGCCCTCACCCCTAATCCAAGATTATCATTTGGTGCTCTCGTTGAGAGTCTGAGATCATTAAGTGAGTCTACCCACCACCAGACGAAACGCTCCACAAAATGGCATCCAACCAGGATCTCTAACCGCCTTCACCCCCCGGGGAAACGGAGGCATCCCTCCACAACTTCTTCACAGATCCTCCGTGTCGCACCCCCTTTTTCGTTGAAAATGAGTATAGGTTCGGGACGGATGCAGAGCATAGATGGATACCTCGCATAATGCAAATGAAGTCACCACCCTATTTATTTTCTAGGTTTAGAGAACCTAAGCGTCATGGCATAAAAAAACAGAAACTAAGGCACATGTGGTCTAAACCTAAGAACAAAGGTTCGAGAGGTCGTATTATGGACTCGGGAAGGTGTTAGGCACCCGAGTCACATCCTTTAAAAAGGTTACCGGTTATAAAGTGGACAGGTGTTACTATGTTTAATTTTTGACACGAAAACAAATAATCACAGCATGTCAACCAATCCCACGCACAGAAATGGGCCACTTTCCAATCATTTACAAGGTAAACGATCGTAGAGCGTCAACCGAAATCCTGTTACAAAAATTGGGCCACTTTCTGATTATTTTTAACACGAAAAATGAATAAACCATCGAAGCATGTCAACCAATCCCGCGCATGGAAACGGGCCACTTTCTAATCATTTACAAGGTAAACGATCGTAGAGCGTCAACCGAAATCTTGTTATGAAAATTGGGCCACTTTCTGATTATTCAAACATTTTTCACAAGTGATTTGGGCCCTCAAAGGTGACGTTACATCTTAGCATTTTTCGTTGGGACATTGGTATTTCTGATCGGGACCGAAGGACGGGGTTACCGTTTGTTCGTATGCTAGAGCGGACGTTCCCCCCTTTTTATCATCGGGCCATGCATGATTACTTAATTACTACGTGGTCCTATCATGGATAAAACTAGCATAACCCCGATTTTATGAATTCATATAACCATGTGGCATTGAAGCCACCATGCTCATGTATCAATGTATAGCAATTAATTTCATGGCATAAACAAAGCAAATGATTTAAACAAGTAAGCATGTTCGTTGATTTTATCATGCATACGAATACGATATGAGTTTTTTTTTAACATTTGTCTAAATAACATGCACATAAGTAATATTTGCGAAAAACATTGAATAAATAAAAGAGGCTAGAAAGCGTACTCGCGTTGCGTGAACTTGATCTACTTTGCAAATTGAAAGCGTTAGCGATGGTTTGAAAACAAATAAATAATAAAGAGCGCATGCAAACATTTATTTAATTTGACGAGCAAACACTTAAATAAACACGATAAATAAGCAATTTATTTCATGCGAGAGATCTCACGAATAATTAAAACATGGCATAATTACGAAAGGAAGCATGCGAATGCCAAGAAGGTAGTGCAAGAAATAGAGATTAAGAGGAGACTTTGGTGCCCTTGATACCTTGCTTGGATGTTGCTATTTATAGCGGAAAGAAAAAATTGGAGTCGGTTTGCACATGTGGTTGCAAACCGACGGGAAGAAAAGGAGAAAGTGATGATGATCTTTTGGCCGGAATAGTGAGCTAGCTAGGTTGGTATGTGGCTAAGGATGATTCGATGGGAGGTTGTGGTGATCTAAATGAGTTGGCATCGAGTTGGAGGGTAATGATGAATTAAATGGCACTTATGTAGAGTTTATCCCATTTTTTGGTACGAACGGGATATTTTTGGTACGAGCGAAATCGCTCGAAAATGTAAATAAATCCGAACCGAGGGGAACACGACGTGTAGGAAAATAAGACGAGAAAACTAGTATACAGTGAAGAAATGCGAAACTCAGTTTTACGTATTTATTTTCTATTTCAGAAATGTTAAAAGTTCGGACGCAAAATAAATGCCTTTATGGCAAAAATTGAACGAAACCAAACGAGATGGAATGAAAGAGAAAAATTGTAGGTAATTATCAAACAAAGAAATAATGTGTTCGATCCATGGTCCGAGGAAACTTACTCGGGATCGATAGAAGTTCGCGACAAGACAGTTGAAAAATACAAAAAACTAAAAAGACATGAAATGACGCGAAATATTAAGCAAATAGCCCGCGATTAAAGAATCGACTGAAATTTGACGTAAACGGGCTTTTAAACGTGACAAGCAAGAAAATACGAAAAAGAGTTGTGATGTAAGTCAAAATTCGGGTAGCAACACTCCGCGTACGCCACAGTCAGAAATTCACCGGGTACCCGTAGGAGCCCCTAAGGCTCCCTAGGCCGCCGACTTGATTTTTTCTCTATTCAAGGAGCTGGTCACCCGACAGCAACTGGACACGGGGCTGATGCGACCCACATGCAGCAACCGATAGCCTATCGGTGGAACAATCCCTTTACCAGCGCAGGGACTAACGCCCTCACCACAGAGGCGCCTAGAGCTAGCGCCATTAATACCATCCTTCCCCACACCGAGACAGCCTTCCTCCACCAGAGGATAGACCAGATCCTAGCTGTGCTGGCCGCGGGAACCCCGCAACAGACCAACCTGAGGAATGCTCCCCCAGGGTCACCTGCTCCCATTCCTCCACATGCCTTTCCACCGAGACAACCTCTTCTCGTTGATTATTAGTCGGTAAATCCCCTAATCACTCCTCCACCTCTGGAGGGAAATCAGCATCGGCCTTGGCTACATGCTGAAAACCCCGCCTTCCCGACTTCGTGTGGTGCCCATCCTTCAGGGCCAGTAGAAGAGTACGTGTCGCTTGTGGTCCCCCCGCACGTACTATGAGAGGACGTCGATAATCTATTTAACGACTATGATCCAATTTCCCGACAGCATGTGGCCCAACAACCTTCCTGGGAGTCTAACCTGGGAGGATACGAAGGGCGGAGAAGCCGGGAGAGATCTCCCACCCAAAGGCAGCTCACACTAGGGTACCATCAGGACGATCAGGGACGTGACCCCTCGGAGAGAGAGCCGGAACGCCCTCTATCTGTGTCATCTCGCGACAAGAAGGGGCGAGATGGAAATACGAAAAGCCCTTTGACCCATCGGGTACGCAAATACAAGGTCGACCGACGGACGAAGATTCCAATGGATATTTATGCTGGCCTAACGAACCCCGTTATTCATCTGACGGGGGTAAAGAACCAAGTCACCTTTCAGACCTCGAGGGATGAGACTCTCTGTCAGATTTTCGTACTCTCTTTGGCCGAGATAGCCAGCACCTGGTATGAGGCGCTACCACCAGGCTCGATCGATAGTTTCAAAAAATTGGAAAAGAAATTCTTGAGCAGGTTCAGCACTGCAATTCCTCTGAAGAAAACTTTAGCGGCACTCTTCGACGTCATTCGGAGGCAAGACGAATACCTCAAGGCATATTTGGAACGATTTAACACAAAACTCGGTCAGACGGCCGACACCACCATTGACTTCGCGACGGAGGCATTGAGGAGAAACTGCGGATATAGCAACCTAGGAGACATGTTAACAACCGACCCTCCGCTAACTCTAGATCTCTTGCGGGTTAAAGTGAATAAGTACATCAAGATGGAGGAAGAGGATTTTCAGAGGGGGCGCAGTGGAGAGATCTCCCCTCAGATGATAACACAAGAGATGGCCACCCCGGCAGGAGACGTAAGGGAATACCCGACAATGGGGTATAAAGGCGGGAAGCCAGACTCCCGACAGAGGAAGCAGGCAGATTTTTGACAGGGTAGGGAGAGGAATTTCCAAGCCAGCAGACAAATATACGTGGCGTCTCCCATTAATTCACTATTGGGGCGAAGAGCGGGGATCCTTGCGGTTATTGAGAGAAAGGGTTTGTCGATTCGATATCCTTATACCAAACCAGGCAAGATTGTTGGAGGCAACCAAGGCTTGTATTGCCGCTTCCATAAGGCAAATTGCCAAGACATAGAGGGATATCGGACGTTGAAAGTAGCCATTGAGCGACTGATAGAGGAAGGCTACTTCCCGGAATACGCGATCCGAGGAAACGCGCAACCCCCCAGCAACCAACCAAGATCTGGCCCAGGACATAACGGAGTGATCTGGCCCGAATGCCATACCGATACCAAGTACTAGAGGCAGGGAAGTGCTACTGACGTCCGAAGGCAAAGGTACGATGAGTCCCCCAGAACCCTCCATCAATGTTATAAATGGAAACGTGAACAACCCACACTAGAAGATAGCGGATTTAGTCTCCTAGACCGAATGACGCTATCCTTCTCAGAAGAAGATTGTAAAGGAGTGAGATACCCGCAGAATGACGCCCTCATAGTCACAATGTTCGTCGGGAATTTTGGGGTAAGAAGAACTCTTGTGGACAAGGGAAGCGTCGTTAACCTACTTTCGCTAGAGGCGTATGAGATCATGAAGAGGCCGGAGTCAGAATTAATGCCATATTAGAAGCCCATCATCGGGATAGATGGGATTGCCACCCCGATAGTGGGGATCACCTTCCTAACGGTAACCTTTAGAGAGGACGCTTCAAGAAGATTAAAGCAATAATTGTTCATGATAATTGATCTCAACTTGCCCTACAACGCCATCCTTGGGTGTCCATTTTTGAACACTTTCATAGCAGTCATCTCCCAACGACACCTGAAGCTAAAATTCCCCTCTTGGGATGGCGTCGTCGTGATCGGGGACGACCAAAAGATAGTGGCAGAGTGCTACCTCACCATGATAGGAGGCAACTGCAATGAGTACGTCTGTGTTGCTAACAACCCCCTGGAGTTGGAGGATGAGAGGCGCACCTAACCACTAGAAAACATGATATCGATACCAGTGGAGGGAATGCCCACCGAAAGCTTCCTTGTTAGCGAAAGGCTAAGTCCATATGAGCGCCGACAATTGGCTCAGTTATTGAACAAATACGGTGGAGAGTTCGCATAGGCATCCACAAACATTGCCAACATCCCCAGGGAGGTGGCCAAGCACCGATTGAATGTAAATCCGGAGGCGAAACTAGTACAGCAGAAACGCAGAGCTTTCTCCAGGGAAAAGGCTGACGCCATAGAGTAGGAAGTGACTAGGCTTCTGCAGGCAAATTTCATTTGGGAAGTCCAATATCCACCATGGCTAGCCAATCCGGTGGTTGTCCCGAAAGCCACTGGAGAATGGAGGATATGCATCGACTTCACTTCTCTGAATGAGGCATGTCCGAAAGACTGCTTCCCACTCCCCCAAATCGAGCAGTTAGTAGACCAAACAACCGGTTATGGATTCTTGAGCTCCCTGGATGCGAATTTGGGGTATCATCAAATACCCATGGCGATAGAGGATGAGGAGAAAATAGCTTTCGTGACTCCAACGGGAACGTATTGTTACCGCGCTATGCCTTTCGGCTTGAAAAATGCAGGGGCCACCTTCCAACGGACAACAAACAAAATCTTCAAGGCCCAGCTGGGCAGAAACCTTGAAGTATATGTCGACGACATGCTAGTGAAGAGCAGGAGCTTCGAGAGCCATCTAATCAACTTAGCGGAGATGTTCCAAACCATGTGTGCATTCGGTATGAAACTCAACCCAAAGAAGTACATGTTCGCCTTCCAAACAGGAAAATTCTTGGGCTACGTCGTTAGCCGAGAGGGAATTCTGCCCAACCCCGTCAAGCTGAAAGCCATCCATGACATGATATCCCCACAGAATATTAATGAGGTCCAACGGCTCACGGGCAGGGCAATAGGCTTGAGTCGCTTCATCGCAAAACAGGGCGAACGATGCCTACCTTTCTTCAAACTCATTCTGAAGAAGGCATTGCTCGGATGGACGGAGGATTGCGAGAGCACCTTTTTAGATCTGAAGGAATACCTCACATCTAACTTACTACTCAAGTGGCCTGAGCAGGGGATGTCCTTTTTCTATACCTTGGAGCGGCCGAAGAAGCGGTGAGTGTCGTCTTGGTACGGGATGAAGAAGGCATTCACAAGCCCATCTACTTCATCAGCAGAATCTTAAAAGACATCGAGCTGCGGTACAACCGCATGGAGAAGGTAGCTTTCACCCTGGTATAAGCAACCCAAAAAATGACGCGCTATTTTCAGGCACACTCGGTCATCGTCTTAACGGACCAGCCACTACGGAAAATATTCAAGAAACCAGAGTCGTCGGGGCGAATGGTCATCTAGGCCATCGAGCTGGAACAACACGGCTTACAGTATCAATCCAGGCCATCGGTTAAGGCGCAACCCTTAGCCGACTTCATCGCCGAATGCACGTTCTCGGGCGAGCCATCCCTCGAGCCGAAAATGACCGTCTCCGAGGACACAGACCCACCCTATCCTGAAGACGGGGACAGATGGGCCATCTTTATCGATGGGGCCAATAATCAAGAATCCGTCGGGGCAGGCATCAGTGCTTCCGGACCAGAGGGACTCAAGTTATGTTATGCATTGAAAATCTCAAAACCATTGTCAAACAATGCGGTAGAATACGAGGCGCTTTTGGCCAATCTGCGTATCAGAAAAGACCTAACGATAAAGAGGACCCATGAGTAGGGAGAAGCTGAAGAGCCATAACTAGAACTACATGGTGACTCAAAGCTAATAGTGGATCAAATCAACGGCCAGACGCAAGCAAGGGATCCCACAATGATCTGATACCTCGCGAAGGCCAAACAGGAGCTAGCGGCTATCAGAAAGCAAGGAATTCGCGTGACCATCAAGCACATTCTGAGAGAGGAAAATGTCAAAGCCGACAAAATCGCAAAGCTGGCCGCGGACCCCGGTACTATCATGCCAAATGACGTTATGATTGAGGAAATCCTAATCCCTTCGTTTATGGAGGAGCAACTCACTTTGTGCATCAAGGAAGACGAAAATGACTGACGCACGCTCATAATCAAGTACCTAAAACACAACATCTTGCCAACGAACCCCACGATAAAGATGAGAATCCTCAAATGGGCCGAGAGATGCTCTATATTCGATGGAGAGCTCATTCGTCGCTGCTTCTCACACCCGGCAGCCAAATGTCTATCGAAGGAAGTAGGACACTATACCGTGCGAGAAATCCACGAGGGTATTTGCGGAATGCACGCCTCCGGGGGACTATAGTCGCACAAGTTCTCCATAATGGATTCTACTGGCCCACAATCCGGAGGGATTGTGATGTTTTCGTAAGAACCTGCCAAAAGTGCCAGGAATTCGCAAGGATCCTAAGGCAACCGGCCACCAAGATATCGCAATGGTCAGCCCTTGCCCGTTCGCTCAGTGGGGAATCGATATCATGGGGCCGTTCCCGGTAGCCCATCCCTAGTGAAAATTCGTCATCCGTGCGGTGGACTACTTCATTAAGTGGTCGGAGGCAGAGGCTATTCCAAAAATCACAGTGGAGAAAATATAGGAATTCTTCAAAAACCAAGTGATCCTGCGTTTCGACATCCCGAGAGTCCTCATCAGCGACAATGGTACACAGTTCACTAGCGGTTATTTCAGAAACCGATGCGAGGAATTTGGGATAGAACAGAGGTTCTCCTCCGTAGCTCATCCGTAGACTAACGGCCAAACAGAAGTCACTAGCCGGACTATTTTGGGCAGAATCAAAAGAAACTTGGAAGGAGCACGCACATAGTGGGCGGACGAGCTACCGTACGTCATGTGGGCGTACCAAATGACAATTAAGGCTAGCATGGGAGAAACTCCTTTCGCCCTAACATATGGTACTGAAGTCGTGACTCCGGTAGAGATTGGGGCTCTCAGCTTACGCATCGACTATTTCAATGCTGAGCAGAATGAAGATAGGCTAAGGGAACGACTCGACCTACTACCAAAACTACAAGAGCAAACTTTGCTGAAAATGCTGCCTTATAAGCGAAAAATGGCCAAGTACCACAACCGACGGGTTAAGGAGAGGCTACTGAAAGCAAATGACCTGGTACTGTGCAACAAAGAAGCTACCGGGCCATTGATAAAAAAGCTCTGCGCCAACTGGGATGGACCCTTTCGGGTCGTACGCGTTATCGGCAAAGGCGCCTATCATCTAGAAAAGCTCAACGGTACGCCTTTACCTAACTCTTGCAATATAGCTCACTTGAAGTTGTATCACCCGAGGGCAGATGTATTACTCGTAACATCGGCATAAATAAACAACACCGTGGATGTAGGCTTTTAAGGGCCGAACCACGTTAAAAAACACTAGCGTCAATGTGGCATTATGAAGGGAGCACCATGTCTCAAAACCCATCACCGTTTCTTCAAACGGGTGACTGGAAACCCATCTCTATTTTCTCAAATGGATGAATGGAGAGAGCTGCCTCGTCATCTGATGATATACCGTTAGGTCTCTAACGGCCTGAGGATATCTAAGCAAGGTGAGAGATGTTTGCCTTTCTTCAAAGTCATCCGCAAAAAGGCTCCTTTCGGATGGACAGAGGAATGTGAGAAAGCGTTTGCAGGACTAAAAGCTTACCTATCATCAGATTTAGCGCTGACGAGGCCTGAGCCCGGCGACGAATTATATCTATATTTGGGAATAGCTGACAAGGTAGTCAGCACCGTCCTTGTGCGAAGTGAAGGGCACGTGCATCGTCCTGTATTCTTCGTGAGTCACATATTGAAAGATGCCGAACTGCGATACGCTCCTATCGAGAAGATAGCACTCGCTCTAGTGCAAGCCACGAGAAAGATGGATCGATACTTCCAAGCCCACCCCGTCATTGTACTCACGGACCAGCCGTTGAGGAGAATCTTCAGAAAACCTGAATCTTCAGGAAGAATGCTAATTTGGGCTATCGAGCTCGAACAATACGGGCTGCAATACAAAGCTAGACCAGCCGTTAAGGCCCAAACGTTAGCCGACTTTATAGCTGAGTGCACATTCACAAAGGACATAAAGACAGATCTATTGGAAGAAGAAGCAGAAAGTCCATGCCTACCGTCTCCGGAGACATATACAGATACGTGGATCATCCACGTGGATGGAGCAAAAAATCAAGAATTAGCTGGCGCAGGAGTTTTCTTAGTTGGACCAAACGGCTTGGAGATGCGATACGCCATCAGAATCCTGCAGTCATTGTCCAACAATGCGGCTGAATACGAAGCGCTGCTGGCAGGACTCAGAATTGGAAACAGTTTCTCTATCGGAACCACTCCCGGTGGGGAGAAGGAAGACAGAACACGTTTAAAAATCCGAGGAGATTCCAAGCTAATAATGGATCAGGTTCTGGGGAACTCCCAGGCCAGAGAACCCATCATGGCTCAATACTTAGCCAAAGTGAAGCATGAGCTGTCAAAAATACAGGAAAAAGGCACCCTGGTCACCTTTGAGCACATTCCTAGAGAAAACAATGAAGAGGCCGATAGCCTCGCCAAGATGGCAGCCAATCCAGAAGCCTAAGTACCCAGTGACGTGCGCTATGGAGAACTACCTACACCTTCTTTCATGGAAGAGTAGGCATCGCTCTGTGTGGAAGAAATGGAAAATGATTGGAGGATCCTAGTAATAGAATATCTGAAACATGATAAACTACCGGGAGACCATACAGAGAGGAAGAAAGTCCTAAAACGGGCAGCACGATGCACATATTATAACGGAGAGAGGCATGTCCGAAAGCCAATCCGGTGGTTGTCCCGAAAGCCACTGGAGAATGGAGGATATGCATCGACTTCACTTCTCTGAATGAGGCATGTCCGAAAGACTGCTTCCCACTCCCCCAAATCGAGCAGTTAGTAGACCAAACAACCGGTTATGGATTCTTGAGTTCCCTGGATGCGAATTCGGGGTATCATCAAATACCCATGGCGATAGAGGATGAGGAGAAAATAGCTTTCGTGACTCCAACGGGAACGTATTGTTACCGCGCTATGCCTTTCGGCTTGAAAAATGCAGGGGCCACCTTCCAACGGACAACAAACAAAATCTTCAAGGCCCAGCTGGGCAGAAACCTTGAAGTATATGTCGACGACATGCTAGTGAAGAGCAGGAGCTTCGAGAGCCATCTAATCAACTTAGCGGAGATGTTCCAAACCATGTGTGCATTCGGTATGAAACTCAACCCAAAGAAGTACATGTTCGCCTTCCAAACAGGAAAATTCTTAGGCTACGTCGTTAGCCGAGAGGGAATTCTGCCCAACCCCGTCAAGCTGAAAGCCATCCATGACATGATATCCCCGCAGAATATTAATGAGGTCCAACGGCTCACGGGCAGGGCAATAGGCTTGAGTCGCTTCATCGCAAAACAGGGCGAACGATGCCTACCTTTCTTCAAACTCATTCTGAAGAAGGCATTGTTCGGATGGACGGAGGATTGCGAGAGCACCTTTTTAGATCTAAAGGAATACCTCACATCTAACTTACTACTCAAGTGGCCTGAGCAGGGGATGTCCTTTTTCTATACCTTGGAGCGGCCGAAGAAGCGGTGAGTGTCGTCTTGGTACGGGATGAAGAAGGCATTCACAAGCCCATCTACTTCATCAGCAGAATCTTAAAAGATGTCGAGCTGCGGTACAGCCGCATGGAGAAGGTAGCTTTCACCCTGGTATAAGCAACCCAAAAAATGACGCGCTATTTTCAGGCACACTCGGTCATCGTCTTAACGGACCAGCCACTACGGAAAATATTCAAGAAACCAGAGTCGTCGGGGCGAATGGTCATCTAGGCCATCGAGCTGGAACAACACGGCTTACAGTATCAATCCAGGCCATCGGTTAAGGCGCAACCCTTAGCCGACTTCATCGCCGAATGCACGTTCTCGGGCGAGCCATCCCTCGAGCCGAAAATGACCGACTCCGAGGACACAGACCCACCCTATCCTGAAGACGGGGACAGATGGGCCATCTTTATCGATGGGGCCAATAATCAAGAATCCGTCGGGGCAGGCATCAGTGCTTCCGGACCAGAGGGACTCAAGTTATGTTATGCATTGAAAATCTCAAAACCATTGTCAAACAATGCGGTAGAATACGAGGCGCTTTTGTCCAATCTGCGTATCAGAAAAGACCTAACGATAAAGAGGACCCATGAGTAGGGAGAAGCTGAAGAGCCATAACTAGAACTACATGGTGACTCAAAGCTAATAGTGGATCAAATCAACGGCCAGACGCAAGCAAGGGATCCCACAATGATCTGATACCTCGCGAAGGCCAAACAGGAGCTAGCGGCTATCAGAAAGCAAGGAATTCGCGTGACCATCAAGCACATTCTGAGAGAGGAAAATGTCAAAGCCGACAAAATCGCAAAGCTGGCCGCGGACCCCGGTTCTATCATGCCAAATGACGTTATGATTGAGGAAATCCTAATCCCTTCGTTTATGGAGGAGCAACTCACTTTGTGCATCAAGGAAGACGAAAATGACTGGCGCACGCTCATAATCAAGTACCTAAAACACAACATCTTGCCAACGAACCCCACGATAAAGATGAGAATCCTCAAATGGGTCGAGAGATGCTCTATATTCGATGGAGAGCTCATTCGTCGCTGCTTCTCACACCCGGCAGCCAAATGTCTATCGAAGGAAGTAGGACACTATACCGTGCGAGAAATCCACGAGGGTATTTACGGAATGCACGCCTCCGGGGGACTATAGTCGCACAAGTTCTCCATAATGGATTCTACTGGCCCACAATCCGGAGGGATTGTGATGTTTTCGTAAGAACCTGCCAAAAGTGCCAGGAATTCGCAAGGATCCTAAGGCAACCGGCCACCAAGATATCGCAATGGTCAGCCCTTGCCCGTTCGCTCAGTGGGGAATCGATATCATGGGGCCGTTCCCGGTAGCCCATCCCTAGTGAAAATTCATCATCCGTGCGGTGGACTACTTCATTAAGTGGTCGGAGGCAGAGGCTATTCCAAAAATCACAGTGGAGAAAATATAGGAATTCTTCAAAAACTAAGTGATCCTGCGTTTCGACATCCCGAGAGTCCTCATCAGCGACAATGGTACACAGTTCACTAGCGGTTATTTCAGAAACAGATGCGAGGAATTTGGGATAGAACAGAGGTTCTCCTTCGTAGCTCATCCGTAGACTAACGGCCAAACAGAAGTCACTAGCCGGACTATTTTGGGCAGAATCAAAAGAAACTTGGAAGGAGCACGCACATAGTGGGCGGACGAGCTACCGTACGTCATGTGGGCGTACCAAATGACAATTAAGGCTAGCATGGGAGAAACTCCTTTCGCCCTAACATATGGTACTGAAGTCGTGACTCCGGTAGAGATTGGGGCTCTCAGCTTACGCATCGATTATTTCAATGCTGAGCAGAATGAAGATAGGCTAAGGGAACGACTCGACCTACTACCAGAACTACAAGAGCAAACTTTGCTGAAAATGCTGCCTTATAAGCGAAAAATGGCCAAGTACCACAACCGACGGGTTAAGGAGAGGCTACTGAAAGCAAATGACCTGGTACTGTGCAACAAAGAAGCTACCGGGCCATTGATAAAAAAGCTCTGCCCCAACTGGGATGGACCCTTTCGGGTCGTATGCGTTATTGGCAAAGGCGCCTATCATCTAGAAAAGCTCAACGGTACGCCTTTACCTAACTCTTGCAATATAGCTCACTTGAAGTTGTATCACCCGAGGGCAGATGTATTACTCGTAACATCGGCATAAATAAACAACACCGTGGATGTAGGCTTTTAAGGGCCGAACCACGTTAAAAAACACTAGCGTCAATGTGGCATTATGAAGGGAGCACCATGTCTCAAAAACCCATCACCGTTTCTTCAAACGGGTGACTGGAAACCCATCTCTATTTTCTCAAATGGATGAATGGAGAGAGCTGCCTCGTCATCTGATGATATACCGTTAGGTCTCTAACGGCCTGAGGATATCTAAGCAAGGTGAGAGATGTTTGCCTTTCTTCAAAGTCATCCGCAACAAGGCTCCTTTCGGATGGACAGAGGAATGTGAGAAAGCGTTTGCAGGACTAAAAGCTTACCTATCATCAGATTTAGCGCTGACGAGGCCTGAGCCCGGCGACGAATTATATCTATATTTGGGAATAGCTGACGAGGTAGTCAGCACCGTCCTTGTGCAAAGTGAAGGGCACGTGCATCGTCCTGTATTCTTCGTGAGTCACATATTGAAAGATACCGAACTGCGATACGCTCCTATCGAGAAGATAGCACTCGCTCTAGTGCAAGCCACGAGAAAGATGGATCGATACTTCCAAGCCCACCCCGTCATTGTACTCACGGACCAGCCGTTGAGGAGAATCTTCAGAAAACCTGAATCTTCAGGAAGAATGCTAATTTGGGCTATCGAGCTCGAACAATACGGGCTGCAATACAAAGCTAGACCAGCCGTTAAGGCCCAAACGTTAGCCGACTTTATAGCTGAGTGCACATTCACAAAGGACATAAAGACAGATCTATTGGAAGAAGAAGCAGAAAGTCCATGCCTACCGTCTCCGGAGACATATACAGATACGTGGATCATCCATGTGGATGGAGCAAAAAATCAAGAATTAGCTGGCGCAGGAGTTTTCTTAGTTGGACCAAACGGCTTGGAGATGCGATACGCCATCAGAATCCTGCAGCCATTGTCCAACAATGCGGCTGAATACGAAGCGCTGCTGGCAGGACTCAGAATTGGAAACAGTTTCTCTATCGGAACCACTCCCGGTGGGGAGAAGGAAGACAGAACACGTTTAAAAATCCGAGGAGATTCCAAGCTAATAATGGATCAGGTTCTGGGGAACTCCTAGGCCAGAGAACCCGTCATGGCTCAATACTTAGCCAAAGTGAAGCATGAGCTGTCAAAAATACAGGAAAAAGGCACCCTGGTCACCTTTGAGCACATTCCTAGAGAAAACAATGAAGAGGCCGATAGCCTCGCCAAGATGGTAGCCAATCCAGAAGCCTCAGTACCCAGTGACGTGCGCTATGGAGAACTGCCTACACCTTCTTTCATGGAAGAGCAGGCATCGCTCTGTGTGGAAGAAATGGAAAATGATTGGAGGATCCTAGTAATAGAATATCTGAAACATGATAAACTACCGGGAGACCATACAGAGAGGAAGAAAGTCCTAAAACGGGCAGCACGATGCACATATTATAACGGAGAGTTAATACGAAGATGTTTCTCCCATCCGGCCGCTAAATGCATAACGGAGCAAGAAGGCTTACATGTGTTACGTGAAATTCACGAAGGGATATGTGGCATGCACATTGCTAGTGACACCCTGGCAGCCCAAGTCTTTCGGTCGGGATTTTACTGGCCCACCATTCGACGAGACTGTCATAACTTCGTGAGAACCTGTCAGAAATGCCAAGAATATGCTAAGATTCCTCGAAAACCTGCTGTGCCAATTTCAGAAATAGTCGCACCGTGCCCGTTTGCAAAATGGGGGATTGACATCCTGGGCCCGTTTCCAAAGGCTAGATCTCAGTTAAAATTCGTGGTCGTAGCGGTAGACTACTTCACAAAGTGGGCCGAAGCTGAGGCGTTAGCCACCATTACCACCGAAAAAATTTGGCGTTTCTTCAAACACCAAGTCATCATGCGATTTGGAGTACCACGCGTGCTAGTTAGCGACAACGGGACACAATTTACGAGCCAGTTCTTCAGGGATCAATGTGCAGAGTTCCAGATAGAGCAAAGATTCTCCTCTGTGGCACATCCCCAAACCAACGGCCAGGCGGAAGTAACTAACCGCAGTATCCTTAGTGGCATCAAAAGAAACTTGGAAGGATCCAAGAAGAAATGGCCAGACGAATTGCCATATGTACTATGGGCCTACCGCATGACTGTCAAGGCCAGCACGGGAGAGACCCCGTTCGCATTAGCATTCAGAACCGAAGCTGTCACACCAATCGAGATTGGCATGATGAGCCTCCGGGTGGCTCACTTCAAAGAAGAAAACAATGAAGAAAGGTTACGAGCTAACCTCGATACTCTACCAGAAACACACGAGGAAACCCTCCTGGAAACCCTGCACTACAAAAGGAAAATGGCACAATATCACAACCGGCAAGTGAGGGAGCGATTGCTCAAAACCGGAGATTTAGTGCTCAGAGACAGACGAGTAGCAGGACAACGTATGGGAAAGCTCAGCCCAAACTGGGATGGACCGTATCGTGTCACCCGCATTGTGGGAAAATGAGCATACCATCTGGAAAAGCTCGAGGGAACGCCCCTGCAAAACTCTTGGAACATCGCTCGGTTGAGGCTATACCACGCCAAGAGCTAATCGGGTAACATCAAAGTTATTCTAATAAATGAATATTGAGATATTCACCGTGCGTTTGCTACTGGTAATATGCAGGTAGCGAAGAATGCCATGGGTGAAAATCCTATCCTTGTGATGGCTGGTCTTGATCAGACAGCTCATTAAGACGAGGCACGCCCTGGCATAACAAGGCGTTTGGGAGTGAAAATCCTATCCTTGTGGTAACCGTGCTCACATAGACGGCCCATTAAGACGAGGCACGACCCCAAACGGCTCCCCGGAGTGAAAATCCTATCCTTGCGGCAACCGTGCTCACATAGACGGCCCGTTAAGATGAGGCACGCCCCGGAATCCTTGGGAGTGAAATCCTATTCTTATGGTAACCCCATAAGGAGAGGCACACCCCAAGGAGAGACCAACTCCGTCCTGGAAGTGAAAATCCTATCCTTGTGGTAACCGTGCTCACATAGACGGCCCATAGAGATGAGGCACGATTCCATGGACGCGAGGTACAACGCTTGGGGGTGAAAATTCCTATCCTTGTGATGGCTGGTCCTGATCAGACAGCTCACTAAGACGAGGCACTCCCCAAAGCCTATCTGTGGCGAAAGGAAACAAAGACATCCCAACTAGTAGCCGCGCGGTTGATACGCGGTGAAGCGATGTTGGAGCCTATCTGTGGCGAAAGGAAACAAAGACATCCCAACTAGTAGCCATGCGGTTGATACCCGGTGAAGCGATGTTGGAGCCTATCTGTGGCGAAAGGAAACAAAGACATCCCAACTAGTAGCCGCGCGGTTGATACCCGGTGAAGCGATGTTGGAGCCTATCTGTGGCGGAAAAGAAACAAAAGAAATCCTAACTAGTAGCCTCGCGGTTGATACCCGGTGAAGCGATGTTGGAGCCTATCTCTGGCGAAAAGAAACAAAGAAATCCTAACTAGTAGCCGCACGGTTGATACCCGGTGAAACGATGACGGAAAGGTGACTATACTGCAACAACAACGTTGAGACAGATGTAAAGCCTCCTCTGACAACGAGGGACGGCAGGAATATAAGTACAGCAGATGCGGAAGCAACGCTGATTTACACTCAGAGAGACTATCGAAGGATATAATGGACATGCTACTTGAATACAGCTGATGAAAAGCTAACGGGATACAACGCGAAACTATGCGTCTGTGGAAACCTAACGCCAAATGTCCCGTACGGATAAGTGATCAAACAACATTATGAAGAAAAGCAGATAAAAAACTTCTATCCAAAAAGAGTGGATTAGCCAAGTCAAGGCCCATATTGTTTGAAGTACAAAATATAGACGGTCCCGTCAGCCACAAAAATGTAAAACATCTAAACAACAAAAGGTCTAAAGATTGGGTGGCGCGTTGACCCCTCCTTGCTGAGCAGCCTTCCACTGATAGAAACCGCTATCAGTAATGGAGGAGGCTCTCTTGTCAAAATACGCGGAGAGATCTTCAATACGGAGCTCCTCAACTCCATAATGATGCATCACGGCTTCTGACATGATTCCCCCACCCTGCTCAAAGTACCAACGGTTCTTCTCAGCGTTAAGGGAGGAATCGGCAGAAAGCTCAACATTCCTCTGTCTCTCCAGACGCAGGCTATCCTCCTCCTGAGAGAGGCGTAAGGCCAGATCAGCACGTTGTCTCTTCTCCTCCTCCAAAGCTAACTTAGCGGCCTCCAACTCTTGTTTGACCGCGATAGCCTCTCCCCGAGCAGTCTCCATACTTTCAAGACGCTGTCGCTCTTCCAACAGCCTGTTTATCTCTCCTCGCCCGTTAGCTGCAGCTCTGGCATTCTCTTCATCCATATAGTGAAGATGGCAAAGCATGGAAAACGCCTGAGAGCGAAGGAAATTGATACGTCCCTGCTCGCCCCGAGCCACGAAGGCATCCCTCTCTCTTGGAAGAGACAAAATCTCTGCTACCAGATAAGCGGTAGAGGAAATCACGGCCTCATGATCAGCATCAGCAGGAAACTGCAGAATACTGTCCCTAAAGGAGTGCAAGCTAACGTGATGAGTCGGCATGAGAGGAGGATCATAGGGAGAGATACCAGCCATTAAGGCAGGAGCGGGCCCACCCCTCACAATAGGTGGATGAGGCATCGGAACAAAGAACAACGCACCAGGAGAAGTTGGCCGGCTAGAGAGGCCTTCCGCGTTAGGCATCGAGACCTCATTGCCTCCGGGCACCTCAGGATTAAGGGCATCAGAATCATAGCCCATCGGGGTGTGCGCGGAATGGATTGGAGAACCAGGAGGCACATGGGGTTGACCTCCAAAATCAACAGGTTCCGGTTGATCAGCAGATACACCCTCGCCCCCAAGGGAACTCGAACTACGATTGGCGGCCGAGGAAGAAGGACTATTCGGGAGATCATAGCGAGCCTTCTTCTGACGCTCGCGAAGGACATCAGCGATACCCATATCTCCTTGGGAGGTAGAAGGGACAGAAGCAGCAACGACTTCCTAAATAACGCAGAACGTGATAAGGAAACAGTGCAAAAAAGAAAGACTAAAGTTCTAAAAATGTTCACCTGAGTGGTGGAGGATGCAAGAGGAATCCCAACAGGAATCGGTTCAACCGTAGCCTCTGAAGAGACAACGGTCTGGGACGAAACGGATGGGGCAGCACGTGCTTTCCGAGGTCGTTTCTGTCTTACAACCCGAGGGCCCATAACGCTAGCGGTAGCAGTAGCCTCCCCTCCCTCAGCGTTAGCAACAGCGGCAGCGGCAGCAGCAGCCCTAGCTTCAGCGACAACTTTCTTTTTCGCCTCCTGTTTCCTCCTCCTTCGGAAATACTCAGGCTCCCAACCAGGCGGAGGCACTGCACAATCACAAAACGTTAGCGTTAGTACTTCTTGACAACGCAAAAGAAAAAAGGTCAAACGCTCAACCTTCTTGCACTGTTCCACGGGCAACCCGTTGGCCACTTTTCGGGCATCAACGCTAAAATTAAATTGAAGCAGCGTCTTCAACCAGCCATCCTCCGGGTCGGAAAGGGGTTTCCGATGACCCCAAGCCCCATCTTTAATTGTTTCGTTGAAGCCAGCCCTCCACAACGGCTCAGGCAGATCAACAATAAAAAATTCCTCTTTCCAGTGAGGAATGGAAGACTCAATGCCCATTAGTTTCCAAGTAAAGGGCTTCAAGGAACCGTCTTCGTAGCGAGGCGATATCGATATCACCCCTTTACGGGAATACAATTGGAAAATGTCATGAAGCAACGCTAAGGTGGGAGATTCTATTCCCTTGAAACGGCACAGTGCGGCAAAAGCACTAACAACGCAAATCGCGTTAGGACTCAACTGAGCCGGAGCCAAATCAGAATCAGCCAACAACAATTTTACAAGCGGGTCAAGAGGGAGACGAAACCCATGATCGAAGAGCTTAGCATACAACATTCTGCTATTTCCGGGCAAAATGTTGTTCAATCGGAGCGATTCAGAAGCAGGATGCACGGGATATTCCTTGGGAAATCGTGCAGAAAACCCAGAAAGCCTACGGTTAATTAAAGGCAGTGTGTACAAAGAAGTGGGAGTGGTATCAATTACTTATTCCCCGGAGGACCTTTGAGGATCTCCTTCTTCAGAGGATTTCTTAGTTCTAGCCATGGTCAACAAGGAAGAAACAAAGAGAAAAGAAAAAGGATGTGTACCTTGTACCTTCGTGAAAGAGAATGCGAGGAGTCTTGAACCAGAAAGAGAGAGAGCGGCGCAAAGTATTTATCCAAAGACGAAATAGCGTATAAGGGAAAGATGGAAAAAGAAAAAGGGGTAGAAGAAACAATAGATATAACCCTGAAAGGGCGACCAGTCAGCAGCATACACGTGGGGAAGCAACACGTCATAAAGTAAGGCACGCGCCAGAAGGTGCAAATTTGAAATAAGGACGAAACGCCTTGACAGGGGCGTCGCATGCCCTGCATAAAAGTATAAGTTCAACTCAGTGCTATGTTACAAATTAATGCAGATAGTGGTGAGAGGATCGATCCCACAGAGACAAGCTTTGACTGATTCGTTGTTTCTTTATGAATAACCAAGTAGAAAAACCAAGTTTTGGGTTGTAGTTTGTGAAAACAGAAATGTAAATGAAGTGAACGAAAGTTGCATATAGAAATATGGTTGGAATGAGATTGAAATTAGTAGGAGAAAGACATCCCCGGTAGAGATATTAACGAAGTGACAATTCCAAGATGTTGATCATTGACAAAAGATTTTCAAAACCAATTCATAGAGAAGTTATAGAGATACATCCAGGGGCGATCTCTAAGCCTCCTCCTACTCAAGTCATTCGAGGAGAAGCTCCTCTTGTGACCCTAACTCCCCTAACAATCAAGGATTGCTGGTTCATTGATACGATTAGGAAGGCCCTTCTCAAGACCTTGAGATGGACGCAACTGCAGTCCAGAATTCTCAAAACTTACTCTTTTCTTCTTCTAGTTTCAGGAAGACATCATCCCATCCACTAGTTGTCTACTCGGGTTCTCTATAGTGCAGAAACGCGGCACTACAGGGATTCTACGGTAATTAATTGTACCGAAATCCAAGTTGATCAAGCTCAAACACAATACAATCAAACTATCATTAAAACAAGCAAGAAAAGTGATATGAAACGTTTTTAATTAAGATCAAAACAAATCTCACAACAATTCAGAATTGTCAACCTCTGAATCTCTACTAGAGATGAAGGTTTTTAGTTACAAAACATAACGAAATGATGAAAGATGTTCAAAACAGAAAATAGGAAAATGCTGGAAATTCTAGAAAATAAGTGAAAAAGCTGGTTTTCTCCTCTAACTCCTTGCTCTCGTCCGATGCCTTCCTCTGCCGTTCTCATCAGTATTAATGGTCCTCCTTGGTGCCAAGATACTCCTCTCTAAGGTGAGACAGCTCCCACTCACAAGCCTCCTCAGTTTGGTCTTCAAGAAGCATGTCCAAGTGTGAGAATATTCTCCCAAAACACAAGGAGAATGTCATTTCATACTTCCAAGATGCTTGTTAGGAGTGGGAGGAATGATATAGGAACTCAAGAAGCTCAGTGTCTATAAAAACGGGGCCCAAGGAGACAAGAAACACACTCATGACTAAATAATTGTGGCGCGCATAATCATGGTGAGTGCTGTCCAGATCTGGAAACGTCACGGCAGACTCATCTCAGGGCCTTGAGATGAGTCGGAATGCATCAGCAGAAAAAATGCCAAGCCAGCATGATTGATTGAGCTCTAATCTTTGACCTTTCCGCTTCTTTTCCTAATCCTGGGTCATTCAAGTGTAATTCTGGAAAAAGGAAGGAAAAAGGATCAAAGCAGCATGTTTATTGCTTCAAAAGCTAAGTAAAGAGGCAACAAAACAAAGTGAAATAACAATCAATCACGCCTCTGCATTTGCAACTCCCTAGGAGACGCTTGCTCCAAACGCCCCTCTGAGGAAGGACGTGTCTTCTTTCATCATTACCCTTCAAGTCGCATTAAATGAGGGACAGAGGGATTGATTAAAAAACATAAAAAGCAGCGCTGGCCTTGCCAAACGGCACGATGGCACAAAAAGATAAAGAAGGAATAAACGGTAATATCATACAGTGCGACAAAGGATACAAAGCGTCAGCATTATTACAGGAGAAACAATGTTCGAATGGTTTTCAAGAAATAAACAAAAGACAACAACAAGAAAAACAAGGAAAAACCCAGCACCATCGCTAGCGTCAGACTTTCTCCCCCGAAGGGCCAGAAGAACCGCTGTCACCTTTGCTAATCTCACCCATCACGATAGACATGTAATCAGCTACCTGGGCCGGATCCGAAGGGTTACCTTTGAAATGGGACGCAAACCCAGAAACGAAGGCGTCCAGAACCCTCTTCCTCCATAACTCTTCCTTTAATGACGCCCTAACAGACCCCTCATCTCGAGCAAGTACCTCTTCGCGGAGAAAGAGATTCTTCTTCCTTTCTAGCGCCAATTTCGCCTCCAGAACTTCCACCTTGGCTTTCCCGATAGATTTTTCTCTGTCCAATTCCTTTTGGGACGATTCACAGAGGCGCGTCAGCAACCTAGAATGCTCCACCGCCTTCTCTAGCTGCACCCTTGCAACACACAATGCGCTGGAAAAATTACGGGACTCGCGATCGTGAATTTCAAATTGATAATTCAGATGGCGGAAAAAGTCCAGAGAATCATTCAGAACATGGCGAAAGCGTGCCGAGGGAGGGAGTTGAAGAAATTCCTCTTTCTCCTTTTTGGAACCCAGCATCTCCCCTATCAAGGGTGCAGTAAACTCATCTCGAGAAAAAGGTTGAGGAACCCCGACAACACGAAGGACGTCAAAGCAAAACCCTGCAAGATTCATACGGTAGGCTGGGACCGCGTCAGGACCAAGATTGAATGAGGGAGGCGGAGAAGAGCCCTGAGGAAAAATACTATTGAAAGGAGTAAAAAATAGCTGCGGAGTAACCTTAGGCGGTAGCTCAGCAGTCGAATCCACCACAGGAGGTGTGACCACTACGTCAGGAATACAATGAGCAATCGGAGAATCGGGAGCGTCAGATATGGGAGGAGGACATTCCATCGGTAGGGCCTCTCCCTCAGAAGAACAAGTTTTTTCCAACGCCTCAGCGGCTCCCGTTGGCTGAGAGGCGCCCGCCTCAGACAAAACAGCAGGCGTAGGAACAGTTGCCACATCCACAGGAGATGTCCCGGTAGCTTGTCCACCAGTGGCCACTCGAAGTTTTTTCCGACGCTGGGAAGCATCAAGGGAAGAAGCATGGCAAAGGTCTGACTTAGCATCTGCATCCTCATCATCGCTAGTAATTACTGTCGTTGCGACAGGCCTGGAGTCCGTCCCCGTGCGACGCTCCGGTAGCCAATTTTCCACAAAACGAGAAGTTCGCACAGAGCTAACGGGCCTTCGCCCTCCCCGGGCAACCGTTTTAGTTCTCTTCCTCGGAGGAGGAACGCTACCCCGACTTGAGCCCTCAGCCGAAGGCGAGGCCGGTAAAGTTTGAAGCGGTATTACGTTCAGAGGAGTACCAGCGTCACCTGGAAATCAACCGTTAGCTCCTTACAGCAAACAAAGTAGGCGAGGACCAAAGTAAAGAAAATATGGAAAGAAATAGGCTTACCCATAATGCACTCTTCCAGAGGCTTGAATAGAGCAAAGGCACGAATGCGGTAGTGGGTATTCTCGTCTAACAAAGCGTTAGCCTGGTCCAACTCAGTTCTGGACAAAATCGCGGGATTTGTCCAAACGGGACCTGCCAGTTCCTGATTAAAATTGATACGCCACAAACGTGACGGTAGCTCCAGAACAAAGAAGCTGCTCTTCCAATCAGCTACACCCTTCTTGAAGCCGTGAAAACGTTGCCAAAACGACTGCACGAGCGCATCATCCCACCGGGGAGTAATCTCGATTAAACAATTATAGCAAATCATGCTAAAGAATTTGCGAAACAAATTGATGGATGGGGTAAAAATGTTCTTCAACTCGCAAGCGCGAAGAAAAGCATAAACCGCGCACCAAGAGGAAGGAGTTATCTGGGCAGGATTAAGGCTATACTCCCGCAGCAGAGTTAATATCGACTCATGAACGGGAAAGCGGAAACCATAAAGGAACATTTTAAAATAAAGAAGCCTACAGTGGCCCCACCCTGGATTATGAAGCCGCATATCACTTCCGGGAATAGAAGGCTCATGCCCAGGAGGAAAGGTAATACCATGTTCCTCCAATTCGGCTTTCAGAACCACATCGCAGGTAAAAATACTCGGTGATTGGGCAACCTCGGGATCCATGGGCCTAGAGATAATCTGACGAGGTCTATTCCTAGCCATAGCAAACCAACAAAAAAGGAAATCTGAGAAGGGACGAATTGATACCTTAAAAGAGAAGAATCGCAGGGAAATCGGCAGACAGTGACGAGCGGCCGAAAAAGTATTTGGAGAAGAAGACGAAGGAATACAAGAAGGAAAATTCGAAGTGAGGGCAAAAGTTTTGAGAAATTGGAGAACGGCCCCTCTTAAAGGATAAAAATGCCACCGCATTAATTGAGTCACCAATTGGGCGAAGACGCGTGTAAAAGAAGTTGGCCACTTGGAAACGCATTAAAGAAATTTGAAAAAAGAGAAGTTATTCGTCGAGACTCCCCAAAGGGGCGAGACAGTATTGACCCGGTCAGAGTAACCGCGAAGCGATTGCCTCAGTCAGTCCAACCGCTTGCGTTAGCTATCACCAAGAACCAGCAGGCTAACGGAAGTAACGACAAAAAAGGAAAAATAGAAAGCATTATTTTATTCATAAAACGCCAACAGGCGAGTACAATGCGAAACGGCTAATCCTCATCAGGCCAATAAATGCCGTGGTGATAAACCCCGTCATCATCAAGGAACGACATCTTCCCGTCAGGATTCGGGACCGGCTGGTCTGCCTCCCTTTCTGGGCAGGACCCTGACGGGCATGATTTTCCTTTTGCGCCCGAATCTGCCAATCCCACACCAGCATTGATGGGAAAATCCTCGTTCAACGAGCAGTCAGGGGAAGGAAAACGTTTGCCACCCTCTTGAGTAGCAGAACCAGAAGAAGCCAACGTCGCAAAGGGCGTCTTGGAAGTCCGTTTCCCCTGCTTCTTAGGACCCTTTCGGCGGACCGGAGGCCTCCATGGTGGCGAAGGAGGGGGATGATCTGAGTCCGGCGAAGTTGGGGGAGTCGGCAAGGAGTCACGATCCATGGAACTTAGGAAATAAAAATCTGCCATGCCACCTGCAAAAGCAAAAAAAGAAGGAAAAGGAAGAAGATGAACAGGAAAGGGAAACCAAACTCCCTTATATAGCCGAGTGAGCATCTCGATCCCTGAAAATCAATTAAGACGCTTGGGAAAAATAACTGCAATCGCAGAATCCGATCCGTCACAGGCGCGTCTGCTCGTCGAATGCACCAATCAAAGGGCACTGAAGAACCGCCCAACCACCTGCCACTGAAAAGACGGCCTGTAACAGTCAAGACAGAGCATTCATTGCTAATCCCCGGAACGCGACCACTGCAATACAATGTCCCGAGGAAGACCCATTTTCAGTTGGGCTCATGACAAATATTTCCAACCAATAAAGCAAGCAACCACGCAAGAGAAAGAGAAAACTTGGGAAAAAGCAGAGACAGTTATTTATTTATGGCCAGGTGGCTTTAGCGTTCAGATATGTACAAGAAACATAAGAAAAGCAACGAGAAGAAGCGGAGCCAGCGGTCAGATATTGGACCCCGCATCATCTTCCCCTGGCACAACGGGAACCTCCCTTAAAGCGTCAGCGACGGAGGTCAGCTCGGAAGAGCAAGCTCTCATGCCCTTTAGGCAGCAGGCCAGCAGATCTTTCCTCTGCTGCAGCATCGAGGCCACCACATCAAGGTGAGCACTGACAGTGGCCAGTTTCGCCAAACTCTCTAGGGGATTAAAATCCTCTAGAGTTATTCCCAGCTGTCTAGACAGAATAGGGGTTAGCACCCCCCGCAACTCCAGGACATCCTCGGAGGTCTTGGTGATCATCCTCTCCAGGAAGCCGATGTCACCCTCAGTAAGATTCTTCAGGGTCAGAGTTTTTGAGATCAGGAAATTGCGAGTCAGTTCATCCATGGCGGAATACGAAAAGAAAGAACGTGAAAAATGCGAAGAAACTGGCACAGAGAAACCTCTGATTTATAGATCCTGACAAAAAACCGTCAGGACCATTTTCTGAGGCAAAACCGCCCCGGTACATAAAGGGACTCTCCGTGAGAGAAGGAACGTTAGCCCTTGGTAAACACTCGGGCTCATTTTCAGTTGGGCTTATGATAACAATCCACCTAAAAGAAAGGGTATTTTCGCCTATCACTCGGTGGGGAGAGGCATAGCTACTGTTTCACACCACCACGGTAGGGACAAAATCGCTACCTTCCCCAAAGGCTGACGCTACAGAGGCTAACAGGGCCCTACCGGCTCCTTTTACGGACCTCCTACTTGGTTCAAAGAGTTATCTCACCCAGAGGAAACCACGCGTCAGGATTAACGTTCAGGCCATTATCCTACCGCGGCAATATCTACCTAAACACCTACCGTCGAGGTAGCGTGTCACGATAAGGGTGAATCACAGACCCTAACGCGAGCGATAGCTCCATACCCGTTTACTCGGGCAGGAACGCCCCCTTTCTTCTATAAATACCTCCC
The DNA here is from genome assembly GCA_963691705.1 of Viola odorata. Classification (NCBI taxonomy): domain Eukaryota; kingdom Viridiplantae; phylum Streptophyta; class Magnoliopsida; order Malpighiales; family Violaceae; genus Viola; species Viola odorata. The sequence continues at coordinate 62,123 of OY829540.1, read as the reverse complement.
CCACAAAGGAGGCAGGTAAGCGGACTTGACTGGCCAAAACTCTGCCAATTTCAGTACACCTACTGACTTAAGCATCGGAGTGTTTCCGCCGGAGACCCCCTCCGGCGCATTGCAGGTACTGTGGACCGTCGCACACACTGATCCGAGAAGAGCTGCTCCGCCATACATCCTTCGGCATAAGACAAATTATTATCACTTGGAGAAACACGACCATTTATGAAGACGCCTGGAAAGACGCAACCGTTCCCCTGAAAAGATGCAACTAGTGGAAAAGTCAATGCGGAGTAACTACAGTCAACTAGCATTTATTTGAAAAGTTACTAGGCGCAAAGAACCGTCACAAGCTAGCACTAGGGGAGGCCAGTCGCTATCGGGTACTCCATGCTATCGGAAAGAGACCAACGACGCGACTAACGGTAATGGCTACTAACTACACGACGTCAGGACAACGACATGGCTAATATAAAATGGCACAAATAGACAAAGACATCGGAATATACGTATGACATATTACTACACTACCCCAAAATCTCAAGCAAACACTCCTCTTTATTTCAAAGCCATACGACATCTACAGAAAGTAACACTTAGGAGAAAAAACCACCATCGCCGTCATCATCATCGTTAGCAGGCAAAGGAGGGATCTCCCCGATAGATCGTGCAGTCGAGGTCAGCTCAGAAGAGGAGTCCCTCATCCCTCCCAAACAACACTCCAGCATAGCTTTTTTATTCTTCAACGTGTTAATAGCAACGTGAATATGAGACACCGATATGGCAGCCCGGGACACCACCATAAGAGGGTCGTCATCCTCTTCCACCGTCATATCCCGCAGGGAGACCAGTGGATTGAGTGTACTCTCCAACCGACTAATATCCTCAGAGACACGGGCCAGCATAAGCCCCACGATATTGACATCCCCCACTACGTTACGCTTCACATAAATAACATTGGAGACGAGAAAGTTTTTAGTCAGTTCATTCATGGTTAGAGAGAAGAAAGACAGAAGAAATATGGAGGACGAAAGACAAGTAAGGAGGCAGAGGAGTGTCCGCACCCCCTTTTTTCAATGTTGCGAAACATAGGTTCGGGACGGGCCACAATGCGAGACAAACTTTGGACTTGTCTTAACATCATGCAAAATGAAGTCGCCACCCTAATTTTCTAGGTTTAGGGAACCTAATTGTCATGGCATAAAAATAAATAAACTAAGGCACAAATGGTCTAAACCAAAGAATAATGGTTCGAGGTCATATTTATGGACTTGGGAAGATGTTAGGCACCCAAGTCACATCCTTAAAAAAGGTTACCGGCATGCGAGGTGTTTTGAGAAAATAGTTTTTTAACAAGTAATTTCGGCCCTCAAATGTGGCGTTACATCTTAGCATTTGGAACATTGTTATTTCCATTTGGGACCGAGGGACGGGGTTACCATTTTGTCTCTATGCTAGAGCGGACGTTCCCACCTTTTCATCGAGCCATGCATGACTTAATTATTTACTAAGTGATTTATCATGGCAAAACTAGCATCGTACATTTTTATGAATGCACATATATTTTGTGTGGGATTTAAAACCACCATACACATGTATCAATACAACAATTAATTTCATGGCATTTAAACGCAAGTGATTTAATCATGGTATGTATGTGGGTTGATTTTAATTTTAATAATTTTATATCTCATGCATACGAATGGGGTGGTTCTAACGCATTCTAAGTGGTCATGCATTTGATGTGATCGAGGTTTTAAAATTTCTAATAAACATCCATTCAAAGCGTACGAAGAATAAATAAAAGAGTTTAAGTTAATCTTACATTTTTTGTTGAGCCACGATCGACGAGTGACGAGTAATAATAGCGTAGGTATAGCAAACATACACAATTTTTAACTAATTACTTAACTAATTATTACAAACCACAATTAATAATTATTTAACTAATTATTACAAAGTGGAGGTCAGAATAATTAATCTAGCTAATTATTACAACAAGTCAATTAAAATAAATCCTTGCGAATAAAGAGTTGAATTTTTAACCTACAAAGTAAAAAGTATTAGCGATAGTTCAAAAAATAATAAATAATAAAAACGCATGCAAATATTTATTTAATTTCTAACAAGCAAGCAATTAATTAAATAAACATGGCATACAGTAAACAATTTATCGCATGAGAAGTCATACGTAAAATAAACACGAAAGTTTACGAAAAATAAATGGGTCGGGCCCAACATCATTGTCCAAAACAATAGCTGGGCTTGGGATGAAATCAAGCCCAGCTTTCATTTAACATCAAGATGGGTTTGTGATAAAATCAAGCCCATCACCTTTCCATTCATTTTCCCGCCAAAGCCCTTCTTCTTCCCTTTCTTTTTCCTTGCGTCGCCGGCGCCATGGCCGGTGACCAAGGTACAATCCGACTACGAAACTCACTCAAATCAACACAAATAAAATCAGCAGCACAACAGCAAGGTAACCCAATGAAAATAGCAAGAAATTTGATGCAAAACAGTGACAATTTCAACAAAAAAAGGGGGACTAGAGCCAGATTGGTCCCTCCTGTTCTTGTTGCTTGAAGGTCTATATTTATAGGAGAACTTGAGTCGGTTTGGAGTGAGCTGCCATGGATGACGAGGCGCGATGACGAGGCTCGGTGATGATGAAAACGCGTTGAAGTAGGGAGCAAGTTTCGTTTATGTGGCCAAGGATTTATGGATGTGAGCATGTGATGATGAATCCAAGTCGGCAATGCTAGCTAGGGGAAAGGTGAGGGGATTCGGATAAACATGCATTAATTGGTATTAATGCACCAATTTGGATACGAACGGGATATTTTTGCTACGAGCGAAATGGCTCAAAAATGAAAATAAATCCGAACTGAGGGGAACAGGGTGTGTAGAAAAATAAGACAAGAAAACTAGTATACAGTGAATAAATGCGAAACTTAATTTAACGTATTTATTTTCTTTTTCAGAAGTGTTGAAAGTTCGGACGCGAAATAAATGTCTTTACGATAAAACTTGAACGAAACCAAACGAGATAGTGTGAAAGAGAAAAATAGTAGGTAATTGTCAAATAAAGAGATAACGTGTTCGATCTATGGTCCGAGGAAACTTACTCGGGACCGATAGAAGTTCGTGAAAAGACAGTCGAAAGTACGAAAAACTAAAAAGACTCAAAATGACGCGGAATATTAAACAAATAGCCAACAATCAAAAATCGATGGAAATTTGACGTATAGAAGCTAAAAAGGGGAAAAATACGTAAAGGTTGTGATGGAAAGTCAAAAATCGAGTAGCAACAGTTGCCCCCTCTTTACTGTCTGATCAAAAATACAGTGTAACTAAAATTTTTGATAAGCAGTAAAGATGGTTGCCCCAAGCAGTTACCACGTTTTGAATACAACATAACTGGTTCGAGATGTGGAATTATGCAAGATAGTCGCTCAAGGAGGAGTATTTAGATATGCAGAAAAGTAGTCACTCAATGAGGAGTAATAATTATGCAAAAATGTAGAATTATGTAAAAACATAGTCGCTCAAGGAGTGTTTCACTAGACATGAATTGAAAGATACAGTGGCTCAGGGAGGAGTATTTAGATAGACAGGAAAGTAGTCGCTTAAGGAGGAGTATTTTAGATAGACAGGAAAGTAGTCGCTTAAAGAGGAGTATTTAGATAGACATGAATTGAAAAATATAGTCGGGAACTTCATAAACAATACCAATCGCGGGAAAATAAATGCAAACTACTCGGATATTGGGGGAGAATGCAGAAATGGAGAAATGTAAATGACAACTACTTTGATATTGAGGAAAAAACGTAAACTGCAGAATTGTAAATGAGAATTAGAACGTACCTTTGGTCTGATGTTGGTTGATAGTAACGTACCTTTGAGGGAAATGTCTCTGATAGTGAGGAAGATGGTTTTCTCGGATAATGAGGAGGATGGTCTTCTCTGATAGTGAGGATGTTTGATGATCTTCTCTGATAATGAGGAGATGTGGTCTTCTCTGATAGTGAGGGTGTTTGATGATCTTCTCTGATAATGAGGAGATTTGGATCTTCTCTGATAATGAGGAGATGTGGTCTTCTCGGATAGTGAGGGTGATGATCTTCTTTTCTCTGATAATGAGGAAAGTTGATCTGGTCTTCTCTGATAATGAGAAAATGATGATCTTCTCTTCTCTGATAATGAGGAAAGTTGATCTGGTCATCTCTGATATTGAGGACATGATGATCTTCTCTTCTCCGATAATGAGGAAAGTTGATCTAGTCTTCTCTGATAATGAGGAAATGATGATCTTCTCTTCTCTGATAATGAGGAAGGTTGATCTGGTCTTCTCTAATAATGAGGAGATGATGTCTCTGATATTGAGGAGATGTCTCTGATATTGAGGATTGATGTGGAGAGTGGTTGGAAGCCACCACATTTGTGAGTGGTTGGAAGCCACCGCATTGGTTGAGTGGTTAAAAGCCACCGCATTGGTGAGTGGTTGGAAGCCACCGCATTCGTGAGTGGTTAGAAGCCACCGCATTGGTTGAGTGGTTGGAAGCCACCGCATTGGTTGAGTGGTTGAAAGCCACCGCATTGGTTGAGTGGTTGGAAGCCACCGCATTGGTTGAGTGGTTGGAAGCCGCCGCATTGGTTGAGTGGTCGAAAGCCACCGCTTTGGTGAGTGGTTGAAAGCCACCGCATTGGTGAGTGGTTGGAAGCCACAACATTTGTGAGTGGTGGGAAGCCACCGTATTTGTGAGTGGTGGGAAGCCACCGCATTCGTGAGTGGTTGGAAGCCACCGCATTTGATGATTTGACCATGAGGGAGCGTGATCCACCGCACGAAGTTGTTTGTGGAGTGGTAACGTACTCCATTCGTTTTTTATTGGATTTTGAAAAAAATCCAAGACGAGGGCATTACAACGATGTTGTCATCGAAGACCCAATTTATAGCGTAGATTCCATCAAAACGTATCTGTATCCTGCAAATAGGAGGGAAGCAAACATGAAAGCAGCAACAAATGGAAAAAGAGAGAGCAAATGATAATGTGAGAAACATTGTGTATTCCTGCATTTAAACCTCGGCTTGCCCCCAAGTCTTTTGTTGGAATGAAAATGACCTCTTTGTTTAAGAGAAAATTAATTCAAGTATATTCTTTGAAAAATGTTCGTTCAGTTTTCGTTATATAAACATGAGTGATACATGTCTAGATAATGTCTGCGTCTTGTTCAGGAAATAACGACCTCAAGAACAAGACTTTCCCATGACATATAAACGTAAGCAACCCTCACCGGATATTAGTGTTTGCGCTAACGCTCAGAAAACAAGGCTACGTGTTTACACTCCTAAAAATGCAATAAACATAGCACAAAAATTAATTTGCAATGTCAATACGAGTGAAAGATGCACATGCATGGGCCTGCTAATAATCAAGATGACTTTGCGAGGGAGAAAAAAAAGAGGAATTTGTAGAAGAAAGTGTTGTGTGTTTTTTTTGGCGAACGGTTTTAATGAGTTTGCGCTCGACGACTGTTTGCAATTAGGAAAAATCATGGTGAACGATGCTTGTTGATTTGATCGAGGCGAAAGCAAAGTATACAAGTTTCTTCATCTTTTGCTAGGAACACTCTTCCTGTGATCGTCTTGATCAATTTTGATCGATGATTTTTTCGTACTTGCTTCTACTTTCATTGACTTGGGTTCTTTGAGATACCCTCTTTTTGAATCCCTTTCTTCTTCTTCTTCTTCTTTTTTCTTTTTCTTCCTTTTTCTCTTCTTTTTCTTTATTCTTTTTTTTTTCTTCCCCTTTTTTTCTCTTTTTTTCTTTTTTTTCTTCTCCTTTTTTTTCTTCTCTGTTTTTTTGAATACAAATACAAACAGCGAGTGAAGTAAGTAAGATTTCCTTTGTTTTGGTTCTTTTGGGTAGCGGTCTTCGATTTACTTCGTCACTTCTTTGTGTGCTAGCGCGGACTGTCAACCTTTGAGGGTTTCCTTTTCATCCTGCCGATTCGTTGAAATGAACTTAACATGCTTCTGGCGCTTTAGTCGGCCAACTCCGTTGAGCACTTACTCATTTGTGAGGAGTTTTAGAAGAAGGCTTTGAAGTGTTTGATAGAGTCGTACATGGTGTACAAGGTATGTGTTTGAGGGCTAAAAGTTAAAAATGAAAATGTGGAAGAAGAGCAAAAGCAAAGTCCAATGTCATCTTACTGTTATCCCATGTCTAATGGTTCATGTACCCTGGATATTATGCAAATCTAACTAGCACCTAGTTTAGCATTTACACTCATGAAAGAAATAAGGCGTGAAGGCCCAAAATGCTCATAGGGATATGTTTGTGACTGCGTACGTCTAAAACATGTCATGGATATAAAAGCTAACAAACAAGGTCATGTATGTTTATATAATTTCTAATGAACGCGCACGTTATCCGTGACTTAATGAAATGATGAACATGCTTAATTACATGAGGTTTGAAGACGTAGGACTTTTAAACCAAGCAACATATATTTTTTTTTTGCAAAAGCTAAGAAATTTAGAAGATATGACGCACACACTCTTGCAACAACATAAATTGTGGGAATTTAAAATCGCGAAAATGTAAATTACGGAAACGTAAATTGCGGAAAGAGAAATTTGCAAAAGTGTAAATTACAGAAAGGGAAATTGCAGAAACGTAAAGGACAACTTCCATGAAAAATGAGCTTTAACATTTTTCAACGCCATCTTTTGGTCGTCACTTCACTCGCTTACCCCCCAAGTTTACAAGTCTCGTTGCACCTGAAATGAAGAGAGAGTTAAATAGTAAATTCATAGGGAAGACGTATCCCAAGATATTTGAATTTAAAATTAACGAAAAGACAGAAATATTGAAAAGAACACGTGGGTTGCCTCCCATGAAGCGCCCTTGTTTAAAATCGTAGGCCCGACTATGGCGAAGCTTCCTTGCGATCAGAATTAGAGAAAATGGGGGGTGAATCGCCGCACTAATTTTTTGACGAAAAGTGGGGTTTGAACCACCACATGATTTTTTTGAAAGGTGGGGTTTTGAACCACCACATGATTTTTTTAAATGTGGGGTGTGAACCGCCACATGATTTTTTGAAATGTGGGGTGTGAACCGCCACATGATTTTTTGAAAGGTGGGGTTTAAACCGCCACACAATTTTTTGAAAGGTGGGGTTTAAACCGCCACATGATTTTGTGGGGTGTGAACCGTCACACGATTTTTGAAAGGTAGGGTTTTGAACTGCCACACATTTTTTGAAAGGTGGGGTTTAAACCGCCACACAATTTTTTGAAATGTGGGGTGCGAACCGCCACACGATTTTTGAAAAGTGGGGTTTTGAACCGCTACACGATTTTTTTTTTAGGGTGGGGAGTAGCTCGCTTTTTAGGGGCTATCGTCAACCTGAAAAAGGAAAATAGACAAGTGAATAATAGTAAGTATGGGTGACAATATGCATGTGACATGCAATCCCGAGGCCTCCACACTGCTTATTCACTCTTCCGGCCACACTTTCACTTAATACTTTTAGGATGAATGAGAAGATGACACTTCGGTGAAGATACGAAGGAAGCTTTCATTCATTCCAACGATGCAATGTGATCTTGGATGCTATCAACGAAGCCCACGGGTCGGCGCTACGAGGAGATGTTTGCCAAAACAAAATGGCGCACAGCCGAAAATGAGAAGAAATCGTTCCTCGGGTCTTTATCGTTTGTGAGAGATGTGCCACCTCGAAAAATCCCATTTTTGGAACGGGAAATCTTCAATCTGTTATCAACGTCTTTCTTGTTTTGGCCGAGTGGGAATTCCGAGCCAATCGTGTCTATATTGGCTAGAACAAAAGAGCATGCGGCTGAAACCGAGAAACACCATCATCCTTACGTCTAAATTGTTTGCGAGAGATGCACTACCCAGAAAAATCCTATTTTTGGTATGGGAAATATTCAACCTGTTATCAACATCTTTCATGTTTTGGACGAGCGGGAATTCCGAGCCAATTGCGTCCATATTGGCTAAAACAAAAGAGCGCGTAGCTGAGACTGAGAAGAAACAGCTATTCTTGCATTCTGAATATTTTGTGAGAGATGCGCCGCCCAGAAAAATCTGAAGTTTGGTATGGACAAACTTCAACCTATTATCAACGTCTTTCGTATTTTAGCTGAGTGGAAATTCTGAGCAAATTGCATCGATATTGGCCAAAACAAAAGAGTGTGCGGTTAAAACCGCGAAGAAACAATCATCCCCGCGTTCTCATCATCTCGGTCTCGTCTCCCAATCGGACCTGAGATCGTATCAATGAGAGAAGCTTTTATTCATTCCTAAGTCAAGGCATGATGTGATTATTTTCCTAAGTCAGGAAAATCTAAGCGACTGATGCACGATTTTCTTTGAAGGTGTCAACCTTGGAAGTCGGGATCTGTTTGCTCATCCCAAAAATATCCTAACGACGCAATCTCCCCTTTCTGACTCTCCACTTCTTCCATCCCAATCTTGGTCGTAATATCGAGAATAAAACCAGATTTCAACATGTCACCCTATTCCAACTGATCGTTGTAGCTTGAAATCCTGAAAGTATTAAGTGAAAGCATCGTAGGTGTTGCCATTTTGAGTGAACAAGTAAGGCAGGGCCGTTTGTGAAATAGAATTATTGTGTTAGCGAAAAAAAATACAACATGAGGAAAATACAAGTATAAAGTAAAGTCGTAACACATAAACATGGCATCAACAAGATAAATGCACGAACATGATGCATATGCTGGGGCTCTGATTCCGACTTTGTTCTAACTAGCTGAAAGGTTCTCGGACGATACCATAGAAGTGGCCCCTCGATAAATGAATCGTAGAGCTCCAATCGAATCCTTGCAGAAACAAGACACTTTCCAATCCATTTAGGGGTTCTAGTCTGAGTTGGAATTCGTGGACACATCCTGGGACCTAGGTTCACAGGGTGCCACTACTAACCTCCTAATTTTATTTGGAAATGTAGCCCGGCGATAAGGCTTTCAATACGTGAGATGCGTATGACAATTTATCAAAGCAAATAACAAATAGCAATCACGAAAATCAATTATTAAAGCGAGTAAATAAAAAAAAATAAACACCATAAAATTGGCTTCGACCCTAAAGTCCCCAATGAAGTCGCCAAACTGTCGCACCCCCTTTTTTCGATGTTGCGAAACATAGGTTCGGGACGGACCACAATGTGAGACAAGCTTTGGACTTGTCTCAACATCATGCAAAATGAAGTCACCACCCTATTTTTCTAGGTTTAGGGAACCTAATTGTCATGGCATAAAAATAAATAAACTAAGGCACAAATGATCTAAACCAAAGAACAATGGTTCGAGGTCGTATTTATGGACTTAGGAAGGTGTTAGGCACCCAAGTCACATCCTTAAAAAAGGTTACCGGTATGCGAGGTGTTTTGAGAAAACATATTTTTAACAAGTAATTTGGGCCCTCAAAGGTGACGTTACATCGTAGCATTTGGATCATTGTTATTTCCGTTTGGGACCGAGGGACGGGGTTACCGTTTTGTCTCTATGCTAGAGCGGACGTTCCCCCATTTTCATCGAGCCATGCATGACTTAATTATTTACTAAGTGATTTATCATGGCAAAACTAGCATCGTACATTTTTATGAATGCACATATATTTTGTGTGGGATTTAAAACCACCATACACATGTATCAATACAACAGTTAATTTCATGGTATTTAAACGCAAGTGATTTAAACATGGTATGCATGTGGGTTGATTTTAATTTTAATAATTTTATGTCATGCATACGAATGGGGTGGTTCTAACGCATTCTAAGTGGTCTTGCATTCGATATGATCGAGGTTTTAACATTTCTAATAAACATCCAATCAAAGCGTACGAAGAATAAATAAAAGAGTTTAAGTTAATCTTAGCTTTTTTGTCGAGCAACGATCGACGAGCGACGAGTAATAATAGCGTAGGTATAGCAAACATACACGATTTTTAACTAATTACTTCACTAATTATTACAAACCACAATTAATAATTATTTAACTAATTATTACAAATTGGAGGTCGGAATAATTAATCTAGCTAATTATTACAACAAGTCAATTAAAATAAATCCTTGCGAATAAAGACTTGAATTTTTAACCTACAAAGTAAAAAGTATTGGCGATAGTTCGAAAAATAATAAATAATAAAAACGCATGCAAATATTTATTTAATGTCTAACAAGCAAGCAATTAATTAAATAGACATGACAAACAAGTAAATAAATTATTTCATACGAGAGATCATACGAAAATTTAAACATGGCATAAAGCAAATAATTTATCGCATATGAGAAGTCATATGAAAAATTAACACGAAAGTTTACGAAAAATAAATGGGTCGGGCCCAACATCCTTGTCCAAAATAGTAGCTGGGCTTGGGATGAAATCAAGCCCAGCTTTCATTTAACATCAAGATGGGCTTGTGATAAAATCAAGCCCATCACCTTTCCATTCATTTTCCCGCCAAAGCCCTTCTTCTTCCCTTTCTTCTTCCTTGCGTCGTCGGTGCCATAGCCGGCGACCAAGGTACAATCCGACCACGAAACTCACTCAAATCAACACAAATAAAATCAGCAGCACAACAGCAAGGTAACACAATGAAAACAACAAGAAATTTGACGCAAAACAATGACAATTTCAACAAAAATGAAAATAAGCAATTAAAGCAGCAATTGCTCAATTAATTAACCAAAGCTTCAAACAATTAAATTGAAGCAAGCATACTGATTTCAACTTAATAACAGATCATTTGAAACAAATTTGAGCAATTAATTCATTGATTGAAAGCATAAACAAAATTATGGAAAAACTAGGTAGGAAACTCACTTTGCTCCCTTTGCTACTTGAGTGGTTTGAGCTGAATAAAAAGGGGGGGACTAGAGCCGGATTGGCCCCCCTATTCTTATTGCTTGAAAGTCTATATTTATAGGAGAACTTGAGTCAGTTTGGATTGAGCTGCCATGGATGACGAGGCGCGATGACGAGGCTCGGTGATGATGAAAACGCGTTGAAGTAGGGAGCAAGTTTCGTTTGTGTGGCCAAGGATTCATGGATGTGAGCTTGTGATGATGAATCCAAGTCGGCAAGGCTAGCTAGGGGGGAAGGTGAGGGGATTCGGATAAACATGCATTAATTGGTATTAATGCACCAATTTAGATACGAACGAGATATTTTTGGTACGAGCGAAATCGCTCGAAAATGAAAATAAATCCGAATAGAGGGGAACACGGTGTGTAGAAAAATAAGACAAGAAAACTAGTATACAATGAATAAATGTGAAACTTGATTTAACGTATTTATTTTCTTTTTCAGAAGTGTTGAATGTTGGGACGCAAAATAAATGTCTTTACGATAAAAATTGAACGAAACCAAACGAGATAGCGTGAAAGAGAAAAATAGTATGTAATTATCAAATAAAGAGATAACGCGCTCGATCTATGGTCCGAGGAAACTTACTCGGGACCGATAGAAGTTCGCGAAAAGACAGTCGAAAGTACGAAAAACTAAAAAGACTCAAAATGACGCGGAATATTAAACAAATAGGCAACAATCAAAAATCGGTGGAAATTTGACGTAGACAAGCTAAAAGGTGGCAAAATACGTAAATGTTGTGATGGAAAGTCAAAAATCGGGTAGCAACAAGGAGGAAGAGCCAATTTATAAGCACATAAACACCACCTCGGGAAACCAACCAAGCAAAGAGACACAATGGTCATAAAGACAGCCATCGGGAAGACGCGAGATGCTCCACAACGGTCACTAAATAGTTGAGCGCAACAAACTGGTCACGACAGGATCAGATCAACAAATCACACAAAGCCCAACGTATAGCAAAATTTTAAAGCATCCCACAGTGAAAAGCATGAAAATAAGGGAAGAAAGTCATAAACTTATTACAAAAATAGTCCAGATTCAACCCAGTTCAGGCTAACGGAAAAGTACAAAATGAGAAGGGAGAAGAAGCTAAGAGTTGGCAGACGGCGGAGATTGAGCAGGCAACCCTCCTTCGGGTGGTACGGGCTGGGCGGACCCACCAGTCCCATCGAACTGACCAGGGTCTATGGCAGCAATAAGCCTATCGACATAATCGGCAACCTTTGACAGCTCAAAACCAGGGTCGTGGTAACAACCAAAAAAGGCCGTCAGCATGGCATCAACGACTTGGCCTTGGAACCATTCCATCTTCCACGGAACCACGTCCAGCTCTGACTGGAGCCTTTCGACCCTCCCCCTCTCCAGAGCCACCTCCGATTGGAGCCTCTCATTCTCTCTGGCCAGATTCTCCAGTCGGCCCCTGTCGGCATCCTTCTCTCGCCTCAAGGCAACCAACTCCTCATGAACACTAGAGAGTTCAGCAACTTTCGCCTTGGCATCCTCCACCTCCGAGCGAAGGACTTCCAACCCCACCTCAATATGGTCGCTAGCGGCCTAAGTGTTGGCATGCTCTACTCTCTCCTTCTCAAGGTCGCCCAGCAAAGACCTCATCTTCTCAGACGTATTCTCTTGTAAGCACCGAAGCTGGCAAAAGGTAGAAAATAAACTGGCCTGGGCTTCGGCATGCTAACACCCTAGAGACATATCCTAAAAGTGCTCTCTCTCATAATCGAGACCAACCATCCCCCCAAAGCAAACTGATAAGGCAAGATCGCTAGCGGAGGGATTAACCACTCCTAACACCAGTAGGCTCCTCTGCGCCAGATCCCTCAGATCCAAAAGATGAGTGGTAGGGTCCTCGGGTCCGATAGAGGAGAGAGGGACGTTCAGGTCTAGCTGCGGTTCTCATTGCAAGTACTCGTCTGATAGATGAATTTCGGTGAGAAGAGGGGCAGGCGTGAAGTGCAGACTAAAAGGTGCCAAAACCAAAGCCGAGGCAGACGGATCCAAGGAGAGATCGTTGCCATCCCCCCCAGCCAGAGAAACATTGGGAGCTGAAGGCCAACTAGAAGTGGACACTCTCCCTGGAAAGCGCTGGGGATACGGAGCATAAGGAGGAGTTCTCTCAAAGGTCATCCCTACAGAGGTGGTCGCGAGAAGGTCCGACACCTGCACATCATCCGAACCAATGAGGATGGGCCGGAGCGCCCCTCCCCTCTCCGTCGGTGTTCTGAAAATTTCGGCGATAGAAGGCGAAGGGGTCCCCCCCCCCCGAAGGACTCCCTTTCTCTCTTTTTCCTTTCCTTTCGAGCAAACGAGCAACCGTGTCGGCTACCACGGAAGAAGTTCTCTTGATGAGAGACTTCGGAGGTAATCATATGACTTGTTGAACGGGTAGGTGGAAACTAAGGGGGAGTATCGGAAGGGCCGAGAAGCCCGACAGTCATGGCCCAATATCCTCTCCCACAGGCACCCGCTCGCCAGGAAAGTTTATCGACTGCTCAGATATGCCGTGGCAAATAGCCTCAGTCATTTCGCCAGGGGCAGAGGCGACCGAAACCTGAGTGACAGAAGTAACAATCCCCTTTCGGAGGGACCGCGGTCTTCTGGTTAAAGGAGACTCTCCCGACCGATGAGAAGAAGCCCCTACGGTAGTCTTTTCCTTTCACCTCTGAAGGGGCATTTCAGGGTTGTCCTCTCTCTCTTAGGAAGGACCGCCTTCATGAGGGGCTAACGGGGCCTCCCCATCGGTCTCTTCCCCCTTAACAGCATCTACAAAAATAGCCAGGGCAGTAAGAATAGGCAAGGAAAACCATAAGACTACGAAAAGAAAAACTCACCAAGCCCACATTGATCCATCGGCAGACCAATAGCAACTCGCCGCGTGTTAAACGGCTTCCTAACGGCACGGAGGAGCCTGCCGATAGCCTCCAGGTCACCCACCGATAGTTTATTCGGCTGCGGTTTCGTCCAAACACCGTCACTGACGTGACGGTTGAACCCACACCTCCACATGAGCGAGGGCAGTTCAATGATAAAGAAATAGTTCCTCTAGTTCTTAATCAAAGAGTCGAACTTCTGAAAGTGCATAGTAAGCGGCATGACCGATGGATCAGACCGTCGGGGATGAATGGAAACCCAACCTCTCCGAATGCCCAATTGAAAAAATACCTTAGAAGCGCAAGGCTGGGAGTCAGAATGCCATTATCCGTGCACACCCGGATAAATGCGTAGATACCGACCCACGAATTCGGTGGAATCTGCGCCGGGTTCAAGTCGAACTCCTACAGCATACGAAAGACCAGATCGTGCAGCGGAAGGCGAAACCCATACCAGAACATCCGCGTGTACAACACCCGGTCATCCCTAGAGAAGTGAGTGTTCAACCTAACCTCCGAGCCCGCGAGGCAAATCGTATAAACATCAGGCAGAATTCCCCAAGAGGAGACCAACTCATCTTGCAACTCGTGCATGTCGGTCAAGACCGACGGCGTGACGGCGATCTCAGCCTCAACCTGAGATATGGGCCTTTCCAGATTCTCTTGTAAGCACCGAAGCTGGCAAAAGGCAGAAAATAAACTGGCCTGGGCTTCGGCATGCTAACGCCCGAGAGACATATCCTAAAAGTGCTCTCTCTCATAATCGAGACCAACCATCCCCCCAAAGCAAACTGATAAGGCAAGATTGCTAGCGGACGGATTGACCACTCCTAACGCCAGTAGGCCCCTCTGCGCCAGATCCCTCAGATCCAAAAGATGAGTGGTAGGGTCCTCGGGTCCGATAGAGGAGAGAGGGATGTTCAGGTCTAGCTGCGGTTCTCATTGCAAGTACTCGTCCGATAGATGAATTTCGGTGAGAAGAGGGGCAGGCGTGAAGTGCAGACGCAAAGGTGCCAAAACCAAAGCCGAGGCAGACGGATCCAAGGAGAGATCGCTGCCATCCCTCGCCCCAGCCAGAGAAACATTGGGAGGTGAAGGCCAACTAGAAGTGGACACTCTCCCTGGAAAGCGCTGGGATACGGAGCATAAGGAGGAGTGCTCTCAAAGGTCATCCCTACAGAGGTGGTCGCGAGAAGGTCAGACACCTGCACATCATCCGAACCAATGAGGATGGGCCGGAGCGCCCCTCCCCTCTCCGTCGGCGTTCTGAAAATTTCGGCGATAGAAGGCGAAGGGGTCCCCCCCCGAAGGACTCCCTTTCTCCCTTTTCCCTTTCCTTTCGAGCAAACGGGCAACCGTGTCGGCTACCACGGAAGAAGTTCTCTTGATGAGAGACTTCGGAGGTAACGATATGACTTGCTGAACGGGTAGGTGGAAACTAAGGGGGAGTATCGGAAGGGCCGAGAAGCCCGACAGTGATGGCCTAGTATCCTCTACCACAGGCACCCGCTCACCAGGAAAGTTTATCGACTGCTCAGATATGTCGTGGCCAATAGCCTCAGTCATTTCGCCAGGGGCAGAGGCGACCGAAACCTGAGTGACAGGAGTAACAATCCCCTTTCGGAGGGACCACGGTCTTCTGGTTAAAGGACACTCTCCCGACCGATGAGAAGAAGCCCCTACGGTAGTCTTTTTCTTTCGCCTCTGAAGGGGCATTTCAGGGCTGTCCTCTCTCTCTTAGGAAGGACCGCCTTCATGAGGAGCTAACGGGGCCTCCCCATCGGTCTCTTCCCCCTTAACAGCATCTACAAAAATAGCCAGGGCAGTAAGAATAGGCAAGGAAAACCATAAGACCACGAAAAGAAAAACTCACCAAGCCCACATTGATCCATCGGCAGACCAATAGCAACTCGCCGCGTGTTAAACGGCTTCCTAACGGCACGGAGGAGCCTGCCGATAGCCTCTAGGTCACCCACCGATAGTTCATTCGGCTGCGGTTTCGTCCAAACACCGTCGCTGACGTGACGGTTGAACCCAGACCTACACATGAGCGAGGGCAGTTCAATGATAAAGAAATAGTTCCTCTAGTTCTTAATCAAAGAGTCGAACTTCTGAAAGTGCATAGTAAGCGGCATGACCGATGGATCAGACCGTCGGGGATGAATGGAAACCCAACCTCTCCGAATGCCCAATTGAAAAAATACCTTAGAAGCGCAAGGCTGGGAGTCAGAATGCCATTATCCGTGCACACCCAGATAAATGTGTAGATACCGACCCACGAATTCGGTGGAATCTGCACCGGGTTCAAGTCGAACTCCTACAGCATACGAAAGACCAGATCGTGCAGCGGAAGGCGAAACCCATACCAGAACATCCGCGTGTACAACACCCGGTCATCCTTGGAGAAGTGAGTGTTCAACCTAACCTCCGAGCCCGCGAGGCAAATCGTATAAACATCAGGCAGAATTCCCCAAGAGGAGACCAACTCATCTTGCAACTCGTGCATGTCGGTCAAGACCGACGGCGTGACGGCGATCTCAGCCTCAACCTGAGATATTTTCCTTTCCAGATTAACGGGCGGAACAATCGGTGAAGCTATGAGAATAAGAGAAAGTGAAGAAAGCAGAATTCAACTTGAGGGAAGAAGAAGAAGAAGGGAAGAAAACCTCTAGGTGTTTTTTTCTTTCTTTATGGAAAAGTATAACAAGAAGGAGAGCGGCGCACTATGTAGGGCACCACGCGACTGATGAAGAAGCGACGCATGGAGAGAGAAACCCCCTAAAAATTCATTTTTTCGCGCCTAGGAAAATCGCTTCGGATTTGGGCAAACGTCGTCACTTCGGTACTCCAGCACGACTCCTCGATTCTCAACTCTGATTAGACCGCAAAAGGGCAAACATGCGCCACATAAGTACGCACGCGCATCCAACCATCATTACCTATGTTCTGCATTTATGAGGGGAACGACGCAATTAATGAGGCAGGACAGTGCCATTATTGGGCCCAGAGACAAACATAAAAGCCCATAAGAGTCAGAAAAGCCCGTGCCTCTTTTTTCATACCCACCCCATGGCACTCATTCCTATAGGATTGCGCCCAGGGGGCAATGGATTAAATGGTCAAACGGATATAGGGCGGAGCCCTGGTAAACACTTGGGCTCGTCATCGTTCATGCATGATAATACATAATGAGGCCGTAAGGGCATTATGGATCTTTCGCCCTTCCTACCAAGAGGCCACCGCCAGCACAGCAGTCAAAATCACCCAGTCAGCCTTTGGGTCAAACGGCCAACCTGTAGCCTAACGCTGCTGGGGGAGGGCGTGTCATTGTGACACATGTTCCGCTATCGGACATCGCGCCCTTGCGACACGTGTCCCATCGACTGTTAAGGGCAAGGCCTATAAATACCCCCCCCCCCCTCTTGTGGAAGGTACGTACACACAACTTTCACTGCTCACTCGAGCTATCGGTATTCTCATTTCCCTCTCGAACTAACTTGACCGTCGAAACTTCTACGCCGGAGGCCCCCTCCGGTGCTTTTCAGGTATCACGTGGCAGAATATACCCCCCCAGATGGACCCACAGCACAATCCTAGATCCACCCCAAAGCATACTGTTACACTTTAGCCCTCACCCCTAATCGAGGATTATCAGTAATGGATGGGTTTAACTATTGAGTGCCAAATGGTTTTCAAGTATCCAAATGGCTACTAGTTGTGGTTGGAATTATGACAGACTGAAAACGATAGGTTTGAGAGTTATTGGGGAGATGAGAACGCTCCGTGATGGAAATTGAAGGATGCTGCAATCCTCGTCAGTAGCATGGAAAAAATGGAAGAAAAAAAATGATAGGTCTGCCCTTGGATGATGCAACTTGACATAACGGTTAACTGAAAAAAAGAAATTTTTAATCTTTATGTATGCAATTTCTTTTAGTTGCGCCCCTAGGTAGATGTTCTGCAAGTGATGGATAGATATTTATTTCAATTTACAGAGACTCCTGGTAACTAAGTTCTGGCCGTGAGGCACGGCTTATGGGATGTTGTACTTGTACGATCCATAAGGTATTTCAGGTATTTCATTGTCGTCGATGTGAAAAAAGAGAGTAGAACGGGAGTTAGGTGGGTAAAGTATGCAACTCTGCTCGTTAAGAAGTGATCTACATTTTTATACTGTTATCAATTGCAAACTACGTATTCTAATAATTATCACGCTATAAAGAAACGATCTAAATTCCTATTTATAAACTTATATATTCTTTCTTTCAGTATAATGACTCCTTTATATTCACACCTTTTTATATTCCAAAGCTTTTCAGTATTACTCAAAAAAAATTATATTCCAAAGAGTATCTAATTTTTACATCAAGGGTATATATTTTAACTCTTCCTAGTAAAGGTAACCGTCGGCAATAGTGGTGGATAAAATAGAAACTTGTGTGATAGTTATTGGGTAGTGTATGTGAAATTGGTTGTTTTTTTACCCAGAGTAATTTTCATCTCTCCTTTAAAGATCAGTGACAGTTGCAATAAGCTCCACAGGAATCACCAAGTAGTGCCCACAATTTCATGTAATAAGTAAAGATATGTCACCAAGCTAGACTGCCCTAGCTGAATAAGGTGCCAGTCTCCTCTCTCTGATTCTGCATGTCAAATACTTACAAGGAGCATCTGAAACTGAAACACAGGCTTCCACTTCATAGTATGCTATCGTTTCCGTTATCCAAACGACTAAATGGGAAGTTTAATAGAGAGCCTGCACTGTTTCTTTTTCTGAGAACGAAAGCATGCACTTTTGTTACAAGCAAAAAGAAATAAAAGGAAACAATCAACAACGAAAATGGCAGGTCCCTATATATATATATATATAGATATAGCTACAGAGGAAGAAACATCAGTGTTCCCCACCCTACTGCAACTAGGGAACCCCGACAAACAACCGCACTACTCCAGTACAATTGGCACCAACAGCCACACAAACCAGCAGTCTAACAGGTTAATGTCCCCCTATCTGGATAAAAAAGGAAAATTACTTATACATACACAAACATATAAGTAAAGTCGGTGCTTCTTCACTTTATAATTTTCAGTTTTCATTTGTATCTTCTCTTTACCATGTGTTTATGGGCCTTGTATCCTGGATCAGTCAACTGTCATGGGTTGGGTCATGCAACACCTAAAGCGTGCCTTGCGGACAGTGGTCATGATCTCAGTTTCTGCATTCTCAAGCATCCTGACAATATCAGTGAAAGGAGGGCGGACTTCAGGGTTGCTGTCCCAGCAGCGGGTCATGATTTCACTCAGCACAGGTAGGCAATCATTTGGGATAACTGGCCTTACACCTTTGTTCACCACCGCAAATGCAGCTTGCACTGCTGTCATGTTCTGGAAAGGAAGCAAACCTGTTATGAGCTCCCAAAGGACAATGCCAAAGCTATAGACATCCACCTTCTGAGTATAAGGCCTATGCTGAATCATTTCTCTGCATCAACAGTCAAGTCCACAGAGGAAAGTAGTTAAAAAGGCTATCTGTTTCAGTAGCCAGGAGAGTTATGAAGATCTTGTAAAAAGAAATTGAGAAACAGTGATCCATTGTTCCCTCCAAATTTGACTGCATCAAGAAGAAAAGGCCACCCGTAGAAGTAGAAATGAAGAAAGAAATTGACCAGAGCATAAAAGGAAATTCCGGTTAGAAATTACTAGATTCCTCCTAGCAAGAATATATCTAAACACGGTAAAGCTTATTAATGCACGTGGAAATCTTGAGCATTTTTCTAGGAGGAAGTATGACTGCTAGGAAAAGTATCGACAAGATAATCAAAGACAAGATCGCTAATGCAAATAAAAATGTACTCAAAACAAAAATCTTAGGTGAGCAGGTGTAAAACTATATCTTGTGCAACAAGATATAAAACAACTCTCCCTCCTCACGGTGATGTCACCGCATGATCGAAATGGACAGAATAGGCTGACAAGATCATATTAAATTGCGTTTAAGAATTTTAACTGAGAAGTTCACCATTGTTTTCCCCAAAAAAAAGCGCGAGAAAAGTCAATTAATTGTTTAACCAAAATTTAAAATATGCAAAGAGTAGTACTATCAATACCAACAAGATTCTCAAACGAGTTCATGCAAACTGATGTAGGGGTTACAATATCCATTCATGAGTACTTTTCGCAAAATTTCATTGAAAAGTCAATCATTTTCCATAAATTTAAACTTCTTGCATGCTTATCACACATCAGATTGATGCCCATACCCAAATGAACAGGCCAGGGTCACATAATGATGACAAGGGTTCCGCTGTACACGTCAATGGGAAAGACTCGTGTCATTGCCAATACAGAAAGGCACAGTTCTTATATTTTTTTTTAAAAACTCTTTAAAATTAAAGGTTCATCTTTCTAGAAACCCCTAGTTTTGTATTGTGAATAATTCCTAACATATGACACTTATAAACAATTATGCACAAATGCAAAAGAATAATTCCTACTGCCGGATATGCTACAAGAACGTTAAGGCACAAAAATAAAGTAAGAAAAAATGTAGCAGTACACGTCCCGTGTCTGAACAATACAGGAAAGTAACTAAAAGCCACAATTAAGATAAACCCTAAGAATGAATAATACACAATGAGTGTCTGTACATAACAGGCAACGAAGTAAAAGGCCATAAGGTAGAAAGTATGCCAAAGGAGAACAAAAGAAAGACCCTTATTGTATAACCTAATTAGGATCAAAATACTTACGGTGCCATCCAACGGTATGTCCCAGTTTCTGGTGTCATGCCTTCTGTTTGCACCTCAATCCGTGCCACACCAAAATCTGCAATCTTTATGGATTTGTCAAAGGAAATCAGAAGGTTATCTGACTTCAAATCCCGGTGTATAAAGCCAAGCCCATGAACATAAGCCATTCCTCTTGCAACATCCAATGCTTGCTTAACTGCCAATTTCAATGGCACTGCCCGATTCTGCCTCCTGGTCAAAAACTGCCTAACTGACCCACCCTTTGCGTACTCGGTCACAATACACCAAACCATGGGCTTACGACAAGCACCAATGAACCTCACAATGTTAGGGTGCTTTAGTGTTGCAAGCATCATGACTTCCTGTTGGAATTGTTGCTCCATCACTTGTGCCTTCTC
Organism: Viola odorata; assembly: GCA_963691705.1. Lineage (NCBI taxonomy): Eukaryota > Viridiplantae > Streptophyta > Magnoliopsida > Malpighiales > Violaceae > Viola > Viola odorata. Next base: position 41,182 of record OY829540.1, on the reverse strand, counting down.
TGGGCTATTCTCCGGTCTCTCCAATATCTTAATGGCAACATCCTCCCCGTTATATGTCCCTCTGTACAACTTTCCAAAAGCACCTTGGGCAAAAGCTGTACCCATATTGAGTTTACGCAAATCAATTGTCCATTCATCATAATTCTCCAGTCCCTCAGTAGGGTACCTAACGTCCATTAATGCTTGTGCCAGTGCATCATCATTAAGTGCATGGGTGACCTTTCCTGGACGAAATACACTCTGCCCAACTGAGACACTGTAGTTGTGACTACCAGGTTTTAAACCTGGGTGACTTAAAATGTGGGTCAGAGAATCATTGGAGCCAACGCTGCTGTTGTCCACTGACATTGAGACTGATCCACCAGCATTGCTCGTTTGCAAACTATCCAAGGACATATTTGTACCTTCACCAAGCTTTTGGTAAAACCCTTGTGTGAAATCATAGTAGTTGTTGTCATTGTTGTGGTTTCCACCCATTAGTCCAGTAAATTTTGGCCCATCTACCATTTTCCCAATCATAAATGAAACTCCTCAAAGTAGAGTCACCAATGAAAGATTGTTCTTTTGCGAAACTCCTAAGCTCATCTGATGGTTCGACAACTCTAGTGCTCGGGTCCTGAAACGAGAAACACGAGTGAGAAGGTTTTGAGGCATGTAAGGTATAATCACTCCATTTGGCAGCTGTTATATTAGCCGTTTGTATTCATTCGGTTAAAATGTCATTTACAAATGTCACAAATAGATGATGAGGTGGGGACACTATATTCAAACTGTTAGAAAACAGCTTTTGCCGCGAAACGACAGGGAATAACGCGGGGGTACATAGGGGTGGGCATTCGGGTATTCGGTTCCGAATACCCGAATTTTCAAATTTCAGGTATTCCGAAATTTGATTTCTCTTTCCCGAACCCGAATTTCTAAAATACATACCCGAACCCTTTCGGAAATTCTCGGAATTCCGAAATTTCCGAAATTAGCTGAAATTTCAATTCCAATTCAACCACAAAACAACCTACTGCCATTGCCAAGCAACAACAACAATCCACTACAAATTAAACATACAATAACAGTAATAATAATGAGTAAATCCACTACTGCCAAGCCAAGCAACTTGCACCAATTTGAAAGTCCAACCAAGCATTAATCCCCTATAATTCCTGTAACGGTGGTCTTCACTCCCATTTGAGATAATAAAGGAGAAGACGAAGAAGAAGAAGAGGATGCAGTCATACCGTGATTCAGCGAGAGAGCCGAGAGAAGAGATTGAGCGAGAGAGCCGAGAGGTGGAGATTGCTTTTGGGGGTTAGGGTTACTGGAGATCGATTTTGGAGGTTAGGGTTAGGTTACTGGAGATCGATTTGGGGGTTAAAGTCGTGAATCGTGCTGGGTGCTGGAGATGGTGAGGTGAGTCGGTGGCTGTAGTTAGGGCCGGCCGTGATGGGTGCCGTGGGTGGCTGTGATTTTGGCTGAAGATGGATACTGGGCTAGAGAGAGAGAGAGAGGTCGTGGTTGCGTTTGTGTTGTGGGAAGGAAGGAAGGAATAATGGAAAATTGGAAACCACAAAAGCATTAGGTGCTGTTTAGTTACGGAGAATTTTCTGAAAATTTTCCAAAACTGGAATTATTTCCAAAATCTGTTTCACAGTTAAAATTTTCCATTTTGGAAAATTTTCGGAAATATTTCCATTTGGAAAATATTTTCCAAATTTTTTAAATTTTTTTTTTATTACTTTATTTCAATAACTTCATATTGTTAATCTAAAAAAATATATATATGTTATTTTAGACATGTCTACCCTCGTAATTTTGATAATTAATATGTAGATTGATACAAATTGTAATAAAAATACTTCATAATTGATATTTAACTAACTGATACTCCTAATTAAAATCATACGAGTAAAATTCAATAACCAACCGTGTTATAAGAAATTTCATGGCACGTGGCGCACCAATGGCTTAATTAATTTTGATTTAACTAACTAATGTTCGGTCACTTTTCTTATTTTGATTTTGCAGATTAATAAATATGAATTCAATTTTAATTTTAAAAAATCAATTAAATGAGCTCATATTAAAGTTACACTTATATGTAACGAATATATTTAATAATTTTTCATTTAAAAAAAATAAAATTCATAGATACACATAGGACTCACTTACTCCTAATATTAAATAATTTGTAGTATTTTTGGAAATATTTCCATTTGGAAAACATTTTCCAATTTTTTTTTTATTACTTTAGTTCAATAAATTCATATTGTTAATCTAAAAATAATAATGTTATTTTAGACATGACTACCCTCGTAATTTTGATGATTAATCTGTAGATTGATACAAATTGTAATAAAAATACTTCATAATTGATATTGAACTAACTAATACTCCTAATTAAAACCATACGAGTAAAATTCAATAACCAACCGTCTTATAACAAATTTTATGGCACGTGGCGCACCAATGGTTTAATTAATTATGATTTAACTAACTAATGTTCACTCACTTTTCTCATTTTGATTTTGCAAATTAATAAATATAAATTTACTTTTAATTTTAAAAAATCAATCAAATGAGTTGACAATAAAATTGAATTAACAATAGTAGTAGTTTTTTTTTCATTGTTTTTTAATTACGGAGAATTTTTTGAAAATTCCATTCTGAATTTACTTACAGAGAATTTTCTGAAAATTTTCCAAAACTGGATATATTTCCAAAATCTGTTGCACAACAATATTTTTCTCCAAATGAAATTAATTCCAAAATTTTCCATTTGAAAAACCAATCCCATCCCGCCACGTCATAAGACCCATTTTTTAAATATTAGTTTGAAGGGAGTATTTTAGGCGGGAAAAAAATTCTAAATTAATTCTAAGTAAGTTTAAAACCCATTTATAAAATATTAAGAAAAATAAGAAAAGTGGATATATAATTACTAATCTTGAGATGAAAATTATGTTTTTGTAACTTTTAATTTATTTTGTTCAAAGTATTAAGTAAGAAGATTGATTTTTTGTATGAAAGAAAAATTAAAAATGATGAGAGAGAGTAAAGTTGACCTGTAGACCCCACTTTGGAAATAAAGTGAAGAAAATTTTGGCAAACATCAAATATGGTGTTTCCAAAAGTTGGAGTATTTGTAGTGTTAATTTTGGAATTATTTCCAAAACTGAATAGTAATTGGAGAATTGGAAAATTTTCTAATTTTTGGAAAATTTTCCAAAAATTAAACAACCCTTAAATGGCTTGTGCTTTTGAATTTAAACATGAATATGATTGCCATACTGATATTTGATCTTTAATAAACTTAAAATGGGCTACTATTTAGTTTATTAATCTTAACAAAAAAATAACATTAGCATTATTTTTTAATTAAAATAAAATTGATTTAACAATAGTAGTAGTAATTAAAATAAAATTGATTCAACACGAGGAATCTCACTTGAAATGAATAAGATCCCGAACCAAAAATACTAAAATATGCAATAAAATGAAACAAAATAAATAGTAATCAGTAAATAAAGAAAAAGTTCGATTAAGGTCCGAATTTACTCGCTCAGAATCATCAATAAATATGAATTCACTTTTAATTTTAAAAAATCAATTAAATGAGCTCATATTAAAATTACACTTATATGTAACGAGAAAATTACACTTATTTTCGTGGATGAGGAAGGATAACAAGAAAATATGCATTGTTTAACTATCGACATTCGTCATTGAGAAATGTGATTGAAAGGACTTTTGGCGTTCTGAAGGCTAGATTTCCAATCTTAAAGTCCATTCCAAATTATCCTCTTCGTCCTCAGAGGTAAATACCTCTAGCTTGTTGTACACTACACAACTTTATTCAAATGGAAGATAGAGCTGATCAACTATTCACAGAATATGGTACAAAAGGTCAGCAAAATTTAGACGAGAACGAAGCTAATGTGACGCAAGAAGGTATTCACGTGGATATGTCCCAACAACAACTAATGAATGACGTTAGAGAAGATATTGCAAATCAATTATGGTCTCATTATAATAATTGTTAGAATATGAAGAAGTAACAATTTAAATTAAGTATGTTTTGAATGTTGATATTTGTGGTATTCACGTAATGAACAAATAATTCAAGACTATTTTATATGTATTTTATTTTCATAAACAGAATTATTATATTTATACTTGATCTTAGGTGAATACGATTTCGAGTTTGTAGTATTCACGTCATGAACAAATAATTCAAAACATGTATTTTATTTTCATGAACGAAATTATTATATTTATATTTGATCTTTAACGTGAATAGATTTAGCATATTTATAAATTATGAGGGTAGAAATGTCCAAAATAACATTGTTTCTTTTTTATGTTAACAATATGGATCGTTTGAGCTAAAAAAAAAAATTGAATTTTTTTTTTGGAAAACTTAAAAAATGACGTTTTCAGAATTTTCCAAATTTGTAGTGTTAATTCTGGAAAACTGAATAGTAATTGGAGAACTGAAAAATTTTCTGAAAATTTTCCATTTGGGAAAATGTTGCTGTGAAACAGATTTTGGAAATATTTCCAATTTTTAGAAAATTTTCCAAAAATTAAACAACCCTTAAATGGCTTGTACTTTTGAATCTAAACATGAATATGTTTACCATACTTATATTTGATCTTTAATAAACTTAAAATGGGCTACTATTTAGTTTATTAATCTTAACAAAAAAATAACATTAGCATTGTTTTTTAATTAAAATAAAATTCATTTAATAATAGTAGTAGTTTTTTTTTTCAAAAAAGTAAGAAATAGTTGTTAGGTGAATACGATTTTGAGTTTTCTAAGGTTGGAAAATGAAGGCTGGAAAACAGAAAACGTACTGTAGCTGTGAAACAGAATTTTGGAAAACAGAAATAATTCCGGAAATAACTGCAGATGGAAAATTTTAGAAAACAGAAATAACTCCAAACAGAATTAATTCCGTTATGAAACGCAGCCTTAATATTTCGGTATCCGAATTTCCCCTAATTCATTCCGAACCCGAACCCGAACCCAAACCTGAAATAATTTCGGATATTATATATCCGCATTCAAATTTTTCGATACCCAAAATATTCGAATTGAAATTCAAAAAATTCGGATCGGAAATTTCAGAAAATACCCACCCCTAGTTATTCTTATGATTGCTTTGAGACTCAAAACTAAAAAGAAAATGAAATGAAATGAAAGAGTGTACAAAATAACAAGACAATAGCATCCAACACAGTCAAACAGGGAAACGAAAAGAAGATGAGATGTAGTCTTTCTTTAGATAGATAGATAAAATAAATAAATATATAGAATGTATTAAATAAAAAGGCAAGAGAGAGAACAGTCGTCGCTCCGCATTTACTTTCTTTTTATTTCATTTTATTTTACTTCGAAGATCTTTTCTTTTACTATTTTTATTCAAAATGATAAAACCAGTCGTCTTAATGCAGTCACCTTCTCTACTCGCCAAACTTGCTTTACACGTGTGATCTTTTGGCTTTTCGAGTTTCGATTCCAGGTCCTTCTGCGTTGTACCAATTGTAGCGGGAGTGAGTGAAAGTAACTTATTCATCCTCTCTTTTTTTCAGAATTAACTTGTTCATCCCATTTGTCATGTTCAAATTAGTAGCAGAGCTTAAGTGAAGTTTTAAGGGAGCTAAATAAAAAAAAATCGAGAGTTAAATATAAAAAATTAATCTAAAATGAATAGAGTTTTAAATACTATTATAAAAGATTTTAAAATTTATGGCGATAAATATTAAAAATTAATGAAAATAGAATGAATTTTTTAGGGATGGTTATAGAAGAATTCAAAATTTTAGAAGAATACGAGGGATTAATAAAATATTAACAAAACTTTTAGGACTATTAGTGTGTTGGACAAATGGTTGTCTAGAGGTTGTCTATGTAGCATTTTAAGAATGCCTTTTTAAGATTGTTCTTAGTTTCTCTTTGATAACACATTTTTTGTGTAGTTATTCAAATAAAATTCTAAATTTATTGAAATAAAAAAACCATACCTATTTTTATATTACCCTCTAATTTATATATATATATATATTGCATTTTTAACCAATAATTTTGAAACTTTAACTCCTTAAATTTACAATTTAAAAATATATATATAATTTATAGTGCAAGTTTTAATTATTAGAAACTATAAAAGAGGGAGGTAATGATGTCCCTTTTTTATTTTTTAGCACACTAATGATGTTTGTTTTTTTTTTGCCTCCTCGTTACTATTTATAACTAACAATTGCTAAGTTTAAAATTATTTTAAAATATTGGAAGGGATAAGTGATGTCCATGAAACTTGATCCCGAGACAATCAAGCATTTGGATAGTTGCTCAACCATTACACCATCACATTTTCATACAACTAAAAGAACACATTTAATATATGTAAAAATAGTTCAGACATAATTTAAATATGTTAAATTGAAAGATTTATGCAATTATAAATAGTATAAAAAGTCAAATGTCTTGTAATATTTTATTTATTTCTATCTTTTAGCTTATTGCACTATGATAATTACTTATTTACTCTTACATTAGCATAGAACATATTTGCCCTAAAGTCTTTAATATTAAAGTGTCATTTTTTTCTTCTAAAAATATTATATTTGATCATTTGATGCTTTAAATATATAATGGTCTTTAATATTTTAGATAAATTACATATATTTTTTATATTTTTTAGAATATCAAGTGATATAAATTAATTATTTATATTTTATAATTACTTTTTTAAGTACTTAAATTTGCCAATGAGCATAGGTCAATGATTGTCTGTTTATGGTAAAGTATCAGTAAAATTTTAGGTTCGAATCGAATCTCCACGTTTAAAAAAAAAATCAAATTCGAAGTGATTGAAAACATAGTAGCTAATTTTAAATTTATTTCTCTTATTAAATTAGTTACTAAAAAAAAGTATATTATCATATGCATGAAAGAAGCCCCACGCAATTACTAGTAGTATTGAGGTTGAAATTGGACATTTTATAAACTATGAGATTTTTTAGGTAAACTATTTTTAAAAAGTTGGTTATGTTATTAATTATTATTACAATCACATATATTGAGGGCCCATGTCATAAAAAAAATATACACTAACCAATTGAACTATAACATCATATGCTTTTCTTAAAATTTTTACCCAAATAATTCTTAAAATAATTAAAGAATAACGATGTAAAAAAATTTAAAATATATTTGAATACTTTTTCATTAATAAAAAATATTTCTATAATAGGAAAAAAGTAATTTTTAATTTTTATTATTCTCTCCTCCTACTCAATCGGCATCCCACCAAATATCAATTTCCATCATTTTCTTTCTTTGAAACATATATTTTCACATGATAGAATATGCAAATCTACATCTCTAATTCTATGCTTAATCATCAACTTGAACAAAATCTATGTGTATTTTTGTTGTATTCGTTTTTTTTTCAAGCTACTTTAAATTATTATTTTCACACCTTTTTTTAATTAAAAATTTATCATATTAACTCTACTTATGTTTTGTGATACTATTTTTAATACTCAAACAAAACTAGAGTAGGTTGTATAGTAAATTTATAAGTGCAAGAGTGTGATAAATATCACTACTCCTCTTTCACACTCGTCTAGGGTTATTCATCGGTTAACCGAAACCGAAATATAAAGTTTCGAATTTTAATTAACCGAACTCTCTGAAATTACTATCCGAAACCGAACCAAAAATTTTAGAAACCTAAAATATTTCGGTTCGAACTTCCGAAATTTCAAAACTTTTTTTTTTGAACTTCATGGAAAAAGAACAAAAAAATGGATCACAACATCAGTAATTCAAACGAAAATCAGGCAAGCATTGACAAACATCATAGAACAGTTCTGCAGTTTATACAATCCAACATAATTATACAATCCATACTTAAACATAACAATTGAACATAGTAAAGTAATCAGCCAATTCAAGGACAAACCTACACAAAAAACAAACAAGGAAATCCTAACATTTTCAATAAAATTACACTTTCACCATCGAAAATACAATTGATTCCCGAGGACATTAAAGTCATTTACTCAAACAAGCATAACGAAAGATAAATTTGGGAAACCCTAGATTTAGAGAAATCAATTGAAGGGGATGGAAGTAGGAGGTACTCAAGGACGGCGGCGAGATAGACAGGAGCGCCGACGCCGACACGTTTGGCATACTTTTCGGCTTTCAAGAAATGGGCAATACGACCGATGGGGAACTGCAAACCGACCTTGCTACTCCTCGACGTGGCCTTCTTGGCAGCACCAAATCCTAGGGTTTTACATCTACCAGCCATGGAAGCGGTTACTAAAAAAACTATGGTGATTTGATTTCTAAATCTAGAGAACAAAACGGTGCGGCGGTGGGTGCTGGAAGAGAAGCGGTGGATGGTGTTGCTACCCGAATTTTGACTTACGTCACAACTTTTTTTATTTTATTGCATGTCGCATTAATAGCCCGTTTACGTCAAATTTCAATCGATTTTTGATCATGGACTATTTGTTTTAATATTTCACATCATTTCACGTCTTTTGAAATTTTCATATTTTTCTCGTATTTTCGACTAAACCGTATTTTTCGGTTTTCGTCAACGCATTTACGTAGTTTTTATGTTTGCCCCATTTAATGGCTCGTCTAGGTCAAATTTCTGTCGATTCTTCATCCTAGGCTAGTTTGTTTAATATTCCATGTCATTTCGTGTCTTCTCATTTTTTTCGTACTTTCGACTGTCTTTACACGAACTTTTATCGGTCCCGAGCAAGTTTCCCGGGACCGTGGGTCGGGCATGTAATTTCCTTAATTGATAATTACGTACTATTTTTCTCCTTCACGCCATCGAGTTTGGTTTCATTCAATTTTTATCGTAAGGACATTTATTTTACGTCCGAACTTTTAGTGTTTCCGAAAGAGAAAATAAATACGTTAAAATAAGTTTTGCATTTATTCGCCGTATACTAGTTTTCTTGTCTTATTTTTCTGCACGTCATGGTTCCCTCGGCTCGGATTTATTTTTTACTTTCGTACGAAGTCGCTCGTACCAAAATATCCCTTTCGTATCCAAATTCATGCATTAATGACAATTAATGTATGAATATCCAAAATTACCTCACATTTCTTCCTAGCTAGGTTTGCCGACTGAAATTCATCATCACCAAACATCCCATCGACAATCCCTAGCCACACAAGCCCAAACTTGGCCTCCACTCCGGCCACTATTCACCTTCCACCTCTCCCGACGAACCACGCGCCATTTTGTAGCCACAAACTCCCTCCAAACCGACTCAACCTTTCTCTATAAATAGCTTGCTTCATGCAACGAAATAAGGGCACCAAAATCTCATTTTAATCTCCATTTCTTGCTCATCCTTCTTGGCCAAATTCTCTCCTGGACAGTAAGCTCTCTCTCACTAGCTTCTCTTTAAATTTTCATTTTGTCTCTAAAGCATGAAATTAATTGCTTAAACTTGCCTCACATGCTTAGTTTTCATGCTAATTACATGTCCCTTGCTTCAATTTGATTGTATAATAACTTGAGTAATTAATAAGCTATATATGCATGTTAATTAGTTTAGTTTTCACTTGTTAAAACGCCACTGTTTTCATTAAAAAAAATTGCTGTTTTTATTGCCTTGATCTACTGCTTTGATAACATGATGATTGGGGCTGCTTTGGGTAAATTCCATGGGTGGGGTGAAGCTTGAGTCGCCGGCCATGGTGGCCGATGACGTGAAGAAGAGGAAGAAGAAGGCAACTGGTGCTGTTTTGCAAATAAGAAAGGTGATGGGCTTGGCCTTTGCCAAGCCCATTTATTTTAATTAAAATGTTTTGGGCTTGGATTAATTCCAAGCCCATTTTGTCATGTCCAAAAATTCCTATGTGGGGCCCAACCCATTTATTTTTCGTCAAAATTGTAAAAATATTCATATGCTTTTATAACATGTTCAAATTAATAAAAATATTCGTATACTTTTATAACATGTTAAATTCCGTAAAACATTCGTATGCTTTTTATTTTTGTGTTTAAATGATATTAAAATGTTCGTATGTCAAATGATATATTTAAATTGTATGGATTATTTGTATGTTTTTTTGTGCATTATTCAAGTCATATGAAATACTCGTATGTTCACATGATAATAATACCACATGCCACGTTTAAATTATTGTGAAATGATTAATATGGTTGCATGTTATAAATAAATCGAATATTAATTATACCATGTTTAAATAATTATAAATTGCTCATATGAAATAAATGAACTAATTGATTACTTGCTTGCCATGTCTAATTAATTGTTTACTTGCTTCTTATGTTCAATTATTTATTTATTTGACATGAAATAAAATGTTTATTTGTTTATCATGTTTATTTAAATATTTATTCGTCAAATTAAATAAATATTGCATGCGCTCTTTATTATTTATTTATTTTTAAACCAAGTATGGGCCTAGCCCGGCCGATTAGACTGGTAGGCTTTATTTCCATGCATTTGATGTGATAATTAATTGTCAATTATTTCTAATTGCGTGTATGCGGTAATAATTAATTGCTAAACTTGTTGTAATAATTAATTACCCATTTCACTTGTTGTAATAATTAGTATTTCACTTGTTGTAATAAGTAGTTAGATAGTTATTCCGACCTCCAATTTGTAATATTTAGATAAGTAGTTTTTATTATGAATTGTGGTTTGTAATAATTAGCTAAGTAGTTAAAAATCGTGTATGTTTGCATATACCTAAATATTTATGTCAATTGTCGTTAATCATGGTTTTGAAGAGATGGATCGATCGGAGTTCATCCGAAAGGTAAGGTTACCTTAAAACTTCTCCTTGTATGTTTAGTGGAAGTCTAAAAACCGAATCGAATGCATGACACCCTAGTAGGCGCTAGAACTACCCTACTCGTATACATGACGTATAGAATTGCTAAAACAATTAAAATCAAACTCACATGCACAACATGTTTATATCACTTGTCTTTCATGCCATGAAATTAATTGTTTTCTTGTTAAATGCTATGCATGGTGGCTTCGATCCCACACGGAATATGCGCATCCATAAAATGTACTTTGTTAGTTTTGCTATGATAGAATCACCTAGTTTAAATTAATCATGCATGGCCCAATGATAAGGGGGGAACGTCCGCTCTAGCATACGAACAAATGGTAAACCCGTCCTTCGGTCCCAATCGGAAATAACAAATCCCAACGAAAAATGCTAAGATGTAACGTCACCTTGGAGGGCCCAAATTACATGTTTAAAATATTTTCAAAAATACCTCGCATACCGGTAACATTTTTAGGATGTGACTTGGGTGCCTAACACCTTCCCAAGTCCATAATCACGACCTCGAACCATCATTCTTTGGTTTAGACCATTGTGCCTTAGTCTTTTATTTTTTATGCCATGACGATTAGGTTCCCTAAACCTTAGAAAATTAGGGTGGCGACTTCATTTTACATGATGTTAAGACAAGTCCAACGCTTGTCTCGCATTATGGCCCGTCCCAAACCTTTACTCATTTTCAACGAAAAAGGGGGTGCGACAGGTGGAGTTCGGATGCAGTGGGTGGTGGTGGTGGAGAAGGCGGTAAGTGGTGGAAGAGAAGCGGTAGTGGGTGCTGCCGCAGCACTGTTGCGAGAGAGGATGAGGTTCGAGAGAACGAAGTGAGGAGTGGTGCTTATATATGTAAAAATTAATCCGTATATATGCAACCAGCAAAGTTCGATTAGTTCGGTTAACCGAACTTGTGCTTACCAACAACCGAAACCGAACCTTATTAAAGTACATTTTTTAACTACCCGAAACTGAAAAAACAGAAACTGAAATTCTTAAACCGAACAAGCGAAATTTTAGTTATTCAGTTGTAGCAAACTGATGAGCAGCCCTACACTTGTCAATCAATCAATCAATTTGTTCTCCTGACTGATGTGTCGAAACTGTAAAAAATAATAATAATACCCGCTGTCTAATGCACAACAAAATTATGTATAATGGTAACATGGTCGAACACAAGGACTAAGAGTAGATGCTCACTTTAATGTATGACAAAGACAAATAAACCGAAACAGTAACACAATGGGGGATTTTGAGAGAGTTGTTGATTAACTAAAACTAAATAAAGGAGAGTAAATGAAGATATAGAACCAGATGGAAAAAGTTCCTAGCAAAGGTTCATCTCCGGTTGCATCTAGGCCTAGTCAAACATTAGTGCAGTGGTATTCCACTCTTGATTCATAGGTGTGCTATAGGGGCCAAGTACGCTTAGGCCCCCTGCTTTTCTTCGTACGAGAAGTTACCCAAGGTACGTTTATGGAGACAATACTCAGAGACCCATTAAAGGGAGGAAAGACACACCTAGAGAGAGACAATCAATACGTTCAAGACACTACCCTAGTTGGTTGTTTGCCCTAGTCAGATTAGACCAGTTCGACTTGATGACTCTGAACTAGTTGTCTACTCTACTCTGTAATCTCACGTTAGCTATTACTACAAAGACGACTGTAATTACCTAGATTTAATTAATAGTTGATCAGACTTCTAATTAATCCTAGATAAATTGACAAGATAATGGCAAGCAAGCAAATTCAAACATGGAGTTTATTAAGCCTGTCGCGCCCCGAAATTTAAAAATTCGCGAGTGTGCAACGAAATTTGAGACCTTCAGATGCTCAGCGTAAAAGGGACGCCTAGCAGCATGCAATGAAGTCGCCACCCTAATTTGGTTGCTAGGCTTAGGGAACCTTAATCGTCATGGCATAGGAAATATAATAAGTAAAAAAACTAAAGGCACAAAAAAGGGGTCTGGACCCCAGGCAAAAGGTTCGGGGTCGTATTATGGTCTCGGGAAGGTGTTAGGCACCCGAGACACATCCGAAAACGGTTACCGGTTGATGAGAGAGGTGTTTAAAAAGGTGTTTGATAAAATACGTTTTGAAAAAAGGGGCCCTCAGAGGAATCGTCACTTTAGCCTTTTCTATGATCGTGACCGTTCAGGAATAATAAAAAGATCTTTCGGACGGGGTTACCGTTTATCAAGATCGATTGATTATTCCTAACCGTAACGTAATGGGACTGAATTTTCCGTAAGACTGAATGAGCGCCCTCTTTTTTCATCATCGGGCCATGCATGATTAAATTAATTATTACGTGATCCTAACATGGATTGCTAACAGAGTACAAATTTAAATGATGGATTTTTGAAGTGGAAAACTGATGTGGGATCGAAAGTCCCCATGTACATGCAGTCAATACAAGCGAGAATTTAAAATCATATGAACATGGCATTTTAAGCAACTCTTTAAACACGTTGTTCATGTGGGTTGATTTTAATTCTAGCAGTTCTATATATCATGCGTACGATTGATATTTGCGAAAAAGTGTTGAATAAATAAAAAGGAATCGAAAGGCGTACTTGCGAGCAAAGCTTGAAACTAAAACCTACAAAATGAGAGTGTTAGTGATAGCTCGAAAAATAAATAGGCAATTTTATGAGTGCAAAAATTTAAATGACAGTTGATTGCACGCGAGAAATGAGGGATTTCACGCATATGGAAATTAAATGCTGTTGGATTGCATGCGAAAAATGATGGATTTAACGCGTACGAAAATTAAATGCTGAGTTGATTGTATGCGAAAAATGATGGATTTAACGCATACGAAAATTAAATGCTACGTTGATTGCATGCGAAAAATGATTGATTTTAAGCATGCGAGAATTTAAATGCTAGGTTGATTGCATGCGAAAAATGATTGATTTTACGCATACGAGTATTTAAATGCTGGGTTGATTGCATGCGAAAAATGATTGATTTTACGCATACGAGAATTTAAATGCTACGTTTATTGCATGCGAAAAATGATTGATTTTACGCATACAAAAATTAAATGCTACGTTGATTGCATGCGAAAAATGATTGATTTTGCGCATACGAAAATTTAATGCTAGGTTGATTGTATGCGAAAAATGATTGATTTTAAGCATACGAGAATTTAAATGCTACGTGGATTGCATGCGAAAAATGATTGATTTTACGCATACGAAAATTAAAATGCTACGTTGATTGCATGCGAAAAATGATTGATTTTAAGCATACGAGAAGTTAAATGCTGAGTGCAGAAAAATGTAGTTGACGATTTACAGGGAATAAAAAAAAGTTTGGTGATTTGCATAAAATAAAACCGGTTGATAATACAGAGAATGAGCAGTTGGATATTTGCAGAAAATAAACAGTTGATATTTGCGGAAGAATTTCCAGCAGTTTGCGAAAAATTAAAGCTGTTGAATATTTACGAGAATTAAAATGCGACCGACCATATAGGCGGTATATTGAATTTAAATTGCCGAAAGTAAATTGCGAAAAATTAAAGTGCAGAAGAGTAAAGTGTGGAAAAGTAAAATGCGGAAAATTAAAGTGCGAAAAATTAAACAGTTGATAATTTGCGGAAGGATTTCCAGCAGTTTGCGAAAAATTAAAACAGTTGAATATTTACGAAAATTGAAATGCGACCGACCATGTAGGTGGTATTGAATTTAAATTGCCGAAGGTAAATTGCAGAAAATTAAAGTGCGAAGAATTTAAACAGTTGATAATTTGCGGAAGGATTTCCAGCAGTTTGCGAAAAATTAAAGCAGTTGAATATTTACGAAAATGAAAAGCAGTTGATAATTTGCGGAAAATTAAATGACAACCGACCATATAGGCGGTAATTTAAATGATTGAATTTAAATTGCTAAATATAAATGACTGAAGTTAAATGAAATAAACATCCCGATAAGAAACGAGCAATTCAAGTATATAAAAACAACAGTTCAATAAACAAACTTGAGGCAAGAATAAGCATACGAAATATTTTGCAAAAAAAGTGAACTAATCAATTCATGCATAAATTATGGAAAAAATAGCACATATCATGAAGAACGATTATACGAAGCATGTGAGCATTTTTCGTAAAAAAATAACGAATCGAAGACTCGGAAAAATATAAATGGGCTGGGCCCAGCTTAAAAATTTGGAGAAATGGGCCAGGAACAATTCCTGGCCCAAGGAAATTAATTTAAATGCCCATCACCTTTCTTTCATTTCGCGAAGGGCCATGCGGCCCGATCATCTCATCTTCAACCTCACATCGCCGGCGCCACTGCCGGCGACGGAGTTGACGAACCAGGCGACCAATTCGCCTGGTTCTTGGCCCGAAAAGAGCCTCTCCCTTTCAACAACACAGCCATGCAATCACAGCGACGTAAATCCCAGCCAAACAGTGGCAATCACAACGGCAACAATAATGCATATTAATTCATTTAATTAGCAAATAAAAACTTCAAGCATTCGAACAATTTAACCGGTGCTAGTGTGATGAAATGAACTTAAAACTCAAGCAATTGGAACGAATTTGAGCAACCAAATGATTGTCTAAGGCATGAACAAAAATTAAAGAGAAAGACAGTAAGCGAGAGAGAAAGAAAAGCTTACAGTGTTAGCCGAGAGAGGAAAGGATTGAGCTCAAGGAATGTGGTTCAAGTGTGCGTGAAATGGAGAGGGAGCGGGGCTGTTTTTCTTGCAAAATTCGGACCGTTTTTGCGTTGGAGGATGGTGGCTATTTATAGCCAAACTCGCGTGGGTTGGAGGACGGGGGAGCTGCGCGTGGTGGCCGGCTGGTCGCGGTGGCAAGGCTAGGGGAGTCGTGATGATGGCGGAGGGCTAGGATGCGATGGGAACAGGTGACTCGGGCGAGGACTTCGTTGCCTTCCTCGTGTGTGCACTGTGCATGTGCATTATGCACATTAATTCAAGGGCCATTGATCTGGTTGACTTTCCTTGGTTGACCAGATCAATGACCATGATCAAATGGCCTTTTATCTGATTTAAATGGCCTCGAGCCGGTTCCCGCGACCAAACGTTCTGACTTTTCGAGCCGAAGGTACCCGCGCGTAGAGAAAAATATGACGGGTTTAACCGTATACAGCGAATAATAAAAATTTTCCGCTTAGCGCATTTATTTTCTCGTTCAAAAGCGTGAAACGCGCAAACGAAAAAATAAAAACGCTACGCTGAAAATTACACGAAACGTTGTAGACCGTTGCGAGCAGAAAAAAAGCTAGCAACTAGTTGATGGAAAACATTTTAAAGTCGAGCTATTGTCCGAGCGGACTTACTCGGGTCCAATAACAGCTCGAATGAAAATAATAATAAAATAATAAAAATACTAAAAAAATGCGCTAAAACATAAAAAATCCTAAAAATCATGAGATGACCTAAAACGAAGAAAAAACTAGCAACTGACTGCCGGATAGTTAAAAACGTGATTTTTAAGGCTAAAAATATTAATGATAATAATAATGAAAATACACGCCGAAAAAAATAAAAATGCGATTTCGAAAGCTGACGATGCTAACGATGATGCTAAAATGCAACGAAACACCTAAGTATGCTAGCGACATTAAATCAACTGAAAATGACTGTAAATTAACTAAATAACAGAAATGCTAAAATTAAATAAAAATGGCGTCAAAATTTGGGTATCAACAGTTGCCCCCTCTTTACTGTCTTATCGAAGTATTTGATAAGCAGTAATGACAGTTGCCCCTATATCCGAATTTTGGCGACACAGCGGGTCTTACCTCAAACTTACAGTGATGATGTCGCTCTGGGAGGAGGTAGTTGCTTGATGTCGCTCTGGGAGAAGGAGATTGATTGATGCTGTCACTAGGGACATACGGTGCTTGCTTGATGTCACTCTGGGAGGAGGAGATCGCTGTCGCTCTGGGAGGAGATAGGTTGTTGATCCTGCAAAGATGTAAACTTAGATCTGCTCGGGTATTGATGTAAACATACGTTACAGAAAACGTAAATGACAGCTACTCTACCCGGAATGAAAGATAGTTTTATGAAAATATAAACGACAGCTCCACTGGGGGGATAGGCATTTGATAGGTGACTGACGTTGCTTTGGAAGGATAATGCGCGATTCGCAGAAGTATGAATGATTTGTCCTAACGATGTCACTCTAGGAGGAGGAAATAATTATGCAGAAATGTAGAATTGTGAATGATGTCACTCTAGGAGGGGAAGAAATGCTAAGGCTAAAGAGGGTAAAACTACGCTATGCTATTATTCTGGGAGGAGAAGAAATGCTTGACGCTGAAAACTAAACTATGATGTCACTCTAGGAGGAGGAGAAAGCTAAGGCTGAAAACTAAATGCTGTCACTCTGGGAGGAGAAGATGCTAAGGCTGAAAACTAAGTGTTGTCACTCTGGGAGGAGAAGAATGCTAAGGCAGAAATCTTAAACAACATCGATTCCCGTAGGAGAAGGCGCGAGATGCGGAAATTAAACTAAGGTCGCTCTGGGAGGAGAAGAATGCTAAGGCTGAAAACTAAATGTTGTCGCTCTAGGAGGAGGAGAATGCTAAGGCTGAAAACTAAATGCGGTCGCTCTGGGAGGAGAAGAATGCTAAGGCTGAAAACTAAGTGCTGTCACTCTGGGAGGAGAAGAATGCTAATACTGAAAACTAAGTGAAATGCTAACGGAAGGTAAACTATGCTGTCACTTTGGGAGGGGAAGAAATGCTAATGCTAGCGCCCTTGATATGACCCTAGCATACGTCTGCGTCCTGCTCAGGAGGTAACGACCCCAAGGACAAGACTTTCCCACGATTTGCAGCCGTAAGCAGTCCTCACCTGATATTAGTGTTTGCACTCACGCTCTGAAACAAGGCTAAGTGTTTTACACTCATAAAGATGCAACTAACATGATACATAATTTACAGTTCGCAATGTCAATCCGAGTGAATAGACTTCGAATGAAAATGCACATGCATGGGCGTTCTAGTAATCTATGGGACTTTTACGGAAAAGAATGAAAGGACGCGAAATGTCTGGAAAGAAGTTTGTTTTGGAAAAGATTGCTTTGCTTGGGAGTTGGAAGGCTTTTGATGAGTGATGCTTTGCTGATTGGCCCGGATGAGGGCGAGGTACGCGAGTTCTTTCGCTTTTTACTGGGGATGCTTGCTTGACAGAGTGCGCGAGCTCTGGGATCCTTGCTGGGGGTGCTTTTCGCTCGGCCAGGGGCCCTTTTCTTGAGTCTTCACTAGGGAGTGTCGTCGCTGTTCTTTTTGCGACTCACTACTTGAGTTGGCCTTGGGCCCTTTTTTCTTCTCGGGTTCTTACTAGGGATGCTTGCTTTGAGGGTCCTCGAGTTGGCCTTGGGCCTTTTTGCTTGACTTCACTGGGGAAGGTTGCTTTGAGATTTCTCGAGTTGGCCTTGGGCCTCTTTACTCAAGTTTACTGGGGAAATTTTTCTTCGAGATTTCTCGAATTGAGTTGTCCCCGGGCTGTGCTTGCTTTGGCTCTTTGATTGTTTGTATTCTGCGAAGGTCTCTGAGCATTTTTTCTTTTCTTTTCCCTTTTTCCCCTCTCCCCTTTTTCTTTTTTCTTTTTTTCCTCTCATTCCCCCCCCCCCCTTTTAAATTTTTATTTTTTTTTTAATTTTTATTTTTATATATATCCCTCCCCTTTTTTATTTGATTTGAAAATGCAACAGAGCAGAGCAAGCACAACCTTCGTCTTGATCTCTTCCCTTTTTTTCTTGAGGCCTCGGCCTTCGTCGTTGCTGCTTCTTCGGTGATAGTCCTTAGCGATCTCCTGGTGACCTTTTCCGTCTCCTTCGTCGTGAGCTTGAACTTGGTGTGCTTTTACTTCCGGTTGGCAATTTTAGCTGAAACTGCTCTTCGGCTCCTGGGGTATGAGTGATATTGATGGTTTGGGGAGTGATGACATATATGGTGGAAAGAGGGAAGAAACGAAAAAAGTGGAGAAAATCGCAAAAGTCCCACGTCATTTTATAGCTATCCCATGTCTAATGGCGCATGTACCCTGGATATTATGCGAACTCAACTAGTACCTAGTCAGGCTCTTACACTCATGAAGGATACGCCGCGATGGCTCAAAAATGCTTACCGGGATTTGTTTGTGACTGCTTACGTCGGAGCAAACCGTGGATATAAGAGCAAACAGGTAATATCATGCACGGCACGTAATTGGGATAGATGCTGGAGTTAATAGAGGGATTAAATATTTCTGACCTATGCGGTGCATGAAAATGCTTATGAGAGTAGTATGCTTTTGTTTTAGTCGGGCTAAAGAGGGATTTTGATTGATTTTTGATTTTGATTGACGGGTGGTTTGATTGCTAGGGGGTTTGATTGCTAGACGTTTGATTGCTAGATGGTTTGATTGCTGATGGTTTGATTGATAGACGTTTGATTGCTAGACGTTTGATTGCTAGATGTTTGATTGCTAGACGTTTGATTGCTAGATGTTTGATTGCTAGATGGTTTGATTTCTAGATGGTTTGATTGATAGACATTTGATTGCTAGACGTTTGATTGCTAGATGTTTTGAGACGACTTACTTACAAAGTTCTACCGAGAACCTAAGGTTGCCCCCCTCAGTGGGCCAGACGACCGTACTCGACTTAAAGCTAATAAAGCGAGCAGGAATAAAAACAAATTTAAATAAAGGGGAAAGAAAGAGGGACTTCCCTGAACTGCGCAGCGAGGCTGCAAGGGCGTCTTCCACAAGCTCCACGCGGATGACAGCGAGATGCTTCCAGTCCCTGAAAAAGACATGGCGCGAACCAATGAGGAGTAAATGCAAGATAATTTTTAGCAGAAGTAACGTGATTAGTGAGTGTTAAGCTCTCCCTTTTAGACGGGCTATCCGTGGGTCATTGCGGTGTGATTTGCATCGGATGGGCTTTGTGACTTTGGTCCAGCGTTTAGTCCTTTGAGACCGGTTGTCTGCGATGCCAGTTGTGCTGGTAGCACTGCGAGGAAAAGAAATTTCGCTTTAGATGGTGATGGTTTGTCTTAAAATCTTTCCTGATTCGCTCTTGAAGGTGGCCTGTCGCGGCTATTCAACAGCTCCTACGAGCGGAACTCTCTGGTTCTATCGTGATGACGAGCTGAGGCGTGAGACCTTACGTCCCTGCAAAACTGAAGATTGATTAGTGGCATTAGTCTAAGTGACACGTCTTATGTCCCGAGCTACTCCTGGGGAGCCATCTATGCCATGCCTCCTTTTGTCATCTCACAATTTTAAGAAAAAGAAAGGGACAACAAATTTTTTAAAATAACGAGCATCTCCTGAAAAACTTGTTTTATTAATTTCAGGACAAATGTTTGTGACAGATTGTCATGATAAAACCCTATGTCCTTGGTCTGGCCGAACGCTCGGTTCGCGATGCTTTAGGCGAAGTATCTCTTGACTGCATCGGCATTTACCGGTCTCGGGAGATCATCTCCATCCATGCTGGTTAGCATTAGGGCACCCCCTGAGAATGCACTCTTAACCAGATACGGGCCCTCGTACCTTGGGGCCCACTTTCCTTGACTGGCCTCCTGATGAGGGAGAATTTTCTTCAGCACTAAATCCCCAGCCTCGAATTTGCGAGGTCGTACTTTCTTGTTATAAGCGTTGGCCATTCTTTGCTGATATAATTACGCATGGCAGATAGCGGCCAAGCGCTTTTCGGGAAGGAGGTTAAGCTGCTCGTACCTCACTCTTGCCCAATCTGATTCTTCTACTTCAGACTCTGCCAGGATTCTAAGAGAAGGGATTTCTACCTCGAGGGGAACTACGGCTTCCATGCCATAAACTAATGAGTAGGGAGTTGCCCCTGTGGATGTACGGGTTGCTATCCGGTAAGCATTGATTACCATCTTTTGGATGATCCTCTTCAGGTTCTTGTTTGCTGCTTCGACTGCGCCATTCATCTTTGGTCGATATGGTGACGAGTTTCGGTGCTTCACCTTCCAACGTTGGCAAAGATTGTCGATCATTTTTCCGTTGAGATTGGTGCCGTTGTCCGTGATGATGGTCTCTGGGACCCCGTGACGGCAAATGATATTTCTCTCAATGAATCGCATGGTCATTTTCTGAGTGATGCTGGTGTAAGAGGCAGCCTCTACCCATTTGGTGAAGTAGTCGATTGCTACGAGGATGAAGCGATGGCCATTAGAGGCTGTTGGATGAATTTGGCCGATGATGTCGATTCCCCACATCGCGAAAGGCCAAGGCGATGTCATGCTGAAGAGAGGGGCTGGAGGGACATGGAGATGGTCCGCGTAGATTTGACATTTGTGGCACTTCCGGAAGTAGCTGATGCAATCTCGTTCGATGGTGAGCCAAAAATACCCTTGCCTCATTATTTGTCTGGCCATTACATGCCCACTTGCGTGTGTGGAACAGACCCCTTCGTGGATCTCTGCTATGATTCTCTTTGCCTCGGCCATGGTGACGCAGCGAAGCAAAGCTCCATCCGCTCTCCTTTTATATAGAACCTCGCCGTCGAGGTAGAAGTCTAGTGCTAAGCGCTGGAGGGTCTTTTTGCTAACCCGGCTTGCCCCCGGTGGGTACTCCCGGTTTCTGATGAACTGTACTAAGTCGTAGAACCACGGCTTGCCGTCAGGTTCCTTTTCTAAGGTGACACAACATGCCGGAGTTTCCTTTACTTCCACTCTCAATGGTTGAAGCATTACTCCGCATTCTAACTTAAACATTGAGGCCAACGTGGCTAATGCGTCTGCGAAGCGGTTCTTTTCCCTATCGACTCAGTCGAATTCAGTTTCCTCGAATTCCCGTGTGAGTTGGGTGAGTAGCCTTTGATAAGGGATGAGCTTGGAATCCCGTGTCTGCCATAGATCCTGGGCTTGATAGATGACGAGTGCTGAATCGCCGAAGATTCGGAGCTTCTTTACTTTTAAGTCGATGGCTGCTGTCAGGCTGTTAATGCATGCCTCATACTCGGCGACGTTATTGGTGCATGGGAAGTTCAATTTGCATGGTATGGGGAATTGACGGCCATCTGGGGCTATGACCACGGCTTCCACTCCTTTGCCCGAGAGGTTCACCGCACCATCGAAGAACATGGTCCACCAATCGTCTTCTCGGAGATCTTCTGTGATCTCATCTTCAATCATTATAATGTCCTCATCGGGGAAGTCGAAGCTCAATGACTCATACTCGTCCGAGGTATGATCAGCCAAGTGATCAGCGAGGGCGCTTGCTTTAACCGCTTTTCGAGTCACATAGATGATCTCGTGCTCAGCTAATAAGACTTGCCATCTACAAATGCGACTTGATAGGTACGGCTTTTCGAAGATGTATTTCAAGGGATCCATGCGAGAGATTAGCCAAGTCGTGTAATACAACATGTACTGTCGGAGCCTTCGGGCGCACCATGCTAGGGCGCAACAAGTTCGTTCCAACATAGAGTAACGCATCTCACATTCGTTGAATTTTTTGCTGAGGTAATAGATGGCTTGTTCGCGCCTTCCGGACTCGTCGTGCTGTCCCAAAATGCAACCCATGGCGCTAGCCGTGACTGTCATGTACATGAGCAAGGGACGTCCTGGCGTCGGAGGAACTAGTACCGGTGGATTTTGCAGATATGTCTTGATTTTCTCGAAGGCTTCCTGGCAGTCTTCGTCCCATTCTGCATCTCCGTGCTTCCTTAGCATTTTGAACATCGGCTCGCAAGTAAGCGTTAACTGGCTGATAAAGCGAGCGATGTAGTTGATGCGTCCTAAGAAGCTTCGCACTTCTGTTTTGGTGCTGGGAGCAGACAACTCTTGAATTGCTTTTATCTTATCAGGATCCACTTCTATGCCTTTGTTGCTGATGATGAATTCCAACAACTTCCCGGAAGTCACTCCGAAGGTACACTTAGGGTTTAGGGTTTAGGGTTTTAGGGTTTAGGGTTTAGGGTTTAGGGTTTAGGGTTTAGGGTTTAGGGTTTAGGGTTTAGGGTTTAGGGTTTAGGGTTTAGGGTTTAGGGTTTTAGGGTTTAGGGTTTTAGGGTTTAGGGTTTAGGGTTTAGGGTTTAGGGTTTAGGGTTTAGGGTTTAGGGTTTAGGGTTTAGGGTTTAGGGTTTAGGGTTTAGGGTTTAGGGTTTAGGGTTTAGGGTTTAGGGTTTAGGGTTTAGGGTTTAGGGTTTAGGGTTTAGGGTTTAGGGTTTAGGGTTTAGGGTTTAGGGTTTAGGGTTTAGGGTTTAGGGTTTAGGGTTTAGGGTTTAGGGTTTAGGGTTTAGGGTTTAGGGTTTAGGGTTTAGGGTTTAGGGTTTAGGGTTTAGGGTTTAGGGTTTAGGGTTTAGGGTTTAGGGTTTTAGGGTTTAGGGTTTAGGGTTTTAGGGTTTAGGGTTTAGGGTTTAGGGTTTAGGGTTTAGGGTTTAGGGTTTAGGGTTTAGGGTTTAGGGTTTAGGGTTTAGGGTTTAGGGTTTAGGGTTTAGGGTTTAGGGTTTAGGGTTTAGGGTTTAGGGTTTAGGGTTTAGGGTTTAGGGTTTAGGGTTTAGGGTTTAGGGTTTAGGGTTTAGGGTTTAGGGTTTAGGGTTTAGGGTTTAGGGTTTAGGGTTTAGGGTTTAGGGTTTAGGGTTTAGGGTTTAGGGTTTAGGGTTTAGGGTTTAGGGTTTAGGGTTTAGGGTTTAGGGTTTAGGGTTTAGGGTTTAGGGTTTAGGGTTTAGGGTTTAGGGTTTAGGGTTTAGGGTTTAGGGTTTAGGGTTTAGGGTTTAGGGTTTAGGGTTTAGGGTTTAGGGTTTAGGGTTTAGGGTTTAGGGTTTAGGGTTTAGGGTTTAGGGTTTAGGGTTTAGGGTTTAGGGTTTAGGGTTTAGGGTTTAGGGTTTAGGGTTTAGGGTTTAGGGTTTAGGGTTTAGGGTTTAGGGTTTAGGGTTTAGGGTTTAGGGTTTAGGGTTTAGGGTTTAGGGTTTAGGGTTTAGGGTTTAGGGTTTAGGGTTTAGGGTTTAGGGTTTAGGGTTTAGGGTTTAGGGTTTAGGGTTTAGGGTTTAGGGTTTAGGGTTTAGGGTTTAGGGTTTAGGGTTTAGGGTTTAGGGTTTAGGGTTTAGGGTTTAGGGTTTAGGGTTTAGGGTTTAGGGTTTAGGGTTTAGGGTTTAGGGTTTAGGGTTTAGGGTTTAGGGTTTAGGGTTTAGGGTTTAGGGTTTAGGGTTTAGGGTTTAGGGTTTAGGGTTTAGGGTTTAGGGTTTAGGGTTTAGGGTTTAGGGTTTAGGGTTTAGGGTTTAGGGTTTAGGGTTTAGGGTTTAGGGTTTAGGGTTTAGGGTTTAGGGTTTAGGGTTTAGGGTTTAGGGTTTAGGGTTTAGGGTTTAGGGTTTAGGGTTTAGGGTTTAGGGTTTAGGGTTTAGGGTTTAGGGTTTAGGGTTTAGGGTTTAGGGTTTAGGGTTTAGGGTTTAGGGTTTAGGGTTTAGGGTTTAGGGTTTAGGGTTTAGGGTTTAGGGTTTAGGGTTTAGGGTTTAGGGTTTAGGGTTTAGGGTTTAGGGTTTAGGGTTTAGGGTTTAGGGTTTAGGGTTTAGGGTTTAGGGTTTAGGGTTTAGGGTTTAGGGTTTAGGGTTTAGGGTTTAGGGTTTAGGGTTTAGGGTTTAGGGTTTAGGGTTTAGGGTTTAGGGTTTAGGGTTTAGGGTTTAGGGTTTAGGGTTTAGGGTTTAGGGTTTAGGGTTTAGGGTTTAGGGTTTAGGGTTTAGGGTTTAGGGTTTAGGGTTTAGGGTTTAGGGTTTAGGGTTTAGGGTTTAGGGTTTAGGGTTTAGGGTTTAGGGTTTAGGGTTTAGGGTTTAGGGTTTAGGGTTTAGGGTTTAGGGTTTAGGGTTTAGGGTTTAGGGTTTAGGGTTTAGGGTTTAGGGTTTAGGGTTTAGGGTTTAGGGTTTAGGGTTTAGGGTTTAGGGTTTAGGGTTTAGGGTTTAGGGTTTAGGGTTTAGGGTTTAGGGTTTAGGGTTTAGGGTTTAGGGTTTAGGGTTTAGGGTTTAGGGTTTAGGGTTTAGGGTTTAGGGTTTAGGGTTTAGGGTTTAGGGTTTAGGGTTTAGGGTTTAGGGTTTAGGGTTTAGGGTTTAGGGTTTAGGGTTTAGGGTTTAGGGTTTAGGGTTTAGGGTTTAGGGTTTAGGGTTTAGGGTTTAGGGTTTAGGGTTTAGGGTTTAGGGTTTAGGGTTTAGGGTTTAGGGTTTAGGGTTTAGGGTTTAGGGTTTAGGGTTTAGGGTTTAGGGTTTAGGGTTTAGGGTTTAGGGTTTAGGGTTTAGGGTTTAGGGTTTAGGGTTTAGGGTTTAGGGTTTAGGGTTTAGGGTTTAGGGTTTAGGGTTTAGGGTTTAGGGTTTAGGGTTTAGGGTTTAGGGTTTAGGGTTTAGGGTTTAGGGTTTAGGGTTTAGGGTTTAGGGTTTAGGGTTTAGGGTTTAGGGTTTAGGGTTTAGGGTTTAGGGTTTAGGGTTTAGGGTTTAGGGTTTAGGGTTTAGGGTTTAGGGTTTAGGGTTTAGGGTTTAGGGTTTAGGGTTTAGGGTTTAGGGTTTAGGGTTTAGGGTTTAGGGTTTAGGGTTTAGGGTTTAGGGTTTAGGGTTTAGGGTTTAGGGTTTAGGGTTTAGGGTTTAGGGTTTAGGGTTTAGGGTTTAGGGTTTAGGGTTTAGGGTTTAGGGTTTAGGGTTTAGGGTTTAGGGTTTAGGGTTTAGGGTTTAGGGTTTAGGGTTTAGGGTTTAGGGTTTAGGGTTTAGGGTTTAGGGTTTAGGGTTTAGGGTTTAGGGTTTAGGGTTTAGGGTTTAGGGTTTAGGGTTTAGGGTTTAGGGTTTAGGGTTTAGGGTTTAGGGTTTAGGGTTTAGGGTTTAGGGTTTAGGGTTTAGGGTTTAGGGTTTAGGGTTTAGGGTTTAGGGTTTAGGGTTTAGGGTTTAGGGTTTAGGGTTTAGGGTTTAGGGTTTAGGGTTTAGGGTTTAGGGTTTAGGGTTTAGGGTTTAGGGTTTAGGGTTTAGGGTTTAGGGTTTAGGGTTTAGGGTTTAGGGTTTAGGGTTTAGGGTTTAGGGTTTAGGGTTTAGGGTTTAGGGTTTAGGGTTTAGGGTTTAGGGTTTAGGGTTTAGGGTTTAGGGTTTAGGGTTTAGGGTTTAGGGTTTAGGGTTTAGGGTTTAGGGTTTAGGGTTTAGGGTTTAGGGTTTAGGGTTTAGGGTTTAGGGTTTAGGGTTTAGGGTTTAGGGTTTAGGGTTTAGGGTTTAGGGTTTAGGGTTTAGGGTTTAGGGTTTAGGGTTTAGGGTTTAGGGTTTAGGGTTTAGGGTTTAGGGTTTAGGGTTTAGGGTTTAGGGTTTAGGGTTTAGGGTTTAGGGTTTAGGGTTTAGGGTTTAGGGTTTAGGGTTTAGGGTTTAGGGTTTAGGGTTTAGGGTTTAGGGTTTAGGGTTTAGGGTTTAGGGTTTAGGGTTTAGGGTTTAGGGTTTAGGGTTTAGGGTTTAGGGTTTAGGGTTTAGGGTTTAGGGTTTAGGGTTTAGGGTTTAGGGTTTAGGGTTTAGGGTTTAGGGTTTAGGGTTTAGGGTTTAGGGTTTAGGGTTTAGGGTTTAGGGTTTAGGGTTTAGGGTTTAGGGTTTAGGGTTTAGGGTTTAGGGTTTAGGGTTTAGGGTTTAGGGTTTAGGGTTTAGGGTTTAGGGTTTAGGGTTTAGGGTTTAGGGTTTAGGGTTTAGGGTTTAGGGTTTAGGGTTTAGGGTTTAGGGTTTAGGGTTTAGGGTTTAGGGTTTAGGGTTTAGGGTTTAGGGTTTAGGGTTTAGGGTTTAGGGTTTAGGGTTTAGGGTTTAGGGTTTAGGGTTTAGGGTTTAGGGTTTAGGGTTTAGGGTTTAGGGTTTAGGGTTTAGGGTTTAGGGTTTAGGGTTTAGGGTTTAGGGTTTAGGGTTTAGGGTTTAGGGTTTAGGGTTTAGGGTTTAGGGTTTAGGGTTTAGGGTTTAGGGTTTAGGGTTTAGGGTTTAGGGTTTAGGGTTTAGGGTTTAGGGTTTAGGGTTTAGGGTTTAGGGTTTAGGGTTTAGGGTTTAGGGTTTAGGGTTTAGGGTTTAGGGTTTAGGGTTTAGGGTTTAGGGTTTAGGGTTTAGGGTTTAGGGTTTAGGGTTTAGGGTTTAGGGTTTAGGGTTTAGGGTTTAGGGTTTAGGGTTTAGGGTTTAGGGTTTAGGGTTTAGGGTTTAGGGTTTAGGGTTTAGGGTTTAGGGTTTAGGGTTTAGGGTTTAGGGTTTAGGGTTTAGGGTTTAGGGTTTAGGGTTTAGGGTTTAGGGTTTAGGGTTTAGGGTTTAGGGTTTAGGGTTTAGGGTTTAGGGTTTAGGGTTTAGGGTTTAGGGTTTAGGGTTTAGGGTTTAGGGTTTAGGGTTTAGGGTTTAGGGTTTAGGGTTTAGGGTTTAGGGTTTAGGGTTTAGGGTTTAGGGTTTAGGGTTTAGGGTTTAGGGTTTAGGGTTTAGGGTTTAGGGTTTAGGGTTTAGGGTTTAGGGTTTAGGGTTTAGGGTTTAGGGTTTAGGGTTTAGGGTTTAGGGTTTAGGGTTTAGGGTTTAGGGTTTAGGGTTTAGGGTTTAGGGTTTAGGGTTTAGGGTTTAGGGTTTAGGGTTTAGGGTTTAGGGTTTAGGGTTTAGGGTTTAGGGTTTAGGGTTTAGGGTTTAGGGTTTAGGGTTTAGGGTTTAGGGTTTAGGGTTTAGGGTTTAGGGTTTAGGGTTTAGGGTTTAGGGTTTAGGGTTTAGGGTTTAGGGTTTAGGGTTTAGGGTTTAGGGTTTAGGGTTTAGGGTTTAGGGTTTAGGGTTTAGGGTTTAGGGTTTAGGGTTTAGGGTTTAGGGTTTAGGGTTTAGGGTTTAGGGTTTAGGGTTTAGGGTTTAGGGTTTAGGGTTTAGGGTTTAGGGTTTAGGGTTTAGGGTTTAGGGTTTAGGGTTTAGGGTTTAGGGTTTAGGGTTTAGGGTTTAGGGTTTAGGGTTTAGGGTTTAGGGTTTAGGGTTTAGGGTTTAGGGTTTAGGGTTTAGGGTTTAGGGTTTAGGGTTTAGGGTTTAGGGTTTAGGGTTTAGGGTTTAGGGTTTAGGGTTTAGGGTTTAGGGTTTAGGGTTTAGGGTTTAGGGTTTAGGGTTTAGGGTTTAGGGTTTAGGGTTTAGGGTTTAGGGTTTAGGGTTTAGGGTTTAGGGTTTAGGGTTTAGGGTTTAGGGTTTAGGGTTTAGGGTTTAGGGTTTAGGGTTTAGGGTTTAGGGTTTAGGGTTTAGGGTTTAGGGTTTAGGGTTTAGGGTTTAGGGTTTAGGGTTTAGGGTTTAGGGTTTAGGGTTTAGGGTTTAGGGTTTAGGGTTTAGGGTTTAGGGTTTAGGGTTTAGGGTTTAGGGTTTAGGGTTTAGGGTTTAGGGTTTAGGGTTTAGGGTTTAGGGTTTAGGGTTTAGGGTTTAGGGTTTAGGGTTTAGGGTTTAGGGTTTAGGGTTTAGGGTTTAGGGTTTAGGGTTTAGGGTTTAGGGTTTAGGGTTTAGGGTTTAGGGTTTAGGGTTTAGGGTTTAGGGTTTAGGGTTTAGGGTTTAGGGTTTAGGGTTTAGGGTTTAGGGTTTAGGGTTTAGGGTTTAGGGTTTAGGGTTTAGGGTTTAGGGTTTAGGGTTTAGGGTTTAGGGTTTAGGGTTTAGGGTTTAGGGTTTAGGGTTTAGGGTTTAGGGTTTAGGGTTTAGGGTTTAGGGTTTAGGGTTTAGGGTTTAGGGTTTAGGGTTTAGGGTTTAGGGTTTAGGGTTTAGGGTTTAGGGTTTAGGGTTTAGGGTTTAGGGTTTAGGGTTTAGGGTTTAGGGTTTAGGGTTTAGGGTTTAGGGTTTAGGGTTTAGGGTTTAGGGTTTAGGGTTTAGGGTTTAGGGTTTAGGGTTTAGGGTTTAGGGTTTAGGGTTTAGGGTTTAGGGTTTAGGGTTTAGGGTTTAGGGTTTAGGGTTTAGGGTTTAGGGTTTAGGGTTTAGGGTTTAGGGTTTAGGGTTTAGGGTTTAGGGTTTAGGGTTTAGGGTTTAGGGTTTAGGGTTTAGGGTTTAGGGTTTAGGGTTTAGGGTTTAGGGTTTAGGGTTTAGGGTTTAGGGTTTAGGGTTTAGGGTTTAGGGTTTAGGGTTTAGGGTTTAGGGTTTAGGGTTTAGGGTTTAGGGTTTAGGGTTTAGGGTTTAGGGTTTAGGGTTTAGGGTTTAGGGTTTAGGGTTTAGGGTTTAGGGTTTAGGGTTTAGGGTTTAGGGTTTAGGGTTTAGGGTTTAGGGTTTAGGGTTTAGGGTTTAGGGTTTAGGGTTTAGGGTTTAGGGTTTAGGGTTTAGGGTTTAGGGTTTAGGGTTTAGGGTTTAGGGTTTAGGGTTTAGGGTTTAGGGTTTAGGGTTTAGGGTTTAGGGTTTAGGGTTTAGGGTTTAGGGTTTAGGGTTTAGGGTTTAGGGTTTAGGGTTTAGGGTTTAGGGTTTAGGGTTTAGGGTTTAGGGTTTAGGGTTTAGGGTTTAGGGTTTAGGGTTTAGGGTTTAGGGTTTAGGGTTTAGGGTTTAGGGTTTAGGGTTTAGGGTTTAGGGTTTAGGGTTTAGGGTTTAGGGTTTAGGGTTTAGGGTTTAGGGTTTAGGGTTTAGGGTTTAGGGTTTAGGGTTTAGGGTTTAGGGTTTAGGGTTTAGGGTTTAGGGTTTAGGGTTTAGGGTTTAGGGTTTAGGGTTTAGGGTTTAGGGTTTAGGGTTTAGGGTTTAGGGTTTAGGGTTTAGGGTTTAGGGTTTAGGGTTTAGGGTTTAGGGTTTAGGGTTTAGGGTTTAGGGTTTAGGGTTTAGGGTTTAGGGTTTAGGGTTTAGGGTTTAGGGTTTAGGGTTTAGGGTTTAGGGTTTAGGGTTTAGGGTTTAGGGTTTAGGGTTTAGGGTTTAGGGTTTAGGGTTTAGGGTTTAGGGTTTAGGGTTTAGGGTTTAGGGTTTAGGGTTTAGGGTTTAGGGTTTAGGGTTTAGGGTTTAGGGTTTAGGGTTTAGGGTTTAGGGTTTAGGGTTTAGGGTTTAGGGTTTAGGGTTTAGGGTTTAGGGTTTAGGGTTTAGGGTTTAGGGTTTAGGGTTTAGGGTTTAGGGTTTAGGGTTTAGGGTTTAGGGTTTAGGGTTTAGGGTTTAGGGTTTAGGGTTTAGGGTTTAGGGTTTAGGGTTTAGGGTTTAGGGTTTAGGGTTTAGGGTTTAGGGTTTAGGGTTTAGGGTTTAGGGTTTAGGGTTTAGGGTTTAGGGTTTAGGGTTTAGGGTTTAGGGTTTAGGGTTTAGGGTTTAGGGTTTAGGGTTTAGGGTTTAGGGTTTAGGGTTTAGGGTTTAGGGTTTAGGGTTTAGGGTTTAGGGTTTAGGGTTTAGGGTTTAGGGTTTAGGGTTTAGGGTTTAGGGTTTAGGGTTTAGGGTTTAGGGTTTAGGGTTTAGGGTTTAGGGTTTAGGGTTTAGGGTTTAGGGTTTAGGGTTTAGGGTTTAGGGTTTAGGGTTTAGGGTTTAGGGTTTAGGGTTTAGGGTTTAGGGTTTAGGGTTTAGGGTTTAGGGTTTAGGGTTTAGGGTTTAGGGTTTAGGGTTTAGGGTTTAGGGTTTAGGGTTTAGGGTTTAGGGTTTAGGGTTTAGGGTTTAGGGTTTAGGGTTTAGGGTTTAGGGTTTAGGGTTTAGGGTTTAGGGTTTAGGGTTTAGGGTTTAGGGTTTAGGGTTTAGGGTTTAGGGTTTAGGGTTTAGGGTTTAGGGTTTAGGGTTTAGGGTTTAGGGTTTAGGGTTTAGGGTTTAGGGTTTAGGGTTTAGGGTTTAGGGTTTAGGGTTTAGGGTTTAGGGTTTAGGGTTTAGGGTTTAGGGTTTAGAGGGTTTAGGGTTTAGGGTTTAGGGTTTAGGGTTTAGGGTTTAGGGTTTAGGGTTTAGGGTTTAGGGTTTAGGGTTTAGGGTTTAGGGTTTAGGGTTTAGGGTTTAGGGTTTAGGGTTTAGGGTTTAGGGTTTAGGGTTTAGGGTTTAGGGTTTAGGGTTTAGGGTTTAGGGTTTAGGGTTTAGGGTTTAGGGTTTAGGGTTTAGGGTTTAGGGTTTAGGGTTTAGGGTTTAGGGTTTAGGGTTTAGGGTTTAGGGTTTAGGGTTTAGGGTTTAGGGTTTAGGGTTTAGGGTTTAGGGTTTAGGGTTTAGGGTTTAGGGTTTAGGGTTTAGGGTTTAGGGTTTAGGGTTTAGGGTTTAGGGTTTAGGGTTTAGGGTTTAGGGTTTAGGGTTTAGGGTTTAGGGTTTAGGGTTTAGGGTTTAGGGTTTAGGGTTTAGGGTTTAGGGTTTAGGGTTTAGGGTTTAGGGTTTAGGGTTTAGGGTTTAGGGTTTAGGGTTTAGGGTTTAGGGTTTAGGGTTTAGGGTTTAGGGTTTAGGGTTTAGGGTTTAGGGTTTAGGGTTTAGGGTTTAGGGTTTAGGGTTTAGGG